>OX422211.1:540941834-542284334 GCA_949130495.1 Sambucus nigra | reverse complement strand
ACACCTTCTCAACAGGGTTCGGTATGGATCCAGTTAGTCCTATCCCACATATCCCTTGTAGGTCTCGCATCTCTTTCTCAAGTATATCAATCCGACTTTCTGCTATAGAATTCTTTTCTACATGATATAGGCCGGACGCTGACGGAGTGGTGGTCGCTTGACGATCTCGATTTTTAGCATTAGGGTCGGAGGTATCCCAGGATTGGGTAGTCTCAGCGACATACCTCAAATGAAGCTCTGCATCTTGGGCGTCTAAATCGACAAAGGGACCACTTCCCATGGTTTCAACAAGTTGCTTGGAATTGAGATTCAGCCCATTATAGAGAAAAGAGATGATTTGCGCTGCATCAAATCTGTGATGAGGCATGAAGTAACTAACTCATTGAAACGCTCATGACATCGATGAAATGGCTCATTTTCTGATTGTCTGAACGATTGAATTTGAGCCTTTATGGAAATTATTCGATGTGGCGGGAATAATTTCTTGAGAAATCTCGATTGTAACTCGTTCCAAGATGGAATCGAGCTCGGAGGTAAAGACCATAGACAGGTCTTAGCTTTATCTTTGAGCGATAAAGGGAAGATTTTGAGGCGGATCACTCTTGGGTGCAGGTTTGATCATTGAGCGTATCGCACACATCCTCAAATTCCCTAATATGGAGGTATGGCTTTTCAGAATCCATACCGTGGTAATGTGGTAGCATCTGGATCATTCCATTTTTTAAACGGAATTGCCCGGCATTACACGGGAGTATAATGCATCCCGGAGTGATAGTGTGCTTGGGATATAGGAATTCTCTCAGCGGGCGGTATGGGGGTTCTTCCTCACCGGCAGCTGCACTACCGGGTTGCGACATATCCCTCTCTCTTAAGGACTCGGTGCTCTCACTTGGTGTGCTCGAGGTGTACTCGGGAGTGTGTCCTAAGAAGGAAAACGGAGTGTTGTTTGAAATTGAGTGTGACGGTGTGGGAGGAGGGATCCAGAACTGTGGGGCGTTTGGAGTGTGGGGACTATCTGGGTTATACTCAACTATTGGATTTTCGTGAATGCTAGTTGGAGTATTATGGGGAGTAGGATTTTGCATTAAAAGCTTGGGAGATATGATGGTAAATCTTTTTGTGCTTTTTGAAATTTTTTTATATGTTTTGTTGGATTTTTGGAGATTTTTGGTGAAAGTTTTGGATTGACTCGATCTAATCCTAAGTCTAACTAGTTCCCCGGCAGTGGCGCCAAAAACTTGACGCGACTGAAAATGTGTCTCAGGAATGCGTTCACTCTAGGCTCAAGTGTAAGCCTGTCGCTCAAGTAATAATCCGACAAGTCGGGTATCAATCCTGAGGGAAAAAGGACAATAGAGTTGTGACGACGGGAAGAGACGGAGAGACCCTAACTTTGACTCTAAAAAGAAAAGGAAAAATTAATTTGGTTTTGAGATTGATTACAGCTAAATGCGATAATGAAATTATGAAGAAATACAACTATACTAATCTACCAAAATTTTGAATGAATGATGATTCGAAACTTTTTGTTTTAATTGATGAGAAAAATAGGACGGGAATACAATCCCCCAACCCTAGTGTAGTGCAGTTATAATATTAATCATAAATTTATCTGATTGATCTGACCCGGAATTTAGTACTCCCAAGCATTATGTATACGAGGTTCAAGCCCGCATCATACCTAATCTGAGGATGAGTAAATCAGTATCGCGATAGTGACACTCAAATTGCACTCTAAATCATCACGAGTACCCAGAGGCAAACGAGATATAAAGATTTACAATTATTGTGTAACTACGCAATACGATCATAATCAATAACTAAATTCATCAGATTAATTTTATACACACACACTAACACATCAGGCTGGGTTCATGTACCCCGGCCTTGGAAAATCTAGCCTAACATGTTGAATTTAATGAAAACAATGATTAATGTGAAGGAATTCATAATTAATCTAAGGAAAATGGTAATTAGATGTAGAAAAGAATTAGAAATAAGAAATACTCACTAAAATTACCCAAGCAATAAGTGTAACAATGAATGAAACTGATACTCTCAAAAATCACTGAGTAAATCTTCCATCTTTGAATTAAAGCTGCAATTGTTAGCTAAACTAGGGTTTCTGGAAAAAGAGAGGAAAATTCCTACTAATTCTCCGTACCAATAACAATAATAAATCGGGTTTTTATACCCTACAAAAATTTTGAAGTTCAGTTGCACTAGGAGTCATTTTAGGAAGAGATAGGGTTTGCAAATCTCGAAGCCCGGACCGGTCCGGACCTTAGGCGGACCGCTCTGCCTCCAAAGAGGATCGGTTCTTTTTATTTTGGGGCGGACCGGTCCGGCTAATTGACTTTTGGGTTCATCTTTGACTACTCATAACTTTTGTTCCGGGATTCCGATTGAGGTGCCGTTTCTTCCTATGTACTCGTGAATGAGATGTCTTCAACTTCTCTTAAGTACCTCATCTGAATTCCTGGTGGAAATTCCACTTTTGCCCTTCTGACTTTTCCTTCTTTCTTTCTTGATTCTTCCAGTTTCTTTCTTCCGTTTCTTGACATCAAATACCTGTAAAATCACTACAAAATACCAGAAACTCGGTGTACTCATTAGGATCAGTCAGTACCATGATTATGAGATAAATCCAACTCAATTACGTTGTTCGAGGTGCTATAAGTAACTAAATCAAGGGATAAATTAGGAAGAATTTATGCCTAATCAAACCCCCCTAACTTAGAACTTTGTGCGTCCCGAGCAATGTAAAAGAATCCTAGCATGGCTCAACTCTTGAAAATCATTTTATTGGGATAAAATACCTTTTTCGCGGGCAAGCGATTGCATTTAGCGTATGCAATAAGCCTTTAAACCCCTAGGTTACCCTAGTAGGACGAGTTGTGTCTTGTGAGGGTTTATAGAGAATATACCCACAAAATTCGACTCAAAGAACATTCAAAACACGTAAAAATTGTATAATTCAAACCTTTCCAGAAAATAATCATCATCAAGTCATGTTCAATGATCTCAAATCATAGTGCGTGTGTGCGTAGCCAGAAATATAACCGCCAATTTTTCACCGATTGATCATTCCGTTACTTATCCGAAAATTCGTTCTGATTTCAATTTCTCACGGAATGCTCTCACAAACGAATCTCTCGAATTATGGATATTTTCTTGGTATACATGATAAAAGAGTAAGTGTAATGGACGCAAAATCACGCATAAAATTAAAAAGACAGAAATTTCATGGTGAAAGGATCTCATCAACGGATTACGATTTTAAAAACGGGAACATTGCCTCTTTTTCGCGCATTCCATCTCTTTTATTATCTTTTGGTGTATTAGCTCTCCACGCGGTAACCAATTTCGCAATCTAGACTCGGTTAGAACTTTTTCGGGTTTTACAGTACCTTGGGTAAAATGAAAATGGTAGGGAAGAATGGAATTGGGAAAGTCATTTATGAGGTCCATTTGTGCTTTTTCCGAGATATTGCTCATTTTTTTTTTCTTTTTTTTTTATTTATTTTTCACTTCTCTTCTTGTCTTGCTATTTTTGTTGAGCATATCTATTTTTTTCTTGCCCCTTTATATGAACTTTCCGGAAATTCTGAATTTTCTCATTTTTCATAATTTCGGGCTATTTGGGTTTTTTGGGTTACTAAACGAAAAGGATAAATTTTATTCGGCTCAATTGGGTTATCAAAGGGATAATTTTTCACATCTTTTTATGGATAATATTTTTGGGTGACAAACGAGGGCCTACTTCATTGTCTAAAACACCAATTGCGTTACTATATGCGTTTCGAGATGAATTTTAGTTTAGAGATCAATTTGGCATGTTTTTTAAAGCAATAACACACACGTTCTTCAAAACCGATCAAAATGAAAGGATTGATATCCTTGACAAATTTTTAGGCGTTGAAAAGAACTTAGATTTAACAATTAACTCGGATTGATTTAAAAACTCGCAAAAAGTGATAGGCTCGAATCTCACCGGGTTTGTTAATCTCCACACTTATTCGTTAAGTCGTCAATTTTCGCTCAATTTACATCTTTGGTCAATTTCGACTTTGTGTATGTTGAATGTTTACAACTTGAGACTTTAAACCGACTTTTAATGATATTTTTGAAAGATTTGAATTCTAATTTTCATTTATTTTGAACAAAAAATATTTTTGGATTTTTCAAAATTTTATGATTTTTTTTTTTTTTTAGATTTTTGGGCATTTTTGAAAATTTGTGAAGTTTTAGACATACGCACTTGTGACCTCCCTAACTTAGACTTTTGCATTGTCCTCAAGCAAAAAGGACTAAAATCTAAAGAAGGCAAAATAATAAGTGCGATAAATAAAACAAACAAATGGAAAAATGCAGATTTTATTACAACAGGACTGTGTTACATGTGCAGGAAAAAGCATACAACTGTGAACAGGAAGAAAAATAAAAAGCTGCCAGCACCATATAGAGCTTCACCGGGGTGGGGGATGGGAGGAACCGGGCGCGGTGGGGTCATAGGGGTTACGGTAGTAGGAAGGTAGTGGCTCATTCGGATCCCCGAGGCGGCGATAGATGTCCTCTTGGAAGCGGAGGACTATGCCCATGTCGCACTCGTAGTTGGTCTGAAAAGGGTTGAAGTTGGTCTCAAGCGCCGACATGCGGACTGCGAGGTCGGTTCCCGTCCACTCGAAATCTGGGTCGTCGTCCTCGTCCGCCGACTCCTCGTCTGTGCCGAGATCTCCCATCTCGACATCCTCATCGGCTGGCCCTGCTTCTTCCTTGCCCTCGCTCGAGGCAGCCTCTTCTTCAACATCATCACCCCGCCTAGCCCGGAGGACAGCTAGCTGTTTGGCGCTTTTGGTGCGGGTCCCCTGTCCGAAAGGACTGAAGAGGCGCATATGGTCGCTTGGCGCTGCTATGACAGCATCCTTAAGGATGAAAGTGATCAATCGGGCATAAGGAAGTGGGGTGATGACCTTCTCATCCAAGGACGCATTAATGATGTCCGCGTATAAGGTGCGGCCAAAATAGATGGAAGTTTGGGGGCCGAAGAGATGATATGTCAAAGTAGCTTGCCTAGGCCGCATGGCAGAATCGTTGGACATTTGCAATAAGTTGGCGCACACAATCTGTAATGTGAGGCGCGCCTTCTCCTTTAGGCATCCAACGACGACGGTTTGCCCCGTTCCAAGCCACGTTCAGTGTAATTCGGGCCATGATAATGTCCTTGTCGATCGGGGGGACGTTTTGGGGATATGTATATTCTTAGACGTCTGGGACGTCAAACTCGGCCAACTTGGCCGTGAGACAGGCCAAGGAAAATGGAATGGAAGTCCCATCCACAAAAGCTTCGGCCTCGAATTGGTCCGTCCGGACGAGGGTACCATGGAATGAGCGAACCTCGGTTGCCCAAACCGCTTCGTGAGGTTGGTTGAGGAATCAGCACCAGCCTCGAGCCATGAATAGGGCGATGACGGAGTTGGGCAGGGCTTCCCATTGGACAGCGCGCTCCATGAGGAGTTTGCGGCCCAAACCAAAGTATTAAGTGCACCACCGCTCCTCTTGGCGGGAGTGGAATTCGCCGTGACCGGAGGGTTGGATCACGGTGGAGTCATATTTGGTGGGGGAAACGCGGGGAGCCATAGAAATAACAAGGATTTATTGATTGAAACACTAGAGAGGAAGAAAATATTATTTGGTTTGAAGGTGTGAGGAGAAGGGGAGGGTTTGGGGGTGTATTTATAGTGGAAAGGGTGAGGGAAGGGGTTGGTTTTGGAGGGAAGGGGTTTGGAGGGAAAAGGGGATGGATTTGGGAGGGAAAGGTTGGGGTTGGGAAGAGGGAAAATGGATTGGAGGGAATGAATGGGATTGGGGGGAAAGGGGGGTGAATCTTGGGAAAGGGAGAAGACAGATCTGCAGAAGGCGGACCGGTCCGGGGTAGGGGCGGACCGATCCGGGCCTTTGACTTTTCAACACTTCGCCAGGCCGACCGGTCCGCCTTAAAAAGGAACCGGTCCGCCCCAGGGCTTTTGGGATGGAATTCTCCTAACTTGATTTCGAGCTCTCTTCTTCAAAAAATTTCACTTTCCCGACACACTCTCTATCCAACTGGACTAAAAACCCTCTCGATTTCACTGGTCAACATCCTTTGACTCAAAATTCCCAAAGCACACGAATGCTTCTCCCGAACGAAACCTAGTCCTAACGACTCTCAAAACACACACTACTCTCACACACACAACTCTCACACACACGACTCTCACCCCATACGCGTCGGGGGTGCGACGACCTCACTGCAACAGCTCACTCAACCCCATAAACGGGGTCCGACAACCAGACGGTGTCGACTTCTTCTGCACACGCCTCTAGATATGTCTTTAGGCATTTTCCATTCACTTTGAATGTATTTCCCCCTTTTAAATCGTCCAATTCAACATCTCCATGGGGGAAAACATTCTTCACAACGAACGGACCAGACCATCGTGACCGCAATTTGCCCGGAAAGAGGTGAAGTCGAGAATTGTAGAGGAGAAATTTTTACCCGGGGAGAAACTCTTTTCGTCAAATGTTGCTATCATGAGCGAGTTTCATCCTCTCTTTCAAAATTTTGGCATTCTCGTACGCATCATTGCGTAGTTCTTCTAACTCATTTAATTGAAGCTTGCGGGCTTCACCGGCCTTGTCCATGGCATAATTCAATTGCTTAATCGCCCAATATGCTTTGTGTTCGAGCTCAACGGGAAGATGGAAAGGTTTTCCATATACAAAACGGAAAGGGGACATGCCAAGTTGATTCTTAAATGCGTTACGATAGGCCCATAGCGAATCCTTGAACCTAAGTGACCAATCTTTTCGGGTAGGATTGACGGTCTTTTCGAGAATGTTCTTGATTTCTCAATTCGCGAGTTTGGATTGCGCATTCGTTTATGGGTGATAAGTCGTTCCCACCTTATGAACGACTCCATACTTTCTCTTGAGCTTCGCGAATGGCCTATTGCAGAAGTGCATGCCATTATCGCTAATTATTGCTTTCG
Source organism: Sambucus nigra (assembly GCA_949130495.1). Lineage (NCBI taxonomy): Eukaryota > Viridiplantae > Streptophyta > Magnoliopsida > Dipsacales > Adoxaceae > Sambucus > Sambucus nigra. The sequence continues at coordinate 542,277,303 of OX422211.1, read as the reverse complement.
GTGCACCGAAGTGGGAAAGTATGTGTTCCTGCAGGAACTTTATCAGCACTTTGTTGTCATTAGTCTTGGTAGCTATAGCTTCCACCCATTTAGAAATGTAGTCTACCGCGATAAGGATGTATAGGAAACCAAAGGACGGGGGGAAGGGTCCCATGAAGTCAATACCCCAACAATCGAATATCTCAATGATGAGTATGGGGGTAAGAGGCATCATGTCTCGTTGAGTAATGGCTCCCATTCGTTGGCACCTATTGCATGATTTGCAAGCATCATTCACATCCCGGAAGATTGTGGGCCAATAGAGGCTGCATTGCAGAATTTTTGTGGCCATCTTTTTCGTTGAAAAGTGGCCTCCACAAGCTTCCGAATGACAAAACTGGATGACTTTCGGGATTTCGTCATCCGGTACACATCGTCGGATGATTTGGTCGACGCAATATTTAAAAAGGAATGGATCATCAATGAAGAACATGCTCGACCAAGTAATAAACCTCTTCTTATCTTGCGGTGTCCAGTTGGGAGGGACGGATCCCGTGACAAGATAGTTTACTATATCCGCAAACCAGGGATACGAAGAGGTAGCAAAAAGTTGCTCATCCGTAAAGTATTCGTCTATGGGTATGGGATCACTAGGTACGTCGGACGAAAGCCGAGATAAATGGTCAGCAACGACATTTTCTACTCATTTCTTATCTTTGATGGAGAGATTGAACTCTTGTAGGAGTAGGATCCACCTTATGAGGCACGGCTTGGCATCTTTCTTTGCAAGTAGGTATTTCAAATCCGCGTGGTCGGTGAAGACAGTAATAGGAGAACCAATGAGATATGACCGAAATTTATCAAGGGCAAAGACTACCGCTAGCAACTCCTTCTCCGTGGTAGAGTAGTTGAGTTGAGGTCCGGTAAGGGTCCGGCTAGCGTAGTAGATAACATGAGCTTGCTTATCTTTTCGTTGGCCCAAAACAGCCCCGATCGTGTAATTTCTTGCATCACACATAAGTTCGAATGGTAAGGACCAATCCGAAACTTGCATGATGGGAGCAGATACAAGCATGTTTTTCAATTTTTCAAAAGAGCTTTGGCATGCTTCCGTCCACTCGAATGGGGTGTCCTTCATGAGTAGGTTGCTTAAGGGCCTAGCGATGGCACTAAAGTCCTTAATGAACCTTCGATAAAACTCCGCGTGGCCCAAGAATGAGTGCACGTCCTTCAGCAATTTTGGTGGGGGAAGATCAGCTATGACATCTATCTTTGCCCTATCAACCTCTATTCATTTGTATGATACTATGTGGCCAAGAACTATTCCCTCGGTGACCATGAAATGGCACTTCTCCCAATTCAGCACTAAGTTCTTTTCACGTCGGGTAAGTACTTTTTCCAGCTTTTCTAAACAATGATCGAAAGAGATGCCAAAAACGCTGAAGTCATCCATGAACACTTCGAGTCCTCTCTCGACCATGTCGCTAAATAAGCTCGAAATGCACCTTTGAAAGGTCGCATGTGCATTACACAAGCCAAATGGTATACGTTTGTAGGAAAACGTACCAAAAGGGCAAGTGAAGGTCGTCTTCTCCTGGTCAAGTACATCTACCTCAATTTGGTTATATCCAGAATAACCATCAAGGAAGCAATAGTAAGGGTGACCCGTCTCTCTTTCAAGCATTTGATCAATAAATGGCAAGGGGAAATGGTCTTTCCTAGTTCCCGCATTAAGTTTCCGGTAATTAATGCAAACACGCCACCCGATGGTGGTACGTTGGGGGACTAGCTCTCCCTTGGTATTCTCAATCACAGTCATACCCGACTTCTTCAGGACGAATTGAATAGGGCTTACCCACTTGCTATTCGAGATTGGGTAGATGATCCCGGCATCCAATAATTTGATAATTTCGGTTCTCACAACTTCTTTCATGTTGGGATTCAGTCTTCTTCGCATTTCTCTAGAGCGTTTGACATCCTCTTCGAGATGGATCTTATGAGTGCAAATCAAAGGACTTATCACCTTCAAATTAGCAATGCACCAACCAAAAGGACTGTGGCGCTTCCTCAAAATTTTCAATAATTTACCCTACTGCCCTTCATCTAGGCTATAGGAGATAACAACAGGAAATGTCTCATACTCTCCTAGATATGCATATTTAATATGGGAGGGGAATTTCTTTAATTCGAGGGTTGGAAATTTTTCACTGGAGGGAACCATGTGTGTATCCCTCGGAGGTAATTCCTCGAATACAGAAACCCAATTAACCTCTCTCACGTCCTCGTTCGATGCACTCTCATCGAGTAGCTCTCTCAACTCCCCAACCTCCCTCTCGAAGTCGGTGTACGTCCCCTCACTCTCGTGTCTTGCCGCTAAATAGGACTCTAAAGCGTCACCACAGTAATTCTCCTCAAAGTACTCCTCTACTATCTCATCGATGAGGCCCACCGAGTGAAGATCATCTTCCTCCCCTACATTTTGGGCTATGTGGAAGATGTTGGTTTCCAAGGCCATGTTCCCAAAGGTGAGTTGCATTATCTCATTCCTAGTATTGATGATTGCATTAGCCGTAGCTAGAAAAGGGCGCCCAAGGATGATGGGAACATGATTGCTCGAGTGGAAGGAGGGCTCCGTGTCACAAATGACAAAATCTATCGAAAAGTAGAAAGTGTCAACTTGGACAATCACGTCCTCGACTATACCTCGTGGGATCTTCACTGTTCGATCCGCTAATTGGAGAGTGACCTTTGTGGGCTTGAGGTCGCCCAAGTCAAGTTGCCTATAGATGGAGTACGGGAGGATATTTAAGCTTGCTCCCAAGTTAAGTAAGGCTTTTTCAATTTTATTCTCTCCAATGATGCAGGGTATGGTGGGTGCACCGGGATCTTTGAATTTAGGCGGGTGATCATTTAGTAGAATGGAACTCACGTTCTGGGCTAGAAAAACGTTCTTCTTTACCTTCATCTTCCTTTTTACCGTCAATAAATCTTTGATGACTTTGCCATAAGCTGGAATTTTCTTAATGGCATCAAGAAAAGGTAAATTCAGCTTGACCTACTTTAGTACTTCTAGCACGTCTTCACGTGGGTTTCCCCTATGGGAGGGAATCAACCTTTGAGGAAACGGTGCCGCGGAGGGCGGTTTCACTACTACCTCTGGCTCACTAGCATCTTCTTGGTCACTCTCATTCAAGGGAACATCTTCGGCCTCTTTCGTGCCGGGCAAAATCTCCTTGTCTTTCTTTGTGTCGTGTGGGGGAGGTGATAAATCAAAGACTCTCCCACTATGAAGAGTGGTCACAACTTGACATTGCTCCTGATGTTTAATGGAGGTGGAGATAACACTAGTTTGACCTTGGGGAGGTCTTTGGCCTTAGGCAAGAAACTTTCCCTTCTCTTGAACACTCAATGAGGATTGTATTTTTGACAGATTCGCATTTATGTCGCCAATCAGACGATCATATTTGGCATTGGTTGTGGTCTGGCTTGCGATGAATTGATTTATGGTATCCTCAAGAGTTCTCCGCTGTGGTGGGATATAATTTTCTTGAGGTGGTGGTGCTTGCACATGTCCTTTCATGTGCGGAGCTTGTTGAAAATATTATGGTGGAGGAGGGGCAACATGCGAAGGAGGGTTCATTGCAGCATGTTGTTGCCCATAGCTAAAATTGGGATGATTTTTCCATGAAGGGTTGTAGGAATTCCCCTGCGGGGCACCGAAATTACCCTTAAATCCTCCTATACCACTAACTTGCTCCTAAAGCATTACTTTGTAGGCGGGTATCGTCGGACATTCCTCAGTTGAATGGCCCACCTCCTAAATAGCACACACCTTCTCGACGGGGTTCGGTATGGATCCAGTTAGTCCTATCCCACATATCCCTAAGACGTCTCGCATCTCTTTCTGAAGTATATCAATCCGACTGTCTGCTATAGAATTCTTTTCTACATGATATAGGCCGGACGCTGACGGAGTGGTGGTCGCTTGACGATTTTGATTTTGAGCATTAGGGTCGGAGGTATCCCAGGATTGGGTAGTCTCAGCGACATACCTCAAATGAATCTCTGCATCTTGGGCGTCTAAATCGACAAAGGGACCACTTCCCATGGTTTCAACAAGTTGCTTGGAATTGAGATTCAGCCCATTATAGATAAAAGAGATGATTTGCGCTGCATCAAATCCGTGATGGGGGCATGAAGTAACTAACTCATTGAAACGCTCATGACATCGATGAAATGGATCATTTTCAGATTGTCTGAACGATTGAATTTGAGCTTTTATGGAAATTGTTCGATGTGGCGGGAAGAATTTCTTGAGAAATCTCGATTGTAAATCGTTCCAAGATGGAATCGAGCTCGTAGGTAAAGACCATAGCCAGGTCTTAGCTTTATCTTTGAGCGAGAAAGGGAAGAGTTTGAGGCGGATCACCTCTTGGGTGCAGGTTTGATCATTGAGCGTATCGCACACATCCTCAAATTCCCTAATATGGAGGTATGGCTTTTCAGAATCCATATCGTGGTAATGTGGTAGCATCTGGATCATTCCATTTTTGAAACGGAATTTCCCGGCATTATACGGGAGTATAATGCATCCCGGAGTGATAGTGCGCTTGGGATATAGGAATTCTCTCAGTGGGCGGTATGGGGGCTCTTCCTCACCGGCAGCTGCACTACCGGGTTGCGACATCTCCATCTCTCTTAAGAACTCATTGCTCTCACTTGGTGTGCTCGAGGTGTACTCAGGAGTGTGTGCTAAGAAGGAAAACGAAGTGTTGTTTAAAATTTAGTGTGACGGTGTGGGAGGCGGGATCCAGAACTGTGGGGCATTTAGAGTGTGGGGACTATCTCGGTTATACTCAACTATGGGATTTTTGTGAATGCTGGTTGGAGTATTATGGGGGATGGGATTTTTCATTAAAAGCTTGGGAGAGATGATGGTGAATCTTTTTGTGCTTTTTGAAATTTTTTTATATGTTTTTTTGGATTTTTGGAGATTTTTGGTCAAAGCTTTGGATTGACTCGATCTAATCCCAAGTCTACCTAGTTCCCCGGCAACGGCGCCAAAAACTTGACGCGACTGAAAATGTGTCTCAGGAATACGTTCACTCTAGGCTCAAGTGTAAGCCTGTCGCTCAAGTAATAATCCGACAAGTCGGGTATCGATCCTCAGGGAAAAAGGACAATAGAGTTGTGACGACGGGAAGAGACGGAGAGACCCTAACTTTGACTCTAAAAAGAAAAGGAAAAATTGATTTGGTTTTGAGATTGATTACAACTAAATGCAATAATGAAATTATGAAGAAATGCAACTATAATAATCTACCGAAATTAAGAATGAATGATGATTCGAAACTTTTTGTTTTAATTGATGAGAAAAATAAGACGGGAATACAATCCCCCAACCCTAGTGTAGTGAAGTTATAATATTAATCATAAATTTATCTTATTGATTTGACCTGGAATTTAGTACTCCCAAGCTTTATGTATACGAGGTTCAAGCCATCGTCATACCTAATCTGAGGATGAGTAAATCAGTATCGCGATAGTGACACTCAAATTGCATTATAAATCATCACGAGTACCTAGAGTCAAACGAGATATAAAGATTTACAATTATTGTGTAACTACGCAATACGATCATAATCAATCACTAAATTCATCGGATTAATTTTATACACACACACTAACACATCAAGCTGGGTTCATGTACCTCGGCCTTGGAAAATCTAGCCTAACATGTTGAATTTAATGAAAACAATGATTAATGTGAAGGAATTCATAATTAATCTAAGGAAAATGGTAATTAGATGTAGAAAAGAATTAGAAATAAGAAATACTCACTAAAATTACCCAAGCAGTAAGTGTAACAATGAATGAAACTGATACTCACAAAAATCACTGAATAAATCTTCCATCTTTGAATTAAAACTGCAATTGTTAGCTAAACTAGGGTTTCTGGAAAAATAGAGGAAAATTCCTACTAATTCTCCGTACCAATAACAATAATAAATCGGGTTTTTATACCCTACAAAAATTTCGGAGTTCAGCTGCACTAGGAGTCTTTTTAGGAAGAGATAGGGTTTGCAAATCTCGAATCTCGGACCGGTTCGGGCTTTAGGCAGACCGGTCTGCCTCCAAAGCGGATCGGCTCTTTTTATTTTAGGGCGGACCGGTCCGGGGGTGGTCCGGTTCCTTTTATTTTTGCCTTCTTTAGTTTGCTTGTGGTCCGGGGTCTTCTGGAGTTTGGCAAGGCGAACCGGTCCGGGGTAGGGGCGGACCGGTCCGGCTATTTGAGTTTTTGGTTCATCTTTGACTGCTCATAACGTTTGTTCCGGGATTTTGATTGAGGTTTCGTTTCTTCCAATGTACTCGTGAATAAGATGTCTTCAACTTCTCTTAAGTACCTCATCTGAATTTCGGGTGGAAATTCCACTTTTACCCTTCTGACTTTTCCTTCTTTCTTTCTTGATTCTTTCGATTTCTTTCTTCCGTTTATAGACATCAAATAGCTGTAAAATCACTAAAAAAATACCAGAAACTCGGTGTACTCATTAGGATCAGTCAGTAGCACGATTATGAGTTAAATCCAACTCAATTACGTTGTTCGAGGTGCTATAAGTAACTAAGTCAAGGGTTAAATTAGGATGAATTTATGCCTAATCAAATACAGTGTGTGTCCTTTGCCCCAGGTCTAGGGTTTATTATATATATGTCTATCCGCGTGGAGTGGGGGTGTTGGAATCCCCCACGTCCAGCGCATTCTCTTGGAATATCTCTATAAGAGACTCTCTGAGGAGACTAAGTCTTAACTCTTTTTAGTTCAGGTGAGGGGTCTGAATTTTGGGCCGTTTTCATTAGGCTACTCATCCTAGCCCATAATGGTAAATTTGGGTACCCACAATGTCCATATTTTCATTTCTTATAACTCCCGTAGATAATTGCTTGTTTTATGAAGCAGTTGTCTAATTTACTAAGGGAGCTGTCTTCACCAATGGTGGTGGAACTTGTGGAGGCACATTTTGTCGTATTTGATAGGCTATAAGCTGAGACACTTGAGAAATTTGGTTTTCAAATATCTTATTGTTCCCCAACCTCCCGAGTTCTTATTCGAACACAAGATTATTGATAATCCAATAGTTCAAAGCACCTGGAAAACCTATATTGGTCTCATTTTTATATGGTTTAGTTGTTCCTACCTTTGGGAGATGTGTTCTCCCTATTGGATTATTGTGACCCAATTATTGTTAGGTATTAGATGGTCCTAAACTTTCCATTTGATTTTTGATACCTAGACCAGTGTTATTAGGGTTTATTCTTATCCTTAGGTTATTTCCATAATTGGGTTCACCTGTGTTAGGCTTGTAATAGACAGGATGTTGAGGATTGGATTGGGTTTTTGGGTTTATACCAAATTATGGTGCATGTTCCTGACCATTAGACACTGCAACAATAGGTGGATATTACCTACTAGTCATTGTGGTGATCATAGTTCTAATGTTTTGAACAATGCTCCCAAGATGATCAAGAACTAGGTTTAGTTAGTTGATCAATTGATCCTTGGCATTTATGGATACACCAACAACTGATGTAGTGTGAATATTGTTGGCCCTTGGATTTGTTATCATATTCAAATCCCTACTGTGATCAATTACTCCCAACTCATGAGTCATTTCAACAATGTTTAATATAAAGTGGCAATATGTTGGTTATTTGATCCAATTTAACCAACATTTTTTATTACATCCTTATTTTTACATGTCCTAGCCATGTTAAAAAAATAATTCAGCACTGGTGTCCCACCGAGCATGCTGCTTGGTGAATAAGTTTAATTGTGAGTGTGAAAGTTAAGGTTATGGTATTGCCAATCAATATATCTTAGCCTTGTGATAATATCAGAGATTGTGTCCCGTTCGATGCTTCAATGAAGAATACGTATGCTTCCCTTGCGTAAGACTTTGACGTGAGTGCTAAATTGAGATAACTATCTAGAACAAAAGAAGAAGTTGTAAATTGCATAAACTAAAACAAAAGTAAATCTTCGGAATTAAAAAATAGTAAATGCAATAAAGTAAAGGACTACACTTCTAAATGCAAAGCAAGAAATTAAAAGAAATCTAATGTGAGGGCAAGAAACTTTTAATGAACTTGAAAGAAAGTTATAATCTTCATTAAAATCTACTTCGAAATAAAAGAAAAACTATAAATAAATGAATATAAAATAAAAGAAAGGACAAAACGAGTAAATATAGATTTTTAGTGAGGAAGTCCTTTTTTCCTTCGTCTTCAAGTTGCTTATTTATAGAGTTTTTTGTCATGTAACTTCTGGATGATTACCCAATTAGGTTTTCTCACATAGGTGTATTAGTGCTCCTATAAACGTTGCTTAGTGATCAATCCCATCTCCAATGTATTGACACATGTCAAGTGTTTAAGCTTCATGTATCATTAAACCCAAGCATATTACTTGGCCATAATTTCTTTTTAGTAATTATAAGTTGCAAAATTTCATTGGAAGGTAATTATATTGTGTAAATAGGATCATATATTATCTTATTACCAATTTTTCCAACCAATCGTCCCTTCTCATGCCAGTCATCCACCCCAAAATAAGTATTGTCGCCATTTACAATGTAATGTTTGACGATTCTTCTAGCCTCTTCCTTTAATTTTCAGAATTTTTGTCATGTCCAAGAACAATCTACACTTTCTTTAGCCATCCATAAGTTCTCATTCATCAAAACAACAATACGAATCCACTTTACCCATAATGAATCTTTCTTCCTAGAAATATCTCAATATGTCTTACCATATAAGTTTTATTCCATGTAAATAAGAGTTTAATACCTAAACCCCCCACCTCAAGTGGTAAACAGATATCCTTCCAAGAAACTTTATCTCCTAAATTTTTAAGATCCACACCAAAATAGACAAACTTCATTACAATATTGTCTATTTCATTCATTACCCCTTTTGGCGGATCAAAGAAATTCGGCCAATAGATTTGTGAACTTTTAATGACTGAAATAACAAGTTGCACTCTTCCTGCATATAAAAGCACACTATTGGTCCAACTTCTCATCGCATTCACAAATTTTCAATCAAATTCCAGCATTTTTATCCTTTAATCTAGTGGATATTAAAAGAACTCTAAGATACTTAATAGGAAGATTATCAACCCTAGTACTAGGCCCCCACCCAAATAAAATTTGAAAATCTACAAGAACACCATCAAAAATATTTAGATAGTTGTCATTAAATTTAGAAACAATGAACAAATCATCAGCAAACATGACATGGGACATTTTTAAGTGATCACATGTTGGATGATAGAAAAAAATTCCACTATCAATTTATTCATAAAGAATCTTGGAAAAAGTCTCCATCACCAATAAGAAAGATATGGGGATAATGGATCACCTTGTCTTAGACCATAATCACCTTTAAACCAACCATTTACTCCTCCATTCTCACAAACGGAATAGCTTCTAGTTTATACACATTCCATTATCCAGTCCACCATAATTTTAGGAAATTCCATAACTTTTAGAACATCTTTCAGAATCCTTACTTCATTGAATCATAAGCCTTCATGATATCAATTTTAAGAGCACGCATAGGATTCCCGTTGTTTTTATGGTATCCTCTCATAACCTCATGCATCAAAAGTACATTATTAGTAATACTTGTACCATGAACAAAGTCATATTGCCTATTATTAATCAAACTAAGTGTGATCCACTTCAATCTTTTCACAATAACTTTTTAAACAATCTTGTATGTAGTATTACAATAAGAGATGGGTTAGAAATTGCTCATAGTTATTTTACTAGGAACTTTAGGAATCAAGCATATTATTATATTATTCCATTCCTTCAAAAGCCTACCTGAGTTGAAGAAAGGCATAACAGCCTTCATTAACTCTCATCCCATGATGTCCCAATTAATCAACATTGTATCCATGAGGACTAGGAGCCTTATTAGGATTTATATCAAATAAAGAATATGTGATTTCCTCAAGAGTGATCTGAATATTAAATAATCTAAATTTATTTGCATTTAACCATCTTTGTCTAATAATATTAAGTTTCTCCTTAGCACTTGTACATATTTATGTCTTAGATCCCAACAACTATGAAAAGAACGCCATGGCTTCATTGTGAATAGCATTTTGTCCCTTTAATGGATAATGGATAATGGATAATGGATAGGATTTTATTTCTAATAGTATGACCTTTAGCTTTCCTAAAAAAAATAACCAGTATTTCTGTCCCCTGCCTGTAACCATAATATTCTAGATTTCTGATTGTAAAAATCTTCTTCTTTATCTCTTAATTCCAGATACACCATTTAACACTATTTTCTAGCTTCAATGAGTTCACCATCCACCATATTATAAATCATTCTCTGATGTATATGGATTAACTTCTCCCTCTTTAGTATGACTCTTTAGGAAATATTAAAATAATATTTCTTATTAAGTTGCTAGAAATTAGATTTCATAAGTTTTAATTTCTTAGCTATAGAAAACATAGGACTACCATTAATATTAATCTCTAGTCCCTTCTTTAAAATTTCTATAAACTCAATGTTGTTCATCCAAAAATCAAAAAACTTAAATGGTCTGTAATCCTCTCTTTCTCCCTCTCTCTCTCTCAATACATATGGATAAATAAGGGGGTGTGATCAAAACTCCAGGAAAATCATCAAAAACATCACTTTATATAAATAATTGCATCCAAATCTCATTATACAAAATCCTACCAATCCTACTCTGAACATTTCCATTCCCCTCTCCTCCATTCTGCCAAGTTAACCAGTTTCCTTTAGTTGGTAAATCCTCTAGCAGTATTTTCTCAATACATTCATTAAAATCATCAGTTCCCCCACATTTATAACCACTCCACCCATTCTTTTAGCTTCCCTTCTAACAGAATTAAAATCACATGTAACCATCCGTGGTTTCTTATTATAAATGGGAGCCTTATCTATCAAGTCGTTCCAAAAACTAACTATGGGCTTTTCTAATTATCCCCATATACACCAATAAATGAAAAAGGATTTATCTTGCTCGATAAGTTTCACTTCATCAGTCATTGGTTTATTCACAATCCTTGAAATTTAATATTGAGATAATTAATATCCCAGTCAATCCAAACCCTCCCAGGCCCAATCACTAGAGTATTATGAAGCGTATTCCAGTTTTTAAACAATTCTCCTTCACATTTTTCTATATTTCCCCTTCTAACTTTAACTTCAACAATATAAACCATACTATTATTATTATTCCTAATATACTTATTCACTTCCTTCTATTAATGGGAGCATTACATCCCCTATTGTTCCATATAACAATCGGCATCATCCTTTATTTCTACTTCCTACCTTCTTGTGTTTAACATTAGGACTATGATTCTTCTTCTTCTTCTTCTTCTTCTTCTTCTTCTTCTTCATAGAATTAGTGCGCAAATCAACTTTGCTGATACAAAATTTTTTTCCCTCAATCTTCTCAATCAATATTTTCTCTTGTCTAACTTGAGACTCCTTAATAATACTACTAGTTATTTCGTTCTCATTATCCACCACAATCTGAAGAACACTATAATTATTCTCAGTTGGAATAGGCTCTTCTTCTTCCTGATAACAAGTTTGCAGATTATTAGAGTAAGCAATTATCTCACCATTACTTTCCATATTCTCGTGATTATTATTAACCCAAGGTTCATCATTTGCACCCTCATTACCAGTATGACTTGATAAACTGGAACCTCCTTCTTAAAAAAAATTTATTACCCCCATCTTCCTCTACTGATGTATTATTATCAACAACATTGATTTCCCTTAATTTCTTTCCTTTATCTTGCACCTTTATCTAGACTTGGTTAGTTTTAATAATACTCATACAATTATCCTCCTAATGACCAAAGACTATATTTTTTACGCTTAGTATATTGAGTGAGTGAAATGTTAAGCGAGATATCATCAGCTCATTTTATGGTCGGATTATGAAGATCTCTTAGGCTTGGTATGTCCTCGGGCTGAGAACATTGACTTATGATATTTTTTTATCTTTGGTTGCAAGCTTCCATGTGTCAATCACTGGTAATAGCGCCAATCTCATAATGGAATGCGTGCCTGGGGCAGTGTCGCGTCAGTTTCTGAGGAATCAGTTACCTTTTCTATGCGTGATATCATGCCTTGTTTAAATAGAAACAATTATTATTGCCTAGTAAGTATAAAATCTCTATTTTCCATTATTTTGACTTTTTAAAACCCATTCATTCACGTGAGAGTTTTCTAGAGAGAGAAAACATTGTTCCTATTCAAAGTTTCTTCTTATTCAGCTAATTCTTCCTCATTTCTGTCGTTTTTTATCGCCTTTTTTGCCTAAAAAATCTTCTTTCCTATTTAAGACATTCGTTTCCCAGTCATCCATTATTTTTGGGTTTCGTATCTTCATTTGGGGTTTTAAAGTACACTTTCGCCATTATGTAGATCTTTAGGGTTTTCTCTGAAATTTCATTACTTTTACTGTTGCAAATTCTTCTTGTTTTTGCTGATTTTGAGTATTTGTTGGTGTTTGGTTGGATATTAACACGTCTTAGATGGCCATTGAGTTAGTTGGCCTAGGGTTTTTAGATTTAGGGAATATTCTGGATTTTTTGGGTTTTTCATCCCAAATTCATTTCTTTCGTCATTAATTTATCCTAAATTCCTTATTCTAAAAAAAATAAACCCAAGACTATCCTTAATGAGTGAGAGATATCAGGCTAAGAGGGTGTTAAAACACATTCATGAACTTAACGAACTGTGCCCTAGTTTCTACGAGGATAGGAGAGCAGTTCCATTACAATTCATTTGTCCTGAAAATAGTCCTTATCACCCTAGGTTTACCACCAAGTTCAATCGTCAATTGGGTCTTCTCCACAACCCCCAAAAATGGAGTATAGAGATCCTAAGTTCGTAGGCCCCATTAATGTTTAAGTGATTAACCACCAGTATGGTGATTGGAATTTTTCAAACACGATTTTGGACATATCCATAATTGACCTGGAGGCTTTGGCTGAAAGGTTCATGTCTGATAGACCTAGGCCTTCCACATCCCCTGTCGTTGTGCCTCCTACTAAGGAGAGTAGTTCTAGAAATTCTTCTAATTCATATGACCCTGCCAATACCGATTCCAAATACCATGCATGTGACGTTATCTAGGATGAGTTGGATGACCTCAGAGATCGGTACGTTATCCCTATCACCATCACGATGAGACTGCTAGATTGTCTTGAAAGGATTTATAATCAGCGTAATGTTGATGAGATTTTCTTCAGGTCAGAGTTCATTTGCCTCTCCACCCTATTGTAAGATAGATCTTAAGGGGTTATTTGGTGGCTTCAATTGAACTTCCTCCAAATGCATACCAAATAATATTGAGGTCAATAGTGCATTTGAAAGCACACATTGGCTTCAATCTTACTGTAGATGTTTTTATGTTAACCTATGGCATAAAAGAAAATTCCAAGTCCCGAGTATGTTATAATTTTCCCCCAAAAAAATCACATTTGAATCTAGTGAAGTTTTCTCAAATGAACAATCATATTTGGAAGAACCAACATGTGTTCTTCAAGAATAATTTGGAGTTTCATCCACCTAATAGGGATCGATCTTATAATATTACTCGTGATTGGTGTGGGCCAAACCGCATTGGTATACACTGTTTCCCTATTTTTTTTCTACGTCCCCTTAATTTTCTATATGTGAATATTTTTGTTCAACCTTCTTTTAATGAAGGGGCCACCCAGGTTACCTCCAATGTTGAAAATATTGGTGGAAAGAACTTGGGTGTCCAGCCCTATTACATTCGAGGACCTATTCTCCATTGAGAAGTTCATTAAACTTGGGTACTACACTCCTCCAAGAGGTGTTCCTCCTCATGAAGTAATAGTTCCACTTGTAGTCGAAGGTCAAGTTAAGGACGATTAAGAGGTTGAGGTCGAAGAAGGTGAGAAGACTCATCTTACTGTTGAATATTTGCCAATAATATCACGTTATCTTCCATTTTTCAATGTAATGTGGTTAACTGTAAAGCTTTTGTGCAGCTTCTACTCCCACTTCCTCAGCATCCTGAGTTTAAACTTATTACGATTTGTCCCCTCAATAGGTTGATTGTAACACCACGGAGACAGCTCATAGGCGAAATCTAGAGCAGGATAATCAGAAGAAGTTTGATGCAGAGACCAAAGCTTAAAGAAAAACCGAGGTTGAATCGATGCCGAAGCCTAAAAGAAAGTTAATGCTACTACCAGGGTCAAAGGAAAAAGGAAAGTTTTTACCACTGATGATCACCCAGCTAATGGTGATAAGAGGACTATTGAGGGTTCGATGACCCAAAATGATCCCAAACATCCAAGCATCAATGAGCAGAGGCCCATGAGGCCAATTTTGAAGAGAGCACAGATCAAAGAGCATCCTTTTTTATATTTTTACAGGCAAGCAGGGTCGTCCTCCCGTTATGGAGAAGTGGAGGAATTCAAATTTGACCCTAGCTGAAGAGAGATCAAGGCTCTCTCTTTCAACATATAAACAATGCTATGGACATGTTCGAATACCACGGGCACAGTCCAAATTTTGAATTCCTAAGGATATTTGACCCTAAATGTTTGTAGAAGTTGGTCCAACATCGGTTGATTGTGGTAGTTTCTCAAAAATTTGATGCTCATTTGTCTTGCCAAATACTTTTATAATTATTGATCCCACTATATTCTTTTTAGGGTGCAGCGGTTGCTATTATTCTCAGGGATAAGGCTATGGCTAATGAGCATGCCTATGAGGAGCAGAAAGACATAGTTAAAGAACTCACTCAGTTGAACACCAAAATACACGAGGATATCAAACAATTTAAAGATTAGCTGAATAAGACTTGTGATGAGCTTTAGGGGAGAGACAACCATCTGGTCACGAAAATCGTATCTCTCAACATAGTCGAAGAAAAGAATAAAAATTTGAAGGAACATGTCAGCACTGATGCTATAAAGCTTTAAAGATTTTAGGAGGGTATTAAAAATTCCAATGAAGATCTTAATAAAGCCAATAAGGACCTTGCCAAGTCTGAGGAGAACGGCGTCACAAACTTCAAAGCTTTGTTGACTATAACATTGAAACCGTGTCCTTCTTCTTAGAACGTTATCACGAGCTGAAAAAAGGGTTATAAAATATTACCTTAAAATTAAAGATGTCATCAACAAGTGGGAGGGGAATGATGACGAAGTGAGGGCCTTAGCAGTTGAGGATGCAATGGAGACGGACGAGCAGATTACTAAATACCAAGCTACTGGTGAGACTGACTAAGTTGTTGTTGTTAACCCAACTATTGTTTCTCCCGAGTCTACTTAGGCGAATGGTGAGGAGATTATCAATTACACTCTTATGGTTGAATCCATTGATGGAAATACCTCTATTATTCCTCCTTCTGAATAATAAACTCTTGCAGCTTAAACTTCTAAAGTTATTAATTTTTGTGAAGATTTTTGACTTGTAATTGATCATATTTTTCATTTCGAATAATGTATGTAATGAACATTTAACATTTTTGTTGCTAACGGTTTAAAATAAAATAGTATTTAACTTCTTGTCTTCATGCATGTTATTTTTTGTAAGTAATTTTTCTCGTCTACGCAACTAGCCTTCACTTATGATTACGTGTCTTTACAAAATATATCTACAAGTTGATGTGGTCAGACATATCCGATCTGCTAGTATTTTTGGTTGTATAGGATGATCTTGTCCACTGGACTTGATTTACCAGCTGTATAAGATAGTGATTCCCAGTAGTTTAGTTGTATGGTTAGAGTTCGGATCTTATCGACCTAACCTGACTTATTGGCTATTAGGTAGACGAACCTAAGTTGTCCTGACTTTGGATCTACCTTTTATTATGCCAACTTATTGGTCCAGTGGATGAATCTTATTGTCCTAACTATGTGTCAGCATTGGTTTCCTAGCTCGGCCAAATGTACTTGGACCTATCCTTACGTTAGTTAATTGAGGTCGTGTCTTATCGGCCTGACCATATGATTGCACTGGATTTCCCATATTTAGCTAAAATTCTTGATCATAACCTGTCCAAGATGAGTCCATTCACAAATTGTGGTTTGATTGTAGTCATTCTAATATGCTTGTCTTTGAGATGTCTTCGGCATGGGCTTCTTGCACATCTCTTATATCGATGAACTAGGAATTAAATAATGGAGAAAACTTGAAATGATAATAAGATGTAGAGGAAGAATTATTGATTCTAATTAATTACTGAAGATTTGTTATAAGTAATTTGAAAAACTGTTACATGGTATTCTGTTCTTCTAAACTTTAATTTGATCGTCATTACTGATAATACTTCCTCAAATGTTGTGCATTCCATGTATTCTTAAATTCCTCACCCTTTAGGGTCTCGATCTAATAAGTCTTAGTTTGCATCACTGCAGAAATTCTATATGGTCCATGCTAGTTAGGTTCCAGCATATTCCCCTTTTGGAAAACCTTTTTTAGCACCTAATTTTCTTCCTTAAACGTAATTAGTTTTACCCTTTTATTGTACAATTAAGAAGTTCGTTGTTGTTAGGTTACTACCCAAAATGATGATTTCTTTTAGACTTCCTCTACTAGGTCGAGCTGAAATCTTCTCATTAAGTTAATCTTGGGCGAGTTGAAATTAAGTACTCTATGGGTGGGTGGGCCGATCTTAAGGGGTACCACAACTTCTATGCAAAATGCCAAATAAAGGGGGTCTCGCCAATTGGCTCTCCTCGGAGTGGTTCGGTAGGCCCGGAGTACACTTTGCAGCTCATTAATCCTGTTTCCTTTATCATCATCCAATCTTCTATTTATTCTTTTCAATAGGGTCCTATTAGTGATCTCTATTTTCCCATTGCGTTGAGGATGGGTATGAGTAGAGTGCAGTTTCTTGATCCCTGATCGAATGTAGTAATCCTCAAATATGTCATTATTAAACCTATACCATAATTTATGATAAAGTCGTATGGCATCTCATATCGACAAATGATGTTCTTTCATATAAAGTAAAAGACCTTCTCGTAAGTCATCTCAACTAGTGGCTCATCTTCCACACATTTAGTGAGATAATCTAGTGCGATGTCCAGATATTTGGATATGTCTCTTGTCTTTGGCAGTGACCAAATTAATCCGCCACATGGTGAAGGGCCAAGGATATGTGATCGGCCTCAGTGCAGCTCTAAGTCATCTTCTATTTATAATGGCATACCTCTAACACTTATCTCACTTTCTAGCTTAGTTAACACAATCCACCTTGATTGTCGATTAATAAAAACCTTAAGTGGTAACATGCTTCACCAATGATCTACTAGTTGGATGGTCTCATCATTATCCCTCATGGACCTCTCTGATCATCTCAGGCACGTCAGTAGGATGAATATATCTGAGCAAAGACATTATGAATCCTCTTCTGAACATAAATCCTCATTCATGCACATATCTCTCCTCCTTATAGCAGAGTCTTCTTGCCTCCTTTGGATCGTCTAGTACTACCCCGATCTCTAAATATGCTCAAATGGGGTCCATCCAAGATGGCCTTCTATTCAAATCCGTTATAATTACACACTCTTCTTTAATGCTACACTAGGATAAGATCTCAATAGGCATTGTTCTTCGAAGTTTAGCTCTTCTCACTGACACAAGACAAGTAAATGCATCTACTCAGGCATGTTTGGCTCTTAGGATTCTGACCATCTGTATAGCTAAGAACCTTAATAATAACATTTTTATCTTTATCAAATATTTTTCCATGGACTCCTCTCTGGATTCATATACACTAAGGACTTAGTTCATAACCAATTGAGAGTCATCTAATATTGCCTTCAGCTAAACATTCATCCTCTAAGTCACAAGATCTCTCTTCCTACCGAGTCGATGACTCTAGTCTGTCCTTTCTCTACTTGGTAGGATTTTATGCTATCTGCTTGGTTGGTTTCTCTTTAAAAGTGAACTCTGCTATGAAATCGGCCACTACTTGGCCTTTAATCATTGTTTTTGGCTCATATAATATATCATACTCTCCTAATTTTATATCTAAATCCATCAGTCTACCCAATTTTTTAAGATTATAAATATCTTATCATAGAGGAAGGTTTGTCTAAATGATAATTGTTAGTGCCTAAAAATACGGCTTCATTCTCTGAGAAGGTTTAATAAAATCCAATGACAACTTCTCCAGCCTAGGTTAGCGGATTTGATCTCCATGGTACTCCTTGTTGATTTAGTATATGGGCTTCTAGACTCCATCCTCTTGTCGTACTAAAGTTGAGTTGACTACTGATTCGACACTATTAAGTATAAATATAGATTTTCACCTAAGAT
This sequence comes from Sambucus nigra, assembly GCA_949130495.1. NCBI lineage: Eukaryota > Viridiplantae > Streptophyta > Magnoliopsida > Dipsacales > Adoxaceae > Sambucus > Sambucus nigra. Next base: position 542,258,943 of record OX422211.1, on the reverse strand, counting down.
CAGACTTGACAATAATGGCGCGGATCCCATGTACTTATTTAACTCTAGGAAGGCTCTATCTCACTCCTCATTCCACTCGAATGTCCTCCAAAGCAACTTAAAGAATGGAAGACAACGATCAGTCGCCCTTAACATAAATCTATTTAGAGCAGTTACTCGTCACGACAGGCTTTGGATGTCTTTCTTATTTTTGGGAGGTTTTATATTGATCAACGCCTGGATATTTTAAGGGTTGACCTTTATGCCCCTATGGTCAACGATGAAGCCTAGGAACTTTCTTTTACAAACTCTGAAACACATTTTATTGGATTTAGCTTCATCTAATATTTTTCTAGCTGATAGAATGTTCGATCGAGGTCATTGATGTGATCAGTTTCTTTCCTTATCCTTGTCATCATATCATCCACATGGACCTTCATTATCTTTCTGATATCCTCCTCAAATGCTTTGTTCAGGGATCTTTGGTACGTCTCTCCAACATTTTTAAGCACAGAGGGTATAACGTTGTAGCTCTATGTACCTCTAATGGTTCTGAATGAGGTATTTTCCTTGTCTTCAAGTTTCATCTTGATCTGATTGTACCCAGAATAAGCATCCATGAAACTAAGAAGCTTGTGCCTAGTAGGGGCGTCGACCAGCTGGTCAATTCGGGGAAGAGGATAATGGTCCTTATGGTAAGAATTATTCATGTCGGTAAAATAGATGCCATGCACCACTTGTCATTTTTCTTCTCGGTCGTAACAACATTCGAGAGATAATCTAGATAATTAACATCCTCAATGAAGTTTTCTTTTTTTAACTTATCACCCTCATCTTGAATATTCGTGTTCTTTTCCTACGTGAACACGCGATATTTTTATTTCAAGGGCTTTGCGTCCTTCATAATACTGAGCTCATGGCAGAGAATAGGTGGATGAATCCTTATCACGTCCTCGATAATCGAGGAAAACACACTCCTTGTTTGACTTATAAAATCTTCTAGCTCCTTCTTGAGAATGGGATCCAGTAACAAACTTATATGGGTTGTCATTTTTAGATGCTCATCTCTAGGATTACATGCTCAATCTGTGCAATAACCTCACTACTAGTGACCAATTTATATTCATCTTTAGGATCTAAAGTTTGGACCGGATAAGTAGTGGTTAATTTCTTATGTTACGTATAGTAGCATTCATGTGCTTCCACTTTATTTCCCTTTACTACACCTACTTCATAGCATGTAGGTAATGTCAAACACTGATGAATAGTGGAGGGAACGACTTCAAACTTCTTCAAGTCGACCCTACCGAAGATAATATTAAGGCCAAGAGGATGTTCTTGTCAAGTACAAAGAAACATATATTATTAGTTCGGCAAGTCAGCCACATGCCAATGATGATCTCTAGCTTGATTGTTCTTAAAGGGTATAGTTTCACCAATATAAACCCAATAAGTGGCTTATGAAACTCCTCTGTCTTTATTTGTCTTAACCTTAACTGCTTAAAATATTCATAGAATAACACATATGTAGAAGTGACATTATTTACCCGAATTATCTCAGCTCTACTCTCATGGACCATCGTGGTGATGATCAGAGGATTGTCATGTGGGTACAACACAGGAGACAGATCGTCTTTAGAAAAACAAACAGTTAGATGGTCATTGTTTACCTTTCAGGGGAAGGCTTTTATAGCATTGTTCAAGTTCACTTCTCTGACATGAGTGATAACTTTCGCCTCATTGAGGTAATCTTTCCTTTCATCTAGTTCATCACCATCACCAGCATTACGTCCAGTTATAAAGTGACATCCAAAAGAGATCATGTCAACCTAGTTCACCGGTTCCCTTGTCTTTTTCGGAAAATTTGGATCAAAACCATCGTCAGAGTCCTCATCTCGACCACATTTCTTCTCATCAGCCTTTTTGTACGGAGACTTACATTATCTCCTGGACTTCTTCTTGTCCCACTTATTTTCTCGTCCACCCTTGTCAACATACTTTGTCAGCTTTCCTCATCGGATCAAAGCCTTAATCTTATTGTTTAGATCCAACCACCTATCAGTGTTGTGGTCGTAATCATTATGGAACTCGTAATACTTGATCTTATCCCTTATGTTAGGTAGAGCCTCTAATTTTTGAGGCCACTTGAGGTCACTACTTACTCAGATCTCATCGAGGATGTGGGTGACACCCATAGTGAGCAGAATAAAATCATCATACATATTCTACTTATCAGATTTCTTGGAGTTCTTGAATTTATCATTCTTGTTCGAGATCTTAATAACATCAACTTTTCATTACTGGACTCTTTTGCCACCATTACTTCTTCATCATTCATAATCTTGCCAGCCTTTTGCAAAAGCTTGGCCATCATGCTCGGCATTTCTTTTTCCAATGCCCAATACATCATTTAGATAGTATACTTCTCATAATCGCAGTAATGGAAATCCTCTCATTATACTTAACTACCTCAAGATTTTCCATGTTGAAACATGTGATGAAATCCCTTATCGTTTCATCCGTCTTTTGGGGAATTCTTAATAAGTGAGCCACCTTTTTCTCTGGGTTGGTGCCAAAGTAAAAATTTCTGATGAAAAGATTGACCAACTGCATGAAGTTATTAGAGAGTCAATTGTACCATATTTAAGATGACCAAGTGAGAGTACTGGAAAAGTACCTACAATGCATCTCATCAGGATATGAATAGATATTAAAAATATCTTGATATTTCTTCATATGCAACAATGGCTCAGAATTCCCTTTATATCTGGAAGTGATAACAGGTGGTTTGAACATTGTCGGTGTTAGAAAACTCACTACTCCATCTATGAATGGTGAATCTTATACATAACCCCCCTACAATGAGTTATTTGTCTTGATATACTCACCAAGTCAATCTTTTAGGCATTGAATTGACCCCATTCATGGTTGTTCCTCCTGTTCAAACTTAAACATCATCATTTTCACTGCTCGGACTTAAATTTTAGCTGATATATCTTCCTTAGAAGTATGATCAGCCTTGGTTGATCCTCGCATGCTCTTCCTTGACCTGACTGAGCACTTTTACCTCTTGGTCTCGGTTCTTCTAGATTCTTCTTCGTACTCCCTTAGCTCTCTAGGATCCCTATATTAGTGTGTCCATGTAGCTCACGGGCTCAATCGATCAAAGGTAAAACCTCTATTCAACCTTTTTAAAATTCGCAGATGTTCCATAGAGTATGTCTGATCATCATCGTATCCAGTATCTTTAATGGTGGATGTTGCCCCAAGCCTATAGGACCTATTAACTCGACCAAATCCAAAGTATTTTTACATACTTCCCTTGCCTTGTGAGCTTAACTTCTTGGGATATCAATTCTCATGTCATAGTTTGCCTGACTATTGTCCCTTTATGGGACTGGAGGTGTCATCTCAGGCCTCTTATTAGAGTTTTCCCCAACTACTATGGTAATTAGGTTCATCTCGAGATTATTTTTTTAGGCCAAGATACTTTGCGTCAGCTGCTTCACTCCCTCTTGCATAGCTAACACCCTCTTCATTCTTAATGGTTTTTAGGTTTTCTTCCATTTTCATAGAATTTACAGAAAAATAAAGTGTTGTAATACCAAAAATAGAGTAACAACGGGAATTACTGAAAAAGGTGAATCTAAAAGAGGAAAATGCATATCTAATGGAGGATTCAACGAATTTAAAGAGAATTGAATGGAAATTACGGATTAACATATTCTAACCCAACGAAATGTCGATTAATCGGAGTGCAATTCAATGGTTTTTCAAAACTGGGTATCCTCGAGTTTCAGAAATCTACAATGGAGGAAAGCAATGATGTCCAGTTGTTTCCCATAGACGGTGCCAATATGTTATCGCTTAAAACTAGTATACTAATTTGTCTTAGCTAGAGTATATAAATTATAAACTAATAATAGATAAAGATATATAAACTTTCAAAAATCTATAGAAAACAGTAAAAGATGAGAGAAAGAGAAATAAGATATGATTTATGTAGTTCATCCCAAAGGGGTGCCTATATCCATAGGTGCAGGTGACTATTATATTGATTAATGGGTAAAATCCATAAATGAGAACAAGTTAGAAGCTTTCAAGTTCTCTCTAGAGTTTGACAGCATAATGGTATGGAAAATATCTTTAATCCATTTAAAGTGTGGATGTCTTTGTTATTTATAGGCTGTTAGGAGAGAGAGAGAGAGAAAAGAGAGGTACATGTTTCATGATTTTATAAGATAGGAAGGTACACACTTTACATGTTAGTGAGAGAATAATCGTAAAGTTAGTTATGGTCACATGAGAAGAAATTCCTATATCTCCCCCACGTGTGTGCACTGCTGACGTCACCCAGACACATAGTACATACTTGCTTTTATGGAGTTATTAAACGGTGCTAACCTATTATGAGCTAACAGAGTTAATTGAAATGTCTAGAATACTGGGGTTACCAAATTTCTTAGGCTGACCACATTAAAAGCTGAACTGATCTCGAGCCATGCCATATTTATGGTATAACAAGTACTTTGTAATTGTGAATATAACTGAAAATGTAAATGGTCATGGGAAAGAGACAATATGATTATGAATGAAGTACGCATACCCAAATGTATAATGATTTTTCATTGATCCCAATATTATGACACAACCCAATGTTTATCATAAACGGATAATTTTTTAAGTACATTCATGTACGTACTTGATTGAATAGTGGCATAAGAAGCTGAATGAAATATAAACAGCTAGAAGTTAATTTTCTACAATGAACATGAGTCAGGTTTTGGACATACTAAAAAAATATTTCAAATAGGGAGATTTAAACATCAGTCCCGCAATAGTTCTTAAGGCCTGAATATAACAGTCTTGATCTTTATTTGCCCTCCACATCATGGATTTAATAAGAAATGTTATACAACTTAAAATGATATTCTATGAAAACATAAAAAGGACACAAACGCTTAGACGGATAAGAAAACTGAACACCTCTTCATGTCAAAGAGTCATATAACATTTGAAGTGCAAGTTGAGGCTTCAATGTTTTAAAAAGGATACATTCCCAAAACCATCACCCATGTATTTTTTCCCTAAACTATTTTTGCAAACATTCCCAATATATGTGCTTCACTAATATATACTTCTAAGCATAATTGATCCAGAAAAATTTGTTCATAATCATGTGCAATTAAAAGAAAGATATGGATCACAAATTCATCAAAAATATAGCATCACACTTCAACACATCTATTAATAAACTTATATAAAAAATAAATGTGTTCAAAAATTATATAGCAGTATCCAAACTGTAACATAAGGATTCACGCCTATGTATCCATAACAAAAAATAAATAATACATACATACACATTGTCTTTATTAAGCACATAAAACGATTATAACACCTGTAATAGCTAGACATCAACAATGAAAATAAATAAATTAAAAAACCATTGACTATTGCAACTTATTGCAAAATGGAAGCATATATATTCTTGAATTTGATATTTTCAAGTATTAAACTGTTAAAAATTATTTACATAGTGTGCCTTACTTTGTTTATATCCGATTGCACTTTTTAACATGAATTTTCCTTTGGATAAAAGATTACTGATATGGTAGGAGTATTATGTATTGATTGTTTTCATCTCATGATCATGTGTTTATGCCATTGAATGTAACCATTTTCCAATTTGGGCATAATCGGTTTAACTGCTTACGTCTTAAGACATAGTGAGTGGGATATTATTATCTCAAGAGGCATGGCATTTTGTACTTTTAAAAATGAATGTTTCTTTGTTCTTTAGACTATATGTAGTTTTCATATATATATTTAATTAAACCCAACCACTATTATTTTAAAATGACCGAAGTATGGAATTCAAAACCGTTAGAGAAACCTTATCAAAACATTTTTCTTGGGCGAATTTTCTATGCCAAAATTCTTTATTTTGACATTTTAGTGTAGACTTAGTGTGAATCAAGCATAAACTCTTTAGAGAAAATTTTACTTGCTTTGACATTTTAGCAGATACTTAGTGTGCACCAATGAAAAACTCTTTACAACTGATATTGTTATGTGTTAAAAATGAAATTCATTAGATTCTTAAAAAATAAATATAAAATATAAGATCATAAAACAAATTACAAATCACTGTAGAGATTGATAAAAAAAATAAACAACATTAAAACCTAGAAATTAGGTTTGCAGAAGAAAAGGCAACAATGGAAGATTTATACCCGGAACTCAGGTCTGTGGATTAACACATATTGGAGTTGGACAAATGTAAATATTGTGAGATGGAAATGAGGGTTTTGAAAAGCCTATGATGAACTATCTTATTTATACATTTAGTAAAATCCTATTCAATTGGATGGCAAATGATGGTGTTTAAATGGAGGATTTAAACCTTTAAAAATTCAATTAGAGAGAATAGGTAAGTGGAAGGGAAGTAGTGATAAGGGTTTTGGAAGATCAATAGAAGGGCAAGGTAAATAGTTTGGAAGCATAGGAGCCAACTCGCTTTAGTCGGGGAAGAAAAATGAGAGAAATGAATTTGGGTGAGAAATGAATTGAAGGAAAAATCCTACGTGGACAAATTATACATCCAACAAACTTAATTATATTCTTTCAGTTTATAGTTATAGTATAGATACTAGTATGCAGTCTCGCACGATGTGTGGGTGGTTATATTAATATAATCATGGTTGAGTATTAAATTGAAATTATATTCAACAATCCAAAACAATGTGTAAATTAAAGAATAATACAAATGATATGATCATTTTAAGTGAATAATAATTTGAATATAGTACTACTGTCATAAAAAAAATGCTTTTAAATATCCCTTGAAGTATAAGGTTTTATAACAATGAGGTCAAATATCTCCATCACATGGAATTTGGTTTCAAAACTAAAAGAATTGAAATTATAACACAATGCCTTTCATAACCATTAAAAAAATTATTATATTTTATATGTTATTTTTAAATATACACCTTTTAGAAATTAAAATGTTTCTCACATACATCATCAAACAAAAAAATATATTAAATGACAATGGTAGTAAATCAAAGTTATAGTAAAAAAAAGTAACATAATTTAAAGACAAAAGAAGTTCAATGTCATAGTTTCACAGTTTGCTATGAATGTTTACATCATTAAATGAAAACAATAAATAAAAAATGATGAAGAATAAAGCATCATACTTTTTCGTTGCCCGATATGTACATGCAACCAAACTAAATCACTTTCCCACTTAACACTCATAAGGTTGCATATGCATATTCTCCCACTTTTTTCCGTTCAAAGATGGAGAAAAAATAATTCCATTAACTTCATTTGGGGATAGCACTATAGGTATATGTTCATACAACCACATGTATAGGAAGGAGATAGTCTAAACAATTATGTAGCAACAAACTAAAAAAATGATCCACAAAGTTTGAGATAGATAAAATACAGAGGAGAGATATGATCAATTGGGAGAACGGGAAAGAAGGATTACATTTATAACTTACACGGATGTTCAACCTTGTTACATTTGAGTAGGAACATAAAAGAATTTCTGATGGATGAAAAAAAGGTGGAATTTAGAGATATTTATAGAATCTAAAAATTAGATGAAACGAAAAAGTCCACTGTAGTAAATGGGTAGTAAAATAAAAGGGAAAGGAAGAGTATACCTGATTTAAGAGGGAGAGCAAAGAAAATAGAGGAGAGAGACGAATTCTATTAAGAGGCAATCAGTAATTCCTCTTGGCATTGAATGTTTGGAACTAAAAGTACTGTCTTAAAATATGTTTAGTCTAAGGCCCTTTTCAATAAAAATTACACGCGTACCTTCCTAAAATACCTTAAAATGTGCACAACATGTGACTTAAAAATCGTCACTTCAAAGTGTTAACCGACAATAACCGGTTTCCATAACAAAATGATTATCCCCCCATGTTTTTGGATTTTAAAAAATAAGAAGCATTTAAATCAATGAAAAACTTGTCCATTGTTGTTTCAACAAAAAAAATTCACCATTACCGTCTTCATACAAATATCAAGCCATGCATTTGCAGATTAAAATGTAAGATTTTAATACATTCCTCATTTTGTTATAAATTGTGTCCATCTGCTTTAAATGCTAATTGTTTTTCATCTTAAAAAATTCAATTTACAACATTAAGTGAAAATTTGATTTTGAATCAGATCTAGCACAAAAATGACTTCGTGAACCCTTTTTTCTTTTGCGAAAAAGTAGAAAAAAATAGTAGTGATTGTATTGTTTGTTGTTTTTTCACATGAAATTACGTCAAAATATATGATTGCAAATGTAATTGTAATATAATAATGCGAAAATAACAACTATTTCTATTATTTTAAAAAAATTGTGCAAAATTCTATGTCCTTTTCTTATAATAGTCCTTATTATCATTTAATTATTTTGCAATAGTTTTATGTGAAAGCAAAGCATTAATGTATCAATTTTTATTTGATGGTCATAGTCCTCACTAGAGAAATTCATATTGCAAAAGAAAAAAAATCAATATTTTTATAAAATATCGTGCTAGGATATTTTATAAATTCTCATTCCGAAATAGGTATATTTTGCATTGTGCAATACGTATTTCTCAATGAGAAATATACTCAATTATTGCAAAATGCAAAATATACCCATTTTGCATTGCGAGTTGAACACTACTTCTATCTATATTCAGTGTAGGGAACCATTTTTTGAACTTAAAAATATAACGTATGTTAGGCATTATAATTTTAATCTTATGTTTAAAAAAATGACCCTCTTAAATATTGCATCAATTTTGTACTCAGTACAATTTAGTTGTTCATACTCTTCCTTAGAGAATATCCTCCCAAATTATAAAGTTTGTTACAAGCATACTCATACCGAGCATAACGGCCATAGAACCTTAAATTTCTTGCTACCACTTCAAAATGTTGGAATGTTTCCTTCCAAAAATCCCAATCCATCTAAAAAAATTTAGTGCAAATACCTTGTGCTCTGATAAACAAGTGCAAACATAAAATATTACAAAAGCATGTAAAGCATTTATATCTCCACTAGTGCCCAAATCTTTGATTAAAGACTGTGATAGACCACCAATTCCTACTTTCATAAACCTAAACAGAATATAAATCCATGTGACATTTGTGTTATCTAATGTCTCTACATGCATTTCTTTTATATATAAATATACATTAATCCCATTAGCATTCAGTATTCGTTTACATCATCCTTCAACAAAATATGGGCACTTACACCCTAATACTATTTTAACTTTCTTTTAATAAAAAATTGTCCAACTGATTAGAAGTTTGGTAGACTATCTCGATATGGAAATGAAGTGATGACAAGAGGTCGAAGGCATTGGGGATGTTATCCATGTATACATTATACCATTACCAGCTTTTACGTTGAATTCCCAGATATATTCTACCCTTGGTAGATGTATTTTCGTTATAAGTAGGTGTAAAGGCCATTTTAGAAATTCTTCAAATGTATTTTAGATATATATATGTTTCACGTTATTGGTTTTATCACATGGCCAATACATCAGTAATGGTCGTACATACTGTCTCCGTGGTGCAACTAATATTTCGAAACCAATTATTCACACCTTTCTCTTAAGAAAATAAAGAAAACTCAAGGCCTTTTTAGTGAGTTAGGTTTTTGACATGTATTTTCAATTATTGCCTATGTTCTAAACAATATCAAGACAATATGGATATGGAAACGATGTGGATATGAGTGATTAAAGACATCGAAGAAGGTTTTAAAGACCACTTGAGAAACTTCGGCATTTAGGAAGGCGCTTTAAAATGGCTTTACCCTGGTTATTTCCTCCTTTGACTCTGTCAGGGTGCTGATGCTCAGATAAATGACTTGTATAAAACCAAAACATCTCATTTTCACTAGTACATATGTTGGTTTCATAATACTAGTTACGTCCTTGCTCAATGAGTATCACGTACTAAGGAGAGCAAACTACAATTATGAAACCAACATATGCATTTGAAATTGTACTAGTGAAAAGGAGATTTTTTGGTTTCATATAAGTAGTTCCTTCCGAGCTTCCCCTAACTGCCATAGTAAATGACTATCGTGAAACCAAAATTGAACTCTGAAGTGTCGAAGTTACTAAAGAGGTCTTTATGCCTTGTTCAAGTGAGTGAAGAACACAGAAGACTAATTTTGTTAGCTATTCTTTTAAATGTATTTCCAATTGTTGTTCATGTTCTAAACAATAGTAAGAAATTGCATTCGAAAAATTTTAATACGTTGTGATTATGTTCCAAATAATAACAAGATATTGTATCGAAACATATAACAATTTTTAGTATATAAAATATTTATTTCTCACTAAGAAGTATTATATTTCACACTGCGAAATATTATTCTTCCCAATGCGAACTACTATATTTCTCACTACAAAATATAATTTTTATCAATGTGACCTACTATATTTCTCACTCTGAAATATACTAATTTGTTATAATATTATATGAAGTGCAGATCGTAAATTCCTATATGTGTTTAACTGTTATTTCAGTAATTCTCGCTACAGGACATCAACAAAATTATTTTTTAATAATTTAACTATTTTAGCAGTCATAGCTTGAGGAACTAAACAAAGTTTCAATTATATTTCAAAAATATTAGGATATTATCAAACAAAGTTTTAATTTTATCAAAATAAAATAGTAACTTTTTATCAAAATTAGACTCCTAACTACACAAAAATTTATTCCAAGTAATTTTTAAAATTTTATTAGTAATCGCTTATCTAAATGCATTTTGTTTCTTACAACTTATCATAATATATATATATATATATATATATATATATATATATGAGATATTTCTTAATCTCGCAATGCGAATTATAATAATTTGCAGTGTGAAATTAAAAATATAGGCAAATACTTGAAATAAATCAACAAAATTTGTATTCCTCGTTTATTATGCCCTCGGTTATTTCCTCCTTACGTGTCCTACTATTATGATATGCAATTTATTTACATCTACCACATTTAGTCAACTTTTAAGCCTCTCCTTTTGATGGATTCCTCTTCTTTATTTGATGGCCAGGTTGTTTCTTGATATTTGATGTTATAATGAGGTCATCCTTTAACTTGAACTCCGTTTTGTTAATATTAGGGATTAGAGCTCCCCTAAAAGAATTTCTGAAAGTTTCGACATAAAAATATCGGTCCACATATTTGTAGTAGTTTTTGCCACTTTTTTGCATCACTGTAGCAGCATGAGCACATAGAAATCCATGTATTTGTCACTTGCCACATGATCAAGTCTTGTCGTCAATGTTAACTGCCACAGAGTATGTATGGAAAACCGCCTCTTATATTCCATCTGTGGAATGGGCTACACCCCAAGTATGAACTCTTTTATACTTATTTGAAGCCTCTTTTCCATGTCAGGTCACAACACTTTGGGCCAAGTTCTTGATTTTATTCACCTTTTTGACATCATGGTCATCATCTTCATTCTTATATGATCAACCATTATGGTAACCGGTAAATAAGGAGAATCCATAATCCATGAATTTAAAGATTCAACCATATTTGAATACATCTCACCATACAGTTTATCGGTGAATTGTACATGTGCCTAGTGCTCTAGATCATAGTCATCCAGATAAGTTTTCATCTTCTCACTACCATACTTCCTATGATCATCCATACCCTTCTCAAATACCTCCACTGTATTTGCATAAGCTGTAGATTTGAACCTACTTACAATTATTTCACGTATGATTTAGAGTATTCATGACCACCACTAAATAAATTCCTTAAATTATTCTTGATCAGCGATTCTTTCAATCCATAATTAGGATCAGAAATAAAAGTCATCTCTCGGTCATAACAAATAACAAGGTAAAGATGATTTAAGAACCATATCCAGTTTTCCTCATCCTCATTAACTACTACAGAAAATGCAAGGATGAACATACTAGGAGAAAGCCCAAATTAAAGAAAATGAAATTCATTTTGTAGTGAGAAATATTCTATTTATCAATGAGAAATCATATATTTCGCGGTGAGATGTGATTTAATTCGCATTGCGGAATTAGTCAATCATGTTTTTTGCAGCCATATGTAACTTCAATTCATTAAATTTTTTTCCTGCCAAATCCACACATTCTAATCACATATTAAAGGCCGCATAAAACACCTAAACACCTAAAGTAGTGAACCGTGTAAACTACATACATTAGTAATGGTTAACTAAAAAAAAATTGGATGCTTTTATGATGATCTAAACAACACAAAAAAGTTTACAATAACTGTCAAGCAAGTCAATGCCGACACTATTGAATTTCTTTTGGGGCTCAATTATATGGCTCGTAAACATAAAGGTTTTTACTACTTGTATGAAGATATCAGGTTTCGATCCTAACATCATTGGTACTAGAAATGCTAAAGGGATTGCAAAAAGAATTGAGCAAGTCTGTTTGGTTGGACTGAAAAATATGGTGTGTTTGGCATGGAATTGTTATATCATTTCTTCTCTGCATACGTATATTGGAACCTAAAATGGTTCATATCCTCTGTAATAATAAAAGGCACATATTTCCACTCAAAGATAGAAGGTAACAGTAAATCCTACGAGAATATAAAATAGCCTCATTGTTGGAAAATAAAGAAAATTCCTCTAGTGAGGAATTCTACAACGAATGATTCATTTGTTAGAATATCTGTAATATTTATATTGATTTAATCAATTATATATAGAAACATAGTATTAATTTTCACCTTCATATTTCGAAGTTTTATTTTCTCAATGCTATATTTTGTAGTTATATTTTCTCTTTGAAGTTCGAATCTAACATTTCGTGTTCCAACTTCGCAACGCAATTCGAAAATAAAAATCTAAAGCATTGCAATTTCGCATTAAGTATCATTTCTCACTGGGAATTCGCAATATGAGACACTATTATGAAATAGAATTTCGAAGTCGAATTGTGAAATTTTATTAAAAAGAACTCTAACATATGAATTCCGAAACTCTAAAACATAGCATACCTTGGTTTCTATTCTTTAATGTGGCTGCAGGTAAATTTTCTTTGTATCTACTTTTTTAAAATGTTCCATCTAGAAATATCATTGGGCAACAAAATTTAAAACCACTGTTGTTTGCACCAAAATAAATAAAAATCCATTTGAACCTCTTTGTTGACGAATTCTAAATTAAGTCAACAACACTTCATGGATTTGTTGTCCTAACAGAATCAGCGTACCACCTAAGTTGATCAAATGAAAGGCGGGCATCACCATATAACTGGACCTTGCCTTTTTAACACCTAACAAAGCACAATGATATGGAATTTGTATTCCATAATTTGAGTTAAACTCCTAAATTACATCGCAAGGTTTAGTCAAAGGTTATGAACGCATTTCATACACAATCAACTCCAAAACTGGCATCGATGTTACCCTACGATTCTTTCCAGTTTTCACAACATAACCACATGCATTATTGCCATTAAATTTCCTTGTAACAAACAAGCCAATACATTGTACAAGAAAGGCATGAATTCACCATTTATAACCAGTTTTGACTTTCATTGAACACTGTGTAGTCACTCTAGCATGTTCATTCTTTAAATAATCAAACTCAAAAATGACTTCAATGGTGTACTTTCACAAATCCATTCTGAATTGGCTTGCACCACCTTTGAATATCTGACCAACTCCTATAATTAAATTATCCCATCCAACTGACATTAATGACATATTCCGTAACACATTACTATTATAGTGCATATCTCTATGAAATTGAACATAGTGTAATGCATCATCAGATGAATAACCTTTATCAAATTCAGACCCTGAGTCATGCCTTTTTATACTCAATATTATATCAACCCTATCTAAACCATTAGTGTGTGTGTGTGTGTGTGTACATACAAGCATGTTTTCCATATCAATCTCATCATCTAGTATACAACATGGATTACCTGAGACTTTATAAGTCATATAAAATAATTTTGATCTCAACTTATCCCATTTCACACGTAGTTTTTCAACAAAATCCTCGTACAAACACATTGTAGATATCACTATGGTAGCACTAAATTTACCATGCTTAACAAAACATGTAGCAAAATTGGTTTCCATTATTAACTTAGAAAGCATGATTGAATTCTGAATATTAAAATAATAATAACCCTAAAAGACTCGTGATATTTGAAAAGAAAGAAGAGTTACGTATTTAATACGATCTTTTATAACCTAAAGAATTCCAAAAATTGCGAAAATAATCTTTTACATTCCATAGTTGAGTTGGTCGTTGAATCCAAAATGATATTGGACATGTGGATTATCATTTAAATCATATGCATTTTGTACTTATTATTAACCGGTTACCATGCAAGGGGTATTTTTGGAAACTTCTGTACTACAAACACGTGCAAGGGCCTTAGACATAACATGTTTTCAAACGGGACAAATAATTTAACACGTTGCATGCCAAGGGTGGATAACTTAATTGTGCTTTTATTAATTGGGTGAGACAAGTGTACAGACACAAATCGGAGGCAGGTAGGATATTAGATTGGAAATGAATCATTTAAGATATATACTAAGGATAGATTGGGGAGTGCATTTGGTATATGTCACATGACAAGTCGAGGTTAAACTAAAACTTTAGCTATAGCATGTAGCCCATGCATTGCACAGACGATTTATAGAGAACAATAACCTCTTAAATATCTTTTGTGTACATTACAAGACTCAATCAACTAAAATTTGAAGCAATTTGGGTTCAATTTCATATATTTAATTTGTGATTCAATTTCTCATATTTCACAAAGATAATTAAAATAAGGAAAAATAGAGAAAGAGTTTGTAACAAATATTACAAATTAAAACATAAGAACAATTGCAATGCAACATATTAATACATGTTTATTCAAAAATTACACAAAAACATTAGATGCCACAATATTTAACTTAGCCCAAATGTATATTAAGTTAAATTGTCCAAGAAAGAAATAATTTTTTAGAGTAACAAATTTAAATAACTAATGGAGTACTTACATGAGATAGATAAGGTAAATTCTCCATCACAACATAAAGATCCATATATAAACTTTAATGAATAAATAAGGATAAAGGTCAAATTTTTAATAACTACATTAGAGTAATTGTTGGAATCCCCTGTCAAATACATGGAGGTACACTTTATGAACTGCGTCAGAAATCAAATTCACAATAAATGGTCACAAAACTTTTCCAATAAAACCCCAAAATTTGTTAGTCTATATTCTTGTGAATTAGAAGGTGCAAAATTCGGATTGTAAATAGTTACTCAGCCCAAATTCATGTAATTAGTCAAATTTTTTTTACAACAATGCAATTTTATTGAAATTCTTTAAAACTGAAAGATCATCCATGATCGTTCCACGGCCTAAACTCATTTTTCTCAATAAATTAATAGGTTAGTTGATTAATTTGTAAGTGAATATATGTAACAGTATGAGAACTGGTGTCTACAGTAACTTAATAAAGAGTTGAAAATAATCTACCAAATCATTGTATTTTCATATCCATACGATGTAAGAAAGTATTTGAAGACTGACCATTTATCTTTGCATGAGAATATAATTGAGTTCGAAAGGAAGTTTTTGAGTTTGAATAACTAAGCTTCATCTATGTGGATGAGTGTAATGATAATTAACGTGAGCTAGAGTCGCATGGAATCTTCTACAAAGGACATAGAAAGCTTGTCGATGGGGTCGTTCTTCCCGAGCATGAGTATAATATGGAGAAACTATGTTACTATCCTCTGTCTAAGACTCTCTCCTTACACCTCCTTAACCAAGGCATTAACACGTTGAAAACATTTTACTTCACTCAGCCGAACTGCCACCAGAAGTCAATAAATTTGTCAGAACACCCAGATCTGAAGTAACCGTTCGAACACCCAAGTTAAAATTACTGAATGCAGAGAAAAATAAGTTGGCGTAGCGTTGGTTTAAATATCAAAGGTGTAGACAAAGAACAAATAAATCTATGATCAAAGTTGAAAACACCCATTATATTAAGTTAGAGAGAGATATTAACTATTGGATACAATAAGAATATAAACAGATGTGAGAGAATGAGATAACGTATCTAGAGAAATGAAAGGGTGGACGAACAAAAAAAAGAACCTTGTTAAGTTCCAAGAAACAGAGGAGAAAAATACATGTTGATTCTTAAAATAGCTAACACTAGCCTCTTCTTATATCATATATTCTTAAAATAACTTATGGCTCATATAATACCAAGAATAATGATTATGTGCATCAGTAGGAATTATTATGCTCATATTGTGTCCAAGTGGGACGCGTGTCAGTTTGCATGCGACCCTTAAGGAAAAACACACTAACACATTTATAATTAATAGGAACTATCACCCTAATCCTTGGGAAATCAGAGGAACATTTGGTCTATTAGGCCATGTGGTACGACATGTGGCATGGAGATGGTAATAAAAAATCAAGAGAGATCATATCCTATTATGGACGAATACAAATCAACTAAGACTCTACCACTCCAGTGATAAGATCCAAGGACAATAATGATAACCAGATAAGAAACCTAGATTTGTATGTCACTTATACTTATAAATAAGACTCACCCTAACTGTTTAGGGTACTAACAATTGGATTCTTATAATGATGACCTAAACACTCAACTCGAAAACCTAGCACATTAGTTACCCTTCTCTATTCTTAGTTAATAAACATCTATCTTCCTATCCCATGGACATAGATAGGACGGTCTATTAAACAACGTAACTCTCTATGTCTTTTCTTATATTTATTTCATATCTTGGGGAAGATTAGTAATATCGCAATCATTGTGGGTTCAATAACCCCTAAAATTGTCTTACATAAGAGTGTGATTGTCCAGATAGCTCGATATAAAGAAAGTAGGGCAATCGAGTCACATCCTTATGATCAAGCTTTTGTGAGATCGAATAAAATGAACGTTGGGTATTCCCAAGCCACTTATATCGATGGTGTTCTCATAAGTTTAGCATGCAGGATTCCAAGAATGGATTTTTTACTTTCATTCATGGAATCACTCAATCTAAGGATCAGTGTCTTAAAACACTTGATTATATAGAGAGGATGGGGAATATACCTTATGCTTCGGCGGTGGGCAGCCACATGCATCTTATGTTTCATACAATATAGGATATTTGTTTTACCTTTGATATAATTAGAAGATTTCAGTTTAACCCATGTGAGGAGCATTAGACTACAATAAACTCACATGCTCTAACTTCTTGAAAAGTACTACAGATTATGTGATGATTACTCACTAAACAATCTCATAACTTTTATGTAACAGGACTCAGTTCTAATAAGACAAGGATTCCCGAATTTCTTCCTCGGGATATGTGTTTGCTCTCTAAGGTGGATATGTTAGGTGGAGGGAAGGAATGTGATTTTTAACTCCCCTATAGGTGGAAAAGTTGTTGCCACTTCACATGTAACTAAAGCGGCTATATGGCTTAGACACTTTCTAATTAACTTGGGTGAGGTTTTTGTATTGGAATTGGTTGTTATGATATATTACGTTAATAGTGGAACGATTGGAAATTTGAGAGAACCTAGAACCCATAAAAAGGGGTTAAGCACGTTGAACATATGTATCACTTAGGTTGAGGGTTCGAACAAGGTAGGTGATAAGTAAGTGACCAATATTACATCAGTCAAAAATTGGTTAGGCGTTAGATGCATAAGTACATGACTATAAAACTAAGTGGGAGATTAGTGAGGATTTAATCTTAAAACCATGTGTGAATTTTATTTTTCAATAAAGGTTTGTCAGGTTCATTTTGAAATAAGAGTCATTCTTATGAGAATGCCTTATATTTATCATAAATATATTGTATATATGTTTGTTAATTGAACTCGGTAGGAATTCTAGTGAGTTGGGTTCAGCCTGATTATAGAAGATCTAAGTTTTGTTCCTAGTTTAATTGAATAGTTCACAGCCTAGATAGAGAATTGGTATCCTATTAGTAAAGCTAAAAGTGCGATCTTAGTATTTTGTCTTCACTACGAGAACATGCCTGCTAGTTCAAGAATTGTTCGATATTCAAAGAGAATCGTATTGGTACATCAGGAATGCATTGAATAAGACCAATGGTGAGATTAGAGATTAATTATTGATTGAATAGACTTGCACAATCTCGCCCAGTTTGCAAACGGTGCATAGATTCCCATTCCTTAGGATTGTAATACTCACTTAATTAATTCTTTAATTGTTATGAGTGAGATTCAATTCATGGAGTCTAAATCTTCGCAAGTTGGGCAATCATTGTGGGGTGTCTCTGAGATCATCTCCCAAAGGAATATGTGTTCGAGATGTATCCTTGATTATGATACCCTATTGTTAAACTTATAAATTTTTATTCTACCAATAAAGCCAGAAGATGAATTTTATAATCTGGTAGAGTATCAAATAAGTTAGGTTTGAGATCAAGGAATACATAAGACGCTAGTAAAAACTGATTAGCAATTAATTAAATTTCACTGGGCGTGTATTACATGCTTTACACGGGAAATCATGTCAAGCACTATGAAACTTTGAAAATAATACCTCATTATTCGAGTAAGTGTGAAGAAATTCAGGACTACAACACATTCTAGGAAGGATTTGGAACCTGAAGAAATTTAGAAACATCATATTCTTTATCAAATCGTTAACCTATATTGGGTCACCTACAAGATCCGTAAAGGTATCGTGATCCGAACTCCAGATTCATTCCATGAATCTAGTTATTTTTTCTTACTTCTTGAAATGTGCTCAATCGAAATTCTTAGGGCGAAAAAGTTTTTTACAATGTCAATCCCCATCAGTTAGATCATGTATTCTGGATATAGTCACGAGATAATAAACCTCATTAAGATGTTGGCTTGCAATTTCGAAATTATATTCTTCACCTCATTTGTTGTATTTTTTATATAGTTGTGTAAATTTTTATTTTAGAAAACAATATCGAGGTAGGGTTTTTGAATAAACCATCTACTCACCTTTTGGGTATGTTTTTTAGAAACAGTTGGTACCATATATAATCTCAAAATCTTTATCAAATAATATTTGAGTATAAACGTTATATGGAAAACTTTCCTAGGTCATACATTGAGAAGGGATATTCGTAAATAAACCTCCTTTATTTGGCGAAAGTAAGTATAATTATTAGAAAAATGTGATGGGGAAGTTGTAACAAATAAAAAAATAATGAAAATTTGATGTCGTTAACGATAATACCTATATTCCATCTAAAATTATTGTTGGAAAAAATAAATAAATTTAAGTTAAATGTGATATAAATGATGTTAAAAATAATCAAACCAATGTTAAGAATAAAAATACAATGTTAGATGCAAATGAATATAATCAAATATATTCCTTTGATTCCGCTAAGAAAAATAGAATAAATTAGACGTTACCTATGAAGTAACTCATCAAGTTAAAGCGTAAAATATTAGTATGTTGGTCCATAATGAGGGTGAATGTTGCAGAGGTGGAGCTTGAGATAATCGGAGTCGGAGCTCAACCACACAATTGAAATAATTTACGAGGATTGAGTTATTATTTTGTTTTAATTGGTTTTTTGAGAATAAAATCATATGTTTAAGTGAAAGAGAGTTTATGAAGATGATTCAATCCCATTATATATTTTAAGATTAACGTGATTGTAGTGGATATGAAACTCACAATAAAATCAATATTATGAATTATCCCGAAAAGGTATGAATGCAATAAATAAAGAACACTGGATGTACATGGTTTAGTATATCTCTCTACCTACATCCATGGGAAGGGACGAATATTAGTATATTTATTGGAAGAACAAAACCTGATGGGAGTGAAAGGGTTACTAGATAAGAGTCCAATTCATCGTGTGAAAAATAGAAGTTCGTACCCTCAAATTGGGTGAGGTGTCCCTTATTTATAAGTACAAGGATCATATCCTTCTAGGTCTCTTTATGTTAATCCCATTTACAAGTTATCGAATCCTATTAGGACTGGTCGTCCACATCGTCTACCTGATCTTCCTTGATTTTTACTTATCTCCCATATATATTCATCCGACTATGCTTGTTGTCCCATGAGGGCCACGTGTCAGCCATGTGGCTTGACTTTGGATATTTTCCCTTTAATTTCCTCTGAGACTAAGGTGATCATCCTTTAACCAAATCTGTTAGTTATACATGGCCACGTGTCACCATGGACTTTTTTCAACCATCATTTCCATCTTCTCATGTGCCAACTTTTAAAAGTGGGAAGCAGTGATTACTAATTATCACGCACCCATCTCACTCCTTAAACACCAAGAACTATAAGTTGGCCTTCTGACCAACCGTGGAGCATCGGCGCCTGTACTACGTTATCATTGGGGCCAACTTTTGTACCAATGACTGGATGTCGGCTAATTTAAAACTATCGACAGAAGGTATAAGGTCTCTAAAACCTTATACCTTTGTTATTTTTTCATCCACATAAGGTAATTCTACTTGTTACCTCTCTCTGCAATAGAGTTCCAAATTCTTTTTGTTATGATCTCTTTCTTCTTCATATCTTCGCCATGTTTATATGTGTGAGGAAATATGAAGTGTTTTCCATGAACGAATTCAAATAATTTTGTACCAAGTACCTAATTCTCGATGACTCCTTCATTAGGACTTCACTAGAAAATGAAGATGTATTCGATTTTCCTCATGGTGAATTCTCTTTCATGATAGTGGCGATATTGAAGGGGGAGTTCACTTTCCCCTTCGCCCATTACTGGTGAAGGAACTCTGATACTCTGGAACTCTTCCAATCCAGGCTGATTGAAGTTTTTATCGAATAGTAATGGGTATAATACCAGCTCTATGGGACCAATCTTTGTCTCAATAAGATCGGGTATTTTTATGACCTGAGGTGTTCCC
Organism: Sambucus nigra; assembly: GCA_949130495.1. Taxonomy (NCBI): domain Eukaryota; kingdom Viridiplantae; phylum Streptophyta; class Magnoliopsida; order Dipsacales; family Adoxaceae; genus Sambucus; species Sambucus nigra. Next base: position 542,238,001 of record OX422211.1, on the reverse strand, counting down.
CAAGTACCAACATATACCATTTCAACTCCAGGGATAAGTCCCGTAACTTGGTTATATAATTTCCAAGATCATAAAAGGATATGGAAAGGAATATCATTATGCTTTTAGGGTATTTATATAGTGAAAATTACGATGGACTCCGGGTTTCTTTAATTAAAAGAAGGCCTGGTAGGTCTCCCATCATTTCCATCACATTATGATATTTTGCTCCATTACTAATCGATTACACCTTTTGTGCAGATAGCTTCTTAAATCATAAGCCATAAGACTACCAAGTCAATTTAAGAAATATTCAACTCATTTGTAAAGGGCAAACTTCGATCGACATTTGTCCTCATTAGAGAGCGAACCATGTTTTTCTTTGGTACGATCAGACCATTACTTCAGTCAAAACTTTTACTCTTATTCTAGAGGTCACCGTTGTTGATTATACAGTGGTCATTGATTAATCTATCCCTATAACCACTCCCGTGACAAGTGAAGTTGTGATAGTAGTTCACTTAGGTTAAGAGTCCCCTCATGTTATTTTGATTGAATCTAGTGACGATATAGAGGAGGAGGTTGAAAAAGTGGATGGTTCACTTTTTGACGGACTAGAACCCCTTTTTCTCTTTTCAGGAGGCTAGTGTCTCAGGTCACCCCTAAGAAGAGGTAGAAACACAGGGAAATTTCTTCATTAAGGACTTCACTTTTTCATATGTTCTAGAGGATCTCGAAGATATGACAAGCCGACCAAGAAGATTTGTCGATTTGGCAGTTGCCTGATTTAACCTAAAAAATAGAGGGCCCAAGATAATCAGGTCACACTACACCCAAACAGGTAAATTATGATGGGTAAAAAACGTTACAAAAAATATTTGTATCGGATTAAATCTGTTAGAAATTTGGTGTTATTTATTTTCCCAACAAAATCTGTTACAAATTTGATATTTATAACGGGCTAAATCCGTTACAAAATATTTTTTAACGAATTTGGAATTGGTACATATCTCATATATTAGTAGCAAATACACTAACTTGTAATGGTTTTTATCCGTTACAATTATAGAATTTATAACAAATACAAACCATTACAAAATACATTGCAACGGATTGGCGTGTCATATTTGTAACAAATGTTTTTATTTGTAACGCTTAAAGTCCGTTAGCAATATTACTTCATTCTTAAGAAAATAATAATTTTTCATTAAACAAGTGGATATAAATACACTAGTAAAAACTTGTGCTGAACCAATGGTAATGCAGAACCAATTCCCACCAATTTCACTCAAAACATAATTTCAAAACACACGTGAGAAAATGAACGACACTACATTTTGGTGATACTAAATCAATCTAAAACTATATTTCATTCATAACCATTAAAGTTCTCAAAACAAAATTTACGACATGATAAACCATTTAGCTTTTAACCATAAACTTGAAACTAAGTTTAACATCATTAAAATTCTAAACATATTATTCTCCCAAAAGTAGTGTTCATGATATTCCTTGCAAAAGTAGACTTCATTCTACCAAGAGTAATCTTCATATTTCCCCACAAGAACCTGTTGAAAAAACTCAATCTTAGTAAATGTGTAGGCATAAATGAGTAAATCACATAAAAGACTAGTACATTCATGTTCCACTGGCACACATGTAATTATATTGGGGATTAATTGATACCCAACAAATGGTCATAACCGACAAGAACGCGGTTATTTTAGATAAGTTACTTTGGTATCACTCGATGTGTTTGTACCTATTTTTAGGCCGTTGGGTTGTTTTTATTTTTTGCTCCCAAACACCCATTTTTAACCCCAAAAGAAGCGTATACTAGTTAATCAGGCCAACTGAGAGTTGAATGAGGACGTGCTTAGTTTAAACAAGTTATTTTGGTATCACTTGTTGTGTTTGTATCTATTTCTAGGAAGCTAAGTTGTTGTTTTAAGTTTTAACCCCCCAACGCCCATTTTTTACCCCAAAAAGAAGCGTATAATAATCAATTAGGCCAACTAAGAGTTCGATGAGGATGCATTTAATTTAGACAAGTTGTTTTGTTTATTATTTATATATTAATATATATACTTTTTTCTTTTAGGGGGTGGGGGTGGGAGGGAGGAGGGTGAGGTCGAGACAAAGCAAAAGACGGCAAATAATAGTGAACTAAGTTCTGAGGACTTAATTGCCATGGATCATCCCTAACCATCATCATGTCATTCTCGTCATCATTATAGACAACCTTTCATTTCTTTCTTGATCCACAATGTTCACCTTCAATATCAAATGTCTCTTCAAGTTTTCTGAGTTGATCCTCATACTCATTAAACCTTGTCAAATCTACTACCCTGCCAACAGTCATCTCTTTCATGTGAACCTGCATGTTTAACAATCATATATTCCATCAAAATTCTTTGATTTGAAGAGAGAGACGGGGGAGGGGCATAAGAAGAAAAACTTGACTTTCACATCCATAAATGAAGCCAAAAAAACAAGTTAAATAGAATAGTCAAATCAATCAACCTATGTAGTACTCTAGTTTAAACATTGCATCACAATAAGTTTCATATTCACACATGATTATCTCATCCAATTTTAATTCATCAATAATGCTTAATCCTCTCAGGGAAGATATTTGAAGTTACCATATAAGAAAATGCAATGGTGTGCAAATAGTTGTTCATGCTTGATGGGTAAACCTACAATCGGATGCAATATCCTCATTGAGACCTCGCTTAGATTTTCCTTCACAAGTGCATGCAAGTGCCCATACTTTGGAGAACAGGGATCCAGGCATTGTTTTCATTTGCATTGTAAATAATTTTCAACCTGTGTCTCACTTGGTTCAAGCTGAAATATTTTTCAACTTGGTTAAAATAAAATGGTGAAAAGTATTATCCCCTATTTGGAATTTTGTTCAATATTCTTATCCAAAATCGCATGATAATTATAGTTGCACACTTAGTTACAATTTTAGACAAACAAAAATTCAAATCCACATAGGTATAAATACCTCTCTGGACACAAAATTGATGAAGATTCATCCCATTGAACCTGAACATGGATGAAAATAGAGGCACCACTTTAGATGTGAAATAACTTAACAAAAATGTAAAAGAGTAAATTACCACCGAAAAAAATCCCTTGAAATTACCGCATTGAGAACATTGGTAAACCACATCTTGATGTACCATTATTGCCCTTATTATTGTCCCCTTGCTAGCTGCCATCCGATGTATCGATGTGTCAGTTGAAACTTCGATGAGCCCCTACCCAACCACACTCCATGACACCATACTTCATTGCTTGACGATGTAGAAGGGTGTGACAAACATGGCAATTGAATTATAATTGAATGTCCTAACTAATATATCTGAAGAATGATCATCACTATTAAAGAACTTCATGTCATGATCTGCACATCAATTTTTTATGGGCACTTGGGAATTGAGGCAATTAAAAGGAGACAGAGAAAATTAATGATCGTGCTACTATGAGTAAGACAACAAAAAAAGGGGACATGGAATGACCAAGAAAAAAATGTTTATTCAAGTTAGAACAAAGGATTATTATGCTATTTTACTGTTTAAAAATGTTGATCTGCACAAATCATCGTCACATGAAGATAATGAACCTCCTGCAAAGAGAAAGAAGACCAAAAGGACATCTCGTGCAACAAAAGAAGATATTTTTTAGGAATTTTCTGCTGCGACTTCTAACTTGGAGGAGACAAAAGCTCACGTTTTTGTGGATTATGTGGAAATTTCAGCTTCCAAGTCAGCAAGCTTGCTAACTGAAAATATAGGGGAAGGAATGGATATTGGTGTTAGTGAATCTGTGGTTTTAACAGAGAAATAAAATCTATTTCGAGAAGGGAAATCATGAGAATATTATAGTGATATGCTTAATGGCATTGAGGATAATTCGGTCTCTCACACCCTGAATACAACTGAGAATATTGGTAATATTATTGTGATTGCGGAGGAAACAAGTTTTGCTAAGACAACGTCTATAGCTATTTCTTTTGCTTAACAGAAAAATCTTGAAACCAAGGAGAAGTTTTTGACAGCCACGCAGCCCAGTCTTATTTTGTTATTGAAGAAGAAGAAGTAAGAGCTTGTATTCATAGTAATCAGACGTTGGTAGATTCTGAAGAGCCCATTGTGTCTGCTGAGAAAATTTTATAGGAACAGATCATTGGGGACAATGAAGAAGTGAAAAATATTTCGGAGGTTAATGGAGAAATTAGTTTTATCGCAGAAGAGAGCCCCAAAATTTTTATTCAGCCTCCCCAACCAAAAGAGACCTTTGGTTGGTGAAAGTTCACCTGCAGCAGATAGCTGCATGGATATGCACAAACTCGATTATATAGATTGGCTTAACAATTATGTGGAAGCATTGGTACCTTCGACATATTTTTCTTCCTTGAGATTCACAACAAAATTAAGTTTGACAGGGTTTAGCATTTTCTCATATGTGATAATAAAAAAGTTATTATTGCCACTAAATTCCACATCGCAGTTTGCACTTGAGTATTATTTGCCACCACGTGATGAAATTATTTTTTGAACTTGTCATATATGAAGAGATAATCCTCTATTTCAGAAATAGAGATAACATCACAACCATGCCTCAATGATCGGTTTCTATAAATTCAACTCTGAAATATCTAAACAAAATTTCTTAGCCTTCAGAAAATACATACAAGAATGGTATCAAAACTATGTCAACTCAAGGTATCTACTTGGGGTCAGTTAGGTGAATCTTGTTTTGCCATCCTGTGATGTCTAGGGCATGGGCATCAAAACATTGTTCAACATTAAACTATTATTAATCTTTTTGAAAATGTTAATTCTAAGACTAAAATATAAATTTTCATAAATGAGAATAACTTTACATGCTATAGAGTAAAAAAAGGGGCACATGGTTTCCTAAAAAGTGCTAGATTATTGTGCTTTTAAATATCCAACCATGAGAACACATGAATGGATTTCAAAACATACCAATGCCCCATGCATGATCTCTGTAACAAAAATAAATAAAGAGTCATTATTACTATCACCCCTACTTTGTTCCAACTTTCCTCTTATACCCCCACTTTTTCTTGAAATTTTGAGATACTATTAACGCATTGATAAAGCTCACAAAGTGACACTTTCTGGTATCTTAAATTCTAAAAAAAAATGGATGTATGCACAAACATTGGAACAAAACTAGGCGTGAAATTCAAAATCCCCCCTCAAATGTAAAGGGACGATCAACTTAGAACCAAAGATGTGCTTTTTCTCATGAAAACAATAAACATACTCATGAAAACTTGTACTTGGAATATAATGTTAAAGGGAAGGAGATTACTGGAATGGACCCATAAAAAGGCCAAAACTGCTGATCACCCTATCAATTCTGAACACTTCCACTCCTAGATTTATTAAGAACTGTGGACCCTGGGTGTACAGAAAGAAGGTTCGATTGATGGCAAATGTAGTGTAGTTTAACAAGGACTTTTTTTTATAGATTTCCCAACTGTCATATGATCAAGAATTACTTGTGCATAAGTCTTATCTGTCCGAACAATCTCCAGGAGAGGCATGACATGAGCAGGACTATTCATCATAGTATAGCGTTAGCGATGAAAATAATGACAATCACTTTAGAACTTATATTTTCGTTGGTAAATAAATTAGTGAAGGAAATTATAAGTTAGCATTCTGTATATGTAAAATGGGAGAAGTAGGGCTTTGTCTTCATATTTCAACTAATGTGAATATTTTTCTCGGGGAAAAAATACTCCCACTCTCCAAAAATATGAGCCCACGTTTGAAAGTCAAAACTTTTTAAGGAAAATTGAACTTTAACACAATAAATGACTAAAATAAAACATACTTGAATATCGTGAAATCTTATTCATTGATTTTCAAAGTGGACTCTTAACATGGGACCTACAAAATAAAAGTAGGTCTCTTAAATATGATTTATTCCTAAATTTATTACTCGTAATTTTCAAAAACCATTGGGCAACCATGCATTATTACAAATGTATCTATGTAGAAAATTCAACAATTTTTACCTATAAACGAGTTGTACTACCTTTTAAAAAAAAATCCTCAAAATAAATTGTTGTTTCATCTCGCTCGATAATAATACGTCACTAATAACGCGTCAAAAATGGGGTTGCCTAGTCTATGACTGAAACCATGTCTTTGAACCATTAACAAAATGACATCCTAGTGAGTATGTGGCGGAGATTCCCTATCCACGGGCTTAAATAGTTGATGTAAACTCTTCAGTTCTCAATTCGAAGGTGAATATAGCATTTGAACAGAGTTTCCTTTATTTGATTCCCATATGGACATTTACTCTCTTATGTTTATACAACACACTTAAACTTTCAGTTAGCAACCTGTAGGGAAAAAAGTATGTCATCTTACCATGCCCAACTTCACTCCTATTCAGGCTAACTCTTTTACCAACTTCATTAATACAAAATGGTGGAAAACTATAGTGAAACATCAAGCGCTTGGTTGGGGGACCAACTAGGGACTCCAAATGTTGAGTTTCTCCAGGTGATCTAAGAGTAACAGTACAAAGAACCTGTATAACATCAAGGATATGATCATGTTAGTGAAGCTTAAAACATTCCTAGATACAACATTTTATCAATTATTTTTGTCAATAGATATACTTATTAACTAAGACAAATGTAGCTATAAACCTGAGTATCTCTACGTGAAAAGAGTGTTGATCCATGCAATACTGGTAAATTACCAGCTTAATAATAAATAGGCCTAACTTCATCAAGATATCTTCCATCCAGTCTAACTCCTTCAGCGATAATCCTTCTATGTACAACCTGATTTACTCAAGTTCATAAATTTGGAAACAAAAATGAAACAAAAACATATATTTCATACAAGGACAAATAAACGAAATAAACTAGAGTGACTGGCCTATGGGCCATATATTTGCCTCCCCTAGATTTATTTACCCTCATACAAAAACTTCAAAAATGTCACATTCAAAGTTTCATCATCAATTGTGTTATATCATTCATTGGAGCAAAGATAAGGAACATCGTTTCTGATTCGGATAAACAAATTTGTATTAGTAACTCACACATTAATCAAGATAGATATTTGCAGGCCCAAATAACAATTTATCGGTAGAAACAAAATGTGGTGTCCAGAAAATAAGAGAAAATTTCAAACACCAAGTACATCATAAGCAATTGGTGAATATGGTTTCGTTACTTTTGATTTCAGCTTGCCCTGGTCATTTAAAATTCCAAGCAATAATAAACATGGGATAAATATACAATTGAAACTGAAAGGAACATTCAACATAATGACTATAATTGAAATGCAGCCGCAAGGTGGACATGTTATAAGACAAGGATAAAATAAAAATGAGTGTAGTCGTCAAATGGTTTTGGACTGAGTATAACATATTAGTATTAGAGAAATACTTTTTTTGATAAAATAATATGCATCAAACTAATCAATATTATTAGTGATCTGATCACATTATGACCTATAAAAGAAAAAAAATTAAAACAAAACTAAATAAAAATTAAATATAGTAGTGCCATTTTCCTCTTATGGACATTAGTGAAAACACCCACTAAAATAGGAAATGAACACACTTAACTTACCTAAACATCTACAAGACTAACAATGAAACATTAAGTAAGGAATAATAGATGACTTGGGTTTAAAATTTATAACCCCAAATTTAAATTTATACTTGGGTGAAAAATCAAATTAAAATACTTGTATTGTACAGTAAAAAATAATATGAGAGAAATTATAGTACCACATAATGAGATCCATTCACATCGTCAACAAATATCAGTTTATCATTCATATTAACAATATTTAAACATTATATAATACCAAGCCTTTTTTGTCCAATAAACTTCATAGGAACATTGAAGCAAAGACAACAGTGTTAGTTTCAACCAATAAAAACTAAATACCTTTTCGGGGGAAATTAACAATAGAGTTAGGAGTTCAAAAACAGTGTTTTTCCTTCTTAACTCATCCACAACCCCTCACATACATGAAATGAGAGAAGCGGGTGCGTTTCAGATGAGAGTAGCATGAGAAAATTACCTGATCTGATCAAACTAGGGTTGTGAATGGTGAGAGACGAGAGAAACCGACTGTGTAACCTAGAGAGAGACGAGCACGTATGGGGATGGGGATGGAGAGGTATTAGAGAAAGAAACGGGAAAGAGTTGGTGAGTGGGATCTCCCATTTTTTATTTTTTATTTTTTTAAATGCTTTTTTTATATAATTCTAATATATTTGTAATGGCTTTGGATTTTGTCCGTTACAAATGTGTAACTGATAAAATCCTTCCCTTTCAAATTTCCTTTTTTGGTGTAGTGTCAAATAGACTGTGATCGGCCAGGAGAGAAGGGTTATAAGCCTCAAAGATAAGGAAGCCCAAGAGCTTGAGCATCAAAGGGGCAAGGAGGCCGAGCAGGAAAAAAAGAGGAGCCCAGATAAGAATCAGGTAGATATACATGCTTTTATTCCCTTTCCATTATCAAGCTGGCTTATGGTCATTAACGAATGACAACCATAGGCTCGTGCCAAGACTCACCCGCCATAAAGTAGAAGGATTCTTCCATGGGAGATTTACTTTATGAAAGGCAAAAATCCACTTAATATTGCTAATTCAGCTTACAGAGATGTGGAGGTTGCTTACTCCATCGCTCGGGCGGCGATATTGTCCTCCGATATAATTGACCTAATAGGATTCTCTCTGGAATGCCTCAATAAAGAAGGACTTCGCCACAACGTACCGGTAAGTTGCCTTCCTTACTTAGAATTTTCATTTTTTTGTAATTATACTTAAACTAATTATTGCATTTTCTTTACGCAAGCTATGCATGTCACTCCGCCAAGATGAAAACCTGAGGAAAATCAACGACTGGTTTTTTGAGTCCGGCAACAATCTAAAAATCATATTAGTTAGAAAAAATATAGAGGTGGAAGATATTCTTCAGAAGTTAAAGGACGAAGCATCCATTAAAGATAAGGTTGTGTAGGAGGCTAAGAGGACTCAACTTGAGTTCAGTTGAATGGACACTCAGTTTTCCATCTTGAAGACTGCCTTTTGCTATAACCTACTACAGAAACTAATCCTCCAATGGCAGAGTAGGACTTTAGAGAAGGCAAATGAGTATGACCTCAATAAGTCCTATGATGAAGTCTTTGAGGTTGTATCACAACTGAACTATCACGAGTTTATTGCCTTCAATAAAAGCTAGATGGTCAGCCTTTAAAGTTGTAATGTCCACAAAGATTATCCATCTTATGCCAAACATCCTTTGTTGGAGAACTCTATCACTGATCCAGAAGACATCGATCCTATTGGGTTATCCCTCCTATGTGAGGAAGACCAATTTATTTGGTAGTTAGCCCAATTGGATGTTAGGCCCAATTGGAGTATTTATTTTAATTATGGATCCAAAAATGTTTGTCCCATCATCTAGTTAGCTTTGACTTTATCAAAGCTTACTTAAGAAGGAATGAGACCCCAAAAACAGAGTAATACTCTCTCAGCTAATGCAGTAAAGAAAGGCAGAAGAAAAGAAAGTGCTGTGAAGAAAACGTAGCTTTTACTGCTTCCGTTCTTGGTATAATCGCACTAGAAAATGTGGTCTGATCTTCCTCAAATTTTAGATGCTGATTCATGAGGTTAAAAGCTTCAAATCTAACGGTCAGATTGTAGATCTGAGCCGCAGAGACCAGAAATACGGAATACTCATTTTGGGTCTTTTTTGGTTAGTTTTTGTTCTAATCCACCTTTGATTGGTGAAGACTTGTTGTTGTGTTTAACCAAGAATGTAACTCTCTTAATGATGTATATTTCTGTAATCCTCTAAGAACTTTATAATCCCATTTTTTATAGTGGAAGAAATTGATCGGAGTAAGCTCCTGTGGACGTAGGCTAAAGTTTAGCTGAACCACATTAAATCTTTGTGTCTCTATTTTCTTGGTTGATTTGTGTGACTCAAACTTCTGCTCATTATTGCTTCTGCATATTGTTTATCTCTAATTCCCCCTACAAGTGGTATCAGAGCTGTGTTAAAGCATTAAACTTGTGTTTAGTCATGGAGGTTAATACAAGCAGAATGATTAATCTGAATGGGAATAATTATCAACTTTGGAAGGGGAAGATGGAAGATCTCCTATATTACAAAAAGTTCCATGATCCTATTAGAGGTGATTCAGCAAAACCAGCTGATATGTCGAATGAAGATTGGGAGTTGTTAAATAGACAAGTTGTTGGTTATATCCGTACTTGGCTAGATGATAATGTCTATCACCATGTGTCAACAGAGACTTCTGCCTATTCTTTGTGGAGAAAATTAGAAGAGCTTTATGAAAGAAAAACAGCTGGGAATAAGTCATTCCTAATGAGGAAGCTCATGAATCTGAAATTTAAAGAGGGCACTCCTATGACAGATCATTTGAATGAAATGCAAGGCATTATGAATCAACTATCCTCTATGAAAATTGTGTTTGATGATGAAGTGCAAGCTCTAGTTCTCCTTGGTTCATTACCGGGCAGTTGGGAGACATTGGTCGTGTCAGTTAGCAATTCAGCCCCAGATGGCGTTGTCTCTATGGGTCAAGTTAAGGGAAGCTTGTTAAATGAAGAAACAAGATGAAAATCATCAAGTGCTTCATCTTCTCATTCAGAGGCCTTGGTAATAGAGAAACGGGGGAGGAATAAAAGAAGGGGTCCTCAAAATCGTAGAAATTTCAGATTTAGATCAAAAGGTAGAAAAGATATTAAATGCTATCATTGTGATAAACCGGTCCACATAAAAAAGGAGTGCAGGAAATGGCTACAAGAGCAGAAAAGCGAAAGATATGAAACTGGAAGTATTGCAGTAGCTGCTGAAGATATTCTCATTGTTTGTGATGAGAATGTGGTAAATATCACATGTCATGAGTCAAACTGGGTAATGGATAGCGGTGCATCCATTCATGTTACTTCAAGAAGGGATTTTTTCTCATCGTACACATCGGGAAATTTTAGGACTGTCAAGATGGGAAATGATGGTGGGAGAAAAGTCATTGACTTGGGAGATGTATGTCTAGAGACTAGTATAGGCTGCAAGTTAGTACTCAAAGATGTGAGACATGTTCCAGATATCCGTTTTAATTTAATTTCAGCATGAAAGCTTGATGACGAGGGATACAACAATCAATTTTGTGATGGTCAATGGACGCTCAACAAAGGTTCATTAGTGGTTGCTAGAGGAAAGAAGCGCAACACCCTATACATGATGCAAGGAAAGCTTACTAATGAGGTGGTGAATGAAGTAGAGAATGATGCCTCCACCGAACTATAGCACAAGAGGCTCGGTCACATGAGTTTAAAGGGACTTGATCTTCTAACCAAGAAGCAGCAGCTACCGGGAATGAAAGGTATATCTGTAAAGCCTTGTGTTCATTGTTTAGCTGGGAAACAACATAGAGTTTATTTCAAAAGAACACCTTCATCTAGAAAATCTAATGTGTTAGATTTAATACATTCTGATGTTTGTGGTCCCATGAAATTTAAAACCATTGGTGGAGCACTTTATTTTGTTACTTTCATCGATGATCATTCCAGGAAGGTGTGGGTTTATATTTTGAAAAGTAAAGATCAAGTATTAGATGCCTTTAAACAGTTTCATGCTAGTGTTGAAAGAGAAACAGGTAGACTTTTGAAGTGCATCAGAAAAGATAATGGAGGTGAATATAAAGGGCCATTTGATGACTATCTCAAAAGTCATGGCATCCGACACCAGTTTACACCTCTAAAGACTCCTTAACTCAATGGTGTAGAGGAGAGAATGAACCGCACTATTGTAGAAAGGGTCAGGTGTATGCTCTCACATTCAAAGTTGTCAAGATCATATTGGGGTAAAGCTCTGAGGACAGCCGTAGATTTAATTAATCTTTCACCGTCAATTCCTCTACAACTTGATATTTCAGAAATAGTATGGACCGGGAGAGATGTTTCCTATGATCATTTGAAAGTGTTTGGTTGCAGGGCCTTTGTGCACATCCCCGGAGATGAGAGGTCTAAGCTTGATGATAAAACCAAGCAATGCATTTTTCTCGGTTATGGGCGTGATGAGTTTGGCTACAGATTGTGGGATTCTATGAACAAGAAAGTGGTGAGAAGCAGAGATGTAGTATTCTTTGAGGATCAAACCATTGAAGATTTTGAGAAATTGGTTGAGAAATCATAACCTTTTATTGATGATTTGATTAATTTGGATCCACTCCCCTCACCTACAGTTCAAGAGCAACTAATGGAAGATGTCCAAGAGGATCTAGATGAACCAGAAAATATTGATGATGCCGTGACTAATGATGTACCAAATGAGCAGCTAGAAGTACCACCAGCAACAGAGAGCAGTACTCCTTTGAGATGATCTATTAGAGAACGTCAACCTTCTAGGAGATATTCCTCAAATGACTTTGTGATGCTAGCAGATGGAGGAGAGCCAGAGAGCTACCAAGAGGCCCTAGGACATGAGCAAAAGTACAAGTGGTTGGCAGCTATGCAAGAAGATATGAAATCATTGAATGAGAACAACACTTAAGAGCTGGTGAAATTGCCTAAGGGTAAGTGAGCATTGAAAAATAAATGGGTTTACAGATTGAAGACTGAAGAAAATAGCTCACATCCAAGATATAAAGCTAGGCTGGTTGTGAAAGGTTTTAGTCAAAAGAAAGGTATTGATTTTGAAGAAATCTTCTCACCGGTGGTGAAGATGTCCTATATTAGAGTTGTTCTTAGTTTGGCAGCTTGTATGGACTTAGAGGTTGAGAAGCTTGATGTGAAGACGGCCTTTCTTCACTGTGACTTGGAGGAAGAAATCTACATGGAGCAGCCAGAGGGTTTCCAAGAAAAAGATAAAGAGACTTGGTTTGCAGATTAAAGAAAAGTTTGTATGGGCTAAAACAAGCACCTAGGCAATGGTATAAAAGGTTTGAATCATTCATGGGGAAGCATGGATATGAGAAGACCACTTCAGATCATTGTGTATTTGTCAAGAAATTTTTTGACAATGATTTTATTATTCTCTTGATTTATGTTGATGATATGTTTATCGTTGGACATAATAGTGAGAAAATTGACAGGTTGAAGAAAGAACTTAATGAGTCCTTTGCTATGAAAAACTTGGGGCCAGCAAAGCAAATCCTTGGCATAAGGATCATGCGTGATAGGAAAGCCAAGATGTTATGGTTATCACAAGAGAAGTATGTTGAGAAGGTGCTAGAAAGATTTTTAATGGATAAGTCCAAGTCAATTGGATGTCCCCTTGCTAGTCACTTCAAGTTGAGTTCCAAGCAATGTCCTTCTAGTGAAAAAGAAAAGAAAGAGATGGCGAAGGTTCCTTACGCTTCAGCAGTGGGTAGTTTGATGTACGCGATGGTATGTACAAGGCCGGACATAGCACACGCAGTTGGTGTTGTTAGCATATTTCTCTCCAATCCTGGTAGAGAACACTGGGCTGCTGTTAAATGGATCTTCAGGTATCTCAAAGGTACTTCCAATGTATGCCTTTGTTTTAGGAGTGGCAATCCTGTTCTAAAAGTCTTTACAGATGCAGATATGGCAGGAAACATTGATTCTAGGAAGTCCACATCTGGGTACTTGATTACATATGCAGGGGAAGCTGTGTTATGGCAATCTAGGTTGCAGAAATGTGTTGCTTTATCTACCACTGAGGTTGAGTTTATTGTAGCCACTGAAGCTTGAAAGGAAATGTTGTGGATGAAAAGATTTTTACATGAGCTTGGGCTTAAGCAAGAGAGGTACGTACTATATTGTGACAGTCAAAGCGCAATTCATCTCATAAAGAATTCCACTTTTCATTCTAAATCAAAACAAATTGATGTGAGGTATCGTTGATTAAAGATGTGTTGGATTCCAAGTTATTAGAACTTGAGAAAATTCATACCAATGAAAATTGATCCGATATGATGACCAAATCATTACCCAAGGAGAAGCATGAGTTCTGTAAAAATGTAGCAGGTATGGTGAAAAACCCCACATAGTCGGGAGGGGGAGTTTGTTGGGTTATCCCTCCTATGTGAGGAAGACCAATTTATTTGTTAGTTAGCCCAATTGGATGTTAGGACCAATTGGAGTATTTATTTTAATTATGGATCCAAAAATGTTTGGCCCATCATCTAGTTAGCTTTGACTTTATCAAAGCTTACTAAAGAAGGAATTAGACCCCAAAAACAGAGTAATACTCTCTCAGCTAATGCAGTAAAGAAAGGCAGAAGAAAAGAAAGTGCTATGAAGAAAAAGTAGCTTTTACTGCTGCTGTTCTTGGTATAATCGCACTAGAAAACGTGGTATGATCTTCCTCAAATTTTAGATGCTGATTCATGAGGTTAAAAGCTTCAAATCTAACGGTCAAATTGTAGATCTGAGCCGCAGAGACCAGAAATACGGGATACTCATTTTGGGTCTTTTTTGGTTAGTTTTTGTTCTAATCCACCTTTGATTGGTGAAGACTTGTTGTTGTGTTTAACCAAGAATGTAACTCTCTTAATGATGTATATTTCTGTAATCCTCTAGTTTTATCTAGATAAGGACTTTGTAATCCCATTTGTTATAGTGGAAGAAATTGATCGGAGTAAGCTCCTGTGGACGTAGGCTAAAATTTCACTGAACCACATTAAATCTGTGTCCCTGTTTTCTTGGTTGATTTGTGTGACTCAAACTTCTGCTCATTATTGCTTCTGCATATTGTTTATCTCTAGTTCCCCCTATAAGATCCTCCTTCCATCTGTCATGCTGTTGTGGAGGAAAACCAGGATGTTGTTAATCCACCTAATCTACCTGAGGGGAATGTTATTACTGCAAGTCAGGGGGAGGTCACCCCTGGCTCCTATTCTATTTTTTTCTCTTTTGTTCAACTCTTGTAGACCGGTTAGTCGCTTTTTTACAGGCTTATGGCCATTTGCTCTTATTAATGAAATTTAAGTTCACTTCGTTAACACAATTTTCATTTTTCTTTCACATATGAAATGTTCTGTATTTTATTTCCTTGATTATGCCATTGTAAAATATGTGTGTAGATCATGTTAACTATTATAACTTAGTTTGTTCATTCGTTTAATTGTAGATCATGTTAACTGTTGTAATATAGTTTTATCGTCCATTTCTTATAGGTGCCCCCAGCAGGGACTACCAATATTTTCAAGTTATACCATTGATTTTATTTTGGTTCCATGCCTATTCTGGTCTAACTAGCCTAACTGAGGCTATATCACCATTTTCAGGTGGGTTTAATGTCAAACATAAGCGTCCAACTTATGTTTAAGTTGTACTACCCAATCTTTAGGTTGATTTTTCCCTCTTCTAGGGCGACCAACCCAACTTGGGTTGTATTGCCATTTTCAGGTGGATTTAGTTTCATGATCTCAGGTGACTGTCTTATTGAAAGTCGTACCACTACTTTAGTGGGTTTGATACCAAATATAAGAAACTAACTTATGTCTAAGTTGTACCGCCTAATTATTAGGTAGGCTTTTGCCCCTTCAAGGCTGACCAGCCAAACTTGGGCAATACCACCATTTTCAAGTGGGTTTAGTGACTGGTTCTCAGGAGACCAACTTTTTTTAAGTCATACCACGGCTTGAGTGGGTTTGATGCCAAATGAAGGTGACCAACTTACGTCGAGGTTGTACCACCTAATTCTTAGGTGGGTTTTTCTTCTTTTCGACTGACCAGCCCAGCATAGTTTGTACCACCTGTAGAGGGGGCTTGAAGATAATCTTGACTTTAGAGATAATTCTCCCATTAACAATAGTGTTGTAACAACCCTCGCTTTTGAGATCCTATTTTATATTTATTTACTATGTGAAGTAATTATATATAAAATGTTGGAATGTGGAGTAAGTATTAATTTAATGAGATAAAAGTTAATATTTACTAAAATGTTGCATATTTACTATATGTATAAGTAAATGTCACCATGTTGTGTTTTACAGTGTCATAAGATTTAAATGGCATTTATGGTTTAAAATGAAACCGAAATTTGGAACGAGTTATAAAATCTCCAAATGATAATTTGGAGGGTGTAGTTAGTCCCGAAATGTGCGAGATAGTCGAAATAAGTGCCATATTGTATTTCTATGTTTCGAGCACTTTTGACTTATTTTAGCATAAGCGTGTAGTTGCGAGTCATTTTAATGTGGTATTAACCATTTAAGTTGGCAATTTTAGACTAATGCCACGATTTAGTCTTGCTAAGCCTTTTATTTATCTTAAGTGCATTTGTTAACCTAGAGAGAAAAAGATAGGAATAGAACTTTGGAGAAAAAGAGGAGAAAGGAAGAAATTGAAGATTGGAGTTTTGATCTTGCATTCACCTTCCAACAATCTGAGATTCCTACACCAAGGCAAGTTTTCTACTTGCTAATATGTGATTTAAGATGAATAATTGGTATTGATAGTTGTGTATTAGTTATGGTTTAACAAAGTTAGGTTTTTTTATGGATTTATGGGTTTTGAATCCTTGGAGGTTGATTTGGATGTTTATTGGTGTAAATTATAGTTGTTAGATGCATTGATGATTAGTTGGTTGCAATAAATGAGCTTGGTTTAGGTAGAGTTGAGTTGGGGGAATTTAGGAGTCCAAGACTCCATAGCCAAACTTGGAAAATTCGCAGGGCCGAATCGATTCGGCCTATCCGAATCGATTCGCCCAAGGGGCAGTTTATAGGTCTGGATGGTCCGAATCGATTCGGCATGTCCGAATTGATTCGGCAATTATGTAAAAACCCATATTTCCTGATCAAATCGATTCGGATGGTCAGAATCGATTCGCTTTTCTGACCGAATAGATTCGGCCAGGCCGAATCGATTCGGAAATCCTGCACTTTTGGGTGATTTTTCTTAGTTTAATTCCAACCCTTTCCTTTAGGTTTAGGACCTAGGAACCTTCTTGTATGAAGTAAACTTAGAGTCCTAGAGTTTTAGTTGAGTTGAGTCACTACCCTACAGTAGGAATGGGTTAAACGGGGCTTATTCCAGAGGTGTACAAATCGAGGTTAGGGCATTTCATTCTTTAGTACATTATTACGAGTTTAGGGGTTGTAAGCCCATACTTGGAGACTTTAGGGGCTCAACGGAGGTATATAAAACCTTGGGACTTGTAGAATTATTGTGATGAATATTAATGAGAATATTCAATGATTATGGTTTCGGATAAAATGAAACACATATATGTAAAATGGAAATGAAAATGAGATTTAAATGGTAAATGCTAATTTACTTAAACACACTTCTCTAAATTCTATCATAAGGAAAGTTCGCGCATGAGGTGATGTCCCCTGACTAATGAACGCAGGGAGACTATAGTCCTCGGCCATATGAGGGATTATTATATGTTTTGTACTGCGCTAGTGAGGTAATTCCGGGTGTGGTTATGACTCACTCACAAGCATATGGCCACTTCCCGACGTTGTGTTAGGTGCCCAGGTTGTCTTGTTTGATAGGCCCTGGAAGATGATAGTCATTTAAGGGCGCGCCCAGTGGGGAAACTTGGAGGGGCGATCTTAGAATCGTTATATGTATAAGAATATAACCATTCTTAATCAAGTGGGACTTGATGTACTAGAATTACCACAAAGTGCATATGGCAGTAATTATATTCCTGATATGGAAGGAAAAATGAAATGAAATGATGAATAAGGATGGAGACTTTTAATTAATGAGGTTTAATTATATTCTCTTGCTTAATTAAATAAAAGTAATAATCATCTAAATTTCCTTCTTATGCTTGAAATTTTGTCGTTAGATTCTCATCTTTATCATCCAATATTAACTGTTCATAACTGTCATACTTTTTATTCATCTGGTGATTATATAAAACCGGGCCCTGACCCGTTCATTTTCTTGTTGTGCATGAATTTGTATTCGCACAGGTGCTCCGCCGCAAGGGCACCCGTTCTGATTTTCCTACTCCAGTGCTTTTGGGGAGCCATCATACTTTGCGGATAATTACGGGATATGTTGTTAGACGCCTTTATTTTTGTATTCTAGCTATGATCGGGTCTTTCACTCGAGCGTCTGGCCCAAACTTTTGTAACTATTTAATGAATGTATTATGTAATTTATTAAATTGTGGTAATACGTTGTATGTACCTGTTGACTGACAACATATTTGGTCCTTTATTGTATATTTGTTGTTGACGTAATATAAGTTCTTTTGGAATTCAACTTTCTTTTCAAATTGGGTTGTTTAAATTATTTCCTTAACTTAAAAGAAAATAAAAATTTTGGCAACCCGTTCTCTGAATTATTGGGTGGTTTTCCCATATACTTACTATATTATTGTGATGCTGAGAATGATTCCATCCATGATTTCGTTATATTGGAGTATCAGGCTAGCCACCCCTTATTTCGGATCAAGGGTTGTCACAGATGGTATCAGAGCACCAGGTTCTAGAGTCTTTAGGATCTATGCGGACTTGTCATGTTCCACCGTAGCGTTCTTTGATATAGAGCCTAATGTTAGGACTGCTTTGTTGCTTGTGTTTGCGATCTCCTGCAAGATAGATTGTTTGAATAGTATTCCAACTCTATTATTTCTTCATCTCAAATGCCGCCTAAAATAGGTCGCCCAGCGAGATGCAATAGAGTTGTAGAAGAGGAGGTTAGTCCTCCACCACCGCCACAAGGACCAATAAATGCTGCTGATGTAGCAAATATCGTGGCCCAAGCGATCAATGCTTCTATGACTTCCGTGGTTTAGCAAATGCCACAAGCTCAACAACAACGAGCGCAGGATGTACAAGCTCCTACGGGACCTTCTCCATGGGAGAGAGTTAGAGAGTCCTTTTTAAAGGGCCATCCCCCGGAATTTGATGGAGCATCTGATGTTATTAGAGCTAATCAATAGAAGAAGGATATGCAACGCCATCTTCGAATGGTGGAGTGTAGTGAGGAGAAGAAACAAGTTCTTGCTACTTTCAAGCTCATCGGATCTGCGTTGCATTGGTGGGAGTCGATGACTACACCAGAACAGAGAGATACCATGACTATCACTGATTTCTTGGTTGTGTTTGACCAGAAGTACTTCCCTCCCGTAGTTTAAAGGGAGATGAGAAGGAAGCTTCAAGATGTGGTGCAAGGTGAGAGATCCGTGGCGGAATATGAAGAGGACTTCACTCGTTTAGCAAGTTTTGTACCGGACGAGGTGACTTCGAAAGAGAGGAAGGTTTCGAAGTTTATGGGAGGTTTGAACTGGAGGATCCGACAACATTTGCTGGGTAATCCAGCCCTGCAAACTTTTGGTGAGGTAATTAATGCGGCATTTTTCCATTACCAAGAACATCGGTTGTATATGCAGAGTGGCAACAAAGCTACAGTGGTGGGGCAAGCGGGAAAACCTGGAGGTAGTGGGACTGAAGGAGGAGCATTTCCTTCGTCCCAATCTTCGGGTAATAAGCAGAAAGAAAGGGATCCTCAGCAAGGGAACTTGTAAAAAAGGTAACGTTTCGGTGGGTTGAATGTGGGTGGCAATAATAATAGGCACGGTCAGGGTGCCCCGCAACAACAAACAGGTCAGGGTGGTCACGGGGGTAGGGTTCATCCGGGCCAAGGTGTTAACCAGTTTAGAAATAATCGGGGCCGAAATTCGGATAATATGACGGGACGCTACTTCCAATATGGGGAGGCGGGTCATTACAAGAAGGAGTGTCCTCAGTTGGTTGGAGGTCAGCTTCCTAGGGTTCTTCAGCATCCACAGATTCAGCTACCACCATAGGTACCTAATCTAGTTGCCCCTCCACAGCAGGGTCAGCTGCAGTATGGGCGTGTTTATCAAATCCAGGATGCTATGCTTCCTCCGGCTCCACCGGCGTCGCAAGCTATTGAGGGTAAGTTTCTTATTCATGGGCACATGTGTCGCGTTTTCTTTGATACGGGTGCGACACACTCATTCATTTCTAGAAGCTTTGCCCAGTCTACAGAGTTGATAAAATCTGCAGAGAGTACCTTCACTAGTGTTGAGTCCTCTATGGGTGATGGTTCACTCATTTTCTTAGTTTGTAAACAAATAGGAATTACTCTTGATAATTTAGGCTTTGAGGCCAATTTGCTCATCCTAGACATGGTCGGGTATGATGTGATATTGGGTATGGATTGGCTAGTGAAGTATCATGCGATAGTTAATTGTTACGAGAAGAGTATAGTCTTTTCGTTTCGGGACAAGAAATGTTCTTGGCAGTTATGACTCGTTTAGAAGGAGGTACTAGCACTTATTTGTATTGTATCGCAGAGGAGACTTCTCGGGATGTAGTTGTTCCCTTAGAATCTATTTCGGTTGTTAAATATTTCTAAGATGTGTTTCGAGAAATACCGGGTTTGCCTCTGAGTCGGGAGATTGAGTTTGTGATCGATTTCGCATCGGGAATGAGACCAATTGCGAGAGCTCCATATCGCATGGCTCCTGTTGAAATGAGGGAGTTAAGAGATCAAATTCAGTAGTTGTTAGAACAGGTATTCATTAGGCATAGCACGTCGTCGGGGTGCTCTGATGTTGTTTGTGAAGAAAAGGGATGGTTCTCTCCGGTTATGTGTTGACTACAGAGAGTTGAATAAAGTCACTATCCGGAACAAACACCCTTTGCCTCATATTGATGATTTGTTTTATCAACTTAGGGGAGTGTCCTACTTCTCTAAAATCGATTTGAGGATGGGATATCACCAGCTGAGGATACGGGAGCAGGATGTATCCAAGACCGCATTTCTGACGAGATATGGATCCTATGAATTTTTGGTTATGCCCTTTGGACTAACCAATGCCCCCGCCGTATTTATGGATCTCATGAATAGGGTATTTAGGGACTTCCTGGACCAATTTGTTATTATATTCATCGATGACATCCTAGTCTATTCTTGAACGGAATCTGATCATGCTACTCATTTGAGGTTGGCCCTACAAAGGTTGAGGGATCACCAACTGTATGCTAAGTTCGAGAAGTGCGGCTTTTGGTTGCAGGGGGTACAGTTTCTGGGTCATATTGTGACATCCCAGGGTATATCGGTGCATCCGAGCAAGATGGTTGCGGTGAGGGAGTGGGGTCAGCCCACGACACCTAACGAGATTCGTAGTTTTCTGGGTTTGGCGGGTTATTACCGTCGATTTATCAAGGGTTTCTCAAAAATTGCTAGCCCCTTGATAAATCTAACCCGAAAAGGGGTGAGGTTTATTTGGGATGATTCGTGTCCGTCAGCTTTTGACGAGCTCAAAGATAGGTTGACTTTGGCTCCAGTCCTTGCATTGCCAAAGCCGGGGTTGGAATATCTAGTCTTCACCGATGCATCTCTACAAGGATTAGGAGGTGTACTTCAACAAGAGCGACGAGCTATTGCTTATGATTCCCGCAAGCTAAAGACCCATGAAAGGAATTATTCGGTGCATGACTTGGAACTTGCTGCGGTTGTTTTTGCCTTGAAGATTTGGAGGCATTATCTCCTAGGGGAGAAATTTAGTCTTTTCACGGACCATAAATCGCTGCAATATTTATTTTCACAGAAAGATTTAAATCTGTGACAATGCCGATGGTTGGAGTTTGTGAAAGACTATCAATTTGACATCCATTATCATCCGAGCAAGGCAAATATAGTAGCAGATGCTTTGAGTAGAAAGCCCGAGGGGGAGTTAGAGAAGGTATGGAAATCTAAATGGAAAGAGCTCAGTCAGGAGGATGCGGTTACTAGGGTGTTCATGTCGGTGATGACCGTTACGCCTACAATTGTGGCAAGGGATATAGAAGCCTAAGGGAGAGATAAGGGTTGTCAGGACCATATACGTCAATTGTTGACCGAGGGAGCGAAATCCTACTCGATTAGTTTAGAGGGTGGATTACATTTTCACGGGAGACTCATTGTCCCAGATGAAGGCGATTTGAGACGATCCGTGATGGCAGAATCTCATGGGTCTAAATTTTTAGTGCATCCTGGTGGGGACAAGATGTACCAAGACATGCACCGTCAGTATTGGTGGCCAGGCATGAAGCGGGATATTTCTGAGTTCGTATCCCAATGCACAACTTGTCAATTGGTCAAAATAGATCATCAGCGCCCGATAGGGTTGTTGCAACCATTGGAGATTCTGGTGTGGAAGTGGGAGAGTATATCGATGGACTTTATTACGGGCTTCCCGAGATCACAGAGTGGTTGTGATTCGATTTGGGTGATTGTCGACCGCCTAACTAAGTCGGCACATTTCCTACCCGTGCGCACAGATTATGATATTGCTCGTTATGCCCGGTTATTTATCGCGGAGGTTGTCAGACTCCATGGGGTGCCCTTAAATATAGTTTTCGACCGAGATAATTTTTTTGTTTCCCACTTTTGGCAAAGTTTCCAAGAGGCTATGGGGACCGAATTGAAGTTAAGAACTTCCTATCATCCTCAAACAGATGCCCAGACTGAAAGAGTAAACCAAATGTTAGAGGATATGCTCCGTATGTGTATGCTTGATTTCAAAGGTTGTTGGGAACAATATCTCCCTTTGGTCGAATTTGCTCATAACAATTCGTACCAATTTACTATTGGAATGGCGTCCTATGAAGCACTTTATGGCCGGCTTTGTAGATCACCCACATGTTGGTTAGAGGTGGGAGATAATAAATTCCTTGGACCTGAAATGATCCAGGATACTTCTTAGAAGATTGAACTCATTTGGAATCGCATTCGGATAGCTCAAAACCGCCAAAAGAGTTACGCCGATGCGAATAGAAGGCACATGGAGTTGGAGATTGAGGATCAATTCTTGGTGCGACTGTCACCAATTAAAGGTATCAAGCACTTTGGGAGGAAAGGAAAGCTTGTGCCGCGTTTTGTTGGACCTTTTCCCATTATTGCTAAGGTGGGTCCAGTGGCATATCAACTAGCCTTACCGGAGCCTTTACAACAAATTCATAATGTGTTCCATGTTTCCTCTTTGAAGAAAAATAAGAGATGTGAAGGTGCCCTTTGGCATATTCCCTTCGAGGATATCGATTTGTAACCTGATGTCTCATATGAAGAACAACCGGTTGCTATCTTAGAGTAAGTTGAGGTCTCGAGTGGTGCCCGTGGTGAGATTTTAATGGAGTCATCATAACCCCAAGGAATCAACATGGGAACGTAAGGATGATATGCGGGAAAAGTATCCGCGTCTCTTTATACAAGGTACGCTTAAATTTTGGGGGCAAAATTCCCTCACAAGGGGGGGAGTATGTAACAACCCTCGCTTTTGAGAACCTATTTTATATTTATTTACTATGTAAAGTAATTATATATAAAATGTTGGAATGTGGAGTAAGTATTAATTTAATGAGATAAAAGCTAATATTTACTAAAATGTTGCATATTTACTATATGTATAAGTAAATGTCACCATGTTGTGTTTTACAGTGTCATAAGATTTAAATGACATTTATGGTTTAAAATGAAACTGGAATTTGAAACGAGTTATAAAATTTCCAAATGATAATTTAGAAGGTGTAGTTAGTCCCGAAATGCTCGAGATAGTCGAAATAAGTGTCATATTGTATTTCTATGTTTCGAGCACTTTTGACTAATTTTAGCATAAGCACGTAGTTGCGAGTCATTTTAATGTGGTATTAACCATTTAAGTTGGGAATTTTAGACTAATGCCACGATTTAGTCTTGCTAAGCCTTTTATTTCTCTTCAGTCCATTTTTTAACCAAGAGAGAAAAAGAGAGGAATAGAACTTTGGAGAAAAAGAGGAGAACGAAAGAAATTGAAGATTGGAGTTTTGATCTTGCATTCACCTTCCAATAATCTGAGATTCCTACACCAAGGCAAGTTTTCTACTTGCTAATATGTGATTTAAGATGAATAATTGGTATTTATCGTTGTGTATTAGTTATGGTTTAACAAAGTTAGGTTTTTTTATGGATTTATGGGTTTTGAATCCTTGGAGGTTGATTTCGATGTTTATTGGTGTAAATTATAGTTGTTAGATGCATTGATGATTAGTTGGTTGCAATAAATTAGCTTGGTTTGGGTAGAGTTGAGTTGGGGAATTTAAGAGTCCAAGACTCCATAGCCAAACTTGGCAAATTCGCAAGGCCGAATCGATTCGGCCTGTCCAAATCGATTCGCCCAAGGTGTAGTTTATAGGTCTGGATGGTCCGAATCGATTCGGCCTGTCCGAATTGATTCGGCAATTATGTGAAAACCCAGATTTCCTGACCGAATCGATTCGGATGGTCCGAATCGATTCTCTTTTCTGACCGAATCGATTCGGCCAGGTCGAATCGATTCGGAAATCCTGCACTTTTGGGTGATTTCTCTTGGTTTAATTCCAACCCTTTCCTTTAGGTTTAGGACCTAGGAACCTTCTTGTATGAATTAAACTTAGAGTCCTAGAGTTTTAGTTAAGTTGAGTCACTACCCTACGTTAGGAATGGGTTAAACGGGGCTTATTCCAGAGGTGTGCAAATCGAGGTTAGGGCATTTCATTCCTTTAGTACATTATTAGGAGTTTAGGGGTTGTAAACCCATACTTGGAGATTTTAGGGGCTCAACGGAGGTATATAAAATCGTGGGACTTGTAGAATTATTGTGACCACTTGGAGAATAATTCGGGACTTAAAATATGATGAATAGTAATGAGAATATTCAATGACTATGGTTTCGGATAAAATGAAACACGTATATGTAAAATGGAAATAAAAATGAGATTTAAATGGTAAATGCTAATTTACTTAAACACACCTCTCTAAACGCTATCATAAGGGAAGTTCGCGCATGAGGTGATGTCCCCTGACTAATGAACGCAGGGAGACTATAGTCCTCGGCAATATGAGGGATTATTATATGCTTTATACTGCGCTAGTGAGGTAATTCTAGGTGTGGTTATTACTCACTCGCACGCATATGGCCACTTCCCAACATTGCGTTAGGTACCCAGGTTATCTTGTTTGATAGGCCCTAGAAGATGATAGTCATTTAGGGGTGCGCCCAGTGGGAAAACTCGGAGGGGCGGTCTTAGAATGGTTATATGTATAAGAATATAACCATTCTTAATCAAGTGGGACTTGATATACTAGAATTACCACAAAGTGAATATGATAGTAATTATATTCCTGATAAGGAATGAAAAATGAAATGAAATGATGAATAAGGATGGAGACTTTTAATTAATGAGGTTTAATTATATTCTCTTGCCTAATTAAATAAAAGTTATAATCATCTAAATTTCCTTCTTATGCTTGAAATTTTGTCGTTAGATTCTCATATTTATCATCCATGATTAACTGTTCATAACTGTCATACTTTTTATTCATCTGGTGATTATATAAAATCGGGCCCTGACCCGTTCATTTTCTTGTTGTGCATGAATTTGTATCCGCTCAAGTGCTCCGCCGCAAGGGCGCCCGTTCTGATTTTTCTACTCCAGTGCTTTTGGGGAGCCGTTATACTTTGCGGATAATTACGGGATATGTTGTTCGACGCCTTTATTTTTGTATTCTAGCTATGATCGGGTCTTTCACTCGGGCGTGCAGCCCAAACTTTTGTAACTGTTTAATGAATGTATTATGTAATTTATTAAACTGTGGTAATACATTGTATGTACCTGTTGATCGACAACTTATTCAGTCCTTTATTGTAGATTTGTTGTTGACGTAATATAAGTTCTTTAGGAATTCCACTTTCTTTTCAGATTGGGTTGTTTAAATTATTTCCTTAACTTAAAATAAAATAAAAAATTTGGCAACCCGTTCTCTGAATTATTGGGTGATTTTCCCGTATACTTACTATATTGTTGTGATGCTGAGAATGATTCCATCCATGATTCCGTTATGTTGGAGTATCGGGTTGGCCACCCCTTATTTCGAATCACGGGTTGTCACAAGTTTTTGGGATTAAGGAAACGTTGCAGCTCAAAGTGATGCGGCTTGGTAAGACAGTGATGCAGCTCAAGTGAGGTAGGTCTGCCTAGCAGTCTAGAGGGATCTCGAACGAAGAAACTGGCCGAGAAAGCTGATCCTTTAGTTTTGTTGTTTTAATTAGCCTTGAAGTATCTCTTTATTTACATTCACTATGAGTTGTAACGATTGTAATGATTTTTAGTGTGAGGTCAAACGGTACTCACGAGAGACCAGGCTTGGCAGGGCCTGGGAGAGCTTTCATGCTCTATCGAACGACCTCGTCGTGGGAACTTCAGAGAGACTTGGTTTGGAGGATTGACACGTGAGGCACCGTTGGGGCTTGTCCTGACCATCTTAGATACACCTGGTAAAACACCAAATGTCTTTGATCGTGGAACCTTAGGCGAAGCAGCCTTGAGTTCCATCGGGCGTTGAGTCGTGAACCAAATAACCCTCTACTTAATGTCACATCTACTTTATGTGATGTACTAGCCAGCTAGGTAATGTCAAATCTATACTTGAATAAACCACCATGGTATTTGAGGCCATCAGACAGTTGGTGAACCACCTCTGTGACGACGCCACCTGACACGCTGTGTTTAAAGAAAAGGAATGCCTTGTCATTTAATATTTGTGACGTGGAGCTAACTAGTGCATCAGGCATTTAATATTTGTGACATAAAGTATGAGGGATGTCTTTCACAGTAATTAATGACTGAGTTATCTTGGGAGTGGTGTGGGGGCTATTTAAGGTCCCAACCAATTTTGAGGAAGAGAGGGTTCTTTTTTAGAGTTCAGAAGTTATTACTAAAGAGAATATACACCAGAGAGAGATATTACTACAAACCAGAGAGAGTTTACTCACCTGCCATTGTCATTTATTACGAAACTTTTAATACTTGACAGAGATCTTTGAGGGTGATTGGGGTGTTTGGTTGCCTGCCAGGGTGCATCTAGGGTGCTTACTTGTCTCTCCCTCTAAATGAGTTACTTCTGAATCCATTATTGTGAGTTCAAACTGAGTTTAACTCTATAGATTTGTGATTATGGGTTTTACTTAGTCAAAGGCATTTCTTGATTAACCTGTCATTACTATACTCAAAAAAGGGGTTACGCCTCCTTCTTATATAAACTACCCTCTTACATTTGGCGACCCTGCTGAGGAGGCATTCTTCTAAGCAAGGAGTATGGCACTAGATAATGTTAATCAAAGACTTAACTTTGATGATATTCAACACAATGAACAACAGACGACGAGAAATCTGGAGGTTTCGAGAGATGGAGCCCCTCAAGTGGAGGTATCTCCAGTTCAAACGGCGACACGCATTCTAGGGGTGACACAAGCTTCCACGAGCGTTGGGTTGGGATCATCTCAAGTGTCACTCCTTATGAATAATTTTTATGAGTTTTTTACAAACTCCTGTAGCTATAACGGTGTTGGGAGGATTTGAGACCAACTCCTTCGTGACACCAGGGGCATCCCCAATGGCCTCACCAAGTGCAGTCTTAACAGGAAAAGTCCCAGCAAGTATACTCCCTATTATGAATCCAATAGTGGGAACTCTAGGAGTACCAACCGTTCTAACTGTGATGATTATTCCAGGTGCAACGGGCGCCCCAGCTATGGTCCCTCTGGCCATTTCTTCAACGGTATCAGCTATGGAATAGATGAGAAAAGAGGTGCAGAAGGAGATGTTAAAGTTCATGCAAGCTTCCTCATAATCTGTTGGTGAGGTAGCTTCAGTTTATAATGACTTTTGTACACCTTATCCTCAAGAGTATAATGATGAGCCCTACCCAGAAGATTATATTCCTCTTATCTTTGAAAAATATACAGGAAAGGGTGGGAACCCGAAGGAGCACATTAAACGCTTCGTTGAACATTTGGGGGCTCACTGCAATAATAAAAAACTCAGGTTAAAGGAGTTTTCCAAATCCTTAACCGATAAAGCATATACCTGGTATTCTTACCTAGCTACTAAGAGTGTTTCCACGTGGGAGGAGATGTATGTTTTATTCGTCCATAAGTTCTTTCTGGCGGAAGATGAGTTCACCTTAACCCAACTGGGGAGAGAGAAACAACAACAAGGGGAAGATGTGGTGGCATACGTCCGAAGGTTTAGGGAAAGGTCCCTCGATGTGAGGGAGGAGGCCAAAAAATCCAAACTACTATAGATCTGTGTGGAAGGACTGCTTCCTGAGTACATATGCTGAGGCTTCTAGAGAGAAGAAGAGGAAAGCAGTTACAACTTCCACTAGACAGTGCAAGAAGGTTGTTACCGAAGAAGGAAAGGTGGTTTATCGATTATAATGGTATGAACGGGTGACCGAAGAAGCTGATAATGAGGCTAACCTGATATATGAGTGTTTTCTAGTGGATCAGCGGGGGAAATGTATGGTGATAGACAACTCCAACATACAGGAGTTTATGGATGATATTGTCGAAGAACCAGACTACATGGAAGATCAATCGAATCCATAGGCACAAGAGCTAGAGCATTTAAACCTGAAAGGAGGAGGAGGATCCAAGGCCCATTTTCATCACGAAAGATCTCAGTAAGGAGAAATGAGAGGCATTGGTTGAGTTGATTCATGAGTTCATAGATGTTTTCGCGTGGAAGTACACAGAAATGAAAGGTCTGAATGAGGAAGTGAGCTGCCATAAGTTGAACGTGATGCCTTCAACCATTCTTGTAAAGCAAGCAATAAGGACGTACAAGCCGGAACTGGACTTAAAGATCAAGGAAGAGGTCCAATGTTTGTTAGCTGTGGGGTTTATCAAACCGATAAAGCACCCATTCTGGTTGTCTAGAATTGTCACAATGGGAAAGAAAGATAAAAATCAAATAAGGATCTGTGTGGATTTCAGAGACTTGAATAGGGCTTTCCCCAAAGACGAGTTCCCCCTACCCTCCATTGATATCTTAATAGATGCAACCGCTGCTCACGAAATATACAGCTTCATGGATGAGTACGTAGGGTATAACCAAATCAAGATGGACCCGATAGATGCTGAGAAGACAGCATTTAGAACCCCGTTGGGCAACTTCATGTACAAAGTGATGTTGTTTGGGCTCAAGAACGCTCGGGCTACTTACCAAAGAACATTGATGACCATTTTCCATAACTTCTTTCACAAATTTATGGAATTCTATGTAGATGATTTGGTCATCAAATCAAGGAATGAGGAGTCCCATCTGAGCGATTTGAGGAAGGTGTTTGCCCGATGTAGGAAGTATAAGCTGAAAATGGCGTCTTCAGAGTAACAAGTGGAAAGTTTTTAAGTTTCATGGTTGATCAACAGGGGGTACAGATGGACTTGGACAAACAGTGAGCGATCTTGGAGATGCCAAGTCCAAGAACGGCGAAGGGGCTGAAGAGTTTTCTTGAAAAAGTTTCCTACCTTAGGAGATTTGTGCCTGGATTAGCCGAAATAACACACCCATTTATGCAGTTTTTATGAAAGAACACAAAATTCAAGTGGGAGGAAGTTCACTAGGAGTCTCCCACTAGGCTGAAGAAGCTTCTCGTTTCACCACAGACCATGGTTCCTCCAAGGGCAGGAGTACCATTGCAGCTATACCTCATATCCACCACGAGGTCCGTGGGAGCTCTGTTGGCACAAGAGATTGACGGGCAGGAACGACCAGTCTACTACCTTAGTAGAATCATGCATGGACCAGAGGTTAGGTATAGTAGCTTAGAAAGGCACTATTTAGCCTTAGTCTTTGTAGCGCACAAACTTAGACATTATATGTTGTCTTTTATAATTGATATTGTAACAAGATGTGATCCTATTAAATTTTTGCTGGCAAGAACTATATTAATTGGTAGGGCAGTGAGGTGGTTCCTCATCCTCTCAGAATATGATTTGAAGTGCGTGGTCCCTCGCGCAATCAAGAGCCAGGCATATGCAGATCTCTTGGTAATCTTCCCCTCTAGGACGTTTGAGCCACCTAGAGAAAGTATCCCAAGAGACGACTTGTAGGTCAATAACTTGGATGCGAGCGATGAAGAATGGACGATGTACTTCGATGGATCTTCAACAGAAAAGAAAGGAGGAGCATGGGTTATTCTTTCAAGAGGAATGGAAGATATTTATTTTTCCTACAAGTTATATTTCCCTTGTTCCAACAATAAAGCAGAGTATGAAGCATTGGTACTAGGATTATTGGAGGCCCTTCGAAGGGGAATTCGTTCACTTTGCATCAAGGTTGATTCAAATTTAGTGATTTGGTAAGTGAATGGAGAATATGTGTTAAAATACCTAAGTATGGAACCTTACAAAATAATCATTTAGAGGCTTATCAACCAGTTCCATTGGACCAAGATCAAGAGACAACCCCAAATGATGAACCACCAAATAAAATCCTATGCCACCATTATTCAGAAGATGATTATGAGGGACGATACAATTACAGTCGTGATTCAACGAAGAACAACTCCCTCGGTGGTACAATCAATTCTGCCAATGGAGGATGACTCTGACTGGAGGGAAGAGATTATAAAACAACTGGAGTCAGGGGAAGGAGTGATGGAGCTGAGGGAATTAGACCAATACTTTACAAATCAGGGAAACCTTTATTTCAGAAACGTAGGAGGATGGTTGTCAAGATGCATCGGCCTAGAAGAAGAAGAGCGGAGGATAAAGAAAATAATGAAGAGCACTTCGAAATAACTGAGATACCCCTTTACAGAATAATTTAAAGGGAGGGATATTTTTGGCCTAGAATGGAGCAGGACGCAACAGAGCTATAACAGAAGTGTGACAAGTGTCAACTGTTCTTCGAGGTAGTTAAATACCATTTCGTTGAAGCTTAATCAGACTAAAGGCAGCCCTATATTGACTTCATTAGAGATGGTGTTGTCCCAATAGACAAGACTGACGCGATGGGACTCAAGAGAAGGTCTCCGAGGTTCTACATTCAGGAGGGGCATCTTTATTGAAGGGGCTACTTTAAATAGCCATTGTGTTGCATCACAAAGAAAGAAGAAGCCAAAGTACTCAAATAAGCGCACGATCCAGCTCAATAGGAGGGGCCAAGTTGTATAACCAGTTGATGATGTTGGGGTATTATTGGCCAACGATGGAGAAGGACTTTACTGAGTTCGTTCAAAAATGTAAGGCTTGATAACTATATGGAAATATGATCCATGCCCCATCGGTGGATCTACATGACCTGGCAATGCCTTATCCTTTCCACACCTGAGAGTTTGACCTGGTGGGGGCAATACATCCTTCTTCGAGGGGAAAGATCTGGATACTAGTAGCAACGGAGTGCTTTATAAAGTGGGCTGAAGCGATACCACTAAGAAGGGAAACAACAGGGGTAGTGAGAAACTTCATCATAGAATACACCATTTGTCGTTTTGCGATTCCAAAGGTTATTCTCTCTGGCAATGGAAGCCCCTTCGTTAATTCAGAAGTAATGATGCTCACAAACAAGTACTCTATTATTCATCATACTTCAACGGTGGCATACCCAAATGGCAGCGGT
Organism: Sambucus nigra; assembly: GCA_949130495.1. NCBI lineage: Eukaryota > Viridiplantae > Streptophyta > Magnoliopsida > Dipsacales > Adoxaceae > Sambucus > Sambucus nigra. The sequence goes on along the minus strand of OX422211.1, from coordinate 542,206,585 downwards.
CAAGTCGAAGTAACTAACAAAATATTGGTTAACATTTTAGCCAAGACGATAGAGGATTTCCCAGGATCGTGGAATGACAAGGTACCAGTTGTATTATGGTCCTATCAAATGACTAAAAAGAAGCCCACAGGATATACTTCGTTTTCCCTTATTTATGGAGTTGAAGCGATCCGGTGGAGCTGTAAGTTCCTTCTGCCTGATATGCCTTGCGAAGTAGCATGGTCCCTCAAAACGGATATATGCAGTTGGAAGAGTTGGACGAACACAGAGATAATGCGATGCAGCACTTTTAAATGTACACAAAGCAGCTCTCCAGGGTGTATGACAACTTGGTAAGACCAAGGAAGTTCATGGATGGAGACATAATTTTGAAGGCAGCGGTAAAACGCATCAGGGGGCTTCCCCTACCTAAGTTTGTAGCAAATTGGGAGAAACCTTTCATTGTAAAGGAGGCTCATGATTCAGGTTATTGCTTAGTTTCTAAGATGGAAGAAGACAAACCATTCAAAATCAACAATAAATGGTTAAAAGTCTATCATGTATAAGCAATTAACTTTAGATCATCGTTGTATTTAGTTGTTTTTTATTATAAATATATAAGTTGTTATTCCTGATGTTTATTATTGCAACTTGAGTGGAGATGAAAGAATTATAGAATTTTGTAATATACGCAAGCAATTATAACACAAAGAAGTGGCATAGAAAAACATACCTATCTTTCATTCACAAGTTTTGGGGCATTACAAAATTGGGAGTTATTGCCCAAGAATTACATAAGAGAAGAAAAACAAAAATTTATACAAAAATGAAAGATTCCATTGGCCTAAGAGGAACCACAAGTCCGGAGCAAAGAAAAAATCTCCAGGCATGCCCAAAGAAGTTGTTAGGCAAGTTTGTTGGGCATTAATAGAAACCTCTAACCTTGTTTGAACTTGTGCACGCTCAATAAGGAGTTTCTCCCGTTTTATCTTTGCCAGACGCAGGGCTTCTTCGATATCCTCTACCTCTTTATTGGCAGCTTCAAGAAGAGGTGCTAGCTCGGCCAGCCTGGCTTCCTCAGGTCGTTGGTGTTTCTACAGCAGTTCCCTCTGGCTTGACAATTACTGGCTCTTTAAAAAATTTAAGTGTCCAATCAGCCAGCTAAATTAGAAGCCATCTCGGCCCAACTCCTTGAGATAGCCCAAGAATTGGTTGAGGAGAGAGCCTGGTAACATTTGCGGTAGGAGTACTGACGATATCAGCAACGACGATCGCTATGCCTTGAAGCCTGTAGCTTATCATGGGGATATTGGAACACATACAATTCACAGTGAAAGTATCTGACTGATAGCTCGCGAGCTGCTCAATTACCAAATGATGGATGGTAGACATTTAAGGAGAACGCTGAAGGACCATAAGGCAGAAGTCATAAGGAGCTAGGTTGGGCAGAGGAAGCTCACAACCAGATTCTCTATCGACAGCAGCACCAGTCGTGGAACCTTAGTCGTCATGACTAGAATCTTTAGAAATAGCTGGTTCCCAATGGGGCGAAGCGATAGGCGAAAGAACCGGTGGAGATTTCTCTCCCGCCGAAAAGGATTCACGAGCAACCTGAGAACAGGTAGAAGAAATAATGAGTTAAGTGAAAAAAAATCTTAACAAGTGTTTTTATTGTTATATGTGGAGTTTATGAAAAATCGTAACAAGTGTTTTTATTGTTAAGTCACCGTTATAGGTGGAGTTTACCAAAAATCTTAACATGTGTTTTCATTGTTAAGTCACCATTATAGGTGGAGTTTACAAAAAATCTTAACAATTGTTTTCATTATTAAGTCACCGTTATAGGTGGAGTTTACGAAAAATCTTAACAAGTGTTTTCATTGTTAAGTCACCGTTATAGGTGGAGTTTACGAAAAATCTTAACAAGTGTTTTCATTATTAAGTCACTGTTATAAGTGGAGTTTATAAAAAAAACTTAACAAGTGTTTTTATTGTTAAGTCACCGTTATAGGTGGAGTTTACAAAAAATCTTAACAAGTGTATCATTATTAAGTCACCGTTATAGGTGGAGTTTACAAAAAATATTAACAAGTGTTTTCATTGTTAAGTCCCCGTTATAGGTGGAATTTGCAAAAAATCTTAACAAGTGTTTTCATTGTGAAGTCACCGTTATAGGTGGAGTTTGTGAAAAATTTTAACAAGTGTTTTCATTGTTAAGTCACCGTTATAGGTGGAGTTTGCAAAAAATCTTAACAAGTGTTTTCATTGTTAACTCACCATTACTAGTGGGGTTTGACGAAAATCATAACAACTGTCTTAACAAGTGTTTTCATTATTAACTCACCATTACTGGTGGGGTTTGACAAAAATCTTAACAAGTGTCTTCATTTGTTAAGTCACCGTTACCGATGGAGTTTGAAAGTTTGAGAAATGAGACTCTTTTAGATTTTTTGCATTATCAAGAATAAAGGACAAACAATGAGAAATGAAGAGACGCTAGCGAAGTACCTCGGAAAGGCTGGAGCAAGAATGGGAGTCACCAAAGAAGCCATAACGGCGGGAACTATTGGGGGCAGGTTTATCTTCTCAGAAGCCTCAACGGCAAGGTCTGGTAAAGCTCCTTCACCAATAAAAAGTACCAAAGCCAACATAGGAATACCACTTGTGGAGGACGTTTGACCTCCAAGTGATTCTCCAACGTTGATGGATGCAGAAGAATCACCACGCAGGGAAGAAAAATCAATGCTGGCCTTGGTAATAGGCAGACCACAAAGAGAAGTTGGTGGGATAAGATATGGAGAAAACTAAAAAAATGAAGCTAAGTATTAGAAATGGGGAATAAGTACAGAAGAAGGCAGAAATATCTCTAAGTTTTACTTACCTGTGACACCCTGCCCAATTAAATATCGGGTGATCAGTCTAATATCCAATTAAAACAGGTTTCTCATCTGGTTCATTCTTAGCATCACTGTCGAAAACTTTTTAAAACATTACTAACCACCTAGTATTCAAAAAGCCAATGTCAAAATTTTAATCTTTTTATTTAACAATCAACAACAAAACATTATTACATAAGTACATCCCATCCAATAGTAATATAAATCCATCCACAATATAAAAGACTGGAATGAAATAATACCGAATAAACCATCGGTTATAAAATCCAATATAAAGTCCAACCTGAATAAAAGTCTGAATACAAGGTCTGACTATCATAAATGAAATAACTGTGGGCAACATGCCTGAATAAAGTACTGCCCTGCACCCTACACTAGGAGTGAAGTAACTGAATCGTCTAAGTCCAAATCCTGCAAGCATCCACAAGTGATGTAGCTACGCATCCCTAGAATAGATCATCCTGCTTGGCGTCCCCGTGACTGGACACCTAAAAGGTTTTGGAAAAAGGTTTTGCAAGTACGGGTCAGAGCCCAAGTAAAAATCATTTAAAAATATTTAGCAAGTAATTAAATAATAGTTTAAATGAACAGTTATTAGATACACATGTTAGGTTGCGAGAACTCCCTTGAGTTTCTCATCTCTCATCTATAATGCGCACCTAACGTTTGCTACTCAACCCCACCTAGTCAATTCTAGCCAATCTAACTAGGCAGCCATTATCTAATAAACCCAAATCAATATAGCTCCTCCGTACCGCCCATACAGTACGCTATCGAATACCCTTAATAATTAACATCTCTCTTATGTTATTATTAAACCTCAGTTACCCTTTCTACGTAGGTTATTGTTCAAACTTTACCAATTAAGTTTCTCTACTTAAACTTTATTGTAGATATTCACTAACTATCTTCCTACTATTCACACATTAGTAGCTTCATCATTATATAGATATACCCTATCTAATCTCCCTACTAATTACTCTTTAGTAGATTAATCGTTCTTTAGATACATACTATCTCGTCTCTCTACTAGCACACATAAGTAGATTATTCGTGTTGTATATATATTTTACACACCATATATAATATAAGTACACACTCTGCTATTATATCCTTGTATCACACATTAAGGGCTATTGGTTCGTAATGTTACCTCGACCCCAATAATTATTCCATATGTATTGGTTCGGAATGTTACCTCGACCCCAATATTCAGATACTTTTAGTTTAGATACACACAACTAACTAGTTTGAAATCATAAGTCTGCTACCCATAACTCATAGCGTCCACCCGTATTTCCATGAAAATACATTTATTAAATAAATATCCATTTCTCTTTAATATGGGCAAGGTTTTTCAAATTTTAGGATTAAGTGTTCACATTCTCAAGTCAAATAAGATTTCACTATCTTTCTCGTCCATTAATTTTACACAGTAGATAACATAACAAGTGTATATATATATATGTATATATATATATATGTATATATATATAACACGGCACCTCCTAGACCCAGCTGCGGTGCATACTATAAAACATATCAAAGGTATATATATATATATATATATATATATATATATATATATATATATATATATATCATCCATTATATCTATACTAGTACGGCACCCCTAGGCACAGCTGCGGTGCATGCATACTCTGCTATCATGTCCGGGTACATCTCTCGCTGTACAAGGGACTATTGGTTCGTCTTCTCTCACGAACCATATATATCAAATCACACATATTGGAGGCGAACATAGTTCACATATCCATGGGTCACGCACATACCTACGCTCCCACAGTCAGCAGACTTATCGACTCACAAATAAGCCCTTCACAGTCCTATGTTCTTGAGGTACCAAATCTAAAATCCCCCCGAAGGCAACACAAGATAAGATTGTCCTCTTTTGAACGCCAACCTCCCGTGATAGCAAGTATGGTAGGTATGTCATACACATAATAAACAATAATATAGGTACACATTCCACCTATATAAATATAACATCAACGAGGTATTCACACAACCATATAATAACGATAGGTATTCACTCCACCTATATACATATATAATAACAATAGGGCATACACACATCCCATATCACAAGCCTCATACATAGTATATTTATATCCCGAATATTCTACGTATTCCATAATTTATAACTTCGTTTATTACCGTACATTCTCGAGTGTTTCTCACCACTCGAAGGGTATCCTTTATTCCACATATAATATCAGAAGGTAAACTCTCTACCCCCTACTGGTCTAAGTCCTCGTTCCTCTCGAATTCTTTTAACTCGAATTATCCTTTAATTTAGATTTTTTCTCTCTATTAATCCAAATTAATTTAGCCCTTAAACTTCCCTCGTAGGCCACACCTAAAACCCAAACTAGGCCTACTTGTGTTTCAATATAATTCCATTATATTAGAAATTAAATCCCACAAATTAATTCCAAACAATTTCCAAAGGTCCTAAACAAAATGGAAATTATTGGCCAAAACTGGGCAACCGAATCGATTAGAAAATTTTCTGGCACATTAGACACCCTGTAGTAAAATATCGATTACTCCATCTACAGAACTCCGATTGACCTGATTCAAAGCTCATTTGAAAGATAAGACATAGATATTTCCAAGAATATATGGATATCACTCTAATTATAAGTAAAATTTAAATGGCATACGTTTAAAAATTACGTCAAAAATTCTGGTAGTTACTAAGCTGGCAGATCAAACACCCTATAGTAAAACATCGATTTCTCCCTCTACGGAACTCCGATTGACCTGATTAAAAACTCATTAGAAAGCCAAGACAAATACCTTTCCAAACATGTATGGATATCACTTTAATTTAAAGTAAGATGAAAATGGCGTACGTTTAAAGTTACGTTAATAATTCTGGGAGATTGACATCTTGTGTTCAGTGATTAAACCCTAAGTCATTCAAGATTCATGTTCTTCAATCAAGAACCCATCAAGATTCAATATTAATCATTAAATATATTCTAATATCAGTTTATCTTCATATAGAGATAAATTTCCAATTAAAATTTACATAAAAACATCAAAGATTCAACCCAAGAATCAAATTCTCCTTTAGTTAACATAAAACCCTAATTTTCTCATGTTCATCAACTTTATAAATCAAGAAATCAGATTTCTCTATTATTAATCAACCCAAACCCACTAATTTCATATTATCATCATTAAGGAACAACTCTACATGCATTCCCACTTTAGTTTATGAATTAAACCCTACCAAATTCATATAAAACTTCCAAAAGCATGAAATCAAACTCTGATCTACATGGGTAGTATAACATGCTTAATATAAATTGCCATTTAAATACTTGACTCTCAATAGCAGGTCTGAATTTCATTAATATGATGGTGTGGTTGTTCTCCCCTCGCTCCGATCTCGATTCCGTTGGGTTCGGGGCGAAAAACTGTGTAGGAAGCTTTGGCTTTCTCTTCCTCTTCCTCTTCAATGGCCTCTCTTCTATTGTGATTGTGTTAACCCTAGACCCTTATCTCTAATGGCACATATACACTTAATATTTTCGGAGTTCTCTAAACCTGCAACTCCCGAATGACCGAAATACCCTTAAACGATGCCGGGTTGGTCCAAAATCATCCCGGGACCCAAACTGTACACCCGAGTACACTTTTTTGACTATTTTGACCCTTTCGGAACCAACCGTAACCTCAAAATCACCATCCTAGTCACTTTATAAAATCCTCTTATTTTACCTCCAAATATGCCACGTGTGAAATTAAACTTAGAGTGAATTAATTTAATCTAAATCATCGAATTAAATAATTTCTCCTAATTAAATAAATTCTTAGGTTATCAATTTAATTAATTTATATTTTCTCCAAAAATATGGGGTGTTACATTACCTCGGTTATGGTACTAAAGAGGGGAACTGCAGTCATGGGTCTCGTCAACACGGTGGGAAGAAGAATGTTAGCTAATAAAGACGCCATTTCGACCTAAGACATCCCAACAGACTAAAGTTCAATGTGGTGAACAGGAAAAAGGGGTGGAAGAGAGAAAATACGTCAGACCTAACAATAATTGAGAATGTGTTACCTCAGGGGAACTTTCTGCAGCTAGAATGATGGGTAAAAGAACCTCAGACTGGGGTGATAACTCAGAAAAAACTGGGGGCGTTATCGCTAGTTGAGAAGAGATTCCCACAGACTCAACGGAACTACCCCCCGCAGCAACATCCTTAGAACGTTAGGAGGACAAATGGTGAGAGTAGGTAAGCTCGATCATGGGGGAACGGGGAGGAGTTACATCGGTCTGAAAGGAACCGAAGAGTCCCCCATGAAAGGGCTCACGGAGGGGTTGGACCTTTCTTCTTCAGCTTCCTGCACCAAAGTTGCTAAGAGTTAGACAGATGCACTTTGCCTTAGAAAAATGAAAAAAAAAACTAATAACACACATGTATACCTCATATCCAGGTGGATAATGGGAGGATATCACCATTGGTGAAGGAGGGGAAGCAACGGCAGAAGGAGATGGGGCAATTGGTGCATCAGGAACCCATTTCTTCTGGGACTTAGTACCCAGAGTCTTCTTCCTCACACCCGTAGCACCAGTATTTGAAGGAACCCTTGAGCTCTTCTTCCTCTTTGGCCTGTCATCCGATGGATCTACTAAAATAGTGGGGAAGGCAGCAGCAGCAGGAATAACTAAAGCGTGTCGTTGAAACTCAAAATTTATTCGTGCGACCTCAGCTTAGATTTTCTTCCTCAACTCCTCACTCACTTCTGCAGATATGGGAGGAGGAAAGGATGCGATGGGGAATGCCTCCAAAGGAGTTTGGGACTCAGTTTGGGACTTAGCCTTTTAGGAAGTCCCAGACTTAGACCTCCTAGTCTTTTTGGATGGTGGATGGGAGGGTCCTTTGCCAGATACTACTTCGGTTGGAACACTTTCACTAGAAACACCTTCAGAAGGAGCAGGTTATTTGGGTGTTGGGGCTTTCTTGGGTTTGGTAGTGGCGATGGGAATCATCGAGAAATAAGGAGGAAGCATAGAGGGAGGTTCTTTGGGAGTTTAGCTCAGAGGGAACTCAATCCCAAGAATGGAATTACCTTTCCACCCCATCTCCAGGGCAGAAAATGAAAGAATTAGGGCATACACGGGAGACCCTTAGATGAACTCAAAATTTTGGGCCAACTGTCTCGACCAGTACTTCATTGCAAATAGGGGTCACATCCCTTTGCCTCGTGATTCTCAAAATGATGACTCGCCCAGCCATTGTAGAACTTACTCCCCACACAGCAGTAGATGAGAACAATGAACATGCCTCGCTAAAAGGGATTTTGGGGTGAGATAACTGGAAAACTGGGCGAGGAGCCCCTTGATCAAAACCGAATTGACGGCTGCATCGATTAGGATTATAATTCCCACTGGTGTATCCCCACTCAGTATAGGAAGGCAAGTATCCCGGTAAGAACAGAAGGACCACAGCTAGCGAAGGGTCTTCAAAGATGAGGTTCAAAGTAGTTAAATGGACCACCCTCATTTCATGTTTGAAAAAACCCAAGTATGGAGGAAGACCTCCTCTCCGTAAGGCCTCATCACAAAACTCTCAGGTTGATCGATAATAGGAATTAACTCCTTGCGAATCTATTTCTTATGGAAAATATATGAGCGAGGGGGATAAACGGTTTCCCCAGAGGGAAGACGATTAGTGTTGGTCGCTACCGCAGGGAAACGAACATAGAGGAAGCTCATCAAAATTATGGCATTTGAAAAATTGGCTAAGTTATAACGGACAAGGGACCATTCCATGTTCCAGTGGGTTCTGTCAAGACAGGTATAGAGAGATACCAAGGCTATTGCCGCTAGAGGAAGACTGACATCTCGGGCCAAACAGATCGATATGTTGATAAGACCTCTCTAGGGCTGGTCATTTGGTTTCCCAGGCAAAACAAAGCGAGAAAGAATTAAAAGAATATAAGTAGAAAATTTCAGGGATGTACCTTGGCCAGGGCATCTTCAGAGGAACCACCTTTAGAAGGATCTCGGAAGAAGTAATTGATGAGGGGAGTAAACGTGTCTTTGTTAGAATTACCTATGCACCTTCGGCATATACGATCCAACTCCGAACGTCTAGCAGCCTCTTCGGCATCTAATTCTTCATCGAAATAAGGAACGTCTCATATGGGATCAAGACCTAAAAGTTCACAAACATCTTCTAGTGTCACGATAAACTCGCCCCACATAGCAATGAAGGTATGGGTCATAACGTTCCAGCTAGAAACCAGGACTGATAGAGCAGTATTATTTTTTAACAAAGTGAAATAGTCAAACCATTTAGCCCGATGCAACCCTATCTTGGTGAGAGTCTTGGCGTGAGATCTCTAAATTTGTGCATTCCAAGCAGCAAAATTGGCAGGGTAACCTCCAGGCCCCTCGAAAATCAATATAAGACCAAGGGAAGTCACCTCGTTAGAGAGGAAAGATCACAGTTCCCTCTGAGGGGAGGAAGCCCCATTCAGTGGAATCCTCATCCTCATCACCAAGAAGAAAATAATCATACTTAGCACTGAAAGTGCAGGTCTTGCAGAAACCATAGAAGTCATCACCCTTGCTCAAAATGGGGGACCAACGATAAAAATTTAGTTGCTCTTGACGAGCAATATCCAAGGTGGTGGCGCTAGTGGTGGCAGCAAAAACAGAAGTGGCAGAGGTAGAGCTTAGCTGAGTAGCGGCGGGGGTAGCCTTGAGGACACTGGAAGAAGCCATAATAAGTGGAGATGAAAGAAACAGTTTGGTAAGGAAAGGCTAGGCACAAAAATGGAGGAGTACAGCCACATGTGGTGGTGTAAGAGATGATGGGAAGAAGGAAACCAGGGAAAAGCGTGGCAACAATGGCACTCTGAGGGTTTTCTCCCTCTTTGAATGCTGGGAGTTGAAGACGATGAAGGAAATGTAAGGGAAAAATTGCTAAGTGTTTGAATAATAGCCGTTTAAAATTTCTAGGTTCACCTTTTGAGTTTCCCACCACCACACGTGCAAAGCTGCCCATAATCATTTTAAGTGGACACGTGGCACTTTGAGGACTGTCCTAATAGTTAAAAGGATAGTACCACGTCATTAATGAAGTGACGCATAGGCAATAGAAAGGGTTTTCTTCCTAGGCAAGTTTGAGTTTTGGCGCCAGAATTTTTTTCAGACATATCCAATAACTCCCAACGAAGAAGCTACCCCATCGGTTTAAAAAAGCTACGATGTCCCCTCTCCACAAGTCCAAACATTGTTTAATTATGACTCTGCTACATAAGGGAGAATTTTTTTTACTTTTTTTAACATGAAGAAATGACGGCGCAGCAGAGCCCAAATGAAGTAGCACCTTCGAATAGGGAGAATTTTACAAGGAAGAATTTAGGGAGAAGTTTATAAGGGAGAATTTCACAAGTCTCAACGATACAAGCAGTTCTAAAGAAAAACTCACAGTTTATAACTATACTCCAAAACAGCACAAACGAGAGAACTCCACTTCCCAAGGGTCAAAAAATGGGTATTTGAGCAGCTGTATTGAGAAAATCTCAAACAGTCACGCCAAAACGATTGAAGCACAGTGACAGGAAAAAGTTACGATGACCCTTAGCCAATGCGTCAATAGGTCACAGTGATTCGACTCAGATACATCGGGGAGAATTTTACTTTTTCCTAGAGGCGATAATCGCAGTGGTTGTAACGAAAGAAAAGATGCCAAAAAAATTTCACACAGAGAAGGTCCATTGGATTGAGAAGTTTTCGTCCCACAACAAATCTCTACATGAAGGGGCAAATGTAGAGGGGGATTGAAGATAATATTGAGTTTAGAGATATTTCTCCCATTAACAACAGTGTTTGGGATTAAGGCAGCGTTGCAACTCAAAGTGATGCAGCTTGGTAAGATAATGATGCAACTCAAGTGAGGTAGGTCAGCGTGGCAGCCCAGAGGGATCTCCAAAGAAGAAACTGGTTGAGAGAGATGATCTTTTAGTTCTATTATTTTACTAAGCCTTGTTGTATCTCTTTTTTTACATTTACAATGATTTGTAATGATTTTTAGTATGAGGTCGAACCGCACTCACGAGAGACCAGGCTTGACAGGGCCTGGGAGAGCTTTAATGCTCTATCGAATGACCTTACAGTGGGAACTTCAGAGGGACTTGGTTTAGAGGATAGAGAAGTGATCATCATTGGGACTTATCATATCCATCTTAGATACACCTGGTAAAACATCAAAAGTTTTTGACCATGGAACCTTGGGCTAAGCAGTGTTAAGTTCCATCGGGCATTGAGTCGTGAACCAAATAACCCTCTACTTAATGTCACATCTACTTTACATGATGTCACTAGCCAGCTAGGTAATGTTAAATCAATACTTGAGTAAATCACCATGGTATTTAGGGCTGTCAGATAGTTGATGAACCACCTCTGTGACCACAGCCACCTAACACACAGTGTTTAAGGAAAAGGAATGCCTTGGCATTTAATGTTTGTGATGTGGAGCTAACTAGTGCATCAAGCATTTAATGTTTGTGACATAAAGTATGAGGGATATCTTTCATAATAATTAATGACTAAGTTATCTTGGGAGTGGTGTAGGGGCTATTTAACGTCCCCAACCACCTCTGAGGAAGAGAGGGTTCTTTTTAAGAGTTCAGAAGTTATTACTATAGAGAATATACACTAGAGAGAGATATTATTACAAACCAGATAGAGTTTAGTCACCTGCCATTGCTAGGGTGTATCCAGGGTGCTTACTTCTCTCTCCCTCTAAATGAATTACTTCTGAATCCATTATTGTCTTTTGAGTTATACACGAGAGTTCTTGTAAGTTCAAACTGAGTTTATCTCTATAGATTTGTGATTACGGGTTTTACTTAATCAAAGGCGTTTCTTTATTAACCTGCCATTACTATACTCAAAAAAGGGGTTACGCCTCAATATTATCTAAACTACCCTTTTACACCACCATTTTCAGGTGGGTTTAGTACTAAGTTCTTAGATGACCGGCTTATTTTCAAGTTGTACCACTGCTTAAGTGGGTTTGAACGAGTAAAATAATCAAACACAATTTACTAAAGAAACTCTTTCATTAATCATCAATTATCTTATTGTGCATAAAATAAAAAATATTTCTGAACCCTATCTAATGATAAAACTTCTGAAGGTTCATGCCATTGCATGACCTTGGGACTATATTCCATATAACTCTTCTAGGTTATAGAATCCTCCACCACCCTTTGAAGCTACTCTATAAAGGCCTTGTTAATTTGGTGACAGCTTCTTATCTTAAGGTCTTTTTATCACCATCATGAGCTTTCTCAGAACGAAATCTCTGACCTAAAATTCTCTAACCTTGACCTTCTTGCCATGTTATTTTCTAATTCCTAATAGTAAGCTAATAAATGTATGAGAGACTGGTCCCTTCTCTCTTTGACCAGATCTAACTCATGAGCCAATCGATAATCATTGCGACCATCTTTAAAAAAAATTGATCTGGGAATTTGATATCAAGATGTATGATAGCCTCCATACTATAAGGTAGAGAAGAAGTTATTACCTTAGTCGGCCTTCGCGATCCTGTACTCCCAAAAGACATAAGAGATTTTATCCACCCATCTTTCTTTGGCATTTTCCATTCTACGCTTGATCTTTAATAATAGAGTCGTGTTAGTGATCTAAGCATCGTCACTGCACTAAGAGAATACAATTAATTCAAAGTTTATTATGTCACATTATCTATACAAAAGTCCCAAAAAATATCGTGATCGAACTGCGCTCCGTTGTCGGTGATCAGTGCTCTTTAGTCTCTGAACCTTGTAATGATGTTCTACCAGACAAATTGGGTGACATTTATTTCTATTATGTGGATGAATGGCTCTGCCTCCACCCACCTTGTGAAGTAGTCTGTAGCAATTATCATGTACTTCATGTTGCCAGGTGCTACTGGTAGAGTTCTCACGATATTCATGCCCCATTGAGCAAAGGGCCTAAGACTCGTGAAAGGGTTTAGATCTCTGGTAGGTTGCTTAATGATTAGGGACAACTATTGTCACTTGATGAACTTTTGGGAGAAATTTAAGGCTTACTTTTGCTTGCAGGGATAATAATATCCCTGTGAGATCTCCCTATAATAGAGTGACCTACCCCCTACGTGAGCTCAAAAATTTCCTTCATGCACCTCGTTGAGGATCTCTTCCACTTGGTCTGGAAGGATGCACTTCATTAGATTTCTAATGAATAATCTTTGGTAAAGTTTTCCTTTGTGTTAATGCGAAACCTCGCTGCTGGATCTTGAACTTATGCCCCTCTTTGTTATCTGATGGTAGAGCATCGATCTTTAAATAGGTGATGATCAGATGCATCCATGATGGGGATGTCTCGATTTAAAAGACAACGAACACCAATTCTGGTTCATCAATACTCGACTGATATATGTACTCTACTTTAATTGTTCTCTTCAGTTCAATGTCGATAGCGGGTGCCAACGTAGCCAGTGAATTTATATGGTTGTTATTGTTCCTTGGTAGCTGCTCCACCAAGGACAACATGAACTATTAGAGGAGACACCTTGCTTTATCTTTATAAGGGAACATCCTGAGATCTTTTGCTTTATTCTCTCTACTGAGTTAATTAGCGACCACTCAAGAGTCACAATACATTGCTATATGGTGATCTCTTAAAACGATCTCCCTTTAGAGATCGAGGATTATAACTTCATATTTGGCCTCATTATTAGAGCCTTTGGACCTCATCTGACTGTTTGTTCTATAAGGAACCCTTGAGGTGTGAAAAAGATAATTTCAACTTTGGCCCCACATTTATTGGATGCCACATTAAAGAACAGGTTCCACTTTTTATTGTCCTCATTGATATTTAATAACCTTAGAATCAGGTTTGGCTCCTCCTCCTTCCGTGGTGGTAATGCTGAGAACTCAGCCATAAAGTCAGACAAAACTTGCCCTTTGATGGTAGTTCATGGCTCATACTTAATGTCGAATTATGTCGATACCAAGGACTATTTTGGCATTCTGTTATAGATATATGGTTTTTTCAGAGTTTCTTTCAATGGACAAGTCATGGGAACGATTATCGTGTAGGAATCAAAGTAGTGTCTCAACTTCCTAGTCGTTGTTACTAATACTAGGACCATTTTCTCGATAGGCATATATATAGTTTCTGCCTCAAAGAGAATATGGATGACATCCTTTGTGCCCCATCCTGAAATTACAATAAAGTTATTATGGTTGCATGTTGTAAGATGACCAGATATAGGTAGAGGTCTTCACCGATTGTGGGAGCTGACAGCAGAGGAGGAGATCCTAAGTACAACCTAATTTCCTCGAGCACCTCTTCGTACTCCTTTATTCGAACTATTGAACTTGATTTCTTCAGTATTGGGTATAAAGTCCGACACTTTTTATGACCTAGATATGAACCGATTAAATGTGGCCAGCAACTTGATAAGAATATATACATCTATAATTGTGGTTTTCCTCCTAATATCTTTGAGGACTTTGATCTGATCTAGATTGGCTTCAATCACTCTTTGAGTAACTGGGTACCCAAGAAACTTATCAGAACTTACCCTGGAGACACACTTAGAAGCATTGAGCATCATCTTATATTCCTTGAGGATGTTGAAGGTCTTCGTCAGATTCTTGATATGATCGGCTACTAGTTTACTCCTTACTTGCATGTCATCAATGTAGACTTCCATGGTTGTGTTGATTTGCTTCTTGAACATATTATTCACAAGGCGTTGGTAATTTTCCCATGTATTCTTAGAATTGAACGGCATTACTTTGTAACAGTAAAGCCCCAAGGTAGTGGTTAAAGAAGTCTTCTCTTAATTCAGGCCGAACAATGGTATCTGATGATACCCAGAGTATGCATCCATAAAACTTATGCGTTGATGTTTGGTTATTGAATCCATGAGTTAATCTATCTAGGTCAATGGAAAACTATTCGATGGGCAGTGTTTGTTGAGATCGGTGAAATCTACGCACACACTCTACTTTTCTCTCTTTTTTTACCATAACAGTGTTGGGGATCCAATCCAGGAATTAGACATCTCTAATGGATCCAGCCTCGGGAAGGTTTTCAACTTCATTTTCCATAGCTTTGATATTTTTTGGCGTAAACTTCCTTAGCTTTTATTTAATCAGTAAAAAAATTGGATCCATATGCAGCCGATGAAAAGCAATTTTCGAATCTATGCCCAGGTTATTGTAGGGTTGATATGCGAATACTTAGGATTTGGTCCTATAGAAGTGGATGAGTTACTCTACTTCTTTTTTAGGTAATTTTGATCTGATCATAAAGTCTTTATCCGGTTGACATGATCGATAGAAATGGTGATTAGTTCCTCCATTACTCATTTGGCGTGGGCAAATCGGGTTTATTCCACTCCGGGGCGAATGCCCTTTGGTTATTCTTTAGAATGATCATACTATGAATTGTCATTATTATGAATCTTTTTAGATGGATCTTGCTTTATTTTTATGGTAGTTATAAAACAGTTATAAGCCACTGCCTGATTTCCAAGATTCCCTGATTACTCAAGAATTTGACTTGGGAGGGAGGAGATGAGGGGACGGCCTTCGAATCATGGATTCAGACTCTGTTAAGAATGGCATTGTCAGGAGACTCTTATTGGATAATATGAAACTCTATCTCGCGATTTAAAGGGACGATTCTAATTTTCGTCTTGATCTTCCCTAAGGGAGTTTCAAAATCTCCATTGAATTCGATCAATGGTCCGACCTTGTTATCAAGGTATTTGATACTGTAGCTAATATTATAGAAAACTCATATACATGATCTCCAATTAACTACCTTAGTCGATCAGAATCCTCTTGACATTAAAATTGGCGATTCGTAAAGTCAAGACGAGCGCATCTTTGTACGGTAAATTCATGTCGACCAAATCATCATCGGTGAACATTATGTCCTGATCAAAATCTATACCCTTGTGCTCCTTTTTGGACAGTACGAGATAGGATACTTATATATGGAAGGCCTCCTAGACGCTGTGACACCCCGCCTAATTAAACCTTGGGTGATCAAGCCTTATTTTAATATAAACAGGTTTCTTAATTGGTTCATTCTTAGCATCACTGTCGAACATCTTTTAAATTTACTAACCACCTAAATGAAATTAAATGGGTGCCAAATTTTATCCTTTTTAAAACAAAACATTCACCATACAACCACATTACAAATACTAGAAATAAATAAGCAGATTATAAAATCTGAAAGCAGGTAAAGTCTTGCCGAAAACCACGGCCCAAGAGACAACTACAAATCCATAACTAGAATAAACTGATATAGTAAAGGTGGAACAACATGTCCCAACTAAGAATAGTAAAACTGAGACCCTTCACTAGAACTGAAAAAGGGGAAGCGTCTAAACAATCCCTGCAACATCCACACTTGCTACGCTCCCAAATCACTGAAATGAAATCATACTGGGTGTCCCTGTGGCTGGGCACCTAAAAGGTTTTTAAAAATTTACATAGCAAGAGTTAGTACTCAAAACATTTGAAAATATTTTGCAAGTAGTTATCACTATTAAGTTATTGATTACACATATTAAGGTTTCGCACAATCCCTTGATCTTCCTCACCTCTCTTGCGTAGTACGTAACTATCGATAACACTTCGTCTACCTAGTTACACTACCCATAACCGTATTTAACTCATTTACTGTCCGTTGTCCTTATTCTTGTAATAATTTCATCACGCTATAAATTATTACTAAGACATTTACATTTCCTTTCATTATCTACTATTTTAAATTAATAGATAGTGCACAAAGAATACATTTCATCACATAACAATGTATTTAATCTTAGTTACCTCTAACATATCCTTTTATTACACATAAAGGACTCTTGGTTCGGAATAATGCGTCGACCCCAAGTGAAAGTTGGTTCGGAATAATCCATCGACCCCAACTATCTAAAAATATAAATATTTACACATATTCTGGTTCGGGACTCTTTCATCGCGACACCAGTTGCAAGTTTGGTTCGGCATTTATCATCGACCCCAAATATATAATAGTTTTATGTTAGTTCGAAATGTCACATCGACCCTAACATAATTAATTTAGGTAATATCCTCTTAACCCAAACCTTTTTATATAATTTAGTAGGTACACACCCGACCCAACAAATCATACCCGTACGTAATATATTTTACTTATATACACCGTACTTATAAATTACAATATTTTTCATCATTGTATTTATTCGAGTATTCACGCAACTCTAAGGGCCCTAGTTACCCCTCTCTTAATTCAGTAGCTAAGTTAATATTTAACCTACTGGTATTTCTTTTTCTGAAATTTAAATCTCATTCTCTCCGAAATTTAATTCTCACAGTCGCAACATAGGGCTAAACCGCTCGTTCTTCCGTCAGTCTATTTCTCCAAAATTCCCACTCAATCGTATGTGAAGAAATCTAATGATACACCTACTGGTAATTTTAAAGTCCCCTCATAGGTAAAATATCATTTCTAAGGTTCCCATTAAGCGACGGTAATTAAAAGAAATATTCGCAAATTTCTCTAAAGTCCAGCCAAGGTCGATCGATCGACTGCTCGATCGATCGACATTCAAGGGTCGATCGATCGATCAAGCAGTGACAGACCCAGTTCATCTTCTTCCTACGGGTTTCACCATTTTTATTTCTCTAACGTTCATGATAGTCCACCATATTCACAACCAACAATTTCTAATCATTCCTACATGTTCTGGGATGATTACTAACGATTTAAAACAACAAAATCATTATAAATATTGGTCAAATTAACTAAAAATCTCATTAATCTTCAAGATTCCTAAACATGCATTCTTTAAATCTTCCATCCAATATCCAAATTTTCTCACGAATTTGTCATCTAGATTTCTATGATATAAACATGCTTGGTAATCCAAAAACGTTCTACATGCAGATCCTACTCAATCATGGATCATAATCAATTGTTTGTTCCCAAGAATATCATAAAAATCATGCTCTTCCTAAAGCTTAATTATGGGTATTATAACTCAATTATTTTTGTAAATAACCACTTGCCTTATGATCTGTAGGGTCTGATTTCGTGGTTGTTGATGATGGTTGATGATATTGATACTTCAATCCTCCTTCCCAACAATCTTTGTGGTGAAATTTCCTTAGGATGATCCCTCCTTCCTTCTTTTGCCTTAGGAATTTGCCTCTCTCTCTCTTCTCTAATGGCTATGGTGTATCTCTATTTGACTAACCCTAGCCACCACTCTTATAATCTGATCTAGGGTTTCAAAATTCGTAGGTCAGCTTTCCCATAATTGTAAAGAGACCAAAATGCCCCCGAATGGTCCCGGTTTAGCCCGAAATTGACCGGCACTCAACTAGTACCCCCGGGTATACTATTTTGACTAATTAGACCCTTTCGGAATCAACCGTGGACTCTAAATTATCATTTGAGTCTCTTAAATATTTTTCTACTCTCATCCTTAATTTTTGTCCTATGCGCGATACTCGGTTGAGATAACTCCGGTACGTCCATATAGTCACTAGATCGTACCTAAAAACATTAAAACTTTACTATTCACATTTAGTAACTTTTTACTCGTCATAATCATCTTTATTAACCTAATATTTCATTAAATTACTCATCTCACGTAATTTAAATAAAATGTAATTAATCATATAAATTACTCTACTCACGTAATTTAAACGAACGTGGTAATAAATCACATAAATTACTCTACTCACGTAATTTAAACGAACGTATTTTCCTAATTAAGCAGAATTACGGGGTGTTACAGACGTAAGCCATAATTTCAACTTTCTCCATGAGTTTTTTACTAGTGCACTGTAAAGGATTGGTGCAGCCATGAATGTCATTGACCACTCCTGTAGAAGGGAAATTATCGTATTCCTTCTTAACTGTGTTTATCCTGACCGCAGACTTGGTCTTAAAAATGTTAATATATTATTTAAGGTTCTTGTCCTGGATGATATCCTCCAAATGGTTCTTAAACATCTTACAATTCATCATAAAGTGTCCAAGGTCTTGATGATAGGTGCACCTAAGTTTGTCAACCCCGTCTTTAGGATCACTTGCCATCATGGGCGGCCACTTAAAATACATCTTATCTTTGATTTATGGGATCATCTTTTAGATTGGCTCTTTGAATAAATTCTCCAATGTCTGGAAATTGATTTGTTAGTTTGCGCCTTAGATCACCTTTATCGGTGACACTTCATGGACCTTTCTTCGCTGGAGAAATTTGATTGCCTCCCTTCTCTTTGTGTCATTGTTTTTTGAATGCTTAAAACCTTGATCAGATGGAGCCTCTCCGGAGATGAGTTCGTCCTTTACTTTGGCGTATTTCTCAATACGTGTCATAAGATCGTCCGTAGTCGAAGTTAGCCTCTTCGTCAAGGATTAATAGAGATCGTTCAACTTAGAAAGGCTAAACTTGAAAGATGAATTGGAAAGTTATTTGTTGGAATTGTATATTTAGTTTAAAAATTCCCAGTATCGATGTGCATACTTCCTGAGGGTTTCTCCTTTTCTCTTTTTGAGAGAGATCAACGAGTCCACCTCCTTGAGCTCTTTACTTCTGGTGATGAAGTGGGACGTGAATTTTTTGACCAACTCCCTATACAAGGAGATTAATCTAGGGTATAGCTTATCGAACCACTTTAATTCGATCTCTCCTAAAGTTAAGGGAAATACCTAAAACATTAGGGCATCATTAAGGCTCTAGAGCGACATTGTTTTGCTATAGTGCCTGATGTGACTTATAAGATCCCCCTTCCCATCGTAAGTTATGAACTTTGGAACCAAAAACTTCTTCGACAATTCTGATGTCTCTATCTTGAGAGTGAAAGATGAGGTTTCACCATGCCCAATCGTCTTCCTATTAAGATCTTTTGGAGTTCGAATTAAATTTATTTTCAGTAGTGCCTTTAATTCTTTATTAATAAGATTCCAAGATTCATCGCTCCTAACTCTATTCCGTTGTGCTTCTAGTCTATCCGAGATACTATTCTGAGCATATTCGGTTTGTTGAACCTGTTTACGATTACAGGTAATGGAGTTGGGTATCGACAAAAAATGAACAGTTCATGGATTATAATGAACTGCATGAGGGCTTTGAGATCTAAATACCCTTTCAGTATGGATGGACTTATTGTTCCTTGGGGAACGGATTATTTTCCTTTTGTGACGTTCTATCATACGAAGCTGGACCATGTTCTTTTAATTACTAAGTTGGTTGCCTCATTAGATGGTCCATCTCATGATCGAGGTGATCTAGCCTTTCTTTATAAATACTGGCCAGCCAGGATTATACCCTTCTGACGGGTCATTTGGAAGATGGAGTATGGCATCGGTGATTATAGCCAGATATTTTAGGCGAGCACCCCCTTGACCTAGATTGCCAAGGAGGATAGGGAATCCTGGCAATAGTTTTCTGCCTCCTGATGACCTCTATCTTATACTGGACACGGCTTCTTATGTGCAAACGGTGGTATTGCTTAGAACTCATATTTTTTATAGTGCAAAAAATTTCGCGGTGGTGAGAAGTCCAGACTTTCCCACATACGACGCCAAATTATAGGGGATATGAAACCCACAATAAAAATAATATTATGATTTAGCCTCTAAAAGTATGAATGCAATAAAAAATAGAATACATAATGTATGATGTTCAGCTGATCACTCTACCTACGTCCACATGGAAGGGAAGGAGATTAGTATATTTTCTAGAAGAACAAAGGACGATTGGAGTGCTATGGTTTTTAGCTGCGTGTATACTCAAACATGGTGAGGTATGCCTTAATTATAAGTACAAGAGTCTTATCCTTCTGGGTCTCTTTATCTAAATCCCATATACAAGTTATAGAGTCCTATTAGGACTGTTCGTCCACACCGCCTACCTTTTTTCCTAGATTTCTACTTATTTCCCCTACATATTCGACCTATTACGCTTCATGTCCCTTAAGGGCCATGTATCAGCCACGTTGTATGACTTCGGTTATTTTCCCTTCAGCGATGAATCAAGATGAAGAAAATTTAAACCTATCATGAAACACAAGTGTTGTCCAAAAAATTATTCCACGAGGTGGGGTGAATTAGGATAAAAGTAAAACATTTTATTTTTAATGTTTCAAACTCTCAAATCAATGTCTTATTTTCTCCAAGCTTGTTTAGTCATCTTAAAACACTTTCCATATGGATGAAATCCATTTATTTTTTATTTAATATCACTTACACATTTACATTATATATTTATATATATATGTATATATATATATACACACACACACACTACATAAAAAAAGGCAATTTACAAGTGTTTTAAAAACTTGCAAATGGCATTTTCAACGATTCAAAACCGTTGTAAATTACTGCGTTGTAAAAAATTTCGCAACGGTTCAAAACCGTTGCAAAATGGAATTTGCAATGGTTTATTGGGAATGAATGTCCATTATGGATAACCGTTTGAAAAAAAAATTACAACGATTCAAAACTATTGTAATATTTAGTAACCGTTTTTGTTTTATAATGGTTATGAAGACTAACAAATGAAAAAATATATTTTTTTATAATGGTTCATAAACCTTACAAATAATAGTGCGTAAACAAAAAAAAAAATTCTTTTGTAGGTGTTATGAACCGTTACATAAATTAAAACAACATGCCACCACCCTCACATATAGAAAACAATAAAAATGGCTAAGAACATAACACAAACAGTTATCTACCACATCCCACCACCCTCCAACAACACATCTTTTTATTTAAATCTCAATGATATAAACATAATTACAAATCACATTAAAGTAGAAAAAATGTGCCAGAAACTTGTATGCTTTTATGTTACATATAAATCCTTAATAATTCATATATGATCCAAGTATGTCTCCACCAAATAATTCATATAACTTCAAAGTATGTATCCGCCCTGGTTGTGTTACCATTGATGTGTGATGTCAATCTCCATACATATTCCATCACCAATTAGTTGGAGATTAAGTTTACGAATGTAGACAACTCAATCTTCATACATATTTTATCACTGATATACCTACTTCATAACCAAACAAACCCAAAATTAGATAAATTACACTTAGTTATAAATAAATGTCAACAAATAAGCCTCACATCAAATTCCAAATACCAATGTTAACTCTTAATATAGGAAATTAATTTCCTCGCCACCCTCCACTTAATTTTGGGTTTTATAAATTTTTAATCTAATAAAACTAAAACAAATATCTAAAACTAATACAATTAAATAAATTTACAGAACTACTTAATAATTAGTTGCAACTAAAAAAAAATTTAAATCAAATGATGATAATCAATTACCACATGCAACTATAAATTTTGTAATTATGTCTACAACTATTAGAATGCATACATATACTAGAAGTAGTTAGTCAATGAATGACGAGATGTATTCTATAAACAGCACAACTCTTCCACTACAAATCTTTGATTCCAAATTTGTAACCTAGGTAATTCATTAATATATCAACTTTATAAATTACTCAAAGCTAATAATTTTGAAACACAAGGAAAAATATGTTCATAAATTCAACACATCTTTTTTCTTTGACTTTGATCCATCATTCCCCGCTACAAAATAAAGATGGGATTTTGAATCTCTCTCCTTCTTTGTATATATAAACTTCTTGTCCTAGGGCTAAAACCCAGTTATTTCCACTAGCAATTTTTTCAACTCCCCTGTACCCTCATAAAAATTCCATAAATAAAAACAAATATACTTATATAAACATTACACAAAAATTATAGGAAATAAAGTTATCGAAGCTTGCTTGATAATTAATATGTATTTCATGATAAGAAAGTCCATATTTGACCAACTAAGAATTCCATTTAATTTTTCATCCCATGAAAGATTGACCGACTAGTAAGAATTGCACTAATTATAACACTCAGGCTAGGTTCTATTGCATCATCTTGATTCCTCAACGCCATATTTTTTTAATCATCCATAAAACAAAAACATTTTGATAAGAAATTATTTCCTGCAATATAATATATTCACCACACCCTAAGTGGTAAATTTTTTAATAGTAATTTCACTCAATGAATGGTTCCTTAACACCATGTTTTTTAATCATTCATACAACATAATCCTTCAAACATTAAGGAAAAAAATTGGTCACAATAGGCAATTACATGTATAAAGTCACACAATTATTCTATCATCTTCATTTTTTTCTATTGTGTGTTAAAATTGGCATAAGGGGTAAAACAATAAAGCATTATATTATCTTGTAATAGGATACAATAAAACAAAGCACCAGAATTTGGTAAAGGAACCCAATACATAACCAACGAACAAATAAATCATAGAAAATAGCTTTGATAGTAATCTTTCTTTTTTTTTGGAACAAACAAACAAAGTGAATTGGACATATATACAAATATATACAAAAGACAGTTGATAAGTGAGCAGATACAATGTATATACTCACATAAATCAATACAATCTTCTCGTGCTCTCTACATATATTTGTTTGGCAGTCTTTCGTTATTTAATCCTCTTGATATTTCCAAGGAATCTTGATCCTCTCTTTATTTCCTAGCAGTGAAATCAAGTGAAATAAAAAATAGCCAGCAAAATAATGAAAAGTTAAAATCAAATGGAAAAAAAGTGGGGAGAAGCAAAGAAAAAAATCATCTTGAACCCACATAGAGACCTCTCCTTTTATGTCTCTTTAAATAAATAGATAATAAGTTTATTCTTTTTTCATTACAAGGAGATCGTTGGTCTTAACCCAATAGCACAAAAATACATCTGCATGTGATAACATAATAAAAATATGCACGTTAATTTTCCTCACATACCATAATGGTTATCTATAAAATATCACAAAAACACATTAACCATGAACATGAGTTGTATACATTAATATACACAGAAAATATGAATAATGGAAGGGTTGGGGGTTAAAGCAATGACTCTGGTGGCTTACGAATAAGGGCGAGTGAGAACGGTGAGTTAGTAAATAGGTTGCGATGGCAAGAAAATGAGCAAGGGGGTGGGGGAGTGATATAGGGAGTATGAAGGTGAGAAATAGCATAATGATTGTGTGCGGGGAAAAGGGAAAGTAGTTAACTGCAAAATCAAAAATTTGAGGTTTGTAGGAGAAGACAAAGATACATGTACGGGTAGTTTTTTTAATGAGCAAATGTGTGTGGGGGATGGTTCCGTGGGAGGTTTAGTAGTGTTTATAAGAAAAGTTGATGAAATTTTGACATAAGATGCCCTCAAACAACCCTTGTTTGGAAGTGAAATAATAATGTTTCGATTACGAAAAAGTTAAAAAAACCTGTCCACAATATTTCATTCTAAATCTGATTATGTGCACTTATAATACCATGAGGTAATTTTTACTTTGACCACCAACAAACCAATCAAAGGGGGAGAGGGGAGAAAATAATGTTGTTGTTCTTATGACTCTGATACATTAGCCGAGTGCATGTCAAAAGTCTTTTTTATCCAAGATTTCTGATATAAAAGACCTCACAAATCATTTGGAGTTATTTGGAGTTACAAATACAGTAAAATATCTTCAGACCCCTCTATTACCTCAAAGAACATATGAAGAAGACATTTACAAAGTTCAGAAAGTCACGTCAGATTCAGGAAAAAAATTACCCAAAGTTAATTAAGAAGTAATTTTTGGTATTTTGGTAACAATTATGTGATTGAATTTTGAGACACACACCTCGAATAGAAGGCAATATTGATACACAAGACGTGTGAATCAAGATTAAGACAACTTGGTACATCACAATTATAGGTGAGCATAAGCATAAACATCACAGATTACTAATTTAGTTGAGAAAAATAAGTAGCCTTGATAACTTGACATTTGGGTGTAGTCATTGTTGAAAGCCAAGTTAGTCAAGACCTCAAATACCTACAAAATATAACAACTCAAGTGTAGAGGTAAGTAAGGGTATCAATCCACTTCCAAGGGAGTAAGCTAGAGACAAATTCAATTGTAATTCAATTTTTATTTTCTTTTTGTGCTTTTTCACTTTTCTGCTTTTTTTTAACTTTTTCAAATATTAAAACAATAGGGTGAGGTGAAGTTTAAACTAAACTAAACTAAATGTAATATGGTAATAACTAACTAGAAAATGACTAAAATGAAAAATAAAGTCTAACACTAAAATAAGAGATAAAGTGAGGTAAATAATTGTGAGAACAATCAAGGAGTGGGATTACACCACAAATTTTAGCTATTCTAATTAATTAATTTAATTATTTGAATTCTCCCAAATTAATATTAAAATTACAAAACCAACTCTCGTTGCAAGTATAATTATAATAGTAATCTGTTAGAAAATTAAGTTTAACACCCCACAACCCTAGAAAAATAGATCTACACTATTTTTAATTAATCACCCTCTAGGATCGATCGATTAAAATTCATGTAAATCTAAGAAAATAATTTTAGAGTTGAAATTCAAGTTATAATACCCCACTTAAGAAACCCCTATCTCTAGTTCGAATCTAAAATGGGTATTATAATTAGAATTTCGATTTTCTCTCGAAAATCATTTACCCTCTCTCGAGGTGTAAATTTAAGGGTGAGGGATCAAAATTAACATTCAAAAGGACTTTTCAAGTAATTAAACTAATTAAAATAAAATAACATCAAATAAGGATTTTACCCCACCCCTTGAAAGGGGATTTAGCCTAACATGATATAAAATATGACAAATTAATAATCAAAGGCATAAAATAAATGAGAAGGGAAAAGAACAATCAAACCCCAATCTCTTGATGCTTAATTCATCTTCAATCCATGAGTTAAAATTCACATCCCTTAATTTGAATGATTCAAACACAATTACATTAAGAATCTCACTAATTTAATCCTCACAGCAATTTATTTTCTCCTCACTATCTAAAAATAATAAAATAAAAATTCTAATCTAAAACTACACTAAAATGGTATTTTCTCTCTCTACAAATTTCTATCTAAAAGCTTGGTTTTAAGATTGGGGTCTTCATCTTCATTTATAGTAAGCACATGGAGCAAGGGTAATTTTGGGAATTTAAAGTGTATGTAGGCATGAAAATGGTGCTGTGAAGGTTAAAATGTGCATGGGGTATTTTTGGGATTGGGCACACATGTGTTTTAAATGGTGTTGTGAGGTGAGGAGTGGAAACAATGCAGATTGTTTTTAAATGGTTTATGGGGGTAATATGGGAAAAAGGGTAAAGTAGGTTAAGTTGGGGGCATAATGGGTAAATGGGAATAAAGGGTTTTATTGTCACATGGGGTAATTGTGTTTGGATTTGGTTTGGGTTTTATTTTGGCAGGTGCACGATTTGGTCTTTTTGGTTTGGGAAGAGGGAAATGGGTTGTGGGTATGGAATGTGGGTAAAGGGTTTTATTTGACTTGAGGGACAAATGGGTGTTTATTTTTGGTTTTTGGTTTTGGTTGGCAAGTGGAGTGGGGTGTAGTAGAGGTGGCGATCGGGTAAGGGTTGTTGGGCGCGCCGGCAGCGGGTTGGAGGGTTCACCGGAGATGGAGGGACGAAGGGGGTAAGGAGGTTGCGGCGGCAGGGAGGTACCGCCGGAGGTGCTGGGGGTCAGTTTTAGGGCTGGTCGGATTCGGGGGTGAGGGTCGAGGGTTGCTGCTGGCGGAGGTGAAGGATGGGGGTCGACCGGTATAGGAAGGTAGCACCGCCGATTTTTGTTCAGGCCGCCGGAGGGGGGTCCTCGGCAGTTAGTTGCCGGCGGGTGGGGGAGTTCGGAGGTTGGTGGGTGTTATGGGGTTTAGGAGAGAGAAGATGGGTTGTTGGGAAGAAGAAAGAGAGAGAGAGTGTGTGTGGGTGTTAGAGGTTGAAGATGATGTGGGGGGTTTGGGTGTTTGAGGGTGTATGGTAAGTTGGGTAAGGGTGAGATGAGTGTTTGGGGTGTAGGATAAGTTTGTGGTTATAGGGTGTGTCTTTGTGTGTGTGTTTAATTTGAATCCCTAAAAATAACACTAAAACTAACTAATAAAATAAAACTATAAAAACTAAAAATCTAAAAATTAAATTTCTATTCTAAAAATAAAATAAGGACTCAATAAAAATAAAAATAAATGAAAAGAAAAGAAAAATAAAAATAAAAATAAAAATGTAAATCTATTAAATTTAAAAAACTAAAGTCCTAAAAAAATAAAATCTAATAAAATTAAATTCCTAAAAACTAATCCTAACTAAATAAGTCTAAAAGATAGTAATAAAAAATAAAATTATAACAATAAAGATAAAATAGAAAAATAAAATACAAAACCTAGAAAATACTAAATAAATCCTAAAAATAAAAATAACTCAAACTAAAAATCTAAAAATTAATAAAAAGACACAAACAAAACACACACAAGGTTTGGAGAAAGTTTAGGTTAGGTTTAGGCTTGGGTAAGGTCAGGGAATTGGGTATTCAGCTTCATTTTACTACAAGTTGCCTCGAATTATAGCTTTTGATACTGCAACTGCAATTAAACCTGCATATTTAACAATTAAACGCATAAGATCCATATTGTTGAGAATTAGCAACTAAAATACATCTATTCGGGGTATAAATTGTACAGTTTTGGGTGCTTATCAAGCCTCTAGAAATCCTTCTGAGAAAAAACCAAGATATTATCAAAAACACAATAATAAATATAGCATTAGGAACTTGTCATCCCAATCTCGAGTCCATCCACTTTTATATTCTGCTCTATAGCTTTGCACAATGATAAATTAATTTTTTTGTATCAGCTCATCGATTGGGAATAGGATATATATATATATAGAGAGAGAGAGAGAGAGGCAGGCTCCTGTGCACATTAACTTTGCACACTAAATGAAACTACAATACACACTGTCGTTGTAACCCAAAACATAAGTCGGCGTTCTAAAACATATGAGGCAACCATTTCAAAATCCAAAACCCAAAAAAAAAACAAATCGGCTTCTATACCCCTGTCTCTTCATTCTCGCCGAGGATTTCCATATACCCCCTGCCATCTTCGGCGTCACATTCGCGGGCTCCTCTGGCAGGTATGTTTTTTTATATACCCCCGGTGCTTTTCATCTTCATTGTTTAGGGTTTAAACGACAACAACTATAATCGAGGAACTCATATACTTGACCTGTTCATTTATACAACTCAAGTGTATGTATTGGATTTAAAACATCAACAACTATAATCGAGTTCGAGTTCAGTTTTCATTGATTTTGATTTCCAAAATCTACTTTTCATTAACATTGTTTAGGGTTTATTACCTGTTTAGATTCAAAATTGTTTAGGGTTTATTATTTTTTCAAAAAATATAAATTCATTATTTCGTTTTATGTGTTGGGTTTTCTAATTTTTTTTTTCCTGAAATTATTACACTTAAGTTAATTGTTTTCATCTAATTTTTTTGTGTATTTTTATTCTTTTTAACAGGTATGGCATCGAGTGGGTCATGTAACTCACATGCTTTGTGTTACTGTGGACTTCCCGTCGCGTTGCTTACATCGCTCACGAGTACTAATCCAGGACGAAGATTTCTGTCGTGTCCAAATAACAGAGTTGTGTCTTATGGATTTTTTGAGTGGGTTGATGCCGATATGACTACCGGTGATAAATCCTATGAGTTGATGTTGAAGATTACGGAATTGAATGACAAATGTGACAAAATGGAGAAGAAGTTTGACGAATTTAAGTTAGGATGTATTTTCGCGTATTTGGCACTCGTTGGTTTATTTTGTTATTTGTCGATGTAATTTTTATAATGTTGGGAATGAAAAGTGTACTTTTGTTGTTTGGCACTCATTGGATGTAATTTTTGTTTTGGCTCTCGTTGGGAATGAAAAATGTAGTTTTGCCACACTGTTGTTTTTTCGTGTTTGCAATTGTCGGTTATATTTGTTACCAATATCAATTCAAACTCATTGGTAATTTTTGCTATAGCTAAAAAACAATGGACATAAAACAGTAAAGCTATTTTTTTGCCTGAGATTGTGCTTTGTAGTTCAACAGGACACATAAATCATGCTACCACAGTGGTAGAAAAATTAAAAAGCAGAGATTGTGTTTTGTGTTATTTGCCTGAGATTATGGTTCTTTATAGACTAAAAATTCCTTCAAAAGCAGTGAAATGAATTCAAACTAAAAAAGTAAAGATGTTTTTTCCCCAAACAAAACAAACACTGTTTTTTCCCCATTACATCAAACCTAAACAGTAAAGCTGCATTACATCAAAATTGGAGAAAGCTACATACAAACTTAAACATTGAAAAAATTGGAAAAATCTCCCTCTGAACTCCATCTTGAACTTCTATTTCGACCACTCCAATGATGAGTATCCATCCACACTCGTCGCTTGACTTGCATCCATGGACCTACAAACATAACATTTAAAATATTTAAGTTTCATTATGGTTGTTGGTCCGCGCCAGCGGCACTAATATTTTTTATTAAAATACACATAACATGAAAGCTTACATAGAATTAAGTCGAGGACAATTACTTTTATCATGCGATTGTCCAACCAAGCCACAACCATTGCAGCGCCTCTCTTTAAGCTTCATAATAATCGCTTTCTCTTTCCCTCCTTTAAGTCTCTTACCACATCCTTTGGACCTTACTTGTTGCGGTTCGTTATAAATGTGCTTGCGATTACTACCCATGTTAATTGAAAAACTCTCACTTGCCTCACCAAGTGTCGGAGTAGATTTTCGCACCTCGGTAGAACCTCGTTCCTTTACTTCCAGTTGATTAATTTTCTCAATTGCCATATCCAAAGCATCATTATAGATTTTTGTAGCTAACGAACTTGTGAGGGCTTTATCCACCACATCTAATGACATTTGGATGAGTCGACTACGTTGAAGAAAGTACGACGTGATGTCCGTTATCTCTATTCCAACCGAATCTGTATCCGTTAAAGATTTAGCTCTTTTAGTCCACCGCATCAAGATGTATTGACTCGGTAACCTATCAAAATCACAGAACTTTTGTAAATATGCCAACACATGTCTACATATAATACTGGTGCTCTCAAACATCTTACAAGTACATGAGGCGAAGTCCAAACTCTTATTGTAAAGAATTTCTCGCTCCATTTTTGCTACACCTTTTGTCTTTCGAATTTTGTAAACACTTTGAATTTCATCATCATTCACAACTTCGCACTTATAATTCAACATCTCCCACATTTCATCTTGAAATTTATAAAACATTTCGCGGGTATAAATCTCAACCATTTGCATCAAAACATAGTGCATAAGTTTTAACTTTGGCTTCTCCGTCGAATCTTTGTGATCGGCAAGTAGCTCATCGTGCCGTTGTCTCATAATCCCCCTACCAAACTGGATCATAAAATCAACTAGTGAGTTGTTCTTCGAGACATATTTTTTGAAGAATGAATGGGCGCTCTCGGCTCGTTGACTAGTCGACATATTTGCTGAAAAAACATGATTCAAATATGTTGGGATCCATCTTGAGCGAATTTCGAATATCGAAGTAAGCCACTTATTTTCCTTTAACTCGCTCCTCTCGACAA
Source organism: Sambucus nigra (assembly GCA_949130495.1). Taxonomy (NCBI): domain Eukaryota; kingdom Viridiplantae; phylum Streptophyta; class Magnoliopsida; order Dipsacales; family Adoxaceae; genus Sambucus; species Sambucus nigra. Next base: position 542,176,102 of record OX422211.1, on the reverse strand, counting down.
GATCAATCCACTTCGAGTCGAATTCCTCCTTTATCTCGGAGTTCCAAATGCAATTTGATAACTCCTTGTGATAGGCACTATACTTCACAGCATCAATTTTTCCTGGAAATTTCATTACAATATGCCAACTACAATACTTATGATACGTGTGCTGAAGAACCTCCACGATAACTCTACTCATGGCTGGATCTTGATCGGTGATAATCATCTTTGGTGGATCTCCCGTCATGTCTTCCAAAAATCGATTGAATAGACAAATAAACGAATCAATGGTCTCATCACCCAAAAAAGTGCATCCAAATATGATAGTTTGGCCATGATTATTAACTCCCATAATCGGCGCAAAAATCAGCCCATACCGATTAGTGTTGTATGTCGTATCCAATATAATCACATCACCGTACCAACTATACGCACGTCTACTAGTCGTATCCGCCCAAAAGCAGTGTTTAATCCTTTCTTGTTCATCCTTTTCAATTTGGAAATAGAAATTCGGATGCTTTGCTTGTTCATAACTCAAAAACTCATAGAACATATCACCATCGTGACCCTTCAACGCATTACGTCTATCTCGTTCTTGGTTGTACAAATCCTTCTGTGTGAATCCAATGTTTTCAAAGCCACCCGCTTGGACTCCAAGAAAATTAATTGTTGATGTTGTGGAATATTAATAGTGGAAAGTTGATGGGTTAAACACTTTTTAGCATTTGACACACTACGGTGCGACCGCAGGAAATGAGTTTTACACGGGGTTGACAACGAGTGGGTATGAGCCTCCACGAACAAACTTACCTTGAATTTTCCATTGTCAGACCACAATACCGCAAGTTTAGCATTACACAACTGCCTTACCGATCCCCGACTTCTTATCGCATCCTCTTTCATTATGCCCGTACCCTTACCCTGTTTGAAACACACCCATTGCTTTCTAATGATTTCATTTGATATCCGAGACCTTTGAACATTAGAATTTCGCACACTAAATCCAGAATGTTTATCATATTCATTATAAAAATTCCGCACATCATCTAGTGTTTCGAATTCTTGGCCTACTTTCGGCGTTATGTCGGTGGAAACTTGCGGAATAAAAACATAAGCAATTTCATTCAAATTCGTTTCAGTCAGACCATCTTCATTCACATTTTCCCCAATCTGACTCTGAAGCTCCATACTATCACCAACCCATTGTTCTATGTTTGGGTCAAAAGGTGGATTATCCATCAACCCTACACAAAAATGGTAAAACCTTAATTAATTGGAATAAAAATATAAATTTAAAGTTGGAGGAAAAAAACTGAATTGCAATTTGAGGGGAAAAAACATTAAAGGTAATGAACTTTTGAGGAAAAAAATCTAACTGGTAATCAATAAAATAATAATCCTTTGTTCAGTTACAATAAAAACTGAACTGGTAATCAACATTAAATAACTGGTAATCAATATTAAACAGGTTTTTGAGTTGTATAAATTAACAGTTTTGTCTTGAGAAAAAAAAACAAAACAGGTATATAAATAGTTGTTGTCGTTTAAACCCTAAACAATGGAGATGAAATGCACCGGGGTTATATAAAAAGACATACCTGCCAGAGGATCCTGCAAATGTGACGCCGGAGATGGCAGGGGGTATATGGAAATCCTCGGCGAGAATGAAGAGACAGGGGTATAGAAGCCGATTTTTTTTTTGGGGGGGGTGGATTTTGAAATGGTTGCCTCATATGTTTTAGAACGCTGAATTATGTTTTGGGTTAAAACGACAGTGTGTATAGTAGTTTCATTTAGTGTGCAAAGTTAATGTGCACAGGAGCCTGCCTCTCTCTCTCTCTCTCTCTCTCTATATATATATATATATATATATATATATATATATATATATATATATATATAAGTGGATGTATACCTATATTATGGTTTATTATGTGCATGACATACCTACGCTACTTGCTATCGGGGTAGAGGTTTCACATTGTCGACGGTCTCATCCTGTGCACCCAATTTGGGAGGATTTTTAGATTCATACCCTGACCATAAGACCTTTGAAACGTGTTATTCGAGATATGATAGTTCGACGGTTGAATGGGAATGTAGGTATGTGCGTGACCCATTTGGCGGGGAGTATGCTCGCCTCCAACATATGTGTGTTATGTTATTTATGATTCGGGGAAGACACCGAACCATTTGTCCTTTGAACAATGAGAATTGTAACTGGACATGATAGTAGAGTATGCATGCACCGCAGCTGTGTCTAGGAGGTGATATATTAGTATATATTATAGGGAGAATATATATACTGTAATTCAATCTACTGTGTGATATTATAGTTGACCGTGAATAAAAGAAATTGAATTTAGTTAAATAAAAAGAATACTTAATCCTAAGGCTTGGAAATTCATAATAAAGAGAAAAGAATGTGAATAATTATATTACGTATGGTATGGGACATACGGGGTTATTAAATGGGATCGAATCATGTTGTGGAAACTAGTTCGAAGGAAACCTTAATTTGGAAATTACTCGAATACGTTAGACAAGCACTTTAGATGAGATGTGAGAATATCAAGTGAGAGCCTGGAATCTAACATGTACATAATAAAGGCTTTATTGCACTTGTTAAGCACTTGCTATTTTAAAATCATTTACAATCGGGCTCTCACCCATTTCCTTGCATATTCTCTTCTCTACTATATTTATATTAACAGGTGCCCAGCATCAGGGACGTGCAGCTTAGAGTATGGATGTTTGAACATGAGTTGTTGTTCCTGGAGATGCAGACTTATTTAGATGCTTCATTTCTTTGATTCTTATGCCTGCAGTACTTCTCTTATTTATGGCATGTTACCCAAGATTCAAGTACTCCATTTACCATTCAGATATTGTATTGGGTGGTACTATCATTTTTGGTTTGTTGGTTTGATGTTAGATATTTTAAACTGGGAAGTTTTATCCAGTTACATTTAATCTTGTTATTCATTATTCAGTTGTGTTATGAGACTTCTCTATGATTGTTCAGTTTTGTGGTAATGGTTTTAAATTGTTATAAATATTGGGAAATGTTTTTAACACTTAACTTAATTAAGTATTGGGTGAGCTATTTTAAAAATAAAAATGTTTTTCATCAAGGATGTTGAGAATGAACCAACTGCATATTCTGTTTAATTTAATAAAGGAGTAGTTACCCGATATTTAATTAGGCGGGGTGTTATAGGTGGTATCAGAGCATCAGGTTCTAGAGTCTTTAAGATCTGTGCGTCTTACTTATGCTTTATGCTTAACGTCCTTTGATATAGAGCCCTATCATTAGGATTGTTTAGAATCATATTTGCGCATTTACGACTTGAGCTATTTATGTGGTATTTTAAAATGATCATTTTGATGTATCTCATTTCAGATGCCTCCATGGCGTGCACAGAGAGCCCCAGGTGCAGCACAACCATCACCACAGCCCGCTCCAGCACAGGGCACTATGAATGCATCAGAAGTTGATGCCATTATTGCTCAAGCAGTTAATGTTGCCTTGGCGGCTGCCCAACAAGCTCCACCTCGAGCACAGGCAGTGCCACCAGCACCAGTGAAAGGGTTTCCCACGGATTGGGAACGTGTTAGGGAGGCCTTCCAAAAGGCACATCCACCAGAATTCAAAGAGGGTTTTGGCGTCGTAACTGCTAGCCAATGGAAGAGAGACATTCTGCAGCATCTGCGTATGTATGAATGTATGGAGGTTTGAAACAAATTCTAGCTACGTTCAAGTTGGTTAGTGCAGCTCTACAGTGGTGGGAGTCCACTACCGCAACGGAGGAGAGGGATACTTTATCTATTCACAACTTTTGGGTGCGGTTCGATCGCAAATACTTTCCTTCTGCAGTCCAGACTTAGATGCGGAGGAAACTCTTAGACCTCACCCAGGAAGGGAAATCAGTTGTTGAATATAAAGAAGAGTTTATTATGCTAACCAATTTGGTTCCAGGAGAGGTACCTACTGAGGATAAGAAGATTCAATTGTTCAAGGATGGTCTTACTTAAAGGATTCGCAGGGATCTGTTGGGAAATCTTTCCTTACAGACCTATAATAATGTATTGAATGTCGCCCTACTTCATTTCCAGGACCACCGTCTTCATCTCAAGGGGAGTAAGAGGGGAACTAAGTCCAGTCAGTAGGGCCGTACTGGAGGAAATAATGGCGGTGGATCATCTTCAGCTCAGGGATAGCCAAAACAAGGTGATAAAAATTCGCAGCAAGGGGATTATGCAAAACGTCTGAGATCGGGAGGATTTCGTTATGGGCAGGGATAATAGGCAGGGCCAACAGCACAATCAGCAGGGCCATCAGGGCCAAGCCAGAGGTGGAAATGGTCAATAAGGCCGTGGACAACAGGGTCTTAATGGGGGGAAATTTGCAGGTAGATGTTTCACTTGTGGCAAAGCTGGTCATAAGAAATAGGATTGCCCGGATAAGGGTAAGATGCCCCAGCATCAAGGTGCGCACCGATAGCCTTAGAGGCCTATGTTTCCAGTTTCTCTTCCAGCACCGACCTAGATGCCAGCCTTACTAGCCATTCCAGCAGTTCCACCGCAGCAGGGGCAGTAATAGTATGGACGTGTGTACAACGATTAACAGACGACAGTTCAGCAGACACCACCCTTAATTGAGGGTATGTTTTCTATCTCTAGAGTTATGGAACGTATTTTGTTTGATACAAGAGCATCATATTCTTTCATATCCACTAGTTTTTCTCGGGCCTCAGGGTTGTTAAACACAGCCAATAATAATATTACTTATGTAGATTCACCTATGGGTCATAGCACACCTATTTTCTTTATATGCCGTAGTGTGAGTATAGAGATTGGGAGTTTGATTTTACCAGCTGATATGCCTATATTAGAGATGTCCGAATACGATGTTATTATTTGGATGGACTGGCTAGTCACTTATAGAGACACGATCGATTATGTTGGTAGGAGTATTATATTTTCTATTTCTAGTCAGGAGATGTTCATAGTAGAGATGCCTCGGCCCCAAGGAGGGTCGTCCATTCATTTATATTACTTAGAGTAGGATACCTCTACGGGAGTTGTAATTTCTCTTGATTCAATTCCAGTTGTTAGATAATTTGCCGATGTATTTCAGGATATACCTAGATTATCGCCTAGTATGGAAATCGAGCTCGTGATTGACTTAGCACCAGGCACTCAACCTATAGCCCGTTCTCCCTACCGTATGGCTCCTGTAGAGATGAGAGAATTGAGGGATCAGGTCGAGTAGTTATTGGTACAAGGTTTCATCCGTAGGAGTACCTTACCCTGGGGTGCCCCAGTTTTTTTGTAAAGAAGATGGATGGATCCTTATAACTGTGTGTTGATTATCAGGAGCTTAATAAAGTCACGATCCGAAATAAATATCCTTTACCCCGCATCGATGACTTTTTTGATCAATTGAGAGGTGCAGCTTACTTCTCAAAGATAGACTTGAGATCTGGATATCACTAATTGAGAATCAGAGAACATGATGTATCGAAGGCTGCTTTTCTAACATGATATGGATATTTTGAGTTCCGAGTTTTGCCGTTTGGGTTGACCAATGAGCCGACTGTATTTATGGACTTGATGAACCGAGTATTCAGAGAGTTCCTAGATCAGTTTGTCATTGTCTTCATAGATGAAATCCTAGTTTACACTATTATAGAAGAAGAGCACGTCGAGCATTTACGAAAGGTCCTACAGACACTACGTGAGCATCAGTTGTATGCTAAGTACGACAAGTGTGGGTTTTATCTCTGAGAAGTACAATTCCGGGGGCATATAGTGTCAGAAATAGATATTTCAGTGGATCCTAGCAAAGTATCAGCGGTGAGGGAGTGGGGACAACCCACGACACCAACAAAGGTACGTAGTTTCTTGGGATTAGCTGGCTACTACAGACGATTTATCAGAGGATTTTCAAAGATTGCAGAACCAATGACTAATCTAAACCGTAAAGGCGTACTGTTTGTTTGGAACGATCCGTGTCAGTTGTCATTTGATGAACTGAAGGATAAGTTGACTTCTACTCTGGTACTAGCGTTGCCCAAGCCAGGAATGGAGTATCTCGTATACACTGGCGCATCGTTACAGGGACTCGGTGGAGTTTTGCTGGAAGAAGAGAAGGTTATAGATTTTGCCTCTAGAAATCTTAAGCCCTATGAGAAGAACTACCCTACCCACGACTTAGAGCTTGTAGCGGTCGTATTTACCCTCCGAATATGGAGACACTATTTGTTGGGTGAAAAGTTTCGATTATTCATGGATCACAAGTCATAACAATATTTGTTCACTCAGAGAGAGTTGAATATGTGGCAGCGCGTGTGGCTTGAATTCGTGAAAGACTATCAGTTTGAGATACATGATCACCTAGGAAAGTCTAACGTGGTAGACGATGCTTTGAGTCGTAAACCTGAGGGTGAACTAGCCTCGGTATGGAAGGCAAAATGGAAGGAACTAGGCCAATAGGATGCAGTTTCTAGGTCATTTATGTCTGTTATAACCATTAGTCCTCAGATTATGACGAGGGTAATATAAACCTACGCAGCTGATCCGTGCTTTTAGGAGAAAATTCGATAACTTTTGGCCGAAGGAGTAGAGTCTTACTCAATGATATCAGAGGGAGGCTTGCACTTTAATGGTAGACTGATTTTTTGGAAAGGGGAAGAGTTACGTCACACGGTGATGTCTGAGTCGCATGGTTCCAAATTTATGGTACATCTCGGTGGGGATAAAATGTACCAAGATATGAGGCGATAGTATTGGTGGAGCAGAATGAAGAAAGATATTACCGAGTTTGTCTATAAATGTGCAACGTGCCAGTTAGTAAAAGTGGATCATCAGAAGCCAGTAGAGTTTCTTCAGCCGTTAGACATTCCGATGTGGAAATGGGAGAGCATTTCCATGGATTTCATCATCAGATTACCTACCACTCAGAGGGGTCACGATTCCATATGGGTGTGTAAGAGGGTAGTTTAGATTAGATGGAGGCGTAACCCCTATTTGAGTATGGTAATGATAAGTTAATTAGGCCAAGACCCCTAGGATTAATGATAGGACATACAACCACAAACCCAATGATAATAAACTCAGTTTAAACTCTCACGTATAACTCAGGAGATAATAGTGAACCCAGAAGTGATTTACCTAGAGGGAGAGGGAAGTAAGCACCCTAGATACACCTTGGTAGGCAGGTAGAAAAAACACCAAAAAACCCTCAAGAATCCCTGTCAAGTATTAAAAGCTTCGTAATAAATAAAAATGGTGAGTGAGTAAACCCTCTGGTTTACAATAACTATCTCTGATGTGTATTGTCTCTAGCAATAACTCCTCAACTCTCCAAAAAGATCATCCTCTCCTCAAAGGTGGTTGGGGTCCTTAACCCCCCCCCCCCCCCCCCCCGCACACACACACCACGCCCGAGGCAACTCAGTCATTAAAGACTATGAAAGACATCCCCCATACTTTATGTCACAACATTAAATCCCTGATGCACTAGTTGTCTCCACGTCATAACATTAAATGCCAAGACATGCCTTTTGTCTAACCACTGTGTGTCAGGGGGCTGTTGTCGCAGAGGTGGCTCACCAACTGCCTGACAGCCCCAAATACCACGGTGGTTTACTCAACTGCAGGTCTGACATTGTTTATATGGCTAGTGACATCACCTACAGTAGATGTGACATTAAGTAGAGGGTTGTTTGGTTCACAACTCAACGCCCGATGGAACTCCAAGATGCTCCGCTCGAGGTTCCACAGTAAGGGTCCTTCGGTGTTTTTACCAGGTGTATCTAAGGTGGTCAAGACAAGCCCCAATGGTGCCTCACTTCTCAATCCTCCAAACCAAGCCCCTCTAAAGTTTCCACGGCGAGGTCATTCGATAGAGCATGAAAGATCTCCCAGGTCCTGCCAAGCCTGGTCTCTCGCGAGTACCGTTTGACCTCATACTAAAACTTGTTATTATTCTTGTTGCATTATTACAACCGTTATAGCTTACAGTCAACATAAATAGAAGTACAATATAACTAATACAACGAGCTAAAGTATGGGTTGCCACGCTAAACTGACACACTTGGGCCGCCTCAGTGAGTTGCCACGCTTGAGCTGCCTCGGTTTCTCGATCCAAAAAACATTGTTTCTAATTGGAGAAATATCCCAAATCTTAGTATTACCTTCATGCCCCTTCTACATTTTCCCCTTTGTGTAGAGATTTGTTGGAACAAGAAATTTCTACACGAAACTTCTCAATCTGATGAACCTTATCTGCGTGAAAAAAAAAATCTAGCCTGAGTCGAAGCGCCATTGTTATTAGGGCTTGGGCGAAGGGACATCGCCACTTTTTCCTCATGCTGAGCCTCAACCGTTCTAGCTTTAATATTTGAAATTCTCCCGAAAGGCCTACTAACATTCTCAAATACTCGTTTGGACTCTTAGTAAGTGAAATTCTCCCCTGTGATGCTTCGGTATGTTCGAAAAAGTAAAAACTATCCCCGATGTAACTGAATCAAAATTCAAACGTTTGGACATGTGGCTAGGGGACATCATAGCTTTTTTGAACCGTTGGGTTAATGCCTTTGTTGGGAGAGTTGGATATGTCTGACAAAAATTCTGGCACCAAAACTCAAACTTGCTCGAGAAGCTTGACGCAACTCAAAAAGTGTCTCTAATGTGCGTTCTCTCTAGGCTCAAGTGCAAGCCGTCACGTTAGTAATAAACCCGGTAAGTCGGGATTGTATCCACAGGGAACTAAGACAACGAAGTTGTAACGACCGAAAAAGACGAAGGAATCCTAACTTTAACTCTAAAAAGAAAGAAAGAAAATGATTTGGTTTCGAGAATTGACTACAACTAAGTGCTACTATGAAATTATGAAAAGATTCAATTAGACTAAGTTACCTAAAATATTGATGAAGAGTGTGTTGAAACTTTAAACTATGTGATGAGAAAAACAGGACGGGAATACAATCCCCCAACCCTAGTGTATTGCAGTTATAATACTAATTGTAAATTTAACTGATTAATTTAACCAGGAATTTAGTACTCCCAAGCATTACGTATATGAGGTTCAAGCCCGTATCATACTTAATCTGAGAACGAGTAAATCGGTATCGCGATAGTGACACTCGAATTGCATTCTAAAGCATCTCGGTTACCTAGAGGCAAACGAGATCTAAAGAGCTACAATTGTTGTGTTCCTATGCAATACGGTCGTAATCAATCACTAAATTCAGAGGATTAATGCTATACACATGCAACTAACACATCAGGCTGGGTTCATGTATCCCGGCCTTAGAAAATCTAGCCTAGCATTCTAAAAGTAATGAAAACAGTGTTTGAATTGCAGAAAACCATGATTAATCTAATAAAAACTTGTGAATTAGTGTAGAAAGGAATTGAAGAAAGGAAACAACTCACTAATCTCACCAAAGCAGTAACAGCAGCAATTAAGAAAACTTGTAATCAAATAATTTCTTACTGATCTTCACTATTGGAATTAAAACTGTAAATTGTATCTAAACTAGGGTTTCTGAAAAAGAAGGAAAAATTAACTAAACTTCTCCGTGCAAATAATGATAATAAAACGGGTTTTTATACCCTATAACAATTCAGGAGTCTCAGCGGCACTAGGACTCTTCTTAGGAGAAGATAAGATTTCAAGATCTCGATAGCCGAACCAGTCTGGGCCTTAGGCGGATCGGTCTGCCTCTTGATGCGGATCGATTCTTTTTATTTTTTGGTGGACCGGTCCGGGGCAGACCGGTTCTTTTATGTTTCATCCTTCTTCACTTTGCTTTTGATCCGGGGACTTCTGGAGTATGGCACAGCGGACCGATCCGGGGTGGGGGCAGACCGGTTTGCCTGTTTGATTTGTTTTTCAACTTTTACTGCTCATATCTTTTGTTCTGGGACTCCGATTGAGGTGTCGTTTCTTCCTATGTGCTCAAGAAAGTGATATCTTCAACTTCTCTTTAGGTACCTTATCCGAATTCCGGGTAAAAATTATAGTTTTGCCATTTTGACTTTCCTTCTTATCTTTCTCGATTCTTCCGGTTTCTTTCTTTCATTTCTTGACATCAAATACCTGTAAAAGCAATACAAAATACCAGAAACTCGGTGTACTCGTTAGGATAAGTCAGTAGCAAGATTATGAGATAAAGCAAATCGATTACATTGTTAGAGGTGCTAAAAGTAGCTGAATTAAGGGATAAATTGGGAGGAATTTATGCCTAATCATCAAACCCCCATCTTTTTCCCAAGAGTCGCTTCATTAAATGATGTGGCGTTGTCTTTTCAACTGTCAAGGCCCTTCCCGATGTGCCACGTGTTCATTTGAAATGATTATAGGCGGCCCTTGCACGTGCGATGGTGGGAAACTCAAAAGTCAGGTTTACAAACCTTCAAACGTCTCTTTTACTTCAAAACCCTTCTATTTCTTCATCTTCTTCAAGCTCCCCGCTTTCTTTAGAGAGAGAAACTCTATGCAACCTCCATTGTTGCCCCGTTATTTACTCAGTCTCCTCCTTCTCTCATCTTTTGCACCACCACCTGCGGTCATGCTCGTCCCCTCTTGTTCTTAACCCTTCTTACCCAGCTATATCATTCATCACTACTCTCTCATGGCTTCTTCAAGCACTTCCAAGGTTGTTTCCACCACTCATCCAGGTTCCACCTCTGCCGCTGCTAGCGTTGCCACCGCCCTTAGTGGCGCTGCCCTGGATGCTTCTCGTCAAGAGTAGCTACGCTTCTACGCTTCTACCGCTGGGAACCCATCTTTGTAAAAGATCCCTCGCAAGCTGTAGTGCTTCTTTTACCCCGGGATTTCTCCCCTCCTACACTGAATGGGGATACACCTCAGAGCCCTACAACCCTGATAGGTACAGCAGGCAGTTCGGGTTCGATCAAGGGGTCCCTCGACCTGTGTTCCAGGATAACCACTCAAAAGCCACCTTCGCTGAAGCCTACACCTTCTATACTACAGTCGCGATGCTTGGTGTGACATCCACTATCGATGGCCGTGTCACCCTTCCTAGTGTTACTAGGAAGCGAGATGTATCCACTTCTTTTGCCACCAAGTTCCATTTGGAATAGTTTTAAATGATTCGCGAGTTCATTCAGTCCCCACCTCAATATGCCCCATTTCTTTCCTTATCTTCTGAGCTGCGTTTTAAGGGGAACTCCGTGCTTGGGGTTGAGTTTTCCTTGAGTACAAACCTTAAAGAATCTCCCTAAGAATTACCCCCTCATTGCCCCATAATTCCCACTGCCATCCCGAAGTCCAAGGCCTCCGCAGCTCCCAAAGAAACTTCCTCTTCGGCCGAAGATGCCACGAAAGAGGGGCCTTCTCAGCAGCTTACTAAGAAGGCCAAGTCCAAGAAATCTAAGGACCAAGTTCAAACGCAAACTCCATTGGAGGTGTTCCTAATTGCCTTTGTTCCCCCTCTCATGTCTCCGAAGATGGACGAAGAGCTAAGGAGGCAGGTGCAAGCCGAAGTCGATAGAATACATGTAGAGTTCCAACAGTGTGTTGTCGTCGTTCCTCCTTCAGGTGAGTTTCCCAAGATCATGGTGGATCCCAATGAGCCACCAGCAAAAAGGAGAAGGAGGTCGAGGGTGCCTGAAAGTGGTGGGGCGACGAGCTCAAGGAAGAAAACACTGGGTACCAAGTCCCAAAATAAGCAAATAGGTGAGAAACCTGCATCACCCACTCTTTCTGCAGCTGCTTCTTCACCACCTTCATCAGTGGTCATACCCTCTCATTCTCCCTCTGGATCTGAGGTATGTGTGTTAGTTTTGTTCTCATTCCCCTTTTCTTAAGGTAGCGTCTTTACTTATTGCCTGATAACTTTGGTGCAGGGAGTTGAAGAAGCGAGGGTCAGTCCTCCGAGTCCCCCAGTGATCCATTTCGTGGGGGGACGTTGCGGTGCCCCTCCATCCACTGCCTCCCTTAAACGTTCTCCCTTAATAGGCCTCACATATTCTCGTCGTTCATCACCCCATCGGGCCAGAGATGCCGCCACGGGTGCTGTTGAGATGTCTGGACAACCCGAGGCAATTGTTCCAGCCCCCTCTGAATTATCCTCAGAGCGAGAGGTTCCTCTGCCCCTTATTGTGGTCGAGGAAAGTGTCTATCAGGTAGATTTCTTATCAAGTCTCGCATCTTTTATTTATTTGTCCCCTTGCTTTGTTTATCATTTCTAACATGTTGGGTTGCTTTAGGTGGAGGTGGCATTGCTGATAGCTAACCTTCTCCTTCCTCATGTACTGACACGGCCCCTTAGTGCAATTCCTCTTTTCGGTGACATAACGGGGTAAGTTAGGTGCATTTCTGGCTCATATTCTTGTATTTACTCCTTGAGTCTAACACTTGGCTTTACATTTGTAGCTTTATCCAAATCTCTCTCCACCTTTTGCTTTGATTGGCCTTTTCCCTTACCAACACCAGGTTAGTGCTACTGCTCCTGTTGGGGCATCTCTTGAAAGTCCAACATCTCCTTCCGATGATGCACCCATGTTGAGATTAGTACCATATGCTGGCGAGGGGAGTGCACCTATCGTTGAGGCTTCTGCATCCAAGGGCCTCGTTGAGGCTGCCAAGGTATTGAGCCCGCCTCCCACGGTTTCTATTCTTATGGCCCCCGTGGTGACTCCCAATATCACTTCTAATGCTACTGAGGTACTTCTCTAATTTCTTTGTATTTCTTAGTTTCTCCAACTTCAACCGTGTTTGTGACTTAACACTGAAAACACCTATTAAGTTTTTTTTCATAAATTCCACCTATACTGGTGACTTAACAACGAAAACATTTGTTGAGATTTTTCCATAAACTCCACCTATAATGGTGTATTAACAACGAAAACACTTGTTAAGATTTTTTTCATAAACTCCACCTATAACAGTGACTTAACAACGCAAACCCTTGTTAAGAATTTTCATAAACTCCACCTATAATGGTGACTTAACAAAGCAAACCCTTGTTAAGATTTTCCCATAAACTCCACCTATAAGGGTGACTTAACAACGCAAACACTTGTTAAGATTTTTTCACAAACTCCACTTATAACGGTGACTTAACAATGAAAACACTTGTTAAGATTTTTCTATAAACTCCACCTATAACGGTGACTTAACAACGCAAACACTTGTTAAGATTTTTTCACAAACTCCACCTATAACGGTGACTTTTCAATGAAAACACTTGTTAAGATTTTTTCATAAACTCCACCTAAAACGGTGACTTAACAACGCAAACACTTGTTAAGATTTTTTCAAGAACTCCACCTATAATAGTGACTTAACAACGAAAACACTTGTTAAGATTTTTTCATAAACTCCACCTATAACTATGACTTAACAATGAAAACACTTGTTAAGATTTTTTCATGGACTCATTATTTCTCCTACCTGTTCTAAGGTTGATCGGGAGGATTCTCCACCAGTTCCTTCGCCCATTGCCTCGCCACATCGTGAACCTATCTCCTCCGAAGAATCTAGCCATAATGATCAAGGTTCCACGACAGGTGCTACTGCGGAGAGAGAATCTGGGTGCGAGCTTCCTCTGCCCGACTTGGCTCCTCCCGCCTTCTGCCTGATGGTACTCCAACATTCTCCCCAAATGCCTACCAACCACCGTTTGGTCATCGATCAACTTGTGTGCTATTATCCTGAGACCTTCATGATGGACTTCTTACCTTCAAACATCCCCATTATGAGTCATAGGCTTCAAGGCATGGCCACTGTTATTGCTGAAATTGCCAATACTCCAACAGCAAATGTGACCAGACCCCTCCTCAACCAGTTCTTGGGCTATTTGAGGGAGTTGGGTTATGACAGGTTCCCTTTTGACTGGCTTATCGCGCATTTAAAGACTTTGAAGAGCCAGCGGTTGGACAGTCAGAGGGAGATCTTACGAAACATCAGGTGTATCAGCGGGCCGAGGAAGCTAAGTTGGCCGAGCTAGCACTTCTTCTCGGAGCCATTAACAAAGAGGTGGAGGACCTCAAAGAAGCTTTGTGCGCAGCGAAGTCGAAATGAGAGAAACTCTTAATTAAGAGCACATAGGCGCAGACAAGGTTGGAGGTCTCTATCAACGCTCAATGGTCCTACCAAGAAGCTTCTTCGGGCCTCCCTGTAGATTTCTTCTCTTCTCCTGATTTGTGGTTCCTTCTTGGTGAATGAACTTGTGTATATATTTCTCCTTTCTTCTTATGTAATTTTTGGGTGATAGCTCCCAATTTTGTAATGCCCCAAAGTTTATAAATAAAAGGGATATTTATTCTCTTATACCATTCCTTTGTGTTATAACTTATTGCATGGATTGTGAAGCATGAAGTTCTATAATTATTTCATCTCTACTTGAATTATAATAGAAAGAACTTGCATACTCATCATAGGAAAGAACTTGTGTATTCATAACAACAGCCAAATACATCAGTGGTCAAACATAACTGCCTACACATGATAAATCTTCAACCACTTATTGTTAATATTAAATGGTTTATCTTCTTCTATTTTTAAAATTAAGTAATAACCTGATTCATGAGCCTCCTTTACAATGAAAGGTCCCTCCCAATTTGCTGCAAACATAGGTAGAGGAAGCCCTCTAATATGTTTAATTGTTGCCTTCAATATAAGATCTCCCTCCATGAACTTCCTTGGTCTTACCAAGTTATCATATGCCCTGGAGAGTTGCTTCGTATACATTTAAAGGTGTTGCCTCGCATTATCCCTGTGTCCGTCCAACGCTTCTAACTGTACGTGTCTATTCTGAGGGAGCATGTTGCTTCGCAAAGCATATCGAGCCGAGGGAACTTCCAACTATACTGGGAGAATTGCCTCAGTCCCGTCAATAAGAAAGAACGGTGTATATCCCGTGGGCTTCCTCTTAGTCGTCTGATAGGCCCATAAAATGACTGGTATCTTATCATCTAATAATCCTAGGAAATCCTCCATCGTTTTAGCTAAGATATTGACCAAAGTCTTGTTAGTCGCTTCGGCTTGACCGTTTCCCTTTGGGTATGCCACTGTCGAAGTGTGATGGACAATGGAGTATTTGCTTGTGAACATCGTTACTTCTGAATTGACGAAAGGGGTTACATTATCTGAAAGGATAACCTTTGGGATCCTGAAACGACAAATGATGTATTTTACGATGAATTTGCTCACTACTCCTGTTGTTGCCCTTCTCAGTGGTATCGCATCAGCCCACTTTGTGAAACACTCTGTTGCCACTAGCATCCATAACTTCCCCTCTAAAAAGGGTGTATTGCCCCTACCAAGTCAAACGTCCAGGTGTGAAATGGATAGGGAGTTACCAAGAAGTGTAGGTCCACCGATGGGGCATGGATCATATTGCTATGAAGCTGGCAAGCATTGCATTTTCGAACGAACTCAATGGAGTCTTTCTCCATCGTTGGCCAATAGTATCCTAGAGTCATCAACTGGTCATATAACTTGGCCCCTCCTATATGAGCTGGATCGTGTGCCTATTTGATAACCTCAGTTGCCTCTTCCTTCGTGATTCAATGCAACGGCCTGTTGAAGTATCCACTTTGATAAAGCTACCTCTCTTGGATGTAGAATCTTGGGGCTATTCGTCGGAGTCCCATCGCGACAATTTTCTCTGTTGGGATTACTCCATCTTTAATGAAGTCAATATAGGTCTGTCTTCAATCAGCCTGAGCCTTCACAAAATGACATTCAGCTGCCTCGAAGAATAATTGGCATTTATCACACTTTTATTATAACTCAGTTGCATTCTGCTTCATACTAGGCCAGAAATATCCCTCCCTTTGAATTCTTCTATAAAGAGTAATCTCGGTCATTTTACAGTGCTCTTCGTGCATTTTCTTCAACCTCTGCCCTGTTTCTTTTAGATCGATACATCTCGACAGCCATCCTCTCGCGTTTCTGAAGTAAAGGTTTCCATGGTTTTTAAAGTACTGGGCCAATTCTCTGAGCCCCATAGTTCCTTCACCAGACTCTAATTGCCCCTTAATCTCTCCCCTCCGGTCCGCATCCTTTTCTATTAATAAAATTGACTGTACCATCGAAGGAGTTATTCTTCGTTGAATCACGACAGTAGTTGTATCGCTCCTCATGATCATCTTCTGGGCAATGGTGGCATAGGCGTCTGGGTGACGGTTCATCATTCTGGGCGGCCTCTTGATCTTGGTCTAATGGAACTGGCCAAGGAGACTCTGAATGATCGTTCTGTATGGTGCCAAGCTCATGTGTTTCAATGTGTATTCTCTATTCACTTGCTGAATCACTAAGTTTGAATCCCCCTTGATGCAAAGTGAACGGATCCCTCTTCGAATAGCCTCTAGCAATCCCAACACCAATGCTTCATATTTTGCCTCGTTGTTAGAGCAAAGGAAATCTAACTTGTAAGAAAGTCAAATCTCCTCCATTCCTTTCGAAATAATAACTCCTGCTCCTCCTTTCTTTTTTACCGATGACCCATCGAACTACATTGTCCATTCTTCATCCGTTGCATCTAGGTGATTGGCCTGCAAGTTCTCTCCTATAATACTTTCTTTGGGTGGCTCAAACGTTCCTGAAAGGAAATAGCCAACAGCTCAGCGTATGCCTGGCTTTTGATTGTGCAAGGAACCACGCACTTTAAGTCATATTCGGAGAGGATAAGGAACCATCTAGCTGCCCTGCCAATCAATATAGTTCTTGCAAGCAAATATTTAATGGGGTCACATCTCATTATAATATGAATTATAAAAGACAGCATATAATGTCTAAGTTTTTATGCTACAAAGACTAAGGATAAATAATGCCTCTCCAAACTACTATATCTGACTTATGGCCCATGGATGATCATGCTGAGGTAGTATACTGGCCGTTCTTTCCCGTCAATATCTTGTGCCAGCAGATCTCCCACGGACCTCATGGTCGATGTGAGGTGCAGCTATAACGGTATTCCTGCCCTTGGGGGAACCATGGTATGTGGTGAAACGAGCAGCTTCTTTAGTCCGTCAAGAGACTCCTGGTGAATCCCCTCCCACCTGAACTTCTTGTTCTTTTGCAATAACTGCATCAACGGATGTGTTATTTCGACTAATCCAAGCATAAATCTCCTAAGGTAGAGACTTTACCAAGGAAACTCTTCAGCTCTTTTACCGTTCTCAGACATGGCATTTCCAAGATCACCCGCTGTTTGTCCTGGTCCATCTGCACCCCTTGTCGATCAACCACAAAGCCTAGGAATTTCTCACTTGTCACCCTAAAAATGCACTTCAGTGGATTCATCTTTAATTTAAACTTCCTGCAGCGAGAAAACACCTCCTTTCTTGACTTGATGACCAAATCAGCCACATAGAATTCCACAAACTTGTGAAAGAAGTCATGGAAAATGGCCGTCATTGTTCTCTAGTAAGTCGCCTCAGCATTCTTGAGTCCAAATGGAATCACCCTGTACATGAAGTTACCCAACGGGGTTCTGAATGTTGTCTTTTCTGCATTCAAGGGGTCCATCTTAATCTGGTTGTACCCCACATACCCATTCATGAAGCTATACATCTCATGACCCGCCGTTGCATCTATCAAGGTATCAATGGAGGGTAGAGGGAACTCGTCTTTGGGGCAATCTCTATTTCAATCTCTAAAGTCCACGCAGATCCTTATTTGGTTTTTGTCTTTCTTCCCTACTAGGACAATACTAGATAGCTAGATTAGGTGTTGTATCGTCTTGATAAACCCTACTATTAGTAAGCATTGAACCTCTTCCTCGATCTTTAAATCTAGCTCAGGCTTGTAAGTTCTTATTGCTTATTTTACTGGAATGGCTGAGGGCATCACGTTCAAATTGTGACAGCTCACTTACTCGTCCAGCCCTTCCATCTCTATGTACCTCCACGCGAAGATGTCTATAAACTCCTGAATCAATTCAACCAAGGCCCCTCATTTCTCATTGCTGAGATCCTTTGAGATGAAGATGGGCCTTGGGTCCTCCCCATCTTTTGTCAGGTTCAACTGCTCTAGATCTTGTGCCTGTGGCTTCGGTCGATCCGCCATGTAATCTGGTTCCTCGGCGACTTCCTCCATAAATTCCTGTACCCTGGAATTATCTATCACCATACATTGTCCCCGTTGATCCACCAGAAAGCATTCGTATATCTAGTCAACCTCATCATCAGCTTTCTCGGTCGCTCGCTCACACCGTTATAATCGATACACCACATTTCCTTCTTCAGTAATGACTTTCTTGCATTGTCTACTGGTAGCGGTGATTACTTTCCTCTTCTTCTCTCTAGACACCTCGGCCACTCTTTTCCCTGAGAACCGACTCAACACGCTTTGTCGTTGGACCTTATGCTCCATCGGATCCGCTCTGGGCCTCATTCTGTCTTTAAGCTGCTTCGAGATGCCTTGGGGTCGAGGGATCGCCTGGTGAGCTTCCTCAGTCATTACTCTTACGTTGCTCGCAACCTCTTTACCCTGCTCCTTCAAGGGCCCCATCCTTTCTCTGATCGAGGGAACCTATGCTCCCTTCATTCTTCTCATCAGGACCCAAACATCCTCTTCCAACTCAGTATAAAATACCGAGTCCACCAAGTGAGCTTCCTCGATAGCGAAGGGCCTTTTCATTGCCCTAATGGTGTTTTTACCAGGTGTATCTAAGGTGGTCAGGATAAGCCCCAACGGTGCCTCACTTCTCAATCCTCCAAACCAAGTCCCTCTAAAGTTCCCACGGCGAGGTTATTCGATAGAGCATGAAATCTCTCCCAGGCCCTGCCAAGCCTAGTCTCTCGCGAGTACCATTTGACCTCACACTAAAACTCGTTATTGTTCTCATTGCATCATTACAACCGTTATAGCTTACAGGCAATATAAACAGAAGTACAATATGACTAATACAGCAAGCTAAAGTATGGGTTGCCACACTTGGGCCGCCTCGGTGAGTTGCCACGCTTGAGCTGCTTCGGTTTCTCAATCCAAAAAACACTGTTGCTAATTGGAGAATTATCCCAAATCTCATGATTACCTTCAAGCCCCTTCTACAGGGTGATTGTGGATCGGATTGGCTAAGGTAGCTCACTTCTTGTCGGTACAGACTGATTATGCTACAGGGCAATACGCACAACTCTTTATAGCTAAGGTAGTAAGTTTACATGGGGTTCCACTAAATATTATGTCCGGTCGGGATAAGATCTTTATTTCCTGATTTTAGGAAAGTTTTTATGAGGCCATGGGTACTAAAGTGCGGTTGAGTACAGCCTATCACCCACAGACAGATGGTCAGACGGAGCGCACTAACCAGATGTTAGAGGATATGTTGCGTATGTGTATTCTGGTTTTCGGAGGGAGTTGGTAACAATATCTTCCTTTGGTGGAATCTGCATATAACAATTCCTATCAGCTCACTATAGGTATGGACCCATTTGAGTCATTATTTGGTAGACCTTGTCGCTCTCCTGCATGTTGGTTAGAAGTGGGGAACAACAAATTACTTGGGCCAGAAATGATTCAGGGTACGTCTGCCAGGATTGAAATGATTATAAGTCACATTCGTGTAGCACAAGATAGACAGAAAAGCTACACTGATACTAAGAGGTTCTTTGGGGAGTTTAGTGTGGGGGACCAGGTACTTTTGCGCGTATCTCCGATGAAGGGGATAATGAGATTTGGAAAGAAGGGGAAATTAACACCAAGATATGTGGGACCATTAGAGTGGGACCAATAGCGTACAGAATTGGGCTGCCGGAACACCTGCATTGTATACATGACGTGTTTCACATTTCTTCATTGCGATGTTATCTTCGAGATGAGTTGGCACACACTCATCTTGAATTGGAGGAAGTGGAATTACAGCCAGATAGTTCTTACGAGGAGCGACCAGTGATGATCTTAGATCGCGCCGAGAAACGCTTGTGGTCGAAAGTAGTCCCGCTCGTGCGTGTCTAGTGGGCGCACCATAATGTGGAGGAATCTACTTGGGAGCGTGAGGGCGATATGCGTGAACGTTATCCAAAGTTATTTGTACCAGGTATGATTTCATTTTTTTTCGAATTTCGGGACGAAATTTCGTTATTAGGGGGGAAGTATGTAATACCCCGTAATTTTGATAACTTTTAAAAAGGGGTTTATTTAGAATTAATTGAATAATTTGAAATTAATCCAGATTTAAATATTACTTGAGAATATAGTAATATATGATATATGTTGAATATTACTTAGTGAATCAAGGTAATATGTGGTTATGACTTTACTTAAGATAAATTTTAAAAGTTATCGCGAATAGTTAATACGGCAAGTTCGGTGAATAAGTCAGACGCGTGTGAAAGTAGTGTCGGGACTGAATTTATATAAAATAAAATCAGGAATATTTTTATGTCATCCAAATGGTCGTTTTGACTGCGCCAAAGTGTTCAGAAGTGCTTTTATACTCAACAAAGTCTACTCGGACGTTTGTATAGGGTCTCGAGGCACTTTGGAGTCGAATAGTCACCCCGGAGGGGTATTATGGTCTTTTCACTTGGAAGGTGAATAGTGTACGCGAATTTGGAAGATTATTTATAAGTCTAAAGGGTTTAGGTTATTCATTCATTCTACAAACTTAGAGAGAAAAAAATTGAGAGAGAGTGAGGAGTTTCTCTGGGGAAAAGGAAGAGTCTTTATAGGAGAACCAAAAACCAAAGGTCACCACCACCAACCACCACCAAAAGTTGATCGGAGAAGGGAAGAACCACCAGTGGGCATTCATCCTCAAAGGTTCAGAACTTCAGTAGAGGCAAGTGATTTAATATTTGCAATCTAGATAGTATAATGTCCATGTTAGGATAATTTGAAATGATGAGAAGTTACATGTTTTGGAGATAAACTAGTTGATGTTAATTCATTTCTGGAAAGTAGATATATGTAGGATTAATCTCATGTTGTTGGTAGATATGAATCCACAAAATAAACATCACATGTTGGAGAAATTCTGAGAATTATTGGATTGTTCTTGAAATACATAAATTTAGTTTTCTGGAAAAATATGAGATAGATATATGCTTTTTAATCCAATCTCTTGATGATTCTAATTTGTTTAATTTAGTAGGAATCATTTACATATGTTTCTATATCATGTGGTATGAATTATAAGAAATTTGGGAAGTTAAGATATAGGTTTGATTGGTTAAAAGTTGTGTGACTTGTAGGATAAATATTGCAGAATCTGGGATGATACCTGGGTGATCGATCGATCGACCCCTAACCATCGATCGATCGACCTCTCCATAAATAATGAACTTGTTTCTTTTTAATTCTTGATTTAATTCCAAAACTTTTAGGAATATTTAGTGATTTTTATTTGAACATAATAAGACATAGGGAAGGGCAGTAGGCCATAGGTAAAACCCAGATTAATGTTATTATGTTTGGGATTTAAATTGGAGAGAATTATGTTAATTAATCAAATGAGTTACGGTTGTTGAGTTCACGTTTTGGGTTGTGATTTTTTTATATAAAGATTAAGGATTGGACCAGTAGGGTGGGAATCATTTGAATCACCTGTAAAATCTTAAGTCCATATGTGAATAACCCTAAGTGAAAGAATATATGGTTATACGAGAATAGGTTTTATCGAATAAAATTCTAATTAAAGATGGGTTTAGTTCAAAATAATTCGGGGAGTATGATGGCATGGACCAGTAGGGTATAAGTGAGTTTCTTACTAAATATATATCAAGGAAAAATTATTTAATCTTCGAGTAATGATAGAGGCTCAAGAATAATGAATTAAAGAGTAAAGTCAGAATATTTAATACGTAGAATTTGAGAGATAGATATTCCTACGTATGGGAATTATCTTACGGTTGTGCGAATACCTTGTCAATATTATATATATATATATATAGGTGGATGTGTACCTATATAATGGTTTATTATGTGTATGACATACCTACGCTACTTGCTATCGAGGTGGAGGTTTCACGTTGTGGACGGTCTCATCCTGTGTGCCCAATTTGGGAGGATTTTTAGATTCGTACCCTGAGAGTAGGACCTTGGAAACGTGATATCTGAGATATGATAGTTCGATGGTTGAATGGGAACGTAGGTATGAGCGTGACCCATTTGGCGGGGAGTATGCTCGCCTCCAACATATGTGTGTTATGTTATTTGTGATTCGGGGAAGACACCAAACCATTTGTCCTTTGAACAATGAGAATTGTAACTGGACATATTAGCAGAGTATGCATGCACCGCAACTGTGTCTGGGAGGTGATATATTAGTATATATTATTGGGAGAATATATATACTGTAATTCATTCTACTGTGTGATATTGTAGTTGACTGTGAATAAAAGAAATTGAATTTACATAAGTAAAAAGAATACTTAATCCTAAGGCTTGGAAATTCATTATAAAGAGAAAAGAATGTGAATAATTATATTGTGTGTCGTATAGGACATATGGGGTTATTATATGTGATAGAATCATGTTGTGGAAACTAGTTAGAAAGAAACCTTAATTAGGATATTACTCGAATACGTTAGACATGCACTCTTTATGAGATTTTAGAATATCAAGTGAGAGCTTGGAATCTAGCATGTACATAATAAATGATTTATTGTACTTATTAAACACTTGTTATTTTAAAATCATTTACAATCGGGCTCTGACCCGTTTCCTTGCATATTCTCTTCTCTACTATATCTATATTAACAGGTGCCCAGCATCAGGGATGTGCAGCTTAGAGTATGGATGTTTGAACATGAGTTGTTGTTCCTGGAGATGCAGACTTGTTTAGATGCTTTATTTATTTGATTCCTATGCCTTTAGTACTTCTCTTATTTAGGGCATGTTGCCCAGGATTCTAGTATTCCATTTACCATTCAGATATTATATTGGGTGGTACTATCATTTTTGGTTTGTTGGTTTGATGTTGGATATTTTAAACTGGGAAGTTTTATCCAGTTACATTTAATCTTGTTATTCATTATTCAGTCGTGTTATGAGACTTCTCTATGATTGTTCAGTTTAGTCGTAATGGTTTTAAATTATTATAAATCTTGGGAAATGTTTTTAACACTTAACTTAATTAAGTATTGGGTGAGTTATTTTAACAAGAAAAATATTTTTCGTCTGGGATGCTCAGAATGAACCAACTCTATATTCTTTTTAATTTAATAAAGGAGTAGCTACCCAGTATTTAATTAGGCGGGGTGTTACAAATACTTGATAAATATTTTTAAAATGTTTGGAGTTATACCTTTGCTATAATATCTTTTCAAAACCTTTTAGGTGTCCAGCCACTTAGACGCCAGACCTGGTGATTCTTTACAGGAATCTATAGTTGCAGTGCTGTGGTGGCTTGCAGGGTTTTGATTAGACACTTAGTTCCTTCATTCCTAGTGTAGGACCTCTCAACAGTATTTCAGTATTTTATTTGGGCGTGTTGCCCTAGTTAAACTTTTTCTTTCAGTATTTCAGTTTCAGACATGTATTCATAAATTCCTATTACTTGGATTCATTATTTGGTTTGGGATTTTTAGCCGATGATTTATTCGGCAAGACTTTATTTATTTATTTACTTGAGATGGTTTGGACTCTAATATTGTGTGAATATAGTAATTCAATTTTTTCTCATATTATGATTTATATGTTTAATGCAAGATAAAATTTGGCAACGACTTAATTAACTAATAGGTGATTAGTAATTAATTTAGTTTTTGACAGTGATGCTAAGAATGAACCATTTTATAAATCTTGTTTTAATTTAATAAACTCCTGATCACTTGGCATTTAATTAGGCGTGGTGTCACAATTGCGCCTTTTCCTTGGGGTAGAGGTGCATGTATGATATATCATCTAAACAAAACAAATAATTATACACACATATTACAAAGGAGACGAAACCCTTTGTATAAACATACCCCTACTCGAACAACAAAAGCTCTGATAACCATAACAATTTCATATGAAAACCTTTCGGAAGACGAGGGGGAAACATTAGAGCACTAATTTTGTGAATGGTTATTTTTTATGGATGTTACTTCTTAGGGACAATGTTACGCTTTTAGGTTAGGAAAATAATAAAATCACAAATATAGCAATGGTTTAAAACACTTATAAATTTTGTAAATATCAAAATCCTTTGTTGATTTTGTAAGTGTTATAAACATTACAAATTAAATATTATATTCGTTGAAAAATATCCATTGTGGTATAGTGATATTAAACATAAAGTATTTATGTAAAGAGAGTAAGGGAAGAGAAATGAACCCAAGTATGTTTATCATGGTTCAACCTGCTTACAATACTCAAGAACTCCATTATTTTATGGTTCATAAATAATGAAAACCAACACCTTACAAAGGAAACACAATATCTTTATAACTGCAACTAATAAGGGAATCAGAACCTCCTTGTCCAATCATAAGATGAGCACTCAAATGGTATTAATATCTCTTTGTATTCTCGCAACCAGGTGTTATAACCATAGGAAATAAATTGGAGTACAATAAGAAAGATATGAAGAACAATAAATAATACAAATTATGATTTGAATGTATTATATCTCAATTAATGGAGTTGTTGTTAAAGTATTGGATATTTATTGAGCCTTGAAGAAAGACCTTCCTTTAATGGAGAATATGACCCTTTATACGTTGATGTTGAAGATAAAACCATTATGTTGTTATTGTAGAACATTTTTCTTTTGTTGTAAGGGATGAGCCCATGGTTGTTGATGAATCCTTAATTAAAGTTGAGCTTGTGGTCATTGTAACCTTCTTTATTTGCTCCGCATGGTTGATTTTATTGTTTAATGATATTATTTTAATGAAATTTTTTTATCCTTTTTTATGAAACAATCCTTATTGTTAAATACATTGAGTTTGAATCATTGATGAACCCAAGTTTTCATATGGAGGACTGTGAATTGTCTCTTTTTTTTACATGGTATTTCACCTTATATGTGATTAGATTTGACTATTATTAATGAACTTTGAGGAAAGATTAACTTTTAGTGGTTTGTGTGTTTGATGTGTCTTTGAATCATCAAAGTTCAGTTATTTTGAAGAGGTGCATATATTGTGTTTTGAAGAAAACTATTCATCTGGGGGAATTATAGTAAAATTACAAAGGGTATTTTGAAAACTAGTTGTTACATGTTGAGAAATCCTACTTTAATGGGAAGTGTACAAAATTAATCAATTATATTAAAGTTCATCAACCAATTATGAACTTAATCAACTAAAAGTACCATAATTTCGCTCTAAATTTGAATCAACTCGAGGATAACTAACATAGTCAACTATAAGTTGATTAAGTCGGCTATATTTAGTCATTTGAACATTTTTGTTGAAAAGTTATTTTGATAAGTTGAATGTAATAGCACATTATTTTGAGGGCTTATTTAATAATATTATATAAGATTTCAGTAGTAATTGATCGGGATGTTTTATTTCATATAAAAATATTTTTCTTAATACTATATTTAAAAATAATTTATTTTGGGTTTGAAATCGAATCAAACATTTAAATTTAAATATAAATGGTTTTTGGACATTTTATAATGATTTAAATATGTAAAGTAAACAATTTTAAATTAAAGGGCAATATGGTAATATGCATTAGCTTAGTCTCTAAGCTAGGATTTGAGAGAGAGTCTATATAAGGAATATTATGGTTGATTATAAGGAAAGAAAGATGAAAAAGAGAGGCCAAAAATGAAATCTATAGAGGCAAAAACGAGATGAATGAAAAGAGTAACTTTGGTGTATTTTAGATCTTTTTTGAGTGAATTCGGATGAGATTTAAGAAAAACTCAAAACACCTACCTCACTCAATTTTTCATGTAGAATCCAAATATAAGGTCAGATTAGCAATTCGGATAATGTTTGGATCTTATTTTTTGAGTTTCTAAAACAAGCCTACAATTGTGTATTTTTAATCTCTTTAGGTAGTTTCGTTCTCCCGTTGTTAATTTTGTGTGCTACACATATTCAACCTTGATTGTATTGTTATATTCATGCTATGTATTGCATTTATATGTATTACATGCTCATATACTATATTCGTTAGTGCACCCATTTTATATGTGTTATTTTCATGTCGTATAGTTTCGAGTAACAAAATCAGTTGATTTTACGAGCATGTTGGGTTATAGAAATTTAATAGAAAATATGTGCACTCTATTTATGGGAATTGAATCTGAAATTTATTTCAATTGAGAGAATTATATTATGATGATTATTGTTGGAGAATGCATAGGCATTCCTTAGTCAAACCACCCGCCAGACGGGGTGTGCTGTAGGCTACGATTTTGTTTATTATCCGAAGACTAAGCCATGGAACCCAGTTGATAAGTGTGCCAAGATTTTATAGCAGTGATGCTAAGATTTTATGGCTATGATGTTAGGTTATGATGGATTGTGTACCCGAGTTATATTATTTATTTTGGGAGGGCCATTGGATTATTCCGAGGATAATTGATGGGATAGTGAACGGTAGTTCATACCATACTGTGGGAAGTGCGGAATTTTTTTTGATATGGGGTATTGGATTGTGCAGTACCCGTGGTGAGATCCTAGGTTATGATTATATTATTTAGATTTTAGTCTGAGTGTTCATATTATATGCACTCTTGTATATGATGCACGTACACATGAGTATGTGTAGTTACACTTGGAGAATTTAAACGAGCTACTGAGTTTCTCTCTTACCACCCCCCCCCCCCATAGTTTGTTGTATTTCAGGTTTGATGCAAGATTATATTTTTAACATCATTGGGATTGGGATCATCGTTAGATGCTCTGGATATTTATTTTCAAATTTAAATGTACCGCTTTGTTTATTGTAAATTATTTTGTAAAAAGACATTTGAGATTTAATAAAATTGGGACATTTTATTCAGTTGATTTATGTATTTATGCTTTCGCAAATTTATGCTCAATCTAATATTATTTTTTTTACAAAAAATTCTTTAATTTTTCAATAGCGCCTCCCAGGGTGCTACATTGACTTAGTCGACTATATTAGTCCATTTGGAAATTTTTCTTTTAAATTTTTTTTTAAATTCAATAAAGTTACTCTAAAGGTTGTGTTTGTGTGTAAGTCATTTTTTGAGCCAAATCACATTAACCGAGGAAGTTTATACCTTATATTTACTACTAACTCTCTTAAAACCCAAGTGTCTTTTTGTATTGATCTCCTTTAATGTTTAAGGAAGATTTGTTCAAGAGTTTAACAATGTTGAGATGATGTTGAACTTGTTTTGGATTCCTAAAAAGTCGTATGCACTTAGAGAAAGATAGTTAGTAACACATGTATAATCAATTGAATTGTTATCATCAAAATTGGTTATTACTTTATCATCTTTTGTATTAAAAATATCCCCCCTTTTTATGATGACAATTCAATTGATTTGTTAATATAAATTTAATAAATTCATTTGAATATTTACCATTTCAATTTGCCTGTGTTATTATCTATAAGAATTAAATCTAGGTGTCTGCTAAAATCTAAAGTGTTATGAATCTTTTAATATTTTCATGTGGAATTATTTATTATGTTCCTCTGAAATTCATCATAAGATAAAATTCATCATGAATTTTATTTTCTCTCCCCATTTCTTATGACATAATTATTTTTGGAAAAATATTTTTTCCCCTTTCTTGTACGATATTTGCATCAAATATGTGTAATGCCCGTATTTCTAAGTACTTAGAATTTAATTAATTCGATAATCGTTTGGATTTAATTTTATATTACACGTGTGCAAAAATTTGATGAAATTAAATATTTTTGGGAGATAAGAATTTATTGTTGATCGAATGATTTGTGAGAAAATTATTATACTTCGTAGCAAGTAATATCGATGGGGCTGCATTGGAACTCAACCGAGTGTCGTGTGTAGACTATTTTGAGTTCAAGATAAGATATTGTTAGATAGTGAATGATGATTTAGAGGTCATAGTTGATTCGAAAAGGGTCGAAATAGTTCAAATAGTATACTCGGGTTTATAATTTGGGTGCCAGAGTGATTTTAGACCAACCCGACATCGTTTAATGGCATTTTAGCCATTCGAGAGTTTGTGGTTTATAGAACTCCAAAAAATAAAAGAGCATATCAGCCCCTTGGAGTTAGAGTCTAGGGTTAACACAAATTAGAGAAGAAGGAGACCACAAAGGATGAGGAGAAGAGAGTTCTTGGAGGTTCCACACTTGTTCTCTCCACCAAAGTTACTGGAATCGTGATCAGAGCGAGGAAAGATCGACTCCAACATCTCATAAACAAATTCAGGCATGCATATCATAACGCAAGTATGTATCTTGTCTATTTCTAAAAGGTTATAATACCCATGTAGTGTATGGTTTAATATTTGATGATTTTAAATGAGGTTCTTGAAAAATTGATTATCTAAACGCATGATCTTGGGTAGGATTTCATGTAGATTGAACCTATATATGTGAGTAATACATAATTAGAATATATGTGATGATAATGATGGGAGAAATCTGGTGTTTTTTAATTGAAAGAGATGAATAACAATAAAAACTAGGGGTTTAAGGATCCTATAAGGGGATTTTACCAATTAGTCCTGTTTACTAAGTATGTAGTTCAATAGGTTCTAACATCTTTTTTTGCTCCATCAGGTCCCATGAAATGAGATTTTAGTTCCAACAGGTCCTATTTGTAAACATACAGTGAATATTCACTGTATGTACAAATAGGACCTATTGAGGAAAAAAATTTGTGATAGGACCTATTAGGAAATATCCCCTTCAAATAGGACTTAATAGGAAGATCCCCGTCTTATAAAGAAGATCGGTTCTTGGGTTGAATCCATGATGATTTAATGTTAGATTTATGTAGGAAATCATTCATCTACACTTATATGATGTTAAGAAATTGGTATGAAATTTGGTTAAGTTTCATGAAGAATTGAAAAGGTTGGAATGGTGGAAAGCTCGCAAAAATGTAAGGAAGAAGACAACTGACACATTTCGAATCGATTCGACTAAAGGGAAAATCAATTCGAATTCTAATAATTTGGCAGTTTTCCCTTTTAAGCCTAAAACTTGTGTGAAATTATCGGGGGGACTTTTGGGATGCCTTTGAATTATGGTAAGGGATATAATGATCACCAGTAAGCCAATGATAAGGTTGGGTCTTAGTCATAAGTGAGGAGAATTAAGACTAAGGCTAATCGAGCATAATTTGTAATGCAAATGAATTCGGGAGAATAAGAACAGATTACGAAGAGATGAGTGCCCTATAAATTCGACCAGTAGTGCAGGAGTGTATTAGGTGCTAAAATTTAATCAAGGGGTAACTAGGACACTTCGGGTAGAGAATAATGCTTGGGAAAATGCTATAGAGGGTTATATTCATATATTTATAAGTACATTGAGTATTCAGGAGATATATCACGTATGGGTTATATTATAGGTTGAGTGTATACCTATTGAGTATTCAGGAGATATATCACGTATGGGTTATATTATAGGAGATATATCACGTATGGGTTATATCACGTATGGGTTATATTATAAGTTGATTGTATACCTATACGGATTATATTATAGGTTAAGTTCATACCTATACGGATTCTATTATAGGTTGAGTGTATACTTATGCGGATTATATCACAGGTTGAGTATATACTTAAGAAGATTATATTATAGGTTGAGTGTATAGCTATACGGATTATATTTATAGGTTGAGTGCGTACCTATACAGATGATGTTTATAGGTTGAGTGTATACCTATACGGATTATATTTATGGGTTGTGAGTATGCCTATATACGACATATGGATTAGGTTGTATGTATACCTATTATGTGATTTCTTATATGTGAACATACCTATGCTACTTGCTATCACCGGAGGTCCCGCGCAAAGGGCTATCCCACCTTTACGATTCCAAGGAGGTAAGGATTTATGCCCCAGAACATAGAACTTAGGGTAGCTCGCTATGTGACATGTATTAGTGGGACTGGAAGTTCATTTGGGTACGTTAGGTATGTGCGTAACCCAAAGGATTATAACTATGTTCACCTCCATTATATGTTGCTTGCTTTTTTTTAGGAGACATATCGAACCGATAGTCCTTGATTTGGTATATGAGGTACATGGACTTGATAGCAGAGTATGTAAGTGTGCATCGCGATGACCATTACGGGAGATGTTGTATATATTTCAGTTCAGACTTCAGTCACTTCATTCCTAGAGTAGGATGTAGGTCAGTTATTTCATTTGGGTGTGTTGCCCCTTCAGTTATTTCTTTTATTTCAGTTCGGAATTTGTACTCAGGTTTATATTCTTCTGTTGGACTTTATATTTGACTTGGGAACTGATGGTTTATTCGGTATGATTTTATTCAGTATTTATCTTGTGATGTATTCATATTATTATTGCATTGATGGTTTGGAAATTGTATTTATTTTTCGCATGTTGTGGTTTAATGAAAGATAAAATTTGGCACCGATTTATTTAAAATGTAGGTGGTTAGTAATAGAAAAGGTTTTCGATAGTGATGCTAAGAATGAACCAAATTTGATTCCTATTTTATTTTTATGAAGAACTGATCACCCGTTATTTAAATAAGTGGGGTGTCACAGATGGTATCAGAGCATCAGATTTTACTGTCCTTAGGATCGGTACGTCTTTTTACATTTTAGCGTAGCGTTCTTTGATATAGGGCCTTATTACAAGATTATTGTATTCCTCTATGTATGAGACTTACGTTCTCCTACTATTAAGTATAGTTGATGTGATTCATATACGAGTTCGATTGGGCTTCGTACACCGAACATTATCGGGCGAACAGTGGGGCCGTTAGAAGGACTGTAGGAGGAGAGGCTCAACAGAAGACATAGAGTATTCTGGAAATAGTGATCGCGATAAAATCCACCATGATCATTGTTCAAGCGGGTGACAATAGGATAATCAATCAAGAGCAGTAGTTCCCCAAGCACTATCGTAGATAACAATGGTGCAATTTCAGACTCACCCAGCGTAGTCGACAAGGGGTGGGGGAGTCGAAAGGACTCTTTCGAAGAGCCATTTATAAGAATTTAGGGAAGAGAGGAAGTGTGATAGGCTAATGAAATGTGATAATACAACGATAATTGTGTAGGGTGGAGTGCAGTGACACCCAGGAGTAAATTTTAAGCAAAACTTTTAGCTCATAGGGGCAGCATAAAATGATGAGAGTCAATCACCACACATAAAGAAGTATATATGGAATTAAACGAGAAATTTGGGTACAATTTGATCGTGAGATCTTCCATCAGCTATTCGGACAGAGATGTTAAGGGATATTAAAAACTTATCACAAGTGGGCAAGATAGAGACGGGTCGTGAGAGAAAAGTTGACTTGTTTAGCGAACTTCGTACCCGATGAAGGGAGTACATAGAATATATAAAGGGGGTCCGTAAGTTGATATGAGTAGAATATAAAAGCATGAATGGGAGATCCGCCTAGAAAGACTAGTTTCGATGTCGTCAAGGTCGTACGTTTACAAGTTTACATCAATGCTACCTTAAGAAAGGAGCCTAGAGGATTAGAGAATCTAGAGAAAGAGGGGGATTGGATTAAACGGTGCTAGTAAAGTACCACGGAAGGGTATACCTTGTAGAGGACCCATTTATATGATTTAGATCAGTTGAATTCCTATCAAGTGACAGTGGATTTAGTCAGAGCCGTTGAGACCAGTAACGAGTTCCATAGGGCCAGCGGAGCTAAAGGAACAATGGGGGTAGCAACTAAAGGCAAGGCTACTGGGCTCGAGAGAAGGACACCCCAACATGGGCAGTGGGTCTAGAGATAGGGGATGGCACAGAAAGGTGTCCTATGTGTGGAGAGTAGGGCCACCTATATTAAACTTATTTACAATGAGATAGTAAGACCGTTTAGACTGGGAAGTAGATGGGAACGGTGCCAATGGGGGCACAACAGCCGAAAGAGCCGACAGAGGAATTGGGCTAAGAGAGTTAGGCCCAGAAACTACCAACACGAGAATGGTGGGTTTAGGCAGGACCATCAGGGTCCTCAACAGCAGTAACATTATGTTCTTCTTGGACGGCAGGGCCAAGACAAGAGCGAGGGAGGCTGACATAGCCAGGACCAGAGACAAGGTTTTTCTCTAGCAGTTGTCTCAATTATGGAGAGATGAGCCACGGGAAGAAGAATTACCCCAAAGCAAGGCAAAGCTCAACTACAGGTTGAGATCCTTGATGTACAACCATTATAATAGATGATGGGTCAGTTCTGGCATGAGAGTTACGTTCAGGGACCGGATGATCAAGAAAGGCAGATGGCAAATGGGAGCATTGAAGGTATCAGCCTTATTATGAATGTAATTATCGGGTGACATGGGTGCGCCATAATATATGATTGTTGACACTAAAATTCAAGTGTGAGTTGGTTTTAGTGGGAGCATTGAAGGTATCAGGCTTATTATGAATGTAATTATCGTTGCGTAGCGAGGCTTTTTAGTGTCACCTGTAGGGAAGCGGGTGTAGGCACTAAGAGTATTTTTATGATATGATTTGCTACTTTTGAGAGATAGGAAAGTAAGACTTATTATTATGTGTAGTGAGTGTATATAGAGGGTGTGAGCGATAGTAAATTATATGGTAAAACTATTGTGTTTGTTGTTTCAGGGTGAAATATTATTATTTTTGCGAGGCATCACCTAAAAGAAGGTTGGGCCTACATATATAAATTATATTGTATCATAGACTTCGGTGAGTATGATGTCTTGTTATATTTGACCCCGATGAGTAGGGACATTTACTTATGTGATTCAGGGTACATTGTGTTCTTTGTCGAGTGGAGAGATATAGCTCGTTGTTTATATAGCTCTAAGAACTTGGGGTAATGAGAGAGTTGTGTTGTATGTTGTCTTTAGTGATATGAGAGTGGATGAGTACACTTTTTATGTCGACAGACAGGAATTTAGTGGTACGTTTTATGGGCTGAGGGCCTAACGGATCTCGATGATCGATAATGTTAGATAATAATGTATCAAGGGGTTCCTCATTTAGATTTTGCCTTACAAGACATCCCACGCATGAATCTTAGCGAGCGTTGGAAGTTGGGAAAAGTTTAGTCACTAGGACATGGGTTAGTACCTTAGTTATTATACGCATACGTGGTTATAACTGAGAGTTGATAGTTATATTATGATTTAAGGCCGTTAGATCTCTATATCTTAATGTGAAAACTAGTGTATAACGTTTACATCTCGAGTAAGATCGGTGGGGCAATCTAGAGAATAATTAAGTATCAATTAGTAGGGTGATTGAGTATAACCTTATTGTACGGTCATGCCAAGTATGTGAGGATTACCTTAAAACAAGTATATTACATTCAGTTAGTTTGTGAGGTTATGCACAGGTATAGGGTGTATAGGTTACCTAGTTAGTTGTATCTTTGGTATCGTCCTTAGTCGAAAGATGTGGAAAGGTATGTGTAAAACAAGCAAATGAATAAGAGAGTTGGCACTTGGGAATATTGGAGCCTTTCCTAGTAGAGGAAATACTTTAATCGTGAGTAGATAGGCCCATAATAGTGACTAAAAAGGGGACAAAATTGCAAAGTGTTGTGTAGGCGCCAAGGTGAATTGGTAGATTAAATGATGAAGTATTTTGGTATATGATGGCTAAAGCGAATTATCCACTAGATTGAACTGTAAGTGGAGACCATTGGACTGAAGAATATCATCAGTGGAGATATAGCGGGAACAGTAGAATGATTAAGATTGTTTGGAAAGAACGGAGGTTGTGCTAGAATATATCTGAAACTTTTGATTACTAGGCTTATCCTAATTTCGAGGACGAAATTCCTTTGTAAGGGGGGAAGTATGTAATGCCCTGTATTTCTAAGTGCTTGGAATTTAATTAATACGATAATTATTTGGGTTTAATTTTATATTACACGTGCGTCAAAATTTGATTGAATTAAATTTTTTAGGGAAATAAGAATTTATTGTTGATGGAATAATTTGTGCGAAAATTATTATACATCGTAGCGAGTAATATCGACGAGAGTCCATTGGAACTCAATCGAGGGTCGCGTGTAGAATTTTTTGAGTTCGAGATAATATATTGTTAAAGAGTGACTCGGATGATGATTTAGAGGTCACGGTTGATTCCGAAAAGGGTCAAAATAGTCAGAATAGTATACTCGGGTGTATAGTTTGGGTCCCGGGGCTATTTTGTACCAACCCGGCACCGTTTAAGGGCGTTTCAATTTTTGGTTTAAAAAACTTCAAAAATTAAACGAGCATATCAACCCCTTGAAGTTAGAGTCTAGGGTTAACACAAATTAGAGAAGAAGGAGGCCACAAGGGAGGAGGAGAAGAGAGTTCTTGGAGGTGAAACACTTGTTATCGACACCAAAGTTGTCAAAATCGTGATCGGAGTGAGGAGAGATCGACTCCGTCATCGCATAAACAAATTCAAACCTGCATATCATAAGGCAAGTGTTTATCTTAATTGTTTATAAAAGTTTATAATACCCGTGTAGTGTAGGGTTTAATATTTGATGATTTTAAATGAGGTTCTTAGAAAATTGATGATTTAAACACATGATATTGGGTAGGATCGCATGTAGATTGAACCTATGTATGTGAGTAATAGAAAATCAGAATATAGGTGATGATAATAATGGGAGAAATCTGTGGGGGGGTCATTTAAAGAGATGAAGAACAATGAAAACTAAGGATTTAAGGATCTTTTAAAGAAGATCGGTTCTTGGTTTGAATCTGTGACGATTTAATGTTAGATTTACGTAGGAAATCATTCTTATACACTTATATGATGTTGAGAAATGTTGATTTCAAATTTGGTTAAGTTTCATGAAGAATTTAGAAAGCAAACGTACGGACGAAAACAACTGACACTTTCCTAATCGATTCGGCCCAAGGGCGAATCGATTCGAAAAGCTAATCAATTCGGCCTTTGGGTGAATCAATTCGAATTCCCAAATTTTGGAAGTTTTCAATTTTATGCTTAAAACTTGTGTGAAATTATCGGGGGGACTTTAGGGATGCCTTTGAATTATAGTAAGGGATATAAAATCACCAGTAAGCCAATGATAAGGTTGGGTCTTAGTCATAAGTGAGGAGAATTAAGACTACGGCTAATCGAGCATAATTTGTAATGCAAATGAATTTGGGAGAATGAGAACAGATTACGAAGAGATGAGTGAACCTATAAATCCGATCAGTAGTACAGGAGTGTATTAGCTGTTGAAATTTAATCAAGGGGTAACTAGGGCACTTCAGGTAGAGAATAATGCTCGGGAAAATGCTATAGAGGGTTATATTCATATATTTATAAGTACATTGAGTATTCAGGATATATATTACGTATGGGTTATATTATAAGTTGAGTGTATACCTATACGTATTATATTATAGGTTGAGTGTATACCTAGACGGATTATATTATAGGTTGAGTTTATACCTATACGGATTATATTATTGGTTGAGTGTATACTTATGCGGATTATATCATAGGTTGAGTATATACTTATGAAGATTATATTATAGGTTGAGTGTATACCTATATGGATTATATTTATAGGTTGAGTGTGTACCTATACAGATGATGTTTATAGGTTGAGTGTATACCTATACTGATTATATTTATGGGTTGTGTGTATGCCTATATGCGACATATGGAGTAGGTTGTGTGTATACCTATTATGTGATTTATTATATGTGAACATACCTATGCTGCTTGCGATTGCTATCATTGGAGGTCCCGCGTAGAGGGCTATCCTACCTTTACGATTCCAGGGAGGTCATGATTTATGCCCCAGAACATAGAACTTAGGGTGGCTCATTATGTGACGTGTATTTGTGGGACTGACGGTGCATTTTGGTTTTTTAGGTGCGTACGTAGCTCAACGGATTATAACTATGTTCGCCTCCATTATGTGTTTCTTGATTTATGTTCGAGGAGACATGATGAACCGATAGTCATTGATTTGGTACGTGAGGTACATGGACTTAATAGCAGAGTATGCAAGTGTGCATCGCGATGACCATTATGGGAGATGCTGTATTTATATATATATATAGACTTGGGTGATTTATTCTACTCGTGTGTAATGTAGGAGGAATAGATAGTGTATATCTAAAAGTGATTTAATTATGAGATAATCTACTTAGTGTGTGATAGTAGTAAAGTTAGATAGCATATATCTAAAGATGAATTAAGTAAAATAACTTAATGAAATGGTTTTATGATAACTTACATGAAATGTTAATTATGGGTTAATGATAACATATGTGAAAATTTTAATTGTGGTTGAATAATAACATACGGGTAATGTTAATTATAAGTATTTCGATAGCATACTATATGGGCAGTACGGGGGAGTTGAAGAGAAAGTTAACTAAGGACTTAATGAGAATTAAGGGTATACCATGGCATACTGTATGGGCGGTAGAGGGAGGAGCTAAACCTATTATGGTTAGTTAGTTATTGATGAGACCTAGTTGGGATGGATATCATAGCTAGGTAAATGACGTTAGGCGTGCACATTAGTTAAGAGGTGAGTAACTCAAGGGAGTGTACGTTGAACTAACATGTGTAATCAATAACTTTTTTTAAATTGTGATTTAAATACTTGCAAAATATTTTCAAAAGGTTTTCTTGGGCCCTGACCCGTGTACAAAAATATTTCCAAAACCTTTTAGGTGTCCAGCCATAGGGACGCCCAGCTTGATGATCTGTTCCAAGGATGCGTCACTGCAGCACTTATGGATTGTTGTAGGATTTTAATTAGACACTTCAGTCACTTCATTCCTAAAGTATAATGCAGTTCAGTTATTTCATTTAGGCATGTTGCACCTTCAGTCTTTTCTTTTAATTTTGTTTAGACTTTGTACTCAAGTTTATATTCTTTTATTAGACTTTATATTAGACTTGGGAATAATTAGTTTATAAGGTATGATTTTATTCAGCATTTATCATGTGATTGATTAATATTATTATTGCGTTGATGGTTTGGAAATTGTATTTACTTTCCGCATGTTGTGGTTTAATGAAAGATCAAATTTGTCACCGGTTTATTTAAAATGTAGATGGTTAGTAATTTAAAAGGTTTTTGACCTTGATGATAAGAAAAAACCAAATGAGATTCCTCCTTTATTTTTATGAAGGACTGATCACCGGTATTTAAATAGTCGGGGTGTCACGATATGATTCAATGTGAAGTATGCGCGTCAAATTATGTAATTTTACTTTGTCATTCGACACTATATTATTCAAAATGTATGGTAAGTGTATCTAGTTCAAGTGTGTAACAACATATATCATGTGTGTTATGTTAACCAATTGTATCAAGTGTAACATCATATTATCAATACGTATTTATATATCAAATATGTATCGTGCATCAAAAGTGTGTGTCAAAGTCAAGGTGCATCTAATGTCAATGTTGGAAATTTTAGTTGTAATAAATATCAACAACTATGAGAGTGTTTATATCTCAATTGTTATTAATTTTAACATTGTGTTTAAAGGTGATATGTATAAGTGTTACCAAAACTTTTCATGCTTCCCTTTATATTTTTGTTTATATAAGCCTCATTCGTTAAGACTATTTTTTTGAAAACCCTTCAATACTTTACATTGATTTTCATTGTTAGATCTTTCCTCATTGATATGCCTCATTTTCCTTTAGATTCTTGTTTTGCCCATTTGATTCTCAAGAGACTTATGCTCACATATACACTTTTAATATACTTTTAAAAAACACATTGGTATGTCATCATCAAATATTATACATGATACTTAAATTAACAATTCAATATGAATATTTACACAAGCGCATAATAGTGTTAAACATATTCTCACATTGTGATGGGATTTCAACCATTGATATTTCTCAATAATTTTGTAATATCTAGTATAAGAGGGATTGCGGTCATTTTTCTTTTCATATCTAATGTTACTCCTCAATATGATGGGATTTCGTCGTTTTTCAATTTCATAAAAAACATATATATTGTTCAAGTTTAATTTGTAACAATCATGGGATTCCCATCAATTTTGAGATTATGTGAGAATGTATATTCAATGTAAGCACAAATTCATTTGGTATGGTACCATCACATTTTTATCAATTGTGGGATTGCTATCCAATTTTAATGAAGGTGGTATTATCATCCAAATACCATAAGGATAGGATTGTCATTTCTTATTTTATTAAGGTGGGATTTCCACTCGATCCCATGGACATGACTGCCATATTATTTTTCACAAATGTGGTATTGCCACCCTATTTTCATAATATCATATTGATAAGTTTGAATCATGAGTACTGTATAGTTACAGTGTTTAATAAACTAACGATCTTTCATGAGAAAGATTTTTAATAAACCGTATATTCAATCATATGACATTAAGTTTCTTGTGAGACTTTCTCAAGAATGTTATAATTTACCAAGCTAAACATATAGATATATAGGAGCCAGTTTTGTGAGTATGGTAACATAAATTGATCATTGAGTTCATGTGTGGATCATATTAAGAGTATATCATTAATGAATTCACAAATCTTTATGCACATGTGTCATATATGTGAGCATTTTAATTCAAAGTCCATATATCAACGATATAAGTGTTAAATCAAGGCACAATTGGATAACATATTTTGCCCGTGAAGAATGTGTCAATGATACGCCAATTTAAATCATATCTGCAATTATTCATAAGAATCATGTATCACGAATATAGATATTTCATTTAGATTATGTGTGACAAAGTTCATAATATTAGGCATGTATTATGATTCTATTTTAACTATGCTTGATTCAAGTGCAAATACATCATAACAAATAGTGCAAACACTTACAAAAAAGTATAATAAATGATTTAATTAATTATATGGATAAAATCTACAACCTATTTCAACTATTATGTAACAAATGTTACTTAACAACTCTATACACCTTATCCTAACACCCCCTACACTCCTATAGAGGTTCCAAACCATGTCCCTTCTATCCTGGACCCCTAATCATTCTTTAAGCACTAACTTGAGAACGACAATGCTCTCCCTGGTCCCGTTTGAATTTGTTCAACTCTTTAACTCGAGATTACTTCCTTTATAAAATCATAGATCACTAAATCCTTTTTCTAACAGTCCTGACCATGCACAAATTAGACTTTTGAATCAAAAGTTATTGCCTAAAAACATAAAGAACCCTACAAGACCTGCCTATAGGTAGATAGGGTTTACTTGGTAGAAAAGTCTAACCATATTAACTATAGGCAGGCCAGAGGAACTGGTGATCGATAGGTCCCTGAGGTAAGACTTGTCATTTTTCAATTTAAGGCTTCCCTCTTTATGGAAAACCTGATCTCACTTGCACAGGACCTCAATTTCATTATGACAACAATTTTAAATTTAGCATACATAATTTTTTTACACATTCTCTCATACATTCCCTTACATCACCCCACCTTATCATTAACCACTACTCCCCTACCATCATCCATACACCAACAATCCCCAAACCAAGTGTTCGAAACAGAATTAAAAAGATCTTGAAAGCCAAAAACCCTTTTACATTTACTATTCTCATAAATGCTACTTTGCATATGTAATGTTTTGTTTCTCTTTATTAATATTACATTCTTTTCTTAGCTCTAATAATACTACCGTTTTACCATCATACATACTTTCAAATCTATTTTCATAAATAAAAACCAAAAAGGGTTTTAAGGCATATTCCATATTTGGGGTGTTGTTATTACATTCTTCACCATCCTTAACATATTCCATCCCCTTTTTCTTAAATAAAATAGGCTCCTCAAATTCTAATTATGACTTAGACCCACGCCTGCTCATTATACAAACTACGTGGACTTTGATGCCATTTTTCACTACATGGGTGTGGATGAAAAACCACGGTGGCCCAATTTTTGAAAGCCTAAATTGGCCCAGAATGTTGCCCCAGTCAAATTCAACGTTGCATGGATAAACACAAGAGTTTATCTCGTGGATAATTGAAGACTCATTTTAGTTACCTACATTCTCAGAGGAGATAAAAAAGAATCACCATCGAGCCGATGAAGAGCTAGGTAATTTTTAATACAAGTCAACTATTTTTTATTACTATAACTACAGCCCTTACCCCGGGGCAATATGGAATTTAATTCTTAACCTATGAAGAACTAACAAAAATAAAGAAACCCTCCGTGGACATTGGAAATTACTGAACCACATAAATATTGTGTGTCTTGATTACTTCTTACACATTTATTTCCTTTGCTCTTTAGAATCATAAATTGTGATTTCTTACACTCACAATTGGCATCATCTATGGGAACGACTCCCTTTTCTAAAAAGAAACTTTGAACCAAAGACTTAACACAATGTCTCATCACCCGCACAGTGCACCCCCTACTAGCGACCTATAAGTTGATATGTCCATACTCAGAGTCCAATCTGAAATTCATCGAGAGATAAATCCTAGATTTCACTCGGAAGAGCAGCTTTCTGAGTAGAGCAATGAGGAGCCTAGATCAACATAGATCTCACGGATGGTCAATGCTTATAAGAAATTACTCCGCCAGTAAAAGGAGGCAATTAGCCTCTAAATGGAAGAAAATACACGTCTCCATTGACGATTGAAAAAGATGGAGAAATATTTCTATTAGGGGAGCCGCAAACACCGTGGACGGACTCCTAACCCTCAGGGGAGCAAAACTTTCAGTCGGGGAAGGAGTAATGGCAGCT
The DNA here is from genome assembly GCA_949130495.1 of Sambucus nigra. Classification (NCBI taxonomy): domain Eukaryota; kingdom Viridiplantae; phylum Streptophyta; class Magnoliopsida; order Dipsacales; family Adoxaceae; genus Sambucus; species Sambucus nigra. The sequence goes on along the minus strand of OX422211.1, from coordinate 542,135,376 downwards.
AGCAGGATCGTTTAGAGCACGGGAGATGTCAGATAAGATGAAAATAGGATGATGAACATCGCAGTTGAGATATAAGAAGTTTGGTCCGAAGAGAGATGGATCAACACTTAGCACATCGTGGAGATAGATCCATGAAAGTGCTGGCAAAAAGGGCCCTCATTACACAGATGCAGTACCCATTTTCAAGGGAAATTTGGGAATAGGAGCCTCCAAATAAGTTGACGACCCTAAGGTTTAATATTTACAATGGGAGGATTGACCCCATAGATCATGTTCACCAGTACAGGCAAGCGATGACTCTATGGAACCACAACGATCCTCTTATGTGTCGAATATTTCCATCCATCAAGAAGATGTCTCCCAGAAGTGGTTCGAGAGGCTGCTCCACAGGTCAGTTATGATATTTAAGTCCCTTACAGAAGCATTCACAACTCTATTTATAACCAGCAGTTCATACCCGAAGAAGATGGATTCTCTCTTCACCGTAAAGAAGAAGCCAAAAGAGACATTATGGGAATATGCCAAACGCTATTGGGAAACCTTCAAGGAGGTGAAAGATTGCTCAAAGATGGTGGTCGTATCATCGTTCAAGATTGTCTTGCCCCTACCTTTATATTGAACCAGTCTCTCACTAAAAAGGAAACAGACGCCATTGAGGATCTCATGTTTCATATTAAGAAGTACGCCATGATGGAAGACGTGGTCAACACCAGCCAATGGGAAAGTGGTCAGGCAAAGGCAACCAAGGGAAATGATAAGGAAAATACCCTAAAGAAGGGAATAAAAAGCATAATGGAGGAGCTAAAAATGGAAGCAAAGCATACTCGTCCAAGGCATTCCTAATCGTTAACACGATTTTAAAGGAACCAATTTATGAAATCCTGGGCAAAATCAAGGACCAGTAATTCCTCAAGTGGTCGAAAAAGATGAGAGGTGATCTGAGTAAGAGGAAAAAAGCACTCCGGTGCGCCTACCACGAGGAGAACAGACACAAGATAGAGAATTACAAGGCCCTAAAATCCCATCTAGAGGAGTTATCCCAGGCGGGCATTTAAACGAGTATATTAAGAAGAAGGTTGATTAGGTCACCACTAATAGTGACCCAAAACTAGAAAATGTGTTGGACGACAAATCAGGGCACTAGCTTACCATTATTCACGGCATAATTGACCCCAAGTAGATTCAGGACAATGCAATTAGGATGGAACTAAAAAAGGTCACGGTTGTAATGGAGGCCTTCCAGAATGATCTAGATAAAAGTCAAGTTGGTAAACGCAAGTGACCATAATATGTGGATTACAACACGCCCATAGTCTTCATGAAAGACGAATTTATTAGGGTAAGAACCTCATATCATGACACCCTAGTAATCACTCTCAGGATTGTACACTAGGATATGAATAAACTTCTAGTGGATCAAAGTAGTTCCGCAGAAGTGATGTACCTGGTGATTTTTGACAAGATCAAATTGAATATAACAAACTTGAAGGAAGCAAACATCCCATTGGTCGACTTAATGAGAAAGATGACCATTCCGTTAGGAAAGGTAGTCCTGCCTCTAAGGGCATGGAATATCTATACACTCATTGAACTTTTGGTGGTGAATATTGACTCGCCCTACCAAGCCATCCTCGGGAGTGGGTGGTCACACGCCATAAGGGTATTGCCCTCAAACTACCATAAAAAACATAAATACATCACAGAGTGGGGAATAATCGAGATCAGAGGCGATCAAGCCATTGCTTGTAAGTGCTACATCGCAGCTATTAGGCATAAACAGGCAAAGAAAAAAAAGGAAGTCATCCCCGAAACATCTCAGGACGGAGTCACTCCATCCAAATAGCAACTAAAGTATGACAAACTAGGGGTCGAAGAGACAAAATTTGACCCCGTGGATAGAGTTATAGAAGATTTTGAGGAGGTAGTTTTTATGAGAGTTGGCCAGAGAGGAAGTTTCTAATTAGCACCACATTGTCCGACCAAGAAACTAAGGAACTAATTTCTTTTCTGAAGCAGAACCTAAAAGTTTTCACCTAGGAACCATATGACATACCAGAGATTGATTACAGAGTCACTTTCCATTAACTTCACGTTGACCCATCATTTTTTTTATCATATAGAAAGCTCACAGAACAGCCCTATAGAAGACCAAGGCAGTGGAAAAGGAGGTAAGGAAACTTCTGTAGGTAAGATCCATCAGAGATGTTCAATTTCCAAAGTGGTTCTGAAACCCGATGGTGGTCCGAAAGAGCAACGACAGCCATAAAATATGTGTGTACTTCACTGACCCAAATATAAATCTTGTCCTAAATACAACTTCCCTCTGCCAAAATTAGATTAATTGGTCGATGGCATACCATCCCATAAGCAGATGAGCTTCTTGGATGCTTACTCGGGGTACCCCCAGATCCTACTGTCTGTCCCCGACCAAGATAAGATCTTATTTATCACTCTACTGGGCTTGTATTATTATAAGGTCATGCCTTTTGGCCTTAAAAATATTGGAGCTACATACCATAGATTGGTTAATAAGATATTCAAGGAATAGAAGGGAGAGACAATGAAGGTGTACATTGACGATATGCTCATCAAGAGCAGGCTCAAAGACGATCATATTGAGAACTTAGCAAACACTTTTGGAAACCTTGGGCACTATCAAATGAAGCTCAATGTAAGTAAATGCTCCATTAGGGTCCAGTTCAAAAAGCTTAGCGGCTACCTGATCAACAAAATAGGGATTAAAGCAAACCCTGAATAGATAGTTGCGATCAATGATGTTCACCCGTTGAAGACGTTGCCATAAATTCAAAAGATAATTAAAATCCTGGTAGCTTTGAAGCATTTTATCTCTAAGTTATCCGAGCGTTACAGACCATTCTTTCAACTACTGAAGAAAGATAAAGGTCTCACCTATAACAACGAATGTTCAAAAGTCCTTGAAGAAATTAAGTCTTGCTTGAGAAAAACCTCCTCGGTTAGCCACTCTATATCCAGGGGAACCTTTCTACCTATAGCTGGCAGTCTCAAGCCACGCAGTTAGTTCACCCTTGGTCTGCGAGAAATAAGGAAGACAAGCACCCGTTTACTACATCAGTAAGATGCTTCTGGACGTCGATCAGCGCTACCTCCCACAGAAGAAGATGGCCTACTCTTTGGTCATGGCGTCCTAAAAGTTAAAACTCTACTTTAAGGCCCATTCCATCACAGTCACCACCTCATTCCCCCTTCAAGTTATTATACGCAAGGTCGACCTATCTAGACGCATGTCCAAATGGTCAATCTAACTTGAGAGGTCTGATATACGCTATCAACCAAGAACATCAATTGAGGGATAGGTGTTGGCTCATTTTACAGTAGAATTTGAGGGAGAAAAAGTACCTAATGACCAACAGGTTGGAAACCAGTTGAAACATCACGAGCTTAATCAATTTAGGAAATGGATATTATATGTGGATGGAGCATCCAACCCCAAAGGGGATAGATAATGAATTTTTCTCATCACACCAAAAAATGCCATGATTGAGCAAGGAATAAAACTAGGCTTTGAAGCATCCAATAATAAAGTTGAGTACGAAACCCTCATAGCTGGACTACGTAAGGCTCACTTGCTGGGGGCAAATCACCTTGAAGTGTATTGCGACTCCATGATGGTATTCAACCAAGTTACTAGAGACTTTAACACCAAGAATAAAAGAATGGCATCATACCTATAGGTGGCTCACAAATTGATATCAAAATTTGAGGAAGTCCACATATAGCAGTTCTTTCGGGGGCATAATAACCACGTCGATGCCTTAGCAGCCTTAAGTTCAGCAGTGGACTCAAATCTAAGGAGAACAATCAAAGTGAAATTCCTCGACAAACCTAGCATTATGAAGATGGTGGCCTCCGAGCACGTTCTCACCGTGGAAAAGGGTTTGAGCTAAATGGATCCAATAATTGCCTATCTGTAGAATGATACCTTAGCGATTGACAAAAATCAAGCTCATCAAGTCAGATTAAAAGTTTCACAATTGTACCTCTGTCCTATAGGAAAACTTTATAAAAGATAATTACGGGACCTTACCTCCGATGTTTAAATCCAAAGACATCGACCACGTTTACTACTAACTACATGATGAGATTTGTGGGAGCCACAAGGGAGGAAGATCTTTTACTTTCTGAGCAATCAAAAAAGGCTATCGGTGGCTATATATGCAGAAAGATGCAAGAGATTATGTCCATAAGTGCGAAATATGACAAAAGTTCCCCCCCATACTTGACCAACCAACCAATGACTTAAAGTTACTAACTAATCTATGGTCGTTCACCCAATGGGGGATGGATATTATAGTTCCACTCCTAACTACGCCAAATAATCGTAAGTACCTAATGATCGACACAGATTATTATTATTTCATAAAGTGGATTGAAGTAGAGCCACTAATAAATATCATAGACATTGATATGATCAGATTCATCTGGAGGAAGGTCATACGCTTGGGGTACCCAGGGCAATCATCACGGACAATGACACACAATTTAAAAAATAAACTTTTTGAGCTTTGTACGATGACAATGGAATCGAGTACCATTTAAATTTCCTGGCCTGCTCTCAAAGCAATGGCCAAGTAGAGGCTTCCAACAAAATAATGCTCGATGTCTTGAAGAAAAATTTGGAAAGAGCAAAAGGAGCTTGGGTCGATGAGCTTACCTATGTTCTCTGGGCATTTCGTTCTACACTTAGGAGACCCACTAGGGAAATGCCCTTCGATCTAACTTATGAAATGGAAGTCATAATCCCCTTAGAAGCTGGCTTGCCAACCATGAGGTCCACCATCGCCGAGCAAGGTTTGAATGACAAAGCTATGAGAGTTGAACTTCACCTAAAAGGAGAGAGAAGAGAACATACCATGATAAAATCGACCTCCTACCAGCAACATTTAGTAAAGAAATACAACAAGGGTGCTAATCCGAGGAAATTCCATTTCGGCGATTATGTCCTCAGAAAAGGCCTCGGTAATGAAAAAAAACTTCAGATGAAAAGTTGGAACATAACTAAGAGGGATCATTCAAGGGGTTCAGAGACGAGCTGCAGGGAGCTTTTCGTTTGGAAACAATGGAGGGCAGTGAGATACCTAGATCTTAAAATGCGGCTAATCTCAAAAAGTTTTACTTTTGAATTCACACTTGCTTAAGTTCAAGTTATTTATAATGTACTTAGTTTTTGTAAATTTTTATTTCAGAACTTATGATGCTCACAGTTTGATTCGGCATCTTTAATAAAAGCCCAAGTAGTTCAGTCAAGCATTGTTCTAAAATGGAAGGCTTACATTTTAAATTAATAATCGAAGTGTCAATCATCATTACCTTAGCTTAATTACAATTGTGAAATGGCTAATTACAATTAAACCTAAGGTCTCCAAGTCTTCGTTACTGAAAGCACAAAGAGCTCATGAATTTCCCAGGCAAACAAAAGATCTACAGGGATCCCTAGGCATTTTGGTTGGATAAAATCCTGAATGGGTGAATAGCCCTTGAACAAGGTTCATTTTTTCCATAGTCTGTTCTAGGCCTAAGGTAATGTGATGACACAACCTAAAAGGTAAGATAAGATAATAAAACACATGCTCATCAAAATGGAATGGAAAAATACAAAAGGATGATATTAAATAAATAACTTGTTGTAAAAAAAGTCACAGGTTACAAAAATATCATAGAAAAAGTAGAAAATGAGATAACATGTTATGATCAGCTGGTGAGAAGAGCAGCAATGGTCGTTCGTTGGCTGCCATCAGGGTTTGGTCGGAACTCATCATCACTCTCATGAAAGGATAAATATCTCTTGGACAACTGGAGAGGAACAACATTTAAAGGAACCCATATTTCCTCACTTCCAAATGGTGGATGTCAATAAGCAGGACAATCAACTTGGTACATATATCAAAATTGAGAGCCCTTGGGAACCTTAAAATACCCTAAGGCATTCAGTCAACCATTCTTATAAGCTACGCTATTTGCCTCCTTCAACTTGATGGGGGCATCTGCCCTCCCTACTTATACCCATCAGACCACGCTACTCAGGGACTCATTATGAACAGATAGCACAGTTTGACGGTGTCACGGCTAAGGCCCATCACCATAACATGAGCTCTTTGGCTTCTATCCTCTACCTCGATGAGCTTCTTCTTAATATTATCATTTTCAACCTAAGGGAGGGCCCCAACATCTCCAACATCCTTAGCCCCAGCCAGTTGGACTTTCAAGGAATTAACCTCTTCCTCCATGAAGGAGACCACATCCCCCAAATCTTTCACGCGTTCTTTCAACTTGGCCACTAAGGCAGAATGGTCTTTATAGGCGCTAGTCATATTTTTCAGGGCCTTGCAAACATAAACAAATGCTCAACGAGATTGGTCACTTATATCCTGGCCAAAGATGATGTCAACGATGCTAGAAAAAGAAGGAATGTCCTGGACAACATTTGTATACTACAAAAAGTAAGAAAAAAGGGTAATACTCAATAATAATTCAAGAAAAAATTAAAACTCACAAAAATCTTTCATTAATTATCAAAATTGACAAAGCCCTTACAAAAAGAGGCCATAGGAAAAATACAAGAGCATATAATTTAATCGTTCCTAACTAAGTTTCCTTGTTCTTCATATGCTCTTGGGTCTGTAAAGACTTGCCCTTCGTAGCTACAATAGATGTTTGATCAGCTAGAGCATCCATGGTTTCCTCGTTATCAGATTTTGGCGAAGATTCAGTTTTATGCTCTTCGAAAAACTCAGAGTCAGCGGGGATAATATCCCTTACCAAAGTAGTGTCCCAGCCCTTTTTCTAGATGGATTTCCTTATGTAGGATAACTGATGCTTGGCATCTTCAAAATCCTCGTTATATCCTTTACAATAACTGACCTAGTTGGCCAAAGAAAGTTCTTCACACTCTTTCTTCAAATGATCACGCTCGGTCACAAGCTAGTTGGTGGCGACCTTCAACTTATCGTGATCGCTCTTCAGTGCACTCATGGCATCACTGGTAGACTTCATCTCATCATTATACTCCCTCTTAGTAGTAGTGAGGGTCTCCTTGGACTTGTCCAAGGTTGTCGTCAGATCATTATTTATCTTGGATTAATCTGAGAAACTCTCTAGAATGGCGATGAAGTCCTCTATAAACTGCGAACAAATAAATAAAAAGTATGTCAAAATACAGAGTGAAGAATCCAATAACTTCAAGCATCATAAAAAGAGATTCGTCTTACCAAAGATAACGCCTAAGCGGCGTGAGTTGAAAGTTGATTGAAGGATAGCTAGCTAACCTACTCATGGACAGATGTGAGCACACTCGCCTTTAACAAATTGAAGGCCAATGAGGGGTCCTTAGCCATAGACCACCTACTGAATTTTCCCAGAAGTGGTGGTATTACACTTCTTGGAGGGATACAAATACATAGAGGAAGGGGCCTTATCTTTCTTTCCCTTCTCCCGAACTGATAAATTCGATTCAGCGATAGAAGGTCCCTCTTATTCAGTCCTCTTTGAGGACTTAGCCTTATGGGAGGATGGATTGAAATCCTCATCCTCGATCAAAAAAATTCTTTTCTTGGGACCCATTGAGTCTTCTTTCTCGATAGTAATGGACTTAACGTTTAAAGGTTTAAAGTAGGATGAGGCGAAAGCTTCCTTACGTGTTGAAGGAAGTGGAAGATCAGGAATTGTGTCTACTAGACGAGCTATAAAACTACCAGTGGAATTATTGTACTCAAGATGACAAGATGCAGAACATTGATGGACCACCCTAAATCAGGGGCTTCCTTAACTTTCAGACCTCAAGCAGTTCCTCTTTGTTAATATGAGAGAGAGAGAGAGAGAGAGAGAGAGAGAGAGAGAGAGGGTTCCTTCTTCTTTCGAACGAGCTAGTAAAAAAAGGAGGAAATTTAATCAACAATCAGGATATCAAGAAAAAACTTAAAAAGCATAAAAGTAAAGAATTAACCTATATCACTCCCCCATTTTAGGCGCAATAACCCTTAGTACTGTTCACCTTCTAGGAGAGAAGGATGTTGCCAGATTGGGGCAGTAAAACCCTGATCCCAATACCCTTTGTTAGAATCAGGAAGGTTAACTACTAAAAACCTATCAGCCTTACTCGCCTTCAAATAGGAAAAATTATATATAATTTTAGGGATCCCTATGTTGGTCTCATACAATTTATTTATTCAATGAACCCCATTCACAATTCGCCAAGTATTTGTGTCACATTGGGCGGGATGACATAAAAAAAACTCACAAAACTCCAGAAAAAGTTAGTATGGGGGAAATGTTATTCCCCCAGGACTATTGAAAGGGTATGGATTAAATGGCCATCATCAATAGCAATGCAATTTCTGGGCATGGGGGCACATTCGATCGTAACCCAAAATGGAATTAAATAAGTTTTTTGAAACTTCTCAAAGTTCTTCTCATTAACAGTGAAAACCATCTTCGAAAAGAATAACAAAGTAGAAGAAGAATAAGCAGTGAATGCAAACGGAAAGAACTATGGAGATGGAAAAAAACTAGAGATGACAAAGAAGACTTACATAATGAACTGAGAAAATAGTAGCTTTGGAGAGTCTTTTTGAACAAGAGAATGAAGAAAAATGATGGTACAGGGTTTGAAATAAATGAGGATCGAGTTGCAAGAGTTCAATCATAAGGAGAAGCACTCAAGATTGATTTTGGAGATCCATTTTTCTACATGGAGCAGCGTACCCCCGATAATTTATAATAATTACGGATGTATCTGATCACACATCTTAGGCTTTGGGTTCAACTTAGCGCAAAAAAGGATGTAAAATTCTTTGGCCCATCTTTGGCATAGAATTTTAGGGGAAATTGTGGGTGAAAAACCACGGAGGCTCAATTTCTGGAAGCCCAAATAGGCCCAGCACGCTGCCCCAGACAAATTCAACATTGCATGGATAAACACAAGAGTATATCACGTGGATAATTGAAGACTCATTTTGGTTACCTACATTCTCAAGAGAGATGAATATGAATCACTAGTGAGCCAATGAAGAGCTAGGAGAATTTTCATACAACTCAACTACTTTTTATTACTATAAATACAACCCTTACCTCGGGGCAGTGGGGCATGTAATTCTTAACCTCTGAATAATTAATAAAACAGAGAAACCTTTCGTGGACGTACGCAATTTTTGAACCACAATATTGTGTGTCGTGATTATTTCTTACTCCTTTATTTTCTTTGCTCTTTAGAATCATAAATTGTGATTTCCTGCACTCATAATAGGCATCTTGAAATTACTTTTAGGATTCAAGTTCATTTCTATTAATTTCATTTATTATATTCCACATTTTAATCATTTGACTCATTTAGGACAATTTATTCATGTTGTTAGTTCTCCCATTTTCATTGTTAGTTTATCAGTCCCATTTGTGTGTACTCACTCTTTAATAGTAAAGTTACGATTTTAGGGTGTCTCCCATATTTATAGACATTTTATATATTTTTATCATTACATTACTCATGTTTAGTTATTTTTCTCTTCTTCTAGCAGTCCTATTTATGCGTATTCATCTTTCCATAGTGAGGTTACGATCTCGGGGAGTCACTCGTATTATCACATATTTTATCCATTGTTTACTCTTTCTAGTTAGTATCATCATTATTTTATTTATTAGTGATCCCACTTATGCGTATCCACTTTTCCATAGTGAGATTACAATTTTGGGACGTCGCTCACATTTTGTCTCCTTATGAGTACATAACCATCTTTCTCGTGATGTGTATATGTTGACTCCTCTCCTCATATACACATACATGTACATTTCCACCATTGTCCAATTTACACATACAACACATTTATCACAAACAAACACACACATACACACATTTATGCATTAGGGAAAAAGATAACATATTGTATAACCCATAAGCGATCGAAATTGACATAGTGGGTTCCTAACACCTTCTCACTCTTTAACATGGTATTTGAGACCATATCTCATTTGGTTTTGCATGAACTATTTGTCCTTTAGCTATATATTTTGATATGGATCTTTCTTTTGCTTATTTTTAGTAAAATAGGTTGGCGACTTATAACGCCCCAACTCGAAATTTAGGGTTACCCATGGTTCAACCCGATCCGGTCCGACTGCGTTAAGTCTGAAGTGATGTGAAATGACCTAAATAATATTTTTGGTCCATTTAAATTGATTAGATTTACCAAATAAATATGCAATTCCATTTCAATTCATATAAGCATAATAATTACAAGTGTAAAACCCATTAGATAAAATCCTCGTGTTCAAGTAATCAAAGCTACTAGCGTAAAAGTAAGGAATTGCTTACCTAGAAAATGCTCTCTAAAGACGGAATAGCAATTAACTTGACATAACAAATGGAACAAGGTGATTCAATTCCCAACAGGGATTCCCAAAAAAATACAATATAGAAAAGAACCGCATAAATAAATTAATGCAATACTATAACTAGTATAATTCTACCCAACTCTACATGAAAGTACTATACAACACATGCATTACCCATGTTTTATTTCCAAAACAATATCTTTCAGTCCGGTTAAATACCATTAACCTTTATATTCACAAGTTGTCATTTTATTCCAAGAATGTCCTTTAATCTATTAACTCACACGATTAATTCAAAAAATCATACTCTTGAACTATCTTTAAATCATCTAACTTCCTATCAAAATATTCATTTATAGTTAAATTAACACATGCCCTGTGTTTGAAAAGAAGTATTCACACATAAACGTGTCAGGTTTTAGGATTGAGCCCCCACCCTGGGATTGTTCACAAGTCCAATTATTAACTCTTTGTATTTTATACTTTGGAAACATCAAATTACCCACACATACTCGTGTTATACCTAGGTTTCTACCCCACCATGGGATTACTCACCCACCCAATAGTCATTTTTATATTCCTTTAATTCACAAATATTAGGTCATTCTTTTTATTTCATATTTAGAATTCACCAATTCACTTTATTACATGTTTACCACGATTTTGAACCATGCTTCTTAAAACTAGGAATGCAAATTATGTAGTCATGTATTAACAAATTATCCTTTTTCCCGGAGTTTATTAATTCTATTTTTTCATATTTTTTTTATCTTATAGTTCACCATATCTCATTTATGTTTACAGGCTTGCATCGCCTGCCATAAATGTCGCAACGAATTGCTTTACTGGCCAGTTATTTTGGGTCTAAGCCGTAGTCATACCCGAGGGCTTTGGGCCCTTCTTAAATTTACCCTGATTACTCCATTATGAAACACTTTCACTTTTTATTAAGTTCATTTCCTTGCGTTCCAAAAGCCATTTTTAGGAAAATACTCAGCTTATGTTGTACTTATCAAATTACCCGACTTACGCCTTATTTATCACTCATATAAACATCCTCTAAAATTCTCCATTTAATATTAATATTTTAAGCCCGGCTAACGGCCAAACCAAGTAAAATATAATTTATAATTTTATTCCCATTTTATACTTAAACATATATATTTTCCTTTTTAAACCTTTTTGGAGTTAAATTCTTATAACACAATATTTATGGTTAATTTTATGATTTTCAATAATGTCGATGTTACTTTGTAATTTCTTTACAAAGTTCTACTGCAATAATATTTTCACATTAGGTGATAATTACCAAACGTAACAAGTTTAAGGACACTTTGAAGGGAACTTTCCAAAAACCTAGGGTTATTTTGCAATATTTAAAAGTTCAGGGGTTATTTTGCAAATATTTCCTAAAATTCCATGTCTTGTGTCAAAATAGAACCTTTTGATAATGTTAGGGTCCAAACTCTAATTTTATAAAAACTTGGAGTCAAAACCATCTTTACAAAGTTTTGGGATTAAAAACATAATTTTATAACATCTTTTGTCCCCAAATAACACTTTTCCAAAAGTCTTGGGTTTAAATAATATTTTCAGAATATTATATTAAACACAACCCTTAATTTCATATTTATATTCTTACCCCCAAACAAATTTCTATTTTTGTCAAATGTACTAGTGGCCAATGCCCCTTGTTATACTATAAATATGGGACACCTTTTGGGCCTCTCAAGAGGTGACACATGTCCTCATTAAGGCAAAGATGGGGATCGGCCTAACATTTAATTTGATCGACTAGAGAAATGAGGTCAGCTCAGGTAAGAATCTTCTCGGCCAGTCAGTATTATCAACTATCTTGTCACTATCAGCACAGTGTCAACTAACACTGTTAGTTAACCTTGTCAATGCAAGCTTGTACCACGTGATGGAATGCCAACACCCACACTTACATCGCTTGTGCACATGAGGGAGATACGCAATATTCTTCCTCCATGTATTGTAACAAACTCTTGATTATCCTCCCACTTATATGTAAAAGGTGTAGCTGCCTAACTTATAAAGGCACGCCACTTGCCCCCTCACTACACTCTCTCTCTCTTAGAACATCCTATAAATAGCACAAACCCTCATTATAAGGGATCGAGATATATTTTGACCTACTGTTATGCTGCCCATTTCTAGAGTGAACATGAGATCTTGTTACGATTGTACATCAATGGCTATTACCCAATGAAATCAATACACTCATCACTGCACCTGTGGACGTAGGCAGCACTTCGGGTCGAACCACGCAAACCCAAGTTTCCTTCTTTTTCTCTCATCTCTCTCATTAATCATTCTAAATTGGAATTTCAATAATTATTATCTCTTATCTGTTAGAGTTTATAATTGTTATATTCTTGCTAAGGCCCATAAATCCATATGCTAGTTTTGTACAATAATATATTGGTGTCGTTTGTTGGAATTTCAACAAGCCTTTTGTTGTTTTCTCCATTGTTGATTCTTATAACTCGAGGATACCCAAATTGGAGAAAATAATGAATCAAAATCCGATTCATCTATGATTTATCCATGCTGGAGTTAATTGATTCACAAATTCTTTTTAATTTTCACTAAAATTCCCTGACCCTCACTTCGAACCATTTTCCCCCAACTTTGGATCCATTCCCCAACAATCCTTATTTTTGTTCTGGTACACTTTGTCTTCTATATTCAAGATACTCCATTTTTCTACAAATTTTGGGGGAAAGGGAGAAAACCTATAAAGTAATCGTGTCACAAAGGGAAATTCTCCTTCAACACCTGTTGGTTTGGGCGATCGATAGAGGATCCTGTCGAATCAGGCTAGAGGCAAAGAAGCAATGCAAGAAACCATAAAATAGCTGATGCAGACATTTTTGGTCAGGCATAGCAGAGCTGGAATGGATCCCATCACCCCGATCGAGGGTGAGCACTCCGATCGGAGGGGTGAAACGCCACCTCCTAACCCTAGCAGAGATAGAGATAGGAGGCAGACCTACCATAAAAGAGTAACGGAGGATTCAAGGAGGTTAAATTTGGGTTCACGAGATGAAAAAAGTAGATCCAGACACTCTGGTTTATGAGATGATAGGTTGTACTGCCTAGGGGACACTTTGGCCCTCAGGACCATTGGTTACCATGATGATCAACCTACTCTGAGGATAAGCTTAGTTTATTAGAGAGGCTGAGTAAGGGCTTTGCATTTGATTTTTTTGGGCCCACAAGCACTAAGGGTGCAACATGACAAGCACAGGGAAGAACCAGAGAGGTCGATTACTAGAAAAACATAATGCTCGACTAAGTCTAGAACGAGTGTGTAAGGATCGGCCTAGTCCGAGTAGACTTTCCAGGAAGAGAGATCATCTCAGAGCTGAGGTTAATCGGGAAGGTCCATTGTAGGTAAGGCCGAGAAGGAAGAACATCCAAAGAAGGGATGAATTCAGCATTTGGAGGATCGCCTTAGTGAAATTACAATGGCAAAGAACCCCTTACAGACAGGTTATGTGAAAGGATCTCTATTCAATTCATCAACTATGGGCTATCCAACACCCGTAAAGTTCAAACCTACACGACCTTAAATTCCTTAAGGGCTACTCTTCCTATGATGAGGTTGTAGGCCGAGAATATGTTTTCATCCATAACGAAAAAATTGATCTTTTGGGTCAACCTCTTAGGCCACTCGTCCTCCATTCGTACATCCATCTCATATATGCCTAACGGATGGACATTTTCACTGCTGAAGCCCATCAATGGATGATGATAGGGTACCAGCCTAGCTCTGCTGAGGCCTAGGCTTTTAAAACAGGGCTAGAACATCACATCTGCTGAACTTCCTCCATCTACGAGGATTCTCTATACCTCACATCCATCCACTCTTATTGTAATTACTAAAGGGTCATCATGCAGAGCTAAGATTCCTTTGAAGTCAAGTCAGTAAAATCCAACTATAAGTCTATCCATATCTACCTTCTTTCTATTCTGTTTAGCCTCTGAAGATGCCAGATTCATAACCTCTACTTTGGTCGCTGACTTAGCATTTGCCACATGAGCTTTACAGTCGGATACTTCTGAGCCACCCCCTGTTAGTCCTCCACAGACGGTGTTAACACCAAAGGAGATCATACCAACCCTCTTTATAGGGGCAATGTCATCTTTTGGTGGGAGGTCAGGATCGTCTTCATCATCATCATCTGAGTCATCATCTCTTCTCGCTGGAGGATCATCTCGACATCTATCATTTCTCATTTTTTTAGGGTCATCTCTTCCCCTCTTAGGGGCTTTACCGTCAACATACTTCCTGATCTTTTCGAACTTCAACATCTTCTCAATTTCATCCTTCAAGGCGAAGCACTTATCTGTCACATGGTCGTGGTCTTGGTGGAATTCACACCATAGGTTCTTGTTCCTCTTATGCGAAGGAGCCTTCAGTTTCTTAGGCCATCTCAATGACCGATCATTTTTTATTTCGTTGAGGATGTGTTCGCATCTTACAGTTAGAGGAGTATAGTGTGCAATCTTATCGTCTGCAGACCTCTTTTTTCCATCTTTCTTCCTTTAGAACTTCTCGCTACCACTTCCGTTCTCATCCTCATACTTTATGTCCATAGCCTCTTCAGCGTTTACGACCTTTCCTGCAATTGCCAATAGCTCTTCCATGGACTTGGGAGGGTCTTCTGCAAGCTTCCACAATAACTTCCCTTTGTGGAGTCCTCCAATGAGGGCAGTCATAGCTATATTCTCTTCGTAATCTTTAACCTCCAATTTTTCCGTATTGAATCTAACAATGTAGTCTCTTAGGCTCTCATTCTTGCCTTGTTTGACGTACAACATATGAGTGGTCTTCTTCTGAGGTCTTACCCCAAAACAGAAATCGTGAATGAATTTTCCAGCCAAGCCCTTAAAGTTCTCAATAGATTTCTTCGGAAGAGAGGTGAACCAGATATGTGCAGCTACCGTCAAAGTCCCAGAGAAGGCCTGGCACTTCATCTCATCTGGGATTGAATAAATGTCCGCTACAGACTGGTATATTTTAATATAATGCACATGGTTGGTACTATCATCATGCTTAGGATACACCGTAGGTGGTTTGAACTTGGCAGGGATTGGGAAGTTCACTATCCTTGCCACGAATGGGGAACCCTCTGAGAAACCTCTTTGCAATGGATCTCGGCTTTTGGTGAGGTCCCTTATCTTCTCTTTAAGATGTAGAATGGAATCTTTCCATGGTTTTGCAACATCTTCTTGGCCGAGGTTATCCCCAGCCACCTCCAAGGGGTGAATTGAGGGTTCCCCAGCCGCTGTACAGCGTTGACTATTTACCTCCTCTTGATCCCTGTGTCGGCCATGTTATGGTCAGCCCTAATGAGACCGATGTTCCCCATCTTCCCTTTATGAACCTGCCACACTTCTAGACCTGGATAACCTCTGTCTTAGGTCATTAACTGGGTTGAGCCTTTGAAAGGCCGACCCTCTGCTCAAGCGATCAAAAGTTGATCCTCTTTGTTGGACACCCCCATCTCTTCTGCCCCCATAACCTCTGCTTTCCTGAATAGGACGTACCATGTTATTCGAAACCTCATACAGATCCCAACAGTCTTCTGGAGCATCTTCTGCCTCCATATCGTCATACCTATCCTCAGGGCAAGGGTTTCCTTGGCTCCTTAGATGTAAACGCCTAGGGTCAGTAACGTCCCTCCTCCGCTGAGGGGTAGGTTGGTCTTTTTGTGGTGCTTGGGGTGGTCCCCTAGCTTCAGGATGGGGTTGAACAGCTGCCAGAGTAATCATCTTAGGTGAGACCCCAGGTGGCCTCATCATATTTTGACTGAGCTGTGCATATTGCTCCTTCATTGCTTGCTGTGTTGCAGCCAAAGATTTCAAGCCTACTGCCACCTCAGCCATTTTGGAGTGGGGTGGTGCCTGGCTGGAACTAGGTCCTCCAGCATCGGATGGTGGAGGAGGTGGTGGAAACTCCGGTGCCATATGTTAAAACTAAAGAGCTTGTAAAGAATGTGAACTTAATACCTTAAAGGACCTCTTTCAATGGTGAAACAGCTCCACGCAAGGGGAGAGGCCTGGTTCACCACCAGAGTCTCCGGTGAGGTCAAGTCGGGAAAGAAAGAGTTATGTCTTCTCGTTCCCACAAACGGTGCCAAAATGATGAAGCTGGAAATAGCACCACAAGTCAAGGTGTTTGTAAGATCAAACCATGATAACAATGGCAGCACAAGACTATACTAAATATAAGAGATTGGGGTGAGGAGAAGAGGATAAACACTTGAATATAAGTGGTTCAGCCAATCTGGCATACGTCCACTGTGAGTGTGTGAGTAATATCACTAAAATAGGGCACTAATGTCCATGGATACAATCTCTCAACCTTTTCTCTCTCTACTATGTAAAATAACAGAGTTTCACCTAGGGTTGTTATTATCAATCCTTTACAATGTTGATGATGACCTCAATATATAGTGCTTGGGGGGTGTAATGTACCCCCAAGCATGTAATGTGCATGTGCATGGAGATCCAGCTAGTGCAAGGATGACACCTGGCTGATCTCAAGTAAGTAATGATGACCTCAATATTCCCTCACGTGGAGGGAATGATTCAGTTATAACGGATTTGTCCACGTGTTCCAAGCCATACATTTGCGCGTAGATGCTTGGTTATCTTTGCTTGTGTAACACCCCGTAATTTTGAGGATTAAATATTTAATTATTTTTGGGACTTATAAAAATATTTAAATTGAAGAAACTTAAATTTATGAGTTGGAGAATTTATTTGAGTGGACCAAATTATTTATAATTGACGACTTTTAAGTTTAATAGTTCAAAATCTCGTGTGTCGCACTTTGAGGTCGAAATTTGAAAATGACAAAAAGTATTTCAGATGACAATTCTGAGCGCGCGGTTAAGTTTGGATGGGTCGAGATAGTCAGAAAAGAGTACCCGGGGTAGTAACTGGGTCTCGGGGTAGTTTTGGGCATAGCCGGACCCACACGGGGTGAGTTGGGCCATTTTAATTAGTCTCAGATGGCCAAAAACGGGATTAAGGGTTTTTAACCAAATTGAGAGACTAGGAAATGACAGTCAACACAACTCTAAACCTAGGGTTTGAGAGAGGCATAGAGGAAAGCAAATCAAGAGCAATTGGGTACCTTTTTAGAGACAAATTAAGGGGAAAAAGTGAAGGTTCGTCATCAAACCATCCCCTACAACGGGTCAGACTCTACGAACGATTTCAGGCAAGTGGTTAACTTTCTATAATAATAGATTTATGATATCCAATTCATATTTTAGTGATGTGTAAACTAAAATTCATTTTTGGGTATAAATAGGTGAAAATGGGGTTTTGTTAATGGAATACTTAGCTGAGATTCAAAGTAAGAAATGTGTGTATTATATATCCCTAAGTAAAGATAAAATGAAATTTGAATATATTTAACGATTAACATGGAATCTTTATGAGTTCTTGGACGAAGAACATGAATCTTGAATGACTTAGGGTTTAATTGATGAACACAAGATGTCAATCTGCTAGAATTTTTAACACAACTTTAAATGTACATCATTTGAGTTATACTTCGAATTAGAGTGTGAACCATACATCCCTGGAAAGGTATTTATCTTAGATATCCAATGAACTTGTAATTGGGTCAATTGGAGTTCTGTAGAGGGAGTAATCGACATTTTACTACAGGGTGTTTGATCTGTCAACATAGTAATCTGCCAGAATTAGGACTTGACTTTAAACGTGTGCGATTTGAATTTTACTTCGAATTAGAGTGTGAACCATATATTCCTAGAAAGGTATTTCTCTTAGCTATCCAATGAACTTGGAATCAGGTCAATCGGAGTTCTGTAGAGGGAGTAATCAACATTTTACTACAGGGTGTTTGATCTGTCAATATAGTAATCTGCCAGAATTTTGACGTGACTTTAAACGTGTGCGATTTGAATTTTAGTTCGAATTAGAGTGTCAACCATACATTCCTGGAAATTTATTACTCTTAGCTATCCAATGAACTTAGAATTGGGTCAATCGGAGTTCTATAGAGGAAGAAATCAAAATTTTACTAGAGGGTGTTTAATCTGCCAGAAAATTTGAGATTTTTCTTTTTAAGCCTCAAATGTCTAAAATTTTATCGGGGAAGTGTTTGGGACCTTGATGAAATATATTGATGGAATAATTATATGGCAGTAGGTCTATGATTGAGTGTTGGACTTTAATTTTATGAGAGAGTTAAAGTGGAGATTCATAGGCCTGATTGTAACGTACTCTAATTCGTGATGATAAGAATATATTTACGGAAAAGCGTGAGCGGGCTTAAATTCGTTAGGCCAGTGGGTTAACAAGGATAACTACTGAATTGATATAACAAGGGGTAACTAGTACCCTTTGAGTCGTGTGAATAGTTGAATTAATACGAAAGTGAAATAAATTCGTAAAGCAAACAAGTACGGTGAATATTAGAGAGAAACATATTACGTACAAGTATGAATAATTAGGTTGTGTAAATACCTACTGTTTTATAGGATTACTTGGGTTGTGAATGCCTATTGTGTGTTTCCTTGTGATAGGAACATAGACTCGGAAAATAGAAAGTTACGGGCCAAGTGAGCGAGTCCGGGTATAATGGTTGGCGACACCAAATATTAAATTAATTAATGTGAGATTAATTAAATTAGAGTCGGACTGTAGACTCGAGAAAGTATTAAATTAATGAATGTGAGATTAATTAAATTAGAGTCGGACTTTAGACTTGGGAACGTATTAAATTAATTAATGTGTAAATTAATTAAATTAGAGTCGGACCACAGACTCGGATTGGTATTAAATTAATGAATGTGTAAATTAATTAAATTAGAATCGGAATACAGACTCGGATTAGTGTTAAATTAATTGACGTGTTAATTAATTAAATTAGAGTCAGATTGCAGACTCGAAAAGGTATTAAATTAATAGGTGTGTTAATTAATTTAATTATAGTCGGACGATAGACTCGGGGAGGTAATAAGTTAATTACGGTGTGAATTAAATATATTAGAGTCGGACCATAGACTCGGAAAGATGATAAATTATTAAGTGAGAAAATTAATTAAGAGAGTCGGGACATAGACTCGGAAAATTTCAGGCTAGTGTTACGGATCTTTGAGTACACGGTAATGCCGGGGTTTATAGTATATATATACGGTGTAGTGATAGTATATATATATATATATATATATATATATATATATATATATATATATATATATATATATATATATATATATATATATATATATATGTGTGTGTGTGTGTGTGTGTGTGTGTGTGTGTGTGTGTGTGTGTGTGTGTGTGTGTATTGTGTGTGCTATTAAATATTAGTGATTAGATATTTATTTAATTTATATACTCTAGTGCTATCAAGGGAGGTTGCGCGATGTGGGTAAATCCCCTAGCTTGAGGAGTAGGGTGAGTATATCCCCAGGTCATAGCATCCGGTATATGGGTGAGGGGATTATCTCACTTTCAGGGAAGGAATATGACCGCCTCCACTTCGTTTATGTTTTGGGCCAGGTTGGTGAGCGATTCCAACTTGGGTAACTAGGTTATGTGAGCACACCTAGTGAGATAGCAATTTAAAGGGAATCATCCGGCGAGGGTATACTCGGAGGGATGGATATACGTATGTTATATGTGTGAATGTTTTAGTAAAGGTACGTATATAATGGTATTCAATATTATATGCGAGAAATAATACAGTGTGTGATGTATTTACTTTATATAACTTGTGACACGGTTATATGCTACTATTTAAGAAGGAATTAATTACTTTAATTATGAGATAACTTATAATTCAAGAATCATTATACTCGGGTTAGAGTAGTATGGCAAGGGGAGGTTATACCAGGACTAGTTAGACGGGGTAGTACAACTAGGTGGGGGTCAAGGTAACCGTTAGGTGTGCACAATAGTGGAGGGGTGAGAATGTCCACAATAGGGGTGCAACCGGTACGGTATGGTCGGTAACGACCCCTTACCAATACCAAAACCACATTCTATATGGTAAAATCGTACCGTACCAATTTACCGACCGGTACATCAAAACAAAAACCAAAACCAAACCGACCGATTTTTTGGTTTTTTCGGTATTTTTGGGTTTTTTTGGTTTCGGTAATTTCGGTTTCAATTCGTTTTTTTCCCGGTAAAAACCAGAATTTCAATTCGGTTTATGCATTCGGTAAATCTGGTATATATTTCGATATACCCATTTCTAGCTGTTACAATTTCTAGCATTTCTAGCTATTACAATTTCTAGCATTTTTAGCATTTGGAACAATAGATTTAAACAGATACGAGACCAAACTAATCGGTTTGCTTTTATCGTAGCCGGAGGAGAGTGAGACGAGATCAAACTGACCGGATTGCCTCTACCGAAGCCGGAGTAGAGTGTGATGAGATGAGGGAGCTGGTGCCTGAGGAGAGTGAGCCAAGATGATGAGCCTCAAAAAATGAGGGAGCTATTACCTCAAAAAATGTTCAACAAAAAGTCAAAATCATCCACACCTCCAACACCAGAAAAACAAACCTTCGTCGAAAAAGCTAACTCACCGAAAAAGCCAACTCGTCCGAAAAAAAATCACCAAAAAACACGGAGGGAACTCAGATCCAAATACAGCTAGCGCCGAAAAAATTGTCACCGAAAACCCGATCTCAAAACGAAGTAACCACAGCAAATCTTAAAACAAAAATGAAATGGAAACCCTAAAAAAAGATCTCTACACAAACCACAATATAAAGTCCAAATGAAATAAGGGCAAAACGGAATTATAGCCAACAAAACAAACGGCTCTTTTAATTTTAACAAAATGCTGCTTAATTCATTTTGTGTTAAATGTCTGATTAATTAAACAAAATATATATTTAATTAACATGATTATTTAACACTTAAACCAAATACTCAAATAAATAAATTTAAATTCAAAGAGAATATAAAAACTCACTCATGAGAAGTAAAATAAATAGAAGTAGTATGATACCCAAAATAATTTGACACTGCACAAAAAGTTTGGTACGGTATTTCGGTACGGTAATTTTGGTACGATATCGATACGGTAAATTCGGTAAATCAGTTTTTTGTATCTAAAAACCAAAATCAACCAAATTTTTGACGGTATTTTCGGTTTCGGTAAAATCGGTTTTTGGTATTTCATAATATGAAACCAAAACCATTTTTTTCCGGACCAAGAGAGTACGGTACGGTAAAAACTCGTACCGGTCGCACCCCTAGTCCACAAGGGAGTGCGACACTAACTTAAATATGAAGCGCATTCATGCATTTTAAATTACTGCAGTTAATTCACTTGCTAAATATTTTCAAAATGTTTTGGGTTCTAACCCTTTCTATAAAACTATTTTCAAAACCTTTTAGGTGTCCAGCCACAGGGACGCCAGGATAAATATTCTATTCCAGGGACACGGAGCTGCGACATATGTGGATGCTAGCAGGAGTTTGGATTAGACGCATCGTTCATTTATTCCTAGAGTAGGAATCACGTATCAGTTTCAGTTTTATTTAGGGCTTGTCGCCCAGACTTCTCAGTACAGTTTTCAGATGTCTTTATTCAGGTGTTGAATATTTGTATTGAATTTCACTTTGGTGGCCGATGGTTTATTCGGCGAATTTGTATAATTAATTATTCAGTTGAGTTTTATTCAGTTGTGTGAATGGTTTATATTTATTTCCTCAAAACTGTTTTGTTTAATTAAAAAGTTAAAATTGGAACCATATTTTGGAATACTAGGTGGTTAGTAAGTTTTAAAATGTTTTCGACATTGATGCTAAGGATGAACCAACTGGAATTACTGTTTTAATTTGGTATAGGACTGATCATCCGGTATTTTATTTGGCGGGATGTCACAGATGGTATCAGAGCATCAGGTTCTAGTGTCCTTAGGATCTGTGCGTCTTTTCACGTTTCAGCTTAACAATCTTTGATATAGAGCCCTATCATAGGGTTGTTGTATTCTCATATGTTTGCGAATTTACGTTCTTCTGCCAAATTTATATTTGAGAGTGAACTCATACGATTCAATTCTCATTCCAGATGCCGCCCAGGAGAGGGAGCAACAGGGGGAGATGAGACTAGAGAGGCTCATCAGGAGCAAAAGTTACAGCAGACACTGCTAGAGCTGATTTTGGCAACACAGGTGACTGAACTAGTGGCGCAGGTAGTTGAAGCGACGGTGGTCGCAATGGCAGGATACTTTCCACGAGATCATACACAAGTGTTAATGGCACCAGATGTTCAGGCCCACCCGGGGCCGTCGGGGGTGGCAGCAAGCACGAGAAGTTTTTCAAAAGTGGGAATCCACCAGAGTTGCGAAAGGGTTTAGATGTAGTGCTAGTGTGTCAAGAAAGAGAGATATCCAGCGTCACCTACGCATGGGAGATTGCGATGAGGTGCGAAAGCAAATGCTAGCCACTTTTAGTTTAGTGCGAGCAGCGCTATAGTGGTGGGAGTCGATCACCACAGTTGAGGAAAGGGATACACTAGCTATTGTAAAGTTTTGGGTGCGATTCGACCGCACGTATTTTCCTCCAGCGGCTGAGACCGAAATGAGGAGAACATTTAAAGAGGACTCAGGGGGACCGTTCAGTGGTCGATTGCGAGGAAGAATTTACTCGGTTGGTAAATTTTCTACCGGATAAGGTAAGCGAGGAAAAGAGAAAGAAAGCAAGGTTTATGGACGGGTTAGTCTGGAGAATCAGACAATATTTAATTGGTAATTACGCATTAGTAGCTTATACTGATGTCGTTAACGCAGCACTCCGGTACTGACAGGAATATCGCTTACACGTGAAAGAAAGCAGGAGGGGAGTGAAAACTAACCAGTCGGATAAGGCTGGAGGGAACAGTACCAGTGGGGTATCCCAGCAGCAGGTAGGGGGAGATCAGGGGCAGGATTTCCGACAGGGAAATCGTGCTAAACTTAGGGCTGGGGGCTATCGGCATGATGGCCAGGAATTTCAATAAAGTCGGCATGGAAGGGATCAGTGGCAGGGTGAATGTATTAGAAGGTGTTTCGTTTGTGGGGTAAGCGAGACACATGAAGAGAGATTGTCTTAAGCGAGTCAGGGGTCAACTACAGGATGAGGTCCTGGATGTACAGCCACTAAAGCAAGTCATGGGCGCATTCGGGAAGGGAGAAGACGCTCCAGAACCCGATGATCAGCCGTTACAGCTGGAGTATGGAGGTAATTATTTTTACCCTACGGGCGTGGGGTATATTTTTGAGTGACAAAGAGGATTTCATAATATAAGACTTATTTTTCACTAGAGTTCGCAGGTGAGTCGAATTTAGTGGGTGCGTTGGCTGTAGCAGCCATAATATGGGGAAAAAAACTTTATGTGGGGTAACGGAGTTCTTTGGTGTTCATCACAGGAGAGTGGAGGTGTACACTGAGTGAAGGTTTGAATTATGCTAGGAGTTACTACTTTCGAGAATTATGGAAGTAGGGTAGA
This sequence comes from Sambucus nigra, assembly GCA_949130495.1. Taxonomy (NCBI): domain Eukaryota; kingdom Viridiplantae; phylum Streptophyta; class Magnoliopsida; order Dipsacales; family Adoxaceae; genus Sambucus; species Sambucus nigra. Next base: position 542,111,485 of record OX422211.1, on the reverse strand, counting down.
TGATTATTTTATCGGTTGGATAGCGATGGAATTGAACTATTATGGATAGTGGGGTTAAGTTTTGGTGTTTGCGACACCAGGGTATGATTGGTACTAGGTATCACCTGAAAGGGCGTCTAGACTATATATATGTGTATATATATATTGTCTAGCGTGGTGCGATAGACACAAAGTGAGGTGTTGTGTTCTCACATTTTATCCCGGTAAGTAGGGGTGTTTACTAAAGTGAATCAGGGTGGTTAGATTTATGTTCGAGCAAAGAGAGATAGCTCGGGGTTTATGATGCGCAAGGACTAGTGATAGTAAGAGCGCGGTATTTTATGTTGTCTTTGGTAACATGAGGGTAAGCCCATATACTTTGTGTTAAAAGATAAGTATTTAGGGGTACGTGCTATGGACTGAGGGTATAACGGATCTCAACGACCGACAATGTTAGGTAGTAGTGTATCGGGGTGGTTCCTTGTTTGGATTTCGCTTTGCGAGACATCCCACGCATGAAGCTTAGCGCAACGTTGGAAGTGGGGAGATGTTTGATCGTTAGTACATGGGTTGGGTACCCCGGGAAGTATATATGTGATATGACTACGGGTTCGGAGTTATATTACGGATTATGACTAGCATAGTCGGGTAACTTTCGTGCGGTAAAGCACGGGAATAGGGTGTATGGGCACCCGGATTAATTAAGAAAAATTTTGTGCGGATTAGCACGGGTATAGGGTGTATGGGCTCTCTGGTTAATTTAAATGCATACTTGTGTAACTTATGGTTATAAGCGGATGGAATAGATATAGCGGGCTTAGAGCCACATGACTAGAGAGTGATATGCGAAGCTTGAAACATTACACTCATCTTAATTTCGAGGATGAAATTCGTTTATAAGGGGGGCGAGTATGTAACAACCCGTAATTTTGAGGATTAAATATTTAATTATTTTTGGGAGTTATAAAATTATTTAAATTGAAGAAACTTAAATTCATGAGTTGGAGAATTTATTTGAGTGGGTCGAATTATTTATAATTGACGACTTTTAAGTTTAATGGTTCGAAATCTCATGTGTCGCACTTTGAGGTCGAAATTTGGAAATGACAAAAAGTATTTCGGATGACAATTCTGAGTGTGCGGTTGAGTCCGGATGGATCGAGATAGTCAGAAAAGAGTACCCGGGGGTAGTAATTGGGTCTCAGAGTAGTTTTGGGCATAGCCGGACCCACACGGGGTAAGTTGGGCCATTTTAATTAGGCCCATATGGCCAAAAACAGGATTAAGGGTTTTTAATCAAATTGAGAGACTAGGGAATGACAGTCAACACAACTCTAAACCTAGGGTTTTAGAGAGGCATAGAGGAAAGAAAATCAAGAGCAATTGGGAACCTTTTCAGAGACAAATTAAGGGGTAAAAGTGAAGGTTCGTCATCAAACCATCCCCTACAACGGGTCAGACTCTACGAATGACTTCAGGCAAGTGGTTAACTTGCTGTAATAATAGATTTATGATATCCAATTCATATTTTAGCGATGTGTAAACTAAAATTCATTTTTGGGTATAAATGGGTGAAAATGGGGTTTTGTTAATGGAATACTTAGCTGAGATTCAAAGTAAGAAATATGTGTATTATATATCCCTAAGTAAAGATAAAATGAAATTTAAATATATTTAATGATTAACATGGAATCTTTATGAGTTCTTGGATGAAGAACATGAATCTTGAATGACTTAGGGTTTAATTGATGAACACAAGATGTCAATCTGCTAGAATTTTCAACACAACTTTAAACGTAAACCATTTGAGTTATACTTCGAATTAGAGTACGAACCATACATCCCTGGAAAGGTATTTCTCTTAGATATTCAATGAACTTGGAATTGGGTCAATCGGAGTTCTGTAGAGGGAGTAATCGACATTTTACTACAGGGTGTTTGATCTGTCAATATAGTTATCTTCCATAATTTGGACGTGACTTTAAACATGTGCGATTTGAATTTTACTTCGAATTAGAGTGTGAACCATATATTCCTGGAAAGTTATTTCTCTTAGCTATCCAATGAACTTGGAATCAGGTCAATCGGAGTTCTGTAGAGGGAGTAATCAACATTTTACTACAGGGTGTTTGATCTGTCAACATAGTAATCTGCCAGAATTTTGACGTGACTTTAAACGTGTGCGATTTGAATTTTACTTCGAATTAGAGTGTGAACCATACATTCCTGGAAAGGTATTTCTCTTATATATCCAATGAACTTATAATTAGGTCAATCAGAGTTCTATAGAGGGAGAAATCAAAATTTTACTAGAGGGTGTTTAATCTGCCAGAAAATTTGAGACTTTTCTTTTTAAGCCTCAAATGTCTAAAATTTTATCGGGGAAGTGTTTGGGAACTTGATGAAATATATTGATGGAATAATGACATGGAAGTAGGTTTATGATTGAGTGTTGGACTTTAATTTTGTGAGAGAGTTAAAGTGGAGATTCATAGGCTTGATTGTGACCTACTCTAATTCGTGATGATAAGAATATAATTACGAAAAAGCGTGAGCAGGCATAAATTCGTTAGGTCAGTGGGTTAACAAGGGTAACCACTGAATTGATATAAAAAGGGGTAACTAGAACCCTTAGAGTTGTGTGAATAGTTGAATTCATACGAAAGTGAAATAAATTCGTAAAGCAAACAAGTACGGTGAATATTAGAGAGAAATATATTACGTACAAGTATGAATAATTGGGTTGTGTAAATACCTACTGTTTTATAGGATTACTTGGGTTGTGAATGCCTATTATGTGTTTCCTTGTGATAGGAACATAGACTCAGAAAATAGTAAGTTACGGGCGAAGTGAGCGAGTCCGGGTATAATGGTTGGGAGACATCAAATATTAAATTAATTAATGTGAGATTAATTAAATTATAGTCGGACTGTAGACTCGGGAAAGTATTAAATTAATGAATGTGAGATTAATTAAATTAGAGTCGGACTGTAGACTCGGGAACGTATTAAATTAATTAATGTGTAAATTAATTAAATTAGAGTCGGACCACAGACTCGGATTCTTATTAAATTAATGAATGTGTAAATTAATTAAATTAGAATCGGAATCCAGACTCGGATTAGTGTTAAATTAATTGACGTGTTAATTAATTAAATTAGAGTCAGATTGCAGACTCGAAAAGGTATTAAATTAATAGGTGTGTTAATTATTTTAATTAGAGTCGGACGACAGACTCGGGGACGTAATAAGTTAATTACGGTGTGAATTGAATATATTATAGTCAGACCATAGACTCGGAAAGATGATAAATTATTAAGTGAGAAAATTAATTAAGAGAGTTGGGATATAGACTCAGAGAATTTCAGGCTAGTGTTACGGATCTTTGAGTACACGGTAAAGCCGGGGTTTATAGTATATATATACGGTGTAGTGATAGTATATATATATGTCTGTATATATTGTGTGTGCTATTAAATATCAGTGATTAGATATTTATTTAATTTATATACTCTAGTGCTATCAAGGGAGGTTGCGCGATGTGGGTGAATTCCCTAGCTTGAGGAGTAGGGTGAGTATATCCCCAGGTCATAGCGTCCGGTATATGGGTGAGGGGATTATCTCACTTTCAGGGAAGGAATGTGACCGCCTCCACTTCGTTTATGTTTTGGTTCAGGTTGGTGAGCGATTCCAACTTGGGTAACTAGGTTATGTGAGCACACCTCGTGAGATAGAACTTTAGAGGGAATTATCCGGCGAGGGTATACTCGGAGGGATGGATATACGTATGTTATATGTGTGAATGCTTTAGTAAAGGTACGTATATAATGGTATTCAATATTATATGCGTGTAATAATACAGTGTGTGATGTATTTACTTTATATAACTTGTGACACGGTTATATGCTACTATTTAAGAAGGAATTAATTAAGTTAATTATGAGATAACTTATAATTCAAGACTCATTATACTCGGGTTAGAGTAGTATGGCAAAGGGAGGTTATAACAGGACTAGTTAGACGGGATAGTACAACTATGTGGGGGTCAAGGTAACCGTTAGGTGTGCACAATAGTGGAGGGGTGAGAATGTCCACAAGGGAGTGCGACACTAACTTAAATATGAAGCACATTCATGCATTTTAAATTGCTGCGGTTAATTCACTTGCTAAATATTTTCAAAATATTTTGGGTTCTAACCCTTGCTATAAAACTATTTTCAAAACCTTTTAGGTGTCCAGACACAAGGATGCCAGCATTGATATTCTATTCCAGGGACACGGAGTTGTGGCATATGTGGATGCTAGCAGGAGTTTGGATTAGGCGCATCGTTCATTTATTCCTGGAGTAGGAATCATGTATCAGTTTTAGTTTTATTTAAGGCTTGTCGCCCAGACTTCTCAGTACAGTTTTTAGATGTATTTATTCAGGTGTTAAATATTTTTATTAGATTTCACTTTAGTGGCCGATGGTTTATTCGGCAAATTTATTTAATTAATTATTCAGTTGGGTTTTATTCAGTTGTGTGAATGGTTTATATTTATTTCCTCATAACTGTTTTGTTTAATTAAAAAGTTAGAATTGGAACCAGATTTTGGAATACTAGGTGGTTAGTAAGTTTTAAAAAGTTTTCGACAGTGATGCTAAGGATGAACCAACGGGGATTCCTGTTTTAATTTGGTATAGGACTGATCACCCGGTATTTTATTTGACTGGGTATCATAGCTTGGTACCAACCTTGGCCTGGATGAGTACAAGGTTGGTGAAGTATGACCCCTGCCTTGGCTGGTGATTATATGACGACCTTGGCTGGAATGCCAGTCGAGGTTAGATATCTGGAATGTCGGCCATGGCCGATGTTGCCTTGACACTTGATGCTGAACCTGTAAGGCCTTGCTGATCTTAGGTGAAACTAGTAACGTCGATAATGGTCGATGTTGATGGTGATTCTGATGGATAACCCATGTCCATAATTACCTTGGATGATCCCTTGGCCGAGGTGATACTTGTAAGGTCGGTTGTGGCCAACCTGATGGATAACGGACCCTATGAGTCATGTAGACCTCGGTTGATGCCCAATCATGGTGGTACCTGCAACGTCGATTGTGGCTGACCTGGCTAAGGATAACATTGCTGATGGTAAGCTCGAGCTCTTATTACCTCGACCGTCATATAGGCCGAGGTTGATGTCTCTGAACTGGAAGGTACACTTTGGGCATATCATCTACGATACACCAGGGCCTAAAGTTTTTGACCCATTATGGAATGGTAGTAGTTAAGGGGAACTAGGCAGAGGCACGGGAGTGTTACTACACCTTCGCTGATCAGGAAGAGTATAAGAAGCTGACGGTCACCTACGAGATTGAAATGATTGATTCTCGAGATGAAAATAGTTGGTCAAGGGGAAATCAGTCGAAGAAATTAAGGTTGTTTCACTTAATGTCAACCATCCCGAGAAGATCGTTCAGATCGGATCGTCCTTAGATCCCTATCCAAAATAAGAACCCATAGACTTCCTATGACAACACATAAATATATTCACATGGAGCCATGAAGACATGCTTGGGATTGATCCTGGTTTCATTTACCATTAATTGAGTCTAATGAAGGGGGAGAAGCCATCTAAATAAAAGCGGATGGTCTTTGATGCCGAGAAGAACCTTATTGTACAGGAGAAAGTGCTTAAGCTCCAGAAGGCTAATGTCATCAACGACGTCAAGTACCCAAAGTGTCTGTCCAATGAAGTGATGGTACGCAAGAAGAACAATAAGTGGAGTATGTGCGTTGATTTCACCGACTTAGATAAGGCGTGTCTCAAAGGCCATTATCCCCTTCCCCGTATTGACTAGCTAGTCAACATAACTTCGGGCCATGAACTCCTCAGTTTTATGGACGCATAATCTAGATACAACCAGATTCGGATGAAGCCTTCAGATAGGGAGAAGACATTTTCATCACTAGTCAAGGTACTTATTATTATAATGGCATACCCTTTGGTCTCAAAAATACAGGGGCCACTTATCAACGACTGATAAATAAAGTCTTCGAAGATCAGATTGGGGTAAACATGGATGTGTATGTGGACGATATGTTTATGAATAACGGGACTACATCCAACCATATTAGAGATCTCGGGCAGATGTTCGATCAACTAGAGAGGCAACAGATGAAGCATAATCCAACAAAGTGTGTGTTCAGAGTAAGGGAATGAATATTTATGGGTCTCATTGTTAATCAGCGAGGTATTACAAAAATCCCGAGAAGATTCAAGCTATGATCAGCATCCAGTCCCCTATGATGAAAAAAAGTGCAACGATTAAAGGGACGCATCGCCGCCCTCAACAGGTTTGGCTCCAGAGCCACTAATAAATGCTTACCCTTCTTTAAAGTTTTAAAAAAATCTTTCGAATGGAATGAAGAATGCGAGAACGCCTTCATGTAACTAAAACGGTACCTAGGGTCACCCCCATTGTTATGAATACCTGTCCATGGAGAAAATCTCTACCTATATCTCGCCGTATCAGAATCAACCATCCACTCAACATTAATACGACAAGAATAGGACACCCAAATACCAGTTTTTTACACCAGTAAGGCATATTGGGGGGTAAAAATTGGGTACCCAAAGATGGATAAATTAGCCTTGGCACTGAGAGAAGCTTTTAGGAGGATGAAGCCGTACTTCCAGGCTCATACTATCGAGTCTACACCGACCTCCCACTGTTGCAAATTCTGCAAAAGCCTAAAAGGTATGGTTGCTTGATGGACTGGGTAGTAGAACTTGGCGAATACGATATTCAGTATGAGCCACAAACTATCATAAAGGGGCAAACAGTGGAAGATTTCATTATCGAATTCACGTACGAAGAAAAATCACCATAGCAGACTCCTCCGAAAGAGAGATCCACCTCTAAAAAGTATACTTCTTCAAAAGGTAGCCCTTTCACAGATGATTTCGAGTAAAATTCCTTAGAAGATAACCCACTAAACAGAATAAAAGCACTACAGGACGCAGGATCCCAACAAAAATTATATAAATTTGGAAAGCTCAAGGAATTCGGTTTAAGTCATAACAGTATCATATGAAAGTTGTATATTGATGGATCTTCTCGCGCGTCCAGTATTGGCATATGAATCATTATCTCCACCCTTTATGAAATAGACGTGGAATATACCCTTCATTTCTAGTTTGACGCCTTCAATAATTAGGCAAAATACGAGCCGTTGATAACAGGTTTCGGACCGACCACATCATTAGGGGCCGACCACATCATGGCACACAGTGACTCCTAAAGTCCATGATCAAGTACTTGGCCATAGTACAACACTGGTTGGGAACGTTCTGAAAGGTGAAGATTGTGAGGATACCCCGATCAAACAATGCTCAAGCAAATGCCTTAGCAAAACTGGCTTTGACGAAAAGAATCGAATTGAGAAAAATAGTTCCAATTGATATATTTCTTCAAGGAAGAATGAATGAAGTATCTTTAGGTGTCATGGAAATAACCCTCAGTCCATCTTCAATGGACCCTATACGGGAATACATAGAAATCGATGAGCTCCCTTCTGATCCAAAAGAAGCCACAAAGCTGCATTATAAGGCAACCCACTATGTGATGGAGACCGAGGTACTATACAAGAGGGGGTATATTATCTCATTGCTAAGATGTGTTCACCCCAGTGAAGTTAGCAAACTGATCCAAGAAGTACATGAAGGATGTTATGGGGCACACTCTACTAAAAGGTTACTGGTAAAGCGAATCGCCACCTAAGGCTAATACTGGCCGACCATAAAGGTTAACTACGCTGATTATTCTAGAAAATGTGACAAGTGCTAGAAATATACAAAAATCCATCGCATACCGGGAGCGCCACTTACCCCGATCACTTCTACTTGGCCATTTTCAATATGGGGAATGGATTTGGTCTAACCACTCCCCAAAATGAAAGGGCAATTCAAATATTTAGTAGTGGTGGTAGACTACTTCACTAAGTGGGTTGAAGTCGAGCCGTTAGTGGAGATGCCCTACGAGAGAGTCTTCCAATTTATCTAAAAGAATAAAATATGTTGCTACGGCATGCCCTATACATTCATCACGGACTATGATAATAGTCTGATAATCAAGACTTCGTAGACTATTACATCTGGTCAAACATCTTAAAACTACACTCTGCCCTTGGACATCCACAATGCAACCAACATAATGACGTAACTAATAAAACATTATTGGATGGAATCAAGAAGATATTGGACGATGTTAAGGAAAATTGGATTAACGAGCTGCACAATGTGCTTTGGGCCTACAAAACTACTCCGTGGACGGTGATAGGAGATACACCGTACATGCTCTGATTTGGCACATAAGCAGTGGTACCAACTGAAATTAAGCTTCCCAACCATAGGGTACTCAACTTCGACTCTCCTAAGAGTGATCGAATGAGAAGGTTGTACCTCTACTTAATAGAGGAGGTAAGAGAGAACGCGACTCTTCGCGTAGCGGACTATCAATAAAGAATAACCTGATTCTATAATCGAGCGTAGTCAGGACATAAACTTATCGCATCGAAACACTCGAGGGTGAAGAGTTAAAAAAACCCTGAAATTCATAACACTTGAGAAAATATTACCAGTAGTATGTTAAGTTGATCATGTACTCAGTAGTTTCGTATGAATAAAATATCAGTTTCTTTCATTTCCATTATTTGTGTTTCTTTTATTTTTTTGGGCAGGAGATATATATATACATATCTCTAACCTGTGCAGAATCCTAACTCTTGTACACTCTTCTTAAGACTGCGAACAAAAATTGTGACAATAATAAAATTACTGTATGATCTCATAGGTCACGAACATAATCATCCTGTACGATTTCGTTGAACAAACAAGTCACGAATAAAACCTATATGGCCTCGTTAAACAAAATAGGTCACGAACGGAAAACTAGCTTCATTTACCATCTTATCTTCACACAAATAGTGAACAAGAAGCTTAACTTAACCTTTGTACGATCCAATGGGTCGCTAATGGAAAATGATCAGCTGCTAAAAAAATTACGGGGTACTCCCATACTTAAAAATACAAAAGTAAGCACATGTGACGCTTTTGCAAGGCAAAAAGAAAGTATTTTGACAGCAGCACATAGAAAAAGCAAAAAAATACTTCAAAAAAAGAACACTTCACCATCTTTCATACATATAAGCACAAAAGTTACTTCAACCAGTTCAAAAGAGGAGTTACATCACCCAAAAAGAAGATAAAACAGTATACATAAAGCTTCACGCAAGACATAAAATAATAAGAATATTATCATCAGCAGGACCAAGGGTGTGACAACCCAGATATAATTATGATAAATTATATTTTAATCATGCTTATATTATGTGATATGAATAATGTGTTATTAGTATATCTAATGTTAAGTGATTATGTTTAGTCTAATCCTACTTTGATAAATTGTGAAATGTCGAGTTATGTACGAACATAAAATTTTGTTATTCTCGATAGAAATGTTCCTGTTTAAGACTAGTTTTGACCCCTATAACATTACAAATGACATGAGGTGAAAGCTATATAGTTGTATACATGTGAGTTAGGGTTGTAAAACAACAAACGGTGCATCAAACAGATGTCCGAGTAAGAAGTTATGCCGAATTTACGAACAAGGGGCAAATATGTCCATTCCCTTTAAGTGGAAAATTGTCTTTTAGTAAACAAGTGGTTTAATTTGATTGGTGGGCATGGGAGGCAGACTTGGACGACTTAAACCTCTCCCTTTAACTTATTTCTTCAGCAAATATAACCCTAGGTTCAGTTTTGAGAGATTTAAGCTTAAGGAAAGAGAAAGTGGAAGTTTAAGGAAGAAAGATTACAAGAAAAGCTAGGGAAATTCCAAGAAAATCCTTAAAGTGTTTCCAAGGTATAAGTTTGTGATTAATATTGTTTTAATCTTGTATTATACTTATTTCAAAGTATATAAATCATGAATTAGGGATTAAAATTCCATTACCCTTTGTGATAATATGTATTGGTTCATATGTGAGGTAGGTGGTGTTTATAGGCCATATTGGTTTGTATTAAACCCCCTTGTATTCAAACTTGCATATATATATATTTGTGTGATTACTGGAATTCATAAATTCCAATTGGATATGAAATTATACTAATATATTCATATTATATCCTAAGATTAGAATTTATCTCCTTGTGGTTAGGCCTTAATGATAATTTCAAGTTGGTACATAGTTGTTGTTTGTATATTTCATTTCGGTATGTCCTGAGTTTAGTCAAGTTTTTGACATAGCAAATGAAGTAAAAAAAATATGAAACTTTAATTATGTACTATTAAGTATGTGTACTGAAAATGGGTTGAAAATAATGGAAAGTTATGCTTTAGAAAAATTATGAAAATTCTTGGAAGTCGAAGGAACAATAGAGAAGCTTGTAGGGCAGATTTCTTGTGTTGTAAAGAAATTGTCATAACTTGCTCTAGGAAGCTTGAATAATTACACCATCACTTGTAATGGAAATTATATTCATATATGTTTTCATATTGATAAGGTTGGACACCTGTATTTATACAATTCGGGAATATAGGATGGTTGAGTATAGAAGACAATAATTTGAGGCCATATTGAATACCCCATGAAAGAATATTGTTATCTCCTCTTTCTAAAGAGTATTTTGAGTACATGTTTCATGTGTACATACATTGAGAATTATGTTTCCATATTTACATTGGTTTAATTATAAATCCCTTATGAGGTATTTCCTAGGGTTGAATGTTCATAACTTTATCAACATGTGTACCATAGTTTTGTCTTTACTTATGTTTCATGAAATGTGACTGAAGTGGAATTATATTGTTGTTGTATAGTCATGGAAAGTTATATAATTATGTTAGGATAATACTTATGATTGATATTTAGTACTGATTTAGTTGGATTGACAGGTGTAAGGTCTAATCAACCCAGTTCAGCTCCACCCGAAGGAAATATAAATACATAGTTGACTACACAAGGTGAGTGTACTCACTGGAATGAGGTATTTGTATACTGTTACGAATATGATCATAATGTTATGAATATAAAATTGTTCATTTCGGTTTATCGAAATGAGAGGTTACTCCTCGACCCGAAATATGGGAGATTTGTCTATTAATGACAAGGGGTTACTCCTCGACCAGGAATGGGGGAGAATTGTCTATTTAGACAGGATATATGAATCATGATTAGGAAAAGTTGGTCATTAATTATGAATGAGCCGGATAAGTTAATATATAATTATATGGACATGATATATTGCATTTAAATTCAAGCAGTAGTATAGTAGTGATGCATTCACTGGGCTATTTTGCTCATGGTTCCTATGTTCACATTTTTTCAGGTAACGCGATGTCACTACCAAATCTAGGAGGTCGGGTTGGGTTAGCTAAGAATGGGAGAAACATGGATTTTTGTGTGTGTAAATGATGTAATTAAGTCAACTTATCCTTCAACAAAGTTTTTATGGACATGACTACTCTGATGTTGTAAAAAGGCTTTTAGTTATATGGATTTACAATTATGACTCTGAAATTAAAACTCATGTTTATGGTTTGGTTAGATTAATTAGGGTTTTACTCACTTTGACTTTCAGACTTAATTATAAGTAACTGGGTTGGGGTGTGTGAAAGGGCATTTAGAGCTGGCAAAGGAGCGTCGCTACCATCCTCTCCTGCTAGAGCAGTTGCTTTTTCATCATCTCATTGACATGTGCTCACTTCTGTAGCAATATCCGGATAATGGTTATGACCCTCTTCTTCAGCTCTTCGTACCCATCTAAAAAAAGGCAACACAATCTGCATTATACTCAATCGAGGATTTATACTTATGTACTCTAACCTCCTTAGAAGACACTAGAGCTTCACGAGCACTCTGCATATCAACTACCATAACTACTTTATCTTGCTCTGTCTTCTGTAACTCCTCCTGAGTAGCAGTAAGAGCTTTATTAAGACTTTTGATGGTGGCATCATCAGTAACAGACTTGTCCTTAAGCTTGGTGATCTCAGCCTTGGCCGAACTCAAGTCAGTCATTTTCGACATTAGCTGGTTATCCCCCTTTTCCAATTCCTCGGCCATCTTCTTTAAGTCACTTAATACCTGTTTCAGATCAATCTTTAATTTCTTATTCTTGTAGGACATCTCCTAAAATTCAATATGGTTGACCATAACTTTCTCCCTTATGACGGTAGTAGTCATAGCAGCTAGTGAGAAGAAGAATCACCATCAGAACAAGAAATTAGTCTGATGTACATAACAAATAAACAAAAGGAGTGCTTACCACCAAAAGCCTATATTAAGTCAACCTCCATAAAAAATCAAGTTCGTAAACCGTCAAAAATTTGAAGTCCTTACAGTGACCATAATAACCGAGCAAATCAGTAGTGTTGATAGAATGGTGGAAAATGGAGTCAGGATCGGCCCTCAACTCTTCAGATGTAATCCTATGAGCCGGATCAAACTTAAATTCCTCTACCTCTCCAAATCTAGAGATATGACCTTGACCCCCTCACCATCATGCGAAGAGGAGGCCTAGTCTCTTCCACTCGGGGTATCTTAGTAACATTCTGGTCAATAGGAGGATCTAATAATTATTTCTCCCCGATAGTGGGGGATTACAGGTACATGGGGGCTTTCCTCTTTGACTTAGCTTGGACTGCTACAGCTTCATCATTCTTATACCGAGCATCCTACTCAACCTTTTCCTTTTCTTCGGCCAATTTCTTCTTCTAATCTTCCATCTTGCTTTTGCCCTGCCTTCATCCTCTTCCTCCTATCCAATTCCATCGTTTTACGGTCAATGTGGCAATGGGCCATACCAAATGTCTCCTCAAAAGGGTGATTTGTAAAGGCTGGGGTAAGACGAGCAAGATGGTTAGGGAACCAAGCAAATATACATTACAGACCAGAAAAGAGGGACATTCTACCTGTATCAACACCTGTTTGTCTGTCTACTGACCACTCGTTCTCTGGAAACGTCATCTACAATAGTGTATATCCCTCCAAGGAATCTTCAACCTCAACCGGTGGAAGGCCACCGGGAAGAGTGTGATATCCGATAACTATGAACTCTTCTACCAAAAAAAGATCATCAAAAGTGGGGGGGGGGGGAGGTTATTCTCATAATAAGAATCAATCAGGTTGATTAAAGATGGTGGCCATCTAGGGGATTCTTCACTGAAAAATACCAAATATAAAAGATTCTTAGTACTAAGAGACGAGAAGAAATATATAATCCAATCATAAAAAGAGAAGAATGCAATACCTATCTAGTTAGGACCCTTCTATTCACGGGGGATCCTACACGATCTATCTATCTCATGGCGCTTGAACTCCTATTTGCTCGTCGTAAACACATACTATCCCTTTTAGTTGTAATTGATGGTCTGTACCACTGTCACCATCCTATACAGGAACTTGCGAGGGCAAAAGTATTAGTAACCAGGAGCCCCAGCGTTGTCTTTTAACCCATAAACGTATCTAAATATATCCCCAGTTAGGTCAAATATAGTCCTCAATTTCCATAACATCACGACCCCAAGCATCGTCCTATAGGCGTTAAGGGGGAGTTGGGTCAAGGTCACTCCATACCCTCTCAAAATAGATCTGATCACTAGATAGAGGGGCAGTATGAGCCTCAATGGCAGAGCCCAAAGGGGTAAGGAAATTTCCTCAACATCGTTCACATCATAAACCCTCTCCTCAGATGAAGGGATCCTCATTTGGACAACTATATGAATCATGTCATTTTCTCTCAAAATGTCAAGCTCATCCTCAGTAATGGTGGATGGATAAGAGGAATCTAAAGAGCCTTCCTCATCCTCTTCCGCTGCCTCGAAAAAAGACCCTTCTACTGAGATATCGATGGAAAGGGACCTACATCGACTTCGGAAGGCGATTATAAATAAATGGCTGACATAGATTATTTATTCACAGAATTAATTTTTGGAGACAGGGGGAAAAGATTGGTTAATTTTAGGCTATTTACAACAGGTGAGCTAACGAAGGGTTCATCTGGATAGGGGTAGAACCACTGCTTGACGGGGCTTGAGGTGTATACCTAGGATGCCTTGGTTCATCTTTTGGCATAACTACCTGCAGAGGGCATGGGAAAAGTCGAGCTATAATTCCTGGGTGTTCTGCCTCAAGTCTGTGCACAAAGTCGTATATGAGCTGAATGTCAGGTGGAAAATTCATCAAGGTACCAAATTAATCCTCAAAAAAGAAAAAAAAATGGAAATACAACAAGTGAGAGAGAGGCGTTGGACGGCAGGTCACGAACTTAACAATATGACACTATAAAACTCTCACACCACCCAAATCCTAGGCCAACTAACTCAATGGTTGTCTAAATCGCTGGAATCCATTAGAAATCCTTCACAGCATTTGGTGAACCAACTAGAAAAGGTAAATTAAGTCTACGATTAACTAGTGAAACTCTTAAAGAGGTTGGAAGGGGTGTACCTGACTAGCAAAATAAAAGATGGAGGAAATAGATAAGAAATCATACCAATAAATATCATCAAACACCCAACGGACTGAAGTAGTCACAACAGATGAAGTGCCCAAGCGAAGGGGAACGAAGAAATATTCATTTTCTCTCTCTAAAACTCAAAACGTATGGTGTTATGATTTTGAAGGAAATGCAACGTATTTATAGTTTTAAAAAGGCGGCAGAAGTGTCACTTCCTAGGGAGACACATAACCTGCACACCAACTGGCGGTGCATAGAACCTGTACACGCGCTTGGCAGTAATCATTACATGGAGATGATATAGCTGCCTACCACATGTCATCATTGTTTCCACAAACACCAAAGTCAATCTTCTCGGCACAGGCCGACCAGGTGGTAAGCTGACCAACACGCCTCTGTAATACCCCGTATTTTCTGTGATATTTATTTTTGGGATTAATTGAATTAAATGTGTATTAATTGAAAATTAATCCGGATAAAATATTAACGAGATGTGAGTTAGTATTTGGTTATAATGTGTATATATGGCAATATATGAATATTGGAATTATTGAAATTGTCGCGAGATTGAAATACGGCAATTTGGGAAATTTTGTTGGGACGCGCGTGACAGTCGCGTCAGGAATATAATTATTTGAATTAAAAAGTGAATTTTATTTTTATCACCCGTATGGTCATTTTGAGTGCGTCAACGCGTTCGGAAGGGTCGAAATAGTCAGAAAACACTAGCCGGGGGTTTAGTTTGGGTCCCGGGGCATTATTGGGCCATACCGGTAACTTATAGGGGCGTTTTGGTAATTTCGAAAATTGGGTAATTAAAACCCACGAAAATTAGAGTTAATATCTGACTTAGTATTAACCCACTAAGCCATGTTCCAACCCCAATTTAGGTAGTGGGCTACGGGAGAAGTTAGAAACCATAAAGATTGGCAAAAACCAACCCCACCTCCATTAACACCTTGAGAAGAACTTGTAGAGAGAGAGAGGAAGAGAAGAATTCTGCAGAGAGAGAGAGAAGACAATCCAACCTTCAAATTCAGAGAAATATTAAGGCAAGTGGTTTAATTACAATTGATTCAAAGCTATGCTTTTCCATGTTTAGGAATTATCGAATTTATCTTGGAAGATGATATAGACCCATGAATTGGAAGTTTAAAACAATGAATTATGTTAGGGACTGCATGTAGTAACAATCTGGACGAATTATGAATTCAAAATTATGACCCTTGATGATTTAAAAACGGATTTAAGAAGAGGTTTATGAATGTTCTTGAAAGAGTTAGAAAACTAGGGTTCTTGATGAAAATTGATCCATATATAGCCCTTGGTTGATGAATTATTGGTTTTAGAACGTTATTAATGTTGTAGGATGATTGTATGATGATACTATAACGTTATATTAGAGATTCATGCATTAAAAGTATGTTTTGGGATGATTTGAAAACTGCAAAACGAAGCAGTCCGTAGCCATACCTGGTGTGTTCGATCGATCGATGCTCATCAGTCGATCGATCGACCACCATCGATCGATCGAAGGTAAAGGTCGATCGATCAAACTTCCCAGAATGAATAAAGTTTTCCCTATTTTAAATTTTAATGGTGGTAATCCTTGGAAAATATTATTGGAGACCTTATTAATACCCTTAAACTTAAGGAAGACCAGTAGGCATGATTATAAAATTTGGACCTTAATTAGAATTCAATTTGAGGAATTATTCTAAATTAATGAAATTCGATAAGTGAGATAATAGTTGGGTTAATAGTTTAAATTTGAATAATTTGAAGAAATGAGGTTTGGGGCAGAAGTAAAGACCTTAGGAATAAAGATGTTATATGTGAGAATAATAGGAACTTAATAGTCTATTTGAGATAGGTATTAAGTATAAGAAACTACAACGTGAGACGTGTCGGCAGTTTAACTTTTATATTATCGGGAGACTTAAAAATATATGAATTTGGAATAATGGTATAAAGATGTAGAGTATACCTTTATTTATATTGAGATATCTAAGATGTGTGAATGCTTAGCATATAAATTTTATGTGTATGACATACCTACCATACTTTCTATCACGGGAGGTTTACGTTCGCTTAGGGCCTTCTTATCCTTGTGTTTCCCGGATTTAGATTGGTTACTTCGATGAACATAGGTCAGAGAAGGACTTATTGGGTTGTTAATAAGTTTGCTGATCGTGGGAGCGTAGGTATGTACGTGACCCATGTGATGTGACTATGTTAGCCTCCATTATTTGTGATGTTGTTATCTGAACGATTCCTGAGAGATTCGGAATGCGTGATCCTTATGTACGTGATGTACCGGGATGGATAGCAGAGTATGTGTGCACCGCAGCTTAACCTTTGGGTGCTTGTACTGTATATTTATGATGTGAATAATATACGGTTAAATGAAAAGGAAATTGCCATGTTAAATTATGAGTATAGTAATTGTAATATTATGAAAAGATAAAAGGAGACTGATACCAATAAATGGTTTTGTTAATAATTGGGAATCCGAGAATTAAAGTAGAACTCTCTATTTAATTGTTAAGGTTGGAATTAAAACGTGAACCGAGTAGAAGTGTTAGAAACTCTTTTGAACTAGATAGTTATGAGAAAACACATGAATGGGTACAGGAACGTTAGGAGTGCACAGTTAGACGAGAGGTGAGTATTTCATGTGAGAGAACGTCCTAACATGTATTTTGCATTTATTGTTTTAAATGTTATTAAAGCACTTGCTGTTTTTAAAATACTCTCCACTTTCGGGCTCTGACCCGTTTGCTTTCAAATCTATTTTTGTAAAAACCATTTTAGGTGCCCAGCCACAAGGACACCATGCTTAGGATCCTTATTCAAGTGACGAGCTATAGCTGTTTGTGGAAGTTACAGGACTTTGCTTGTAGACGCTTCATCTATCTTGACTCTTTATTCAGCATTTATCAGTTGTAGGGCATGTCGCCCATTTCTTTTAGGGACATTTCATTTATTTCAGTTATTCAGACCTTGGTTTGTATTTATTCAGGATTCAGACTTGTCTTATTATTTTCAGTTGTGGTATTGTTGTGTGGAGTTTTCCTCCGGACTTATTACTATTTGTGGTTATTTCATTACTTCGTTATGGTGATTGGATTCATGTTATTCTTCCATTATTCTTTTATTGCATGTTAATCAGACTTAACTTAAAATTTGGCAACTTACTTTTTAAATACTAGGTGGTTAGTAATCATTAAAATGTTTTCGACAGTGATGCTATTAACTGAACCAACTTGGCATTTTGTATTTATTTAATAAAGGAGTAGCTACCCGGTATTTAATTAGTCGGGGTGTCACGGGTGGTATCAGAGCATCAGGTTCTAGTGTCCTTTAGGATCTGTACGGCTTATTATGTTTCCTCTGAGCTTTCTTTGATATAGAGCCCTATGTTTAGGATCGTTGATATCTTTGGTGAGATTTCGTTCTCCTGCTTTAATACATATGGTAGTGAATCTTATTTGCGATCGGGTGTATTCGTGTGCCGAACAATGCAGTACGTCAGGCGAAGACAGTTGGGTGAACAGTAGGAGGCAAACATATATTGAGGTTAATTGATTTATTTAAAGAAGAAAGACCGTAGTTGAAGTCACCGATATTATGGCACGGAAGTCCTGGAAGATATAGAAGGCTAAGGCGCGACTTGAGACTTCCGGGTACGGCTATAGTAGGAATGGGGTCAAATTAGACACATCCAACAAGGTTGGAACGGGAGAGAAAGAATTAAATGTAATATTGAAGAGAACCAGCAGTAGCAATACTCGAAGGGCGAAGACGGCATGTGCTAGCCAAACGAACGCAATGTATCCAAAGGCTTGGACTTGTGTCGGAGTATGGCCAATCGAGAGTGAAAATTTGAGGAAAATTTTTCTTATCTCGTGAGAACGGAGTTTCAATGGGGAGAAACAATCCCCACACTTATAAGTGGAATGTGATGTCGAGAGAAGGCGTACACGAATGATTTGACTATAAGTTCCTTGATCAAAGGTTTAGGATGAAAACCGAATGTCGTTCTGAACTCACACGAGAGGTCCGGACAGAGGTCGCTCTGTGAGAAGAAATAAAAATTATTTAGTGAACCCTCCACCGGGTAAAGTAAGTGAAACGGAGAAGGGGATATTAAAGGGAGAATTTACATAGAAGAATTGCTAGTCCTTCTAGCAAGATCCTGCTTGGACGGTTAAAGCATATAGTATGGTCGCAATGTTAATTTGGAGGTAAACAACCCGGGTGGGAATATACCAGGATCGAGAACTTTATATAAAATAAGACTGGGGAAAAACTGGTGTTGGAGAAGCACCACAATGGGAAGACCCAATGGAGAAACCGTTAAAATAATTCGATAGCGTAATTACTATCGAGCGATAGTAATTTCAGTAAGAGAGGTGGAAAATTAGTAGCATGTCCTTTAGGGCCGTCAAAACTAAGGGAACAACAGAGATAGTCGTCTGAGTCGAGACTACCAACGTCCGAGAGATGGACCACCTTAACATGATTTGTGAAACAAAAGATAAGTGGATTATGTGTATAGGTATTTCTGTGGGGAGTAAAACCCGGGCGTTATAGATTTTTTCCGATACGAGAGTAGGGATCAAGGTATTATGCTTGGCGAGGGCAACAGTTATTGAAATATTCGGTTTGGGACAACATGTGTGGTAAGTCCAGAAACCATTTGAGCAACCGGGACGATTGATAAGATAGAAGTATGAGTTACATCCTCAGCTGATGATGCATGTCAATTGTGGCATGAATGAGTTGCTACATTTGTCAAAATTGTTACTTTCACTTGAGATTCGAGTTTAGTGAGTCTATCAGTAATTTTATTATTTTTAAGAACATTTTCCCTAATAGTGTGAGGGTTACTTTTATTGTCATACGCGGAGGATGAATGGGTATATTAATAGCGGTTTATAATTTATTGAAATTACTCGTTTTAGTGCTGTATTACACGAGTATGTTATGATATTATTTATGGTTTTATATATGAGTATACCGATAGTGTGCTGGTATTACAAGTTCATTGGGATTGCCACCTTGGGGTAGCATGTTTTGTTCTGGCGAGGCCCCATCTGTGAGAGGGCCGGACCCGCAATCGTACTTTTGTATATAGGTATATATACATATATATGAATATGTTGTGATTTCAAAAAGGTATAATGGTCTTGGATATTTAATCCCAGTATGCATAGGGATTTCATTATTATGAGTCGTATGTAGTTGATCTACTGGTCAACAAAGAGTTAGTTGGTTTTTATAATTAACGATAGAGAGGTAGTAACAAAAAGAGTGCATTGTTTTATTCCCCGTTAGAGATTTGGGAGTTTATACTCATAGTTGTGTGTCCGGGGACGGGATTTTGAGAACCCCGATTTTAGTTACATGGTGTATATGGAATGTGATTACCATCAGTGTCAAGAGAAAGTGTCATTCGAAAGGAGTTCCTTGTTTAAGTGTCATTGCGACAGAATGTAACTTTGCTGAGAAACGAGAGTGTAGGGGTACATATTATGGACAGGGCTTAACGGATTCCGATGACCAACAATGTTAGGTAGTAATGTATCGTGGGGGTTCCTTGTTTGGATTTCGCTTTGCGAGACACCCCACGCATGAAACTTAGCGTAAGATTGGTAGTAAGGAGAAGTGTGGCCATTCGTTCATGAATTGGATACCTCTATCGATATGGGAGTACGTAGTTATAACGGGAAGTTACAAGGAGGAAATTATGTAATAAGGCCATTAGAGCCAGTTGTTAGTAAATTACAATAAGTACTAATAATGTTGGTTTTGTCACGGCGTGTGGAAGGACGCATTGAGGATAAGGAGGATTTAGGATTTCTAATTCAGAGGCGATTGAGAACGCCCAAGTGGTATAGCACCGTTGTATTCTTAGTGATAATAAAGAGTTTGGGATTTGGATGAAGCGTATATAATGTTTAAAGACTGTATGGTTGGGTTATAAGGGGTGTAGACATCTTGATTTGCTAAAGTGTAAATCGAAGGAAGAGGGAACATAGACGGGTAAGGCTATTACTTATGAGATTTAACGTCATAAGAAAAGGTGTAAGTGAATATCATGTGTAGTCAGTATAGCACGTACAAATTTGGAGAAAAGGTAGTAGAAAGCCATTTAAGAAAAGGATATCTCTTGAGAAGGCGAATAAATTATTATGAGCAATTTGGATTAGGATTCCGATCAATCGAATGCTGAGGGTAACTCAAATAAATAGAATGAGGATGTCAATCGGGTATAAATTCCAGATATGCACAAAGTGGTGAAAAGTGTAAAGGTCCAAACTTTTGGTATTCGTCGGGAGAATAAAATCATTAAGTATCATTTAACGGGGGAAAGTTTTATGTAAATCTCGGCATTGAAAGAGGTATAGTAAGTAGTAGAACAGTTGGGGTTAGATGATTAACCAGATAATTTTGTATCAAGACGACGACTCCAAAGATGGGAAGGTCAAGTTGGAGAATTTTCTCGAGAGGTAGCCAACTTATTGATAAGTAATGAGTTCCTTCGATTATGTGGGACATGTTGTCCAGAAAGAGAGAAATTGTTATATACTTGGGGTGATTTACTCTAGTAGATAGTGAACACGCCGGTACGTGGTTCGACGTAGTATTATATAGAACTGGGATGAAATGCAATGGAACCCACATTTAGGTGGGGTGACAATAAGTAGTGGTAAATAACGATCCAAACTCAGGGTTGTATCACCTATAACCCGAGGTACAGGCGCAAGGTGACTAACGACTGATGGATTGTATGAAAGAAATTTTAGATTCATTACGATATTTTTAAATTCCAAACCGAGTATAACTAGTGAGGTATATTGAAGTCATGAGGAGCAGATATTACCTAATGGTAGAGTTGACGGAAAAGCACCCGTATCTATTTTATAGTGAATAAGGTGCCTACAATTACTTTGTGCAACACCAACCGGCTGTAATAGTTTCCCTTATGTAAAGGTCACAACGTCGGGAATAGAGATTCAAAGAGTGGGCAAGAGTAGTCAGATGTATTATTGATTCCTTCCAGAATGGGTGTTTCATGTTTTGATAAACGCGAGAGTTAATGCGTAGTGAGGTGCGGACTCATAATGATATTGAGATAATATAACCAATGAAGTATAAGGTATTTTTATTCGAATGTTTTTTAATAAGAGCACAACGCGACGTGTATTCATCGAAGATTATTCTGATAAGGTATCAAGTATGTTAAACAAACTCATTGTGAAGCGAGGGTTTTAGTAAATTGGACTTTTCTTTATTATTGTTTTGAATACGGGAGGATACCTATTTTTCCAGGTGTGCCTTACTTTTCCGAATTTCGGGACGAAATTATGTTATTAGGGGGGAAGTATGTAATACCCCGTATTTTCTGTGATATTTATTTTTGGGATTAATTGAATTAAATGTGTAGTAATTGAAAATTAATCCGGATAAAATATTAACGAGATGTGAGTTAGTATTTGGTAATAATGTGTATATATGGCAATATATGAATATTGGAATTATTGAAATTGTCGCGAGATTGAAATACGGCAATTTGAGAAATTTTGTTGGGACGCGCGTGACAGTCGCGTCAGGAATATAATTATTTGAATTAAAAAGTGAATTTTATTTTTATCACCCGTATGGTCATTTTGAGTGCGCCAACGCGTTCGGAAGGGTCGAAATAGTCAGAAAACACTAGTCGGGGGTTAAGTTTGGGTCCCGGGGCATTATTGGGCCATACCGGTAACTTATAGGGGCGTTTTGGTAATTTCAGAAATTGGGTAATTAAAACCCACGAAAATTAGAGTTAATATCTGACTTAGTATTAACCCACTAAGCCATGTTCCAACCCCAATTTAGGTAGTGGGCTACGGGAGAAGTTAGAAACCATAAAGATTGGCAAAAACAAACCCCACCTCCATTAACACCTTGAGAAGAACCTTGAGAAGAACTTGTAGAGAGAGAGGAGGAGAAGAATTCTGCAGAGAGAGAGAGAAGACAATCCAACCTTCAAATTTCAACCTCAAATTCAGAGAAAGATTAAGGCAAGTGGTTTAATTACAATTGATTTAAAGCTATGCTTTTCCATGTTTAGGAATTATCGAATTTATCTTGGAAGATGATATAGACCCATGAATTGGAAGTTTAAAACTATGAATTATGTTAGGGACTGCATGTAGTAACAATCTGGACGAATTATGAATTCAAAATTATGACCCTTGATGATTTAAAAACGGATTTAAGAAGAGGTTTATGAATGTTCTTGAAAGAGTTAGAAAACTAGGGTTCTTGATGAAAATTGATCCATATATAGCCCTTGGTTGATGAATTATTGGTTTTAGAACGTTATTAATGTTGTAGGATGATTGTATGATGATACTATAACGTTATATTAGAGATTCATGCATTAAAAGTATGTTTTGGGATGATTTGAAAACTGCAAAACGAAGCAGTCCGTAGCCATACCTGGTGTGTTCGATCGATCGATGCTCATCAGTCGATCGATCGACCACCATCGATCGATCGAAGGTAAAGGACGATCGATCGACCTTCCCAGAATGAGTAAAGTTTTCCCTATTTTAAATTTTAATGGTGGTAACCCTTGGAAAATATTATTGGAGACCTTATGAATACCCTTAAACTTAAGGAAGACCAGTAGGCATGATTATGAAATTTGGACCTTAATTAGAATTCAATTTGAGGAATTATTCTAAATTAATGAAATTCGATAAGTGAGATAATAGTTGGGTTAATAGTGTAAATTTGAATAATTTGAAGAAATGAGGTTTGGGGCAGAAGTAAAGACCTTAGGAATAAAGATGTTATATGTGAGAATAATAGGAACTTAATAGTCTATTTGAGATAGGTATTAAGTATAAGAAACTACGACGTGAGACGTGTCGGCAGTTTAACTTTTATATTATCGGGAGACTTAAAAATATATGAATTTGGAATAATGGTATAAAGATGTAGAGTATACCTTTATTTATATTGAGATATCTAAGATGTGTGAATGCTTAGCATATAAATTTTATGTGTATGACATACCTACCATACTTGCTATCACGGGAGGTTTACGTTCGCTTAGGGCCTTCTTATCCTTGTGTTGCCCGGATTTAGATTGGTTACCTCGATGAACATAGATCAGAGAAGGACTTATTGGGTTGTTAATAAGTTTTCTGATCGTGGGAGCGTAGGTATGTACGTGACCCATGTGATGTGACTGTGTTAGCCTCCATTATTTGTGATGTTGTTATCTGAACGATTCCTGAGAGATTCGAAATGCGTGATCCTTATGTACGTGATGTACCGGGATGGATAGCAGAGTATGTGTGCACCGCAGCTTAGCCTTTGGGTGCTTGTACTGTATATTTATGATGTGAATAATATACGGTTAAATGAAAAGGAAATTGCTATGTTAAATTGTGAGTATAGTAATTGTAATATTATGAAAAGATAAAAGGAGACTGATACCAATAAATGGTTTTGTTAATAATTGGAAATCCGAGAATTAAAGTAGAACTCTCTATTTAATTGTTAAGGTTGGAATTAAAACGTGAACCGAGTAGAAGTGTTAGAAACTCTTTTGAACTAGATAGTTATGAGAAAACACATGAATGGGTACAGGAACGTTAGGAGTGCACAGTTAGACGAGAGGTGAGTATTTCATGTGAGAGAACGTCCTAACATGTATTTTGCATTTATTGTTTTAAATGTTATTAAAGCACTTGCTGTTTTTAAAATACTCTCCACTTTCGGGCTCTGACCCGTTTGCTTTCAAATCTATTTTTGTAAAAACTATTTTAGGTGCCCAGCCACAAGGACACCATGCTTAGGATCCTTATTCAAGTGACGAGTTGTAGCTGTTTGTGGAAGTTACAGGACTTTGCTTGTAGACGCTTCATCTATCTTGACTCTTTATTCAGCATTTATCAGTTGTAGGGCATGCCGCCCATTTCTTTTAGGGACATTTCATTTATTTCAGTTATTCAGACCTTGGTTTGTATTTATTCAGGATTCAGACTTGTCTTATTATTTTCAGCTGTGGGATTGTTGTGAGGAGTTTTCCTCCGGACTTATTACTATTTGTGGTTATTTCATTACTTCGTTATGGTGATTGGATTCATGTTGTTCTTCCATTATTCTTTTATTGAATGTTAATCAGACTTAACTTAAAATTTGGCAACTTACTTTTTAAATACTAGGTGGTTAGTAATCATTAAAATATTTTCGACAGTGATGCTATTAACTGAACCAACTTGGCATTTTGTATTGACTTAATAAAGGAGTAGCTACCCGGTATTTAATTAGTCGGGGTGTCACAGCCTCTATGATGAGCAGAGTACATACTCCGTCCACTCATTCCGAAGCAGCTACTATTCAAAGAGATTCATCACATCGAATCTCGTGCATGAAGTCTTAGGGGTTATTGTTACACCCTTATATTATTATTTCACGAGGACTCCAGGTGGCACAAGGAAGAGTCCACAATATCAGTATTATTGGGGTCGAACTCATTTATATATAGGGACGACTCAGGTACTCATCTGGTCGGCCAAACCCTTTTTACAACTGCCCATTAATTGGCATATCATTTCACTCACACCTTATCTCTATGTTCACATATATTCTCAAGGGAGCCCTGTAAATCACATTGAAAATAAGGGGAGCGTGGTTGTTGCCCACACACACCCTCATCGAATGAGTTGTATCTAATACATATCAATCTGTTATCACATCTGTATTGGTGTAACTGCCCGACCTATAAAGGCAGTACACATGTCCCTTAAGATTCCGAACTAACCAACGATAAATAGGAGGGGAACCCACATGGAAAGGGACGACTCAATCATCCCCGTAATCATAGAAACCCTAATTGTACATTGTCAATTGCAAATTAAGGAATAGTGGCACCCGTGGATGTAGGTTTCCTTTCTAGGTCGAACCACGTAAACCTTGTATCATTCTTATTGTCTCTCACCCCCATTCTCTGTTCCATTCTGGTTATTATCCTTTTATTTGTTATCATATATCCCCTGACTAAGATATAAATTACCTCACCATTTTTAGACGATAACAAGGGGATTAATCAAGAAAATAATAACTAGCCGAGATTACACACTCTCATTCTATTGAATCAATACTATCTACACTTGCACGTATAAACGTAGGCACCACCTTGGTCTGAACTACGTGTAACACCCCGTAATTTTATGCATTTAATAGTTAATTAATTCGGAAAAAATTTAAATTACTAGTGTGTCGTAATTTCATGGAATTAATTATGGAATTTTTATATAAATATTAATCGGGAGAATAATTGGTTAATATTTATGGAAAATTAAATTTACTAGGTAAATAGTAATATTTAATTACGTCTTAAGAGTATTAATGACGTGGGGTTTACTTATCTTAATCGGGAGTCGGTTCCAGACTAAGTTAGATGGGAGATAAGAAATTTTATAAACTTATTCGGATGTCAATTCCGAGTGCACGGTTGAGTCCAGAAGGGCCAAGATAGTCAGAATAGAGTACCTGGGGGTAGTAAATGGGCCTCGAGGCATTTTTAGGCATAGTCGGGCCCACACGGGGGTATTTGGGTCTCTTGGGCTTGGCCCATTAGGCTAAAAACGGGATTAAGCCTAATTACTTAATTAAAGGGAAAAGGGGAACGACTGATTTCATTGTGGAAAACCTATAATGGGAGAGAATACCCTAAGGAGCAGTTAAAAGCACTGAGAACCAATTTGGGAGATAAAGGAAAGAACAATAGGAGATTTCATCATCAACCTTGAGAATCACAACTCCGAATCAGACCCTACAAAGCCATAAGGTAAGTGGTTAACTTGTTGTAGCATTTATTTGTATTACGATTCATATTTGTGTGATGTGAGAATCAAAATTCGTTTTGGGGTAAAGAGGGTACAAAAATAGGTTTTTTGTAAATCAACCTCCTGATTAGAAATTCTTGTAGAGATTCATGATATAATCTGAGATTTATGTGTACGGGTCAGAAGTGAAAATCCAAACGAATTATGAACGAATATGAGATGGTAATTTGGTGTTGAGACTAATTAACGAGTAACACAGGTTTTTTCCCAAATCAGAAAATAGGAGAGAACCGAAATTAAATGGGGTTTGGGGACTTTATGGGGGTTCCTTATGATGCTCTTGGTGTATTATATTGATGAGAGGACTAGGGTTAGAGTGTAGAAGGAGTTAGAAATTTAAGGTTTTCGTCCTGGAAAAAATAGGCTTTCGGAGAAGAAGAAGACCTGTTCGACTGATCGATCGATGGCTGGGATCAATCGATCGATGGTCGGAGATTTTTGGCAGGTCGGCCAGTTCTAGTATATAAGGGAAATTTACTTAAAATTCTATTCCCACACCTTATTTAGTGAGAAATAAATATAGGACATAAATTCTTAACAATTATGAGGGAAAGTAATTGGGATTTGGAGGTAATTTATGGGTGACACATTGTGGTTAATTTTGGAGAAATATATTCCAAAATATTAAAATTCGGATCAAGTGGGCGAGTTCGGGTATAGTGGTTGAGCGATACCAAAGTAATTAAATTAATTAATGTGCAAATTAATTAATAATCTGAGTGGGACCATAAACTCAAGTTATGACGTATATGCTAGTGTTACATGTTTAGTACACAGTAAAGCCGGGATTGTTTTAATTATATATATATATATATATATATATATATAATATCAGTGGCTATATATTATTATTATTATATATACTATAGTGCTATCAGGGGAGGTTACGCGTAGAGGGTGAATCCCCTAGCTTGAGGAGTAGGGCGAGTATATCCCCAGGTCATAACGTCTATTATATAGGTGAGGGGCATCTCACTTTCAGGGAATGAATATGACCGCCTCCAATATTTATGTTATTAACCAAGTTAGTGAGCGATTCTGACTTGGGTTAACTAGGTTATGTAAATACACCTAATGGGATAGTACTTTAGAGAATATACATTCGGTGAGTTATTACTTGGGAGGGTGATTATTATCATTTATTATTCCAACATAAGTGTGAATATTATAATGTGGTTATACGTATATAATGAGATAAATAATTATATACGGGTGAATTAATACAGGCCGTGAATTTTATTATATGTATAACGGGTGTGAAACACTACACCAAAACACGCCATTAGTAACACAATTTTACCATTACTAAATATATTAGTAACATAATTTTTTTGTTAGAAAAAAGGCGTGAGGCACGAAGCTAGTAACGGTAAAATTCTGTTACTAATAGTAACGGACAAAATTAGAATTAGTAACAGTAAAATTTGTTACTAATAGTAACGGTAAAATTCAAAATTTGTAACGGTTAAATTCTACTACTAATAGAAACGATAAAATTCAGAATTAATAATGCTAAAATTGTGTTACTAATAGTAACGGAAAATTCAGAATTAGTAATGGTAAAGTTTTGTTATTGATAGTAACAGAAAGATCAAAATTAGTAACGGTAAAATTATGTTACGAATATTAACAGTAAAATTCATAATTAGTAACGGTAAAATTATGTTACTAATCTTAGTACATATTTAAAAAATATATATTTTTCAAGGGCCCTTCCCAAATTCCTTACCTTTGGCCAATTCCTGAAAGGAAAACTATTGAACACGGCTAAGAATTTCAATGCTATATAACAGTCCAACCTTGTTTGTTTCTTCTCTTGCTTTATGATATTTGATGCAGTTGCTGATTCTGATGTATTTATGAATTTTGAAGATTTTGAAGCCTGCTACAAGTAAACAAGATTTGCAATAAATCCTCATATATCTATCCAAATAACAACACAAAATGTTGAGTTAAATTATTTTTATCCCAAATAATAAGACTCGAGACATGGAAGTTATTCGTTTACCTTCTGCAATGGTTCTTTACTGAAGTCACAAAGGCTCTCAAGTTTCCTTGATCCACTGGTCATAATTTTTGGCATAAAAGCTGCATAAAAAATTTAGTCAAGAAAACATTAAACATCAACCCCTTATCTCTAATCCAGGGGGAAGGAAGAATATGACATTCTTACAGACAAAGTAAAAACATTGATCTATGATATTCTTTGTTTTCATTATTATTATGCTTAGCCCGTAAGAATGGGCGGATATGTCTAGTGATTTTGAAAACAGGGGGTATGCGAAATACAACATTGGAAACAGGGGTAAGTATAAAAAAATCAATAATAGTTCTTCAAAATATAAAAACTAAATTAGAGCAAATTAAAATCAGTTGAAGGAACTACCTAAAATATCAGAGATCTCAGTTTCTGTAGTAAAAAGCTTAGTGGTCTCCAATTATCTAGCATCACAAGTGCAACCAGCCCCCAACACGAAAGGGAATACGAGCAGAACTCTCATATCCATACTGCACAAAGTTAAAGCCATTCAATCAAAATAAAAATAAATTCCAAGATGAAAGAATAGCTAAATCCCAAGCATGACTAATATCACATGACACTCTCAACCAACTATACATAGTGTTATAGTATATAGATAATAAAAAATATAGAAACAGGCATTGAGATGTTTCTATGTGAAAGCTTCTGATTTTTAGATGCATATGGACATTTAAGGTTTGAAGGCTGAATGATAACATACTGACTTCCTTTTTCCTTTTTAAATTTGATGTACTGACTTTGATATTAATTTAATTTCAAAACTCACTAATTTTCAAAATAAATAAAATCTACCATCTATACCTTTCTTATTTAATTGGTTCAACTTAAAATTTCATAAATATGCATCCCTCACAATAGTAAAAGTTATCCAGCCCATTAGGAGTTGAAGAAAAAATGAACTTAAAGAAGATAACAATATGGAGATTACACTTATTCTTGACAACACATCATCAGTTTGTTGCCTCACTAAGGAGCCCATACCTGATCATTCCACCACTGGCACGAATTTGGGAAATTTCTTTTCATGTTTAGGGGGCTTTTCACCGGGTAACTTCTTGTCAAATTTAAGAAATCTGCTTCCCAATCGGCCCAAAAATGCAAGGGGATGTATCTTCAGAGAGGACAAAGTAACTTGGATCCTATTCATGATTACACAAATAATGGCACAAAATATTTCCAACAAAAAAGAGCAAGCTTAGAGAAACAATAAGCATTAACATCAATTTAGAGCAATTCATCAAGTCTCACTTTCTAGTTAGCTGACAGATAGAAAGAATACAATCGTACACTCACAATGGTTCATATTAACTGCATAAAAATAGGAAAATTATGTAGCATTGTAATTATGAAGCAAACTTAGCAAACACAATTTTCTTAGAATGAACTAACAGCAACATACTTTAGTTTTACCTATAATATTTCAATTTTCACTGAATAGTTTGCAAATGCAAAGAGAATGCATTATACTAAATGATAAAACATATTATAGTCAAAACTAATCATAGAACATGATTATATTGTCTAACAGTATGATTTTGACATTGTGATAAAAAGTGCATTCAAGTCCCATTGTAATCCCGTTGTTATAAGGATATTAAAATAAAAGAAAAGGATAGTAAGGGTACAATAAAAAAAGAAATATTCATTTCATTTTTATATGAAAAAATAAGATACGGGCCAGTGTGATACAACCGATACTGGTCGCTACAGCTACGATACAATGTTATTTGTATCGCGTTCTATCATACAATACACGATACTAAAAACTAGGCACTATTAGAAAAAACAATAATATTTAGGTACCTTTGGTTGTTTGACACCCAAGATGAGACCACATATTGACAAATCCTCTGAAATTTCACAACCCACATCTTCATAGAGTGCATCGTGATAAATCCTCTTTGTTGATGGTTGCATAATAATTCGGCTCACGCCACTTTTAACCTTGCCACCGTGCAAAAGTTGAGCATAATGCGGGGGGGGGGGGTAGAGGAACTCTTATTTCCCACTTTTGTAGACTCAGATATGATTCCAACGACTCCATTTCCAAGCATGGTAACTTTAATCTTTTGGACCTATTTGACTAAAACAAAAAATTTAAAATAGAGTATGGAAAGTCTTATTATTGTCATTTAAATCACAACTGAAAAAATATATGGAAGTCTTATAATTGTAATGCCACCAACTTATTGGACGTTAAGACTTAGCACACACACACACACACACACACATACACACACACACACACACACACATATATATATATATATATATATATATATATATATATATATATATATATATATATATATGTGTGTGTGTGTGCAGTTTACACTCATAGAAATTATCAAATATAGGGGAGAAAAAGGATAATACATTGAAAAATGCCATCGTATTCAAATTATTGGACTTAGAAACACCGCACACACACATATCCACAAAGACAATATATATAGACATATAAATTGATGACATAAGGTGGATATATTGACGACGAACAACTGATTATAAAAAGAAATATATTGTCCAATTAAATTTTTGGGACGTTTTATTCAAATTATCGTACTTGAAGACACCATACATACAGAAAGACATACAACATTGTATACAAATAAATGATCATATAGAGGGGCTACATTGGTGAGAATAATAGAAAATACGTAGAAATCTACCATTGTGTTAAAAAAAACACGAGCGCACACAGACGCATATATGTACATACATTATACACACAATAGTGGATAACCTACCATTCAGCGAATACAAGATCATCGCATTCCATTACATATCCTTTCATCCTATAAAAGGCTGGGCTAGACCTTTCATATTTGTCCTTGCATCTAGCTGTCCAAATCTTCCTAGTAGATGAATCAGATAACTGTTTAGAACAATAAAAGGAACAGTGTCACTAAAAAGAACGAAAACTGCAAATCTTACCTTATCAAAATTTGGAATGGAGTTCAAGGAAAAAGTTATCTTCTTTATTTAGAAAATTAGGAATGCGTTCCAGTAAAAAATCATCAACATTAGCTCTTTTCTGTCTAACCTAAGCATGAAAAAATTTAGAGTTGCAATCTCCCCATCAGAACATTTTAGATTGGCCTTTTGTTTCCAATAATCCACTTATATCATATTTAAATATGCCAAGTTAGCATAGGCTTTGGAAAGAGCCCGCCTCTTCTATTTTGAAGGATCTATTTTAAGCTCAACTTCTGACTTTAATACTTCATCTTCATCACTAATAGAGTTCCGAGTCAGGTTCCTAAACACCTGCTGATGTAATATTATCGAAGCTCTTTTTACCCTCTTTAAAATTTGAGTCAGGTAAAATATAGGATTATCTTCAACATATGGTTGCCAATGGTATTTTATTAAACTACTGAAAGAGGGGTGTTTAGTCCAAAAAGATTTAAAAACAAATCTCTTTCTGAAATCATCCAACTAATTATAGAAATATAAAACAAGGGGAGCATGTTCTGAAGCTTTTTTTTGTTAATATGATTAAGAGAAAATCCAGAGAACAAGTTATACCACTCAACATTAGCTAGGAATTTGTAAATCCTATCCCAAATAGGAATAAGTTAAACCACTCAAGCTTTGTTTTGTTTTTATTTTTTACACTATTATTGTGGAGAGAGTAGCATAGATTGAAGTATATTTTCTTTATAGAGAAGCTCTTTTAGGAAAATGAAGATTAAAAAAATATGAGTTTTTTTAAGCACCAGTGACCTAATTACTGTCATCGCGTGATTCTGAAGGCATGAAACAGCCCTCTACATGATGAAACTATCCCTTGTTCAAATTAATTAGGTTGCACTAGCAAAGTTCAGCACCAAGCTGGTTTTACGGCCCTGATCATGGGACATGGATATTCATATATGTAGAGGAATTGATGAAATTTATATAACTGTCTATCAAAGCCAGTAGATTACCCCCATTTCTTTTGACAGCAAGAACTTCTGCTGGATGGCAATGTCTCTGACCTAATAACTCTCTCCTGTCATGTAGCTTGATATTCAGCTGCAAAGTATCAATCAAGAAACTTTGATTTATAATACGATAATAGTTAATGTAATTTCGGACTATGAAACTAGGATTTTATAAGCAAGATAATATATTACCTCAAATGCTTCATTTGTCTATAATTTGTTTCCTAATTTTTTGATATGTGGTGTTTACTAATCAAATTACCTTGACCACATCATTACAACTTGAGAATATCTAAGTGAATAGTTGTGTCAGATTAGACATGTACACCTATGAGAGTGGGTTAATCAATGAAACTATAAAATAGAATAAAAACAAATAATAAAAACACACCTGTATCCTCATTGAATACCTCAATTCTAGAAACTAAACCATTCACATCATCACCATCAATCTCAGCAGTATGTTCTTGAGCTACTGTTTCTACCTCCGTATGTAGATCAACCATCTTCCCCTCGGAATACTGAACATCTATACCACTTGTTTGATAAGAAAAATGAAGAATGAGAACTTAAAATTAAACATATGCTTACCTTTACCTCCTCCTTTATCCGGGCTTGGGACCGACAATGCTCAAATAAATATTAGCATTGGCGGAGTTAAAAGGGGTTTTAAAATAAAAAATAGTGCAAATTAATTCCAAATCAAATATAGATAGATCTAAACAAAGTTCACAACAAAACATATTTCAAATTAAGTCCAAATAAATATAACTCAAACAAAGTTCACAACAAATGCATAATGCAAACTAAGTCCACATATAGATAGCTCAAACAAAGTTCACAACATAAACTAAATATATTTTAGCCAACAATCTAACCAAATCAAATATCCCCCCAATACTAGGTCAGCAAAAGTGAATTGGCCACCTTGAGGAGCATCAAACAACCTAGCATCCGGCTTCATCACTTACTCCACATATACTTTCCTCTCCCCGACTCTAACTCGCTTACCATTACATATATCCTTTGTTGCATCTGTCACGACATACCCCTTTGCTAATTCTTCATTATACCTATCAAGCAAGATGACTTTGGGATTGTTGGTAAGAGAAGGTGTGGTCACGCAAACAGGACGAGAAGCAGATGCAAGAACATTATAGAAATTTTGATAGAGATTCCTATGTTGTAGACTTGTATTGGATGCATGCTCACTTATCGGTGTGATTGGTGGACCCTTTTCGTTTTGAGCATTGAAGGCATCAACCAAACGTTGTATAACATCCTATGAAAAAACGGATCAAACAATAATAAGTTAATATCTATTATATCTAGATAGGTATTTTTAATAAATGAAATTATATAAAATACATATATACCATAATTTGTGTGTTATTTTCCTCAAATCTTCTATTGACGGAAGAGATGATATCTTCCTTCAATGCATCCACATCATCATTTGCCTTCTTTCTTTGTTTAAGTTTGGCCTTTACCACCCCTAAATGCATCAACTGCTTCTTCGAAATTTGGGGACAAACTGCACGAACTCCTCCCTTTTTCTCCTTCCCAAAACCTCTATCAACTCATCATTCTCTATGCATTGGCTCTTGCTACTACCCTCTCCACTCTCGCTCTTTTTTTTCTCCACCGCATCCTTTACTTTATCCTATCAAATGATAGTTATAAATCAGAATGAGAAAATTTCATTAATAAACGCAATAAATAATACTAAAAATACAGTTATTTTTCATGTAAATACGCACATAGTAAATCTTAGCACTTTTTAAGACCGTTTTGTCCTCGTGTCCCGCAAGCCATGTATTTACTCGCGTTAATTCTTGTTCTGGGTTCGATAGAACCTACAATTTAAATGTCACGTGTTATACACAAAAGTAGTGTTGATAATTGAAAAACATTATGATACATACCATTTCATATGGCAAATCAGCATAGGTGCGACACCTAAGTGTATGGGAATATTCTAAATTGGATCGATTCTTGGCATTTTGAATGTTTTGTGACTTCTTTTTTGCTTTCCTTTCGTTCTCACAAAATAATCTCCATATGTTGGGATCAACACCTTCCGGTAGGACTCCAGGGTTGTCTTCGGTAGGCAAAAAACATCTCATATTACTTTTGTGTGCCCTAAAATTGTGTGTAAACCTTTTCTCCATCAGCGGGCGGGCCACCTCCAGTTCAACATCTAACTCAAATCCTACCATTAAAGCATTCCAAACATCATCTTTGTAATTATTTGGCACAACTCTCCAATCTTCGCAACTAATCGGAATATAAGATCTAACAGGATCACCAACACGAGTGCTCCATCTCCCACTCCACGGGCCGACTACACTCCCATCCACTAGAACGATGACTCTCATTTTACCATCTTGGTTCATATATTGTAATTATTTAACCATTTTATCCATTTCATCTTGCTTCTTTTTATTTTCACTTGAGGTAGGTTGCTTCGAACCTCCATCAACTAATTCTTGCTGCGGCGTGGATGATATTTGTTGCGGTGTTGATGACGTTTGTTATTTTGAACCACCACTTGCTCTTGAAGCCATGACGCCTAATATAGTGCTGCCAAAACAAAAATAGATGCCAACAATAGAAATAACATTCATAAAATAATATGTATTGAATTATCATATTACTACAACATCAGCATATTGATAGATATATATATATAGAAATCACAAGATGATATCATTAAAATCACAAGTTGCTACTTTCAACGGTTAACATACCACCAATAAATTTATATATTAACAACGGGGTAAAATAAAATTTAGTCAAGGTGGCAAAAATAAAACAGATCCCAACAATAGAAATAACAGTCATAAAATAATATGTATTGAATTATCATATTACTACAACATCAGCATATTGATAGAGATATATATAGAAATCACAAGATGATATCATTAAAATCACAAGTCGCTACTTTCAACGATTACCATACCACCAATAAATTTATATATTAATAACGGGGTAAAATAAAAATGTAGTCATGTTGGCAAAACAAAACAGCTTTCAACTGTTACAATATCTAAAAGAAAATATTAAAACAACTAAATGGAGTCGTATTGCTTGAGCAAACTTTCCAAGTGCGGTTGATCTTCAAGAATAGATTGGAAGATTTTTGGTGTCTCTAAGTCGTCCACTTGAATCGTCAATCTCTTCGGTGAATGTAGAACAACCCACCAATTGGGATTTTTAAGATCTTTCGAATAAAATACTTGACTAGCCTCGGATGCGAGAATGGTAGGCTGATCATACTCATTATCAATGCTCTTAAACTTATCAAAATTTACCATCACTAAGTTGGAGTCCGTACAAAGCTTACAACCATTAGTCTTATCCTCCACTCTCACCCAATCACAATAAAATACCACCTCCTTGAACAAGGTATAGTCCAGCTCAATAATTTGTTTGATAACTCCATACCACATAGTCCAAGTATTTGTGAGATTCTTATCACTTTTTTTAGCTCGAAATTGTGTCCATGCCTTCAAGCAAACACCGCTATCCTGTGTGACAACAGTATCGTCATGATACTTAGGCGAGAATACGAAACCATTTACACGATACTTTTTATATGTTTTAGGTTTAAGTTGCGGCCCTTGAACTAACCACCATAATGTTTCATTTGTCTTCGTCTCTCCTGATTTCAGTAACTGTTTGATGGAAAGAAATCATAATTACTACAATGTTTCAATTCTCATCATACTTAATGGAAAGATTAATAAAAATATTAGTATTTATATAATCACCTTCTCGGATAACCAAGGGATAAAAAGAAGTTTGTTTCTCCACTTCTGTCATTTCAATCCACTTCCCTTTAGCACGAGACACGGATTTCAGTGATGCTTCATACGCACTGTAATATGTAGTTTGATCTAAGTAATTATAACTCAAAATGATAGTTAATTCTTAACTATAAAAAAACGAAAGAACTCAAACCTATAGTACTCTTGAAGTCCATCAAAATTTAGTCGAAATAATACCCATCGACATATTTGTTGAAACTGTACGGGTCCCAACATTATAGTCTTATCATCAAGTAAAGGCCATTCATTAGAGAACTCTCCACCTTCCTCTAAAAAGGCTTCACGTGATCGTTTGTGATTTCCATCAGATGGATTTGGCATGTACTCCATGCAATATCTAACAGATTCAGCAACAACGTAGGATTCTGTAATGGAACCTTCAACATACCGCTTATTGATGGGTATATCTTTGAAATCTTTCATCGTCCTATTTGTACAAGGTAGTAAAAATTGATAACAAGCATTATTAACTTAAATGGGGCATATTTTATTATATTAAAAGGTAAAAAAAATCACCTTTCGAATGGATACATCCAATGAGCGTCGGTTGGTCCACAAACCAGGGCTTCATCTGCTAGATGCATAGTGAGGTGAATACTAATATAAAAAAACGTAGGTGGGAAATATTTTTCCAACACGCCTAATGCTTCAACAACCATGTATATGGCTCTTTGGATATCTTGCTGAATTAGGACCTTAGAGCACAACATATTAAAGAACAAACTTAATTGTTGGATTGCTCTTCTCAAATCTCGATGTTTCGGAAAGGCATGTTGGAGCAACACAGGTAGAAGATGTTCAATTATGACATGATAATCATGCGACTTTAAAGAGTGAAAAGATGGGGGACTAAGACTTACTATATTGCTTAAGTTAGAGGAAAAACTGGTAGGAAGCTTTAAGTCCTTCAAAATTTGGCAGAATTATCTTTTTTTTTCTTCTTCTTTATCCAAGATAAATGGTGTTGTTGGTTTTATCATTTTTCCAGTGCGTCCATTAACTTGAAGCCGTTGATCTCTGTGTATGCCCATACCCTTCATATCCAATCACCCCTTTTTAGTATCCTTTATTTTATTATCATCAAGAATTATGTTTATTAAATACTCTGCAATATTTTTTTAGATGTGCATCACATCAAGGACATTTCAAACTTGATGATATGGCTAGTATTCCAAATCAAAGAAAATAGATTTTTTATACCAAACTTCTTTAACTTCAACATTATCACTCCCATTAGCTTTATTAGACTTTTTCTTCTTAGCGGGAACTTTTGAGACTTTTCCAGGTACATACTTTATATTTCTTAACTTCTCCACAAGTGCATCTCCGTTTAGTCGAACCGGGGGCCATCCAACTTCTCGTGTCCTAAGTCCCAAACCTCTACCACTCCTAAAAGGATGATCGCTTTTAAGAAACTTATGATACTTTGTGTAAACTATCTTCATGCTGTATTCTAGCCGAATGGATGGAGTGTCATCGCCACAAATAGGACATGCTTTGTAACCACGTGTTACACACCCAGATAAGTTTCTATATGTGAGAAAATCATGAATCTCCCACATCAACATAGCTCTCAAAGTAAAAGGTTGCATTTTGTGCATGTCAATAGCTGGAACTCCTTCCCATAGTTGGTTCAATTCATCTACTAATGGTTGAAGAAAAGCATCAATATCTTGACCCGGTGCCTTTGGACCAGGAATCAGTAAAGATAAAATTTGGAACTCACGCTTCAAGCACAAAGAAGGGCCCACATTATAAGGCGCGGTCATGACAGGCCAACAACTATAACTACTAGACTTAATACCATAGGGATTGAACCCATATGTTGCTATTGCAAGCCAAATATTGCGCCCTTCCTCGGCGAAATCGGGCCATCTATTTTTTAGTATTCTCCATTGGGATGAATCACAAGGATGTCATTGATAATCCCATGAACTTGTTGCCCGATGGTGCCATGTCATTTCATGCGCCATCCAAGGTATAATATACAATCTCACTAGCCTTGGAATTATAGGGAATGTCTCAACACTTTCATCGGTTCTTTACATAACCTTTTCCCTTTCTTTGAGGTCACTGCATATCTCGGTTCTCCACACTGAGGACATTCCTCCAAATTTTCATTCTCTTTCCAGTATAAAATACAGTTGTTAACGCAAGCATGAATGTAATTTGCTTTCATCCCTAGGTTTTTCATCATCCCCTTCATGTGCAGATATTTTTCTGGTAATGCGTTTCCTTTTGGAAGACACCTCTTTAAGACCAACAAAAGAGATGTCACGCTATTTCCCGACCAACCAAACTGCTTTTTCAAATTATGCAATTCGACAATTGCAGAGAGAGTAGTCTCAGGATCCTCACATGAAGGGTACAATTTCTTGATCGCTAATTTATTATATTGATTATACTTCTCATTGTCGACATACGATTTTTCAGAGAATCCTTCCTAATCGGGTTCTACACAATGTTGTTCGTGCACTCCGTAACATGCATCAACTAAGTTTCGCAACCTTTAATTCTCATTGTTATCATCTTCATCATGTCCTTCACAATCAATAGTGTCTACTACGGGACATGTTGGGTTCGATGATAGTGTTTCACCATGTAAAACACACTTAGTATATGTCCTATCTATACCATGCATTATCAAATGACCCTTGATATCTACCGCAGTGAAACGCTTCTTATTTCGGCACTTAACACATGGACAAGGAAAGGTCGAGAATTGATGGTTATTGTTTGCAATTGCAAAATTAAGAAAAGACGTAACTCCATTTTTGTACACCTCACTTATTCTATTCCTCTCATTCATCCACTCTTGACATTCTGCATTACCAAAAAAATATGGTTTACACACAAGTTATATGACAATATATAAAAAATAGAATTACCTTTGACAAGTTATATGACAATATGGTTTACACACAAGTTATATGACAATATATAAGAAAAATCACAGTTAGAAAAATCAGAGTTAAAAAAATATTTATGAGTTGCTTCACAATTTCAGTTAATTGTGATTGTTTAAATTATTTCGTTTCCGCATGAGTATTTCATTAAATTAATGAAAAGATAAAACTTGGCACCAGTCTAATTTTCTCACTTAGGTGGTTAGTAATTAAAAAAGCGACAGTGATGCTAAAAATGAACCAACTGAGAAACCTGTTCTAATTTAATATATGACTGATCACCCGAGGTTAATTAGGCGGGGTGTCACACTACGTAAATCTGAATTCATCCCCTTTCTCTCATCTCTCTCTATAGTGAGTCCTAGATAAGTATTTAATTGATTTACATCTCTTTCTACATTATTGTTTATGAGTTTATGCTCTTGCTAAAACAAAATCAATGTACCAATTTTAGATAATGCCATAATTAATATAAATCCTCACTTATCCCTCATAATTTAAAGATCAAAACACTCTTTATATCATTTCATTGTCTTTTCTAATTTTACTAACCTTATAATAAAGAGAATTCAAGTCCCACTACTTAAACAAACATATTTAAAAAAGTCCAACATTTTAATAACATCCATAAAAAGTTGAAAAGATTAAAAAACTCACAAGCTTCCTAGTTCCATCACATTTGAATATTTTCTTGGTAGGCCCGTTTGCCACAAGCTTTAGACCCATCCTGACAAACGAATAAAACCGTTAATGGCACTCTCGTAAATCGACACGAGCCACAATGTCCAAATCTAATAAATCATATTTACCCTGACACCCCCACCCACATTTCAAATAATAGACTAACTCGTAGGGCATTATCGTCTCAACATTATACAACGTTAATACCCATCCCATATTTGGATTTGCTAAAACTTATTGTTTTGATTTGGGGGTTTTGGAGAGTGAGAGTGAGAGTGAGAGTGAAAACGAAAATGGATGAAGAAATGGAAGATAGGAATAACGATATAGAGTTTACATTCACGGCTGTGGAAATCGATCTTGATTACGAGTTTGACGCTGCTAGGTACTTTGATTTTAGTAAAGAGGAGTCCATTGAGGATGCTTCTGAGGCTGAGATGTGGTTCCAATCCGCTACTACATATCCACCCTCACGTTAGTGTTGTTTTCGTTTTTGAGTTGTATATACAAAAATGTTCACCCATGTTTTTTTTTGGTGATTTTGAACAGCGTTGTTTTGTTACTTGTTTTATGGTTGACTTGATTTTTTGTTGTGTACGTGTCACTTTTACACTGATTATAAGTCTAAAGAACTTTTTTAGTAGAAAATATTGAGTCCATGTGATAATAGCACATTTTGACATAACCCTAGAAGTTCACAGAGGGGGTAAGTCTAATTTTTGAATTTCTAGGCGTATATGTCGAAATGTGCTAAATAATGTGGGTAAGGAGGAAAAAGCCTATTTTTTTTTTGTCAGTCTTTGGAAATTATCAATGGTTTGTGTGAAATGATGGTTTTTGATTTT
Organism: Sambucus nigra; assembly: GCA_949130495.1. Lineage (NCBI taxonomy): Eukaryota > Viridiplantae > Streptophyta > Magnoliopsida > Dipsacales > Adoxaceae > Sambucus > Sambucus nigra. Next base: position 542,070,839 of record OX422211.1, on the reverse strand, counting down.
AAAATGTAGATAATATTTTCAAAGGAAAAAAATATGGGGCATATACCAAACAGTCCCTTGAACATTTTTTAATACACTTTTAGTTCAAGTTTTTTTATTTTGTTCCAAAAAGTCAAGAGCTTGTATTAAAAAATGTTTGAGGGACTTTTTGGTAATTGATCCGAGAATTATACATCAAATGGGAATTGCAGGTTTAATCAGTGTTTGATTGTGTGCAAGTGTGACTAAAAATATTGGGACTTTCGTGATTTCACATTTTGCATACATTTAAAAGGAAAATATAAGGGTAAATTAGAGTAAACCTCTGAACTATAGCGTTTTTAGATATCACACCTATGATTTAAAAAACCCGATAGAGTGTCCTCTAAGCTATTGAATCGTGCCAACTAGCATATTTTAGTTAAAATTTTAACATTTATATCAATTTTGCTTTTTACGAAAAAGTGGTAGTGGATTCAATAGTTTAGGGGGGTGATTTTTAAAATTGATGTAGTTGAGTTTACTGGAACTTACCCAAAAATTTAGAAAGTGGAGAGAAGCTTTAGAATCAAAAGAGTTCATATATTTTGGGGAAAATTTTAATATATAGAATTGGCTTCAGTTAAAGAAGTTAGGAGTGTAGATAGACATAGTGAAGCTTGAGTGCACTACCATGTAAGGACTATTTTTGTTATCTGGGTTTGTTTATTTGTGGGGATTAGGTCAAGTGGAGAAGTGTTGTCGACGTATTATGTGATCGACATATATGTGAATCTGAACGTGAGGTCAAACTTGTTCAAGGATGCTATAGTTATTCTAGATGAGCCAAGTCGAGCTCGAGTCAGGCTAAATTCTTGTGTAGCAAGGCTACAACACGTTAATTTGAGCTCGGTCAAATTTTACAAACAAGCTTGAACATCAGAACTGTCTGGGTTCATTTGCACCCCTCATAGAGAAGACTACTTGCTAATCACCCAACACAATGGGTATTTCCCACTCCCAATCTTTTACAAATGTCTTTTTCACACCTGGTATACTTGGTCAGTTGTCAAATTGTTTAGATGGTCTCCAGAAATACCTGCTAAAAGTATATCATTACCCAGCATACCTATATTAAGGAATCAAGGTGCTGGCTATCACTAACCCCAATAACTCCACCTTGATAGTCAAATCACCAATGTCATGTAACGTCATAACTTCCAACTCTGCAAACGCTCTTTGTAGAAGATCCTTTTGCATTGTTTTCTAATTCTGACGCTTCAATTCTTTTCACAAATTGTGTGATTATCCAAGCTCTAAGCAGGACATAAATCATTACCTTAAAGAACTTCGATATATACATCCACAATATATGGTGAATCATGATAACATTTTGACTTTCCCCTCCTCGAGCCAATAATCCTTTGCTATTCTCCAAAATATATTGAGCACCTTGTATCTTGCATTTGCCAACGTAATGCTTGAAATCAGATCTTCTAATAAGTAATTTATCAACCTCTTGAAATGAAGACCATGAAGCTCTCATACCAGCTGGTAGGAATTAGTTAGGAACTAAATTATCACATAGTTACCCCACATCATGTACAAGAATGGAGAGAAATAAAAATATAAACAGCAGCCAAGAACACAAGGATATATGCTTGTGGCATTATGACTTCATCTACCTGCAACCAAGATTGTAATGATCCTATTACCAACCTTTACAAAAAGAATACCACCTCCGAATACAAAATAGAAAAAAGAGAGGGATAAGGAGTAATACATTCTCTATCCACAATCTAGTTCCTGTGTAAAAAGGTTTTTTGAAGTTCCTTTAGAAGAGGTTTTCTTTGCGCTTAAATTTCGTAATCTTGTGTATATTGCGAAAATGGGATTTTATTCTTTTGACCTTTTCTTTTGGTTTTGTTCCTCCATAAATTACAGATCTGTGATTCTGTGTAAATCAGGCTCATTATTTCTCTCTTTATTTATTTGTAATGTATTTGGTGGATTTCTGTTTCAGCTTTTGTAACCAAATTAGTTCTGCGTGAGGATATCCTACTGGAAAATGTCAATACCTCTCCAAAATTAAAAGGTTTGGAAAACATGAACTTCACGGATAGTGACTCTCATATAGGTTTGGGTTCAGAATTTTCTGCGATGGATGCCAGTAATAGAGGTATGTTTTAGAATGTTCAAGTGATATTGTATTCTTATCTTTTATTGATATTATATTATTAGTGTCGTAACCCTAATGACTGTAAGACTTTCCAGGTTACATTCTGATCCTCTATCCAGTGTACAAGACCCAATAGTAATCTATTGACTGTTACTTATTACAAAAGCACTTATATTAACTGTATTCTGTCATATATTGTCTCACAGGCTATGAAGTAATGGATGTAGGTATTTCAACTGACGTAAAGAATTCAAATCTACAGAAAATTCAGACTCAACCCCGTTGCTTACTCACAGGTGCTTTTGGTTTCTTTCTTTGTGTCATATAGTAAAAGGCGTGATTCTTGTTTCGGTGTGGTATTGTTGGGTTCCTCTAAAATTGTACAAGTTACTTTTCTTTTCTTTGAATTTCATTTCTCTGTAACATCAAGGCTCCTCTTCTTTTGGGCAAGTCGCACTAACCAAATTTATCTATTCATTTGCTATGTGATCCATTTTTTTCCCTCCAAGACTTGTAGTTAATATATTATGTGTCTTATGTTGTCTTACAGGCTATGAAGGGATGGCTGGAGGGACTTCAACCGACTTGAAGAATTTTCATCTAAAAAAATTTCTGAATCAAACCCATCATTTACCGTCAGGTTCTTTGAAGCTAATAATATGAGTACTGGTGTTTGTCCTATGATGCTTTTGTTGGCTTTTCTCTAAAATATTAGTACATGCCTCTCTCACTTTCAGCTCTACGACTATAGGACTCTTTTTTTTCCCCTCTCCACAAGTCACAATTTACTAAAGCAAAATTTTGTACTCATTTGTCTTTTTGTACTTGATACTGTGCTGCGATTTTTCGTCCTTGAGTTAATAATTACTAATAATATAGTTTATAGTGAGAAAATGGATCATGTGGGATTTGGACTCATTTTCTTGCCATCAATGACTTTTACGCAACAATGTTCTCACTGTTCAGTTTTTTTTACTTCCAACTTTTTCATATACAATTTCTTCTTCTTCTTGCAATATGTATTTCTTATGATTCCTTACTTGTAAACAATGATTTTGATTCATGGCATGCATCTCAATTTGACTACTATGATATTGTTTGAAAGATGCCACATAGCATTATTTCAATGTGCCATAGTTTAATTAAGTTAATTTATTCCCTTTTTCAATTCCTCTCACATTATATATATTTACTCGTCTGCAATCCTTTTTTTTTTATAGGTTTGACGTTTTATAATCACATAAGGAATGATAAATCAGAAGCTAAAACTAAATCCATTATGAAATCATCTTTTTCGAGGACCTCAACATTGATGAAACCTACAGCAAGTCAGTTGGCTAAACAAAATCGACCTCGTCTACTGGGTGATTCCAGGTGATCACAGTCAAAATTGACTTTTTCTAAGTAATATATAATGCCTTTACGTGGTGATAGTACTAGTTAAAGATTATAGGACGATATACAAAAAGGCCGGTGCTTTTATATCAACACCCTTTACTATTAATTGTGTATATGGTCTACATAGTACTTCCTCTTGCATATAACCTGAAGGTTTTCTGTTCATCGAATAAATTAGATATCACAACCTCCAACCTTTTTCTATCCCATCCTCATTTTGTAATGACATATTTCCCTGTGAGTGTCAGGTTTCAGAAGCTGGAGAACAATGATAAAAGCTTAAATAATTCCTCTGGGATCGAAAGTCAAGCTGCTAAGCGACAAAAGATTGAGGGAGGCCAATTGCGTAAGGTCAAATTATTTCCTTTTCCGTTTTTGATTGGTCTTTTTGGTGATCATGTTATGGACCATAATAGCCTATTTAATTGAGGTAATGGAATGAATTGATTTCTTTTTCTTTCTTGAGTGGTCTTTTTAGGTAATCATGTTATGGACTATAATAGCCTATTTAATTTAGGTAATGCGCTCGCAATGTTCATGCAATAACTATCAGTCACAAACATAACACATGACTAAAAGTGTCTGTATGCTTTTATAATCATATTATAATATTTTCATTTTTTTTGTTGCACACGAGTAACCCAAACAGTTGGGTTGAGCATGAAGCCATGGACTAAATAATCACTGATGTAGCCAACTTTTATACACCTGAGTTTCAGTTGATATCTTTATGATTTTTCTTTAATGCATTTTAGAGCCATTAAGTGCATCTGACTGAAACTACCCCCTCCGTTCTAATTAAGAGTCCCATTTATTGTTTGGGACAGTCTAAAAATAAGAGTCCTGCTGGGAATCAAGCAAACTAAATTTCATGATATTCAATTGAATTTGTATTTTGGTTGTCGATTTTATCAAAGTCAATTTTTCGAAAAGTTTTGACTTTAAATAGTGAAACAGTACTATTTGGAAAGTTAAGTATATGTAATGACTTCTGTAAAAGATATAGTATACGTTTTAACTTGATCTAATGTTCCTAGAATTGATGATTTTTGGTTCATTTGTGGTGTCATTCAAATGGAATCCGTATTGGTGATGCCAAGTTGGGTGCCACTCATCAGCAAATGTTTTGTTTAAAAGTTGTTTCCGTCGAGAGCTTTGTTTTCTAACTGTTTTTTTTCCCTTTCTTGATTTCATTTTGAGAATACTTCATTGCTCTGTTTAGCAGGTGGCCGATACAAATCAACAACATAATTTAGTTCACAAGGCACCTAAAAAGGTATATTACCTACTATTGGAAGCATGAACTTGCCCCCTTGATTTATATTTACACATTTTATTTTCTTAACACAGTAACTACAGTATTTGAAAGTTTATTTACACAGAGTAAATTGGTAACTCATTACATTGACATGGAAGCATTAGTATCTACAAATAAGAAACATATACGTATGAGTTTTGTAAACGTATTCAATAAGTACATATTTTAAGAACTCATGTATGGAAAGAAACATGATAATTCATGTTTTTATGAGCCTTGTTTGGTACGTCTCCTCCTTGTTCCTTCCATATATGGATTCTTAACATTAGCTTTACGGCACATGTTAACAAGATGATATATATCAGCACAACCTAAGTTTGTGCTTGGCTCTTATGAAGTTCCATTCATATTTAAGGTATTATATGTGCCTAATGTAATTTATTCATGTTTACCACATTTACCCGTCTTTGCCCATGATTGTGCCTAATTCTGTGTCTAAGGTGAATTACTTTTCCATACATATGACAAATTACATGTACCTATGACACCTTTTGTGTTCTAAGTCACTGATTCACGTGTTGTGGGTATATATGCAAGTGGGGTTGCGAGTGCGCAAGGGCAACACAATTGAAAATACTTGAAGTCAAGAGCGCCTTTAGCTATATATAGGTTTATAAATATCTTGATATATACATAGTTGTTAAAGGCGCGCCTAGGCGCAGGGTGGGCGCCTGAGGGGGGATTAGGCGAGGCGCATTTACTTAGGCGCACGCCTATGGGCAGCAGGCGCGAGGCGCAGTGAGGCGCAAGGCGCTCGCCCAGGCGCGCTTCTTCTGTTTTCCCCCTTTTTTTTTTTAAACAGGTGTCTCATCTCATTTTTGTTGGTAAAAACCCGGTTCCCTTATTTTTTAAACATAAAAGCACCTTTTTTTAACATAACATAAATGAAATATCAAAAAAAGAAAAGCCCTAGTCTCACAAAACCCTCCAAACTCCGGCGGCTCTTCTCTCTCTCTATTCCGTCTTCTCTGTGCTTCTCCAGCTGCTCTGTGCTTTCTCCGGCAGCTATTCTTTCTCAACGACTGCTCTTATTAAAGGTATCTATTTTTTTTCTGTTTTCTGTTTTCTTTTCTTTTTTTGTGTTTTCTTTTCTTTTTTTCTGTTCTTTTTTTCTTTTTTTTCTGTTTTCTTTCTTTTTTCGGCCCATTTCTTCTCTTAATGTATTCTCTTATTTTTTTATTTATTTTTCCTTCTTTTTTTCTTTTTCCGGCCACTTTTTTCTGCCTTTTCCCTTTCCTGCCTCTTTTTTCTTCCATTTTCTGACTTTTTTTTTTTTAATTTTCTGCAAAAAAGAAGAAATATCAGTTGAAATATAATAAAAAGAAAAAATATTGTTTTTTTTAAGTATTTTTTTAAACTGTTTTGCTATTTAATTAATTACTGTTTTGCAGTTTAAATACAACACCATTTAATTACTGTTTTCAATTTAATTACTGTTTTGAAAATATTGTTTACTGTTTTGCGATTTCAATTTAATTACTGTTTTGCATATTTTTTCTGTTTTTATAGTATATTTCATATTGTTTGCTGAATTTAAATTAGTTTTTGTATTGTTGCATATTTTTTCTGTTTTTATAATATATTTCATATATTATAACATCAATATATTGCTTTAATTTTTTTTTTTTGATTTTTTTTCAAAAAGTGCGCCTGGCTTCAATCAGGCGCGCGCCTCGCCTTGCGCCTAGCGCCTAGGCTCCAGAGACACCTTTGCGCCTGGGTGCGCCTTGCGCCTTAAACAACAATGGATATATATAATTGCAATGCAAAGCTAAAGCAACAAATGCGTGAAAATATCCTATTCGCTACAAGTAGAATATTCCTTCTCTACCCAAACATATAATGTAATCAAAACAAAAATAAAGTTTTTTTTTTTTTTTTTGGGGGGGGGGGGGGACCACAAAAGTTAAAAATTAAGCCCACTTATTTACATCGCTCCCCCTTTTGAAAGATTGTTCGTTCGACCGGAATTAAGTGGGTTAATGCGTGAGACAAGGGTGTCACGATTGATATCATTCTCAAGGATTGGTGGCGGAAGATCCTTGTTATTAGGCTCCCCTTTGCGAAGGACCAATAGGAAGCTTGGTGCCCTAACTTGATGCATGGAGCATGGTCAGTGGTGGGCAGCATCCTCCTGACAGAGGTCGTCCCACTTGCAGTGGCCCTCAATGGGTGCCGGAATTCCTCCAACCGCGGGGCATACGTTAATGACATGCCCCTCACAAGTAGTACTTGACAAACCCACACATCATAAGACTGTTAATATAACGGCTAACCCTTTTGTCTTAGACAGTCGCGCACAAGTGCACACAAGCTATTATTGTTCAATATAGGTTGTGACAAACATGGTGCTCCGCTTTAGTTTCTTGACTGGACCTCATGAATAAATCTCACTTGTAATGCAGTGGAAGGAAGGTGTGGAATACATAATCTCTGTCATCTCAGTCCAAGTACGAATTGGGTCAAGTCCCACGGACATGCTTGTTCCATCAAACTCTCTCAAACCCTTGCAATTTCGTAGCCACCAAACAAACACGAGACCTCTTTGTACTAAAAAACCTTCTCCAAAGAATTTAGCTCAATGTGTGCATCGGTAGAGGACTCATCAACACAGACATCACCGTGGAGGTTCTGCTCAAGAATTCTTAAAAGATAGCCTGTGTGGTCCCCACCTCCTCAAAAAAAGAGCATCAAACTCATTGTCATCAAGACCCGCGACCGGTGAGGGAGATACTGTGGCGGGGGGAGGGGGAGGGGGAGGGGGAGGGGGAGAGGGAGGAGCCTGTTGATTGGGGGGATTAAAGGGGGGGGGGGGAGCGGTCGAGGGTTACTTCTTAATCGGAGTTGGATACGGACAATTTTCAATTGCATGACCAACATATTTGCACAAAACACACATTATTCTTATGTGAAACATAAAGGGTATTATACCTCGTCATTTGGGGATGACCTGTGATGCCTTTCCTCCCAAACTAATCGACGGACATCGTCGTGGGCCGAATGTCGAGGGTTGCTTCTCAATCGGAGTTCAATACGGACAATTTTCAATTGCAGGTCCAACATATTACACAAAACACACATGATTCTTATGTGAAACATAAAGGAATTTGTCATTTGGGGATGACCTGTGACGTCGTTCCTCCAAACTGGTTGACAGACATCGTCATACGCCGAATGTCTTATGATTGTCTATCTAGTAGACTAGGGTGTGAATGGGTTCGCGCACTCCCGGACCAACTCAAAGCATACACTAGTGAAGGAAATGGTGTGCCCATTCCATGTCCAACCACATTTTACGAGGGTTTGTAGTAGGGAATGCATTTGCCATATGGCTAACTCGAGGCTGATTGTAGACTCCTTTTTTTGGCGAGTGTGAGATGGGGTGGTAAACCTTTAATTAGGTTTGGTTGGGTAAAGAGAGGCATCGAGCTGAAGGGATAGTGGTGGAGTTCATGATTTAGGCATTATAAAAACTGGGTTGCTCATGTGGGCCCATCCATGAGGCTGGATAAGGAGGTAAGCTCGCAACTTTGCTTGGGTTGCAGTGGGACCTGCCAAAGTTCGAGACCTCTTTCCCCCTTTCTACCATTTGAGTGCCTCACCTTCAAACCCTTTAAATACCGATCGATTTTGAAGAGATTTTCGTCTTTTTAGCCCTATTAAACCCTCTTTTCTTGTCATTTCTTCCACACGGTCGGGGAGGCCACGTCCCTCATCCACATTGGAAACCATAGTGGCGGTAAGTAGGGTTGCAATACCCATAGTAGGTGTTCTCGTCAGTCACTAGGGTAAGTTGGCGTCATATAGTTTTACGTCCCAAAGTATCATGTTCTCTATATACCTCCCCAAATTGTTCTATCATAATTTACCTCGTCTATTTAAGTTCTTCAATCCTTCAATCGACTCTTCGAACTTTGTATGTTTACGAGCCTTTGGGTTTGGGGGCATGATTCCCGCATGGTGAAATGCTACCTTTATCGCCATAGAGGGAATTGCGCTTCTGATGGTTAATGCAAAGCATATATAATGGAAAATACCAGAAGAAAACGCACGCTCAACCAATGAATAAATCTCTCAATATCATTTAATAACTAGCAAATGAGGATTACAATGACAAATGAAGGCAAAGGATAGTAACAAACAACGAAAAAGGACATTTTCTCAAATGTAGAATATACTCGATGGGAACCAACTCAACTCAACTGAACTAAACAAAGCCTTTTTTCAATTATTTGGGTTGGCTACATGAATCCTATTTTTTCATTCTGCTCTGTTCAACGCAGTATGCTCGGTTAAACCACATAATATAATGTCGTTTTCACAATATCCCGCTAAGTCAATTTAGGCCTACTCCTACCCCTAGCGTTACCATCAAATACTAAGTCGTTCTTCCTTACAGGGCATCTATTGGCCTACATTTGACGTGTCCAAACTATTTGAGCCGATTTTCAGTCTTCTTCTATAGGAGCTACTTTTACTACTTTTACTGTTTAACGAATATGTTCATATCTAATTTTACTCTTCCGAGTTTTATAACTCATCCATTATAACATCTGCATCTTTGCTGCACTTATTTCTTACACATTTTGTTTCTTAGGAACCAGTATCACTAAATTAAACAATTAAGTCCACTTATCTACGTTAAGTTATATAGCATGTGATCTTGTGACAGACCAGACCAACCGCAATTATGTACTCTACAGCTGATTCAATCAAATGGCTTTTGGCAGTTTATCTGACAGTGGTTGGATATGGAAATGTTCTCAACTTCTCCTTGTATAGTTACCCCACTCAAACCCCCTACGACCCCGGGTCTTTTTTTTGAAGCATTGTGAGAAAAATCCCACATCGGTTAGAAGAACAGCGTTACCTTTCTTCAATTTCAGTAAATCAGTGCACAACCAAAGCTTGAATGATGAACCTGGTTGCTGGCTTCTCTTGAAGAGGACAAAATTAGTTTAAAAATTTTCTCTGTACGCCGTTTCCCCTTGTTTCCGTCATTGTGACTTCATTAATATGGCTATTGACTTTGCTTCTACACTTGATTCGTGAATACACAAATTCAAAGCGCGTCTGTCACGCCCAGCCCAGGTGAAATATTTGGGCACTAAGCTTGTACTTTGTGGGAAACTATAGACATCTACGACATTCTTCATGACTAAGACACTATCCAAATTTGTTGTTACAACGAATAATTTGTGCCTATTGTACCATTCAAACAATTTTTTTGAAGTTGGCAAAAACTATTTCAATAAATAAAAGAATTTTATTAAATAATATTGATAATATTTTTCAAAATTTGAAAAATGAAAAAATACTTCCTAATATATAGGAGTTACTTGGTATATTTACCTATCAAATTCTTGTTTCAACATTTTGTTACACCTTTAGCTATGAAGCACAGACTCTCTCAAAGGTAATGATTCGATACGTGTGGTACACGGGGACACGCTCGGACATGTTGGGGGACACGCGTGTCCTAGAGTATCATCATTTTTTTATTTACACCGGACACGTTTTTTGGACACCCTTGGGTAGTTTTTTAGCTTTTTGAAAACTTGAAATGGGGTTAAATGTTTAATAGATAAAAAATTGATTGTAAAACATAAAAAAAAATGATAAAGAAGATAACATGATTCACCGAAAAAAGCCACAATGTTGACTCAAAAGTTTCAAATAAGCCCTAGTTTTTGCTAACCAGCTCATCCGTACTCACCAGGCTCACAACTGACGGTCCCATTGGAGGGGAGAGTTGTCATGACCACGGTTATTCTATTTACGAGTTTATTGTATTTTGTTTGTTTCTTGTTTAAATTTGTATCGTTGTATTTGATTTTATTGAATTCCATGTTAAGTTTGTTGTAATTATGTTTTTAATGGAACCAATTATGCTTTATTTTATTGAATATAAATATGTATATATATATATATATATATATAGCCTAGTGTATCGTATCCTACAATTTGGAAAGATCGTGTATCGTATGTCGTTTCGTATCTTGTATCACGTGTCGAGTCCGTGCTTCATAATTTTTAGCCAATGGATAACTTTCAATTGCATTTTGCCGCTTGTGTCATAAAGACATTCTCATATAATGCATTTTTTAGTTCAGAAATGCATCAGATTAAATAATATAAATCTAGAGAAGGTTACAAAAAGAGGTGGACCAGTGGACTGAGCTAAGAAAAGCATAAAAGCAGCCCCAAGAAAACTTAGATAAGAGCATCTGCAAGTGTTGCTTAAACCTATGGCTCGGAGTGCTTTCATTTAAGCTTTTCTTATTTATAGCACCTATGAAGCACCGACTCGACACGGAATACGGGACACAATACACGATACATGATTTTTCCAAAAAGTAGGATCATATAATATATAATATATTTTTAAATATATGTATATTCATGAAATAAAAAAGGTTTTGTTCCATAAAATACATTATTAGAACATTTTTAACATGAAATTAAGAAAATGAACTATACAATACAAAATTCAAACACTTGAACATAAAAATTCATAAATAAAGCAGAATTCACGATTACTTGGAACATACGTAACATAATTTCAGAAATGGTTGCAAGTCTAAGAGAAAACTAAACAATACAAAATAAATAAAAAAAAAAAAACCCAGAACCACACAACATCCATCCACGGCTTAAAGTCTCAAAAGATAGAAATCCCATATCTCAATCACGATTTCATGGAGTCTACATCAACCGCTTGAGCACCTCTAACACCTTCAACTTCATCACCAAATACCATAGGCTTCAACTCCGGCTCATCAAGAGAGAGACTTGCAATTTGAAGTCCCCCAACATCTTCAAGTGTGTCAAACTCATCACCCGCGTTATCCACATCTTAGTCTCTCCCATTTTGTGTTCAGGTTTTAAATCGCGGTTGCGTAGGGTGTCGCGCTTTGACTCCAAAGTCGCGTCGCGCAAGCAATTCGTGCATTCCATTTTTTTTAACTAGAAAAACATATAAAATTTATAAATAAATTAATAAACAGCATTTTAAAATGAAATTTTTAAGGAAGTGACATTTTAAACTGATTTTTTTTTAAAAAAAAGGCAACATTTGAAACTTATTTTTTATTAAAAAGTAACATCTTATATTGAAATCTGTAAAATAACTAACATTTTAATTGAAATTGGTGAAAACATTTTAAATTGGATCTGTGAAAAATGTTACATTTAAAATTCAAATTTGTAAACAAAAAATAAGTAAAATTTTAAACTGAAATTTGTAAAAAAAATAAAAAGGAATTAACATTTTAATTTGAAAATTGTAAAAATAAGTAACATTTCAACAAAATTGTAAAATAAACAACATATTAAACTGAAACTTGTGAAAAAAGTAACATATTTGCTAAAACTGAGATTTAATAAAAAAATTAAAAAAACAAGTATGATTTTAAACTGAGATTTAATATAAAAAATATTAATATTCTACTTAAAAAATAACATTATTAAAGCTGAGAGTTAAAAAATAACACTCTTTGTAAACTGAGATTTAATACAGAAAATATTTTAAACTGAAATTTATAAAAAATAAATTACCTTTTTTACTGAATTTATAAAAGAAGTATGATTTTAAACTGAGATTTAAAAAATAACATTCTTTATAAACTGAGAGTTAGTTAATAAACAAAATTAATTGAGATTTGACAAAAAACATTTTTAAAGCCAAAAAATAACATTCTACATGTAAACTGAGTCTTATAATATAATAATACCTTTTACATATGAAGCAGAGTTACCAAAAAAATGACCTAGGTTAGAAAAGTTACAAAAAAACACTAAAAGCGCGTCAATAGTGCACAATTGCGCAAAATAACGTAAAATAGCGCACAATTGCGTAGCATACGTTCTTTGGGCATCTCGCGAACCAGAATGCATTATATAGCATTTTTGCACCGCAAAAAGCAATAGCTCGTAATTTAAAACATTGGAATTAATACCAAGTCTTTACCCCGTTTGGATGTCAATCAATTCCTTCTCGACGAGTTCACAAATGAGTAAGTGCTCCCATTCCTCTCCGCACAAGAATTTTGATGCTATCATTTGAAGCATAGGTGCATTCGAGCCATAAAGAAGCCACCAAGCAATAGGCTCCATTCTATATCGATTTGTTATGGCATCATGATCTCTAAAACTCCCAGACGTGCTAACAAAATTTGTATACTCCATAATAACGTTATTGCGTTCATCAAGATTTGGGAAATACTTCTTGAAGCACTTCACTATACCATTAGAAATCTCCAAGGTTATAAAAGGCGCGATGCGTGGAGGTCAAGCATCAAGCATTAGGGGCATAGGCGCGCTTATGTGAAGCCTATGCGTGAAAAGTCGTTTTGCGTTTTTTTAATATTTTTTAATTATACCCAGGCTTGTAAAATAATAAAAGCAGAAATATAAGCATAACTTGCATAAAAAAAACATAATCATAAACATTGAATCAAAATTACGAATAAAATAAAATATACTTTTTTTTTTCCTTCAGTGCATAAGAGGAGAATTTTTTATTAACTGTTGCCTTCAACATTATAAACTGTTGACCTTTCTTAAACATTAACATTTCTTAACTGTCAGCCTTCACCATTAACATTTCTTTAACTGTTGACATTTCTTAAACATTATAAACATTTCTTAAACCAAAATAGAAATAAGAAGCATTACAATATTTATGGTAAAGAATTTATAAAATCATAAACATTATAAACATTAAATTGTTTATAAACATTACAATGTTTTGGGTTTTCGGCGAAATAAGAAATCAAAAGAAAGAAATCAGAGGTAAAGAAAGAAATCAGAAAACTTACCATTTGACAACTCAAATCAGAGGTAAAAGCCGTTCGGAAGTAGGGTTTTAGGGTTTTCGGCCGGAGGTTTTTGGGTTTTCTGCGGAAGGCGTTCTGGGAAAAGCATGTTACGTTTTGTTGTTGGTTTGGAATGGAACGGGTAAACATTACAATTTTTTTTTTTTTGATATAAGTTTGTTTTTCAAGTTTTTTAAAAACAGAGATAGAACGACACCGTTTTTTTTTTAATATCTGTTTAATCAACTTAACATGGGAAAATAATAATAATAATAATAATTTTTTTTTCTTCTAAAAACACAGGTAAAACGACGTCATTTTGCTTAATAGAAAAATTCTTTATGCGCGCATTGCGCGCCTATGCACGCATCACGCTCGTTGACCGCCTTAAAAGTTGTTGACCACGCATTTCCCCACGCATACCCCTTATGCGTTGTGTTTCTAAAAAGCATCACGCATATGCACGCATTGACGCCGCATATCAAGCTTTTAAGCTACCTGTTGTGAGCCAACCAAGCTTAAATCTATCCTTCAAGTTACCTATCGCAGATGCTCTTTGACAAAAATTGCTACAACTGTAACACATGGATGTAACCTGACAAAAAAAGGAAAAATACGAACAAAAACTTATACTGGACATCCCCTCTGCATTATGAACCATTGGATATTTAATGATACTTTTAGTTCGAACCACCAATTGCGAGAGAGAAAGCAAAATTATACTGATTTACTATACAAGCATACATGGAGAGGGGCACAGATGTTCCAAGGGGACTAAATGATTGTACTGCAGTCCTGAAAATGCTCTTGGTCTTGCAGCAGGATGGGACCACTGACGGGTATTCAGAGAATGCAAGGCTGCGACTTACAATTCCTAGAGAGCCTGACCTTGAAACAGCTCATAGAGCCCAAAGGATGAGGTTGGTTTTACACCTTTCTGTTGCTTTTCTAATCATATATTGCTATTTTAAAATTTTCTTTTTTCCTCACACGCTATTTGGATGCCCTTTCAATGTTCCAATTTCAGGCCAAACATTAGTAGAGAACGCGAAAATGAGATACCGACTGCTCGTACATTCAGAGCTCGTCCATTGAATAGAAAAGTTTGTAATTATGTTTAAAAAATTGAAAGTTTATATTCATAACGTTCTTTAAATTATTTATCTAATTTGGGGTGTTGTGTTTCTAACAAGCAGATTCTCGAGGCTCCTTCATTGTTACTTCCAAAAAGAAGCACTCCACGGGTACCTGAGTTTCAAGTAAGTGCCTAACTTATTGTCTCTGTAATAATTTCACCCTTTCTGTGGATAACGACCATGGTCAACAATGGCTTCTAGAAATTCTCTTCAAAAAAGGAAAAGGAAAACAACGGCTCCTAGTGATAAATTGCATCTAATTCTTTTCCTTATCACATTTCTTCTCTCCAGGAGTTTCACCTGAAGACGTCGGAGAGGGCTATGCAACACAACTCTGCAGTTTCATCATCTTCGGTTCATTGCAACAATTCCAAGGTTACTATTTTAGCTAATGGATTTAGGAATACTATACTAAAGCTCTGAGGATGTGTTTGATTTCCAATTTTTGTTAGCGTTTGATAGCACATATTTTCTATGAAATTTTTTCCCCACTTCACCTTAGGTGCAACTTGGTAAAGCTGCACTTGTCCCATTTTTTATGGAACTTATTTCCCACATCCCTTCCAGGTTTGCCTTGCTATTTTTGGTAGCCTAATAAAAGCCATTTTCCACAACTACATTCAGCCACACTAGATGGAAAATGATGCAAAGAACATTTTTTTGGATTTTTTTTCATTTTCCTTGTAAAATTTAAACCCATTTAATGCACGCTGAGAATTTTTTCATTTGTTGTTGTATTCAAATTTGTGGGGATGACTCACAATAAAAAGGAGCACCATGGATTGGGCTGAGGGGATGGCAAAATAAGAAAGACAGAAAATAAATAAATATGGAGTTACATGATATTGATTATCATTTTCATCTTTTTATGTGATTCCTTTTCTTATTATAATGGCAACTGAATATCAATTATTGCAGATGTTGCCGAAATCTGGCGCTGTAGCAATTGCAGATTGCCGTAACAGAGAATCCACAAGGTAGTATTTCAAGGATCTTTCTTACAACTTTAAAAGTTATCTTTGTGATATACCAATTTGATGTGTAGTGGGTAGCGGAAGCGTATTAATTACACTACACAACAACAACAACAACAACAACAACAACAACGAATTGTAGAGGAAACTATCACTCTATTTCATGGTTCAAAGTCTCGGTATCGGTAACGGAATCGGACACCCGATTTTCAACTCGGTCGCGGTATCGGGCGATATGCAAAAATACGCTATTTAGAGAGTGCAAAAAAATCTGGAAAAAATATAAAAAATATAAGATTAACAATGTGGATCAATGAGATACATTCAAATCCATCTTTCAACATGCAATTTGCATTGTAGAATTGTTAATATTGAAGCGCGGCGGATTTGTCAGATTCAATATTCCGTAATAAATCAATATTAATATTGAAAAACAATCTAATGACACATAGAACTTGATAAAAAAATTACATTGAATATAATTACAAATTATTATAATATTTTGTCATTTTCACCTGCCTATCTAGTTGCGGTATCAGTCGTACGAATTTGTATAGGGGTAATTTCCTCCAATAGGGTAATTTTCGCCATTCTACAAAATAATAAGCATTATTTTAAGCAGCCACTGTACAATTTGTTTTTTACAATTTCTCTGTTTAAAAAAAATATATTTGTACAAACTTAAAAAAAAACATTCGCATCCTTTAAAAAAAAATAACTCTACTAATATTTTTAGTAGAGTTATTTTGTTTAAAATGTTAACTATGGTAAAAAAAAATACAATTTAGAGTTATTTTAAAAAAACATTATTTTAAGAAAATAATAAGAATTATTTATTTTAATAGCACCTAAAAGAAAGTTATTTGAAAAAAAATAAAGAATGAATATTAAAACATTAAAATATTAAAAAACTATACACGTACTTTTAAGCATTTTTTAACCCTACAAGTTTTGGCCCCCTTTAAACATTTTTTAACATTAAACTATACAGGTTTTTAACATTTCAGCCTCTATTAATAAAGAAGAATGAACATTATAAACTGTTAAAGACTGAAAATTTCAGTCTCTATTAAAGTACGTGTATTAAAGACTGAACATTAAAAATTGTATTAAAGCCTCTTTATTACGTATACTAAGCTTCTTTATTATTAACATTTTTTAATAAAGAAGACTGCACTTGAAAAGACTGAACATTTCAGCCTTTATTAAGGACTGAACAAAGCAGCACATATCTAGAAAGCAAGCCGACAGCATATCTAAACAAAGGAGTACATATCTTTGTTATTTATAACCCTAAATAAAAAAACCATATACACATGAAGAGAAGATAGCAAACCGACAGAGAGGGCAAAAAAAATCGCACAAATCTTGGCTGAAATAGAAGAGTAGGAGAAGGTTGTTCTGTTGAAATGAAAAAGAGAAGGCTGTGGTTTCTCTGGAACTCAACAACAAATCTATACTTGAAATCAAGCCAATATTTGGTCCGTGACTTCTTCTCATTTTTCAGTCAAAAAAACGATTCATCTCGGGGAGATATCGGCGACTCGCTTTATAAATCGGCGAGTCAACTCGGTGGCGCCGATATATCGGCGATATTCAACGATATCTTACGATTTTGAATTTTTTTTGAATCGTAACTCATAATCGGTGCGTGGCCTTGCGATTCCGAGTCAACTCAACCGATTCCGAGTTGACTCGGGCGCTACTTTGAACCATGCTCTATTTCTTCATTTCTATAAGTCAAGTTGTGAATACAAATGAGGGCCAAAGGCCTTATTTATAGGGGGAGGATAGAAGATTCTAGAAGGGATCTCCGAAACTCCTATTGGTTGAAAGAGTCTTGACCCTTGTAATGTCACATGGGTCATTAACTACCTTCAATTACATGACATATCAAAATATAACCTTCTAGAAGCTACTAGCTAAGTATGAGTTGTCATAACAACTCATCTATGATGACACTATCTAATGGAACCTTCTAGAAGCTTCCTCTCACTCCCTTGAAACAACTAAACTAAATATAAGAATTACAAAAATGACTAAAATAATCTAACTTAGAATATTCCAAAGGAATATTCATTTATTTTATTCTAACTAAAAAATAAAATAAAATACAATTAAAAATTGAAATTCTTCTGGTTGCACCTCCTCGCGCCATGTGTCACTAATATACATCATTTTCTATTAAAGAAAATGATGGGCGTAAATTTCAGTTGTTAAAGAAAATGAAGGCGTACATATAGTTTGGAGTTTTATTGTAAATTTAAGCGCTTGATACGTAAAGCTTGAGGGTTTTCGGTGTTTCAGTAGGTATGTTGCGATGTATCACCTTTTCAACCAATGTTTAAACAATATATTCATTTTGTTTATGAGTTTATTCTGTGATTTTCTTATGTATTTCGTGATTTTCACCTAAGTATGTTCTTTTGCTTCTCACGAAATGTCGATATTAATTGATATAGTGCAAAACTTTATTCCATAGGGATACGACTTTTTAAGTTAAAATCTCAATCTTGTGTGGTGTTACCCTGGAGTCCATCTTTTGTAGAGAGGAGAGAATTATGGCATAGGTTCAGTTTATATATTATAGGTCTAACTACTCTCACAGGTAACATGGGGTGATTGAAGTTCACTACAATTGTATTTTGAAAAAATGACTTCGGATCATATGCTATGAAGCACAGACTCGATACGCGACACGTTATTTTTTCAAAAACTAGGATACGACACGCTAGGATACGTATAATATATAATATATGTTAAAATATATAATATATATTTAAATATACATATATTAATGAAATTAAACAGAATTTTTTTCCATAAAATACATTATTATAGCATTCTTAACATGAAATTATGAAAATGGACCATACAAAATAAAATTCAAACACACTTTAACATTGAAAATTATAAATAAGGCGAAATCACCATAACATTAGAAAAAAAAAAAAAAGGTGTCTTTCGGCCAGCGTATCAGCAACGTGTCCCAGCGTGTCGGCAGCATGTCCAACCTTGTCCCAACGTGTCCCAGCGTGTCGGCAACGTGTCGGAGCGTGTCGCGTGTCGAATTCGTGTCAAAGCTGGCTTCCGGGAGAGTGGCGGTGCTTCATAGATCGTATGTAAGATCTTGATTTTTTTCCCCAGGCTGTAATCTCGCACGTTCCAACTCCTACGGGGTAGCCGTCTTTCAACTTTTAAGAAGAATAAACCCTGCTTGTTGCAATTTTTAAGCGTGTTCAAATGGTCACTAACGAGTAATAGTGCGGAACATATTCTGTATGACTGTCTGTATGTTATAATTGTATATCAGTTTTATATGCTATCATCAGATTTTACATAGTGCATCTATAATTTTAGCAATCCGTTATAGCCATATTTATTAGTATCATACTATACGCGATATGTATTTTATGATGCGATACTATACAGCACCATAAAGGATATGTATCGCTTGGATGTGTCGCGACAAGCACCGTATCGTAGCTGTATTGGTATTAGGCCGTATTGTTTTGTTCCTTTTAGAAAATAAGAATCAGTATTCTTTTTGTATATTGTATTCTTACTCTCTCTTTTTTACTCTAATAAGATTACAGTGAGATTAGAACACACTTGTATAGCACATGAAGCACGGATTCTTCTACGAAGGAGAAGTATTCGTGCCGGAAACGTAGCAGACTAATATTTCCCGTATGCTCACCAACACGCCTGATACTCTTTTACATATCTTTTTTTTGGTAGCATACCATGAGGTGTTCGGGCCAGCTTACGCGCACCTCGACTAATCCCCATTCGCTGTTCCTGGCTTCCGCTGGCCAAGCATTATTTTGACAGTGTCAGGGATCGAACTGGGGACCAAATTAATAATTAATAATTATTGAATAAATTCTTGATTTGAACATTTAACTGATATTTCACGTATGCTCTCTAATAGATGAGCACGGAAAATATGGGGTATCAAATGAGTTTTCTTGAGCATGCCAAAGAAATCTAATTATTTTAAAAACAAAACTCAAAGGCTTAAGTTTATTATTTATTATTTTTTTTTTATATATAAACACTAGGCCAGAAACCCCCCCTGCACAAGAGCGATTTATTCATCCACAAGGGGAAGAGGGCAATAAGTCTACCCTTGAAGGTCAACAACAAAAACGGAAGGGGACGCAAGACCTTGCCTCTCAACAAAGGGTGGAGGACATAGCGCCCCCCACATTACATAGATAGCTGGCAGGGGCCCCCCACACCCACTAAAAAGATATAAGCTGTGTCCCTGCCAGCTATCTATGTAATGTGGGGGCAACATGCTACCCCTAGATATATAAATAATCCCTATATATGGGATGTACAAAAGCCACTGCAAACTTATCATATATATATCATATATACACTACCTATCACAATATATCCTAACATTTGGAACCTCCTGCTGATCCAAAACCAAAGCTACCCGAATCACAGATGGAAGCGATCCCCTGTCACTAAAAATGATTGATATTTTCTCTGTGCAGCTCCAATTGGCCGGTGCATCCGCCACTGAGTTGGCTTCTCGGTCCGTGTTGGTCTACTATGTGTTTGCTTATTTTAAACGATCTATTAAGGCCAATGCTTTGGCTTCATTATTGGTAACCCGCCCATAAGCTAAAGTGGATAATACTAAAAATTGAGGAAATCATCGTAGTTATGTCTACGTAACTACGTTATCCAACAGCAATTTTTAAAATCATAGGATTTTTTAAAATATTTATTTATGAAAACTTTTTAAAAACTAATTAGATAGAATAACTATGGTATATAAATAATTATATATCCACAAATATACACGCAGACTACTCATTTTTTTAGAATGCACGTCTTATGTGGGTGACAAGGTTATTATTACTACTCATCTCATATATTAAAATTTTTGAGCTCTTATTTCAATATTTGTTATTGAACAAATCATACACTTAATATTTTATAACTTCTGGAATTTTCTATCTCTATTTTGATGGAAACAAGCATAATATTTTTTGTATTATATAGATGTGTATAATATTCGAATTATTCCTAGCAAATCTGTATCTTACTTTTTTGAAGAAAAATTGGTACTTATGGTATCTTTTTTTTTGATTGGATGTTTTTTATTGTATATAGTTGTCTCGTACTATGTATTTTTATGTCCTTCATAGATTATAGTTCACTTGCTACTTCACTTGGATGAATGCGTGAAAACGATGCTTAATTGGCATTTTATATTAAATATCATTGAGAAGATACTGCTTTTTTTGAACCACACTGCTTTCTTCTTCAGGCCAAATACTGTGGATGATTTAAAGCAGGTGGGATGTGAAGTAACCCACAAATTTAAAGCTCTTCCCCTTAACAAGAAGGTATCATAGTTTAGTAAGAAGTTTATTCTTGTGTGTGGGTGTGTATGCTGTATATATGTGTATATAATTAATTCTGTAGATTTATATGTACTGTCCTTAATTGCAGATATTTTCAAGTAAAGGAGACATTGGAGTTTTCCGAAATAGCAAGAGGGAAACCACAGTGCCAATGGTACGCCATACACGATTATCTATATTTTTACTTTCTATATGTTTGTCCATGTTTATGATTGATAGTTTAGTAGATGAATATTTACTCTATCATCTTCTGACCCTACTACAGGAATTTAATTTCCATACAGAGAAGCGGGTTCAGCAGGGTCCACCAGTAGAACTTTTTAACAAGGTAACTTTGAGAAACTAATGTATTAACTTTCAGTTTTCTTATTGAATTTTTGGGTACAAAAAATAATAAACTACAACTTCTTCAATATTTTACTTATCAGGTATGCAGATGACCTATATAAAATAAAATAATTTTGTAGTAGAGAAACTTATTTGGTTAAATTCATTTTTCACCACGAGTTGCCTTTATATCAAGCAACAGTTGTGCAAAGCAATTTAAGCCGGTAACTTGACATGAACACGCCGTGAGGTTAGGGGTTTTGAGAATGGAATTGTGTCAGTAAGGCCTTGACCTTCTAGACATGACTATTATATATAGGGGTGGCACAACAATTTAAACTCGACTTGAATCCACTAAAAGTGTCGATTACACTACTTAAACATGAGACATAAAATCAACCGTACATGACTACAAAAGGGGTTGGGTATGGCTGACGACGACGTTCATCTTGGCACGAAACCAATAAAACTAGACACAACCCATTGTGAGGGTGAGGCCTAAGAGCGAGTGTTAGTAAATCTTGCACGCTATTTTTACCCTAATTACTGAAATTCTTATTTCTAATGTTCGAAAATAAGTCTTTTTTAACATTTTATGACTTACTTCCACTCGTAAATGCAGCTCTCTTTGACATCTGAAGTGCAACCGAATGCTGGATCTCAAATAAAACTTTCTCGGCCCACCAGTATGCTTCCAAAGGTTCTACTTGTTCTTTGTTATGCTTGAAAGAAATCTGTATTCTATTGACTTCAATTTTATTTTTTGTAAGAGTTTATTGAGTTATTTATTATTGGTACAAGGGCTCAAAAGAGAATAGGTTTGGTTCCTTTCAGCAAGAAAGTGAGGTAAGGATGGCACCTTTCATAAAATTATCACTAGTGTAGTTTACTAGTTTTTTTTGTCTATTTCATAGAGAAGCATGTAATTGATGTTTTTAGTCCTCTATGATGCTCATGTAGTCTGACCAATCAAAAGTTTCTTCTGTAGATAAAACATTTGTTGAAGGGGAAAAGACCACCAAGGTTTGGTTTGAAGCATATTCAATGCGGAAGTGATGAGGGGATCACTGAAGTTGGTCCCTTATCTAGCATTAGCAGGTGCATAAAATGAATACATATTGATGGGTGAAATGCAAAAGATTCCCCTAAATTCTTTTTTTGCAAGAAAACCCTAAACTATTTTTAATAAAAAAACTTCCCGAGCTATGCATTTTGTTGCACAGACCACGAGAAGGGCTTTTAGCAATAAAACATTTAGTTCAGGGTTTTATTTTGCATAGAAAATAGTTTTAGAGGTATTTCTTCCAAAACTTACAGCATTCAGGGGAACTTTATCACATACTCCCGTATGATAAAGGTATATTTTATCTACATTCTGATTCTATAAAATTAACCATGAAATTTCCAGCAGGAGTTTGGGCATTCGGTGAGTGTAAAGCAGGCAAATTATCTGAAATGG
The DNA here is from genome assembly GCA_949130495.1 of Sambucus nigra. NCBI lineage: Eukaryota > Viridiplantae > Streptophyta > Magnoliopsida > Dipsacales > Adoxaceae > Sambucus > Sambucus nigra. Next base: position 542,047,887 of record OX422211.1, on the reverse strand, counting down.
GCAAAATTTCTGCAGGTTTCAACGTTCTGCGCTTGGATAGAAGATTGACAAATAATTACTGGTTATTGATGAATACATAGTGATTACAAAAAACCACCGATCCGCGGAGTAGGCACCTAACCTTTGTAATAATTTTTCGATTTTACTCCAAAGTATTGATCCTATAAAATCAAGTCATGTTAAACTTTGAAATCTGGTTCTGCAGTTAATGTTGAAGGCCAGCATTGTATAGTCCTTAATGTCCTCTCCCTTAATAGCAGTTTCTTCCCACTTATTTTGTAGCATGAACAAGTGATTTTCTGTTGAGGAATATATAGCTGTACATCATTTGATGGTCTCCTTACTGCAACAGAATGTGATTGGGGCTTAAGATGATGTTTCATGTTGTCATTAAGGTGTAACATCACCATGCTACCTAAAACATTCCAAATATGGTTAATTGAAGGGATACCACTAGAAACCCATTGGATAAAGGTATATGGTGGGCGTGGAAGCACATATTTTTATCAATGAGGGGCATTCGTGCACAACACTGGTTTTTTGGATGTGTCCATAATCTAATGATTGAAACCCTTATTTTGCTACCCAATTGATGCTTCCTGGCCTCTTGCCAAAATGTGTACGAATATTGAGATGTGTACATGAAATAAATTAAAGATTTTATTTTACATCTGAAGTACAGTTTGACACTAAAGAAGAAAAATCTGAGGGGAAATCATTATAATTAGTATACCTATATGATTAATATATAAACAGTTGTGATGAGTTCAGAAATATAAACATGCAGTAATAAGGAAAATGATTATGTTTTTCACCATGCATTTTAGATGCATTACGAAGGAGAAAGGATGCATCTAGTAGTTATAAACATGATTCTTAGTTTAAACCCTTGCTTTAGGTCCTTGCAATATCATTTTTGTTTGAACACATATTTGTAGGCATCTTCTGCATGTCCTAAAAGTCTTGCTTACAAATTTAGGCATCATCTAATTCATTCATCGTTGAGACCTTGGTATTTACCAAGATTTTTCAACCTTAGGAAACCAACTCCACATTGTTTTTGGGGACCCATTTGGGTGTTAGAGAACCTCTACTCACCACGACTTTACTCCAGTGTCTTTGCCTGATCAGGCCACAGTCCGCATCCATCTCCCCTGCCCACTTCTTGGGTGAGCCTACTGCGATGTGATGTCATCTCTCTATTTTTGGTCGAGCTCTACACATGATGCAAGACCTGAATTAGCCCAACCTCCACGAAGCAAAAAGTGGAGGGTGATCCAAATTAACCTACTACCTCATTTTCTCGGTCTAAAGAACAAAGCAGAAGGCCGAATGTCGTGCCCAAGATATCGCGCCCTAGAGAATAAAAAATCCTACAACTACAACACCCTTGGAGTACAAGACAAACCTAAAAATAATGAGTTACACGACATCCCTAACTCCTTTGTGACCACAAATAAGGAGTCTGAACTCATGTTTGTCATCCTTAAAAAGGTATTTGAGTAGTATGCATAGTTTTTAGAACAAACAAGTTACATATCTAGATTTTGAAGATAAATAACACAACCCTAAACCAGAACCTTCAAGAACACGAAGAACACCATGCAGCCTCAACCCAAATGACCTCAATCCAAAGGAAAAAAAGAAATCATTAAAAAAACGTTGTCTAGCAATTTCAATAAATACGAGTTAGAGAAGATTCCAACCATTTCCACTAAGGTTCATCTCATATGAAGATACTATTGAATACCAAGACTTAAAAGAAGGAGATGGAGAAGAAGATAAGGAACTTTAACCTGATTAGACTAGCTTCGACATCAACCTCTTACGACCACCCTTCTTCACCTCGACTCCATCAAAAGGCTAACTTCCTCTCACTCTCATACTCTCTCTCAAAAGGCTAACAACCTCAAAACGTTTTCCAAAGGCTCATATTAATACTATTAGGGATACTTTTATTGTTTCCCAAAATATGACTACTTTTTCTAAGATGTCCTTGTCTTAAAAACCTTCTATAAGATCCCATCCCAACTTCTACAACCTCAATAAATGCTTTGACTGATTTGACTCTCAAGCTACTTGGCATCCTAGAACACGCTAAGTTTTTCTCTCAATCCTAAATCTCGACACTTAAGGATTTTTCTTAAGCCGCATCTTGACTGTTAGATCCTTCCCATCTTAGGAAATTATATCCTTATAATTAAGAGTAAATATGCAAAAAATTAAATCATATTCTGATAGCAAAGGGCTGTATGATTGACTCCAAATTCCCAAATAACTTGGGCATCATTACTCTAGAGTACTTTTGTTAGTGGGATCACCTTTGTCTGCATCACCTGTTCCTTTTTTTCTAGAATTTGAATTGGTACATCGTGATAACTCATATCTCCGTAGACAATGATTCATGCCCGATGATGTGGCCATTATATTTAACAAACTTCCTCAGCGTTCATACATAGAGGACGTTATGAACGCGATACAAGTCCAGCGGTAGTGCAATTGGATAAGAAAGGTTCCCAACTATAAGGACATAATTTTATTAATCTCATATTTTGGTTTTGGCGTTATTCTTGAACAAAAGTCAAAGGGTATGTTTTAGTTGACTTTGATTGTAATTTCATACCATTGAAGACAAAAACAAAGCACTGCGATAAAGAGACACAAGACCATACAAATTCATACTATTGGAGGTTTGGTAAGAATCGGTTTTGTAATTTACATAAGTTAAAATTTTACATAAGAAATTGAGAAGATAAAAAACTTTTTAAAAGTGAGGAAAATATTTTATTTATTTTTAGCAATTTAACAAGGAGCTAAGTTTTTCAGTCTTGTTCAAATGAGAGACTCTCATACAATGGATCTTTGCACGGGAGCTTTTATGCTAACTAGAGGACCTCATACCAAATATGCTTCACAAAAGAGACCTCTTGTACAAAATAAAATCCATTTAGCATGTAAATTATTTTATGTTATGATGGGATCGAATTTTATTTTCTAATCGGAGTAACTCATTTTTAAGACTTTTGTTATTTCCACAATGGATGAAGATACCATCGGAAACTAAAATTCACGCCTGCTGCAATCCTTATTGCAATGAACATACAACCATCATTTGAAGATAAAATCAACGAGTTCTTCTCTTGTTTTGCCAAATTAAATAAAAAAGTATGTTCCATTTAGTGTATTCCGTTGGTTTATAGTGAATTGTTTGCTTGACGGTGATATGGATAAGAGGGTAATGATGTCCAAATAAATGTCGAAGGATAATTTATTTTAGAATTTCTAGAATTAATTATTTAGAAATATTTTCTTCTATTTATGTAAGAAGTGGTGATGTATTTAGTGAGAGTAGCTATGTAAATGAGAATGAGTATTCAGAAAAAAGTAGATACGCATGAAAAAAATACATTATTATGAAATGAATGTCGGACATATATAACTCACATGGTTAAAGGATTTGAATGGGGTCCTAAGGAGTTTTAATATAAATTGGTTAAATATTATTCAAAAATGAAATTAAAGTTTGTTTATGTCAAGAACTAGAAATCTATGGTGGATAAAGGGTATTTAAAAAATAATTTCGATGGATATAAATGGCATGTCCATGAGTAGGTATTTGTGTACACAAGAACAATTAATAAAATTAACACGTGTAGCAGGTTGATCCATACTCTTAAGAGTTAAATGATCAATTTGAATCCAGTGTCATCCATTTTTGGGGAACATGTTAGGGATGAACAATTGATAAAATTAGTGAGATTATTAAAGGATTTTAAAGTTCATTCAAGTTATATTCCTTATCATGAAGCTTGGTATGGTAAAACATAATGAATGTTGCATTGAATGGTGTTGAAGAAATGCCATACAAATTATTGAGTGTTTATAAAGGATGCTTCTGGAAGGTTCAAGGAATCGAATTCAAGTCAAATAACCATAGAACAAGTGTTAAAAGAGATAGTTAACATTTGTTAAGAGGGCCAGGCCACTTCCAACCCTTACATGGTATATTAAGCACCTTATCTAGGTGACTTATCATGTTTCCATGTCTTATGAGTCCTAAGTAGGTAATAAGTACTTAGAAAATCCAATTAGTTGCTTCCTAAGAGCTCTATTCTTATTATGAAAACCTTATATTTCATTGAACTTCTTTAACTGACGTCAAAGGGTGGTCACATTTGTATAATTCAATTTCATAACAAATAAACTATAGAGAAACACTCGTAGGTACCTAACCTGAGGTACTGAACCACTATACACCCTTTTGTAACACCCCACTCTACCACTATCGATATTGTTACCAATTTAACCACCGCTCACGATGACATGGGGTTTTATTTCAGCTCACATCCACAAACTAGTACTAATGGGGTTTAAACTCCTAAAATGTGGTGTCATAAACCACATGCCTTACCAGTGGAGTTGAAAAGTCCTCGGTGTTAGAAGAATACATATATGAACCATTACTTTCCCTTAGCCAAGCGATGTGGGATGTAACTCTATGGCTACCAAATCAATCATGGAACCAGTCTGTTACAATCTACCCCCCTTAGGGATCCCAATATCCTCGTTGGGATGAAATCAAGTATCACCCAATATGTTGGCACACTTATTTTAGTTGGGTACTAACTCTGATACCATTCTGTAATACCCCACTCTACCACCATCGATATTGTCCTTAATTTAACCACTACTCACAACGGTATGGGGTTTTATTACATTTCACATCCACGAACTGGTGCTAACAGGATTCCAACCCCTGACATATGGTGTTGTAAATCACATGCCTTATCAGCGAAGATGAAAAGACCTAGGTGTTAGAAGAGTGCAAATTTACATATATATGAACCATTATTTTTCTTCACCCATGCGATGTGAGATGTAACTCTTTGGCTATCAAATCAACCATGACACCTATTTGTTACACATATTTGGTGAAGCTGTGGTGTAAACCAGTTCCAACCCCATCACTTTGGTGCCATTTGTAGGAATAATTGTTCTCTAAGATCATTTTATCAAAATTTTCAGTCTACATTAGCCGTGACTACCAATGCAAGGATAGTCAAAAGCATGAAGGAGATGGAAGCTTATTAGAAAAGAGCTCTAATACCATCTGTAGCTAACATTGCAAGGCTACTATCCCTCGCACCTGATCCACCCCTTGCAACTAATCCACATGTTACAGTTGCTCTTATTATCTCATCCTCTCAATCAACCCAGGTAAAGGACAACTAGGACAAAAAATCTAGAGAAAAAGAGGGATAAAGCCATATTGAGGATCTTTCTAAAGTTTCCTCGCATCCGCAAAGGTCTCAAACATGTGTCCCTACCCAAGAAAGGTTGTCCCTTTTAGGAGGGCGCTCTCATAGACGTTTTAAAATTATCAAGACATGCGATGATGAGATCAAGAAAATACAAGACTGGTTGTGCAACTTCCTCAACTAGTATTAAGATAAAACCTCAAATACTATTGAGATGGCCTTCCAAGATACACTCTCACTATTCTATAATGAGGTGCATCACCATAGTCTTCCTCCTAAATGGAAGACGAAAATCATAGAGACATTTATCGATCACATATATTGCTACAAGATACCCCCGACTAGATATTATATAGGGAATCACAGCTACCTTAAGGGGAATAGACATAAACTAGTTTTCCAAGCTTAAGTAATGGACCATCTAGAACTTCTTGGAGTTGGTCAGGTCCTTTATGGGAAATTTCATTGGATCTCAAAAGATGTGCAAATTGACCACATCTCTCCTTAACTTTAGGTAGATACAAGGGATACCCTGAGGAAGTACGCTAAAAATTTAATAAGGAAGCTCTATAGTCAAGTGACTTAAATGATACCATATGCATAAACATCTTCATTCCATTAATAACCTTTGAAGCTCTGCTGAGGTTGTTCAATAAGATACCACTTCCATTCATGACTAATCTCCTTGAGAAATCATATAAGTACATGAACTCTAAGGATGCCATATCTACCCAAATGTTTGACTTCACTCATGCTTCACAACCTCAGAAAGTGAAGAGGAAAAACATTTACTCTTATTTAGGAGATACCTCACCTGAAAAGGCTGAAGTCAATAACAAGAAGGGTAGGACTAATGGATCACCTGAGGACAAACACTTCACCCCTTAACAACTACTTTGGAAGAGGTTTAATTAGCTATAGAACTTCAAAACATTCCACCTGAGCCAAGATCAATGAAATCATTGGAGGATAAAAGATATAAAAGAGGTCATTAAGAGGAGCTACATGAAACAAATTATGGCAAAGCTAGGTGAAAAGGCAGAGAAATGTAAAGAAAATCTAATAAATGTGAATACTATCTAAATATGTTTTACATGCATTGAAACCTCATCCACCCCGAGAAAACCCCACCTCAACAAAATCAATCATGTTTATTTATCATGAAACCTCCGTAAAGAGATCCCCAAGATGATATTCCTTGAATATGACCACACCAGGGTCCTAAACCTTATGACGATCTCCTGGTCCTTACAATGATAACGAGGAATGAAAAAATGCATAGGATTCTCATAGACAGAGGGAGTTCAATTAATATAATCTTCATCTATTCAAACAAGTCTATAGACCTCACCATAAGATAGATATTTCCTATCATGACATGGATTGTGGCTTTTAATGAGGAAATAACTTTCTCAATGGGATATACGACCTTTCTCGTCACTAATGGGGTTGAAGATTGCTGTAAAATCCTATGCAAAAAGTTCTTAGTGGTAGACCTGACCGTGACTTATAATATCATACTAGACACAATCATTTCCACAAGGAGAATCCTGATGTACTCCCCCACCCCTATAAAGTGGGATAGGTATTTTAAGATTAGAGAAAAGCCAAAGAATGATATAATATCACCATGCGAGATAAAACAAGATCATTAGAGGATCCATAAGCACAATTTGTAATCCCAAAAAGGCTCAGCTAGAACTTCAGGTTTGGACACTAATGAGTTTGAAGTCCACCCTGACACTTACTGAACCTTGGCAATGGTTTCGAGTCTAAAGACAACCTTGAATGGGGATTAGTGACCCTATACACAACCAAGATTTTAAACCACTCTATGTTTTAAATTAAAAAAGTTAGTTTTTGGCCTATATAGTTGAATACAAATCCCTTTGTAAAATAAACAAAACTTAGTATTCATCTGATATAAGGACAATTAACTTCAAACTTAGTCATAATGATGTCTAAAATCCCTTAAATGCAAACTTAGTCTTAATGAGGTATAAGGACATTTGAACACAAACTTAGTCTTAATGAGGTCTAAGAACCCTTCACTACAAATTTGGTCTTATTGAGGTTAAAAGATCATGTCGATTCTTCATGAGGTCCAAGGATCCTTGACTACAAATATAGTCATGAGGTTCCCAAGACCCCTGACTAAGGGTCAACAGGGAGGTGAAAATCCCCTGATTTATAAATTAGTCTTAGGGACAATGTACCTTTAACATTAAATAAAGATATGAAATCTTCACCCCCAATTAAAATCAGTTATGAGATCTCCGTACCCTTAAGAAATTTTTTCCATAGAATTATAAGGATCTTTACCCTTGATTCTTAGGTCCAAATACCATGGATATTCTATGGCAGTTGAGGGCCCATCACCCCCCCAATTTTTTTTTTATCAAAGGCTGATCATCCTAAACCACTACATTCTCTAAAAAGGTTATAACCTTTGGCCCTAAATAGCTTTAAGGTTCACACACTATAGCCAAAATTCTTCATTAAAATTTTAGGGAGTTCACTTGAAATTTTTACAAGTCCTAAGGTCCGAGGATTTTAGACTTCATAAAATTTGTAGATATCAAGGACCCCAACCTTGGTCATACTTATGATTGTGAGATCATATGACCCGTAACTTATCATTGGGAAAAGATTAAATTCTTTGAGAGAAAGAAATGGGGCCCGTGGCTATGCTTATACCTATTGAAAACTAAAACCCATAAAATTTAACATAAAATAAATAGTTTCTTCTTAACAAAGCAGGAAGAAAACCAAAGGAAAAATTTCAGGTACACAAAACTAATTACAAGAGAGAAAATACTCCTTTCATTCATATAAAGTTGCATCTTATAAATATTGAAGCACAAGAGGATAAAAAATAAAGAGTACAACAAAAGAAGTAGAGGGTCTTTCCCTTGTCATCTGAATCTTGGGTTGAGGTCTGAGAAGGTTGAGGTAGATATATATTTATCCTCCATTCGAGATCTACAGACTTGGTTTGAAGCCTCCCAAACATCATCGTCTTCTTCCTCACCTAAGTTAGAGTTAGGGAGAATCTTTAAAAATCTTAGTCAGTCCATAATGTAAGCCACTTTAGCCTTGGAATTCACGAAGCCAGTGGCATATTGACCACTGATATGCATCTGGTAAGGAGTAGGTGAAGAACCCTATATCTTTGACTCACTTGAGTCTACATTATATAGGAACTTGTCTAGTTTGGAAATAGTGATAAAATTGAGTCATATCCTAGTATACCAAAGAGCCTCAGACACTACATATCAAATTCCTCTAAAAGTCTCAAAGGTATAATACCAACACTGCACCTAGGATTGCATTCATTTGTTGCATTCTTTATAATTTAGGCGTGTGTGTGTTAACTCCCGTAATAATGTTTTTTAAATAATTTTTGGGATATGGTAAATAATTTTTAAGTTTTTATAAAATATTTTTTTATACATTTAAAATTTGGTTTTAATAATGTTGTGGGTTAATTTATAATTACCCTTTTGTCCTATAAACTAGCTTGGGTAGGATCCAAAAGCGGCAGAGAATTCTATGGTGGAAAATGAGATTATTATAAACTTCATAACACACGTTTTAGGCTTAATCCCAGCCCTACACGTGTTGATCTATGAGCGACTGGATTTGTGTTTGTTTACTCTCACAATCTTAATACGTAATCCCGTCCATTGGATCATTTGCTATCTACGGGCTGCATGCCTTTACCTCAATCCTCGTGATATCAAAGAGAAATAATCACAATGCTTTTAATAGTGGTCCATCTCCAGCCGTAAGATTTACATCGATAATGCTAGACTTAATCTCAACCATTGATCTTATACAACCGTTCCAGATCCTTCCTAACTTAGTATAAATAGAGACCAACTGGTGAACGTTTCCAATCTTTTGATCATTTTTGAGTTGTGTGAGAAAATAAGAGAAGAGAGAGAGAGAGAGATAAAAGATAGAGAGAGAATTAGAAACCCTAATCAAACTGTGGTCAAATATTTCACCAGAAAACCTTTCTGTGAGTTTGAATGAGTTCAAAAGTGAGAAGAACTAGCCTCTCTAGTCTTTAATCTCTTATCCAACCAAGTCACGAAGTTTAGATTTTAATTTCTTCTCATAGAAATTTGAGATCTCAAACTGTGTGATATATATCACTTAAATCTTGTTAAGTTTGATTTCTTTTTTCCAAAAATCATGCTTGTTGGTTATTTTAATCTCATATGTTTGTTTTCAAAACTAGAACCAACAAACTTATTTCTGTTCCCAATTTATGAGAAAAATCAGACTTATATCTAGTTAAGATCTTGAATGGGGTTTTACACTTTCATGAAATATTTCACATTTTGATAAATAGCTTTGGAAATAAAATAAAGAAAGTATTTAGGACCTTGGTTATTTTTTATAGCAAGGTTCCCTCAAGATTCGTGGATAGAAATAAAGATCCGTGGTCTACAACTATCAAACAAACTGTGATTCAGAAATCCTGACTGCATCTTAGAACGATATTTGTAATTTGTTAGGAATATTGTATGTATAAGTGTGCATGTGTTGCATGCATGTTATTAGGCACTTTACCACTTACACTTATCACACTACATCACTAAAGAATTGTTGGTAGAGAGATTCTTGACTTTAGAGTTGACGTAAAGCTAAAAGGAGAAGCGGATACAAAGTTGGGAGAACAACCTCAACATCAGGACCTTCAGAGGAGTCAAAATAATCCAAAGGAGTTGGTAAAAATTCTGGACTTAGAATTAGGTCTGCTTTTGTGTTTGGTTGTTATATAGTTTGTAATCTGTTACTCTATTTTAGTGGATTTTTCTTTTGAGGTGTATAGACCTCCGTGGACGTTTCCCCAATTGGATGAAGTTTTACCACGTTAAAATCTTGTGTTCTTGCATACTTACTCTTCCTCTCCTCACCTTCTTGAGGCTATGCTGATTTAGAACCTATATAAGTTTATTTTTCAAAACTGGTACACCTATACCTTAAATAACTCGTTCATATAATCTTTTATACACATCTTGTGTTAGATATTTGTTTTGATTATAGAGTTTCTTCAAAAAAATATTCGAATCCATTTAAACTGTTTAATCTTAAATTAAACGACTTAAGTGGTGATTTTTCAATTGGTATCAGAGCTTTGGTTTTACAAAGTCTTTTAGATCTTGAGTTTCTGAAATTATTTTCTCAAAACAAACTTATGGATGAGAAATTTGAGAGATTAGGTAACCTGTCCAGGCCCCCTCTTTTTGATGGAACCAACTTCCCTTACTGGAAAGTGAGGATGGTTGCTTTCATCCAAGGTACATTGGGAGATGATGTCTGGGATGCTATTGAAAATGGATACACTTTTCCTACTAAACCAGTCGCTGAAGGAAGTACTGTGAGGATTAGGAAGCTGCTAAGTGAGTTCACCAAAGAAGAAAAACAGACCTCCCTTAACAATAATAAAGCCAAAAAGGCCATATTCATGTCTATCAATGAACACGAATTAAAGATGATATCTTTCTGTACTACCTCTAAGGAAGCATGGGACACCCTAGTGACCGCACATAAAGGAGGCACACATGTTAAAGCTTCTAAAACCCAAATGTTAATCCAACAGTACAACACTTTAGTCATGACTGAGACTGAGTCTTTTGATGACTTCTACATTAGGTTGATAGACATAGTGACTAAGCTGCATGCTAATGGAATAATTTATGATAGGAAATAAGTTATCTCTAAAATTCTAAGGTCATTTCCACAAAAAATTGATAATAAGAGCTATGCAATTGAGGATATGGATGATCAAAACCTTACCCCTGAACTCCTTAGTAGCAAGCTAAGAAATGTGGAAATGAAATCAGAGTTTAAGAAGCAATTAACACAGACCCATGAGAAATAATGTACCTCTAATCTAGTCTTTACCTCTAAGTTGACTAAAACTGAATGTCATTTACTTAAAATTGACTTAGATTTTGATGAGGACTGCAATTTGGAGAGTTTGGATAATCAGATTGCCTTAATGTCTAAATATTTCAAGAAAATTGTGAAATTTAGAAATAAAATTACTAATAGACAAGGCAAAACTACCTATTCAAACCAATCTAATAATAGGCCTCATGAGAAAAGACTTGACAAAAAACCCAGTAGAGACCATAAGAACACTGAATGCTACAGATGTGGAAAGTTAGGACACATAGCCAGTGATTGTATAGTTAACTTGAATAAGAACAAGAACATTAGGGCAAACTTGTGCAAGACTTAGGATAACTCAAGTGATTCAGAAACTGAGGAACCTGAGTCATCTAACCTTATAAACCTTGTATGTATTTCTTTGCCAAAATCATATACACTGATGATAAAGAATCTGATCATGCTATGTTGAATGATGCTATCCCTATTGATTTGTCTACTTTATTACTTGAGAATGCTGATAATGCTTCAAATACGGTCTGTGTGAGTAAAAGGGAACGATCTATTATTGATGCTAATGGGTGTGTGAGTTCTAAAAATGAATCGCTAGGGGACACTACACACTGCACACTTACTGACTCCGACAATGAGGACCTTCCTGATGTTCACACACTGTACTAAAAAACTCTCAGGAAAAGCACTAGACTTGAAAAGATTGTCAAAGACGTTACACAGAAGATAGAAACCCTAAGCCATATGATCAAACAGAATGCTGAAGAGTGAACTTCTCAATGTCTAATTCATGAGAATGAAACTAAAACTTTTGAACAAAAACTAAAAGAGTTGTCTGACTCTAATGAAATTCTTGAAAAGAAATATAAAGGAACGTTGTTAGAATTGTAACAAACAAAAGAAAAGACATCAAAAGTCTTCAAAACGGTAGCTAAATTTGAAAATAACTCAAAATATTTTGAAGATTGTGTTACTGAAAGTAAGACCAATTTTGATGATAGATCTAGAATAGGCTTTTGTCCCAACAATTCCAAGCAACCTAAAACTTTTGAACCTATCAAGTTTGTATATGGTGGCAAAAGACCTGTTAAAACTTGTCCAGATTTTCAATCCTTGAAAAATAATTTTGACTTACAATAACAAAAGTTAGACATTGGTGAATCAAGTAACTCTAAGCGTAATGTTGAACATAAGGCTAAATACGTCTCCCTCCTATTAGACAAGATGATCCGTCATTTCATCCTGTGCCACCCAAGAATAAGACTAGAGCTCAAAACTTAGATAAGTCATTGATTAAAATTTTTCCTAAGGCTAAGATTTCTACAAGTCATATTTACTGCTCCTATTGTGATGTATATGGACATTCCCTTGATGGTTGCTATTCCAAACATCTATATCAACCAGTCTATTACTCTCCCGTTTACCATTACATCAACTATTCTAGGAGTAGCCGAAATAATTATGTCCTACTTAGACAGCTGGACAAGAATTGTAACTATCGAAATAGGAAGAGAAGAACAAATACTAATAGATCATCAACAAGAAGGAATCCTAGATTCTTTTCTAAACCAAATGCTTAAACTTTTTATACTCCTCATAAACCTGCATAAAAATATTTTAGAGAAAAGACTGAAGCTCGCAAGTTTTATCAAATGTGAGCTAATAAGCACAAATTGAAAACTAGAGCAATTTGGGTTAGAAAAGATGAGCTATTAACCCAGATAAAATGCAATATTATAATCAATGCCTTTAAAGCTGAACACACAACATGTGGATGGTATTTAGACTCTGCATGTTCTAAACATATGACCGGGGATGATACCAAACTTTCAAACAAAACTAACTTCTTCGGAGGAAAAGTCTTATTTTGGAGATGGTGTATTAGCCCAGACAATTGGTAAAGGAACACTCCATGAAGAAGGACTACCTATTCTTGACGATGTTCTTTTGGTAAAATTTCTTAAAGATAATTTACTAAGTATATCGGAATTTTGTGATTCCAACCATACTATCACCTTTTCAAAGAACAATTAAAAAATTTTAAATGAAAAAGGTGATTGCATTATTACAGGACTCTGTACTCCAAATAACTGTTATACAGTCAATCCAAGTACAAAAGTTTGTAACATTGCCAGAATGGATGGAAATGAGATATGGAATAATAGGTTGGGTCACATTAATTATGATAACTTTGGTAAATTATATTCCCAAGAGATAGTTAGAGGTCTTCCTAAGATCAAACCAATTTCAAACATCATATGTGGTTCCTGTCAAGAAGGAAAGATTGTTAAGGCTCCCCATGAGAAAGTTAAAGAAGTTTTATCTACTAAACCTCTATAACTCATCCATATGGACCTAATGGTTCCTTCTCGTAAGGTTATTTTTTGCGACAATAATTATATTCTAGTTATGGTTGATGACTTCACTTGATTTACCTGGGTTGCCTTTTTAAAACACAAATCAGAAACATTCCATAAGTTTTTGAAAATTTTAGTTCGTATTGAAAATGAAAAGGACTCCCAAGTAGATAGAATTCATACCGATAGAGGAGGTGAATTTATAGATTCAGGTGTCATCAAATAATGTGACTAAAATAGTTACAAACATGAATTTAGTTCCCCTAAGACACCTCAACAAAATGGAATTACTGAACGTAAAATCACACTCTTCAAGAAATGGCCCATGTGATATTTCATGCGAAGAACTTACCTAAATATTTCTGGATAGAATCCATTTGTACAACTTATCACATAATAAATCGAGTATACCTAAGGAAAAACACCAAATAAACATCCTATGAACTTTGGAATGGGAAGAAACCTAACCTAAAATACTTTAGAACCTTTGGTAGTACTTGTTATGTTTGCAAGGATAAAGAACAACTGTCTAAATTCAAAACCAGAGGAGATAAAGATATTTTCTTAGGATATTCTCCAAATAGTAGAGCCTACCATGTCTACAATCTTCGTACCAAAACCTTAATGGAATCCGTTAATGTGGTTGTAAGTGACACTAATGTAGAGAGTAAGATCAAATGACCAACTATAGTGGATGAATCTGAAAACACTTTAACTTATGATTCTCTAGAGATAGATGATTCTTTACCAACTGAGACCCCTGAAGTGCCTAACTGGGTTTTCAAAGATCATCCTTTAGATAGTGTAGTTGGTAACCCTACTGAGCCAGTTCGTACAAGATCCCAACTACGTACTCTTGCTCATTATGCATGTTTTGTTTCTCTTATAGAACTAAAGAATATTAATGAAGAACTGAATGATCCATTGTGGACAAGTGCTATGCAGGAGGAACTTATTCAATTTGTACGTTGGATTTTCAAAAATAAAACTGATGAATCTGGGATGATTATTCAGAATAAATCTATATTAGTTTCCCAGGGTTACTCTCAGATTGAAGGAATAGATTTCGAGGAAACTTTGGCTTCTGTCACTCGCTTGAGTCTGTTCGCTTACTTTTTGCAATAGCTTATTATTTTCATTTCACACTTTATCAAATGGATGTGAAATCTGCTTTCCTTAATGGTATCTTAACTGAAGAGACCTACGTAAAACAACCCAAAGGTTTCATTAACCCTCATCATCCTAATCACGTCTATCGGCTTAAGAAAGCTCTTTATGGGTTAAAACAAGCTCCCAGAGCTTGGTATGAACGTCTATCTACCTTACTTCTAAACAATGATTTTAAATAAGGAGGGAATGATCAAACACATTTTGTCAAACACTTTGACATAAATATTACCATAGCCCAAGTATATGTAGACGATATCATTTTTGGATATACCCCCCAACAGATGTTAAAACAATTTCAGACATTATGCATAAAGAATTCCATATGTCACTTATGGGGGAGTTACGATTCTTCTTAGGTCTTCAAGTTAAGCAAAACTTAGATGATTTGTTTGTATCGAATCCAAATACGCTTTAGAGATTGTCAAAAAGTTCGATTTATAAACAGCCAAAGATGCTAGGACTCCCATGAGTACTTCGGTTAAACTATCAAAAGACGAGAATGGGAAATCCATCGATTCAACCTTATACCGAAGTATGATAGGTAGTATTTTATACCTTACTGCCTCCCATCCTGATATTATGTTTGTTGTTTGTGTGTGCGCCTATTACCAAAATAATCCTAAAGAGAGTCATTTACTTTGCATTAAAATAATTATAAAATATGTTAAAGGAACTCTTAACTTTGGACTTTGGTACACAAATGACACATCTAGCACGATAATTGGCTACACCGATGCTGATTGGGCTGGATGTTACAATGATAGTAAAAGTACATCAGGAGCATGTTATTACATAGGTAATAATTTGGTAGGGTGGAATAGTAAGAAACAAAATTGCACTTCTTTATCCACAGCCGAATCTAAATATATAGCTGCAGATAGTTGTTGTGCTCAATTAATTTGGCTAAAACAAATGTTAAGTGATTATGGTATTGTTGAATAACAATTACATCTCTATTGTGACAATCAAAGCGCGATTAATATTTCCAAAAATCCTGTTCAACACTCTCGTACTAAACATATTAAAATTCGACATCATTTTATACGTGAGTTATCCGAATCAAAGGAATTGGAGATTAATTGCCTGCCTACTGAATTGTAATTAGCTGATTTATTCACTAAACCCTTAGAACATATTCAGTTTGAATCCTTATGTAAATCAATTGGAATGGTTATGGCAAAATTGTAATGTATCATTGATATCTGTGCTTTCATATTTCTCTCTCCTATCTGTGTGTAGACCCTTTGTCCATTTGAAACAAAATGGGGGAGAAGCTTTGAGTCCACTTGGACATTATTTTGATTACTTCAACTAAAAAGATTGATCCTAGTTATCTTATTTTCAGGAGATCAGTACATCATGTTATCAGAATGGTTGTTAGGGTCTTGGTTTGTACTTAATTGAGTAAGGTAATTTTCTTTTCTAGAATATGGGGTAGTTAGAATTTTGTATAGGAATAGGATTTTCTTATTTCTTTTGTATCCGTACGAGTCCTTGATGACTCAAAGGAGATTTTGTCTCATATTTCCAAAGGGGGAGATTTAAGCAGCTTATATTTTTGACTCACTTGAGTCTACATTATATAGGAGCTTGTCTAGTTTGGAAATAGTGACATAATTGAGTCATATCCTAGTCTACCAAAGAGCCTCAGACACTACATATCAAATTCATCTAAAAGTCTCAAAGTTATAATACCAACACTGATCCTAGGATTTCATTCATTTGTTGCATTCTTTATAATTTAGGTGTGTGTGTGTTAAATCCCGTAATAGCGTTTTTTTAAATTATTTTTGGGATATGGTAAATAATTTTTAAGTTTTTATAAAACATTTTTTATACATTTAAAAGTTGGTTTTAATAATGTTGTGGGTTGATTTATAATTACCCTTTTCTCTTATAAACTAGCTTGGGCAGGATTCGAAAGCGACAGAGAATTCTGTGGTGGAAAATGAGATTATTGTAATCTTCATAACACGCGTTTTAGGCTTAATCCTTGCACTAGCGAACACATGATGATAACACGTGTTTTAGATCTATTGAACACATCATAACACGCATTTTAGATCTTGTTAAGGTTATTTCTTTTTTCAAGAAATCATGCTTGTTGGTTGTTTTACTCTCATATGTTTGTTTTCAAAACTAGAACCAACAAACTTATTTGTTATTTCTGTTTCCAGTTTATGAGAAAAATCAGACTTAGATCTAGTTAAGATCTTGAATGGGGTTTTACACTTTCGTGAAATATTTCACACTTTGTGAAATAGCTTTGTAAATAAAATAAAGAAAGTGTTTAGGACATTGGCTGTTTTTTATAGCAAGGTTCCCTCAAGATCCATGGATAGAAATAAAGATCTGTGGTCCGCGACTATCAAACAAGCTGTGATTCAGAAATCTTTACTGCATCTTAGACCGATATTTTTAATTTGTTAGGAATATTTCCTGTATAAGTGTGCATGTGTTGCATGCATATGATTAGGCACTTCACCACTTACACTTATCACACTACAACACTAAAGAAGTGTTGGTAGGGAGATTCTTGACTTTAGAGTCGACGTAAAGCTAAAAGGAGAAGAGAATTAAAAGCTAGGAGAATAACCTCAACATCAGAACCTTCAGAGGAGTCAGAATAATCCAAAGGAGTTGGTAAAAATTCTGAACTTAGAATTCGTCTTGCTTGTGTGTTTGGTTTGTTATATAGTTTGTAATCTGTTACTTTATTTTAGTGTATTTTTCTTTTGAGGTGTAGAGACCTCCGTGGATGTTTTCCTAATTTGGTGGGGTTTTACCACGCTAAAATCTTGTGTTCTTGCATACTTACTCTTCCTCTCATCACCTCTTGAGGCCGTGCTGATTTAGAACCTATATAAGTTTTGTATTTCAAAACTGGTACACCTATACCTTAAGTAACTCGTTCAGATAATCTTTTATACACATCTTGTGTTAGCTGTTTGTTTTGATTAGATAGTTTCTTCAAAAAAACTATTGGAATCCATTTAAACTGTTTAATCTTGAATTAAACGACTTAAGTGGTGATTTTTCAGTAGGATCGAAGTAAGTGTGGATATGAGATTTTGTAGTAATAGTTTGGCATATCTGGCGATGACCTCAACCAACTCTTCCTTTAGACCCAAAAAACTGGACATAGTATTGGTCCTAATTAAGCCCGTTATCTTAGAAAAGAACATTGACCTCTTCCAGGTCAAAAACTACCCTAACTAGTTTATGGTTATCCTCCCCCATCTTAGAAAAGTCAAACATCAAGGCTTCATAACTAGTGAATAAGGCCTCATGGATGCACTTTAAAGCTCATGATTCATTAATTTCTCCCAATGGTAATTCTCTTGCTTCTTTACGGGGTCAAAGGAAGATCTTTTAAGATCCACTAGTCTCTTGTCCCACAGTGGATAACTTGGAGTGTCAGGTGTCCACCAGCTGATTCATGAGGTCAAGAAACTTTTCAACTGTTTCCATTTGAGCCTTCAACTGGTCCCTCTCACCACTCACATCATCCAAGATCATCCACTGGTTATTGAAGATCGACTACCACTCCATTATGGACTTCTCCCATCCATTGGAAAAAGAGATCAACATCCTCCAAGTCGGCTCTCCCTCTGGGGAAGAGTCCATTAGAGCTTCCACTAGATTTTGAGCTTGTAAGAATCAAAGTAAAACTAGGTCAGTATATCAAAATATGAAAGGAAAATAAAATATTGGGTTAGCATAATGAAAATAATGTCTATCTGTACCATAGCATGAATAAGCTCCCTAGCTTTGGCTTCAATCCCCAACCTTAAGGGTCTCCACCATGGGAAGGAAGTTGACATTCCCTATGGGTTTTAGGGCATCCTCAACGGATGCATAAGAACTCAGATCACCAGAGGCCTAAGTATGATCATAGCAGTAAAGGTTTTTAAGATATTTATAAAGGAAGGGAGCTTCCCCCACCCCTTAATCTTGTCTTTCCCTTTTCAAGGAAATTCAAAACCTCTTCCATTATCGGTGCGTCCTTTTTATTGGAAAAAAATATTAGAAGTCCATGATCCACCTTTATATAAGTATTGGTTAGAGTATCCAATAGTATGGCGTTATTCACCGATGTACTTTAGAGTTTCTTTATCTCTCCCTCTCTCCTTTAATTGATTAAGACCAAGGGCTGCGAGCCCCCTAAAATAAAAGATACATATTGAGCAATCTCAAGGGAGAAACATACATTTTTTCCCTCATATATAGGAGGTAGGATATGTGTTCGGACGACCTCAATCACTTTAACAAAGGACAATGTTACTATTATAGTACTGGTCACCACAACTTTGGTACTTGCAGTTTCTACCCCTTTCTTCTGACCCACAGAAGGACCCTCAGAAGTATGTGCTAACTTGGACCACTTAGCCACACATGTTCTCTTACTTTTTTAGAAGGGAAGATTAAATATATCAGCCTCATTCTTTTGAATCCTTTCGTCCACATCTAATCCTATTGATAGAAACTTCAAGGTCATCACAACATACAAAGTGAGTAATGACAATCAAAGATCAAGCTAAAGGTATTACCTGGATCATATGTGTTATAAAATGACTTTTCATTAATTATATGGGAATAAAATTTCACAAAGTCATGTACATTTTACGATTTTTATATACACTGGTTGATTTAAGTGGGAGTAATTGAGAAGTTGTTTAATTAATTCGGATAATTATTGAATTACATGTACATTTAGCATGACTTAAATTGGAGTAATCGGGTTAATATCTAGTTAATTGTGTATTAAGAGATTAATGGACCATTAGTGTGATTTAATGGAATATAAAAAAATTGGGCCAAGTAACTTGAAATAAACAAAGAAGTTAGGGACATTTTTTTAAAAGCCCATAAGACCCGCTATAGCTGAGCCCTAGCCGTTATGGATGTCCCTGGGGCTGCTATTTTGGGGTTGAGTCTAGCCTGCCTCTTGAGAAGTCCAGGACTTGATTTTTCTAGTCCTGAGGAACCCATAGGATTTTGAAATGTGTCACCTTCTTATTTATCAATCCATAACAAGTTTGAAACGTGTTCCATTGACACAATTACCCATGTGCTTCTCTTATTTTAAATAAAGGTGTAGGCACTTGAGAGGAGGAAACTTCCAACCAATACTTGGGAGCAGAAAAAATATATTTTCCTCCCTTATTCTTTCTGTTCTATGTTATTACAAATCAAATGGGTGAGTTTAAGGGTATAAAAAGGGAGTGTTTTGGTTGTTTTTTGAAGGATATGTGCAATGGAAACTATTAATGGAGAGTATATTTCCAATCTAGGAAGCTTGGCAGCCCTTTGAAGCCACCTTTGGAGGTGGGGGCTTCCCTCTGCACTAACCACATTCTTCATACTTTGGGCTCTAAATAGGTAGGGGTGTTGTATTATTTAGGTTAATTTCATAGTAGAACTTTATTTTATGAATATGATACCTCTTTGAGTTATGTGTATATATGTGACACCCCGCCTATTAAAATAACGGGTGGGCAAGCCTATATCAAAATAAAACATTCGTCTCATATGGCTCATTCTTAGCATCACTGTTGAAGTATGATTAATTATTAACCACCTAATTATTTTAACAAGCAGTGTCAAATTTATCTTTATTAACGTACAACAAGATTAACTAACCACATAATAACCACTATAAATAAAACACCAAATAAACTTTAAAACTTGGAATAAGAAATAAAGTTCTTGAGTAAACCATCGGGTCAAAATCCAATACATTATATCCAACTGACCAAGAAAAATATGAAATACAAGTCTGAATAAAAATGGCAACAAGCCCCACAATACAAGAATAGAGAACCAAATCTAAAATATCAAGAATAGAAGTGACTACTCTGGAATCCTACAAGCTTCCACATCAGCTGTAGCTATGTGTACCTGAAAGAAAAATTATCCTTGGTATCCCTGTGGATGGACACCTAAAAGTTTTAAAAATAGATTTAGAACGGGTCAGAGCCCAAATCCTTTTAAAAACATTTAGTAAGTAATTAAGATGTAGTAAATAAATATGTAGTAAAACTTTCCATATTTAAGTCGGTGTCGCACTCTCATGAGATTACCCCTCACCTCTCAATTATTGGGCACACCTAGCATATATATCTTAACCCACCTAGTTACACTACCCTGTCTAACTAGACTCATTGTAAATCACCTTAGCACACTACTCTGACTCACTACTCTGACTCGAGCATTGTCTAACTTTCATTCTTAGTTAGCTATGTATCTCATTAGTTTATTAAATCATTATTCAATTTATAACTTTACTCCAGTTATTTAACCACGTTCATCATCAATGTATTAAGCCTGTATATAATTTACTGCATCATTATATATGTTTATATGACATGTCACACCAAGACTCTATATACATATATATCACTCGTAATATATACAGTCGTATTTCTAAATGTCCTCCTCATTCTGAAAGCGAACTCACTAGCATAATATCGTGCTCCAGGAATGTTCACCACATTCTGGGAAAATGGGCCGAAATCTCACCACCGGACCCAAAAATCACAAATGAACATTCTAGGCGGTTACAGCCTTAAGTTCGTGGTCATAACTATACCACATTATTTCACGATACTCCAACCCTACATCACACGTGCGTGCATAACACCTATGACCCTGGGGAACGATACTACCTATGCTGGGATTCGCCAGAGTGACCTCCCACGACGCGCAACCTCCCTGATAGAATTACGACTATGATAGGTATGATTCATATAATATCATACACATATATGATCCATATTCGTATATATATATACTGTCTTTATACCCGTATATATAAATTAAATCACAAACTCCCGCTAACCCGTGCCTATTACTCAAAGCACCAGCCTATAAATCCCGAGATTATCTCATGACTCTTAATTAATTAAATTCTCATACATTAATTAATTACAATGATGTCACCCTGCTAACATGCCCGGACTTACCCAACAAACCCGTCATATAATTATTTAAATTTATCAAGTAACATCACTCCGATAAAATACCCCGACATATCCCAACCAGCCCGTACATTTATTTTCAAATTTAACTCATCAATTCGATATTTAAACTTTCCCATTAATTATCTCTCACGATTTCTAATTCAACTTTAATTACCCGCTCGTCCCTATGTAATAAAATCATTCTAAATCACCTTAATTAACCAATCTTGGACCCATTAAAAAAATCAAAGTAATAAACAAACCCCACAAAACTTTGTCTGATTTTAGCTTTGATCGATCGATCGATTGACAAAAACAATCAATCGATACATGCCCAGAGTTCTTCCCCAAATTCATTTTCCTCCATGTTTAACCCATTACACCTCCATAAATTTTACCCAACTCTCAAGAAAATTATACCACACATATATAAACCTTTCTGGACAGATTCAAAACATAAATCTCATCTAATTATTAACGATTATCAAGCCTCATTGATAAGTACCCAAAAGTGTACATTTTATACCATGAATAGACAAATTTTAGTTGTTAATTATCAGCAAATTGGGTCTTATATGCGTAAATGTTAATGTACAAGCTTGATTGCAGTTGCGATTTTAAATGCTTATTTCAAGGCAAATGTGCAATTTCTGGAGATAATTTCCCAGTCCCGTAACCTTAACCGAGCCTAAACTTAGCCCAAACCTTCACCCGAGCCCGTGTGTGTTTAGTTTGTGCTTTTTAGAATTTTAGTTTGAGTTGTTTTATTTTTGGGATTTATTTTAGATTTATTTAGAATTTATTTTATATTTCTTTTTATTTTTTATTTTTATTAGTTTCTAATTGTAGTCTTTATTTTTAGTTTTGCTAGATTTTATATTTTTAGGACATTAGGTTTTATTTTTACTTCTTTTGTAGTTTTTATTTTTATTATTTGAGTTTTATTTTTAATAGATTTTTTTTTTAGAGAATTTATTTATTTTGTATGTTTTATTTTCGTGTGTCGAGTATCTGGTTCTTTACATTTTTTATTTTTATTTGCTTTTAGTTAGTTAATTTTTATTTATTTTATCTTGTTTTATTCTATTTTTATTTTTATTTTTTAGTTGTGTCCTTTATTAGTTTATAGGATTAGGAATTTAATTTTTTAATTTTTAATAGATTTTATTATTATTATTATTATTATTATTATTATTTTTTTTTTTTTTAGTTTAGTTTGATTATTTTAGTTTTCTTAAATAGTGTTATTTGAATGGGGTCACAAATTAAACACACACACCACCTAACACACACTCACATACACCAACTACTCACCCACACCCTTAAACTCCTACACCCATCTACACCCAAACAAAACAAACACACACACACCTAACTAACCTACACTCACCCACACCTAATTACACCCTCACCCACCTTCTTCAACCTCCAACACCTTCTCTCTCCCCACCTCCATTAAAACTCACCTCCATTAACATAAACCCACTAAAACATTCCCTCTCTCCTACCCCCATTAAACCACCATATCAACCACTCACCTTTTCTCTCCTCTCACCAACCTTCACCATAAACCCGACCCACCTTCCTTCTCAACCCGACCCCTATTACTCGAAACCCCCTGAAACCATCTCGAACCATACACCGGTTCAACCAACAACCGTCCTCACCGCAGCTACCCAAACCAACAACGAACCCGACAAAACCCACAAATCTCAACCCATTCTCAAAACCGGTAGCCCCCTGTTCAAACCCCCAATTCTCCACAACTCGAATCTCGATCATACCCGAGTCATAGCTGTCTATACCTGGAGCCAACCCAATACCATCACCAACACGTACCCACTGCTCCGGCCACCATGAACCATGACCGATTTCAACACCACCTGGGCGCCTGAACCAACCCCTCCAAACCGTGTTCGATCCCAGAAACCCATGACCCTAACTCCATACTAGTAGTGGCAAATGGGCGACTATGGGCGGTTATGGACGAGTCAAAAATGGATATGGATAAATTTGGGCGGGTCAAAAGCGGGTCGGACATAATGATTTAGGCGGGTTTGGGTGGGTTAAATCTGGGTCGGGTCGGGTCAAACCCGGATCGGGTCGGGTTGACCAGCTTTTTTTTTTTTAAAAAAACAATTATTATACCATATACAAATAAATATGGTATAATAATTTTGAAAAAAAATATACAAGTAAATACTTGAATAAAAAAAATCTTTTAACTCTTTAGTAATTTGAGTTTTATTTTTGTGAGGGTCCAAAACCATTTTGACCCGCTAATGACTCGCCAACAAACCATCTTATTGGATCGTTCAAACCATTTTGACCCACAAACACAATTAATGGGATCCAAACACATTATTTTGGGTGGATTATGGTAGGTTTCATCCTCAAGAGCCCATATTGCCGGCCCTACTCCATACCAACTCGTAACTCACCAAAACCCATCTCAAAGACCCACTTCAAAACCCACCAAAGCCAATCCGATTTCTTCACCTGTTAAACCCAAGACAAGCTAAAACCAAATAAAATAAATGGCCACATGTTTTAAAATCCTTTTAACCCCCTTTTTCCAATATATCCCCAATACCTTATTAGACCCCTTATTCCTTAATTACCCTCACCCAAAATAAATTTTTATTCCCTCACTCCTTACCTCACTCAAACCACATGTACACCTTTGTCCTCCCATTTATGCCCCTAGCTCCATGTGCCACAGTATAAATGAAGATCCAAAAACTCATTTGAAGATCGTCTAGAGAGACTTGGAGAAGAAGAGAGATAATTTAGAGTAGAAAATAAATTACGGAGAAAAATATTTTGTAAATAGTTTTATTTTATTTTTAATTTTTTTACGAGAATTGGTGAGATTTAATTGTGAGTGATTTGATTTGCATTGAAGAAGATAGAGTTCAAATTGCCAATTTCAAGGAGACTTGTTGAAGATTTGTTATCTTTATCTACTCTTTTATTTCATATGTCTTTGATTATTTGTTCATCATGTTTAATATCATGTTAGACTAAAACCTCTTTCAAGGGGTGGGGTGACCCATTATTTGATGTTAATCCTAATTTAATTAATTAATTTAAATTAAATGTCCCTTTGATGATTAATTTTTCACTCTTGCATTTTAATTTATGCCTCGAGAGAGGGTAAATGATTTTCGATAGAAAATCAAAATTCTAGTTAGAATATCCATTTTAGATTCGAACTAGAGATAGGGATTTCTCAAGTGTGGTATTATTCCTTTAATTTCAACTCTAGGCTTACTTTTATGATTTAAACTAATTTGATAAATCTATCCTAGCGGGTTATTTGTTAAATAATGTTGGATCTACCTTTTAAGAGTGGTGGGAGTGTTAAAATTAATTTTCTAAAATATTATTATTAAAATTACATTTGCAACTAGAGTTGATTTGTAATTTTGATACTAACTTGGGATAATTAGTTTGAATGAATTAATTAATTTTAATTAATTTTAATTAACTAGAATATATTGTATCATCCTATCCCTTGTTGGTCCTCACTTTTATTACTTCACCCATCTCATATTTTAGATTTTTATTCAGTAAGATTTAATTAGCATCTTCACTTACTTTTATTTACATCTTTGACTTAGTTTAAATTCACATCCTCACAAAATTGTTTTAATATTTGAAAAAGCTAAAAAAATTAGAAAATGAAAAATCGAAAAAGAGAATAATAAACAAATGAATTACATATTGCCTCTCTTGCATGTTTCACCCTTAGATTTGGATCGATACCTCACTTACCACTATTCTTTAGTTTTGTTATATTTTAGTAGGTATTTAAGATTTTTATTAGAGAGCTTTCAACCAACGACGAGAAAAATACGAAAAAGTTCGTCTATCAAATGGCGCCGTTGCCGATCTTTGGAGCTTGAAGCACTTGGGAGGATCCATTTTGTGATTCATTTGTATTTTTCATTTTTCGTACCATTTTTTTTTTTCATTTTAGAAGGCTTGTATTAGGATTCTATTATTTTGCTTGTATTGCGGTGCTTAGAGACACCATTTATTTTTCATTTAAATTTGTAATAATCGAAGGCAAGCGTGATAGAAAAACCGGACAAGGTAGAGAGAGGGCGTCCAAGGCGTGAAAATTAAGCCTCTCTACCTTGGGTCGGTAGGACTCCTGGGACCGACTGAGATAGGCGTAATTTTCCTCCAGTCGACTCAAATTCTTCAGCACCCCACAACGTAAAAACCGTGGGAGGTATTTCTAAATCCCACGCGCCTCTCCTATCAGCGAGTAAATTTTGTGTGTGCTTACGTGATCTTATTTGATTTTATTCTCACATTTATTTTCAAATGTATGTGATGAATTAATCAATTAAGACCTACACCCGATCATTCACGAGAAGGGATTTCATCATTCGACTCACTCGCTTACCATTTGTGTGCTACCTTAGCTATCATTAAATTTAAAATCAATCAACTGTGACAACCCGCTATCCGGAATAAAGGGTGGCCAGCCCTATACCCCGATAAAATAGGAAATCATTGATAAATATCATTCTCAGCATCACAACAATAAGCAAAGTATAAGGAATAACCACTCTATATTCCAGAAAACGGGTTATCAAAAACTTTGATTTGAAATAAAAAAGAAAAACATTTTCAACAACCCAAACTAGAAATAGAGGGTGGCAACCCCCACAAGCGTAAATAAGAAACCCAAAAGATACAAAGGACCGAATGAAACGTTGGTCAATAACAACCATACAACATACAACTAGTACCAAGTGTTACATAATAGATCCATTATACAATTACAACGGTTTGGGCAACAAGCCCGAATAAACTGAACATAACTAGAAACATAAATGAAGGCGTCTACACAAAATCCCGTGAAACCCGCACAATGTCACGGCTCCTCAAACATAAGGAAGGAAGGGTCATTACGGGCGACCGTGCGGCGGAACACCTGAACGGATTATATATATACATATACAACAAGAAAGGAAAACCGGTCAGGGCCGGGTATATGTGATCAATAGATAAATGACAGGTATGACAATGATGCACAATAATCAAGGATGATAGTCTAGCATGGTAACATCATATAAGGAACTAAAACTGATAAAGGACTATATAGAGTGAAGTTCATGTTACAACAGAATTAAAAGTACTTATGAGCCTTTATCATCTTTCATCATATTTCAATTTCAATCTTCTTTTCCATTCCTTATCAGGAATATAATTTCATCATGTGCTCTATATGGCACTAATCTCAATAGCATGCTCTTTGTGGCATAAATTTGCTCTTTATGGCATTAATGTTCCACCGAGTCCAACTCGATTATTAGAATAGTCATAATTATAAATATAACGATTCTAAGACCGCCCGTCCGGGTTTCCCCACTGTGCGCGTCCCTAAATAACCATCATCTTCCAGGGCCTAACATAAGACAACCTGGGATCCTATCGAAATCGTCGGGAAGCGGCCATATGCCTGCGGGGTAGTCAAGACCACACCCAGAATCTCCTACCCATCGCAGAAAAATATAAAACAAGCGATCATATGGCCTAGGACTATATCCACCCTGCATTCATTAGCCAGGGGGCTTCACCTATCGCACGGATTTCCCTTAAGATGGTATTTAGAGAGGTGTGTAACATCCATTTTATTAATTTCCATTACGTGATTTAGTAAATTATCATTTACCTTATCAATTTTCCATTATTAAAAAGTGTATAAGCTAAATCGGAACTATACATGATACGTACCGACATAACATCCTCGATAAGGAATTTAGGCTCCAAAGTTATTTCCAAAGCCTCCTTTAGGCTTTAAGATAAACCCTCAAGTCAAATCTAACTCGAGTTGAATTCTAAAGTATCCAAATTGACCTTAATAGATTCTAAACCCTTATAAAACTACACGACGAAAGTAAGGCCTGAGCATCACTTTAAATTCCCCCTTAAACGAACCCTAGATGAACCCTTTCGAGTCTAGGATGTCGACCCAACTCAACTAATACTCTAAACCCTATGTTTACTTCATTTAAGAAGGTCCCTAATCATTAGTCCAAAATAAAAGGGGTTAAAAATGAAAAAAGAAAAATCTCAAAAAGTGCAGGGCTACCGAATCGATTCGCCCCCTTGGCCGAATCGATTCGGCCAGAAACTTTGGGTTTCTGCATAACTGCCGAATCGATTCGGATGAATTTCGAATCGATTCGGTTCACAAGACCTGGGCACTGGACTTAACCGAATCGATTCGCCCAGGGGGCCGAATCGATTCGGGCCTGCGATTTTGCCAAGAAATGGCTATGGAGTCTTGGACTCCATTTTCTACCCAAAGTCCAAATTTCTTCCAACCAAACTTATATACCAACACTAAAATGACATCAATGATACTATTGATCATCTAAAACCTCATGAATCATCTTTGAGTGAATCAAAACCCAAAATACATAAGAAAACCCTAAGTTTTCTAAACTAAAATCAATACACCATTATCATAACACATCATCTATCTCAAGACACAAATAGCAAGTAAAAACTTGCCTTGATTCAGCAAATATGCAGATTCCTTGGTGTAGTAGCAAGCTCTCTCTCAATCTCCAAAGCTTTCTCTCCACTCTTCTCTTTCTCTGTTAGGTTTTGGAAGGAAATAGGGGAAATTAGAAGACTTAGAAGGCTTAAGTCGTGACCTAAGACCAAATGTCCCACTAAATTAACTAATAGTGCGATAAAATAATACGCAACTGTATAATTAAAGCACAACCAGTCAAAAATGCCCAAAACTACAAAATACAATATGGTACATTATTTGACTATTTCGCACATTCCGGAATCAACTGCAACCTCCAAATTATCATTTGGACATTTTAAAATTCAATTTAGGTTCCGGTCTCATTATTAAGCCAAATATCATTTTAAATTCAGATGATATTAATAAGCATGACATAGCAATATTTCCCATGATTATGATATGTATGCAACCTCATAATAAATATCAACTTTCTACATTAAATTAACATTCAAATCATAACCCAACACTGGTCTCTAATTACTATACTAGGCAATTACTATAAAATACGATCTCATAAGCGAGGGTTATTACATACTCCCCTCCTTATGAGGGAATTTTGCCCCCAAAATTCAGGCGTACCTCATGAGAAAAGATGTGGATATTTTTCCCGCATCTCATCCTCGCGTTCCCAAGTTGATTCGCTTGCATGATGATGACTCCAATGAACTCTCACTAGGGGCACCACACGAGATCTTAACTTTCGCTCCCCAAACTCAAGGATAGCAACCGGTTGTTCTTCATAAGAAACATCGGGCTGCAAATCAATATCTTCGAAAGGGATGTGCCAAAGGGCACCTTCACACCTTCTGTACTTTTTCAAAGAGGAGACATGAAATACATCATGAATTTGTTGTAAAGGTTCCGGCAAGGCAAGTTGGTATGCTACAGGACCAACCTTAGCAATCACCGGGAAAGGTCCAACAAAGCGGGGTGTAAGCTTTCCTTTCTTCCCAAAACGTTTAATGCCCTTCATCGGGGACACTCGCACCAACACTTGGTCTCCAACCTCTAATTCCATATGTCTCCTACCCGCATCAGCGTAACTCTTTTGATGATCTTGGGCTATCCGTATGCGATTTCGAATGAGCTCAATCTTCGAAGAAGTATCTTGGATCATTTCAGGTCCAAGGAACTTATTATCACCCACTTCCAACCAGCAAGCGGGCGATCTACAAGGCCTGCCATACAGAGCCTCATAAGGTGCCATTCCGATAGTGAATTGATATGAGTTGTTATAAGAAAACTCAACTAATGGAAGATATTGTTCCCAACTGCCTTTAAAGTCAAGTATGCACATACGAAGCATATCCTCCAACATCTGGTTTACCCTTTCGGTCTGACCGTCTGTTTGAGGATGATAGGAAGAGCTTAATTTCAACTCGGTCCCCATAGCTCCCTGGAAACTCTACCAAAAGTGGGACACAAATATTTTATCTCGGTCGGAGATAATATTCAAAGGTACCCCGTGGAGTCTGACGATCTCCTCAATGAACAACTGGGCATAACGAGCGGTATCATAATCGGTGCGCACAGGCAAGAAGTGTGCCGACTTAGTCAAACGGTCGACAATCACCCAAATTGAATCGTGACCCTTTTGCGATCTAGGCAAGCCCGTAACAAAGTCCATCGAAATGCTCTCCCATTTCCATACGGGAATCTCGAGCGGCTGTAACAAACCTGTCGATCGCTGGTGATCAATCTTAACCAACTGACAAGTAGTGCATTGAGACACAAACTCAGAGATATTCCTCTTCTTACCCGCCCACCAATACAAACGACGCATATCTTGGTACATCTTGTCCCCGCCTGGATGCACCGTGAACTTGGACCCGTGGTATTCCGCCATAACTGCACGTCTCAAATCCCCATCGTCGGGAACCACAAGTCTTCCTTGGAAGCGTAGTCCACCCTCAGAACCAATTGAGTACGACTCCGCTCCCTCAGACAACAGCTGGCGTGTATGGTCTTGACAAACTTTATCTCTTTTCCGAGCTTCCACAATCTTGGCTATAATCGTGGGAGTAACCGTCATCACGGAGAGGAATGCTCTCACCCCTGCATCCTCCAGGCTGAGTTCCTTCCACTTAGCTTTCCACACCTCAGCTAAGTCTCCATCAGGCTTTCTACTCAAGGCATCTGCTACCACATACGCCTTCCCGGGGTGATAATGAATATCAAATTGGTAGTCTTTCACAAACTCCAACCAACGGCGCTGGCGCATGTTCAAATCCTTTTGGGAGAATAAGTACTGCAGCGATTTGTGATCGGTAAAAAGACTAAACTTTTCCCCCAAGAGGTAATGCCTCCATATCTTCAAGGCAAATACAACGGCGGCGAACTCCAAGTCATGTACCGGATAGTTCCTCTCGTGAGGCTTCAACTTACGAGAAGCGTATGCAATGGGTTGTCTCTCTTGTTGAAGAACACCTCCCAATCCTTGAAGGAATGCATCGGTAAAGACGAGATATTCCAATCCCGGCCTTGGCAATGCCAGGACTGGAGCTGAAGTCAGTCTATCCTTGAGCTCATCGAAAGCCGCTTGACATAAACTGTCCCATATAAATCTTACTCCTTTTCGGGTCAAATTCGTCAATGGGCTAGCAACCTTAGAAAATCCCTTAATGAATCGGCGGTAATAACCCGCCAAGCCCAGAAAACTACGAACTTCAGTGGGCGTCGTGGGCTGGCCCCACTCCTTCACCGCGATCACCTTACTCGGATCCACAGACACGCCTTGGGATGACACCACATGCCCCAAAAATTGAACTTCCTTTAACCAGAAGCCACACTTCTCAAACTTTGCATACAATTGATGATCTCTCAATCTCTGCAGGACCAACCGCAAGTGGGCAGCGTGATCCGACCCTGTCTGAGAATAGACTAAGATGTCATCGATAAATACAATGACAAACTGGTCAAAGAAATCCCAAAACACCCTGTTCATAAGGTCCATAAACACTGCAGGGGCATTGGTTAGCCCAAAGGGCATAACCAAGAACTCATAAGATCCATAACGGGTCAAAAAGGCTGTCTTAGATACATCTTGCTCTCGTATCCTCAATTGGTGGTACCCTGTCCGCAAGTCGATCTTGGAGAAGTAGGAAGCTCCCCTAAGTTGATCAAACAAGTCGTCGATGCGAGGTAAAGGGTATTTATTCCGGATGGTGATTTTATTCAACTCTCTATAGTCCACACATAACCGGAGAGAACCGTCTCTCTTCTTCACAAACAATACCGGAGCGCCCCACGGTGAGGTACTACGCCTAATAAAGCCTTGCTCCAGCAGCTTCTGAATCTGATCTCTCAGCTCCCTCATCTCCACAGGAGCCATTCGATAAGGAGCCTTGGCGATCGGTCTAGTTCCCGGCATTAAATCAATCACAAACTCTATTTCCCGACTTGGAGGTAATCCCGGTATCTCTCGGAAAATATCTTCAAAATCTCTAACGATTGGAAGAGAATTCAGGGGGACCACGACATCTCTAGATGCGTCCTCCGCAATACAATATAAATAAGCACTCGTGCTCCCTTCCATACAAGGCATGACGACTAGGAACATCTCTTGTCCCGGAACCGTAAAAACTATACTCTTCCCGAAACAATTCACTATAGCACGGTACTTCACTAGCCAATCCATACCCAAAATTACATCGTACCCGACCATATCAAGGACGAGCAAATCGGCATCAAAACACAAGTCACCAAGATTAATCCCTACATTTTTACATACGAAGAAAATCAATGAGCCATCGCCCATAGAGGATTCGACGCTAGTGAAAGTACTTTCAGCAGATTTTATCAAACCTGTAGTCTGAGCAAAACTTCTAGAAATAAAGGAGTGTGTAGCACCCGTATCAAATAGGATTCGACCCGAATGCCCATGAATAAGAAACTTACCCTCGATCGCTGGCGGTGCAGGAGGAGCTGGAGGAAGCAGAGCCTCCTGAAGATGGTAAACCCTTCCGTACTGCAATTGCCCCTGTTGAGGAGGAGCAATCGGATTAGGCGCTTGGGGAGGAAACTGTACATACGACTGCTGTGGGGCCCTTGGAAGATGCCCTCCAACTAACTGAGGACACGTCCTTTTAAAGTGACCCAGCTCCCCACACTGGAAACATTTATTCACCGCATTGTCCTGATTCCTACCTTGGTTATTTCGGAATTGCCCCGCACCTCGGCCCTGTTGGCCCCTACCTCCATTTCCACCTCTACCTCCCTGTGGTTGATGACCACCTTGACCCTTCCTGTTAGCATTGTTGTTGCCACCGGCATTAAACCCACCGAACCGCTGACGCTTGGACGAATCCCCCTGCTGAGGATCCCTCTCAACCTGCTTGTTCCCCGAGGATTTGGACGAAGAAGATGTTCCCTCTCCGCTCCCAACTCCTCCCTGCCTCACAGTTTTCCCCGCAACTACAACCTTCTTCTTGCTTTGCACAAACAATCTATGCTCTTGACAGTGAAGTAGATCAGCATTCATCACATCACCAAAAGTCACCAGAGATGGATTTCCCAACAAATGTTGTTTTAGACAGGGAAAGGAAGGTACGCTCTAAAGGAAATTCTGTAAGCGGATGCCAATGATAGAGCTAGGCCAATGCCAATGATAAAGACAAGGAAAGGACAAATGCCCAGAAGGAAGGCATTAATTAAACAAGCGACGGGATGCCACTAAACAAGCAAACTAAGCTAATACCAGCTCTTTTATTGCTCCTCCATAAAAGTTCTTGGAATGCCTCTTTGTCACATTCGCCAATGTAAACCTCCCACAAACTTGGAGATCCTCTTTGCTTCTGGAGTTACCTCATCCGGTATGAAACTGGCTAACCGGGTAAACTCTTCCTCGTACTCGGCAACCGACCTCTCCCCTTGAACCAAATCTTGCAGCTTCCTCTGCATTTCCCTCTGAACTGCGGGAGGGAAATACTTTCCATCAAACAAAGTCCAAAAATTTGTGATGGACATAGTATCCCTTTGTTCGGGTGTCGTCATTGACTCCCACCAGTGTAAGGCCGGTCCAACCAGCTTGAAAGTAACGAGAATTTGCTTTTTCTCCTCACTACATTCCACCATCCTAAGATGGCACTGCATATCTCTCTTCCACTGGTTCGCCTTTATAACATCCGAACCTCCCTCGAACTCCGGGGGATGTCCCTTAAGGAAAGACTCCCTCACCCGTTCCCACTGAGAAGGTCCCGTAGGAACTAGTGCCTCTTGTCCCCTCACTTGAGCTTGTGGCATTTGTTGGGCCACTGCAGTCATCGCGGCGTTGACAGCTTGGGCCACAATATTTGCCACTTCAGCGGCACTGATATTCCCCTGCTGCGGTGGAGGACCAAACTCATCCTCAACAACCCTATTACGTCTAGCGGGACGTCCTCTCTTTGGCGGCATCTGAGATAGAGACGAGATAGAGTTAAAACATAATATAAGGCAATCTATTTAGCAGGAGATCGCATACATAGGCAGCAAAGCAATCCTAACATTAAGTCCTATATCAAAGAACGCTACGGTAGAACGTGACAAGTCCGCATAGATCCTAAAGACTCTAGAACCTGATGCTCTGATACCATCTGTGACAACCCGCTATCCGGAATAAAGGGTGGCCAGCCCTATACCCCGATAAAATAGGAAATCATTGATAAATATCATTCTCAGCATCACAACAATAAGCAAAGTATAAGGAATAACCACTCTATATTCCAGAAAACGGGTTATCAAAAACTTTGATTTGAAATAAAAAAGAAAAACATTTTCAACAACCCATACTAGAAATAGAGGGTGGCAACCCCCACAAGCATAAATAAGAAACCCAAAAGATACAAAGGACCGAATGAAACGTCGGTCAATAACAACCATACAACATACAACTAGTACCAAGTGTTACATAATAGATCCATTATACAATTACAACGGTTTGGGCAACAAGCCCGAATAAACTGAACATAACTAGAAACATAAACGGAGGCGTCTACACAAAATCCCGTGAAACCCGCACAATGTCACGACTCCTCAAACATAAGGAAGGAAGGGTCATTACGGGCGACCGTGCGGCGGAACACCTGAACGGATTATATATATACATATACAACAAGAAAGGAAAACCGGTCAGGGCCGGGTATATGTGATCAATAGATAAATGATAGGTATGACAATGATGCACAATAATCAAGGATGATAGTCTAGCATGGTAACATCATATAAGGAACTAAAACTGATAAAGGACTATATAGAGTGAAGTTCATGTTACAACAGAATTAAAAGTACTTATGAGCCTTTATCATCTTTAATCTTATTTCAATTTCAATCTTCTTTTCCATTCCTTATCAGGAATATAATTTCATCATGTGCTCTATATGGCACTAATCTCAATAGCATGCTCTTTGTGGCATAAATTTGCTCTTTATGGCATTAATGTTCCACCGAGTCCAACTCGATTATTAGAATAGTCATAATTATAAATATAACGATTCTAAAACCGCCCGTCCGGGTTTCCCCACTGTGCGCGTCCCTAAATAACCATCATCTTCCAGGGCCTAACATAAGACAACCTGGGATCCTATCGAAATCGTCGGGAAGCGGCCATATGCCTGCGGGGTAGTCAAGACCACACCCATAATCTCCTACCCATCGCAGAAAAATATAAAACAAGCGCTCATATGGCCTAGGACTATATCCACCCTGCATTCATTAGCCAGGGGGCTTCACCTATCGCACGGACTTCCCTTAAGATGGTATTTAGAGAGGTGTGTAACATCCATTTTATTAATTTCCATTACGTGATTTAGTAAATTATCATTTACCTTATCAATTTTCCATTATTAAAAAGTGTATAAGCTAAATCGGAACTATACATGATACGTACCGACATAACATCCTCGATAAGGAATTTAGGCTCCAAAGTTATTTCCAAAGCCTCCTTTAGGCTTTAAGATAAACCCTCAAGTCAAATCTAACTCGAGTTGAATTCTAAAGTCTCCAAATTGACCTTAATAGATTCTAAACCCTTATAAAACTACACGACGAAAGTAAGGCCTGAGCATCACTTTAAATTCCCCCTTAAACGAACCCTAGATGAACCCTTTCGAGTCTAGGATGTCGACCCAACTCAACTAATACTCTAAACCCTATGTTTACTTCATTTAAGAAGGTCCCTAATCATTAGTCCAAAATAAAAGGGGTTAAAATGAAAAAAGAAAAATCTCAAAAAGTGCAGGGCTACCGAATCGATTCGCCCCCTTGGCCGAATCGATTCGGCCAGAAACTTTGGGTTTCTGCATAACTGCCGAATCGATTCGGATGAATTAGCCTGCGATTTTGCCAAGAAATGGCTATGGAGTCTTGGACTCCATTTTCTACCCAAACTCCAAATTTCTTCCAACCAAACTTATATACCAACACTAAAATGACATCAATGATACTATTGATCATCTAAAACCTCATGAATCATCTTTGAGTGAATCAAAACCCAAAATACATAAGAAAACCCTAAGTTTTCTAAACTAAAATCAATACACCATTATCATAACACATCATCTATCTCAAGACACAAATAGCAAGTAAAAACTTGCCTTGATTCAGCAAATATGCAGATTCCTTGGTGTAGTAGCAAGCTCTCTCTCAATCTCCAAAGCTTTCTCTCCACTCTTCTCTTTCTCTGTTAGGTTTTGGAAGGAAATAGGGGAAATTAGAAGACTTAGAAGGCTTAAGTCGTGACCTAAGACCAAATGTCCCACTAAATTAACTAATAGTGCGATAAAATAATACGCAACTGTATAATTAAAGCACAACCAGTCAAAAATGCCCAAAACTACAAAATACAATATGGTACATTATTTGACTATTTCGCACATTCCGGAATCAACTGCAACCTCCAAATTATCATTTGGACATTATAAAATTCAATTTAGGTTCCGGTCTCATTATTAAGCCAAATATCATTTTAAATTCAGATGATATTAATATGCATGACATAGCAATATTTCCCATGATTATGATATGTATGCAACCTCATAATAAATATCATCTTTCTACATTGAATTAACATTCAAATCATAACCCAAAACTGGTCTCTAATTACTATACTAGGCAATTACTATAAAATACGGTCTCATAAGCGAGGGTTATTACATCAACTAGGTCGCCTAATAGGAGAACATTTGAAAAAGGAGATCATTTAGATAAATTCCGTGATTTTTTTATGACTTGCGGACTTAATTAAAATTTGACTACCCTTTCACTAAAATTTAAAGACAAAAATTAGCTATTGTAATACCCCGAAAATTTTATATTTTAAATTAATGGATTAATTGGATTTTATTATTAATTAATTCATTTGGGTTTTATCGATTGTGGATATTAAAATGGATGATTATGAATATTACTTAAAGCTATTTAGGTAATATATGAATGTGATGTCATTGATATGACGGTATGATATAAATTCGGTAATTTGAATTTTTAGTCAGACGCGGTATGGGACGTGTCGGGACTAATTTATTAAATTAAAAAAAGAAATTTATTTTCTATCGACCTTATAGTCATTTCGACCGCGTCATTGCATCCGGAAGGGTTGAGATAGTCAGAAAAGTCTATTTGGATGTTAATTTTGAGTCTCGGGTCATTTGGAAATGAAAAGACAACCCAAAAGGGCATTTTGGTTATTTTTACAAGGGAGATGAATAGTGATTTCGGGTTTTGTCTTATTATAAGTATTTGGAGATTAGTGTATGTAGGTTCATTTCATCTCTTCTACACAAAATTTAAAAGTCATCTTCTTAGAGAGAGTGGAAGGTTGCTTGGAAAGAAAAAGAAGTTTGCTTGGGAAGGAGGAGAACCAAAGGTCAAAGGTCACCACCACCATCACCACCTGTGTTATTCAACTCCAAAGGATCAGATCTTCATTAGAAGAAAGTGTTTGATATTTTCAATTTAAGTTAGTATATTGTCCATGTTAGGATAGTTATAAAAAGAGATGATTTTCCTGCTTGGAAGATGAAAGGATATAGTTGTTAATGGATTTTTGGAATCTAAAAATATATAGGAATTAAACTCATGTTGTAGGTAGTTAGTAATCCAATAAATATTCATCAATCTGTGGAAGAAATTCTGAAAATAATTTAGTGTTCTTGAAGATAATATGTTGATAATTTTCTGGAAAAAGAGGCAAAAATGAGTGGAATGAGAAGAGCCAATTTGGAATGTTTAGATCTTCTTTTCGAGTGCATTTGGATGAGATTTAAGGAAAACTCAAAACACATACCTGACTCAATTGTTCGTGTAGAATCCAAATCTGAAGTCGGATTGATGATTTGAATAATTTTTGGATCTGATTTTTCTGAGTATTTAAAATATGAGAATTCATGATGTTGTTTCTTTTTAATGTTGGTTCTTATCCCAAAACTTTTGTGGATCTTTGGTGATTATTAATTGGATATTATGGGACTTAGAAAATATCAGTAAACCCTTGATAAGATTTGAATTAATTTGATTTGGATTCAAGTGATTAAAATGATGAAAATTATATTGAATGGAATTTCGGTTGCTATATTCATTTGTTAAATTCCAAATGGGGATGTATGACGATTTAAGATAGGACCAGTAGGGGAGATTGAATATAACACCTGGGTATCCTTAAGTTTACAGGAGGGTTTAATCCTAAGTGAAAGAATATGTGATTATAAGAGATTTGAAACTATCGGTTTTAACCTTAATTAAAAGGAGAACTAAACTCGTAGTAATTCGGGAGAAATGATGTTATGGACCAGTAGGATATTAGTGACTTCTTACTGAATATTTGTTGAGGAAAAAAAAACCTATTTGAATCTTGTGTATTGAGTGAGGGTAGCCTTAGGGTTACAATTTGAACATCAAGGACTGAGTTTAAGCTCATTATTGATTCGCAAGGACGGAGTGTAATACGAAAGCGTAGTGGTATGGCTCCTGGATAGAGATGGGAGTTTAGAACACATTTGGTTGAAAGAGGGTATGAGGTTATCCCAATCACGTATTTAAAGTTGATGGACCTCCTCGATCGACAAAGTTAAATAGTAGTGTATTGGAGGGGTTCCTTGTTTGGATTTCGCTTTGCGAGACGCTCCGCGCATGAACCTTAATGACGCCGGGAGTGGAGAGATGTTATAGCATGCGAGGATAATTAAATTATGAAGTAAAGATATGATATTTTAATACGTGGAATTTAAAAGAGATATAATGCTACGTATGGAAATTATCTTAGGGTAGTGATATTACCTTATTGATATTATATTATAGGTATGAAAATGCCTATTTGATTGATTGATGATTTATGTGTATGACATACCTAGCTTACTTGCTATCGGTGGGAGGTTTGCACACGAGGGCAGTCATATCCTGATGAATCCATGGGATCTTTGATTTGTCGCTCGAGAACATAGGTCTATGAAAGACTTATCGAGGAGTTGATAAGTCCGCTGACCGTGGGTACGTAGGTATGTGCGTGACCCATGGATACGAGAACTATGTTCG
The DNA here is from genome assembly GCA_949130495.1 of Sambucus nigra. Lineage (NCBI taxonomy): Eukaryota > Viridiplantae > Streptophyta > Magnoliopsida > Dipsacales > Adoxaceae > Sambucus > Sambucus nigra. The sequence continues at coordinate 542,009,150 of OX422211.1, read as the reverse complement.
CATCCAACTTGTATGTTGTTGTTTGTGGTTCGAGGAATCCTTACCGAACCTTTTGTCCACTATTCGGCGACCAGCGATATTGGGACATGATAGCAGAGTAATGCATTGCACCGCAGCTGTGACTCGGGGTGCCGTATTATATATGAATATATATATATATATATATATATATATATATATATATATATAATGGATTAAATGAATGATTGGATTTATTGTGGTTAAATCATCTACTGTGTGGTAATTGTAGATAACGGTGAATAGAGAAAGATAATTGAATTAAGTTAATGAATGTTTATTGTAATGCTTAATTCATATTAATGAGAAATGATTCATGTTAATGAGAAACGATGAGAAATGTAAATGAATAATAATGTGACGTATGGTATGGGACATACGTGGATTATGATATTGGGATGGAATTATAATATGGAGACTAGAAAAGAGGAACCATTCACTAGGAGGTTAATAGGAAACGTTAAGTGTGCACTCTAGTTGAGAGGTGAGAATGGCAAGTGAGAGTTGGGTCTAACATGTACATAATAAAAGATTTATTGCACTTGTTAAATACTTGTTGTTTTAAAAATTATTTTCACAATCGGGCTCTGACCCGTTTCCTTGCATATTTTCTTTTCTATTGTATCTTCTATATCAGGTGTCCAGCAGCAGGGACGCCAACCTTAGCGGATTATGACAGGCTATGGATCTATGGAGTTTTGCTTAGACGCCTATCATCTTTTGATTCACAGTATTCTTAGTCAGGGCATGTCACCCAAAGGATTCAGTTATCTCTTTTCTATCGGGGTCAAATACTATTGTATTCGTGTATTTTAATACATTTAACATTGTTGGGATTACTGTAATGGATTAATATTATGTGGCAATGTTTATTCCAAATGCTTTTAAATTCTTTTATGTTATCTATTTGGTTATCAGTGTTGTAGAATAAAATGTGTTGTGTTATTCTTAAACTAGAAATGAATTTTGTTGAATTAAAATTTGGAAAGTTTTTAACACCAGCTTAATTGGGTATTGGGTGAGTTGTAAATGTTTTCGACAGTGATGCTAAGAATGAGCCAACTGTATATTCTGTTTTAATTCGGTATGGGACTGGCCACCCGGTATTTAATTAGGCGGGGTGTTACAGCTATGTGCTAGTTAGGAATTCTCCTTGACTTGTGTTTGTCCAATTCCATTCTTTCGATAGTCGGTTTTAATTAGTTCGTCCAAATCACGAGTCCCTTTTTTTCCCCATCTTTTCTTCCAAAAAATCAAAAAATATTTTCTTCCTTTATTTAAAAAAAAAATCCAAAAACATTTTGTTCCTTTTTTTTTTAGACAATCCAAAAATATTTTCTTCCTTTCTTTTTCTAAAAATAAAATCCAAAAACATTTTGTTCCTTTATTTTTTAGAAAATCCAAAAATATTTTCTTTCTTTCATTTTCAAAGAAATCCAAAAAATATTTTCTTTCCTTTTGAAATAATTTAAAAAACCCCAAAAAATATTTCTCTCCACATGGCCGAAAAAAACGTCCCTTACGGGACTACTTTGGTCATTTTCCATTGTCACGCGACACGTGTGAGAGTGATCCCGAGCCATCTCTTTATGATATACTTAGTGGTCTCAGCTCTCTCATGAGTACCGTTGATACTCTTGACCCATCTCTGCACGCATCGCTTATTCCATTACCCTCGGTGTCAAGTGTCGATGTGTCGCCTATTTTGTCGCGCACCCATTGTTCATATGTTGATCACATGTCCCATGAGTGCCCCTGTAAGAGGGTAGTTTAGATTAATGGAGGCGTAACCCCTTTTTGAGTACAACAGTGATAAGTTAACTAGCAAAACCTTGGATTAACCATAGGACACGCAAACACAACTTAGTGATGAGAAACCTGGTTAAACTCTCAAATCTCTCATGTATAACTCAATCAGATAGCAATGAACTTAAAACTAGCTCATTTTAAGGGAGAGAGAAGTAAGTACCCTGGATACGCCTTGGCAGGCAGCCAAATACACCAACCACCCTCAAGAATCCCTGTCAAGTATTAAAAGCTTCGTAATAAATGACAATGGTGGGTGAGTAAAACTCTCTGGTTTGTAATAACTCTCTCTCTTGTATATTTTTCTCTAGCAATAACTTCTGAACTCTAAAAAAGAACATGATCTCTCCCCAGAGGTGGTTGGGGTCTTTAAATAGCCCCCACACTACTCCCGAGGCAACTCAGTCATCAATGCCTGTGAAAGACATCCCTCATACTTTATGTCACCAATATTAAATACCTGATGCACTAGTTATCTCCACGTCATAGACATTAAATGCAAAGGTATGCCTTTTGCCTAACCACTGTGTGTCAGGGGGCTACCGCTACAGAGGTGGCTTACCAACCGTCTAACAGCCCCAAATACCACGGTGGTTTACTCAAGTGAAGATTTGACATTATCTAGCTATTTAGTGACATCACCTACAGTAGATGTGACATTAATTAGAGGGCTGTTTGGTTCACAGCTCAACACCGGATGGAACTCAAAGCCGCTCCGCCCGAGGTTCCACGGTAAGGGTCCTTCGGTATTTTACCAGGTGCATCTAAGATGGTCAGGACAAGTCCCAACGGTGCCTCACTTCTCAATCCTCCAAACCAAGTCCCTTTAAAGTTCCCACGTCGAGGTCGTTCGATAGAGCATGGAAGCTCTCCCAGGACCTGCTAAGCCTGGTCTCTCGCGAGTACTGTTCGACCTCACACCAATTTATTATCATTCTCATTATTTCATTACAACCGTTATAGCTCATAGTCAATATAAACAAAAATACAGTATGACTAACTAACACAACAAGCTAAAGTATGAGTTGCCACGCTAAGCTGCCTCGCTTGAGCTGCCACACTGAACTGCCTCGCTTGAGCTGCCACACTGAACTGCCTCGCTTGAGCTTCCACACATGAGTTACCTTAATCCCAAACACTGTTGTTAATGGGGGAATTATCCCTAATCTCAGGATTACCTTCAATCCCCCTCTACATTTGCCCCTTCGTGGATAGAGTTGTTGTGGGAATAAAAAATGTCTGCACGAAAACTTCTCAATCCGATGAATCTTCTCTGTGTGAAAAAATTCTAGCATCCTTTCCTTCGTTATAGCCATTGCGTTAGAACCTCCAGGAAAAAGTAAAATTCTCCCCGATGTACCTGAGCCGAAGTGGTGCGGCTTATTGGTGCTTTGGCGAAGGGACATCGCCACTTTTTCTTTACACTGAGCATAAACCGTTCTAGCTTAACTATTTGAAAGTCTCCCGAAAGGCCTACTAACCTTCTCGAATACTCATTTTTGCTCTGGAGAAGTGAAATTCTCCCATTCATGCTGTTGTGGAGTATAGTTGTGAGCAGTGATTTTTTCTTTAGGACTGCCCCTATCATTGGGACTTGTGAAATTCTCCCTTGTAACGCTTCACTATGTTCAAAAAAGCATAAATTCTCCCCGATGTAGCCGAGTCACAATTTAAATAACGTTTGGACTTATGGCGAGAGGACATCGTAGATTTTTGAACCATTGGGACATCTTCTTCGTTGAGAGTTTATTGGGTATGTCTGACAAAAATTCTGGCGCCAAAACTCAAACTTGCTTAAGAAGGTAAACCTTTCTATTCCCCATGCGTCACTTTGTAAATGACGTGACTATGTCTTTTCAACTGTCAAAACACTTCCCGAAGTGACACGTGTTCATTTGAAATGATTATAGGCGGCCTTGCACGTGTGGTGGTGGAAAACTCAATAGATAAGTTTAAAAGGTTTCAAAGGTCTTTTTTTTAAAACCCTTCTCTTTCCTTCATCTTCTTCAAGCTCCCGTCTTCTTTAGAGAGAGAACTTTGTGCGAAAACCCCATTGTTGTCCAGCTATTTACTTAGCTTCTTCCTTCTCTCATCTTTTACGCCACCACCTGTGGTTGTGCTCCTCCCTCTTTGTTCCTAGCCCTTCTTTTACCGAGAAGTTTGTGTTCATCACTTTCTTACTATGACTTCTTCAAGTGCCTAAAAGGTTACCACCACCGCTGCTCAGCCAAGCTCCCCTCTGCCACCTCTGGCGCCGCTGCTACCCCTAACACCACTACCCTGAATGCTACTTGTCAAGAACAACTAAACTTCCACCTCTGTTCTCCCATCTTTGGTGAAGATGATGAATTCTCTGATGCATGTAAGTCCTGCCATTTCTCAGCCAAGTATGACCTTTACTGTTGGGTGATGAAGATGAGGATTCATCAAAGTGGGGCTACCTTCCCCCAGAGGGGACTCCGCGCTTTTGATTGGACCGTGGTGACTTCCTCTATTCTCAGATCGATTTTGAGGCACCTGGGGGGTCGCCAACCCATTTCGCTGCCTGACACACCCATATGCAGAGCTCTCACGCTACTGCTCTTACGAAGGCTGGTCTTCATCGAGCCTACTGGTTTGGGAAGTTCACACTTTCTAAGCATAACTTTTCACCCCAAGTACTAGTTTCCAGATGGAACGTTATAACTTACACGTTCTTTGCTGCGTGGGGAGAGTTCACCATCACGTTGGAGGACGTCTGCGAGGTACTTGGGTTTGATCCGATGGGTGAGTTTGCATACCACGATGAGGCCTTAGATGCCAAAGAGACTGCTGATCGAGCTGAGCTTAATCGAATCTGCCATAGTTGCACTGGGTATTAAAATAAGGCCACTTTTACTCCCCTCATAAGTTATTTTTTCAAAGCTCCAACTCCGAAGGATGTCACTGCTGCAACGGGCCAAGGTAGAGGTACATCTTTAGAACTACCAGCCTACATTCTTGTGCTGCTTTCACATTTTTTCTGACTGGGAAACCCAACAAACAGCCCAAGATAGACCGCATAAATATTTCCATCCGTTTGGCCAGGGGTTTCAACCTTCCTCTGGTCGCCATATCGACATGGCACAGTCACTGGGTCATTACAACTTGGCCAATTTTTCCAACACCATTATCTTAACAGGCTTCCTTTACACCCGTTTTCCTGCCATTACCGCTAAGTCTATCCCTTTCCCCGTGAGCCAAGGTATTAAGCTCCCACGCCTCTTATGTTTCCATAAAAAATAGAGTCGACAGGAGATAATGGGAGTTTTTGATCGTTTTGACTCCTTTATAATGAGTCCATACAGTGAATCTACTTTTGCCCATTCTTGGGATTTTTTCCCTTCTACAGTTTCAATGGTCAAATTCATTCCAGTTATGGAAGATCCTTCGCAGGCCATGGTGCTTCTGCTTATCCCTAGGTTTCTTCCCTCCTTTATTGAATAGGGATATACCTCTAAATGTTATAACCTCGATAGATGCTGCAGGCAGTTCGGGTTTGATCAGGGGGCCCCTCGACCTATGTTTCAATAAAACCATACAAGGGCCACTTTCGCTGAAGCTTGCACCTTCTATCTTGCAGTAGCAGTGCTTGGTGTGACCTCTACCATCGATGGGCGAGTCACCCGTACCAGTGCCACTAGGAAGGGGGATGTATCTACCTCTTATGCCACCAAGTTCCGTCTGGTGAAACTGACCAGGATTCGTGAGTTTATACAGAGTCCCCCCAATATCTCCCAGTCCTTTATTTCTCTGCCTCCGAGCTGGGTCTCAGGGGTAACTCAGTTATTGGAGTTCCCTTTGAGTAAAACCATTAAAGAAACTCCCTACAAGCTACCCCCTTATTTCTCGATGATCCCCGCTGCCATGCCTAAGCCCAAGACCATTACAACTGCCAAACAGCCTGCCCCTTTAATCGAAGCTACTACTGGCGAAGGGCCTTCCCAGCCACTAGCCAAAAAGACCAGGAAGTCCAAGAGTGGGGTTTCCTCAAAATCTAAGTCCTAAAAATCCAAATCTCAAGCTCAAGCACAAACCCCTTTGGAGGCATTCCCCATCGCCTCCGTTCCCCCTCCCATGTCTGCAGAGGTAAGTAAAGAGGTGAGGAGGCAGGTTCAGGCTGAGGTCGAAATAATAAATGCTGAGTTTCAACGACGTGCTGTCATGGTTCCTCTTTCGGATTCCTTTCCCACGATCGTAGTTGATCCAACTGAGCCAACGGTAAAGAGCAGAAAAAGTTCGAGGGTTCCTCAAGGTGCTGGTGCAATGGGTATAAGGAAGAAAACTCTGGGTACCAAGTCCCAGAAAAAATGGACTCCCGAGATACATCCCTCCCCCGCTCCTTCTGTTACTGCCTCCTCTCCTCCTTCGCCGGTGGTTATATCTTCTCATTCTCCTTCCGGATCTGAGGTATATGTTCATGTTTTTTTCTCTTATTCACATTTTTCTTACGGCAAGCTGCATCTGCTTATCTCTTGATACCTTTGGGGCATGGAGTTAAAGAAGTAAGACCCAGTCCCCCCGTGAGCCCTTTCGTGGGAGGACGTTTCGGTATCTCTTAAGCCGATACTACTCCTCCTCATTCCCCCATGACCGGGCTTACTTATTCCCACCGCACAAAGGACGCTGCTGTGGGGGGAGGTTTCGTTGAATCTGGGGGCGTCTCCTCTGAACCAGAGACAACTCCCCCAGCCCCTTCTGAATTTTCATTACTGCACGAGGTCCTTCTGCCCATCGTTGCAGCTAAGGAGAGTGCCCCTGAGGTAATATAAATAATTACTTGTCATGGCTCACATCTTTTCTTATCCCATCCCCTTTCTTTTTCTTTTTCATGCTGAATTGTAGTATGATGAGATGCCTTAGGTGGAAATGGCGTCTTTGATAGTTGACATTCTTCTCCCCACTATGCTAACGAGACCTATAACTGCGATTCCCCTTTTTAGTGCCATAACGGGGGTAAGTAACACTTAGATGCATTTCTCCCTTTTCCCCATAGTTGCTCCCCGTGTCTAACTTGTGGCTTCATGTTTGTAGCTTTCTCCAAGTCTTACCCCACCCTTTTCTCTTAGTGGTCTTCCTCTTTCCAAAGCCAAGGTCGATGCTTCTTCCCAGCGTGATAATTCTTCAGTGCCTACCCGTGCTGAGGTATCGGTTGGAGGTCCATCATCTTCTTTGAGCGAAACTCCTACGTTGGCCTTGGTACCTTTTGTTGGCGAGGCAGCTTTGCCGATCGTTGAGGCTTTTTCAAACAAGGGCACCGTTGAGGCTTCTGAGGAACTGATCCTGCCCCCAACGGTTCCTGCCGCTATGGCCTCCACGGTGACTCCAATTATCGCTCCTGCAACTACTGAGGTACTTCTCTAATTTCTCTGCATTTCTTAACCTTTCAAACTTCACCTATGACGGTGACTTATCACTAAAAACACTCGTGGAAGATTTTTCACAAACTCCACCTATAACGATGACTTAACAACGAAAACACTTGTTAAGATTTTTTCATAAACTCCACCTATATCGGTGACTAAACAACGAAAATGCTTGTCAAGATTTTTTCATAAACTCCACCTATATCGGTGACTTAACAATGAAAATGCTTGTTAATATTTTTCATAAACTCCACCTATATCGGTGACTTAATAACAAAAACGATTGTTAAGATTTTTCATAAACTCCACCTATATCGATGACTTAACAACGAAAACGCTTGTTAAGATTTTTTCATAAACTCATTATTTCTTCTAACTGTTCTCAGGTTGCTCGGGAGGATTCTCTACTAGTTCTTTCGCCCATCGCTTCACCCCGTTGGGAATCCATTATTTCAGAAGACTCCAGTCACAACGATCAAGGTTCCACGACTGGTGCTACTGCTGAGAGAGAATCTGGCTGTGAGCTTACTCTACCTGACTTGGCTCCTCATGCCTTATGCCTGATGGTGCTTCAGCGTTCTCCTCAGATGCCTGCCAACCATTACTTGGTAGTTGAGCATCTTACAAGCCACCATCCTGAAACATTCACTGTGGATTGCCTGCGTTCCAACATCTCTGTGATGAGTTACAGGCTTCAGGGCATGGCTACCGTTGTGGCTGAAATCGCCAGCACTCTGACCTCAAACGTTACCAGATCCCCCCTCAACCAATTCTTGGGCTACTCGAGGGAGTTGGGTCGTGATGGATTTCATTTTAACTGGCTTATCACGCACTTAAAAACTTTGAAGAGCCAGCGACTGGATAGCCAGAGGGAACTGCTCCGGAAACATCAGGAGGATCAACGGGCTGAGGAAGATAAGTTGGCTGAGTTAGCACCTCTCCTTGCAACCGTTGATAAAGAGGTGGGGGATATTAAAGAAGCCCTGCGTCTGGCCAAGCTGAAGTGAGAGATACTCCTCATTGAGCGTACACAAGTGCAAACGAGGCTGGAGGTTTCTATAAATGCCCAACAATATTGCCTGGCAGCTTCTTCGGGCCTTCCTGGAGATTTTTTCTCCGCTCTAGATCTTTGGTTACTCTTAGGTCAATGATTTATTGTAAATATTTTCCTTTTCTTATTTTTATGTAATTCTTGGGCAATAGCTCCCAATTTTGTAATTCCCTAAAGTTTATGAATGAAGAAAAATGTATGTTTTCCCATGTCATTTATTTGTGTTACAATTGTTCTTGTGCATTATGAAGTTTTATAATTCTTTCATTTCCACTTGAGTTATAATATAAAGAACTTGCACACTCATCATAAAAATAACTTGTGTATTCATAACAGCAGCTAGATACACCAGTGGTCCAAACATAATTTCTTACACATGATAGACTTTCAACCATTTATTGTTAATCTTGAATGGTTTATCTTCTTCCATCCTAGAAATTAAGCAATAACCCGAGTCATGAACTTATTTTATAATGAAAGGTCCCTCCCAATTTGCTGCAAACTTGGGTAGGGGTAACCCTCTGATGTGCTTCACTGTTGCTTTCAACACGAGATCTCCCTCCACGAACATCCTCAGTTTCACCAAGTTATCATATGCCCTAGAAAGATGATTCATATACATTTAAAAGTGTTGCAATGCATTATCTCTGTATTCATCTAATGCTTCCAGCTGCACATGTCTACTCTGAGGGAGCATGCTACTTCGCAAGGCATATCGAGTTGAGGGAACTTCTAACTCCACTGAAAGGATTGCCTCAGCCCCATAAATGAGGGAGAACGGAGTATACCCTATGGGCTTCCTCTTAGTTGTTCGATAGACCCATAATATAGCTGGTATCTTGTTATCCCATGCTCCTAGGAAATCCTCCATCGTTTTAGCCAAGATATTAACCAAAGTTTTATTAGTTGCTTCGACCTGACCGTTTTTCTTTGGGTATGCCACCGTTGAAGTATGATGAATGATGGAATACTTGTCCGTGAGCATTGTCACCTCTGAATTGATGAAAGGGGTTTCATTATCTAAGAGGATAATCTTTAGAATCCCAAAATGGTAGATGATATATTCTCTAATGAAGTTTCTCACCACCCCTGCTGTTGCCCTTCTTAGTGGTATCGCTTCAGCCCACTTTGTAAAACACTTCGTTGCTACTAGTATCCATATCTCCCCCCTTGACGAAGGAGGTATTTGCCCTACCAGGTTGAATGCCCAAGTGTGAAAAGGATAAGGCGATGCCAGGGAGTGTAGATCTACTGATAGGGTATGGATCATATTTCCATGAAGTTGACAAGCTTTGCATTTTCGAATGAACTCAGCAGAGTCTTTCTCCATTGTTGGCCAATAATATCCTAACGTCATTAATTGGTCATACAACTTGGACCCTCCTATGTGAGCTGGATCATGTGCCTATTTAAGGACCTCGATCGCTTCTTTTTTTGTGATGCAACGTAGTGGCCTGTTGAAGTGTCCCCTTTGGTAAAGCTGCCCCTCCTGAGCGTAAAACCTCGGGGCCCTTCGCTTAAGTCCCATCACATAAATATTCTCTGTTGGGATAACTCCATCTCTAATGAAGTCAATATAGGGTTGTCTCCAATCAGGCTGAGTTTGTACGAAATGACATTCAACTTCTTCGAAGAATAGCTGGCATTTGTCGCACTTCTATTGTAGCTTGGCTGCGTCCTGCTTCATACTAGGCCAAAAATATCCCTCCCTTTGAATTCTTCTGTAAATAGGTATCTCAGTTATTTCAAAATATTTTTCATGTGTTTTCTTTAACTTCTGCTCTGCTTCTTTTGGACCAATGCATCTTGACAACCATCCTCCTGCGTTTCTGAAGTAAAGGTTTCCCTGGTTTGTAAAGTATTGGGCTAATTATCTTAGAACCATCGTTCCTTCCCCAGATTCTAGTTGATTCCTAATCTCTCTCCTCCAGTCTGTGTCCTCCTCCATCGATATAATTGATTTTACTACCGAAGGAGCTGTTCTTCGTTGGATCACGACGGTAGTTGTATCGCTCCTTATGATCATTTTCTAGGCAATGGTGGCATAGGCGTCTAGGTGGAAGTTCATAGTTCTGGGATGTCTCTTAATTTTGGTCCGATGGAACTGCCAGAGGAGCCTCTGAATGATGGTTCTGTATGGTGCCATACTCATGTGTTTCAATGCATACTCTTCATTCACTTGCTGAATCACCAAATTCGAATCACCTTTGATGCAAAGTGAATGAATCTCCCTTCGAAGAGCCTCTAGTAACCCCAACACCAATGCTTCATATTTTGCTTCATTGTTGGAACAAGGGAAATCTAATTTGTAGGAAAGGCAAATCTCCTCCATTCCTTTTAAAAGAATAACCCCTGCTCCTCCTTTCTTTTTCGCCAAAGATCCATCGAACTGCATCGTCTATTCCTCATCCCTTGCACCTAGGTGATTGGCCTACAAATCATCTCCTAGAATACTTTGTTTGGGTGGCTCAAACGTTCTCGAGGGAAAGATTGCCAACAGATCGACGTACGCTTGGCTTTTGATCGTGCGAGGAACAACATACTTCAAGTCATATTCGGAGAGGATAAGGAACCACCTAGTTGCCCTACCAATTAATATAGTTCTTGCCAATAAATACTTAATAGGATCACATCTAGTTACAATATGAGTTGTAAAAGACAACATATAATGTCTAAGTTTTTGTGCTACATAGACTAAGGCTAAACAATGCCTTTCCAAGCTACTATATCTGACCTCAGGCCCATGTATAATTCTGCTGAGGTAGTAGACTGGCCATTCTTACTCGTCGATCTCTTGTGCCAGTAAAGCTCCAACGGACCTCATGGTAGATGTGAGATACAGCTTCAACAGTACTCTTGCCTGTGGGGGAACCATGATTTGTGGTGAAATGAGCAGCTTCTTTAGTCCAATAAGAGACTCCTAGTGAACCTCTTCCCACTTGAACTTCGTGTTCTTTTGCAATAGCTGCATCAATGGGTGTGTAATTTTGGCCTGTCCAGCCACAAATCTCTTAAGGTAGGAAACTTTACCGAGGAGACTCTTCAGCTCCTTTGCCATTCTTGGACATGGCATTTCCAAGATCGCTCGCTATTTGTCTTAGTCCATCTTCACCCCTTGTCGGTCAACCATAAAGAGTAGAAATTTTCCACTTGTTACTCTGAAGACACACTTTAGTGGGTTCATCTTCAGTTTATATTTCCTACATCGGGAAAACACCTTCCTTAAATCGCTCCGATGGGACTCCTCTCTCCTCGACTTGATGACCAAATCATCCACGTAGAATTTCATAAATTTTTGAAAGAAATCATGAAAAATGGCCATCATTGTTCTTTGGTAAGTAGCCCCAGCGTTCTTGAGTCCAAACGGTATTACTCTGTACATGAAATTGCCCAACGGGGTTCTAAACACTATTTTATCTGCATTCGTGGGGTCCATCTTAATCTGGTTGTACCCTACATACCCATCCATGAAGCTATACATCTTATGACCAGCCGTTGCATGTATTAAGCTGTCGATGGAGGGTAGAGGGAACTCGTCTTTGGGGTAAGCCCTATTCAAATCTCTGAAGTCCACAAAAATCCTTATTTGGTTTTTATCTTTCTTTCCCACCGTCACAATGCTAGATAGCCAAAGCGGGTGTTGTATCGATTTGATGAACCCTGCCGCTAATAAATGTTGGACTTCTTCTTTGATCTTTAAGTCTAGCTCAGGCTTGTACGTTCTCGTTGCTTGTTTTACTGGGATGGCTGAGGGTATCACGTTCAATTTGTGGCAGCTCATTTCCTCATCCAGTCCTTCCATCTCTGTGTATTTCCACGCAAGAACGTCTATGAACTCCCGAATCAACTCAACCAAGCCCCCTCGTTTCTCTTTACTGAGATATTTTGTAATAAAGATAGGCCTCAGATCTTCCCTATCTTTAGCCAGGTTCAACTGTTCCAACTCCTGTGCCTGTGGCCTCGATTGATCTGTCATGTAATCTGGTTCTTCGGCTACATCTTCCATAAAATCATGTATGTTGGAGTTATCTATCACCATACATTGTCCTCATTGTTCTACCAGAAAATAATCGTATATCGGGTCAGCCTCATTATCAGTTTCTTCGGCCACCCGTTCACACCATTATAAACGATACACCACCTTTCCTTCTTTAGTAATACTTCCTTCCTTTTCTTTTCTCTAGAAACCTCAGCGACTCTTCCTCCTGAAAGTCGACTCAGCACGCTCTGTCGTTGGGCCTCATGCTACATTGGATCCTCATCCTATCTTTGAGCTGCTTCGAAATGTTTTGGGGCCGAGGAACCTCCTTATGGGCTTCTTTGACCATCACTCCTTTGCTGCTTGAACTTCTTTATTCCGCTCGTTTAAAGGCCCCATCCTTTCTCTTATCGAGGGAACCCATGCTCCCTCTATTCTTCTCGTTAGAACCTGGACATCCTCCTCTAACTCTGTGTAAAAATACACATATACCAAGTGAGTTTCCTCGACAGCGAAGGGCCTCTTCGTAGCCCTTATAGTCACCTCCATTCCCTTGATATTCACCTTAGCGCATTGGTGGTACTTCGAAGGAACTAGCCCTTAGTTGTGCATCCACACTCTTCCTATCAACAAATGGTAGGAAGTTGCACTCTCTATTACGTGGAACTTGACATGGGAACTCAAATTTCCCATCATAATCCCAACATTCACATACGCGATGGACTTGGAAGACTGGTTGTCATAACCTAAAATTACAAAAGGCATGGGGACCAACCTTTCTTCCGAAATATTAGCTGCATGGAAAGAGTTATTTGGCATAATATTGATGGAGGCCCCCCATCCATTAGAGTCCTTACAAAACTAACCCCGCTGATGTTGGCGGTTATATACAAAGGCCTGTTATGAGGGAACCTTACGGCCCTGTCTGCATCGCTGAAGGCTATTTATGATAAAAACCTCTTTACCAACCTGACCATGGGTCCCATCCATCTCAGTGAAGGGACTGCGTTCTTCCTCGTAATGTTAAGAATTGCCTGGGTTATTTCCAACCTACTCTCTTTCGGTACTCCTACCTGGTCGAAGAACTAGGTGAACTTTGGAGATTTTAAAACTGCATAGTATTCTATGACCGAGTTTGCTTCCTCGCTTTCAACGCTGTACACGTCCTCCACGTCTTTAGTGCTTGCCTCATCATAAGCTAATACTATATTAGCCATTCCCTTAGTAAAAGCTTTCAAATCTTCTTCGAAATCCTCCTGCTTCGTCGTTAACTCTCTTTCCTCTCTTTATGCCTCCCCATTATAGGCCACCACCAGATTGGACCCATAGGCTGGAAGTGGGTTGTTAACATTCTGCGGAGGGATTTGTAATATCCCTGCCTTCACATATTTTCTGATGATTCTCCTTAGCGTAAAACAACTCTCTGTTGGATGTTGGATCTTTCGATGAATCTGGAAATATTTGGATTCGCCTTTATTGCTTCATTGGGTTCCCCAATGGGAATGCCCATTGGTTCATAAACCGTTCCTCCTTGGACCATTGCATTGTAACAGCTGTCAACATCTTCTACTGTACAAAGCAATGGTGGTGGGTCCTCCCTATCTCTTCTAAACTTCCTTTTGTTGTCCTTCTTTGGTACCTTACCCCCATCTTCTCCTTCGACGTACCCTACCCGTGGGGTTTGAGACCTCCCCCGCATAGGTTGTATCGGCTGCCTGAACATCATGGGCACTACTACTGGATTTGGTCGTACAACCAACGAGATATTCCTCACTACTTTTAGGAACGCAACAAAAGTCCCCTCGTGCGTCTCATTAATGAGGTGGCAGATGTACTCAAGAAGTAACCCTTCTCCACATATCTGCAGCAGTTTGGATTCTCTGGCCTCCTCTCTTACATCGAGGGATATTTCCCTGAATCTGAGCACATATGCCGCCACATCTTCCCCTGGTCGTTGCTTCTCCCTCCCCAGTTGGGTCAGAGTAAACTCATCTTCTGCTAGAAAGAACTTCTGGACAAACAACACGTGCATCTTATCCCACGGGAAACACTCTTGAGAGCTAAATGAGAATACCAGGTATATGCTTTAGAGGTTAAGGATTTAGAAAACTCCCTTAACCTGAGCTTCTTATTATTACAATGCACCCCCAAGTGTTCAACGGATCGCTTAATGTGATCCTTCGGGTTTCCACCTTTTCCTGTATATTTTTCAAAGATAGGAGGGATATAATCTTTTGGATGAGGCTTATCATTATATTCCTGGGGGTGAGGTGTCCGAAAGTCATCATAAACTGAAGCTACCTCTCTCGTAGATTGCGAGGAAGCTTGAATTAACTTCAACATCTCTTTCCTCATTTCCTCCATGGGTGATGCCACTGGAGACACGACCAACGGGACCATAGGCTGAGTGCCCATTACAGCTGGAGCGATCGTCAAAGTTGGAGCCATTAATACTCCCGAGGCCCCCACTGATGGATTCACAATGGAGGGTATACTTGCTGGGACTATTCCCGTTATGCCTGTACTTGGTGGGGCTATTGGGGCTGTCCATGGTGTTATGAAGGAATTAACTTCAAATCCTACCAACACCGTTGAAGATACCGGAGTTTGCAAAAACTCATAAAACTTATTCATCAGGAGTGACACTTGAGCTGGTCCTAACGCAGCACTCATGGAAGCTTGTGTCACCCCTGGAACGCCTGTCGTCGCCTGAACTGGAGGTACCTCTATTCGAGGGGCCCTGTCCCTTAGATCCTCCAGTTCTCTCACCGCCTATTCTTCATTGTGTTGAATGTCATCAAAGTTGAGCCTTCGATAAACCTGCGTCATACTCCTTGGTTAGAAGAATTCCTCCCCAGTAGAGTCGCCAAATGTAAGAGGGTAGTTTAGATTAATGGAGGCATAACCCTTTTTGAGTACAACAGTGATAAGTTAACTAGCAAAACCTTAGATTAACCATAGGACACGCGAACACAACTTAGTGAGGAGAAACCTGGTTAAACTCACAAATCTCTCGTGTATAACTCAATCAGATAACAATGAACTTAGAAGTAACTCATTTAGAGGGAGAAAGAAGTAAACACCCTAGATACGCCTTGGCAGGCAGCCAAATACACCAACCACCCTCAAGAATCCCTGTCAAGCCACGATGGTTTACTCAAGTGTAGATTTGACATTATTTAGCTGTCTAGTGACATCACCTATAGTAGATGTGACATTATGTAAAGGGCTGTTTGGTTCATAGCTCATATCCCGATGGAACTCAAAGCCGCTCCGCCCGAGGTTCCACGATAAGGGTCCTTCAGTATTTTACCAGGTGTATCTAAGATGGTCAAGACAATCCCCAACGGTGCCTCACTTCTCAATCCTCCAAACCAAGTCCCTCTGAAGTTCCCACGACGAGGTCGTTCGATAGAGCATGGAAGCTCTCCCAGGCCCTGCCAAGCCTGGTCTCTCGCGAGTACCGTTCAACCTCACACCAAGTTATTATCATTCTCATTATTTCATTACAACCGTTATAGCTCATAGTCAATATAAAAAAAATACAATATGACTAACTAACACAACAAACTAAAGTATGAGTTTCCACGCTAAGTTGCCTCGCTTGAGCTGCCACACTGAACTACCTCGCTTGAGCTGCCTTAATCCCAAACACTATTATTAATGGGGGGATTATCCATAATCTCAGGATTACCTTCAAGCCCCCTCTACAATCCCTACTTTTCATATCCCTATGAACCCACCATGGAACATGTGTATCCATATGACACTGTTCTGAAACCCATCTCGGCCTATTATCAGGAAAAATCCAATCCCAAGTGGTGTGAGTACCCATGTTATTCGCGAAGGCCTGATCACCCTTCCACTCAATACGAATCCCAACCCGATGTTGTGGATCCTCACACGTTCCAACAGTCGTCATGGAAACCTTATGCACCTTATCCCGATCAGTTCCCTAACTACGCACCCAACGATTATCAACCATTTGTCTCACGGAGATGCTTCTCTCGTGTATGACACACTTGACCCCGTTCCCCACACTTCCTATAAGTATTCTCAGTTTAGTTATGTCCACAGTGAGTTGTGTCCACCTTAACCACCGCCACTACCCGTCACTTCACCACCATCATCCACCTTCGCTCTCGAAAGCCTCTTGCAAAAGTTCATACTCGAGCAAGAGCAATCCACTCAAATCCGAAATGAATCCCTCCAACGGCTTGAATAAAAATTAAATGAACTTGAGTGTGAGCAAGAGTAGGACTTCACCCCAAGTCAGCCCATTATTTCCCCCACGTGGAGTGTTGATGCGTCGTCTTGTGCCACTGCTTTAAGTGTGACCAACCCTATCCTCTCGAGAATCTCAACGATGAGACCATCCCATGATCCGGGCCTTAAGTTGATACTTGTGTTCATTTATCCATCAATAGTGTGCCTGATCAAATCCCACCCTATCGAAATGATCCTACCATTAAGGTTCACATTTCCACTCCCATTATATCAAAAAATATGCCTGAACTTTTACCTTATGCTCCAATTTCATATGTCTCTGACATGCCCATATCTTTTAGGTTAGCTCCGACTACGAGTGCTCACCATTTTCTTGAGATTGAATCTGAGATGATTTTTACCTCTCTAAATATGGATCATGTTCCACCATGCATGGCTCCCTTTGAGCCCAATATTTCTAATGATTCCCGTATCTCCGATCTTGGTGCCTCGTTTGACTTACCCACCACAATCATCGATGATGTTCTTATGGAGAAATTGACCACTCCATCTTTAGAACCCACACCTCCTCCTGTGAGTTCCCTTGAGGATCACTCTGTGCCTCATGAGGAGTGTGTGTCTCCCACTCTAGAGATCGATCATCTTCCCCCTCCATTTGTCCCACCCGATCCATCCTTTAACCCACCCATCGTCCTTTCTACCCTAACACCTGGTTTGGATCTTGATTTTACACATTTCATGTTTCCATCTACATTTTTATCTCCTCACCTGAAACCAACATCCACCATTTACGAGAGTATTTTTGGTTCTACTCTTCACCGTGACACCGAGCTTGTTACCCCATGCCCTCCACTCTCTTGTGGTGTTGATTTTTCCCCTCGACAGCTCCCTGGCATGTCACGACACGACCATTATCATCGTCCATTTATAGAACGGTCATGTGCTTTCTATGTGCCCCACCCCATTCCACTATTCACAACTTTTCGCCTTCCTCACCAACTTGAGCACCATGCTTATAGGGCCCTTGTTGCTCTCACCTTCTGGCTCAATAAGGCCCGTGACCAATGTTTAATCACCCATGTCTTTCTCACTTTACCTTAATACCCACCCAGCTATGGTCCATCGATACTTTGCATTGTGTGATGCACTTTGCCATCCAAGTGCATTGACACCTTTAGCCTTTATCCAAGAAGGCTGATGCTTCAGTCTTGTTTGGGGGTGATTCTCATCACCCAACTTTTCTGCCGCCCCCCACTTTCATAGATCTTATCTTTAGGGAGAGATCCCTTCGGTATGGCTAAAGACATTAAACTTAGCTCTCCCGGGAGACAACCTGTTGTTTCTTGTATGAGTGTCATCCTGTTTGGGGGTGGTGTTTCACACCACCCAGTGCTTTATCATGTTTATAGACTTGTATATTTTTTTTTATCTTATCAGTTTTATTAAGGTCCTTTTTGGCTTCATCGGTCCACTTTATTAGCAGTTGATTCCGGTAATATCTTTCCTCCCTTATGCTCTCAATTTTAAAAATCATTTTACTTAACATCGAGGACGATGTTCCTTTTTGTTTGGGGGTGGGGAATTTTGTCAAAATCGTACCTCTTTTGAAAAATTTTAAATTTTCAAAACCTGATTTTTAAATTTTCGTGCAGTTTCTTTCATCTCACTCATTGACGTGAATTTTCTATCATCCACCTTTTAAGTCTAGGAATTAAGCTAGAGATTTATTTTTTATAAATAGCTTATGTAATACATATCATGGCATGTTGCACTATGAATTTCTAGACTCAACAAAAATTACGCACTTATTACGTCACTACGGTTTAGAGTTGATGAGTACTACAATTCCCAAGAAAACTTTAAGGATCACTAGTAGAGACTTTAGCTTGTGAAATTTGTGCCTTTCATCCTTTTAGAGAGTTCTACGCAATCTCTAAGTCACAAGCTGATTCAACTTCGTTTGGGTCCATAATTAAATCGTTGTACGATCTCATTATTTTTCATAAATTTTTTGGCTTGATCACTGAGAACGGCATCACTTTCGAGTTGTAAGAAACACGTGTCTTGAAATTTGTCCCGATCACTAAATTTTCTTTCATATCGCATTCCCATTCATTTCACCCATTACTTTCCCATATTATTCCATGTTCAGATATATTCCCCTCATCATCCATACACATTTCCCACCCCATTCATATATTATCCATCATCATTTTGAAAAAGAGTGTTTTCAAATGTAAAATGTCTTCAGTGATGAGAGTATAAAGAAAGAGAGAAAAAGAGAAAAAAAATAGAAAAAAGAAGAAAAATAAATTAAAAAAAAAATAGAAAAGAAAAAAAAGAGAGAAAAGAAAAGAAAAGAAAAAGAGAATTTGTAGTTTGTAGTTAAGTCTTGTGAAATAAAGACATTTGAGCCTAAAGTGTAGAACAATTTTCTATCGCATCCATCTTTCATCCATCACATATCACACACATATCCTACACCATACCTCATCTCATTCCATCCTTCCCATTTCATTTTCCCCTCACCCATATACATCCATATTTTCCCTAGGTGTTCGGGAAAATGAGAGTCAACGTGGTGAATAACTCGACGTTCTCACTATAGTGATTAGAATTCTTTCATGAGATAATTTTTCTTTCTAAATTTTCGTTCTTTCTTATATGTGTGTGAGACGTTTGAACTTTCTTACATTTACTCACCTCCTCACACACAAGAGCGATACACTTATCCAAATCTCGAGAGTTCGCTTGAGAGATATATCCAGTGAGATTTGAAGTTCAAGTGTTAATTCTGAAAAGGCAATCTAGTAATTAATCTTATGATACTCAATCCATTTTGACTGATTCACACTACACATGTTGAGTTCTAGGAAGGATGTGCCTTGAGTATTTACTTAACTATGCTTTTTGCAATTCTAGCTTGTATTTCTCAATTTTTTTTCTCTTGTGATGAATTATGCGATTATTCTATGTCTAATAAGAGATTGAATGCCGTTGTAAATA
This sequence comes from Sambucus nigra, assembly GCA_949130495.1. Taxonomy (NCBI): domain Eukaryota; kingdom Viridiplantae; phylum Streptophyta; class Magnoliopsida; order Dipsacales; family Adoxaceae; genus Sambucus; species Sambucus nigra. The sequence goes on along the minus strand of OX422211.1, from coordinate 541,989,679 downwards.
ATGAATTTTGAGGGTATATTCACTGCAAACCCTCACGAGACACAACTCGTCCTGTAGGGCAACCTATAGGTTTAAAGGCTTGTTGCACATGCTAAGTCCAATCACAAGTGCCCGCGAAAGTGGTGCACTTTTGGTTCTTATCTTTCTTTCTCTCTATATTTTTCTCGAGGACTAGCAATGTTCTGTTTGGGGGTGTTATGATAAGCACCCAAAAGTGTACATTTTATACCCCGAATAGACGATTTTTAGTTGCTAATTCTCGAGAAACTGGGTCTTATATGCGTAAATGTTAATGTACACGCTTGATTGCAGTTGCGGTTTCAAATGCTTATTTCAAGGCAAATGTGCAATTTATGGAGCTAATTCTCCAGTCTCGTAACCTTAACCGAGCCTAAACTTAGCCCAAACCTTCACCCGAGCCCGTGTGTATTTAGTTTGTATATTTTAGATTTTTAGTTTAAGTCGTTTTATTTTTAGGATTTATTTAGAATTTTCTAAAATTGAATTTATATTTCTTTTTATTTTTGATTTTTATTAGTTTTTAATTGCAGTCTTTATTTTTAGTTTTGCTAGATTTTATATTTTAGGACTTTAGGTTTTATTTTTACTTCTTTTGTAGTTTTTATTTTTATTATTTGAGTTTTATTTTTAATAGATTTTATTTATTTTTAGAGAATTTTTTTTATGTTTTATTTTTGTGTGTCGAGTATTTGGTTCTTTAATTTCTTTTATTTTTATTTTCTTTTCGTTTTTAGTTAGTTTATTTTTATTTATTTTATCTTATTTGTTTTATTCTATTTTTATTTTTAGTTTTTAGTTGTGTCCTTTATTAGTTTATAGGATTAGGAATTTAATTTTTTAAGTTTTAATAGATTTTATTATTTTTATTTTTTAGTTTAGTTTGATTTTTTTAGTTTTTTTTAGATAATGTTATTTTAATGGGGTCACAAATTAAACACACACACCACCTAACACACACTCACATACACCAACTACTCACCCACACCCCTAAACTCCTACACTCATCTACACCCAAACAAAACAAACACACACACCTAACTAACCTACACTCACCCACACCCAATTTCACCCTCACCCACCTTCTTCAACCTCCAATACCTTCTCTCTCCCCACCTCCATTAAAACTCACCTCCATTAACATAAACCCACTTAAACATTCCCTCTCTCCTACCCCCATTAAACCACCATATCAACCACTCACCTTCTCTCTCCTCTCACCAACCTTTACCCAAAACCTGGCCCACCTTCCTTTTCAACCCGATACCTATTACCCGAACCCCCCTGAAACCATCTCGAACCATACACCAGTTCAACCAACAACCGTCCCCACCGCAGCTACCCAAACCAAGGAGACCCGTTGAAGAAGATAGATTTCAAACTTCCAATTTCAAGGAGACTCGTTGAAGATTTGTTCTCATTCTCTACTCTTTTATTTTATATGCCTTTGATTATTTGTTCATCATGTTTAATATCATGTTAGGGTAAAATCCCTTTCAAGGGGCGGGGAGACCAATTATTTGATGTTAATCCTAATTTAATTAATTAATTTAAATTAAATGTCCCTTTGATGATTAATTTTGCACTCTTGCATTTTAATTTACGCCTCCAGAGAGGGTAAATGATTTTCGAGAGAAAATAGAAATTCTAGTTATAATACCCATTTTAGATTCGAACTAGAGATAGGGGTTTCTCAAGTGTGATATTATTCCTTTAATTTCAACTTTAGGCTTACTTTTATGATTTAAACTAATTTGATAAATCGACCCTAGCGGGTGATTTGTTAAATGATGTTGGATCTACCTTTTAAGAGTTGTAGGAGTGTTAAAATTAATTTTCTAAAATGGTATTATTAAAATTACATTTGCAACGAGAGTTGATTTGTAATTTTGATACTAACTTGGGATAATTAGTTTTAATAAATTAATTAATTTTAATTAACTAGAATATATGGTGTCATTCTATCCCTTGCTGGCCCTCATTTTTATTACCTCACCCATCTCATATTTTAGATTTTTATTTAGTTAGATTTAATTAGTATCTTCACTTACTTTTATTTACATCTTTGACTTAGCTTAAATTCACATCCTCACAAAATTGTTTTAATATTTGAAAAAGCTAAAAAAAAAATTAGAAAATTCAAAAATTGAAAAAGAGAATAATAAATAAATGAATTACATATTGCCTCTCTTGCATGTTTCACCCTTATATTTGGATTGATACCTCACTTACCACTATTCTTTAGTTTTGTTATATTTTTGTAGGTATTTGAGATTTTTGATTAGAGAGCTTTCAAGCAACGACGAAAAATACCAAAAAGTCTTGTCCATCACTCATCAATTAAATTCATGAATTGGGTTACTAACAAGAATATTCAATCATTCTCCTAGATTTGATTTCACAATTCCCAATTAAACCCATTCAACTTCTAAATTTCGATTATAAATCTAATTCCAATAATAATACATGTTTTTACATCATCAATTGATAATCTAAACTACACATGATATCACTCTCATCAAAACCCCTTTTTCATGCAAGAACCCTTCCCAAAATTAATTTTTGTTCTACACCTACCATGATATGAACATGAATCACTCAATTTGATTTAAATCAAGTTAATTACTTGCCTTTGAATGTTTGTAGGGTCTGATCTCTCTTGTGTGTGATGATTAGATGTTAGGAATCCTTAAGTTTTCCTCCTAATTAGCCTCTTTAGCATTCTCCTTGCTTTCCCCTCTCTTAATTTCTCTCTTCTAGGGTTTGCAATTAATGGTAGCGCTGGGTCACACTCCTAACCTTTATATTTTAATCCTAAAATTCTGAAATTAGGTTATTAGCCTACATTAAAATGACCCCAATACCCCTACATGAGCCCGATCTAGTCTAAAAAGCCTCTGGAACCCAATTACTATCCCCGGGTACTCAATTCTCACTATTTCCACCTATTCTGGATTAACCGTGCACTCGAAATTACCATTTGAGTTACTAATCACAAACATCATATCTCAACTAAAAAAATAACCTGTGCTAATGCCCCGTTTGAGATACCGTTAATTCCTGTCGTTTCTACTCACATACGACGTACTACAATTGTCTGAATTAAATTTACTTAAAAATGCTAGTAAATTTACACACAAGAATAAATCTTATTCTCACAATTCAATATTTACTAATTTCACCTTTTTTTCCTATTTAAGTTAAATTACGTCACACACGCAATTTAACCGTTGAAATAAATTACTCAAAATTACGGGGTGTTACATACTTTCCATATACAAAGGAATTTTGTCCTCGAAATTCTGATAAGTCTGGTATTAAAAGCTTAGAATACTTCCTCGCACCATATCCATATCTTCCCAAAGTCGAAACCATTATGCTGTTCCCGCTACGCCTTCTTATCGTTGAAATTTGGGTTAATTATAAAATAACACCTAAAATTTGGGTTCATTTAAAAATTGCCCTTGAACTTTAGAAATTTTTTAAACAACCCTTGGACTTTTAAATATTACAAAATAACACTGAATTTTGGAAGTTTATAAAAGTGACCTAAACTTGTTGTTTTTGAGAATTAGCCCCTAAATTTTAAATTTTATTGGATTTCACTTCATAAAGAAATTATAAAGAAGTCCCAACACTTTAGAAATTACGAAACCAATCTTAAATGTAGCGTTTAATGAATATTAACTCTAAAAAAGGTTAAAAGAGGCAAAAGTTTATGTTTGAGTACAAGAAGTATTAATTACGTATAAAGTTTCGCGTGGTTTCACCGTAGACCGGGTATAAATATTTAAAAGTATAGAGGAATATACAAAGTGTATTTTACAAGCAATAAATTTAGTGATAATTTGAGAATTTTGTTAAATACGACGGTAAGCTAGGTATTTTGCTAAAAACGACGATTATACCGCAGAGAAATGGACTGAATAAAAAGTGAAAGAGTTTTCACAAAGGAGTTACCAAGGTAAATTTAAGAAGAGCTCGGAGTCCTTGGATGCAACTTCATTTTAAATCCAAAATGATTGACCAGTAAAGCAATGTCTGTGACATTTATGGAAGGTACTACAAGCCCATGAACATAAATGGAATTCGGTGAACTCCGTAATAAAAGAAAATTAATGAAAATAAATGGATTTGGTAAATGCCATGAAAAAAGGATAATCGTTTAATAAATGATTACAAAATTTGTATCCTAGGTTTTAAAGAACATGGTCTTGAATCACTGGTAAATATGAAAATAAAAGGATATTGGTGAACTCTTAAACTATTGGGTGGGTAAGTAATCCCATAGCGATGTATAATCTTACGTTTGACATATGTGTGTGGATATATTTGTACTATAATTGTTTAGTTTGTGTGTGGCATTATTGTTGTGTCATTTTTCATTTTTATTTTTATTTTTAGTATTATTATTTTTTATAAACATTATAACGTGCGTATCGTCATGTCAATGTCTGTATATGTTTAGGTTTGTGTTTAATATTTTCTTTATTAGATTTTCAGTGTTCTTTGTTTTATATTTATATTTTATTATAAGTGTGATTATATTTTATATGTATGTGTTTATATTTTTATATTTTTATATTTTTATTGTGTTTGTATTGTAAATATATATATTCAATTTTGTTTTCAATAAAATACATGCACACACACACACAAATTTCTATACAGTCACTTAAACCAAATTGACTTCCTCACCTACAATCTTATCCCATACCTTACAAACGCAATATCACTCTCAAAGTTCACATGTTAAAACACACAACCAATTCAAATCTGACTTTTATTTATCTCTTTAACCTTCATCAAATCTTTCACCCATTCTATCTCTCCTCCATTAACAAAAACTCACCATCTTCCACAAGCTTCAACCCATTTTCATTTCAAATCTGCGAACCTTAACAAAAAACCCAACAACCCGAAGACCCACCTACTCTATCCATAGCCCCTGCCCGGAGCTATTCTCTCCAGCCACCATGACAACTCTCGATTCATTCCTCGATTCCACAACCAGCTCTCCTTAACCCTCCTAAACCTCACCTCCGGTCGGAACCCATTTCTGCCAGCGAACCATTTCGACCTTACTAAAACCCAAGCTGCTCCACTTTGCCCACTCAACCATTGCTCCGACCCTTACCTCTTTGACCCGCTGCCACTCCATAAAAAACGTCCACCATTACCAAATCATACAACTCCGATCGAATTTCGTGATCCATTAACCCAAAACTCATTTCCCAACTTGAAACAACCCATAACCTTTTGATCGACTTTGACCCAAACCAAACCCAATACCCAATTTCATTTTAAAACCCACTAACCTAAAATCGTTTCTAGCTGCCAACAATAATCCAAATAAATCAAAAAAATAAATAAAAGAACCCACATATTATATTAATTGCTCAATTTCTACACTACCCCCATCTTCCCTCACACCCCACATGCACAATTAAAATTCTCCAAACTGTCCTTATCACCTTTCTTTCTACATGCACTTATATGCAACTATTTAATTTACCCCTAATTTTGTTCACCTATAAATTAAAGACTTGGTGTCATTCAAGAAGGGTCTCCATTTTAATTTTTAAACTTGAGATTATTCTTCTCCATTACTCTATAGAGAGAATTTGTAATTTTTAACAAATATCTTTATATAGAGTGTTGTAGTAGAACTTATCTCTTAAGATGAATTCTTCCCCACCCTTCTATAGAGAGTATTTGTAATTTTTATCAAATATCTCAATATAGAGTGATGTGGTTGAATTTATTTATTTTGGAAGTAAATTCTTCTCCATCCCTTTATGGAGAGTATTTTTAATTTTTAGAAAATATCTCAACATAAAATGATGGTGTAGAATTTATTTCTTTGGATGAATTATAATGCATAATTTTATAATAAGAGGATTTGTAACACTTAGTAGATTTCTCTCATTATTTAATTGTCTATTATGAATTCATCCATTGTATACCTTATAAGTAGTTTTGTTTTATTTTTTATTTTGTAGCTTTTATTTAAAAAAATATATATTAGCGAGTGGTTGTAATTGAGAGAATTTTGGATTGATCCATTCCTCTTTAATTCCTCTTGTTTTAATCCTTGCATTCTTTCATTTGTTTAATCTATGTCTTGGATGATGATTAGAGAGGGCTAATCTCTCATTCAAGGGATGAAATAAAGCCCCCATGAGTCCAATTTAGTTAGTTTACTTGCTAGCACAATTTTGTTTATATCATTTTTCTCTTATTAGATATTACATCTTAATTAGTACTTTAAAAATTAGCATAGTTAATTAATTAATAATCCCTTGAAAAATCTTGACTCATAACTTGGATAGATTGTCCTATCATCCCTTCCATATTTATTTTTAGTAAATATTGCCTAAAACTGTTGGAAATTTATGAAGGAATAATAATAAAATAATTTTGAATCCAATTATTTGCAAGGCACGTTTTAGGAACATTGTCTTTTTGGGAATATTTCTCCTTTTTCGAATGAAAGTCGCGAGTACACAACGGAGCTTGTTGTAGAAATTTGTCTTCAGGATACAATGCAGTGATGATACTTGTTTGATTCAAACTATGTACAGTTTGACCAAACAAAAAACACTCTAAAATGTTAACCCGATAATCCCAAAAGGCAGAGGACAAAGGGATGAGAACATAACAATTTTCGGTGTCCAAAACAGAGGTCTGGAACTCTTTCATACCCATATTCCCTCACCTCTCTTTCTACATGCACTTATGTGCGACTTTTTGATTTACCCTAACCTTCATCACCTATAAATTGAAGACTTTCTCCATTCAAGAAGGATCTCTATTTTAGTTTTTAAACTTGGGATAATTCTTCTCGAACAAACATCTCTATATAAAGTGATGTAGTTGAACTTATCTCTTGAGATGAATTATTTTCCACCCTTATATAGGGAGTATTTGTAATTTTTATCAAACATCTCAATATACAGTGATATGGTTGAATTTATCTCTTTTGTAAGTAAATTCTTCTCCATCCTTTATGGAGAGTATTTGTAATTTTTAGCAATTATCTCAATATAAAGTGATGGTGTAAAATTTATTTCATTGGATGAATTATAATGTAAAATTTTATAATTAAGAGGATTTGTAACTTTTAGCAAATCTCTCTTATTATTTAATTGTCCATTATGAATTCGTCAATTGTATATACATTGGAAATAGTTTTATTTTGTAGTTTAAAAAAAATATATATTAGTGAGTGATTGTAATTGAGAGAATTTTGGATTGTAATTGAAGAGTTCATTCCGATTCAAGGCTAAAATGGGTCTGATCTGTTCCTCTTTAATTACTCTTTTTTTAATTCTTGCATGCTTTCATTTGTTTAATCTATGTATTGGATGATGATTATGAAGACCTAATCTCCCATTCAAGGGATGAGCTAAAGCCCTCATGAGTCCAATTTAGTTAGTTTACTTGTAAGCCCAATTTTGTTTATCTCATTTTTCTCTTATTAGATGTTACATCTTAGTTAGTACTTTAAAAATTAGCATAGTCAGTTAATTAATAGTCCCTTGAAAAAAAAATACTAATATGAAAATGATTCTACACTTGTCTTCACATATTTTGTTCTTCACACATGAAAGGTGGATTGATACCCTTACTTACCCTATGCATATTTTTAGTATATTTGTATGTTCAAGGGAATTTTGATTGGAAAAAGCTTTGTAACAACAACAACGATTACACAAATAGAAGCATTTTTGTTCTTCCCATAAGTTGTTTTCAAGAAACACCAGGTGTGTTTTAATTTAAGTATAAATAGATATTTTTAAGGGAAATCGGAGGATTTAAAATAGTTCAATAGTATGACTTTCGAAAAATTAACCATGTAATGGAATGACTTAAATGATTATTTTAGGGATAAACGAGCTACATTGAGAAGACGAAAACTAATAGTGCAAGGACATAATTTTATAAATGTCTGGGATAGAATCTAGGAATATTCTATTTGCCCTAGATCACAGTATGTATGTCTGATACCGCTACATTCTGCACCTCAACACGATCATCCACGACGGCCTTGATCCGAATCCATGCATCCATCATCTTCACATGTGCATCATGCTATATGCGACGTGCTGCTCAACCGTTCCCACTACACCACGATGCGTTATTGCTAAAATGCTTTATTGGAGTTGTTAATATTTGCATAAATATTTGGGAATGTTTTAAAAAATATTTTTCGAAGTCTGATTTATTTTTAACACAAAAGCAGAAAATTTTCTAAGTGTAGAAGCGGACTTTTTTGGTCGTCGAGCTCGTTCGAACGACATCGCTCTATCGTTCAAGCGACATGAGCATGTCGCACGATCTCGTTTGGGTGACACGTGGTTTCGTTCGAGCGACATGCCTATGTCGTTCGAGCGACGATGACGCGTCGATTTTCGTATAAATATTTTTACCCATTCTGCATGTTTTTCCAAGCCTTTTTTGTACACGTTTATGCGATTTACAACCCAGAAAATAGACTTCACTTTTTTAAGGTTTGATGCCTTTTGATTCACAAAGCCATTCCTAAATATGTGTGTGAATCTTTAAACCTTCAAAGGATCGTTTTTACTCATCTAGAGTAAGTTGTGGAGAAGCCGCCTCTTTTCCATTACTGCCCATCTGGAGTTCTTGCGGGAGATTCCAGCTGACGACATCGGAACCGACACCTGAGGGTATTTCATATGTCACTCTTGTTTTTAGTATAATCCTTGTAAACCGTTCTTTACAAATTACAGTGAAAATAAAAGGTTTTGCCCCTTTGGGAGATTTTTTTCTCATTTATGTGTTTGTTTGTGATTTAATGTTCTTGCATGATTATATTGTCTTCAATCACACCTAGATGCATGTTTTAGGTTTTAATTGAAAAACTGAGTTTAATTAAATAATTTCTTGGTTTGAACAAAAGTTCACTCTCAAATTGGTATCAATGCCAATTACACAATTATACCGTGTAATTTTCCACAATTTTTTTTAAAGATATCAATTTTCTGAAAAATTAAATTTTAAAAACGGGCGTATTCAAAATGGAGAAATTATATAATAAAATGCCAGTTTTTGATGAAACTAATTATGCTTACTAGAAAGCCCGTATGAAATCTGCTCTAAAAGCCATAGATGAAAGGGTTTGGATTTTGGTTGAAACAGGGTGGACACCTCCCTCTGTCACTATTGACAACGTGAAAAATTTAAAATATGTGACTGCATGGACAGAAGATGAATTTAAATGGTCATCCTTTAACTCTAAGGGTCTTACTGCTATTTCTGGATCTATCACACCTGATGAGTTTCAGCGGATAATGCTGTGTACCACATTAAAAGAGGCATGGGATGTTTTACAGCTTACCCATGAAGGAACTAATGCTGTGAAAGAATCAAAATTACAAAACTTAACAACTCAATTTGAAACTATCACCATGCTTGAGTCTGAATGTTTTGATGAATTTTATGCTAGGTTATCTGATATTGTAAACACTAGCTTTAATCTTGGTGAACACATTCCTAATGCTAGAGTTGTTAAAAAGATTATAAGATCACTGCCTAAGCGTGTTATCCCCAAAGTCACCGTGCTAAATTCTATAGGTAATTTAAACATGCTTAAATTAGAAGAATTGGTTGGAGACTTGCAAACCTTTGAAATTGACATGTTTCCTAACTTTTTTAAACCAAAAGATAAGGAAATTGCACTTAATGCTCAGGATAGGAAGAGTGAGGGGTCAGCAAGAAAGAGAGGAGATTCATCTAGAAAAAGGGAGATTGAAACGTCAGATTTCGAGTGTGACCTTGATTTAGATGATTTGGCCAAGTTTGTAAAAAATTTCAAGAAAATTCTCAAATTCAAGAAAAATGGAAATTTCAAAGATAAAAAGAATTTTGAGAAAAATAAGTTCGAAAAGAAAAATGAAAAAGATTTTAAAGACCCTCCTAAGAAAGACAGTGAGAGATGTTATGAGTGTGACGGTAAGGGTCGCAGAGCTTTTTAACGCTACTAGGCTGAACAGGCTTGCCAAAGAAAAGGGCAAAGCTGTCCTTAACGCTACCCTTAGTGACAACAATGAGGTCGGGTCGATGGACTCTGGAGACGAGTCATCGCATGAGTGTAACTTCACCGCATTCATGGATAGTAATGTGAGAACCTCTAATACTCCTCACGACGATGAGGATGCTACTTCATAGGGACACCTAGATAGTGAGAACGGAGTGAGTGAGGGGGAGGATGTTGCAAGTGAGAGTGAGAGTAATCTTCAATGCGCCTACGATGAGTTATATACTGAGTCATTTAAAGCCAAAAAGCGTAACAAAGCATTAGTTCTTAGGATCACTGCTTTAGAGGAATATTTGGGAGAAGTGAGAGAGAGAGAGAGAGTCCTTCACCTGCAATACCTGGAGAGAGAGAGAGTCTGCCTGTGTTGAGAGAGAATATCAGCTTATAAAAAGAGAAAGACTGTTTAGAGAGAGAGAGAGTTGCTTTGAGAAAGAGAAAGGGGACTTTACTAATAAAGTGGCTAGTCTTACGAGTGAGATCCATTCCTCCCTAGAGACTCGGGAGAAACTTGAAGCCCTTGTAGCCCAACTTACTCATGATCTTGAGAGAGCACGAAAAGTCAAGGTTCAAATCGAGGATAAATCTGGAAAAATGGGAAAGATGCTCCTCGGTCCCGCTTTAGGTTTTGGTGATAGGCAGGGAATTGGTTTTGATGGTGCCTCCATGTCCCAAATAGCACCTGGACCAGTTCCTAAGTTTACTACAACTCCATATGGCCATCGTTAAAAACCACGAAGGAGAGTTCGACCAAGAAAAGCAAACTAAGGTCAGCCTAATACTGTGTACTTTCGTACCTACTTAAAAAAAAAGGGTCACCTCAGGGAGTTTTTCTATATTTTGGGTCAGACACGATGTACTACTTCTTAACCACATCGTACTGATGATTTTACCAGTCTGAGAGAGCGTGTTGAGTTTTTAGCAGCCACATCACAGAGTTTGATGGAAGAATTTCGATCGATGTCTTTGTCGTCAGTGAATGCTTGCCGCATCCCGGCTAAAACCAACAACAACGAGGGTAAACAAAAGGTTACCACTTCTTGGGTACCTAAGAAATATGAAAAGGCCCTTGTTGTTCATATTGATCTCAAAGCACATAATACCTCATAGTAGTATTTCGATAGTGGGTGCTCCAGACATATGACTGGTGATGTCTCATTTTTTACCTACCTAGAGGATCATAAGGAAGGTAGAGTCATCTTTGGAGATGGGAGACAGTCTAGTATCATAGGACGAGGTACATTAGATTTACCAAGATTTCCTAAGATAGAAAATGTTTTGTACGCCAAAGGTTTGAAAGCAAACCTTCTGAGCATTAGCCAGCTGTGCGACGCTGACTTTGCCGTAAAGTTTGATGGGGACTCGTGTAATGTCTATAATAAATCCAGTAAACTTTTAGTGTGTAGAGGGGGCTTGAAGGTGAGATTAGGGATAATTACCCTATTTACAACAATATCTGGGGTTAAGGCAGCTTAACGTGTCAACTCAGCATGGCATCTCAGCGAGGCAGCTTAGCACGGCAACTCATATTTTATCTTGTTGTGTTACTTAGCCCTATTGTATCTTTGTTTATATTGACTATAAGCTATAACGATTGTAATGATGTAACGAGAATAATAATAAGTTTTAGTGTGAGGTCAAATGGTACTCACGAGAGACCAGGCTTGGCAGGGCCTGGGAGAGCTTTCATGCTTTAGCGAATGACTTTGCCGTGGGAACCTTAGGGGGACTTGGTTTGGAGGATTGAGAAGTGAGGCACCGTTGGGACTTGTCCTGACCATCTTAAATACACCTGGTAAAACACCGAAGGACCCTGACCGTGGATCCTCAGGGGGAGCAACCTTGAGTTCCATCGGGCGTTGAGTTGTGAGCCAAACAACCCTCTAATTAATGTCACATCCACTTTATTTGATGTCACCAACCAGCTACGCAATATCAGACCTGCACTTGAGTAAGCCACCGTGGTATTTGGAGTTGTCAGACAGTTGGTGACCCACCTCTATGACAACATCCCCCTGACACACAGTGGTTAGGCAAAAGGCGCATCTTGGTATTTAATGTTTATGGCATGGAGACAACTAGTGCATCAGGTATTTAATGTCTGTGACATAAAGTATGAGGGGTGTCTTTCACAGGCATTAATTGTGGAGTTGCCTCGGGGGTGGTGTGGGAGGATATTTAAGGACCCCAACCACCTCTGAGGAGAGGATGATCTTTTTTGAGAGTTCAGAAGTGATTACTAGAGAGTTATTAAAAACCGGAGAGTTTACTCACCCACCCTTGTCATTTGTTATGAACCTTTTGATACTTGACAGAGATTCTTGAGGGTGGTTGGTGTGTTTAGATGCCTGCCAAGGTGTATCTAGGGTGCTTACTTCTCTCTCCCTCTAGCTAAGTTACTTCTAAGTTCATTACTACCTTCTGAGTTATACACGAGATATTCGTGAGTTCAAACTGAGTAGTATCTGTATGTACTATGGTTAATCAATAGTGTCGCTATTTAACTTATCATTACTATAATAAAAAAGGGGTTACGCCTCCATCTTATTTAAGCTACCCTCTTACATATGGCGACTCTGCTGGGGAGGCATTCTTCTAAGCAAGGAGTATGGCACAAGATAATGTTAATCGAAGGCTCAACTTTGATGACATTCAACACAATGAAGAGCAAGCAGCGAGAGAATTGGAGGCTCTAAGGGATGTGGCCCCTCGAATAGAGGTACCCCCAGTTCAGGCGACAACAGGCCTTCCAGGGGTGACACAAACTTCCATGAGTACTGGGTTGGGACCAGTCGAGGTGGCACTCCTAATGAATAAGTTTTATGAGTTTTTGAAAACATCGGTAGCTTCAACGGTGTTGGGAGGATTTGAAGCCAACTCCTTCGTAACACCAGGAGCATCCCCAATGACCCCACCAAGTGCAGGCGTACTGGGAATAGTCCCAGCAAGTATGCCCTCTGTTGTGAATCCATCAGTGGGAACCTTGGGAGTATCAGTGGCTCCAACTGTGATGATTGATGGGCACTCAGCCCATGGTCCCGTTGGTTGTTTCCCCAGTAGCATTACCCATGGAGGAAATGAGGAAGGAGATGCAGAAAGAGATGCTGAAGTTCATACAAGCCTCCTCGCAATCTACTGGTGAGGTATCTTTGGTTTATGACGACTTTCAAACACCTTATCCCCAGGAATACAACAATGAGCCCTATCCAAAAGATTATATTCCTCCTATTTTTGAAAAATACACAGGGAAAGGTGGAAACCCGAAGGATCACATTAAGAGCTTCATTGAACACTTGGGGGTGCATTGTAATAATAAGAAGCTCAGGATGAGGGAGTTTTCTAAATCCTTAACCAATAACGCATATACCTGGTATTCTCATTTGTCTCCCAAGAATGTTTCTACGTGGGAGGAGATGTATGTTTTATTCGTTCAGAATTTCTTTCTGGAGAAAGATGAGTTTACTTTGACCCAACTGGGGAGGGAGAAGCAATGACCCGGGGAATAAGTGGTGGCGTACGTTCGAAGGTTCAGGGAATGGTCCCTCGATGTGAGGGAGGAGGCCAAAGAATCCAAGTTATTACAGATCTGTGCGGAGGGGCTGCTTCCTGAGTACATCTGTCATCTCATTAATGAAATGCACAAGGGGACTTTTTCGGAGTTCTTAAAGGCAGCAAGAAATATCTCCTTGGTGGTGCGACCAAATCCAGTGGCGGTGCCCATGTTGTTTGGGAAGCCGATAAAACCTGTGGGAGGGAGGTCTCAACCCCCACGGGTAGGGTACACCGAGGGAGCAGAGGGGGGCAAGGCATCAGAGAAGGATAATAAGAGGAAGTTTAGAAGAGACAGGGAGGACCCACCACCATTGCTTTGTACGATGGAGGAGGCTGTCAGTTGTTACAACGTAATGGTCCAAGGAGGAATGGTCTACGAACCAAAGGGCATTCCTGTTGGGGAACCCAATGCGACAATGAGGGAGAATACCAAATATTACCATATTCATCGAAAGATCCAGCATCCAACAGAGAGTTGTTTCACGTTGAGAAGAATCATCAATAAGTATGTAAACGCAGGGATGTTGCAAATCCCTTCGCAGAACGTCAACAACAACCCACTCCCAGCACATGGGGCCAATTTGGTGATGGCCTATGACGAGGAAGCAGTCAGAGAAGAAAGAAGGCGAACTACTAGGCAGGTAGAGTTCGAAGAAGCTTTGGAAGATTATACAAAGGGAATGTCTAATGTAGTACTAGCCTACGATGAGGCAAGCACCAAAGACGTGGAAGCCATATACAACGTTGAAGGTGAGGAAGCAGACCCAGTCCTAGAGTATTGTGCAGTTTCAAAATCCCCAAAGTGCACCAAGTTCTTCGACCAAGTGGGGATACCTAAGGAGAGTGGGTTGGAAATAACCCAGAAAATACTTGATATTGCGAGGAAGAAATCAATCCCTTCGCTGAGATAGAAGGGACCCATGGCCAGGTTGGTGAGGAGGTTTCTGTCAGAAGTAACCTTCAGCGATGCAGATAGGGCTATAAGATTCTCTCATAACAGGACATTGTATGTGATCGCCAGCGTCAACAGAATTAGTTTTGTAAGGACTCTTATGGATGGGGGAGATTCCATCAATATTATGCCAATTAACTCTTTTCACGCAACTAATATTCTAGAAGAAAGGTTGGTCCCCATGCCTTTGGTGATTTTGGGGTATGATAACCAGTCTTCCAAATCCATTAGGTACGTGAATGTTGGGATCGTGATGGGAAATATAAGTTCTTATATTAAGTTCCACATAATAGAGAATGCAAATTCATACCATATGCTAATAGGAAGAGTGTGGATGCACAACTAAGGGATAGTTCCCTCAACGTACCACCAATGAGCTAAGGCGAATATTAAGGGAACGAAGGTGACCATTAGGGCTATGAAGAGGCCATTCGCTATCGAGGAAGCTCATTTGGTAGATGCGGCATTTTACACAAAATTAGAGGAGGATGTCTGGGTCCTAACGAGAAGAATGGAGGGAGCATGGATTCCCTCGATCAGAGAAAGGATGGGGCCTTTGAACGAGCAGAATAAAGAGGTTGTAGGCAGCGCAAGAGCGATGACCGAGGAAACTCACCAGGTGGTCCCTCGACCTTAAAACATCTCGAAGAAACTTAAAGACATGATGAGGCCTAGAGTGGATCTAATGGAATATGAGGTCCAATAACAAAGCGTGCTGAGCCAATTATCAGGAAAAAGAGTGGCTGAGGCTTATAGGGAGAAGAAAATGAAGGCAGTTATAGTTACCAGCAGACAGTGTAAGAAGGTCGTCACCGAAGAAGGAAAGGTGATATATCGATTATAATGGTGTGAACGGGCGACTGAAGAAGCTGATAATGAGGCTGACCCGATATATGAGTGCATTTTGGTGGATCAGCGGGGATATTATATGATGATAGACAACTCCAACGTATAGGAATTTATGGAGGAAGTCATCGAAGAACCAGAATACATAGTGGATCAATCAAAATCGCAAGCACAAGAACTGAAGCAGTAGGGCCTGGCGAAAGAAGAGGAGGACCCAAGGCCAATTTTTATCGTGAAAGATCCCAATAAGGAAAAATGAGAGGATTTGGTTATGTTGATTCGAGAGTTCATAGATGTTTTTGCATGGAAATACACGGAGATGGAAGGGCTGGATGAGAGCATCAGCTGTCACAAATTGAACGTAATGACTTCAACCATTCTGGTGAAATAAGCAACAAGAATGTACAAGCCTGAGCTAGACATAAATATAAAGTAAGAGGTCCAGTGCTTATTGGAAACAGGGTTCATTAAACAGATACAACACTCGCTTTGGCTATCTAGCATTGTCCCGGTGGGAAAGAAAGACAAAAACCAAATAAGGATCTGCGTGGACTTTAGAGATTTGAATAGAGCTTGCCCAAGGATGAGTTCCCTCTACCCTGCATTGATAGCTTGATAGATGCAACGGATGGTCATGAGATGTATAGCTTCATGGATGGGTATGTAGGGTACAACCAGATTAAGATGGACCCCTCGGATGCAGAGAAAATGACGTTTAGGACCCCATTGGGAAATTTCATGTACAGAGTAATGCCGTTTGGACTTAAGAACGCTGGGGCTACTTACCAGAGAATAATGATGGCCATTTTTCATGAGTTCTTCTAGAAATTTGTGAAATTCTATGTGCATGATTTGGTCATCAAATTAAGGGAGGAGGAGTCCCATCTGGGAGATTTGAGGAAGGTGTTTGCCCGATGCAGGAAGTATAAATTGAGGATGAACCCACTAAAGTACGTCTTTGGAGTAACAAGTGGAAAATTCCTACGCTTCGTGGTTGATCGACAAGGGGTGTAGATGGACTAGGACAAGCATCGAGCGATCTTGGAAATGCCAAGTCTAAGAACGACGAAGGAGCTGAAGAGTTTCCTCGGTAAAGTCTCATATCTTAGGAGATTTGTGCCTGTGTTAGCCGAGATGACACATCCCTGGATGCAGCTGTTATGAAGGAACACAAAATTCAAGTGGGAGGAGGTCCACCAGGAGTCTCTCGCTGGGCTGAAGAAGGTGCTCATTTCACCACAAATTATGGTTCCCCCATAGGCAGGAATACCGTTGAAGCTCTACCTCACATCCAATATGAGGTTTGTGGGAGCCTTATTGGCACAGGAGATTAATGGGGAAGAACGACCAGTCTACTACCTAAGCAGAAACATACATAGGCTAAAGGTCAGATTTAGTAGCTTAGAAAGGCATTATTTAGCCTTAGGCTTTGTAGCACAAAAACTTAGACATTATATGCTGTCTTTTAAAATTCATATTGTAACTAGATGTGATCCTATTAAGTATTTGCTAGCAAGGACTATATTGATTGGTAGGGCATCTAGGTGGTTCCTCATCCTCTCCGAATATGACTTGAAGTGTCTAGTTCCTCGCGCAATTAAAATCCAGGCGTACATCAATCTATTGGCAATCTTCCCCTCGAGAATGTTTGAGCCACCTAAAGAAAGTATTCCGAGAGATGATTTGCAGGCCAATCACCTAGATGCAACGGATGAGGAATGGACAATGCAGTTCGATGGATCCTCGGTAGAAAATAAAGGAGGAGCAGGGGCTATTCTTTCAAAAGGAATGGAGGATATTTGCCTTTCCTACAAGTTAGATTTCCCTTGTTCTAACAATGAGGCCGAATATGAAGCATTGGTGCTGGGGTTGCTAGAGGCTCTTCGAAGGGGTATTCATTCACTTTGCATCAAAGGTGATTCAAATTTGGTGATTCAACAAGTGAATGGAGAGTACACATTGAAACACATGAGCCTGGCACCATACAGAACAATCATTCATAGGCTCCTCGGCCAGTTCCATCGGACCAAGATCAAGAGACATCTGAGAATGATGAATCGTCACCCAAATGCCTATGCCACCATTACCCAAAAGATGGTCATGAGAAATTATACAACTATCATCGTGATCCAACAAAGAACAACTCCTTTGATAGTACAGTCAATTCTACCGATAGAGGAGGATGCATACTGGAAGGGAGAGATTAGAGGGCAATTAGAATCTGGGGAAGGAGCGATGGGGCTAAGGGAATTAGCCCAATACTTCACGAACCAAGGAAACCTTTACTTTAGGAATGCATGAGGATGGGTATCGAGGTGCATCGATCCAGAAGAGGCAAAGCAGAGATTGAAGAGAAGACATAAAGAGCATTGCGAGACAACTGAGATACCCCTCTACCAAAGAATTCAAAGAGAGGGGTATTTTTGGCCTAAAATGAAGCAGGACATGTCAGAGCTACAACAAAAGTGCGATAAATGCCAATTATTCTTCAAAGTAGCTGAATGTCATTTCTTAAAAGCTCAACCTGATTGGAGACAATCGTATATTGACTTTATCGGAGATGGAGTTACCCCAACACAAAAAATTAATGCGATGGGACTCTGGCGAAGGGCCCCGAGATTCTACATTTAGGAGGGGCAGCTCTATCAAAGAGGCTACTTCAAAAGGTCATTACGTTGCATCACGAAGGAAGAAGCATCTGATGTCCTCAAGCAGGCGCACGATCCAACTCACATAGGAGGGGTCAAGTTATATGACCAATTAATAACATTGGGGTATTATTGGCCAATAATAGAGAAAGACTCTACTGAGTTCATTCGAAAATGCAAAGCTTGTCAACTTCATGGGAATATGATCCATGCCCCATAGGTAGATCTACACTCCCTGGAAATGCCTTATACTTTTCACACTTGGGAGTTTGATCTGATAGGGGCAATACATCCTTCTTCAAGGGGAAAGATATGGATACTAGTAGCAACGGAGTTCTTTACAAAGTGGGATGAAGCAATACCACTGAAAAGGGAAACAACAGGGGTAGTGATCAACTTCATCAGAGAATACATCATTTTCCGTTTTGGGATTCCAAAGGTTATTCTCTCAGATAACGGAACCCCTTTTGTCAATTCAGGGGTGATAATGCTCACAGACAAGTACTCCATTATTCATCATACCTCAATGGTAGCATATCCAAAGGGAAACGGTTAAGCCAAAGAAACTAACAAAAACTTAGTTAACATTTTGGCCAAAATGATGGAGGATTTCCCAGGATCATGGGATGACAAAATACCAGCTGTATTGTGGGCCTATCGAACAACCAAGAGGAATCCTACAGGGTATACTCCATTCTCCCTTATTTATGAGGCTGAGGAAATCCTTTCGGTGGAGTTAGAAGTTCCTTCTGCTCGATATGCCTTAAGAAGTAGCATGCTCCCTTAGAATGTACATGTGCAGTTGGAAGCATTGGGTGAACAAAGAGATAATGCGATGCAACACTTTCAAATGTATATGAAATAACTATCCAGGGCATATGATAACTTAGTGAGACCAAGAAAGTTCGTGGATGGAGACCTCGTATTGAAGGTAGCAGTGAAGCACATCAGGGGGCTTCCCTTACCTAAGTTTGCAGCGAATTGGGAGAGACCTTTTATTGGAAAAGAAGCTCATGATTCGGGTTATTGCTTGATTTCTAGGATAGAAGAAGATAAACCATTCAAGATTAACAGTAAATGGTTGAAAGTTTATCATGTGTAAGCAATTAGGTTTGAACCTCTGATGTATCTAGCTGTTGTTATGAATACACAATTCCTTTTTATGATGAGTATGTAAGTTCTTTTTATTATAAATCGGGTGGAGATGAAAGAATCATAGAACTGTGTAATATACGCAAACAGTTATAACACAAAGGAAAAGCATGATAAAACATATATTTTTCTTGATTCATAAACTTTGGGGCATTAAAAAATTGGGAGCTATTTCCAAAGAATTACACAATAAGAAGAAAAAGAAAAATATATACAAAAGTTCATTAGCCTAAGAGGAACCACACATCTGGGGAAGCGAAAAAATCTCCAGGAAGGCCCGAATAAGCATCTAGGCAAGACCGTTGGGCGTTAATAGAAACTTCCAACCTCGTTTGTGCTTGTGTATGCTCGATAAGGAATTTCTCCCATTTCTGCTTCACCAGACGCAGAGCTTCTTCGATGTCTTCCACCTCTTTGTCAACAACTTCAAGAAGAGGTGCTAATTTGGCCAACTTAGCTTCCTCAGCCCGTTGATCCTCCTGATGTTTTCGGAGAAGTTCCCTCTGACTGTCCAATTGCTGGCTCTTCAAAGTCTTTAAATGTGTGATGAGCCAGTCAAAACGGAAGCGGTCACGACCTAACTCTCTCAGATAGCCCAGGAATTGGTTGAGGAGGTCTCTAGTAACATTTGAGGTCGGAGTGCTAGCAATTTCAACAATAATGGTAGCCATGCCCTGAATCCTGTAGCTCATAATGGAGATGTTGGAACACATGTAATCCACCATGAATGCTTCGGGATGATGGTTTATAAGCTGCTCAACTACCAAACGATGGTTGGAAGGCATTTGAGGAGAACGCTGAAGCACCATCAGGCAGAAGGCATGAGGAGCCATGTCGGGCAGAGGAAGCTCGCAGCTAGATTCGCTCTCAGCAGCAGCACCGGTCGTGGAACCTTGATTGTTGTGGCTGGAATCTTTCGAAATGACAGGTTCCCGATGGGGCGAGGCAATGGGCGAAAGAACTGGTGGGGAATTCTCCCGTGCAACCTGAGAACAAGTAGAACAAATAATGAGTGTATGAAAAATCTTAACAACTATTTTCATTGTGAAGTCACCATTATAGGTGGAGTTTATGAAAAATCCTAACAAATGTTTTCGTTGTTAAGTCACCGTTATAGGTAGAATACATGAAAAATCTTAACAAGTGTTTTCGTTTTTGTCACCATTATAGGTGGAGTTTATGGAAAATCTTAACAAGTGTTTTCATTGTTAAGTCACCATTATAGGTGGAGTTTATGAAAAATCTTAACAAGTGTTTTCGTTGTTAAGTCACCGTTATGGGTGGAGTTTATGAAAAATCTTAAAAAATATTTTCGTTGTTAAGTCACCGTTATAAGTGGAGTGCATGAAAAATATTAACTAGTGTTTTCATTGTTAAGTAACCGTTATAGGTGGAGTTTATGAAAAATCTTAACAAGTGTTTTCGTTGTTAAGTCATCGTTATAGGTGGAGTTTATGAAAAATCTTAACAAGTGTTTTCGTTGTTAAGTCACCATTATAGGTGGAGTTTATGAAAAATCTTAACAAGTGTTTTCATTGTTAAGTCACCGTTATAGGTGGAGTTTATGGAAAACCTTAACAAATATTCCCAGTATTAAACCACCATTATAGGTGAAATTTGAAAGGTTGAAAAAAATTCACACAAAAAAACTGGCGAAGTACCTCAGAAGTAGCAGGAGCGAGAATGAGAGTCACAACGTGGACCATAACGGTAGAAACCATTAGGGGCAGACTTATTCCCTCAGGAACATCAACGACACCCTCAACCGAAGAAGCCTCAACGACCGGTGAACCTTCCTCGCCGCTAAAAGGTACTAAGGTCAACATGGGCATTTCACTGGGAGAAGATATTGGAACCTCAAGAGATGCCCCAACGCCGGTGGGTACAAAAGAACTAACACGATGAGCAGCAACATCAACCTTGGACATAAAAATATACATACCACCAAGAGCAAAGGGTGGGGAGAGACTTGGAGAAAGCCGCAGCAACAAATCCAAAGGTTAGAAATGATGAATAAGTACTGAAAAAGGGAGCAATACCTATAAGCGTTACTTACCTCAGTTATAGCACCAAAAAGGGAAATTGCAGTCAGGGGTCTCATCAGCACAGTGGGAAGAAGAATGATAGCTATCTGAGACGCCACTTCCACCTAAAACATCGCAACATATCAGAAATGATAAACAAATCAATGGGATAAGGAAAAGACGTGAGACTTGATAAGATTTTTTTTTCAGGGGCACTCTCCTCGACCACAACGATGGGCAGAGGAACCTCTTGCTCGGATAGTAATTCAGAAGGGGCTGGAGTAGTTGTCTCTGGTTGGGTAGATATTCCAATAGATTCAACGGTAACATCCCCCACAGCAGCATCGTTGGCCCTTTGGGAGGACAAACGACGAGAGTAGGTAAGACCTCTCATGGGGGAATGGGGAGGGTAGTATCGACTCGAGAGACACCAAAATGCCCCCCCATGAAATGGCTCACGGGGGAACCAGGGGAACTGGGCCTTTTTTCAACTCCCTGCACCAAAGTTATCAAAAAAATAAGTAGATGCAACTTGCCTTAAGAAAAGGGGAATAAGAACAAAACATGCACATATACCTCAGATCCGAAGGGAGAACGAGAAGGTATAACCACTGGTGAAGGCGGAGAGGAGGAGGCAGCAGAAGGGGCTGGGGCGAGATGTATCTCGGGCATCCGTTTCTTTTGGGACTTAGTACCTAGAGTTTTCTTCCTCGTGCCCATTGCATCAGCACCTTGAGGTGCCCTTAAACTTTTTCTCCTCTTTACCGTTGGCTCAGTTGGATCAACTATGATCATGGGAAAGGAAGCCGAAGGAGAAACGACGACATCACGCCATTGAAACTCAACATTTATTCTTTTGACCTCAGCTAGAACCTACCTCCTCATCTCTTCACTTACCTCTGCAGACATAGGAGGGGGAATGGAGGCAATAGGGAATGCCTGGAAAGGAGTTTGTGCTTGAGCTTGGGACTTGGACTTTGAGGACTTGGATTTTGAGGAAACCCCACTTTTGGACTTCTTGGTCTTTTTAGCAGGTGTCTGAGAAGACCCTTCCCTTGTTGCAGCTTCGATCAAAGGGGCTGGTTATTTGGGAGTTGCAACGATATTGGGCTTGGGCGTGGCAGTGGGAATCATGGAGCAGTGTGGAGGAAGTTCAGTAGGTGGTACCTTAGGGGTTTGGCTTAGAGGGAACTCAATCCTAAGAACGAAATTATCTTTTAACCCCAACTCCAAGGCAGAAAATGAAAGAACTGGAGGATACACGGGATCCCTCTCGATGAACTCAGAAATTTAGGCCAGTTGTCTCGGCCAGTACTTTATTACAAATATAGGGGGTCATATACCATTGCCTGGTAATGCTAGGAATGGTGACTTGCCTAACCATGGTAGAACTCACTCCCCACGTAGTAGTTGAGGAGAACAGGGAACATGCCTTGCTAAAAGAGACCTTGGGGTCAGATGATTGAAAAACTGGGCAAGGAGCCCCTTGATCAAAACCAAACTGACAGCTGCATCAATTGGGATTGTAGTGCTCGCTGGTGTATCCCCACTCGATGTAAGAGGGTAGGTATCCTGGAAAAAATAAAAGGACCACAGCTAGTGAAGGGTCTTTAATAATGAGGTCTAGAGTACTTTCCCGGACCACTTTTGCTTCATGTTTGAAAAAACCACAAGTGTGGAGAAAGATATCCTCTTCATAAGGACTCATCACAAAATTTAAAAAATGATCGATAATGGAGGTCAACTCCTTTAGGCTTTGTCTCTTGTGATAAACAAAGGAGCATGGGGGCAGAATTATTTCCCCCAAAGGAGGGAGGTTGGTCTTAACTGCTACAACGGGGAAACGCACATAGATGAAGCCTGTTAGGAGGACATAGTTGGCAAAGTTGGCCAGGTTATAACGACCCAGAGATCGTTCCATGTCGAAAAGGGTTCTATCAAGCCATGTGTAGAGGGATCCCATGGCGATTATAACCAGAGGAAGCTTGATACCTCGAGCTAAATGGAGGGATATATTGATGAGGTCCCTTCGAGGTTGGTCATTTGGTTTCCTCGTTAAAAGGAAGCGAGAAAGAATAACAAGGATATAGGCAGGAAGTTCGAGTGATGTACCTTGTCCATGGGCAGCCTCAGAGAAACTACTTCCAAAAGGATCCTTAAAAAAATAGTTTATGAGTGGAGTGAAAGTGTCTTTGTTCGAAAAACCTATGCACCTTCAGCATATACGGTCCAACTTCAAATGATCAGCAGCTTCTTGGACATCTAGGCCTTATGAGAATAAGGCTCATGGCCTGTTTCTTCAAGGCCTATGAGCTCACACATGTCTTCCATTGTTATTGTAAACTCTCCCCATGCAGCAATGAACGTATGAGTGGTAACGTTCCAGTGAGACACCAGAACGAGAAGGCCATCATTATTCTTGGACAGGGTGAACTCACCAAACTACTTAGCCCGATAAAGCCCAATTTTGGTGAGAGTATCAGCATGGGAACTCTGCATATGGGAGTTCCAGGAAGCAAAGTGAGCAGGAGAGACCCTAGGCCCTTCGAAGTCGATATGGGACCATGGGAAGTCCCCTCGCTCAAGATAAAATCGGAGAGTCCCCTCTGAAGGTAGAAAGCCCCAGTCATCAACACTTTCATCTTCATTACCAAGTGTCAGGGAATCATACTTGGCATTAAAAATTCAAGTCTTACAAAACCCAGTAAAGTCATCACCCTTGCCGAATATAGGGGACCAACGATATAAGCACAGCTAGTCCTGGCGGGCAGCAGTTAAAGAGATGGCAGTGGAGGTGGTGGCAACATGAGTGGCAGACGGAGCACTGGTGGTAGACGTGGTGGGGTTGCTTGAGGAGGCCATTGTAGACAATAATGAAGTACGAAAAAAGAAGCTCGGTAAAAGAAGGGTTGGGAATGAAGATGGAGAAGCACAACCACAAGTGGTGGCGTAAAAGATGAGAGAAGGGAAAATCTAGGTACGAGCTTGGTAAACAATAGAGTTCGCATAGAGTTCTCCCTCTAAAGAAGACGGGAGCTTGAAGAAGATGAAGGAAAGAGAAGGGGTTTTGAAAAAAGAGATGTTTGAAACCTTTTAAACCCGTCTATTGAGTTTCCCACCACCACACGTGCAAGGCTGCCTATAATCATTTCAAATGAACACATGGCACTTCGGGAAGTTTTTTGACAGTTGAAAAGATAGCGCCACATCATTTACGAAGTGATGCATGGGGAATAGAAAGGGTTTCCTTCTTCAGTAAGTTTGAGTTTTGGCGCCCGAATTTTTGTCAGACATATCCAATAACTCCCAATGAAAAAGATGTCCCAACAGTTGAAAAAAGCTACGATGACCCCTTGTTACAAGTCCAAACATTGTTTAAATGGTGACTTGACGACATCGGGGAGAATTTTTGCTTTTTCGAACATAGTGAAGCGTTATAAGGGAGAATTTCACTTACCAAGAGTCAAAACGAGTATTTGAGAAGGTTAGTAGTCCTTTCGGGAGAATTTCAAATAATAAAGTTAGAACGGTTGAAGCTCAGTATAAGGAAAAAGTGGCGATGTCCCTTCGTCAAAGCACCAATAAGCCGTAGTGCTTCAGTTCAGGTACATCAGGGAGAATTTTCCTTTTTCTTGGAGATTGCCGCGGTGGTTCTAATGAAGGAAAGGATGCCAATTTTTTATTCACAGAGGAGGTTCATCGAATTGAGAAGTTTTCGTGAAAACATTTTCTGTTCCTACAATAAATCTCTCCACGAAGGGGCAAATGCAGAGGGGGCTTGAAGGTAATCTTGAGATTAGGGACAATTACCCTATTTACAACAGTATTTGGGGTTAAGGAAAATTAGCGTGGCATCTCAATGAGGCAGCTCAGCGTGGCAAATCATATTTTAGCTTATTGTGTTACTTAGCCATATTGTATCTTTGTTTATATTGACTATAAGCTAAAATGGTTGTAATGATGTAACGAGAATAATAATGAGTTTTGTGTGAGGTCAAACGGTACTCGCGAGAGACCAGGCTTGGTAGGGCCTGGGAGAGCTTTCATGCTCTACCGAATGACCTCGCCGTGGGAACCTTAGAAGGTTTTAGTTTGGAGGATTGAGAAGTGAGGCACCATTAGGGCTTTTCCTGACCATTTTAGATACACCTGGTAAAATACCGAAAGACCCTGACCTTGGAACCTCGGGGGGAGCAGCCTTGAGTTCCATCGGGTGTTGAGTTATGAGCCAAACAATCCTCTAATTAATGTCACATCCACTTTATCTGATGTCACTAACCAGCTAGGCAATGTCATACCTGCACTTGATTAAACCATCGTGGTTTTTGAGGCTGTCAGACAGTTGGTGAGCCACCTCTGTGACAACAGCTCCCTGACACACAGTGGTTAGGCAAAAGGCATGTCTTGGCATTTAATGTTTATGACGTGGAGATAACTAGTGCATAAGGTGTTTAATGTCTGTGACATAAAGTATGAGGGATGTCTTTCACAGGCATTAATTGTGGAGTTTCCTCGGGGGTGGTGTGGGAGGCTATTTAAGGAACCCAACCACCTCTGAGGAGAGGATGATCTTTTTTGAGAGTTCAAAAGTGATTACTAGAGAGTTATTAAAAACCAGAGAGTTTACTCACCCACTATTGTCATTTATTACGAAGCTTTTAATACTTGACAGAGATTCTTGAGGGTAGTTGGTGTGTTTGGCTGCCTTCCAAGGTGTATCTAGGGTGCTTACTTCTCTCTGCCTCCAGTTAAGTTACTTTTAAGTTCATTACTACCTTATGAGTTATACACGAGAGATTTGTGAGTTCAAACTGAGTCTATCTTCATTGAGTAGTGTCTGTATGTCCTATGGTTAATCAATAGTGTTGCTATTTAACTTATCATTACTATACTCAAAAAGGGGTTACGCCTCCATCTTATCTAAACTACCTCGTACATAGTGCAAGGGGTGAGGACAGAGGATAATTTCTATGGGATTGTGCCCAAGTACTCACTTGTCGGCAATAGCTCCGCGATCACTCCTATGGATCTGTGGCAACAACGTCTAGCTCACGTGAACTTTAGAGATTTGACGCGATTAGCTAAAAAAGACCTAGTACGTATCTTACCAACACTTGGAAAGCCAACTTCCATGGTTTGTGGACGCTGTCAGTTGGGAAAGAAAATCCGTAGCCCCCACAGGAAGCTGAATTCCATTACCACTTCACTAGTACTTGAGCTAATTCACATGGATCTTATGGGTCCTACTCGTACTAAGAGTCTGGGTGGTAAGAGGTACATCCTGGTGATGGTAGATGATTTCTCTAGATATTCAATTGTAGGTTTTTTGAGGGAGAAATCTGATGCTGTATAGTTTTTAATGACCAAGTATCGTGTCCTACAAAACCAACACGGTGTCACTATCAATAGAATGCATAGTGACAACGACACTGAATTTATGAAGAAAAAAGTAGATCTTTACTATGATAGCCTAGGAATCAAATATGAGTTTTCTGCTGT
Source organism: Sambucus nigra (assembly GCA_949130495.1). NCBI lineage: Eukaryota > Viridiplantae > Streptophyta > Magnoliopsida > Dipsacales > Adoxaceae > Sambucus > Sambucus nigra. The sequence continues at coordinate 541,962,928 of OX422211.1, read as the reverse complement.
AAAGACTCCTCAGGACGATTCAGGAAATGGCTAGATCTATGCTTCTAGGACGTAAAGTTTCTAGGAGATTTTGGACAGAGGCAGTGTCTACTGCATGCCATACGGTGAATAGGGTTTACCTTCATCTACACACTCTTAAAACACCCTATGAAGTATGGACTGGAAAGAATCCCAAACTTGCATATTTTCGTGTTTTTGGGAGTAAATGCTACATCCTACAGGATAGAGAGCAATTAGGAAAGTTAGACTCCCGAATCAATGAGGGAATATTGCTAGGATATTATCAAATAGTATAGTGTACTATGTTTTTAACCTGAAGATATCTAAGGTGATGGAGTCAATAAACGTTACTATGAAAGATGACGAACCATCGACGTCTGTTAACTTCACCCAATTGAGTAAGGATGACACACTCCCTTTTGATGATCCCACTGTGTCTCCCACATCTAGGGTGGACCCTACTCCTATTCTAGGGGACACACCTGCTTGGGTTCGCAAGAGTCATAATCATACTTCAATCCTAGGAGATCCCACCCTAGGGGTCAAGAATCGTGCTCAGCTAGAGAATGTTGTTAGCCATGTCTGCTACACATCTAAAGTCGAGCCCAAGAATCACAAATAAGCACTCAAGGATGAACATTGGATATCTGCTATGCAAGATGAGTTGCTTCAGTTTAAAAAGAACATTTTCTGAGAAATTATCCCCCGACCTAGTGAGATGAATATGATAGGTACTAGGTGGATTTTCAAGAATAAAATTGATGAAAATGGTACCATAATAAAAAACAAGGCTAGGTTGGTCGCTCAAGGCTACACACAGATATAGGGTGTAGACTTTGAGTAGACATTTTCTCCTAGTACGAGGCTTGAGTCCATTCGCTTACTACTCGCCATCGCATGTCATCTGCACTTTAAGTTATATCAAATGTATGTCAAGTGTGCATTTCTAAATGGCATTCTACATGAGGAGGTTTACGTGGAACAACCAAAAGGGTTTGAAGACCCTAAGAACTCGGATCACGTCTACTATCTGAGGAAAGCCTTGTATGGTTTGAAGCAAGCACCCCATGATTGGTACAAGAGGCTTACTTCCTATCTCTTAGCCGTGGATTCAAGAGAGGGGGAGTTGATATGGAATCGTTAATCAGGAGAGATGACGGTGATATTTTGGTTGCCCAGGTCTATGAGGATGACATAGTCTTTGGATCCACGTGGTCCCAGCATGGTCGCCACTTTGAGGAGGAGATGAAAAGTGAGTTTGAGATTAGCATGGTAGGTGAGCTTACTTTCTTCCTCGGTTTCCAGGTTCGTCATTTAGAGAATGGGATGTTCATCTCCTAATCCAAGTATTCTAGAGACCTAGTGAAAAAAATTGGTTTAGACTCCGCTAAGAATGCACGTACAGCTATGGGTACTTCTATTAAGCTTAGTAAGGACACTTCAGGCAAGGACATAGAGCAAACCTTGTATCAAAGTATGATAGGTAGTCTTCTCTACTTAACTGCCAGTTGCCCCGACATAGACTTTAGTGTTAGAGTCAGTGCGCGATATCAGGCATCCCCGAAAGAGTCACACTTATTCGCTCTAAAATGTATTATCAAATACGTGAGTGGGACTCTCTCCTACGGTATTTGGTATTCCTTTGATATTGATGATTGTTTGTTCGCCTATTCGGATGCCGATTGGTCCGGGGATGTAGATGGTCGTAGGATCACTTCTGGTGGGTGTTTCTACTTTGTCTCTACTCTTGTCTCCTGTCTCAGCAAGAAATAAAACTCCATCTCTTTCTCCATTGCGAAGGCTGAGTACATCATCACCGGGAGTTGTTGCACGCAACTCTTGTGGATGAAGCAAATTTTGGAGGATTATGGGATTTCACAGGACACCATGGCCATCTCTTGTGATAACATGAGAGCGATTCACATATTTCATAATCTGGTCCAACATTCGCGTACAAAGCACATCAAGATACGTGAGCACTTTATACGTAAGTTAGTTGAGGAGAAAGTTATATCCCTGAGTTCGTACCCACCGACCTTCAGTTAGATGATATTTTCATGAAACCTTTAGATGCCCTTAGCTTCGAGAGTCTTAGGAAGTCTTTAGGGGTTTGCACAGTTGGCTGAGGGGATGGTCCATGTCTAGGATAGGATGCATTTTCATGTTAATATCATATGATTCCTATTGCTAGTTTGTATAATTTGTATTATTACTTTTTTCTTTGTATTTTTTTCCCGAAAAATCCAAAAAGATTTTATTTTTAATAAAATTTTTAGAAAAGCACAAAAAGATTTTTGTATTTTTTATACCTCTTATGGATGAGCATTTAAGATAGCCGAGTCACAACTTCCATTTCCATTTTTCACATGACTATTTGATAGTGATTTGAGACGCTACATCATTGCATCCATGTGCTTTACATTATTTGGAGTCTTTGAGATGTGATTAGTGATATCTTTCTACATATTTGGCTCCTTATCTCCTTTATTTCACACATGCACGACTTTATTTGATTATTGTACTTGTCTATCACATATTGGCTTGAGTGTTTCCATCTCAATTCTGTTTATACAACGAACCATATGCGATAAAACGTGACAAGATTGGAATGCATGTAAAAACCATTTGGTGAGATTGTGTGGTATTTTACAACGGGGAAGGGCTACGAAAGGTTCTCATTTGGCATTTACAAATTCTAGGCCACCGTTATATCGGACCTAAAAAATTGAGGAATTTTATTATCCAGGGTCCAAAGAGGTTTAAAAGAGCCTGAAAAAATTTAAAGCAAAAAAAAGTAATACATGCCGAATATGGGACATTAGGTTTTACCATCAGTTCTCCAATGTTGAATTTAGATCACCTCTAAACAAAATATATATCCGAGGGAGTTTGGTTGGAAAATTTAAACGGGTTTGCACTTCCTTGAAAGTCCTGAAAAAGCATTAAATAGTTTTGGACGTTATTGGTGTGGAAATCACTTTGAGCTTTGATTTGCTGATTTGATTGAGTCAATTTCTTATAATTCCATCTTTTTACACCTAAGGAATATGTTGAGTTCATTCGTTAGGAGTATCCGATATTCATTGTGCACATTTGTTATGTTTGTATGCATTGATTTTCCTATCGAATTTGCTCACACTCCTACATTTCCGCTATCATCGACTTGGTTGTTTTTGTGTTCTTTCATGGTGTGATTCTTTGTTGTGTATTTTGTGTGAAATTTTTTGAAAAATTCATAAAATCGAAAGGTTATTATCTTGTGACATTCTCCATTTGCATTTATTTGTGCTTCTCATATATATCTATTTGGGGACATCATAAAAAGGCGGAAAATAAATTATGGGGGAGAATTGTTTTGTTGATTTATCAATGATTGCTTAAGCTTAATTGATCTTTGATTTTTGCATGACATTATATTTGAAACTATTGCGTGTCACGAGTATCTGCTTTATCTCATGTGTGTAGGTACAAAATTGATGATTATTGGATTGCACACCTTGATGAGAAAAGCTGACGATATGAAGATGTTGAAGTTTGGTTGACGACATGTCAGTTAGTATTCTCAGTTTGAGGGTTTAATGGGGATATTATCTTATATGTCATTTGCTTTATGGAGATAGCATAATTAGGATTTTTTTATGTATGTACCGGCATAGACATATGGAGAGATTTGTAAGGTCATAATTTTATAAATGTCCGGGGTAGAATCTAGGAATGTTCTATTTGTCCTAGATCATAGTATATATGTCTGATACCGCTACATTCATCACATCAACACGATCATCCATGATGGCCTTGATCCGAATCAATGCATCCACCATCTTCACACGTGCATCATGCTATATGAGACGTGCTGCTCAACCGTTCCCACTACTCCACGACGCGTTATTGGTAAAACAGTTTATTGGAGTTGTTAATATTTGCATAAATATTTGGGAATGTTTTAAAAAATATTTTTAACAGTCTGATTTATTTTTAACACAAAAGATTTTTTTTTTCTAAGTGTTGAAGCGGACTTTTTTGGTCGTCGAGCTTGTTCGAACGGCATTGCTCTATCGTTCAAGCAACATGAGCATGTCGCGCGATCTCGTTCGAGCGACACGTGGACTTGTTCGAGCGACTGTGACAACCCGCAATCCGAAATAAGGGGTGGCCAACCCGATACCTCAACATAACGGAATCAAGGATGGGAATCATTCTCAGCATCATAACAATAAAATAAGTATACGGGAAAACCACCCAATAAATCAAAGGACGGGTTGCCAAATTTTGATTTAAATACAAGTTAAAAAAAAGTAAATTAGACAACCCAAATCTGATGAGAAAGTGGAGTTCCAAAAGAACTTATATTAATACGGAAACAACATACAATAAACGAACCGAATAATCTGTCGGTCCACAGTTACATCCAAGCTGAAACAATAGTTCAATGAGTTACATAATACATCCATTAAGCAATTGCAAAAGTTTGGGCTACTCGCCCGAATAAAGGAACCGATCATGTATAGAAAGCAACAAAGAAGGCGTCTACACAAAATATCCCATGAAAATCCGCAAAATCTCATAGCTCCTCGAAGTTAATGGAATAGGAATGTCACAACGGGCGCCCTTGCGGAGGATCACCTGAGCGGATATAATAATATTCACAACATGAAAAATGAACGGGTCAGGGCCCGGTTTATATATGATTACCAGAAGAAAGAGAAGCATGATAGATATGGTCAGTTAATCATGAATAATGTAGATGAAGATCTAACAACCTAATTTCAAAGCATGATAAGACAATTTAAGTGATTTTAAACATTTATTAAATTATGCAAAGAGAGTAAAATTAAACATCATTATTCCATCATATCTTTCCATTTTCCATTCCTTAGTAGGAATATAATTACCATCATATCTTTCAGTTTTCCATTCCTTAGCAGGAATATAATTACCACCATATTTCCTTGTGGCAATTTACATATATCAAGTCCCACTTGATTTTAGAAAGGTTATATTCTTATACATATAAAGATTCTAAGACCGCCCCTCCGAGTTTCCCCATCGGGCGCCCCCCTAAATGACTATCATATTCCAGGGCCTATCTATACAAGACAACCTGGGCACCTAACGCACGTCAGGAAGTGACCATATACCTGCGAGTGAGTCATAACCACACCCGGAATTACCTCACCAGCGCAGAAAAACATATATAAATCCCGCATATGGCCGAGGACTATAGTCTCCCTGCATTCACTAGTCAGGGGACATCACCTCATGCACGAGCTTCCCATATGATAGCATTTAGAGAGGTGTGTTTAAGTAAATTAACATTAACCAATTTCATCTTATTATTCTTTTCATTTATCACATGTATGCTTCATTTTATTTGAAACCATTATCCTTGAACATTCTCATTAATATTCATCATATTTTAAGTCCCAAATTATTCTCCATATGATCACCAACATCACACAAGTCCCCAAGGTGTTATATGCCTCAATAGGGCTTCTAAAATCTCCAAATATGGGCTTAAAACTCTTAATTCCAAACAATTTACCGAATGAGAAGTGATGCCTAAACATCACTTTAAGTACCCACGAATTAACCCCAAGTGATCCCATTCAACTATAGGGTAACGACCAAACTCAACTAAAACTCTAGGATCCTATGTTTACTTCTTACCAGAAGGGTCCTAGATTCCAATCCTAATGAAAAAGGGTCAAAATTCAAAAAGAAAAACAAAGAAAAAATGCAGGATTTCCGAATCGATTCGGACTAGCCGAATCGATTCGGTCAGGAATAACGAGTTTCTGCATAATTTCTGAATCAATTCGGATGAGCCGAACCGATTCGGATGACCCAGGCTTGGAAACTGTCTCTCAGCGAATCGATTCAGCCAGGCCGAATCGATTCGGTTCTGCAGATTTGCCAAGTTTTGGCTAAGGAGTCTTGGACTCCAATTCTCTTCCAACTTCAACCAACTAAAACCCTCATCATTTAATTCCCACCAACTGATATAAATGCATCCAATAACCATAATTTACCTCAAAATCATATCAATTCAACTTCCAAAGATCTAAAGCCCATAAATCAAATAAAAACCCTAACTTTCATAAACCATACATAACCACAACTAAAAATGCTAATTAATCCACTTAAATTTTATAATCGCAAGTAGAAAACTTGCCTCAAGTTTGTAAGTTCAGATTTTGATGAAGTTGTATGCAAGAACATTCACCAAAGCTTCAATCTCTCACTTTCTCCACAAGTTCTTTTCCTCTCTTTCTTTCTCTAGGTTTAGGAATGTACTTAGGGGAATAGTGACTTAATCAAGATAAATCGTGCCTTAGGTCCAAAATTCCAGCTTTAAGTGATTAACATGCGATAAAATAATACGCAACTACTCAGTAATGCCACAACCAGTTAAAAATGCCCAAAACCTTAAATTACAGTATGGCACACAATTTGACTATCTCGCACCTTCCGGAACTAACTACACCCTCCAAATTATCATTTGGAAATTTTATAATTCATTTTAAGTTTCGGTTTCCTTTTAAGCCAAAATGTCAATTTAAATTTTATGACATAATAAAACACAACATAGCAAAATTCACCTATACTTACGGTAAATATGCAACATCATAGTAGATATTAACTTTTCTTTCTTAAATTAATACCTACTCCACATGCCAACATTTTATATCTAATTACTATATCTAGTAAATGAATATAAAATAGGACCTCAAAAGTGAGGGTTGTTACATACTCCCCCCCTTATGAGGGATCTTTGTCCCCAAAATTCAGGCGTACCTTGTATAAAGAGATGCGGATACTTTTCCCGCATGTAATCCTCGCGTTCCCATGTTGATTCCTTGGCGTTATGGTGACTCCATTAAACTCGCAGCAAGGGAAAAATAGGAGACCTCAATCTACGCTCCCCATGCTCTAATATAGCAATCGGTTGTTCTTCATATGAAACGTCGGGTTGCAAGTCAATATCGTCGAAAGGGATATGCCAAAGTGCTCCCTCGCACCTCCTATACTTCTTTAGAGAGGAGACATGGAACACATCATGAATTTGTTGCAAAGGTTCCGGTAAGGCAAGTTGATACGCCACTGGACCTACTTTGGCAATAACTGGAAAAGGTCCAACAAAACGTGGCGCAAGCTTCCCCTTTTTCTCAAAACGCTTGATGCCTTTCATAGGCGACACTTGAACCAAAACTTGGTCCTCAATTTCTAACTCCACGTGTCTTCTACCCGCATCGGCATAGCTCTTTTGGTGGTCTTGGTCTATCCGAATGCGATTCCGAATGAGTTTAATTTTAGAAGAAGTATCTTGGATCATTTCAGGTTCAAGAAATTTATTATCGCCCACCTCCAACCAACAAGCGGGAGATCTACATGGCCTTCCATATAAGGCTTCATAAGGCGCCATTCCAATTGTAAATTTATACGATTATTATAAGCAAACTCAACCAATGGGAGATATTGTTCCCAACCACCTTTGAAGTCAGGCATGCACATACGAAGCATATCCTCCAACATTTGGTTTACCCTTTCAGTTTGGCCATCTGTTTGAGGATGATAAGAAGTGCTCAACTTCAATTCGGTCCCCATCGCCTCTTGGAAACTTCTCCAAAAGTGGGACACAAAGATTTTATCTCGATCGAAAAAAATGTTTAAAGGCACCCGATGGAGTCTAACAACCTCCGCGATGAATAATCGGGCATAACGAGCAGTGTCAAAATCCGTACGCACGGGTAGGAAATGTGCCAACTTAGTCAAACGGTCGACAATCACCCAAATAGAATCACAACCAATTTGTGATCTTGGCAAGCCCGTGATAAAATCCATCGATATGCTTTCCCATTTCCACACAGGGATCTCTAACGGTTGCAACAAACCCGTCGGTCGTTGATGATCGATCTAGACCAACTGACAAGTAGTGCATTGGGACACGAACTCAAAAATGTCCCGCTTCATGCCCGGCCACCAATATTGACGGCGCATGTCTTGATACATTTTGTCCCCACTGGAATGTACTATAAATTTAGACCCGTGAGATTCAGCCGTAACCGCCCGTCTTAAGTCCCCCTCCTCCGGAATAATGAGTCTTCCATGGAAGCATAATCCACCCTCAAAACTAATCGAGTAGGAATCCACTCCCTCGGACTGTAATCGGCGTATATGGTCTTGGAAACCCTTATCCTTCCATTGGGCTTCTACGATCCGTGCCATAATGGTAGGAGTAACGGTCATTACCGACATGAATGCTCTCACCACCGCATCCTCCTGAGTGAGATCTTTCCACTTAGCTTTCCAAACATTGGCTAACTCTCCCTCAGGCTTCCTACTCAAGGCATCCGCCACAACGTTCGCCTTTCCCGGATGATAATGGATATCAAATTGATAATCTTTCATGAACTCCAACCATCGGTGCTATCGCATATTCAAATCCTTCTGTGAAAATAAATATTGCAGTGATTTATGGTCCGTGAAAAGACTGAACTTCTCCCCCAAGAGATAATGCCTCCATATCTTCAAGGCAAATATAACGGCGGCAAGCTCTAAGTCATGCACCAGATAGTTTTTTTCATGGGTCTTTAACTTACGAGAAGCATACTCAATAGCCCGTCTTTCTTGCTAAATTACACCTCCTAATCCTTGAAGAGATGCATCGGTGAAGACTAGATATTCCAATCTCAGTTTTAGCAATGCGACTGGAGCCGAAGTCAATCTATCTTTGAGATCATCGAATGCAGCCTGACAAGAATTATCCCAAACAAATCTCACTCCTTTTTGGGTCAAATTTGTCAAAGGGCTAGCGATTTTAGAGAAACCCTTGATGAACCGACGGTAATAACCTGCCAAACCCAGAAAACTCCAAACCTTGATAGGTGTCGTGGGCTGACCCCACTCCCTCACCGCAACCACCTTGCTTGGATCCACCGCTACACCCTGGGATGTCACCACATGACCCAGAAACTGTACCTCCTGTAACCAAAAGCCACACTTCTCGAACTTAGCGTACAATTGGTGATCCCTCAGTCTTTGTAGGACCAACCTCAAATGAATAGCCTGATCAGCTCCGGTTCGAGAATAGACTAAGATGTCATCGATGAACACAATAATAAATTGGTCCAGGAAATCACAAAACACCCTATTCATGAGATCCATAAAGACAGTAGGGGCATTGGTTAGTCCAAAGGGAATAACCAAAAATTCATAGGATTCGTATCTCGTCAGAAAAGCAGTTTTGGATACATCTTCCTCCCGTATCCTCAGTTGGTGATATCTAGTCCTCAAATCGATCTTTGAGAAGTACGACGCTACTTGATGTTGACAAATAATTCATCGATATGAGGCAAAGGATATTTATTCCGGATGGTGACCTTATTCAATTCTCTATAGTCAACACATAACCGGAGAGAACCATCTCTTTTCTTTACAAACAACACCGGAGCACCCCACGGTGATGTGCTACGCCTAATAAATCCATGCTCCAACAACTGTTGGATTTGATCTCTCAACTCCCTCATTTCCATAGGAGCCATTCTATAAGGAGCCCTAACAATAGGCCTCGTTCTCGGCGCTAAATCAATCACAAACTCAATCTCTCGGCTAGGAGGCAAACCCGGTATCTCTCTGAAAACATCCTCAAAATCCCTCACAACCATAATAGAATCCAAGGGAATAACTATATCCCTAGAAGTATCCTCTGCAATACAATACAGATAAGTTCTAGTACTCCCCTCTAAACGAGGTAAAACTACCAGGAACATCTCTTGTCCCGGAATGACGAAGACTATACTCTTTCGTAACAATTTACTATCGCATGATATTTCATAAGACAATCCATGCCAAAAATCACATCATACCCGACCATATCTAGGACAAGTAAATCGGCCTCAAAGCATAAATTACCAAGTGTAATCTCCATATTTTTACAAACAAGAAAAATGAGTGAACCGTCCCCCATAGAGGACTCAACGCTAGTAAAAGTACTTTCAGCAGCTTTGATAAACTCTATGGTCTGAGAAAAGCTCCTAGATATGAATGAATGTGTCGCACCCGTGTCAAATGAAATAAGACCCATATGTCCCTGAATAAGAAACTTACCCTCAATTATTGGCGGTGCCGACGAAGCTGGAGGAAGCATAGCGTCCTTAATCTGATAAACCCTACCATATTGTAACTGACCCTGCTGTGGAGGAACAACTGGGTTAGGTACCTGTGGAGAAAACTGAACATACGACTACTGTGGAGCTCTAGGAAATTGTCCCCCAATCAACTGAGGACACTCCTTCTTATAATGACCCGCCTCACCGCATTGGAAGCATCGACCCACCATATTCTCCACGTTACGGCCTCGGTTATTTCTAAACTAATTTACACCATGGCCTTGATGACCTCGACCTCCCTGACCACCACGGCTTACTTGTTGTTGTGGGGTACCCTGACCGTGCCTATTATTTCCCCTGAAATAAACCCACTAGAACGTTGCCTATTCGATGCATCCCCCTGCTGGGGATCCCTTTCTTTTCTGTTTACCACTCGAAGATTGGGAAGAGGTAAAGACTCCTCCTCCGCTCCCACTACCACCGGGCCTCCCTACTTGCCTTACTACCTTGGCTTTCTTGCCACTTTGCACAAATAACCTATGCTCTTGGCAATGTAGTATTGCTGCATTCATTACATCACCAAAAGTTTGCAATGCCGGATTACCCAGCAAGTGTTGCCAGATTCTCCAGTTCAAGCCCCTCATAAACCTCGAAACTTTCCTTTCTTCGGGAGTCACCTCATTCGATACAAAACTTGCCAATTGGGTGAACTCCTCTTCGTATTCAGCTACGGATCTCCCACCTTGCACAAGGTCCTGCAGCCTCCTTCTCATCTCCCCTTGTATTGCGGGAGGAAAATACTTTTGGTCGAACAAGACCCAGAATTTAGAAATTGACATGGTATCTCTATGTTCTGGTGTAGTCATAGACTCCCACCAGTGCAATGCGGCTCCAACAAGTTTAAAAGTAGCAAGGACTTGCTTCTTCTCCTCACTACATTCCACCATGTGTAGATGGCATTGTATATCTTTCTTCCACTGATTTGCCCTTATGACATTCGAGCTTCCATCATATTCTGGGGGCTGACCCTTTAAAAAATATTCCCTTGCTCTCTCCCATGGAGAAGGTCCCGTAGGAGCTTGGGCATCTTGCGCTCGCTGTTGAGCTTGTGGCATTTATTGAGCCACTGTCGTCATGGCCGCATTTACCGCTTGAGCCACTATGTTCGCTACATCAGCAGCATTTATCGTTCCTTGTGGCGGCGGTGGAGGACCAACTTCCTCTTCTACAACCCTATTTCGCCTAGTTGGGCGACCTCTCTTAGGCGGCATCTGAGATAGATAAATTATAGAATTAGAATACTATATACAACAGTCTATCTCACAGCAGATCGTAAACATGAGTAACAAAGCACCCAAAAATGTACAATTTATACCCCAAATAGACGTACTTTAGTTGCTATTTCTCGACAATATGGGTCTTATGCGCTTAGTTGTTCAATATGCAGGCTTAATGCACGTTGCGGTGTTCAAATGCGTATTTCAAGGCAATTGTGCATTTAATGGAGCTAATTAACCCTTATCCTGTACCCCAAGAACTTCACCCGAGCCCTAATCCTAGCCCAAACTATCCCTAACCGTGTGTGTGTTGAGTTTGCGCCCTTTTATCAATTTTTAGATTTTTAGTTTGAGTTATTTTCATTTTTAGGATTTATTTTAGATTTATTTAATATTTTCTAGATTTATTTAATATTTTTCTATTTTATTTTTATTAGGATTAGTTTTATTTTATTTTGATTTTTATTGATTTTTAGTTTTATTTTATTTTATTCTATTTTATTAGGATTAGTGTTAGTTGTTTATTTTTAGTTTATTACATTTTATATTTTTTAGGACTTTAATTTTCATTTAGAATTTTAAGTTTTTATTTCTTTTGTTTTAATTTAGTTTTTATATAGGAATAGGATTTTATTATTTTTATTTTTATTATTTTTAGTTTGTTTTATTTTTAGTTAGATTTTAGTCTTTTTATTATTTTAGTAGGGTCACAATTAAATACACACACAACACACCTTATCCTACACTACATTACATTACACCCAATTAACCCTAACCCCCACCATATTCCTCTACACCCTACCACACTAAATCAACCCCCCACTTCATCTTCTACCTTTAACCCCCATCTATTTCTCTCTCCTCTCTCCAAAACACAAAACCCCATAACCAAACTCTTCCCAAACCTCAACCACCTCCATAACCCGCCACCTACCCCTTACCAGCACATCCCCTCTCTCTCCGGCTTTACCCCTCACGCCTGCTACCTGCTACCCTCGACCCGACTTCCCGTGATCCGACCTCTCGCCGGCATTCCGACCCCTCTCTCTCTCATCGTCGACCCGCCAGCCTCCATACCTGAGCCGTCCACCTAACCCGCCGTCGCCGGCGGTCCTGATTACCCAAATCGCGACCTGCACGCAGACCAATCCTTCCCAGCTCTCCCCATTCTCTTCGCCTGCCACAACCCTCAACTCTCCGGCGCTGCGTACCAGCTCCGGCACCGATAACCCGATGCACTCAAACCAAACCCCATACCCCTGCTACCCCCGCCGGAGATACCCGGAACCACCTGTCGCCGCGATCCCCCCTTTCTCCGGCCAGACTCCAGCGTGCACCCGACGTCCAACCCATTTACCCCGCGACCTCTCTTCCCTCCGATCCAACTGCCCTGACCCCATCTCCTGCGGTCTGTCAACTCCAAACCGTGGATCGCGAAAGGCCGACGACACCAACCCATTACCATTCCAGCTCCGGCGAAACCTCCAACCTCAAACCCAAAGTCAACCTCATTTAACCCCATTTTTTCAAATACCCACTTTCACCCAAGTCAAGACCCACATACCCATTTCTCATTTTTCACCCATTTCACTCTCCCTTTGCACGATTAAACCACCTGCCAACAAACCAAGCCAAGACCAAAATAAACCAACAATTACCCATGTGCCCATTTAATTCCTTTACCCCCATTTTACCCATAATACCCCCCAACTAACCTCTTCTAACCAAACACCCAAAATACCCTTTCACCAAATAAGTTTTTATTCTCAAATCACCTCACTCCCTCTACCCCCATGACCTCACCCAAAACACATGCACCTCTAGCCAATTTCCAATTATGCCCCTTTGCTCCATTTGGATATAAAATATGACCATGCTCTTTCAAAATCAGGAAGCAAGTAGAGAGAAAATTCTAGAGAGAGATAGTTTAGTTTAGAAAATAAATTTTTGTAAATAATTTTGTTTTTATTTTTTAGATATTTGTGAGAAATTAATTGTTGAGTGATTCAAATGAGTGTTTGTATGTAATTGAATATTGCGGAGAGCTCATTTTGAATGGAAGTTGTTCAATTTCAATGGAGGATTAGAGTCCAATTTTGCAAATCAAGAAGACTTGTTTGAAGATTTGTCCTCTTACCCTTCTATTTTATTTGTTTATGCCTTTGATTATTAATTTGTCATATTTCATACCATGTTAGGCTAAATCCCCTTTCAAGGGGTGGGGTGAAACCCTTATTTGATATTATTTTAGTTTAATTAGTTTGCTTACTTGAAATTTCCCTTTGAATGTTAAATTTGATCCCCCACCCTTAGATTTATGCCTCGAGAGAGGATAAATGATTTTCGAGAGAAAATCGAAATTCTAGTGATAATACCCATTTTAGATTCGAACTAGAGATAGGGGTCTCTTAAGTGGGGTATTATCATTTGAATTTCAACTCTAAATTTAATTTCTAAGATTGACATAAATTCTAATTGATCGATCCTAGCGGGTGATTAATTAAAAGGAGTGTAGATCTAATTTTCTAGAGTTGTGGGGTGTTAATTTTAACTTTCTAAAAGATTACTATTCTAATTACACTTGCAACGAGAGTTGGTTTGTAATTTTAATATTAATTTGGGAGAATTCAAATAATTAAATTAATTAATTAGAATAATTAAAATTTGTGGTGTAATTCCACTCCTTGATTGTTCTCACAATTATTTTTCTCACTTTATCTTTTATTTTAGTGTTAGACTTTATTTTTCATTTTAGTTATTTTCTAGTTAGTTATTATCATATTACATTTAGTTTATTTTAGTTTAGACCTCACCTCACCCTATTGTTTTAATATTGAAAAAGCTAAAAAAATTAGAAAAGTGAAAAAGCACAAAAAGAAAATAAAAAGTGAATTACATTTGAATTTGTTCCATTTGCTTTACTCCCTAGAAAGTGGATTGATACCCTTACTTACCGCTATACTTGAGTTGTTATATTTGTAGGTATGTGAGGTTTTGACTAACTTGGCTTCAAACAACGACCACACGCAAAAGCATAGTTATCAAATGGCGCCGTTGCCTGGGAGATAAAAAGTCTTTTCTATCAAATGGCGCCGTTGCCGTTCTTGGGATTGTGAAGCTCGGAGCGGATTTCATATTGTAGTTCATTTTTTTTTTTTTTTGCACTTTATTATTTTTTGTACCATTTTTATATTTTTAGAAGGCTTGTATTAGGACTTTCTTATATCCTTGGCTTGTATTGCGGTGCATAGAGACACCATTTATTTTTTTATTTAAAATTGTAATAATTGAAGCCAAGCGTGATAGGGAAACCGGACAAGGTAGAGAGAGGGCGTCCATTGACGAGGATTTAGAAGCCTCTCTACCTTGGGTCGGTAGGACTCCCGGGGACGACTGAGATTGGCGTGATCTCCCCCCGGTCGACTCAACTTTTTCGGCACCCCACGGCCTAAAAACCGTGGGAGGTACATTTCTTACACTCTCGCGCCTCTCCTGTTAGCGAGTCAATTCTTTTGTGTGCTCTTGTGTGCTCTTATTTGATTTTATTCTCGCATTTATTTTCGAATGGTGTGATGAATTAAATTGCTAAGACCTACACCCGGTCACTCACGAGAAGGGATTTCATCACCCGACTCACTCGCTTACCATTGTGTGCTACCCTAGCCATCACTAAATTTAAAATCAATCAACTAGGTAGCCCACTAGGAGAACATTTTTCAAAGGCGATCACAAAGAGATTTTCGTGAATTTTTATCGCCCGCGGACTTAATTAAAATTTGACTACCCCTTTCACTAAATTTAAAGATAAAAATTGGCTATGTGCTAGTTAGGACATTTTCTTGACTTGTGTGTGTCCAATTCCATTTTCGGTAGTCGGTTTTAGTTGGTTCATGCAAATTCAAGAGTCCATATTTTCCCCACCTTTTCTTCCAAAAAAAAAAATCCAAAAATCCAAAAATATTTTTCTTCCTTTATTTTTAAAAAAAAATCCAAAAATATTTTCTTTCTTTCATTTTAGAAAAATTCAAAAATATTTTCTTTCTTTCCTTTTTAGAACAAAATCCAAAAATATTTTATTTCTTTCCTTTTTAGAAAAAATCCAAAAAATTCAAAAAAAATATTTCTCCCCTCATGGACGAGGAACGTCCTTTACGGGACTACTTTGGCCATTTTCCATTGACACGTGACATGTGTGAGAGTGATCCCGAGCGATCTCTTTATGATATTCTTCATGATTTCACCTCTCTCACGAGTACTGTTGGTACTCTTGACCCATTTATGCACGCACCACCTATTCCATCACCCCCGGTGTCAAGTGTCACCGTGCCTCCTCCCTTGTTGTGCACCCACTGTTCTAATGACGATCACATGTCCCATGAGTGTCCATACTTGTCATATCCATACAAACCCACTATGGAACATGTGTATCCATATGACACTGTTCCGGAACCCATCTCGGCCCATTATTCCGATGTATCCAATCCCGAGTTGTGTGAGTACCCTAGTTATTCGTGGAGGCCTGATCACCCTTCCACGCAATACGTATCCCAACCCGATGTTGTGGATCCTCACACGTTCCAACAGTCGTCATGGCAATCTTGTGCACCCAGTCACGATCAGTTTTCTCACTACGCACCCCATACGCATCAACCATTTGTCCATCACGAAAGCGGTCCTTTCGTGTATGATGAACTTGGCCCCACCCCACCCACTTCCTTTGAGTATTCTCCGTATACTCATGCTAGTAGAGCGTTGTGTCCACCTCACCCACCGCCACCACCCATCATTCCACCAACACCTTCATCCACCTCCACTCTCGAAACCCTCTTGCAAAAGTTCATACTTGAGCAAGAGCAAGCAATTCAAACTCAAGCTCTCCAAAGGCTTGAACAAAGGTTAAATGAATTGGTGTATGCGCGAGAGTCGGATATTCCCATGGCCCCACCCATCGTTGCCACCGAGTGTGATGATGATGTGTCCTCTCGTGACACGGATTTTGAGTATGACCAACCCAATCACCCCGAGAATCTCGAAGTTGAGACCATCCCATGGTCCGGGCCCCAAGTCGATAATTATGTTGACTTACCTTTCGATAGTGAGGCTGATCAAATCCCATCATGTCCATCGGAACCCACACTTAAGTTTCCCACTCCCGAGATATCCAAAAATATGCCCGAGCTTTTACCTTATGCCCCAATTGCCTATGCCTCTGACAAGACCATATCTTTTAGGTTAGCTCCGGCTACGAGTGCTCACCATTTTCTCGAGATAGAATCCTTGATAGTTCCTAACTATCCGGATATGGATGATAACCCACCATGCTTGGCTCCCTTTGAGTCCGATATTTCTAGTGATTCCACTATCTCCGATCTTGGTGCCTCGTCTTACCCACCCACCCCATTCCCCGATGCTGCTTTTATGGAGAAGTTGACAGCTCCATCTTTAGAAACCACACTCCCTTGTGAGTATTCCTTTACTCCTCCCAATGAGTGTGTGTCTCCCACGCTTGAGTTGGATCATCTTCCTCCACCATTTATCCCACCCGATACACCATTTGTCCCACCCGACCCACCCATTTTTCCTTCCACCCCACCAACTAGTTTGGATCTCGATTTTGCACATTTCCAGTTTCCATCTACATTTTTAGATCCTCACCTAAAACCATCCACCATCTACAAGAGTATTTTTGGTGCTACTCTCCACCGTGACACCGGGCTTGTTCCTCCATGCCCGCCACTCTCTTGTGGTGTTGATTTTTCTCAACAGCTCCCTGGTGTGTCATGGCGCGACCATTACCATCCCCCATTCATAGAACGGTCGTGTGATTTTTATGAGGCCCAACCCATACCACTTACCAAACCCTTTTTCCTTCCTCACCAACTTGAGCACCATTCTTATAGGGCCCTAGTTGCCCTCACCTTTATGCTCAACAAGGCCCGTGATCGATACCTATTCACCCTCACCTTTACCGTTTATCCCACCCGCCCTTGGTCCACCGATGCTTTGCATCGTGTGATGCACTTTGCCATACAAGTGCATTGACCCTTTTAGCCTGTTTCCAACAAGACTGGCGCTTCAGTCTTGTTTGGGGGTGATTCTCATCACCCGATTTTTCTGCCGCCCTGCGCTTTCATAGATCCTATCTTTAGGGTGAGAATGGTTCGGTCTGGCTGAAGACATTAAACTTAGCGCTACCGGGAGGCAGCCCGCGTTTCTTGTACTAGTCTCATCCTGTTTGGTGGTGGTGTTTCACATCACCCTATGCTTTATCATGCTTATAGACTTGTACATCTTTTACTCAGGTTTATTCTTGGATTCACGTGTCCACTTCATTAGCGGTTCATTCTGGTAATATCTTTCCTACCTTATGCTCTCAATTTTAAAAATCATTTTACTTAAACATCGAGGACGATGTTCCTTTTTGTTTGGGGGTGGGGAATTTTATCAAAATCGTGCCTCTTTCGAAAAATTTTGATTTTTAAACCTGATTTTTAAAATTTCGTGCAGTTTCTTTCATCTCACTCATTGATGTGAATTTTCAATCATCCATCTTTCAAAAGTCTAGGAATCAAGCTAGAGAATATTTTTTCTAATAGCTTATGTAATACGTAACAAGGCATTTTGCACCATGAATTTCTAGACTCAACAAAATTTGCGCACTTATCACGTCATTACGTTTAGAGTTGAAGAGTACTATAATTCTAAAGAGAACCTTAAGGATCACTAGTAGAGACTTTATCTTGTGAGATTTGTGCCTTTCACCCTTTTAGAGTGTTTTACGCAATCTCCGAGTCACAAGTTGATTCAATTTTCTTTGGGTCCGCACTTAAATTGTTGTATGATCTCATTTTCTTTCATAAAAATTTGGCTTGATCACTGAGAATGACATTTTTTCGAGTTGTAAGAAACACGTGTCTTGAAATTTGTCCCCAATACTAGATTTTCATCCATACACCTACCACTTTCCCCCCATATCACATTTCCATTCACTTCACCCATTATATTCCCATGTTCTTCCAAATTCCCACATATTTCCCCACACACCCACCTATCACCTCCATTTATATCATCCATCATCATTTTCAAATAAAAGAGTGTGATTTCAAATGTAAATGTCTTCATTGTTAGTTTGAAAAGTGAGAGAAAAAAGAAAAGAAAAAAGAAAAAAAAAAGAAAAAGAGAAAAATAGCAAAAATAGAAAGAAAAAAATAGAAGAAAAGAAAAGAAAAATAGCAAGAAAAAAAAAAGAGAGAGAGAAAATAAAAGAAAGAGAGTTGTAGTTAGTATTTAAATAAAGACATTTGTTCCTAAATTGTATACACTCTTCTATCGCTTCCATTTTTCATCCATTTCACATCACATATCCACCATCCATCCATCATATCATCATCCCATCCTATCCTACCTCATCGCATCCCACATATCCCATTTCATTTACCCCCTCACCCATATACATACATATTCCCCTTAGTGTTCGGGCAAATGAAAGTCAACGTGGTGAATAACTCGACGTTCTCACTATAGTGATTAGCATTCTTTCATGAGATCATTTTTCTTTCTTTTTGTTCGTTCTTTCATATATGTGTGTGAGACGTTTGAACTTGCTTACATTTACTCACCTCCTCACACACAAGAGCGATACACTGACCCTAATCTCGAGAGTTCGTTTGAGAGTTATATCCAGTGAGATTTGAAGTTGAAGCGTTGATTCCGATGAGGCAATCTAGGAATTACTCTTGTGATACTCGACCCGTTTTGACTGATTCACACTACACACGTTGAGTTCTAGGAAGGATGTGCCTTGAGTATTTACTTAGCTTAAACTTTTTACACATTCTAGCTTGTATTTCTGAAAATATTTCTCATGTGATGGATTGTGCGATTATTCTATGTCTAATAAGAGATTGACTGCCTTTCAATAAATTTTTGCAAATAAGAATTTTGTGTGGTATATTCCCTGCAAACCCTCACGAGACACAACTCGTCCTGTAGGGCAACCTATAGGTTTAAAGGCTTGTTGCACATGCTAAGTGCAATCGCAAGTGCCCGCGAAAGTGGTACACTTTTGGTTACTTATCTTTCTCTTTCTCTCTATCTTATTGCTCGAGGACTAGCAACGCTCTGTTTGGGGGTGGTGTGATAAGCACCCAAAACTGTACAATTTATACCCCAAATAGACGTACTTTAGTTGCTATTTCTCGACAATATGGGTCTTATGCGCTTAATTGTTCAATATGCAGGCTTAATGCACGTTGCGGTGTTCAAATGCGTATTTCAAGGCAATTGTGCATTTAATGGAGCTAATTAACCCTTATCCTGTACCCCAAGAACTTCACCCGACCCCTAATCCTAGCCCAAACTATCCCAAACCGTGTGTGTGTTGAGTTTGCGCCCTTTTATCAATTTTTAGATTTTTAGTTTGAGTTATTTTCATTTTTAGGATTTATTTTAGATTTATTTAATATTTTCTAGATTTATTTAATATTTTTCTATTTTATTTTTATTAGGATTAGTTTTATTTTATTTTGATTTTTATTGATTTTTAGTTTTATTTTATTTTATTCTATTTTATTAGGATTAGTGTTAGTTGTTTATTTTTAGTTTATTACATTTTATATTTTTTAGGACTTTAATTTTCATTTAGAATTTTAAGTTTTTATTTCTTTTGTTTTAATTTAGTTTTTATATAGGAATAGGATTTTATTATTTTTATTTTTATTATTTTTAGTTTGTTTTATTTTTAGTTAGATTTTAGTCTTTTTATTATTTTAGTAGGGTCACAATTAAATACACACACAACACACCTTATCCTACACTACATTACATTACACCCAATTAACCCTAACCCCCACCATATTCCGCTACACCCTACCACACTAAATCAACCCCCCACTTCATCTTCTACCTTTAACCCCCATCTATTTCTCTCTCCTCTCTCCAAAACACAAAACCCCATAACCAAACTCTTCCCAAACCTCAACCACCTCCATAACCCGCCACCTACCCCTTACCAGCACATCCCCTCTCTCTCCGGCTTTACCCCTCACGCCTGCTACCAGCTACCCTCGACCCGACTTCCCGCGATCCGACCTCTCGTCGGCATTCCGACCCCTCTCTCTCTCATCGTCGACCCGCCAGCCTCCATACCTGAGCCGTCCACCTAACCCGCCGTCGTCGGCGGTCCTGATTACCCAAATCGCGACCTGCACGCAGACCAATCCTTCCCAGCTCTCCCCATTCTCTTCGCCTGCCACAACCCTCAACTCTCCGGCGCTGCGTACCAGCTCCGTCACCGATCACCCGACGCACTCAAACCAAACCCCATATCCCTGCTACCCCCGCCGGAGATACCCGGAACCACCTGCCGCCGCGATCCCCCCTTTCTCCGGCCAGACTCCAGCGTGCACCCGACGTCCAACCCATTTACCCCGCGACCTCTCTTCCCTCCGATCCAACTGCCCTGACCCCATCTCCTGCGGTCTGTCAACTCCAAACCGTGGATCGCGAAAGGCCGACGACACCAACCCATTACCATTCCAGCTCCGGCGAAACCTCCAACCTCAAACCCAAAGTCAACCTCATTTAACCCCATTTTTTCAAATACCCACTTTCACCCAAGTCAAGACCCACATACCCATTTCTCATTTTTCACCCATTTCACTCTCCCTTTGCACGATTAAACCACCTGCCAACAAACCAAGCCAAGACCAAAATAAACCAACAATTACCCATGTGCCCATTTAATTCCTTTACCCCCATTTTACCCATAATACCCCCCAACTAACCTCTTCTAACCAAACACCCAAAATACCCTTTCACCAAATAAGTTTTTATTCTCAAATCACCTCACTCCCTCTACCCCCATGACCTCACCCAAAACACATGCACCTCTAGCCAATTTCCAATTATGCCCCTTTGCTCCATTTGGATATAAAAGATGACCATGCTCTTTCAAAATCAGGAAGCAAGTAGAGAGAAAATTCTAGAGAGAGATAGTTTAGTTTAGAAAATAAATTTTTGTAAATAATTTTGTTTTTATTTTTTAGATATTTGTGAGAAATTAATTGTTGAGTGATTCAAATGAGTGTTTGTATGTAATTGAATATTGTGGAGAGCTCATTTTGAATGGAAGTTGTTCAATTTCAATGGAGGATTAGAGTCCAATTTTGCAAATCAAGGAGACTTGTTTGAAGATTTGTCCTCTTACCCTTCTATTTTATTTGTTTATGCCTTTGATTATTAATTTGTCATATTTCATACCATGTTAGGCTAAATCCCCTTTCAAGGGGTGGGGTGAAACCCTTATTTGATATTATTTTAGTTTAATTAGTTTGATTACTTGAAATTTCCCTTTGAATGTTAAATTTGATCCCCCACCCTTAGATTTACGCCTCGAGAGAGGGTAAATGATTTTCGAGAGAAAATCGAAATTCTAGTGATAATACCCATTTTAGATTCGAACTAGAGATAGGGTGGGGTATTATCATTTGAATTTCAACTCTAAATTTAATTTCTAAGATTGACATAAATTCTAATTGATCGATCCTAGCGGGTGATTAATTAAAAGGAGTGTAGATCTAATTTTCTAGAGTTGTGGGGTGTTAATTTTAACTTTCTAAAAGATTACTATTCTAATTACACTTGCAACGAGAGTTGGTTTGTAATTTTAATATTAATTTGGGAGAATTCAAATAATTAAATTAATTAATTAGAATAATTAAAATTTGTGGTGTAATTCCACTCCTTGATTGTTCTCACAATTATTTTCCTCACTTTATCTTTTATTTTAGTGTTAGACTTTATTTTTCATTTTAGTCATTTTCTAGTTAGTTATTATCATATTACATTTAGTTTATTTTAGTTTAGACCTCACCTCACCCTATTGTTTTAATATTGAAAAAGCTAAAAAAATTAGAAAAGTGAAAAAGCACAAAAAGAAAATAAAAAGTGAATTACATTTGAATTTGTTCCATTTGCTTTACTCCCTAGAAAGTGGATTGATACCCTTACTTACCGCTATACTTGAGTTGTTATATTTGTAGGTATGTGAGGTTTTGACTAACTTGGCTTCAAACAACGACCACACGCAAAAGCATAGTTATCACCTCTCTTAGGCGGCATCTGAGATAGATAAATTATAGAATTAGAATACTATATACAACAGTCTATCTCACAGCAGATCGTAAACATGAGTAACAAAGCAGTCCTAACATTAGGCTCTATATCAAAGAACGCTACGGTAGAACGTGACAAGTCCTCATAGATCCTAAAGACTCTAGAACCTGATGCTCTGATACCATCTGTGACAACCCGTAATCAGAAATAAGGGGTGGCTATCCCGATACCTCAACATAACGGAATCAGGGATGGGAATCATTCTCAGCATCATAACAATAAAATAAGTATACGGGAAAACCACCCAATAAATCAGAGGGTGGGTTGCCAAATTTTGATTTAAATACAAGTTAAAGAAAAGTAAATTAGACAACCCAAATCTGATGAGAAAGTGGAGTTCCAAAAGAACTTATATTAATACGGAAACAACATACAATAAACGAACCGAATAATCTGTCGGTCCACAGCTACATCCAAGGTGAAACAACAGTTCAATGAGTTACATAATACATCCATTAAGAAATTACAAAATTTTGGGCTACTCGCCCGAATAAAGGACCCGATCATGTCTAGAAAGCAACAAAGAAGGTGTCTACACAAAATATCCCATGATAATCCGCAAAATCTCATATCTCCTCGAAGTTAATGGAATAGGAATGTCACAACGGGCGCCCTTGCGGAGGATCACCTGAGCGGATATAATAATATGCACGACATGAAAAATGAACGGGTCAGGGCCCGATTTATATATGATTACCAGAAGAAAAAGAAGCATGATAGATATGGTAAGTTAATCATGAATAATGTAGATGAAGATCTAACAACCTAATTTCAAAGCATGATAAGACAATTTAAGTGATTTTAAACATTTATTAAATTATGCAAGAGAGTAAAATTAAACATCATTATTCCATCATATCTTTCCATTTTCCATTCCTTAGTAGGAATATAATTACCGTCATATCTTTCAATTTTCCATTCCTTAGCAGGAATATAATTACCACCATATTTCCTTGTGGCAATTTACATATATCAAGTCCCACTTGATTTTAGAAAGGTTATATTCTTATACATATAATGATTCTAAGACCGCCCCTCCGAGTTCCCCCACGGGACGCCCCCCTAAATGACTATCATTTTCCAGGGCCTATCTATAGAAGACAACCTGGGCACCTAACGCACATCGAGAATTGACCATATACCTGCGAGTGAGTCATAACCACACCCGAAATTACCTCACTAGCGCAGAAAAACATATATAAATCCCGCATATGGCCGAGGACTATAGTCTCCCTGCATTCACTAGTCAGGGGACATCACCTCATGCGCGAGCTTCCCTTATGATAGCATTTAGAGGGGTGTGTTTAAGTAAATTAACATTAACCAATTTCATCTCATTATTCTTTTCATTTATCACATGTATGCTTCATTTTATTTGAAACCATTATCCTTGAACATTCTCATTAATGTTCATCATATTTTAAGTCCCAAATTATTCTCCAAATGATCACAAACATCACACAAGTCCCCAAGGTGTTATATGCCTCAATAGGGCTTCTAAAATCTCCAAATATGGGCTTAAAACTCTTAATTCCAAATAATTTACCGAATGAGAAGTGATGCCTAAACATCACTTTAAGTACCCACGAATTAACCCCAAGTGATCCCATTCAACTATAGGGTAACGACCAAACTCAACTAAAACTCTAGGATCCTATGTTTACTTCTTACAAGAAGGGTCCTAGGTTCTAATCCTAATGAAAAAGGGTCAAAATTCAAAAAGAAAAACAAAGAAAAAATGCAGGATTTCTGAATCGATTCGGACTAGCCGAATCGATTTAGGTTCAGAAAAGCGAATCGATTTGAACTAGCCGAATCGATTTGGTCTGGAAGAATGAGATTCTGCATAATTTTCGAATCGATTCGGACGAGCCGAATCGATTCGGATGACCCAGGCTTGGAAACTGTCTCTCAGCGAATCGATTCAGCCAGGCCGAATCGATTCGGTTCTGTAGATTTGCCAAGTTTTGGCTAAGGAGTCTTGGACTCCAATTCTCTTCCAACTTCAACCAACTAAAACCCTCATCATTCAATTCCCACCAACTGATATAAATGCATCCAATAACCATAATTTACCTCAAAATCATATCAATTCAACTTC
The DNA here is from genome assembly GCA_949130495.1 of Sambucus nigra. Classification (NCBI taxonomy): domain Eukaryota; kingdom Viridiplantae; phylum Streptophyta; class Magnoliopsida; order Dipsacales; family Adoxaceae; genus Sambucus; species Sambucus nigra. The sequence goes on along the minus strand of OX422211.1, from coordinate 541,938,266 downwards.
CAAAGATCTAAAGCCCATAAATCAAATAAAAACCCTAACTTTCATAAACCATACATAACCACAACTATCAATGCTAATTAATCCACTTAAATAATATAATAGCAAGTAAAAAACTTGCCTCAAGTTTGTAAGTTCAGATTTTGATGAAGTTGTATGCAAGAACAATCACCAAAGCTTCAATCTCTCACTTTCTCCACAAGTTCTCTTCCTCTCTTTCTTTCTCTAGGTTTAGGAATGTACTTAGGGGAATAGTGACTTAATCAAGACATAAATCGTGACTTAGGTCCAAAATTCCAGCTTTAAGTGATTGACACGCGATAAAATAATACGCAACTACTCAGTAAAGCCACAACCAGTCAAAAGTGCCCAAAACCTCAAAATATAGTATGGTACACAATTTGACTATCTTGCACCTTCCGGAACTAACTACACCCTCCAAATTATCATTTGGAAATTTTATAATTCATTTTAAGTTCCGGTTTCCTTTTAAGCCAAAATGTCAATTTAAATTTTATGACATAATAAAACACAACATAGCAAAATTCACCTATACTTACGGTAAATATGCAACATCATAGTAGATATTAACTTTTCTTTCTTAAATTAATACCTACTCCACATGCCAACATTTTATATCTAATTACTATATCTAGTAAATAAATATAAAATAGGACCTCAAAAGTGAGGGTTGTTATAGCGACATGCCTATGTCGTTCGAGTGATGCCGTCGCCTCGATTTTCGTATAAATATCTATACCCATTTTGCATGTTTTTCCAAGTCTTTTTTGTACACGTTTCTTCGATTTACAGACCAGAGAATAGACTTCAGGTTTTTAAAGTTTATTGCCTTTTGATTCCCAAAACCATTCCTATTTATGTTTGTATCTTCAAACCTTTAAATGGTCATTTTTACTCATCTGGAGTAACTTGTGGATAAGCTGACTCTTTCCCATTTATGCCCATCTAGAGTTATTACGAGAGATTCCAGCCGACGACATCGAAACCAACACCTGAGGGTATTTCGTATGTCACTCTTGTTTTCAGTATAATCTGTGTAAACCGTTCTTTACAAATTATAGTGAAAATAAAAGGTTTTGCCCCTTTGGGGGATTTTTCCTCATTTGTGTGTTTGTTTGTGATTGAATGTTCTTGCATGATTATATTGTCTTCAATCACACCTAGACGCATGTTTTAGGTTTTAATTGAAAAACTGAGTTTAATTATATAATTTCTTGGTTTGAACAAAAGCACACTCTCAAATAGTTTTTAATCGGATTTAAAGATAATTATTTGGAAGTAAACTATGACTAATGCATATACTATTTGGTAGTTGCATGTAGAGTTGGGTTTGGATTATATAGGTTATGGTATTGCATTTTCCCCTTTTGTCGTTCGTTTCCATATTGCATTTTGGTGGGAACCCTTACTAGGCATGGTTTCATCATGTCCCCTTTGTTATGGAAGGTTAATCGATATTCCGTCTTTTAAGATCATTTTATAGGTAAGTAATTTCTTATTCTTACGGTAGTGTCTTTGATCATTTGAACCTAGGATATTGCCTAACGACTTCCACACTTGTCATTATTATGTTTATGTATCTTGAAAATGAAATTTCATGTTCACTTGGTAATTTTAGTCAATAAAAATTAACTAGAAACCTTATATAGGTTGTTTCACATTACTCCATACTTAACACATCCGAACCAGACCAGGTTGACCAATGGGTAATCCCAAATTTTGGGTTAGGGCATTAGAATTTGGTATTAGATCCTTAGGTTCAAGTTCCTTTCGGGAGTGACATGTAGTTTTTAGATTGAGATTTGATCCTTCGATCGTCAAAGTTGGGCTTTGGTATTTAGTCTCGTGAGATAAATTTTGGACTCCGTTTTATACACATATATGACTACAACATAGGAGTAAGAATTTTGACATATTTGGAGGTTTCTTTTGTTAAAAAAATGAATGGGGTCACCTACTATTGGTACAATCGTATAGGATAATAATTAGCCTCGTAAAATTTTAGTCCATAAGCATGTGTTACTAGCAAAATAAATTGATGGGATTCCTTGAATTTGTGTCATGTGTCATGGTGCTTAGTAGCAAATGGTTGTAATTGCACCTTGAGAATCAAAATAAATTCATTGAGAAGTGCAACAAATGGTGAGCCACAGTCGAGAATCGACACCACCTTTAGCATAAAGTCATGGTGAAAATTAATAAAGATTCAACATCAGGATCATGTCCCATAATAAATTCTCATTGTTTTAATATACCGAGACACACATAGTAATAGTAACAGCGTGGAAGTGCGCATTAAAGTTTGGTTCTAACAAACCACATATATCATCGATCAATGCTCGAAAAGGATTCGGTACCTCGTGTGAAAGATTCCTCGGCATCCTAAAGGGTATAAAATTATGGTAATGCATCTCTGAATCGCAACAAATGTTAGAAGGTCCCTTGTCAATTAGTGGGTTGTTTGTATTGCAATTAAAATTCAAAGTAGACATAAGGAAAAGTGGGCCACAAATAGTTTCAACATGTGCAACCATTAGTATGAGGTTCATCATTATCCCGGGTGAGAAACAATTGCCAAAAGTCTTCGGTATTTTGTTATTCTTGCTTCTCGAGAATCTTTTAATGATGACAATGTCTTTCGATTGCATGAGGTCAAGTAAAATATTAGTCCTAAGTGTGCATTCAAATGCACAACATTATAAGGAGTATAGAATTTGAAGACAAGGTATTCATCTCCTATGAATGAAAACGATTATTAAAGCATTTCAGGCAAGGGTTCATAGAGACCTTAGTCAATAGACAATTGGCATCGTCAGTATAGGTCTGTAGTGGTGGTATAATCACTTTTAGTTATAGAAAGTAAGGCTTAAGCATGTGACCAACACACACTATCTGGTAGCATAACATCATGTGTGGATTCACACATCTCAATCCAATTTCAAGGGAAAATATTAATTTAATTCTTTGCATGTTTCGCACAAGACTCGACATTTAAGGAATGAGGTGTCAAATTCTCACAATTTTGGGATATTATGGCTTTCCAAATGAATTGGTGCTAGTCTATGCGATTAGCACGTGACCTAGACGAAGAAATGTTGTTTCAGAATTGCAAGACATGTCACAATTAACATTACGACAATGGTATCCATAAGTGATTATGCACATATCAAGGTAGAGGTTATAAGCATTAACATCTGTAGGTAATTATCGATATTATCCAGAGGTAAGACTACGGTTCAAGCATAATCGAGTGGGTTTTAGTTTCGAAACCTCGATTCAAGATGTATTGCATTCGTAAAGGATAAGGAAGGTTAGTAACATTAAAATGTTTATTTGCGACACATTTTATGTTTCGTCAAGGACGAATAAGGAATAGGACATCACCTTTAAAGAGGGAAGCTTCACAGTGTGCTATTCCTAGTGGTAGTACTCTCGTCTTCGCCGTGTTAGGTTTATGACATCGTCATTCAACTTGTGGTCATGGATCGATATCCTGGGCCAAGGTTTATGGCCCATCTAAAGGCTACATCAATCGTCAGTAGGTGAAATCAGTCATAGCCTTAATTATGTTAAGTGTATATGGTCTCATTACAAGTAGGACTAAATTGGGTAGTCTATCCACATGAAATTCCTCGAGTTTTAGTAAAGGGTATCCAAAATCTTTATGGCATTAATGTTTCATTTTGTTTGTTTTCTATCATCGGGATTATTATTTGGTTGTTCCCACATTACGATGATAGTGTTGGATCAGTGTTAGATAAGGGTCAGGCCAGGAATGGATGACGCATACCGATAACAAAGGCATTTATTTGAGAAATTTTTGTGTAGAATTTTATGAACAACCTTGGAAGCTTTAGTTACATGGGTAATTGTGATTTGCATTACACGTGTTTGTTTGACTATTTCGGAGTTTGTATTCCATTACATATAGTCCGATGGGACTTTTTTTAACCCTAAAGAGTTAGATCATTGTGTATGACTAAGGTCGTTGAGACATGGTTTCATGATCCGACTATTGGTTTGTGAAATTTAAAGGAATATGGTTTGGTGATGAAACTTGATCATCGAATTCGAACCCGACATAGTTTTTCCTCTCACCACAAGGAAGATTCTTGTACGGTATCATTGTATGTTAGCACATGTTTACATAGTTATGATTATCGCTTACTTGTATGGATTGTAAGTCTTGGAATCCAGGGTAAGGTTCGGGAACATGTCAGAGACTTTGAGCATAGGCTTTGATATTATTATAACAAATGAGTAATCGGGAGAAAATGGGACACTAAATTGTGTAAATTCTTTAAGAATGAAAAGTTAAATAACCTGGTTGACCAAAGGAGGATGTTTATGTTTGGAACTAGAAACGAATGATATGTTCATGTATTCTATGGATTCTCCCTATGTATGGGAGTATAGATGATTTATATGTCGGTATTTGTGATAAATTATGATCTCTAGGTGTTAAACTAGAGGTGGTTTAATTGATCATGCGAGTTGAATGCATTCCCTTAAACATTGAGACTAGAGGGAGTTCATGTATTATACTCCAAATGAAAGAATAAGGGAACAAATGGGTGTTAATGACTTTATGCAATAAGGTGACGATTTTGAGGATATTACTAAGGGAGGTGAAACGTACTAGAATTTATGGTGATTATGTGGGAATTACTGTTGATAAGTGTTTGAGTATGTGATATAATGGTGACAAGTGGATTAATAAATGGTCTTGGGTAAGAATTTCAAGGGAAAAATTTCCCAAGGAGAAAAGAATGTAACAATTCAACTTTTCATTAATTATATGGGAATTAAATTTCACGAAGTCACGTACATTTTATGATTTTTATATACCCCGGTGGATTTAAGTGGGAGTAATTGATAAGTTGTTCAATTTTTTGGATAATTATTGAATTAAGTGTAAGTTTGGCGTGACTTAAATTGGACTAATATGGCGAATTGTGTTAATTGGGTAATTAAGAGATTAATGTACCATTGGTGTGACATAATGGAATGGAAAAAAATTGGTCCAAGTCATTTGGAATGAATAAAGAAGTTAGGGCAAATTGTTTTTTCAAGCTTATAAGACCCTCTATAGCATGCCTTTAGCGAACATCGATGTCCCTGGGGCTGGTATAATTGGGTGGGGGTGGCCATAGCAAGCCGTTATGGCAACTTGGCTTGTGAGAAGTACAAGATTTGATTTTTCTATCTATAGGGACCCCTTGGATTTTGAAAAGTGACCTTCTTTTTTATTAAGCCATAAAAATTTTGAAACATGTCTTGATGACACAAGCACCCATCTGCTTCTCTTATTTTAAATAAGGGTGTAGGCAGCTTAAGAGGAGGAGAGTTTCGGTCAACACTTGGGAGCAGATAAACATATTTTTCCTCACTAGTTCTTTTTTTCTCTATGTTATTACAATTGAGGTTGTATAAAGGTAGTGTTTTAGTGGTTTTTTTGAAGGGGATGTGCAATGGAAAGCATTAATGGGGAGTATATTTTCAATCTAGGAAGCTTGGTAGCCCTTGAGGGGCCATTTGGAGGTGGGGAATGCCCTCTACACCAACCTTCTTCATACATTGGAATCCAAATAGGCAGTGGTGTTGTATTACTTGGTCTAATTTCATAGTAGAAATGCATTTCATGAATATTATGCCTCTTTTAGTTATGTGTATATATTTTTAGGATTCAACAATTTTCAGCAAATAATGCACATGATAAAATAATATGCGTATGGAATAAATACATATTTTGTGGGTGTTGGTTATTTTATGTATATGGATCAAAATGAATATTATATTCTGTGAAGAAATATAAATATAAAATTAAGGGTTGTGTTTAATAATATTCTAAAAATATCATCTAAACCCTAAACTTTGGACAAATTATTATCTGGGGCCAAATGGTGTTATAAATTGTGTTTTTACCCATAAATTTTTTAATAAATGGTTTTGATTCTAAACCTTCATGCAATTATAGTTTTGACTCAAGACTTATCAAAATGTGTTATTTTGGATCTAGAAATGTGGTATTGGAAATATATGAAAAACAACCTCGAAACTTTGGGTTAATTAAAAATGAACCCTTAAACTTTGGGTTAATTACAAAACATAGCTTGAACTTTGGGTTAATTCAAAAACATCCTTAAAACTTTAGAAATTTCATAATAGCCATTGTATTTTTGGTTAATCATAAATGAATCCTTGAACTTTTAGAAATTGTAAAACAACCTCTAGACTTTTAAATATTGCAAAAAAACTTTGATTTTGGAAGTTTATAAATGTTCCCTAAATTTGTTGTTTTTGAGAATGAACCCCTAAAGTTTAAGTGTTATTGGAAGCAACTTTGTAAAGAAATTGCAAAGTAATCCCATCACTTAGAAATTATGAAACAAACGTTACATGCACTGTTAAATGAATATTAACTGTAAAAAGTTTAGTATACAAACTATAAATTATGCACAATATGTTTTAGTGTGGTTTGGCTAGTCTGGGTATCTAGATGCTAAAGTATAAAGGAATATAAAAATGGTATTTTTACAAGTAATAAATTTGGTGGTAAATCCCAAATTTTATTAAATACGGTGGTAAACCAGGTATTTTTTCTTTCTAGAAATGGTTGTTGGACCATAAACGAATGAACGTAATGGAAAGTGAAAGAGTTTTCATAGAGGAGTTATCGTGGTAAATTTAAGAAGGGTCCAGAGTCTATGGTTGTTGCTTTGGCTTAGACCCAAAATAATTGGCAACTAAAATAATGGCTACAACATCTAGATGGTGCAATACCATGAATATAAACGGTATTCGATGAACTCCAGGATAAAAGAAAATTGATGACAAGAAATGATTTTGGTAAATTCCAGTAAAAGGATACTTAGTGAATAAATAATGACAAAATTTGCTTTCGATTTTAAAACAATATGGTCTTGAATCACGAGTAAATATAAATATAAAGGAATTTATGTAATACCCTGCATTTTCTGGTATTTGATTAGTATTTTATAAATATGAAAACAAATTAATAAATGAAATTTAATTATTACGTGAGTGAATTGGTAATAATAAAAGTGCATATTTAGATGACGATTAAATTTTCATGTTATTTGATTTATTTGTACCGCATGTTAAACTTAATTAATCACTATAATTAATTAAGTAAGATTGGCCTATATGCAGTTACAAGTAAAATAAGTAAGTGTATGTTTTATTAAATGTTGTGAGGTATTACCATGAGTTATGCGGTATTATCATTTGGATCGGACTCTAGAGTGATACAAAGTCCCAAATATGTATTTTTATCGTTTTAATTTTGGTCCGGGGGTAGTTATACCTTTGGGCTAAGTTCTGAACTAGTTCAGATATTATTTTGAGCTCTTTAGAGGCTTAAAATTAGGCCTATTATGGACCTTCGTATTTAAGGATTAATTACGAGAGTTAAACCTCATCAATTGATTACTTTACACAAGAGACATAAACCCTAGTAGTCCTAAACTTATGGGAGATCTTAAGGAGAGTTCGAGAGAAGAAGAATAAGGATCGACGCGTAAAGATTCACCATTCATATCTTTCAGGGAAAAAATCTCTTGATTTATCACGTATAATTTGTAACTTGTTTACTATTTCATATTACGTAGTTTATTCTGGGATTTATACGTAGTTATAGGATTAAAATATGACATCTTAATCATTTTTTGTTAACGGTTTAATTGAGATTAGTATTTAATTAATTCTGATTTGAAAGACTTAAGCTTTTGAGGAGAAACCTTAAATTGAATTGTTTTAGAATATGGCCCTGTGATTAGAACTCATGCTTAGGATTGATTTTCGTATGTTAATTAAACCCCCATGTCAATTTAAGGTTTATATCTACGAGCACATGTTTTTATGATCCTATTGTGTGTTAAAGATTGGAACTTGGTTTAATTTGGAGAATTAAAGAATTGAACCTTAATTATGCTTGTTTGATGTTAAGCCATTTAAAAACGAATTAGGATCTTGATCATGTAAGTTTATGGGCTAGAAAATGAGGTTTGTGGTGGATTAGAAGCTTTTTTTTTTAACATCCATGGAGGTTTGGGTCGTCAAACATTTTTTGAATATGACTCGTGCCTCTGCCCCGAATGGAATCGATTTGGCCTGGGGGTGAATCAATTTGGTCCCTATAAGAGGCCGAGGTTAGGCCATGATGATGATGATTATTTTAGCTTTCTCATTTGATTTTTGTATTGAGATCTTTGTATAATTGAGAGATAAATTTATTTATATAGAATGTTCGGTTTATTAGATAATAAACCAAGTGATTAAATATGTTAAATTTAATTAAGGTTAGAGATTTAAAAAGACTTTAATTAAATGGTACAATCCGGTGTTAAGGGATTGGGATGATTTGGATTGCTCGAGTGTTATGCGATGTCCTATATATATATATATACACACACTAGCGAAATGCCCGTGCCTGAAGGCGTGGCGTAAATTTCAAAAGTACATAATTGTGAAACAACGAAAAGTTTGAAAGTACGTAATTGAGAAATGACAAAAATTTTCAAGGTAAGTAATTGCAAAATGAAAAAAAAATTCGTTCCCCAACAAAATAAAGTGTAATTTTTAAAAAATTAGCCATAATTTTCTATGTTCGTATGACTATCCACCCCGCTTAACAAATAACACATAGTCCAACAATATTGGAATAATCTAAATTCTTCAAACAAGTTCACATATAACATGAATTTTTTTAAAAAAAGTATCAATTTTAAAATATATTTGAACATAACCTCCTTTATTTATTGAACTATCCACCCTCCTTAAGGGATAACAACCAATCAAACAATATACAAACATCCCAAATTCATCCAACAAATTCTTTAACACAAATGACACAAACCTATAATGTAATTATACACAACTATGCATACTAAAAATGATGAAAGCATAGTTTGTTGTGTCCAACAATTTGAAATACAATTATCAAAAAAGAAGTAACCCCCTTTTCGAAAAAAAACATGGAACAACGCGGCCACGCAAAACCTCCATCTCAAACTCCTGCCACTTTTTTGTTCAACCCACGACCTCAAACCTCTCCAACTCGAGTTGATCTACAAAGCAACAATTTGATTGATAAGAATAAATAACTTTAAATAAAAAAGTTAATGTGAGAAATATGTATCGGACTTATGTCTTACCACATTTGCATTTGTAATGCTTGCTCTGAAATAAATAAAGAGCCTTGCCAACATAAATAATAAGAAAATGTGAGAACTAAACCATTAGTATTCATGTAAAAGAAAATGAAAATTAAGAATAGTGAAAATTATAAACTAAAGTAATTGTAAAAGAACGGATAAATAAATTTCCCACACCAAAATTCAAGTTTCTTCACATTTTAGGTTGGGGAGATGCTATAGGTGTAGGATCCACAATTCATCCCACAATCTTTGAACTTAAAATTAGATAGGGAGAAAAAATCTGCAAACCTGTAGAAGGAAGAAAAACATCTTCAAATTAGCAAGTGTGCTAGTGTGTACGTGTAACAAAGTGAGGGAGAGATAGGGGTAACATGGGGACCTAAGTTACTTGATGAATGAAGCAACAATGGGTTCCCACCTGCTGTTGCCTCCCCCCACCCACCCTCCGCTGCCTCCCCCCCCACCCCCACACCTACACCTGCTTCTTCCTATCATCCCCACCCCCTGCCTCCCCCACCCCTTGATGCTGCCTCCCCACCCACCTTAAGCTTTTCATGTCCACCCTGCTGCTCCCTCCCCACCCTGAAGAGATGAAGAGAAAGAGAATCAGATGTATCGTGTCACGCTGTTGAAATTAAATGATAGAATTAAAGTGGAATTCGAATCATAAAAAGGGGCTTATTGGTCTAGTTCCCAATATGAAGATAGTTTACTGAAAAAATACATGTTTTTTGCACTCACGCGTACAGTCATTGACACTGATATTTCACAACTCGCAAATATATTTTATTCGGAATGCTCGCTAAAGTTTTTACAAAAGCAGGGACTGCACATTAAAGTTTTATATATACTTATTATTTTTTATACTGAGTTGACAATATTATGGAAATAAGACCTGATCTCTATCATAAAAAATATGACAAAATGAAAAGAAAAAAAAACAAATACTATTTAGCGAGAACATTTCTTTGTTTTAAAAAAATAAAGTGTCAAAGTTTTAAAAAAATTGGGCAGAGTCTCCTTTGTTTATTGGACTATCCACCCTTCTCAAGGGATAACGACAAATCCAACAATATAAAAAAAAAAATTCGCCTAACAAAAGCTTCAATGAAACAAACATTTAAAAAAAATAAATATATATCAATAGAAGCCCAAATGCACCGTGTCTCTAGTGAAATATTGAATGTGAGATTGAAAATAAAATACAAAGATGATTTGTAACTTATCCCTTACATTAAGAGTTAAGTAATACCTTACGTTAGAAATGTATCTCAAATTTTCAAAAAATGGGGAATAACATGGTTAATATTCATATTATTAATGTTAAAATTTACAAGAAAACTAGGTGGATACCTCCGTAGCTCCCGGATAGAAATTTATATGCCCAGTAGTGATTGTGAGTTATACTTTATTGTATGACTTGGTTCTTAAACCTGTGAAATGGATAAAATTAATTGATTAATGGTTAAAACTATGAACTGTATACCTGGAAACATAATTAAGTAATTAGAATCAATAAATTTCATTTGAAAGAAATAATAAAAGTGAACACACATTTTTTCTTCACAGATAATCAAATTAACTAGTAAACAAAGGGCTTGTGTAATAGACACATATGTGCACTTACCAAACCAGTGATTAAATTAAAACTCTAAATACATTAACAAAAGACAACTCAATTGATGAATCAGTGATGGCGCGTAAATATGGGAAATAATCTGTAAAAAATAAAAAAATTACAACTTTTGGGCTGTTTGTGTGTGTGTGTGTGTGGGGGGGGGGGGGGGGGGGATTGAAAATAAAACAATTGATGAATTTTCATACAAAAGCCAAATAGAATAATTAACTCATTCAAAAAATCTAACAACAAAACCAACACACAAATACACCAATTCGTGATTTAGAACTGTTAATATGGTAAAATTGAAACCAACACACAAATACACAAATTTAGGACTGTTAGTATGGTAAAACTGAACCATTTCGTGATTTTGGACTGTTAATATGGTAAAATTAAAACCAACACACAAATACACAACATTTGGACTGTTATTATGGATCCAATACCTCTCAAGAATTGATCATATCTTAAAATTTGAATAATCATCAGTAGCCATGGTGACATCAACCCAAGGATACGTTGGATCACCCTATAAAAAAGAGCGGAATAAATTAATTATATGACGTAACTTGACAACTGGAACTGAAGAGCAAGAACAAAAAAATAACTCAAGAACCAATATTTATTGGGAGATTATAATCCACAAAATTGTAATCCACATACAAATTAAGGCTGAATTGTGAACAGTTACCAATAACGGGGCTAACGATAGCCATAACACAATGTCATTGTGACCATCAGTTGTAGATCGTAGGATTGAAAACTAATTTTGATTGCATTAGCTAGGAGCTTGATTTACACCTACAAAATAGGAATCCCACCCAAATTATTAACCACAATTTAAAAGATAAAATAGTATTAGAAACTGTATTTAGATGAGGCAAAAAATTAGTATGCAAATGAACAAAATCAAGAGAGAAATTAATGCATTATATGTTTTCACTCAGAATGAAAAAAAAGAAAAATTTGAAGTCCCCATCACATGGGAACACTCGGGTGGTTCAGCAACCAGTTGTGCAACTTAAAGGAATAACTAAAATGAAATCACAAACCTTACACGTAATACAAGTAACATTTCTATAAATCGACCCACAATAAAAATAAAAGAATGTACCTGTTTAAGGTTTTGAAGGTATAATCAGTTATTCAGTAAAACACAAAAAATCACACCAACATTTGTGAAATCCGAGTGTACCTGCTTAAGATTTTGAAAGTATAATCAGTTATATTAGCCCGTCTTGATCTGTAAAAAAAAATGAAAAAACAATTAGATCCCATAAGATAAAATACACAGATATTAGCCAAAACAGAAATCAAATTTTGTGTGTGTGCAATCAGATTGTTGAAAACCCTAAAAATCGAACCAACCATAAGATAACATACACAGATATTAGCCGAAAAAAATCAAAGAAAACCCTAAAAATAGAACCCATCAGATTGTTGAAAAAATCGAACCCAAGATTGTTGAAATCGCACCCAAGATTGTTGAAATCGAACCCAAGATTGTGTGTGTGCGATTGTCTGTGCAAAAAAGGGGATAATAGGGTAGACAGCGAGGGAGTGGAGGGTAGCGGGGGAGTGGAGGCAGCGGGGTAAGAGGGGAGGGTAGCGGGGTAAGGGGGACTGACCGGATCTAGGCAAAACAGTAGCGCAGTGGGGGAGTGGAGGGTATCCGGGGAGGGGGAGTAAGGGGCAGCAGGGGAGAGTAGCGAGGGTTTTGGAGGCAGCGGGGAAAGAGGGAGGAAGAGAGAGGGTAGAGGGAGGAATGCAGCGGGGAGGGTAAAGGGTGGAGGAGGGGAGAGGGAGGGGATTTGCAGATCGTGGGGAAGGGAAACGGGGTTAGGGGGAAAGAAGGAAAACGTGTTGGACGAAAATGAGAGCGGGGAAGGAAGCGTAGAAGGCTTATTTTTTTGCCAAGTTCCATGTCACAATGGCTATAATCCTACATGGCACAATCCCACACCATTAAATCGCCCCCAAAAAATCGTTTTCAACCGTAGATTTTTTGGAATACTAAAACACCCCCTTCTCATATATATATATATATATGTGTGTGTGTGTGTGTGTGTGTGTGTGTGTGTGTGTGTGTGTGTGTGTGTGTGTGTATAAATGATTGCTTATGTGAACATGTTGTTTACTTATGGTGAATCTATTGGTCAAGGTTACTTTTAAAAGGTTGTGACCGTGTATCACACTCTTGGTTGTTGATCCAAGACTTGTGGAGGTCGATATATTTTGATCACTCTTTCAATCGTTCTATGCTTTGCGATGAGAGAGGCGAATGATTCGATCCGTCGGTCGAGTTTTGGTATGGGACTACCCAGTGGCATGATTACATAGTGATCCCCTATTATCATGTGTGTGTGCATATTTAAATCCGTTAGGTGATTGACTCCTACGAATTTACTGATAAAATCATGAGACGGTCCCCGAAGGTAGTTGCCTTCGTGTGATGCTATTAATTTGTTTTTTATAAAAGAGATATTTTAGTCTAGTGATGGACACCTAATTAAATGAACCTTAAGTCACCTTAATATGTTGTTATATGAGATCATGTGTATCCTACTTTGCAGATTATATTCGTGGGGTTGGTCTTGGGTTGTATACTTTACATGTGTAGTTAGTTGTATCCCTGTTGAATCTTATTATCTTGTTACACATATATTAGTCTAGTGATAGAGACTTTTAGTATCATTTATGCCTTTGGTTAAGACTTGCATTTTGTATTTCACTTATGATGAGGGGTGAGTTATTTATTTCATACGAGTGTCAATGGGTTGGAATGTTAATTATAAACGAGTTGCATGATTATTATTATTGTTATTGAATACATTTCTCGTAACTTTAGGGTGATAAATCGAATCATATAAACTATTTTATAGGCATTCATAGACAGGAACCACAGGATTGAGGAGATTCATACTTGTCAATCCACTTGCTTTCTAGTTTTTTCATTTGATTCCTAGATTAGGTTGTTATTTATTTCATTACTCTAGTTCAGTATTTTTATCCAGAGATTGTATGGACCTTGTATCCCATTTATTTTTATTCAGTTGGATCTTTTGAGAGTTGAGACTATCTTAGTTTTATTATGTTCGATGATTTATTATATATTCAAGTTTTTATTTATTGTTTAGTTATCGCATGTTATGGATAAATTTAAATTCACTTTAATTATCTTATTTATATGTTGATGATGCGAATGATATAAATTGTTTTACATGCCATATATTTGGCATATTGGAATGACCAACCAGTATGTGAGAAAATAGAAGGTTGTTACAAATTGGTGGAGCCCTGAACATTATAAAATGAAGGACCTAGTAATCGTAAATTAAAGGAATAAAAAGATAACTACTAGGTGGGTAAATAATCCAATAAGGGGGTATGATCCCGGGTTTGACACATGTATGTGTGCATAAATTTGATATAAAGGAAAAATAATTAAATATCTGAGTAATCCCAGGGTTGGGGCACAATTTTACGACTCCATACGTTTATGTGTGTATAATTCTTTTGAAACACCATATACGTGTGTCGAAATGATGTTTATAAGAAATACTAGGCGTATGTTAATTTAAGTAAAAATGAACAGTTTTGAAGGGAAACCAAACAATTTAAAGACAATCCAAGAGTATGACTATCCAAAATTAATCGTGTGAGTGAATGAATTAAATGACTATTTTTGGGATAAAATGGCAACATTGAGAAGACAAAAGTTATTGGTTTTTAATTGGATTTAAAGACAATGTTTTGGAATTAAAATATGTTTATTACATATAATTTCTAGTAATTGCATGTAAATTTTGGTTAGGATTATAATGGTTATGAGATTGCATTCATTCCTTCTTTCTTTCGTTTATATATTGCATTTTTTGGGAATCCCTAGTGGGCATTGGTCACCCGGTTCCTTTTATTACTTAAGGTTAATCGATATTCCATCTTTTGAGAGAATTTTATAGGTAAGTAATTTCTTATTATTACTCTAGTAGATCTGATCATTTGAACTTAGTATATTGTCTAATGGGTTCCATACATGTCATTATTATGTTTATGTATCTTGACAATGGAATTGAATGCTCACAGGGTAATTTTAATCAATAAAAATGAACTAGAGACTTTATATAGGTTGTTTCACATAACTTCACACCTAATGCAACCGAACCAAACTAGGTTGATCCACGAGTAACCGTAAATTGTGGGTCAGGGGGTTACAAGATTTGAAAGCACTTTTATGAGGAATTAAAGTGGCAGTGATTATGGCATCAAAGTATAGAGGGTTAACCTGGTCAACTTCCCCTTATTTTATTCTGGGACCTTAGCCTCCAATGCCTCCCTCTCGTAAGTAATTTACAAGTTAGAACCTTAAACTATGCTATCTAGAGCTTAGACATCATCTTTTGAGGTCTACACCAAGGGGAGAATCGTCTGATGGATGGGGTTAGGCCATATCATCGCCTTGAAGAGTCTCAAAGGCGTGACAAGCACATTAAAAGGAAACTTCACCCACTTGTCAACCTTTTGATTCGAGTGTATTGTCCATAATTAATTATAAATCCTCAACCAATGGGGACTGATTCCAGATAGTGGGAATGCCCGCACCAAAGATGCTCCAAGAGGCCCAATAACTTCCGATGATAAATAACCTCTTTTGCTAATTCTCCAGGGCATTCCTGTTGTCCTTCACAAAACCCTGAACCCCATGTTTATGATCTAGGTCTTAAGTCCATCATCTCCCTTCTTCCTCTAGTCTTGGAAGAACTAAAAGTAATATAATTGAAATGGCGTCATATTAAATTCCCCGTCTTTCAACTCCTTAAAGGCTAGAGTAGCGACCATGAATGACCTCAATGAGTTGGCCACCAATATTATGGGGGCCATCCCAAAAATAAAGGAAACCTATCCCACAAGAGTAGGGAGAGGAATCCAAGCCCCATATTCTAATAATAGTTTATTTAGACATAAAAAGTCCCAAACACAAGAATAAGCCCTTTTATGGGGATCAAGTATCCTAAGAAGCACTTTGTATAAATCTAGTATGTCTCTCTCAAAGGGCGAAGACCATTAAAATTAATAACGGAGGACTACTGGGCCCTATGAGAAAAATTAGGGTTCGAGGGTCCACGATAATTTATGGTTATGTCCTCGGTGGGCCTCGAAATAAGAATGACCTCAAGTTGGACAGGCAAGGGGATATTATGCCCAAGTTAAAATGAGTGAGTTTACCTCACATGGGGTGTTCAACAATGAATGTTAAAGGATTGGACACATTTTGAGAAGATATCTTAGGGGCCATGGATGTTTGATTATGAAATTGTGAGGATGATAAAACTAAATGCAATGGAAACAATCAATAAGAGAAGAAGGAAGTTATGGAATATTTGAAAGCGTGAGTTGAATAAACTATTCACATATGTATTTATATGCTTAGGCATGACCGATATACTCTTTCAAGCATGTCAATAGTCTCATCAGTTTGACTTCTCACCTACCTTACTAAAATGGCTAGTGGCTTTTCGAGATCTCATTTATGACAAATTCAACATGTAAAATTACTCAATTCCATTTCATTTGAGTTTTCCCTGCCATACAATAAAAAATATGGGCTACTGATGATACCCAATATCATCTCTAACCTTAAACTATGTTCAGAAGAAAAAGCATCTAGTAAAGGTCAAAGCACAGGCATAGTCAACCTTTAAAACATGTAATAAAAAAAGAGCCTATTAAAACCTATAATCTAACAGATAACCTAAGTCTGTAAACAAAACACAATAATCTTAAGGAGTCCTTCAAGAAGCGTTATATATTAAGAACTACTGTTGGACCTCATCGGCCAAAAGAAGAACTCGTACCCCAAGAGAATGACCTTAACTGTCCTATCACATGACGAATCTCAAGATTAAGAATAATGTATTACTCCTTAAAGTAAGGATGAAGTATTATCAACTCATTGTAACAACAAAAGAAGCTTCACGAGGGAAAAATTAACTTTAGACAACTTATCAACACACCAACATGAATGGGGATTATTCGTACACAATAATTATAACCGCCTTAGCTCAAAATCATGACCTTGTTACCAGAAGAATTGTATAGAGATGTGTTAATCTCCTCAGACCAATTTAACGGGTTGGTATAAAGTACACACACTGTTCTACTATTTAGGGAGATAGACTAAAATCATACTTTGTGTATAGTTTTGGTTATGAATTTACTACTTGATTAATAAATTATTTTTTCCCATTTAAATGAGAATTATGTGTGGCCTAATGTTTACATTATTTGTACATTATTGACGTCTTTTATTCCATATAATAGGTGATATGGTGTGAGAGTACGACTTACACATGTAAGGTTATATCACCAGTTCTTGTGGAATATAAGTATCTTGTTCACAGTCATATACAAAAATGGACACACCATCAGTAGGGCAGTAACACAATATTTTAGTAGGTCTATCTTGACTATTGGAAATGAAATAGTTTTAAATTATTGTGCTAGTAACTTTGTGTGTATCGAACTGGACTACCTTTAGGTAATTGTCTTTTTACTGATTTCATAAGCCAATCAATTTACACCTCATGATTATTAAGTTTACTTAAGCTCTTAATCCTGATGTACTTGATGGGCACGTGCACTAGTTAATTATCGTTTTGACTGATTATGTGAGATTCGTTATTGGATCAATATGCTTAATAGATTGGGTAGTGATTATTAGTATATGGTGAAAGTCAATAATGGATATAATCCCATTTCGGTGTAGAGATTGGTGATACACTCTTAAGATGGATATAAGTTTTGTAGGTTTCAAATCCTGCAGGTGGATTATGTTAATTCGACACTACAAGTAAGTTAAGATAGACTGCTCAAGGAATTAAAGAAGTTATGTAAATATAAAAATTTCAAGTTAAAAGCTCTGATACCAATTTCTAAATATAAAAATCCCGAGCTAAAGTCTCTGATACCAATTTGTAGATGCCCTTTTTGTGCGTGCTTTAGATGAAAACGAAATTTTCAAATTTTTTTTCCAATTTTAATATGCAATAATTTTGTGAACCATTTTACTTAACCCAATTTTATCTTATTCAACCTAAACATGCATCTAGTGTGATTAAGCAAGTAAAATAACACAAAGTTCACAAAACACATCGATGTATGAGGAAACCACTCATGGAAAAAATCTCAAACGACCCAAGCCAGACAATCACTATGATACGGTATTATAAAGTACAGACTGTAGACTTACTCAATGACTCGATTCCCATAAGTCTTGATGCTCTTCTATGCTTCAACCTCTCCTCCACAGTGCAACACAAGAGTCCACCTACGTAAGGTCCATAACACACAAATTCACGCGTTCCTCGGTATCCATCGATACAACTTTGGCAACCGCCTACGATTCAAAAATCGAAGTCCACTGCTTCTTCACCATAAAACTCGACGAATCAATTGTTTAGCAGAGATGAACGTAATCCAGATGGTGCAAACACAAGATCTCTAAGCACAATAGTTATGAAAGCTCGGATATTGTAAACACAAAGGATATGGTTATAACTTTAGAAATCTTTTTAAAACAAGGGCAGAAAAACTTATGGGTCCTGTTCTGTATTTTATATTCTACACACACTATTTTTCTGAGAAAAAAGATGCCTTAAATAAAAATGATGAGGTGGTAGGTCATTTGAACGATTTATCTATGTTGTTCAAACGATATGGATCTGTCGTTTGAATGACTTGTCCATGCCGTTTGAACAATACTGAGATTTTGTTTGAATGACTGCTGATGCCGTTTGAAGCATCTAAACTCAAGGAGATGTTTCATACGAATGTGAAAATGGATTAACTCAAAAATCAGTTTAAAAATATTTTAAAACACATTTAAATAAAATAACATCCTTAGAAAATATTTACCAAGTTCCATAAACATTATGCGTTCATACTTGAGAGATACTCGAAATGTAATATGATATGAAGACGTGAAACATGCACCAATAAACATGACATGATTTACCTTTGAAACTTGGTCGTTACGTCTTCAAAATAACGTCATAGACTTAAGTAGGAATCGCGACGAGTAAAATCTATCTATGACTCAAATTGGTTTTTGTCCGGAATAATGCTAATATATAGAAATTGACACTATTTGGAAATTTATCCTTATAAATATCCCCCTTTTGCTATTTTGGGACAAAACCCAAAAAGTGAAATGCCTAATCCGAGCCGTCAAGCCGTATGACCTAAATCCTATCCCATAAATCCAAAAAGAAAATATAGGACATGATCTAATAAACAAATGTCGGACTGGCTGTATGAGCTGTCTCCATGTGATGTAGTCGTAAAATCTCCAATATCTGAATAATCACTACACACACAAAACAAACAAATACCAAGTGAAGTATAGGGGTACAAATGATATATAATCGATGTAATACCAATATAAAATATACTAGAAAAAATGCCCCCTACATCACATATTTATCTCTCCCTCTTTTTGTCTCAAACAGACAACTAGTGAGAAAAATAAACATATAAACGAATATCTAGCATGAGAACAATCGTATGAAGAAGATCTAGATAATCATGGGTAGCTAGCTAATAATAATCACAATATACCAAATCGTAGATAGAAAATAGTCAAAAAAATGAATCATTAGTATCAAGAAAGATGTGACTAAACAAATTAATGCAATATAAGAATCAATCATGAATAATCAATATCAATTGCATGTAAACAGTCCAAAATAACTCAGATGTACCAAAACATTGTAGTATCAGCATATATACTAAGCAAGTACAAAAACATAATTAAGACTCAAAAAGTCAACTTAGGTCGTTCGAACGTCAAAGCAGTGTCGCTTGAACGATATAAAGGTCTCATTTGATCCATGCTAAGAAACAACCCATAACAGTATGACATTGCGCGAAGCATCCATCTAACGAGCTAAAAGTCATTTAAACAATTTCAAAAAACTTGCATTCCATTTCTAAAAACGTGAAGGATTTATCCAACAAAGAAATTAACTCAAAACAACAATTGGAAGATCAAAACAGTAGCAAAACAGATTCAAACCAGAAAGTATGAGTTACATGCTAACATAGTATGCCTAAACATGGATACATAATGAATGGGCGTGAACTATAACAAATGAATCACAACTTAAACACATCGAAATGATCAAGATCTCTAATTGATAGCTAAATATCATCAAACTAAGTTTTAGGAAAATTAAAATATTGAGCTTAATGAACTAAACTAACAACATGCACACAATTTCGGAATTTTGATGATTCCATAAATAATAGCGTTTTGCCACGATTTTTCAATATTAGGATTCGTGGTGCAAACCCATTGTTCTTTTCCATCCAAACTCCCTTTTATATTCATATTTCTTTTCCTAATACTTTTGAGTTTTTTACTTTCTCACCTTAAAGAAAACCTATTAGCCTTTTTTGGCATATTATTCTTTTTATTGCCTTAATTTTTTCTTGGGCACTTTTAAATGGCGGCTTTCACGACAAGTTTATTATACTCTCACAGCCCTTTTTGATGCACACTCATCATTTTTCCAATTTAAGAAATATCTATCCTCACGGGCAACGATTCTTACATGCACACCTCCTCCTAAGTCTAATTGTGCATGAATGACAAAATTGAGAGGATAACGTCTCACCCAACTCAAATATGAATGAGAAGTCAAACATTCATGTAAGCTCATGCATGTGTATGCGATGACATATATACAAAGTCAAATCCAAATGCAAATTAACTTCGAAACAACCCATTAATCAATGGTTAAGATCATTCTAAGCATCTACAATTATAACTAAATGTCCTAGCCACACGAATAATGAAACGATGGGGGTCCCAGGACACCAATATGCCACATCAAACATGTAAGATCACAACACAAAAATAGACCAAAAATCTTTTTGTGTTTTCCAAAAAAAATATTTTTGACCCCAAAACTAAATATTTTTGTATTTTTCAAAAATATATGGAACCAAAAATCTTTTTGTATTTTATTATTTTTTAGCAAAATAAAATATTTTTGTATTTTTCCAAACAAGACTCAAATAAAAGGAAAAAAATATAATACAAAGAGATGCAAATGTCATAACACTAGCAAGAATATATATATCTTAAAGCAAACTAGCATATGACAAACGTGCTAACACAATCATCCTTAAAAAATATCATGAGAAGTACTATGTGCAAGCAAACAAGAGTTATGAAGTTTAATTCCAAAAGCCACTAAGTCCGATTTCCTAACCGAAGTAGGTGTGTAATGACACATGGGGGTTTTGGAAACTAACGAGACACTACACTTAAACTTCTTAGGGTCTTTTCTATGATCATAGAAAAAATGCCTAAGGTGACCTTTCCTACCACAATGCGAACATGTGTAAAAACGATGAGGAATAGGACCTTTAGGTTGACCTTTTCTAAAACCCTGGGATGTGGTTGATGCTCTAAAACAATCTATGATTTTGTCTTTAACATTTGAAGCACCAGAACAAGATAATCCACTACCATTACTACTTGATTCGTTTAAATCACTTTTCAACTTCAAAACTTTGGACTCAAGAAAAGAGTTAGACTCCTCAATTTTTAGGAACTCTTTCTTTAAATTTTCAATTAACCCTAGAAGGTTATCTTGATCCCCCTCAATGTGAGCAAACTTATCCCTAAGAATATTCTCGCGTGCATTATAATCATTAATCAAAGCAGTTATTTAACGACACAAACCCTAGAATTCTTAAAGTCCTGTAACTCTTTCTCTAAAACAAGGACTCTATTCTCACTCTCTTCCTTGGCTAATTTTAAAGAATTAAAGTCATCATATAAGCAAAAAACTTCTCTCTAATGATATGTCTCCGAGTTTGAAACGTTTACAAATATTCAATCATATTTTTAAATCGAGATTTTTTTCAAGAATTTCAATTCTTTTTGCAAACTTAAAATTCAAGAGATTTAATTCGTCAAAACTAGGAGAATTTATTGAGAGAAAAACAAAACAAGACAAGAGAGAGAAACCAACATAACTACCAAAAAGTATAAAAATAAGGATCTACACAAAAACTGAGTGCAACCTCTGACACCAATTGTAAATGTTAAAATTCTGAGCTAAAAGCTCATATACCAATTTGTAGGTTCCCTTTTTGTGTGTGCTTTAGGTGATTTTTTTCAAAACCTTTTTTCAATTTTAGTATGCACTAATTTTGTGAACCAATTTACTTAACCCAATTTTATGTTGTTAATCTCAAACATGCATCTAGTTTGATTAAGCAAGTAAAATAAAACAAAGTTCATAAAACACGCCGATGTACGAAGAAACCACTAAGGAAAAAAATTTCAGATGACCCCAGCCAGATAATCACTATGATACGGTATTACAAAGTATAGAAAATAGACTTACTCAACGGCTCGATTCCCACAAGTATTAATGCTCTTATGTTCATCAATTGCTCCTCCACAGTGCAACATATGAGTCCATCAACGTCCATAACACACGAATCCACGCATGCCTCGGTATCCACCAATACAGCTTTGGTAACCCCATACGATTTAGAAACCAGAGTTCACCACTTCTTCACCGTAGAACTCGATAAATAATTTGTTTAACAGAGATGAACAAACTCCAGATGGTGCATACCGATATCTATAAACATAATAGTTATGAAAGCTCGGATCTTGTAAACACAGAGGGTGGATTTAACTTTGGAAACCTTTGTAAAACAAGTGCAGAAAAACGTCTGGGTCCTGTTCTATATTTTATGTTCTGCATACACTATTTTTCTGAGCAAAAAGACACCTGAAATAAAAATATTGAGGTGACAGGTGGTTTGAATGATTTATCTATGTCATTATAACGATATGGCTCTGCCATTTGAATGACTTGTCCATGTCATTTGAACGATATAGAGATGTTATTTGAATGACTGCAGATGTCGTTTGAAGCATCTAAACTCAAGGAGATGTCTCATATGACTCTGAAAACGGATTAACTTAGAAAAATCAGTTTAAAACTTTTTAAAACACATTTAAATGAAATAACATCCTTAGAATATATTTACTGAGTTCCATAAATATTATGCATTTATAACTGAGAGATACTCGATATGTAATATGATATGAAGATGTAAAATGTTCACTAATAAACACGATATGATTTATCTTTGAAGCTTGGCCGCTACGTCTTCAAAATAATGTCATAGACTTAAGTAGGAATTGTGACAAGTAAAATTCTATCTATGATTCAAATTGGGTTTTGTCCGGAATAGTGCCAATACATAGAAATTGACACTATTTGAAAATTTGTCCTTACAAGTTAATTAAAAAAATCACCAGTATTTTTATTTATTATATTAATGGGTATATGTAACCTTAATGTTTGGGGATATTAAGTAATTAATAATAGCGAGCTTGGAATATAATTGGAGTTAAACGAGTGGAATTGAAAATATAATTATTTAGTGGAGTTAATTATATTTATTGGAGTCAGAATAGGATTCGGGTCGAATATGGTTTTCTTACCCATTAGGAGCCACAAATTTTCAAATCCCCAATCCTTACTATAGCCAATATAAATATGCAGCTCAACCTCTCATTTTTGTATCTCTTAAATTGACACAAATTTGGAATTGAGAGAAAATGATAGAAATAGGTGAACAATCATCAAGGAAAAAAAGAGTACACCCTCTTCTTGTGATATGCATAGCAAAGGAATATAATATAAGACTCAAGATTTCTTCTATGTCAGTTATGTTGTATTCTTCAACAAGTATAAACCTAATTCCTCCTTGTAGGGTTAGATATGTTATTGGATTTTTGTTATTCAACTTATACATAATATTAACTATTTTTGGAACATCCATTCCAATAATTGGTATCAAAGACTTGTTGATACTGCGTATAGGTTGAATATAACCATGTTGTCTGATTAAAATGAATGTTTTTTTCCATGGATGTTAGGTATAACATAGAACTGTGCTAATATCTGTTTTGCAGTGTTCTTGTCCCGCTATTATGGTCACATATGTTAATTTTTTTTATGTGATTGGATCCCAAGATGGTTTATTCGTGGTTATTTGTATTGCATCAGATGAATGTAATATTGATGTAGCATATGAACTCCTTCAAGGAGGTATAGGACCAATGTAATTGATTTACTGCTTCTGAGATAATCTAGAACATTTTTCAACATGTCAATAGGTGCAGTATCTGATGAAAGAATTTTGGATCAATTTTCGGGTTGGAGGGATTTCAACCACAATAACTTCGAGTAGGATTTTGGGTCGGGCGCATTGCCCAGCGCGACAATATTTGTAGAGGCAAACAATGATCATATTGGTTTATATTGAAGAGTTACATATTGACCATAATAGTTGGGGATTTTTTTTATTATGTTCTCTTATGATCTTTATTGCATTATTATTCATCTTTTGCTTGTTGGATTTTTAACATGTTTTAGCTGTACTCTTAATATGATGGACTCCATGGATAATTGATC
Source organism: Sambucus nigra (assembly GCA_949130495.1). Classification (NCBI taxonomy): domain Eukaryota; kingdom Viridiplantae; phylum Streptophyta; class Magnoliopsida; order Dipsacales; family Adoxaceae; genus Sambucus; species Sambucus nigra. The sequence continues at coordinate 541,913,934 of OX422211.1, read as the reverse complement.
CAACTTAGATGATATAGGTGCCCAAGTGACTAATTTATATTAATTTGATTTGTGGACATGAATATGTGTAGTTAGAAGATAAAATTTAATTTCCAACTTTTGCATTTTTTTAGTCATGGGAATACGAATTTTTTTATCACACATATGATTGATATATATTAAAATAGGGCATCCCGACATTTTTCTATGACATATCAAATGACCTAGTATTTCAAATTAATTAGAATTGGATGCATTATTTTTTGATAACCCTCACAAAATTTTCTAAATTACTAAGTGATAGTTGGAATTTGTATAGAGAAAATCCCACGGTATCCACTAATGATTTGTAGAAAGGTCAATTAATTTAAGCTTCCCCATCTGATCGAGTTAGTTGTGGTCTTCGATTACAAGTTTCTTTTATGCAAAGTTTAAGGCTCATGTTTTCATAGGAATTCTCCCTAACGGAGAGGTCAATTGCAAAATGAGATAGTCTAAAATTAATTGGTGGTACACATTTAGACACTAAATAATAGTATCCTCCCCATCGGAGTCAATGCTATTATTTTGTGGGACCAAAGAGTTAGCTATTTAATTTTATGTGGCATAGTCTTTATCTAGAAGATAAAATTAAAAGGAAACGGCTTGTCTAATTTAATAATTGAAGAGTATACATTCTCGCATGAAAGCATGCTATTTAATTGTAATTGGAATGCTGATGAATTCTCCTAAAATTGGTAGAGGGAACCTTAATTTTAAATTTGAATTCAAGAAGTTTTATGCCCTTTTTTGATTATAAGTGTTAAAATGGGAATCTCTTTCAATCCTATTTTTATCGTTCTCAAAGAAAATAAATTAATTAGGCCGAATTACATAATTTCAATATTGTGTTGACTACTGAAGAGTACACATATGTGCTCAATGAGAATTGTCCCGAGAAACCTGGTGAGGGGGAGACCAAAATGGAAACCCAATTTTACAAAAATTAGATCAAGGCTGATGACATGGCACAATGCTACATTTTGACATATATGTTAAGTGTTATAGAGCATGATCATTAGTTATGACATGATGATGAACCACAAAGATTTATTTTGGGATCAAAACCGTGATGTAAGGCAGGTTTCCCTAAAGAATCTCATAAACACGCATATGTCTGAAAGGACCCAGTGAGCGATCATTTCTAAAAATGGTATCTCTTCTCAATAATATTAAAATCCTTGGAGTGGAAATTGATGGGGAAATCCAAGTCAATGTAATTATCCAATTGATGATTGAGTCTTTTGAGCAGTTCGGCCTGACACTACACCAAATCCTGCCAATGGTCACGCCCAGTGGGTCACGGCCCAAGTCCGCGACCAGCTGGTCGCGGACTTGGGCCGTGACCGACTCAATATTTGGCGTGACCATATTTATTATGACACTAAATTATCGATGTTTTGGAAGTGGTCACGGACCAAGTCCGTGACCACAGTGGTCGCGGACTTGGGCTGTAACTAGGTCGTGACCATCTTAGCGCCAAACTCGCTCTAAATTTCCCTCCAAGCTTGGTCGCGGATGGGTCACGGCCCAAGTCCGTGACCCATGGCATGACAAAGAAGAGAGAACACACATTGAGGGTCATGACTTAGGGCCGTGACCATTTCTGGATGTGGGTCACGGCTATGGGCCATGACCATCCCTCATTCAAGCACTAGGGTTGATAAAAAAGGGTCGCGCATCACAGATTGAGGGTCACGGCTATGGGTCGTGACCATTTCTTGGTATGGGTCACGGCTATGGGCCGTGACCATAGGTAGTATACATCCCACTTAGCTTCACTAATGGGTCGCGGTGGGTGGGTCATGGCTCTAGGCCGTGACCATTGTTAATCCTAAAACAAAACAAAGCGCCTCAAAATTTTCATTTCCCCGCTCATCTTGTTTATTCTTCTGCCCCAAACTATGGGAAAGGTGCGATGCGGGTATGGTCAATACCGTATAGAGTTATTTCTTCCCCAAATGATGGTAGCAGGTGCGAGGTTTCTTCCCCAAATGCTGGTAGCAGGTGCGGGTTTTAAAGGGTTCGTACGGCCGTGCATGGAGGTTGAGAGGGTTTTAGAGGGCAAAGCATTTGGTTGGTTCGGTGAGGGTTATTGAGGCAGGGGAGATTTTCAACTGAGTTACGATTTTCAACTGGGTTCGGTGAGGGTTGTTGGGTTTGGGTCTCGATTTTCAACTGGGTTTAAGTCCAAGTAAAAAGACGCAAGCAGAAAATGGTGAGTACTTGTTATTTTTAGAAGTAAATTAGGTGTGTACTGATATTGGGATCTCCAGAAATTGAATCCTGAATTTTAGTTGAAGCAAAGGCATATTTTAGAAGTAAATTCGGTGAGTACTAGTTATTTTTTACTAATCCTGTATTTTTCTATATTTGAGATTGAGTTCATGACTTAATTCCTATCATGTTATAGAATTTGACCAATCATCTAATCGAATTTGAAAGGCATTTTAACACCCTTGAATCCAATAGATTTTCTGAAAGTGGTGGAGTCCAATTGAATTGTCGACCTTTTCGAAGTAAGCATGGAGCTCCAAGGTATGGCAAATGCTTATTGCTATCTTATGTAGCACCTTGTATGAAAATTATTTTTTACCATGCTACTTCAACTATGAACACTTATTCTTACTCTTTAGAAAACTACTTAAAGAACATCAAGCTGCTTAGAGTCTAATTAGAAAGGCTGAAAGTGTTTTGTTACTAAAAAAGTTTATACCTACAAGTCTAATGGCAAGAAGAAGTAGGAAAAAAGATCAGGAACAGGTTATGAGACCTCAGGCAACTCATGGGTCTTAAGGAGGTGTGAAAAATCCCAAGGGAAAGTTTCTTATTTGAAAACACTCATGACATTGGAAGAAGAATTATATAGTTTTCCTGAACAAACAAAAACAATGAAAGTATATTTCATTCATTTGTCATTGAATCATGTTTTTTGGTTTGTACATGTAATAACCCTCGCTTATGAGAACGTATTTTATAATAATTACTAGGTATGGTAATTAGATATAAGTGTTGGGTTATTATTTGAATGCTAATTTATTGAAGCAAAGCTAATATTCACTATAAGTTTCTATATATACCATAACTATGGCTGAATATTGCTATGATATGCTTATTAATATCATACGAATTTAAAATGATATTTGGCTTAATAATGAGACCGGAACTTAAATTGATTTATTAAATGTCCAAATGATAATTTGTAGGCCGCAGTTGATTCCGGAACGTGCGAGATAGGCAAATAATGTGCCATTATGTATTTTGAGGTTTTGGGCACTTTTGACTGGTTATACCTCAATTATGCTGTTGCGTATTATTTTATCGCAATATTAATTAATTAAGTGGGATTTTGTCTTAATCCACGACTTAGTCTTACTAAGTCTTCTAATTTCCCAAATTTTATTTCCTAAACCTAGAGAGAACTAGAGAGAGGAAGAGAAGGGTAGAAAGAAAGAAAAGAGATTGAAGATTTGAGAGAGATTCTTGCTCCTACACCAAGAAAACCTGCAATTGCTGAATTGAGGCAAGTTTCTACTTGCTATTTGTGGTTTAAGATAAATGATTTGTGTGATAATGGTGTATTAACCATAGTTTAACTAGTTTAGGGTTTTTAGTGTAATTGTTGGATTTGGATCATGGTTGAATAAATTGGATGAGTATTAATGGTGGTGGTAGTTATTAGTAACATTTATGTTGTGTTGATGTTAATAAATGAGTTGGTTAGATTGGATTTGGGTTGGGAAGAAATTTGGAGTCAAAGACTCCATAAGAACAACTTGGAACTTCTGCAGAACCGAATCGATTCGGCCTGGCCGAATCGATTCGCTGTTATGCAGTTTTCAGGGTCGAGTGATCCGAATCAATTCGGCTTGGTCCGAATCGATTTGGCAATTATACAGAAACCCAATTTTCCTGACCGAATCGATTCGGCTTGGTCCGAATCGATTCGTCAACTATGCAGAATCCCATATTTTCTGGACGAATCGATTCGGCTAGGCCGAATCGATTCGGAAACCCTGCACTTTTTCTATTTCTTTTCTTTTTCAATTTTAACCCTTTTTTTAGGACTAGTAATTTGGGACCTTCTTAAATGAAGTAAATATAGGGTCTTAGAGTATTAGTTGAGTTTGGTCGACACCCTAGACTCGAAGGGGTTCATCTAGGGTTCATTTTAGGGTGGGAGGTTTAAAGTAATGTTCAGGCATTACTTCTCTCGTATAGCTTTATAATAGCCTAGGAGATCTTAGAGTCAAATTTGGAGACTTTAGGAGTTATTGTGAGTTAGGTTTGACTTGATGGTCTATTATGAAGCCAAAAAGGAGGCTTTGGAAAATAATTTGGGGAGTCTAACTATTGATCGAGGATGTTATGACGATAGGAAATACGTATAGTTCCGGATAACCTTAATGCATTTGATAAAATGTGAAATGGATAAAGTAAATGATAATTTACTAAATCAGGTAATGGAAATTAATAAAATGGGTGTTACACACCTCTCTAAATACCATCTTAAGGGAAGTCCGTGCGTGAGGTGAAGCTCCCTGGCTAGTGAATGCAGGGTGGATATAGTCCTAGGCCATATGAACACTTGTTTTATATTTTTCTGCGATGGGTAGGAGATTCTGGGTGTGGTCTTGACTACCCCGCAGGCATATCGCCGCTTCCCGACGTTTCGATAGGATCCCAGGTTGTCTTATGTTAGGCCCTGGAAGATGATGGTTATTTAGAGACGCGCACAGTGGGGAAACCCGGACGGGCGGTCTTAGAATCGTTATATTTATATTTATAATTATTCTATTATCGAGTTGGACTCGATGGAACATTAATGCCATAAAGAGCAAAGCATATGCCACAAAGAGCATACAATTGAGATAAGTGCCATAAAGAGCACATGGTAATAAATGCATTCCTGATAAGGAATGGAAAGAAGATGGAATTAAAAATGATGAAAGATGAAAAAGGCTTATAAGTACTTTTAATTCTTGTATAATTGGATTTCATATTAATAATCATTTATCTGTCTTAGTTCTTTATATGATGTTACCATGCTAGATTATCATCCATGCTTACTTGGACATTATTGTCATACCTGTCATTTATCTAGTGATCATATCAAACCGGCCTCTGATCGGTTCTTCATTTTCTTGTTGTGTATATATCTTCTATATTCGTTCAGGTGTTCCGTCGCAAGGTCGCCCGTAATGACTATCTTTTCTCTGAGTCTTTTGAGGAGCCGTGACATTTTGCGGGGATCACGGGATATTTTGTGTAGACGCCCCTATTATTGTTTTCTAGATAAGATCAGTCTTTATTCAGGCGTGTGGCCCAAATGGTTGTAATTGTATAATTGATGTATTATGTAACACGTGAACTTATTGTATGTCGTATGGATGGTATTGACCGACGCTTCATTCGGTACTTTCTTATCTATTTAATTACATATATATGTTTGTGGGAGTTTCCATCCTCTTTTTCTATTGTGGGTTGTTGAAAGTGTTTTCTTTAAGTTACAAACTAAATTTTTTTGATAACCCGTTTTCTGGAGTATTGTGTGGTTATTCCTGATACTCTGTATGATTATTGTGATGCTGAGAATGGTATCTATCTATGACTACTATTTCATTGGGGTTTAGGGCTGGCCACCCTTTATTTCGGATAGCGGCTTGTCACAGATGGTATCAGAGCCTCAGGTTCTAGAGTCTTTACGATCTATGCGGACTTGTCACGTTCTACCGTAGCGTTCTTTGATTTAGAGCTTAATGTTAGGATTTTCTTGTTGCTTATATATGCGATCTTCTGCTAGTTAGATTGTTTTATAATATTCTAACTCTATCTCTTCTCTATCTCAGATGCCGCCAAAGAGAGGACGTCCCGCTAGACGCAATAGGGTTGTTGAGGATGAGGTTGGTCCTCCACCGCCGCCACCGGGGAATATCAGTGTCGCTGATGTGGCAAATATCGTGGCCCAAGCTGTTAATGTAGCGATGACTGAAGTGGCACAACAAATTCCAGAAGCTCAAGCGAGAGGACAAGAAGTACTGGTTCCTACGGGACCTTCTCAGTGGGAACGGGTAAGAAAGTCTTTCCTAAAGGGTCATTCCCCAGAATTTGAGGGAGGTTCTGACGTTATAAAGGCAAACCAGTGGAAGAAGGACATGCAACGTCATCTTAGGATGGTGGAATGTAGTGAGGAGAAAAAGTAAATCCTCGTTACCTTTAAGCTTGTCGGATCGGCCTTCCACTGGTGGGAGTCAATGACGACACCCGAACAAAGGGATACAATGTCAATCACAAATTTTTGGGCTTTGCTTGATGGAAAGTATTTCCCTCCCACAGTTCAAAGGGAGATGCAGAGGAAGCTTCAAGATTTAGTACAAGGGGAGAGATCAGTTGCCGAGTACGAAGAAGAGTTTACTCGGTTATCAAGCTTTATACCGGACGAAGTGACTCCGGAAGCGAAGAGGATCTCCAGATTTATAGGAGGTTTGCACTGGCGAATAAAACAACATTTGCTTGGAAATCTATCTTTGGTAACCTTTGGGGACGTGATGAATGCTGCTTTACTTCACTGTCAAGAGCATAGATTATTTGTGCAAAACAATAAGAGGGCTGCAGCAATGGGGCAAGTGGTGAAACCGGGAGGAAATGGGAGCGGAGGGGGGACATCTTCTTCGTCCCAATCCTCGGGGAACAAGCAGAAAGATAGGGATCCTCAGCAAGGGGATTTGTCCAAGCGTCAGCATTTCGGTGGGTTTAATGCTGGTGGCAATAATAATAATAATAGGCCGGGTCAAGGCGGTCAACAACAACAACAGGGAGGTAGAGGTGGAAATAGAGGTAGGGGCCAGCAGGGCCGGGGTGCGGGGAAATTTTGAAACAATCAAGGTAGGAATCAGGAGAATGCAGCTAATAAATGTTTTCAGTGTGGGGAGTTGGGCCATTATAAAAGGGCGTGTCCTCATTTGGTTGGAGGGCATCTTCCTAGGTCCCCACAGCAACCGTATGTGCAGTTTCCGCCCCAGGCGCCTAATCCGATTGTTCCTCCTCAGCAGGGGCAATTGCAGTATGGACGGGTTTACCATATTCAGGAGGCTATGCTTCCTCCAGCTCCTCCAGCACCGTCAGAAATCGAGGGTAAGTTTCTCATTCATGGTCATATAGGTCGAGTACTATTTGACACGGGTGCTACACACTCCTTTATTTCTAGAAGTTTTTCCCAGACCACAGGTTTGATAAAATCTGCTGAAAGTACCTTCACTAGCGTTGAATCCTCTATGGGCGATGGTTCATTGATTTTCTTTGTTTGTAAAAACGTAGGGATTAATCTTGGTAACTTGTGTTTCGAGGCTGAATTTCTCGTCCTTGATATGGTCGGGTACGATGTAATATTGGGTATGGATTGACTAGTGAAATACCGCGCGATAGTAAATTGTTACGGGAAAAGCATAGTTTTTATAGTTCCGGGACAAGAAATGTTCCTGGTTGTTATGCCTTGTATGGAAGGGAGTACGAGTGCTTATTTATATTGTATTGCGGAAGATGCATCTAGGGATGTTGTGGTTCCCCTACATTTTCTTCCGATTGTTAAAGATTTTGAAGATATTTTTCGGGAGATACCGGGATTACCTCCAAGTCGGGAAATATAGTTTGTGATTCATTTAATGCCGAGAACTCGACCAATTTCTAAAGCTCCATATCGAATGTCTCTTGTGGAGATGAGGAAGTTGAGAGACCAGATTCAACAGCTATTGGAGCAGGGGTTTATTAGGCGTAGCACATCGCCATGGGGTGCTCCGGTATTGTTTGTGAAGAAGAGAGACGGTTCTCTCCGGTTATGCGTGGACTATAGGGAGTTGAATAAAGTCACCATCCGGAATAAATACCCTTTACCTCGCATCGATGATTTGTTTGATCAACTTAGGGGAGCGTCATACTTCTCCAAAATCGATTTGAGGATGGGGTATCATCAATTGAGGATACGGGCGCAAGATGTATCCAAGACGGCATATATGACCCGTTACGGATCCTATGAATTCTTGGTTATGCCCTTTGGGCTAACCAATGCTCCGGCTGTATTTATGGATCTTATGAACAGGGTGTTTCGGGATTTCCTTGACCAGTTTGTTATTGTATTCATCGATGACATCCTAGTCTATTCTCAGACAGAGTCTGATCATGCTACTCACTTACAGTTGGTCCTGCAGAGATTGAGGGATCACAAATTGTATGCAAAGTTTGAGAAATGTGGCTTTTGGTTGAAGGAAGTTCAATTTCTGGGTCATGTGGTGTCATCTCAGGGTGTATCTGTGGATCCTGGAAAGGTGATTGCGGTGAGCGAGTGGGGTCAGCCCACGACCCCCACTGAGGTTCGTAGTTTTCTGGGCTTGGCGGGTTATTACCGTCGATTTATTAAGGGTTTTTCAAAGATCACTATCCCGTTGATTGGGACGGTTCATGTTAAGCTGCATTTGATGAGCTCAAAGAGAGACTAACTTCGGCTCCAGTCCTTGCATTGCCAAAACCGGGATTGGAATATCTAGTCTTCACCGATGCATCTCTTCAAGGGTTAGGAGGTGTTCTTCAGCAAGAAAGACAAGCTATTGCTTACGCTTCTCGTAAGTTGAAGCCTCACGAAAGGAACTATCCGGTGCATGACTTAGAGTTTGCCGCAGTTGTCTTTGCCTTGAAGGTATGGAGGCATTATCTCTTGGGGGAAAAGTTTAGTCTTTTCACCGACTATAAATCGCTACAATATTTATTTTCCCAAAAGGACTTGAATATGCGTCAGCATCGTTGGTTGGAGTTTGTGAAGGACTACCAATTTGATATCCATTACCATCCTGGAAAGGCGAACGTAGTAGCGGATGCCTTGAGTAGGAGGCCCGAGGGAGACTTAGCTAATGTGTGGAAAGCTAAGTGGAGAGAGATCAGTCAGGAGGATGAGGGGGTAAGGGCATTCATTTCCGTGATGACCGTTACTCCTACGATTATAGCGAGAATTGTGGAAGCCCAGGGAAGAGATAAAGGTTGTCAAGACCATATACACCGACTGTTGTCCGAGGGAGCGGAGTCGTATTCGATTGGTTCTACGGGTGGACTACGCTTCCATGGAAGACTTATTATTCCTGAAGATGGGGACTTGAGACGAGCTGTGATGGCGGAATCTCACGGGTCAAAGTTTACGGTACATCCAGGTGGGGACAAGATGTACCAAGATATGCGCCGTCAGTATTAGTGGGCTGGTATGAAGAGGGATGTCTCGGAGTTTGTATCCCAATGCACTACTTGTCAGTTGGTTAAGATTGACCACCAACGACCGACAGGTTTATTACAACCGTTGGAGATTCCAGTATGGAAATGGGAAAGCATTTCGATGGACTTCATTACGGGCTTACCTAGATCACAGAGAGGTCATGACTCGATATGGGTGATTGTCGACCGTTTAACTAAGTCGGCACACTTCTTGCCTGTATGTACGGATTATGATACCGCTCGCTACGCCCAATTGTTCATCGAGGAGATCGTTAGACTTCATGGGGTACTTGTAAATATTGTTTCTGACCGAGATAAAATATTTGTGTCCCACTTTTGGCGAAGTTTTCAAGAGGTCATGGGAACCGAGTTGAAGTTAGGCTCTTCCTATCATCCTCAAACAGATGGTCAAACTGAAAGGGTAAACCAGATGTTGGAGGATATGCTTCGTATGTGCATGCTTGATTTTAAAGGCGATTGGGAACAATACCTCCCATTGGTTGAGTTTGCTTATAACAACTCATACCAATTTACTATTGGAATGGCACCTTATGAAGCTTTGTATGGCCAACCATGTAGATCGCCCGCTTGTTGGTTGGAAGTGGGTGATAACAAATTTCTTAGACCTGAAATGATCCAAGAAACTTCTTCAAAGATTGAACTTATTCTAAATCGCATTCGGACAGCTCAGGATCGTCAAAAGAGCTATGCCAATGCGTGTAGGAGACACTGGAGTTAGAGGTTGGAAACCAAGTATTGGTGCGAGTGTCTCCAATGAAGGGCATTAAACGTTTCGGGAAGAAAGGAAAGCTTGCATTGCGTTTCGTTAGACCTTTCCTAGTTATTGAAAAAGTTGGTCCCGTAGCGTATCAACTTTCTTTACCGGAGCCTTTGTAACAAATCCACGATGTATTTCATGTCTCCTCCTTAAAGAAGTATAGAAGGTGTGAGGGTGCCCTTTGGCACATCCCTTTTGAAGATATCGACTTGCAACCCGATGTTTCATATGAAGAACAACCGGTTGCTATTCTTGAGTATGGGGATCGCAAGTTAAGGTCTCGTGTGGTGACCTTAGTGAGATTTCAATGGAGTCATCACAATGCAAAATAATCAACGTGGGAGCGTGAGGACGAGATGCGGGAGAAATATCCACATCTTTTCTTGTAAGGTACGCCCGAATTTTGGGGACAAAATTCCCTCATAAGGGGGGGAGTATGTAATAACCCTCGCTTATGAGAACGTATTTTATATTAATTACTAGGTATGGTAATTAGATATAAGTGTTGGGTTATGATTTGAATGCTAATTTATTGAAGCAAAGCTAATATTCACAATGAGTTTCTATATATACCATAACTATGGGTGAATATTGCTATGATATGCTTATTAATATCATACGAATTTAAAATGATATTTGGCTTAATAATGAGACCGGAACTTAAATTGATTTATAAAATGTCCAAATGATAATTTGGAGGCCGCAGTTGATTCCGGAACGTGCGAGATAGGCAGATAATGTGCCATTATGTATTTTGAGGTTTTGGGCACTTTTGACTGGTTATACCTCAATTATGCTGTTGCGTATTATTTTATCGCAATATTAATTAATTAAGTGGGATTTTGTCTTAAGCCACGACTTAGTCTTACTAAGTCTTCTAATTTCCCAAATTTTATTTCCTAAACCTAGAGAGAACTAGAGAGAGGAAGAGAAGGGTAGAAAGAAAGAAAAGAGATTGAAGATTTGAGAGAGATTCTTGCTCCTACACCAAGAAAACCTGCAATTGCTGAATTGAGGCAAGTTTCTACTTGCTATTTGTGGTTTAAGATAAATGATTTGTGTGATAATGGTGTATTAACCATAGTTTAACTAGTTTAGGGTTTTTAGTGTAATTGTTGGATTTGGATCATGTTTGAATAAATTGGATGAGTATTAATGGTGGTGGTAGTTATTAGTAACATTTATGTTGTGTTGATGTTAATAAATGAGTTGGTTAGATTGGATTTGGGTTGGGAAGAAATTTGGAGTCAAAGACTCCATAAGAACAACTTGGAACTTCTGCAGAACCGAATCGATTCGGCCTGGCCGAATCGATTCGCTGTTATGCAGTTTTCAGGGTCAAGTGATCCGAATCGATTCGGCTTGGTCCGAATCGATTTGGCAATTATGCAGAAACCCAATTTTCCTGACCGAATCGATTCGGCTTGGTCCGAATCGATTCGTCAACTATGCAGAATCCCATATTTTCTGGACGAATCGATTCGGCTAGGCCGAATCGATTCGGAAACCCTGCACTTTTTCTATTTCTTTTCTTTTTCAATTTTAACCCTTTTTTTAGGACTAGTAATTTGGGACCTTCTTAAATGAAGTAAATATAGGGTCTTAGAGTATTAGTTGAGTTTGGTCGACACCCTAGACTCGAAGGGGTTCATCTAGGGTTCATTTTAGGGTGGGAGGTTTAAAGTAATGTTCAGGCATTACTTCTCTCGTATAGCTTTATAATAGCCTAGGAGATCTTAGAGTCAAATTTGGAGACTTTAGGAGTTATTGTGAGCTAGGTTTGACTTGATGGTCTATTATGAAGCCAAAAAGGAGGCTTTGGAAAATAATTTGGGGAGTCTAACTATTGATCGAGGATGTTATGACGATAGGAAATACGTATAGTTCCGGATAACCTAAATGCATTTGATAAAATGTGAAATGGATAAAGTAAATGATAATTTACTAAATCAGGTAATGGAAATTAATAAAATGGGTGTTACACACCTCTCTAAATACCATCTTAAGGGAAGTCCGTGCGTGAGGTGAAGCTCCCTGGCTAGTGAATGCAGGGTGGATATAGTCCTAGGCCATATGAACACTTGTTTTATATTTTTCTGCGATGGGTAGGAGATTCTGGGTGTGGTCTTGACTACCCCGCAGGCATATCGCCGCTTCCCGACGTTTCGATAGGATCCCAAGTTGTCTTATGTTAGGCCCTGGAAGATGATGGTTATTTAGAGACGCGCACAGTGGGGAAACCCGGACGGGCGGTCTTAGAATCGTTATATTTATATTTATAATTATTCTATTATCGAGTGGGACTCGATGGAACATTAATGCCATAAAGAGCAAAGCATATTCCACAAAGAGCATACAATTGAGATAAGTGCCATAAAGAGCACATGGTAATAAATGCATTCCTGATAAGGAATGGAAAGAAGATGGAATTAAAAATGATGAAAGATGAAAAAGTCTTATAAGTACTTTTAATTATTGTATAATTGGATTTCATATTAATAATAATTTATCTGTCTTAGTTCTTTATATGATGTTACCATGCTAGATTATCATCCATGCTTACTTGGACATTATTGTCATACCTGTCATTTATCTAGTGATCATATCAAACCGGCCTCTGATCGGTTCTTCGTTTTCTTGTTGTGTATATATCTTCTATATTCGTTCAGGTGTTCCGCCGCAAGGTCGCCCATAATGACTATCTTTTCTCTGAGTCTTTTGAGGACCCGTGACATTTTGCGGGGATCACGGGATATTTTGTGTAGACGCCTCTATTATTGTTTTCTAGATAAGATCAGTCTTTATTCAGGCGTGTGGCCCAAATGGTTGTAATTGTATAATTGATGTATTATGTAACACGTGAATTTATTGTATGTCGTATGGATGGTATTGACCGACGCTTCATTCGGTCCTTTCTTATCTATTTAATTACATATATATGTTTGTGGGAGTTTCCATCCTCTTTTTCTATTATGGGTTGTTGAAAGTGTTTTCTTTAAGTTACAAACTAAATTTTTTTGATAACCCGTTTTCTGGAGTATTGTGTGGTTATTCCTGATACTCTGTATGATTATTGTGATGCTGAGAATGGTATCTATCTATGATTCCTATTTCATCGGGGTTTAGGGCTGGCCACCCTTTATTTCGGATAGCGGGTTGTCACAATACAACCGGTAACTGGTGTATAGATACAGGAGCAATTAATCATGTATGCAACTCTTTATAGGGGTTCCAGGAAACATGAGGCTAAGTATTGGAGAGATGCACTTGACTATGGGATATGATACGAGAGTAGAAGTAGTTTCTATGGGAGATATCCATTTAAGTTTTTGCAGTAACAAAATTTTCTTTTGAATAACTCTTTTTACGTACCTTCCATTATAAGGAATTTTATTTCAGTTTCAAGTTTGGCACTTTATGAATATTCAGTTTGTTTTAATGATATAGTTATTATTGAGAAAATAAATCTTTTATTTGTTCTGGTACAATCGTGGATAATTGTCATATTGTGAATCCTATCTCTCCCACGCAATAAATCAATATTTTTCATAATTCAACTCGATCAAGTTTAAAGAGAATGGAACCTTCTCAGTAAACTAAACGTGTCATTAGCACTTATGCCTAGGTCATATTAGTCTTAAAAGGATTCATAGATTGATCGTAAGTGGGCAACTAAGCTCATTGGAAGTGGAGACACTTCCATTTTATGAATCCTATTTAGAAGGTAAAATGGCTAAGAGGTCATTCTTGGCCAAGGGATATAAAGTCAATGAACTTTTGGAATTAGTTCATTCTGATCTATGTGGGCCTATGAAAACACGGGTAAGAGGGGGATTTGAGTATTTGATAACTTTCATCGATGACTACTCAAGGTTCGAGTATATTGACCTAATGCACTATAAGTGTGAAGCCTTTGAGAAATTCAAAGTATATAGGGTAAACGTGGAAAATAATTTAGGTAAAAGTATCTAGACACTGCGTTCTTATCGTAGTGGTGAGTGCCGTTTAGGGAGTTTAGGCATTATCTAGAAGATGAAGAGATCACCACCTAATTTTTTGCACCTAGTATGCCTAAAAAAATGGTGTAGTAGAGAGGATGAACATAAATCTTTTATATATGCTTAGGTCCATGATGAGTTATATAGATTTCCCTGATTATTTTTGGGGACACGCTTTAGAAACGAAGATATATATGCTAAACTTAGTACTTTTAAAGATTGTCTCTACTACACCCATAAAATTATGGACCGGGCATAATCCCAGCCTGCGGCACATTCAGATCTGGGCTAGTCCAACATATGTTCTAAAGAGGGATCCCAGTAGGTTAAAATCAAGGATAAAGATGTGTTTATTTTTTGGATATCCCAAAGGAACCAAAGGTGGTTTATTCTATGATCTTAAGAATCAGAAGGTCATTGTCATCACCAATTCCCTATTCCTAGAAGAAAATTATATGATGGATCATAAATCCAGAAGTAAAATTGTTCTAGAAGAGTTAAAAGGAGACCAACCAATTTCTTCAACACCACAAGTACATGATGAGACAACACACCGTGTTAACACTAGTGCACCAATATAGGGACTACCTCATCATAGTGGGAGGGTTGTTCGTCAACCTGAACGATTTATATTATTGGGAGAGTCTTATGATGAGGTCCCTGATGAACTTGAAATCAATAACTATAACTATAGTGAGGCTATCCAAGACAAAGATGTAAATATTTGGATGAAAGTTATGAATTCTGAGATGGGATCTATGTATTCCAATTAAGTTTAGAATCTTATAGATCCACCCAAAGAAATAACACCCATAGGACGTAAATGGGTCTATAAGAGGAAGATATGAGTAGATGAGAAGGTAGAAACCTACAAGGCAAGGCTTACAGTGAAAGGGTTTACTCAGAAAGAAGGGATCAATTATGAGTAAACTTTCTTGGCGGGAGTTATGCTAAATTCCATTTGGATTATCTTATCCATTGTGTATCATCTTGATTATGAAATTTGCCAAATGGACATCGAGACTGCATTGCTTAACATGAATATTGATGAGTGCATCTACATAGTGAAACCATAAGGTTTTATAGATAAAGGCCAATATAACAAGGTATGTAAGATTAAGAAGTACATTAATGGACTTAAGCATGAATCTAGATCTTGGAACATTCATTTTGATAAAATAATCAAATCTTTTAGTTTTGATCAATGTCCGGATGAGGCTTGTGTGTACAAGAATTGCAACATAACCATAATGATGTTATTGGTCCTATATGTGGATGATATTCTACTAATTGGAAATGATGTTGGGGAGTTGTCTACTGTGAGAGTGTGGTTATCCATCCAATTTGAATTGAAGGACTTGGGAGAATCTAGTCGCATTCTTGGGATCAAGCTTATGCGATATCTCAAGAATAAGATGTTAGGTCTGTCACAAGCTTCTCATATAGACTTCATTATTTTTCAGATTTAGCATGCACAATTCCAACAAAGGGTTCGTTCCTTTCAAACATGGAATATCTCTATCAAAGGATTAATGTCTTAAGACATCTAATGAGATAGAGAAAGTAAAGGGTATCCTATATGTTCAATTGTTGGGAGCCTTATACATACTATGTTATGAACTAGACATGATATTTGTTTTGATGTTAACATGGTTAGTAGATATCGGTCTAACCCTGGAAAAGAATAATGGATTGAGATAAAGAACATGCCTAAGTACCTGAAAAGTATAAGAGATTACATGCTAGTTTACCAGGCATAAAGTCTTTTACCCATTAGGTACACTGACTAAGATTTTCAATCAGATAAGGATCCCATAAAATTTACCTGGGGACATGTATTTATCCTACAAGGGAGAGTGAGATGAATTGAAACATGGATTTGGGTCTAAGTGAAATATTGTTATGGTAATAGACTAAAATCATACTTTACATAATAGTTTTAATTATGAATTTATTACTTGATTAATAA
Organism: Sambucus nigra; assembly: GCA_949130495.1. Classification (NCBI taxonomy): domain Eukaryota; kingdom Viridiplantae; phylum Streptophyta; class Magnoliopsida; order Dipsacales; family Adoxaceae; genus Sambucus; species Sambucus nigra. The sequence continues at coordinate 541,897,919 of OX422211.1, read as the reverse complement.
ATTAGTTTTTTCCATTTAAATAGGAATCATGTATAGCATAGTGTTTGCGTTGTGTGTGTGTATGTGTGTATATATATATATTGTTGGTTTCTTTTATTCCTCATAGTAGGTGATATGGTTTGTAGATCATATCTCCCGTTCTTATGAAATATAAGTCTCTCGTTCACAGTCTTAGATGTACCTGAACACACCATTCGTAGGGTAGTTGCACAATATTTTAGTAGGTTTATCTTGATACGAGAAACGATATATTTTGACTTATTATGCTAGTACAATTTTTGTGTATTGAACTGGACCACCTTGAGGTCATTATCTTTATACTAATTTCATAAGACAATGTAAAAATCATGATTATTAAATTTAATTAAGCTCTTAATCATGATGTACTTGATGGATACGTGCATTAGTTGATTATTGATTGGATCTATTACGTGATATTCATTATTGCATGAATATGCTTGATGGATTGGGTGGTGGTCAATAATGTATGGTGAAATTCAATTATGGATGGAATGCACGTCTCAGTGTAAATATTGGTGATACCTTCTTAAGAAGATTATACGTTTTTATGTGTCAAACACTGTAGGTTTATTATGTTAAATAAGTTAAGTTGGACTGCTTAAGGAATTAACGAAGTTAATTAACATAAATTGTGAGTAATTTATTTTGTTAATAGGTATATGTAACCTTAATTTTTGGGGATATTAAGTAATTAATAATAGGGATCTTGCAATATCATTTGACTTAAAGGAGTGGTATTGGAAATATAAGTTTTTAGTGGAACTAATTTTACTTAATGGAATAGGAATAAGATCCTGGTTGGATTAGACTTTCCTACCCATTGGGAGCCACAACTTTTCAACTCCCCAGGGTCCTTCATGTAGATAATACAAATATGCATCTCACCCTCTCATTTTTGTATCTCATTAATTGACACAAATTCAAAATTGTGAAAAACTGATACAGAGAGGTTAACATTTATCACGAAAACAACGAGTCCACCGTCTTCTCGTGATTGTCATAGCAAAGGAATTAAATAGAAGACTTGGGATTTCCTCTGCGGCAGTTGTTGTGTGTTCTTCAACACGTATGACCATAATTTCTCCTAGTACGGTTAGATAGGTTATTTGATTTTTTATTCAACTTATGCGTAATAGTAACTATTTCTAGGACAACTGTTCCAAGTCTACTAACCCCCACTCACCACTTGTGATTTGTCATAGAGCATTAAATACCCCTAAAAATCATCACCAACCACCTTCAAGATCTTCCACCGACACTCCATCATTCCATTATAGAGGAATGGCTCACCTATGGTCGCCCATGCCTCTATTATAACTTTCTAGTTGCTCCCAGTAGCTGGCTATATAAAGCATGCTTGGGCTTCCCCAAGCATAACAAACTATAACTAGAGAAAAGGTATCAAAAATTGTATTTAACATTTATTAATAGGGTTCAGGCCACCTCCAGACCTTACATTGTATATCATGCGCCTTATCTAGGTGACTTAGCATGTTTCCCTATCTCGTGATTCATAAGTAAGTAAGAAGTACTTAAATAAGACAATTATTTTCTCCCTACAAGTTCTCTACTTATTACAAAGACTCCAGACTTCATTGAATTTCCTTGATTGATGTCTAAGGCTGGTCACATTTGTATCATTCACCTTCATATCGAATATATTATAGAGAAATACTGTAAAAGTTAAGTATATAACTCTACTGAGGTATTGGAAGTGAAAAATATGCTATGTGCTAGGGTTATATGCAAAACACAAATTTTTAATTTTTCAAATAAATTAAACTAATTTTAACTTTGTACCAATTAAACCAAGTGATGTTTAAGTTCACCAATTTTATCTTGACTATGCATTGATGTGATATAGGAATAATAAAATAAAGAAAATGAAAACACGACGATGTACGAGGAAAACCCACGACGAAAAAACCCTTAGATGACCCATCCACGAAAATCCACTATGATATATGTATCGCTACAAGAACAAATTAGACTTACTCAACCGACTCAATGCCTTCAACCGTTGATTATCTCTTTTCTCCTTGAACCTTATTCACAAATGCCATTGGATTCCTTCCAATGGTAGCACAATGCAGGCGATTCCCACGTCTCAGTATCACACCGATCTTTCCATTCCAATAGCAAAAGAGACGCAATCCACCGTAGGAAACATACTCAATAAAGATGAAGAGTAAAAAATGAATCCATCGCTCAAAACAACACTAATGAATAGTAAAAAGTCTTGGTGCAAGAAATCTCAAACAGACATAAGATGTTGAATCTTGGATCTCAAACAAATGAATATAAACTAGGGTTTGAGAGGCTCTTGATTTATCTTGGAATTTTTTGTTTTGCAAAACTTGTTCTGAATAACTGTTGCTGTGCCATTTTATTTATAGGAAAATAGTAAAAAAATTATAGCACACAACTCGAGGTAACTCGTTCAAACAAAAAATAGTATGTTGTTCGAATGAGTATAGTTTTTCTCCAACTAGAACAGTCTCATTCGAACGACCTAGAGAACCTCATTGGAATGAGAATCGAGCGACCTTCTCGCGAGATCTTTTTGTCAAATAGAAACTTTTCCCTTGCAGTTCATTTGAACGAAACATAGTACCTTATTTGAAGAAACTCGTTCGAATAAGATTCATAATCCCGTTTGAACAAAATAGATAAGTTCATTCAAATGACTTAAAAAAATAAAAATATTTTCTTTAAATTTTTTTTTATGAAAAATACCTCAATAAAACATTTTAAAAACTAAACACCCTGAAGGTTTCCATGGATAAAACATAACATGCATTCATACCTCATCGAAATCCCATGGACATTGAAGAAATTATCGGCATGCGACTCAGAATGATGTGATGGTCACTTTACTTGGCCACTACGGTCTTCAATGAGCATTATAGGCTAAGAGGACAAAATGAACTCAATTCCTAAACTATGACTCAAATAATTTTGTCCAAAAGAAATAAAGCCAAATTTCAAATATGAATTTTTTTATCACAAATCTCTCCCTTTGGCTATTTAAGGACACAAAAATAAACCTACTGAGCATCAAGATGTCTAAAGCCTCAATTCCAACCCCAAAAGGAAAAAAGTGCAAATGTTTGGCCAATAAAAACTTGAGTAGCTTTTTTCTTGCGAAATTTTTCCATATCGTTGCTAAACATGCACACTTGATACACCTTTCAAATGAAAAGAGAACATAACAAGTGTAAACCACATATGAAAAACATCCACCCCCTCTGTTAAAAACACCATCTAAGGTGAAACGTCTCCCCCAAGGTAATATTTCTTTCCTTGTCCTGGAATAGACAAAGGTAAATGTGCAATATTAAATAAATTCTCCTCCTTAATATAAAACATGTGAACATAAAGGAAAACAAGAAATCTCATGCGATATGAAATAAAACAACAACAACAAAACACACACTTGGCAACACAACCACAAATAATTCAAAACAATGAAGCATATGATCCCAATGTGAAACAATAAAACAAATGATACCAATGAAATCATATAAGATGCCAATTTAACACAAACTTGAAGAACATGAAAAATATGGATTAAATGCAATGCAAAGACTTAAAACAAACATAACATGCACACACGCGCGCGCGCGGGCGCACACACACACACACACACACACACACATATATATATATATATATATATATATATATATATATATATGTTACATATATTACATATTGCAAGAACACACACACATATATAGGTATAAACCGCCACAAAGGCACAAAAACATAACTTTCCATACTTGTATGACATAAATATGTATAAACAAATATGATACGGAGTGAAGGAGTGTGAACTAGAAAACAAAATATATATGTCTCAAGCACTCAAAATAGTGCATGGAGTTCTATTTGATCATATTAAATTATCACTCTTAAATATAGCCTCATAGTGACAAATAACGTGAACTTAAAAATGGACATACAAAATGCACAATAGTCTCGAAATATTGATGATTCTCAAATTAACAGCATCAAATATTTAAGCTAAATTAGGACTCATTGTGCAAACCCATTGACCTTTAACTTATAACACCCTCAAAATTAAACAAATTCATTTTTTCAAGATATCATATTTTTGTTGATAATCAAAACTAAACATGTCCTTGGAGATTTTTTCTTTTCTTTTCTAAGGATCTTCTATCTGCTACCTTTCACGCAAAGGAAATTTACTCCCTTTGTAGACCTTTCACACTACACACTCAAATTTTTTGAAATTAAAAAAAATCTCATGGGAAATGGTTCTTACATTCACAAATCCCCTAATAAAATAGATATGTATATGATAAGATCGATATGAGAACAACTCACTCAACTCATGTAACATAGGTAGTTAAGATCTAAAAGAGAACATGCAAGTGTGTGTGGAGGCATATAAAAAGTGAATCAATTAAGGAAATCAAGTTCGAATAACTCTATGCAAGCATTACGAAGAACAATCCAAACCATAACCAAATGTTCTACCCACATGGTAACATAGAATGAATTGGAATCAAATACATCAATATGCCACACAAAATGTGCAAAACCAAACTACACAAACAAACCAAAATGTTTTAGTGTTTTTTAACATTTTTCAAAGCGACTTAAAAAACAAAAAAAAATCTTTTTGTATTTTTCGTATATAGACACCACAAATGACAAATCAAAATATAAAAAATATAAAAATCATACAAATAGTCAAAGCATATATCAGAAGCACAAAAATAGTGTATGAAAATCATGCAAACACAATTAACCATAAGATATAGCATGTCATGAATAATGTGCAATCATGCAAGAATCAACTAGTATAATATTCCATATCTCCAAAACTGATTTCCTAACCTTTATAAATGAAAATTTAATGCTTCGGGTTTTGGAAACCACAGTGATACGAAATCTAGACTTCCTACGACCACTTCAAAAATCATAGCAAAACATCTTAAGGTGACCTTTCCTACCACAATGTGATCATATGTAAACACGAGGAATATTACCATCGGGTTGGTCTTTTCAAACGTCCTTGTTAATGCCAGACACTATTAAACACATGGTCTTGGATTTAACAGTGAAAGCATTCGGATTATCGTAGCGAATACCAATGTGACTTGAGTATCTTAATTCATCTTCTAACTTCAAAATCCTAGACTCAAGAGAAAACATAGACTCCTCAAACTTTAAGTACTCCTTCCTTATATCTTTCAAATATTTTTAGAAGGTTATCTAGTTGCCTCTCAATGCAAGCAAACTTATCCCTAAGAGTCTACTCCCATGCCCTCAAATCTTCAATTAATTTAGCATTATCTATGTCACATTCTTTCATCCTAGCCTCTGCGGTCTTAGAGTCCTTTAACTCAGTTTCCAAGACTCTACCCTCACTATCTTTCTTGGATACTTCTAAAATTTGGAAATCACGTTTCATGTCCTTGAGTTTTTAAAAAATAACATTTCTTTGACTTGGAATATTTTCACAAAAAAATAATTTCATCATTTAAGGAAAAATTATTTAAAGAAAGTTAATTCTTTTTGCAAATTTCAAATTCAAACTAGTTAACCTATCAGTGCGGTTATTAAGCTCATTAGACTCCTCACGAATATAAAAATCATCATCATCACCCAAAACATTTAAAGAGTTGTCAATTTGAGGAGCCGTCGTGAGAAACACCCAAACAATCCTAAAATAACACCAGAATAAGGATATACCATGGTAACTAAGTGCACCCGCTCTGATACCAATTTAGATAACATGCTATAAGCAAGGGTTATATGGAAAATACCAATTTTAAATTTTCTAATAAATTTAACCAATTTTAACTTTTCACCAATTAAACAAAAGTTTTGTTTAAAGAATTCACCAATTTTATCTTGACCTACATGCATGTAGGCGATATAGCAAGAATAAAATAAAGCAAACCACAAAAAAGCGATGTATGAAGAAAACCCACAATGAGAAAAATTTCGGGCTAATCCACTATGATATAGGTATTGCTTAAAGTAAAAATTGGACTTACTTAACAGACTTGACGCCTTCAATCCTTGATGCTCTCATTCGAATGAGTATAGCCATTTCATTCGAACCATAATGCGCTCATTCGAACGAACTAACAAAACTCGTTGGAATGAGTATCGAGCAACCTTCTTGTGAGATCTTTCTATCAAACATAAAATTTTCTATTGAAGATCATTTGAACGAAACATAATACTCATTTGAAGAAGCAGATTTGAAGAAAATCATTCGAACGACATTTATAACCTCATTTGAACAAAATAGGTAAGTTCTTTCGAATTACTTACAAAAAAAAAATATTTTCCTTATTTTTTTTATATAAAATGCCTCAATAAAACATTTTAAAAACTAAACACCCAAAATGTATCCAAGGATCAAATATAATATACATTGATACCTCCTCGAAATCCCATGGACGTTGTAGACTAAACTCGACAATAAACTCAAAATGATGTGATCGGTACTTTACTTAGCCATTACGATCTTCAATGAGAATCGCAGTCTTGAAGGTCAAACTTAACTCAATTCCTAACGTATGAATCAAATAATTTTTTCCAAATAGAATAGAGACTGATTACAAATTGATTCAATGTGAAAATCTTCCCTTGCAAAACCACTATAAATCTTCGTGTAATAATTTTAGTTTAAGAACACCTCATTTTATTCTAAAGAGGCATATTTGATGAGGCCGAGGTCTACACAAATTTCATTCCCACAAAATTATATGACCCAAATTATTATTTCATGTTAATTAACTTTGAAATCAACCGTTATTCCATATTTGTTTAATTTATAATTTTTTCTCTTCATAATTGAAATTTATTTGTACTACTTCTCAACAAAGAAGGGAGACTAAAGAATTCATAGGATTTTAAGCTTGGGATCTTAAAAAAATCTTTCTAAGTCACCATGTGTACAATCTTTATACAAAATCAACTCTATATTATAGGGAAATTGAATCATTTTAACTTGGGTGCAAAACCTTTACTCTTTCATTTATGGTTGTGATTAATTGAATTTATTATTTTTGTACATTTGATATACACTTTATTAACACATAAAATAAATTCAACGAATAGATTTTTTCCTTTCTAAGAAAAAAATGGTATTATGTAAGTTATTTAAATAAAAACGTCATATATATTATATTCTACCACATTATTTATAAAAAACCCACACCAAAGATATCCTAAATCAACCGCCGTATCAACGATTTCTCAAATTGATCAACAAAACATGATTTGTTTGGAAAATCTTACACTTCTGGAAGTGATGAGAGGAAATATTCTTTTGAAGGAGAATGTGTAAATTTTTTAAATCCAATCATAAATGTAGGGATGTAAACGGATATTCGAAAATCCGCATTCGTTCGATATTCGCATCCGAATTTTCGAATATTTATCCGAAAATATGGAAACGGATACGAATATGGTTACTTTATAAAAATATCCGAGAAAACGGAGACGGATATGGATAGTACTAGTATCCGACACGGATAATCCGTATCCGATGCGGAGTATCCATTTTATCGGATATCCGTATCCGTCAAACATATGTTTAAAATATTACTAATAATATTAGTATTAGTATTACTAATAAAATAATATTAAAAAAACCTCAATCGTTTATTCCCTAAAACAAAATAAACACATACTCCACTCAAAACAAAAAACACCCTAAAGTTATTATTTTATTGGGTATATTATAAAATGTCATGTATTATTATTTTATTGGGTATATTATCATGGAGTTACACTAAAGTTACAATACACCGTATCACACACAACATACACCCACTAAAGAACATATACTCCACTAAAAACAAAACAAAAAAACTAACTTCATTTCATTTCTCTTTCGTACAAAACAAGAGAAAAGAAACCCTCATGTGGTTGTTTGTTAGTTTCCTTAATTATAAATAAATGTACGAGAGAAACAGAAAAGAATGTAAGAGAGAAACATAATAGAATGTAAGAGAGAAACAAAAAAAGTAAAGAGATGGTTTTGATTGTGATGAGAATTGAAGTTAACAACATGTATATTATATACAAAATAAAAATGTATACTTACTAAAATAAAAATATCAGTATGTTTTGAAAACAAAATGTCCACGAGGTTATCATTCTCAATAAATTTGATTTAATCTAAAAGGTGCATATTTATTTCTACTGTCATGGAATGCGACTGTTATTTTTTTTACGGCTTTAAGCTTATATGGTTGTGAAGTATGGATAAATTTAAGCCATATTACCATTATGGAATGATACTATTATTATGGAATCCATAATTGTTGATGTTAGGATGCAGTAATTTTGTTATATATTTATTTGGATTGATTGGATTTCATTGAATTGGATATTTTAATATTTATTTTTTACGATGGCTAAATAATGTAAATGGAGACGAATATTATCCGAATCCGAGGTATCCGAATGGATACGGATATGGATAGTTGTTTTAACTATCCGGGCGGATACAGATACGGATAGTACATTTAGATAGCGGATACGGATATGGAAAACATGGTATCCAATCCGTATCCGTCCGTTTACCACCGCTACATATATGTTGATTGATTTACGATTTTTTTTAGGGTGGATTTGTTTTTTTAAATGTTATAAACTAATTATTTTGATATTAGTACATTTTTATTAAATAATGAACAAGTGAAAAATTTGATTTGAACTCCGTAAAAAATTATTTTGACATTAGTCCATTTTTATTACATACTGAACAAATGTGAAATTTGATTTGAACTCCGTCGTTTCACTTTTACTGTTCATATTATCTCCCCTTTTTAGAACTCTTTTGGTCAATTAATAAGAAAACTCAACATCATTCTTTAGATTAGAATAATCTAATAGATACGTGCACTATTTGGTAATATATTAAATCTGATCACTTCACAAATATATTGTTCATTTAAGATATGTTTCCGAGTTCTATTTTGAAGAGAAAATAAGGGAAATGAAGGGAAGATGTTTCCTTTTCTTAATTTGGACGTTTAAATAGGAGAAAAAAGAATCACTTTCTCTCCATTGGGAGCTCCAAAAGATTAAAAATAAAGGAATTTTTTTAAAAAACTTTCTCTGTCTGTCTCTCCAAAACTTTCTTTCCAAATAGAAAATAAAAGGAGATAAATGATTTTTTTTAATGAATCTGACCTTTTATTTATTCAAAAAATTATTTTCCTCCCAACTCCCAAACAATAAGAAAGAAAATTATTTTCTCTTCTCTCCCAAAATTAAAAACAAATGAAGGAAGATTACTTTATCTTCTCTTCTTTTCTCTTCTCTTTTATTAACATCTCTTTCTTTATGTATCTCTCCTAATAAAACTTTTTTTTTAATTTCCTCTCATAAACTCCCAAACACAAGCTTAAGAAAATTTAGATAATTTAATGGTTTACTATAAATGGATGAACTTATTTCATGATTTCAATCGAGAAGAGTTGTATGGGGAGGAAGGAATAAATGACTTTCAATGGATAGAATCCATATTTGATAGCATTCTAAATAGTATATCTAAGGTGTCTACTAGGTCTAAGTTGTTGTTCTTTATTATTATAGGACTCTTTCAAATAATGTTTAGGTTCATTCGGCCTTTGAACCCTAATTGCGTTGTAGTATTTCACATTCGATCCCAAAGTTTAACATATTGTCACTCTGGTACCATTTTTACGCTTTATAATATTTTTATTGAAAAATATCTTAATAAGCATCTCATAAACAAAAATGAATCATAAAATCTAAAGCACTTAATTTAGCTCGACGTAAGACAACCAAAGTATGGTTGAGCAATGGGCATAATATATTTCTCAAAATTAGTAAAAACCTTGGTATCAGAAGTTAAATAAGATAAAATAAATGGCGGGCTCTAAATAAATACCTCATAATTCCTCCACGTGCCCCATCAAATACTAATGGAAGAATCAAAATTTTGAACAAACTAATGTAGATAATTAGTATTTTCATGAATAGTTAAGATATGTTACTAGATTATTTAGAGATATGCTTGGGTAACTTGGTTAGAAAATGAAGAGCTTCTATTGTATCTAAATTGGTTAGGTTTAAAAAAATTATTATGGTTGATGTTAATTCTGTATTTGTATTTAATATTATTCAAAACTCCTATTGGTAATGTTCACACACAACTGAATCTTAATTTTCCTCCAAGTTTCTTCCAAAATGATGATTATTTATCATATTGCTTGTTTTATATTTTCAACTTTATACAATGACACTTTGGTGTTGCATTGGTTGGGTCATTGGTATTTAATTGATGCTATTTTATGAAAATAAAAGGGCACAATATATGTTTTGAATTTTTCAGTTCTTTGGTTTCTAACAAGTTGTTTGGGTGTGTACTACAACAAATAATGTGTTGTGGGCTCCAATGTGATGTTTTTATGGGTTTTGAATTAGATTTTTTTTTATTAACATTACTAAAGTTTTGAAATTGAAGTGATTTAAGTTACATGATATTATCTCGATAATGTAAACACTCCCTGAAATTTGCCTATGCATTTGTGCAGTTGATTGAATTATGAAGGAAAATACATGACCATGTGTCTGGTATTCATATTTGAGTTCTCTTACTTTTTTCCCAATAATTTTTAGTGCTTATCTGTGATTTCCCTTTGCGCCAAACATGTACAACAATCAGACCAAGCTTAAAACATTCTTAGTGAGAACCCCCTAATCAACCAAAACCATTTTTTTGGACATATTTACCCATAATCTTTATTTTCGTCATTTTTTCTAAAACTTTAAAATTAAATATCTCCCAAAATATTAGTTCATTTGAGACAAAATTTATATACTTGGAAAGGTATTGACGAGATCTATAAAAATAGATCAATTAAGGATATATAATTTTAAAATTTGAAATTTTGCAGTGTAATTTTCGACGTGTTATTCGGTGGTGAAATTTCACAACTTGAAATTGAAGTGCGAAATTTACAATGTGAAATTTCACTAGAGAGATGCAACGCTGGAGGTTTGCCATAGAGTCACTGGAGCAATGGACTAAGTTAAGGTAGAAAGACAAAAAGAATGAGCTCCTATGACACTCCATTGGCTCTGATAATAATCTAATGTATCCGACGACACTTCGCCGCCACTCAGGTGCCCATTTTAAGAATGCAGAATTTTGAAATAACAATATTACACTCTTAAACAAGATGTTTTAAATCTAACGAGGAATTTTTCTATAATGCCAGGGCCGAAATTATGGGTTACCCATAGTCAACCCGGTCTGACCCGAGCATTAGGTGTGAAGTGAAATAAAAAAACCTATATAATATATCTAATCCAGTTTTATCTTGATTCATGTTTCACTTGTTTAGAACACGTTTCCAATTTCAAATCAAACTATGTGAGGGACCCATGGGAAGTTTCCCCAGAGTCCAAGCATACAGAGATACTAATGTAAAATAAAAGAGAGTACTTACCTGTGTAACACTCTCAAAATATAAATCCGCACCCAACCCTCTGTAACAAAGACGAGGGTGTGAGCCGAATGCTCAGTGGAAAATATACAACAATGCAATATAGAATCAAACAGTAGAAAGAAGACTCTAACATGTTACGCCTATGTGCACATGCAACTACCTTATGTGTGTGTGTGTATATACACACACACACACACATTCAATGCATGAAACCGTTTTACTTTCTAAAATGTGATTTATCCCGGATTAAACTTAATCTCATAAAAGAAATATTTCCTTATTAACTTGACATTTATCTATTTATTTAACACACACGGTTAAATTACTCAAATGAATACACTTTATTTAATCGAAAACCATTCTTTACCAAAATCGCCCTTTTCATTTAAACCAACTTACCTTAGTATTTTTGATTGAAAATAACCCCTTTGAACACATGCGAACACCGTGTTAGAAAATACTTGTTTAACTTTTGAAAACCTTTCACAACACACCCTTGTGTTAATTATGGTTAAACCATCTTAGGTTGCTTAACTCACTTATTTAACCACTATACTTTATCATTACTTTACTTTATAGACATTAATCAATTTACACGTTTCTTGTCTATTTTAACGTTTACCAGAACATTTAATATTTCATTCAGGTTAGGTTGTTCCTTTTACATTTTCACCACACAACCCGTTTATTGACATGTTTCTTATTCCTTTATCTTTTTCTCGGAATCTTACAATAAACCGCGTACTTTAACGGGATCCACACTGTCGATGATGCCACCTTACTGTGACAACCCGCCTACTAAAATAATAGGTGGCCATCCCAATACTCTAATAATCACAAGAATCATAGATGGTCCATCCTCATCATCACTATCGATTAAAATAATAGTACGAGATAATCACCAATCATTTTAGAAAACGGACTGTCAATAAAAAAAATTTGTAAATAAAGGAAAAACACTTAGACAATCCCATTTGCAAAAATGGTGGATATAAAAAATCAATGGACAATGAATGATAATATGATAAATAATCACCGAATAAGCTATCGGTGAACAGACCAATACAAATAGTTACACCGAATATTACAATTTAATTATTAGAATATAATAAATGAATGCAAAGCGTGGAAAACACGCCCGAATAAATAAACTGAACATAACTAGAGTACAACAGACAGAGGCGTCTAAAAAAAATAACCTACAACATCCGCAATATGCCGTAGCTCCATGACAACTGGAATGAAAATGTAAATACGAGTGTCCATGTGGTAGAGCAACTGTACAACAAAGAATATATGCAAAAACAAAGAATATAGACGGGTCATGTCCCGGTTTGATATGATTACCATGTGGCTAAAATGCATGACAGTTAAGTGCGTAATTCTCTCGCAATTAACAATAATAATTCTCACCTCTCAAATCTAAAAGCACAACCTAGCGCAATGTCAATGAAATGATCTAGTTAACCCAAGTACTAAGGGTTAAATTCTCCCAAGTCTCAACACTATGCCCTATTCGTGCGTGGGGTGTCTCGCAAAGCGAAATCCAAACAAGGAACCCCCCGATACACTACTACTAGGGAAGGTTGATCGTCGAGATACATTAGACCCTCATCACGTAATCAGTATATACATATATGTACGTGGGAAGTCTCATCTACAGCTACTCAAGAAGACATAAATAAACCCATTCACCATCTAAAAGCATAATTCTTATTTCTTCTTAAGGAATATATATAAATGGTATAACATTTTATCAAATGTTTACCAAGTCAATTTCATAACTCTACATGCATGATTCCTATATCTTTCTTTAGGAATATATATTTATAACTGGTGGTTCATTTTATCAAATGTTTACCAATTAATCTCATTTCAAAACTTTCTTTACCCATTTTATTTCCTTTCTTCCATCCAGGAAAATTACATATTTAAAAGCAATTTTTATTAACATAAAAACGCTTTAACCTTTTCATATCATATCATAAAATGCTTTAATACCAATAATGTCCAACATTATTGAATATAGTTATATATATCATTTTATATAACGCAATCTAAGACCGCCCGTCTGGGTTTTCCCACTGTGCGCCCGCCTAAATGGCTATCATCTTCCAGGGCCTATCAACAAGACAACTTGGGATCCTACCGAAACGTCGGGAAGCGGCCATATGTCTGCGAGATAGTCATGACCACACCCACAATCACCTAACCAGTGCAGAAACATACAATAAACGCTCATATGGCCTAGGGATATATCCACCCTGCATTCACTAGCTAGGGGGCTTCACCACACGCGCGAACTTCCCTTAAGACAGCGATTTAGAGAGGTGTGTATCCATAAATTAACATTTATGAAAATCATTTTTCTTTCCATTTGAAAACATTCATTTTTACATTCTCAAAATCATTTGTACTTATTCATTTAGTACCAAGTTTTAGCATATGCATTTCTTATTCATTTAGTCATATTTTATTAATGACCTAAGACCCGAAGTGCCATTATCCTCAAACTAGTCTACAAAAGTTCATATGATTTCATAAACCATCAAAGTGAGTCTCCCTCAAGGAGTATCTCCCAAAAGTCTCACATTTACATTTCATCTCTAATTTATCTTTCGATTAATCTCCTATATCATACGGACATTAACCTAAGCAAACTAGCCCTCGGGGTAAGCCCAATTATCCCATTTTATCCTAGGACATTAGTCTACCCAAAACAACCCTTTAGGACTCATAATTACTTCCCAAAGGAAGGTTCCTAAACCTTGAACCTAAAAGAAAAGGGCTAAAACAAACTAGGAAAAAAATCTCACCATTTCATAAGGGGTCGATCGATCGACCCTTGGCCGTCGATCGATCGAAGGCTTCGATCGATCGATCCCCCAGGCTCGATCGATCGATCCTGGCGGAGAGCTTCTTCTCCGAGAAGCTGTTTCAGCCATTAATGAAACCTCCAAGAATTTATTCCTCATTTCACCCAACCACAACAACAAATATTACTACAAAATCATTTCTACACATCAAGTAACTAAGTATTTCTCCTCAAATCAAATTAAAACACGAGATTAAGGGTTTAATGACCAAAATCAACAAAAACCCATTAATGGTTTAAACCTCCAAAAACCTAACTATACATGCAATTTATCACATTAAATCAATATCTAGCAAGTAAGAAACTTGCCTCGTGATCGTAGTCTCGGATCCTCCTCCGGTGGCAACGATTTCCGGCCTCAAATCTCCATTTTTCTCTCTTTCTCACCATTTCTCCCAACTCTCTCTTCTCTCTCTCTCTCTCTCTCTCTCTCTCTCTCTCTCTCTCTCTCTCTCTCTCTCTCTCTCTCCTTTGTCTTCTCTCATAAGATTGAGAAAATAAAAGGGGTGGGGGAACTTAAACGGGTGTTAAACATAAATGCCCCCTTTTTTTAAATGTTAATACACCATTAAAGTGACTCGTAACCACATAATTGAGTCATAACGCGTCAAAAGTGCCCAAAACTTCAAAATACAATGTGGCACTTATTTCGATTATCTCGACTATTCTAAAAATAACCGCACCCCCTATTTTGGCATTCGGAGTAATGTGAACTATTTTTATCTTCCAAATTCATTTTATCTCATTAATTAAGTTCCAAATTAAATATGAGTCACAACCATCGCATAACATATAACGACGTAATAAAACACAATATAACGCTATTTACCCTCTCATACGGTAAATAGACAAAACATAGTAAATATTATCCCTTACTATCACGGGAAATAATATTTACTCCAACATCCTCTATTTTATAAAATTAGCCCATCGGGCAAAATAATATAAAATAGTTGCTCAAAAACCTGGGTTGTTACATACTCCCCCCCTTAGAAGGGAATTTTACCTTCAAAATTCAGGCATACCGTATAACCATACAAAGGGTATACTATACTAAACTACCGTTCTACCATTCTTAGCAAACCCCCCAGCAAGGCGGCGTCCCTATAGGACTCGGACTAAGGTCATCACTATTTGTTCTCATTATACCTTCTTCGTGCTCTAACATAGCACTAAATCATTCCTCATGAACTATCGATCCTACCTTTCTACTACGGAAGGAGATACCTACACATCTCGGCACAAATTGCCTTTCTTCCCGAATCACGTTACACCCTTACTAGGGAACAACTATACTAACTTATAATCGCTCACCCCAACACTTCTTACTTCTATTCGCATTGGCGTAGCCCTTACAAGTATGCGGCTCAATGAGCCCAATCCTTAAAAAAACATTCTCGGACCACTCCAGGCCCAAAGAATATATTGTCCGCTGGTTCCATTCCAATGAGCAGGCAAGGTACTCAGCTGACTACACTAGGCCCCACACACGTCACCATACTTATAGTAAACGATCCGATCTATTGTACGAAAATTCGATCCAGAAAAGCTACTACTCCCATCCTTCCTCATTCCACCACTAGTCTTTTCACACTAGTAGATGAATCGGTCAATCACGAACATGAACGCTCTTACTATAGCGTCCCCTCGGTGAAGCTCATTCCACTTGGCATTCCATGCCTTACTAATCTCTCCGACGGTTTTCTACTTGGCGCTACCATTACCCCATTCGCATTTTCTTAGCGAAAGGGAATATCCAATTGATAGTCCTTTACGAACTTTAAAGACCAACTCTGCTTCCCCGACACATATTACAACAACCTGTTGCTCGTAAAATGACCCAATTTCCTGCCCAGGAAGTAGTGCCTCTTTTTATTTTAAGGCGAACACTACCGCTATGAACTCTAAATCAAGCGTGGAATAATACTTCTCACGGAGTTTAAGTCTGTAAGACGCATAAACAATGGGTTCATGCTCCAGTATTAATACTTCCCGTTCCTGGCAGAGACTCATTCGTTAAATCCACTCTCGATCTTAACAACACGACTGCAGGAGTAAAAGTCAGCTCATACTTTAACTCCTCTGAAGAGAGGTTACCGACGTAACGCTCTATCTAAGAAAGGCCCCACCTTGTACGGCCTAACATTTCGAATCACTCGATATCCCACACTTCTTCATTCTAGGGACCTAATTCTACATAGAGTTAACCCACATCCCTATTGTGGTCAACTCCCTACCACCTTCTTAAAACAATGCTACATGCCCTAAAGGCCTCACGTCCTACCAATCCTAAAGTCGATCTATTTATCCTAATATAGTCGTATAAATATTATCCTAATTATATCCCTAGTGTCCAAGACCTTTCCCAACTCCCTACATTCGCTCGGTTTCATGCGTGGGATGTCTCGCCGAAGCGAAATCCAAACAAGGAACCCTCCCTTTACACTACTACCTCGCAATGGCGATCGTCGAGAAGTAACGGTCTAAGACACATGATCGGGACCGACGGAATCCTAACTCATAACCCTACTAATGCGCTTCTACTTCTAAGTCCTACCATCTCAATTATCTGAAAAATTAACTAACCTGGCATTCACTTTCTGTAAAATGCCACTAACACTTTATCCCAATACATACATACATATTTATACATGGCCTTCTCATTAAGGCATAAACATAAGTCTCTATTCGACTATCATATCTTAGTCTTCCCCACATCGATCAGAGGAAAAACTATCACAGTGCTCATATACCGCACATCAACTTAGCCCTTTAATCACTCAACTACGTGATTCTCGGCTAAAACTTCCAACCCAGCACTCAACCAATAGAAAGAAAAAAAAGAAAGAAAAATAAAAGTATTACAACATCTCTCCACTTCCGACGTCGTTAAAGTTCACGCGTGGAGTGTCTCGCAAAAGCAAAATTCAGACAAGGAACCCCTCCAATGCGTTACTACTTAACTTTGTTGGTCGTGGAGATAAGGCAACATCATAAATAAGCAAAGCAAGCAAGCAATCAAACAAAACAAATAATGAAAGCTACCTACATACCGTAAACCATCTCTATAAACTCTCAATCCTAAACCTAGGTGAGATATTATAGAATAACTAGTTCCGCTCCGAAACTAGAAATAGGATAGCCTCGCAATTTATTTGCTTGATATCGCACCCACCCAAACCGAGAATATCTTTACTCGTATATTACATATAATACAAGTAGCACATACCACACATATACTTAAAATATCATCACCCGCCTCATAATGAGTGAAGTAAAAATTATAGAACCTCCCTTCCACAGAAGTCATATAGGTATACTCACTATAATAATATCGACACTATCACAAGTTAGCTATACACACCCGAATATAGGGTTAATACCATACTACTCCATCTTATCATAAGGAATACCCCACCCTCACCTAAGGTGGAACTCCCGCCAATATACTTGCCAATCTCTGGCCACTACCAATGGTTCTCAGACACATTATCCTAGTCTTAACCGAACCAAACTACTTCCATCTCTAGCTACCCTGGCGACTTCTCTCGTAGTTCCCTTAACTTCTTCAATAAAGAGAACATTCTACTAGACTTCCCGGCCTTAGTTCAGTGAGTCTTCCCGGGGTGGATGTCCACCGATGGGGTCTTATGAACACCCCTTCTCCTAAAGTGTTAACAACACTTATTTATGAGCCTATCATTTCCACTGAAGGTCTCTCTCTTCCTTGTATCAACCCAGTTCGATTCAAGGTTTCCTTAACCCTGTAACTCTTTATTCACGGTCAGCCTCTGACCGAACCTCAAGTGAATATTTAAGAATCTACATTCTCATTACTCTTGGCATCCCATAGAAACTTGCTGTTGAAAATATCTAACGGGTTTCTCTATGGGCAAACCTCTTGCTCCACCAAAATATGGCGACTACCATTTACGCCACTTCAACCTCACTCCTATGGGTGAAAGGTTTTCCTCCATTCTTCGCACCTGGGCACTTATATACCCCACTCTAGGCTAAAGCTCCCGGGCCTTATGTTCTCACCTAATGAGGTTACACCTCCTCCAATCAACCAAACTTCAACATATGGTCCTTGTCAAGGACCCCTAAATCTTCAAATTAACGTCGCTTGAAATCCCAAGCTTAGACCACTCTCTGCTGGCAGCGGTACTTGGAAAACTATATCTACTATATTTAGTAGTCACGGTAGCAATATAAGATAATGCTACAAAAGGAGCGACCTCTAAAGAGGCTCACAGTTCTTAGTAATCCCGTCTCGTGACAACTTCACAACGGCCTTCCATGACGCCCTACATCAGACGACTCACGAATCTCACACGAACGCACAAAAGAGTTTCGGGGTTCTTACATCATAGCAGGAGAACGAATTCTCACAAAGGAAATCAACGATCTTAATCTTAAGGCTCTATATCAAATCAAAAGAAACGCAGAAGACGCAATACATTCACACAGATTCCTAAGACTCTAGAACCTAATGCTCTGATACCATCTGTGACAACCCGCCTACTAAAATAATAGGTGGCCAGCCCAATACTCTAATAATCACAGGAATCATAGATGGTCCATCCTCAGCATCACTGTCGATTAAAATAATATTACGAGATAACCACCAATCATTTTAAAAAACGAACTGTCAATAAAAAAAATTTGTAAATAAAAGAAAAACACTTAGACAATCCCATTTGCAAAAATGGTGGATATAAAATATCAATGGATAAAGAATGATAATATGATAAATAATCACCGAATAAGCTGTCGGTGAACAGACCAATACAAATAGTTACACCGAATATTACAATTTAACTATTATAATATAATAAATGAATGCAAAGCGTGGACAACACCCCCGAATAAATAAACTGAACATAACTAGAGTACAAAAGATAGAGGGGTCTAAAACAAATAACCTACAACATCCGTAATATGCCGTAGCTCCATGACAACTGGAATGAAAATGTAAATACGAGTGTCTATGTGGTAGAGAAACTGTACGACAAAGAGTATACGCAGAAACAAAGAATATAGACGGGTAAGGTCCCGGTTTGATATGATTACCATGTGACTAAAATGCATGACAGTTAAGTGCGTAATTCTCTCGCAATTAACAATAATAATTCTCACCTCTCAAATCTAAAAGCACAACCTAGCGCAATGTCAATGAAATGATCTAGTTAACCCAAGTACTAAGGGCTAACTTCTCCCCAGTCTCAACACTATGCCCTATTCGTGCGTGGGGTGTCTAGCAAAGAGAAATCCAAACAAGGAACCCCCCGATACACTACTACTAGGCAAGGTTGATCGTCGAGATACATTAGACCCTCATCACGTAATCAATATATACATATATGTACATGGGAAGTCTCATCTATAGCTACTCATGAAGACATAAATAAACCCATTCACCATCTAAAAACATAATACCTATTTCTTCTTAAGGAATATATATAAATGGTAAAACATTTTATCAAATGTTTACCAAGTCAATTTCATAACTCTACATGCAAAATTTCTATGTCTTTCTTTAGGAATATATATTTATAACTGGTAGTTCATTTTATCAAATGTTTACCAATTAATCTCATTTCAAAACCTTCTTTACCCATTTTATTTCCTTTCTTCCATCCAGGAAAATAACATATTTAAAATCAAGTTTTATTAACCTAAAAATGCTTTAACCTTTTCATATCATATCATAAAATGCTTTAATACCAATAATATCCCACATTATTGAACATAGTTATATATATCATTTTATATAACGCAATCTAAGACCGCCCGTCCGGGTTTCCCCACTGTGCGCGCGCCTAAATGGCTATCATCTTTCAGGGCCTATCAACAAGACAACCTGGGATCCTACCGAAACATCGGGAAGCGGCCATATGTCTACGAGATAGTCATGACCACACCCACAATCACCTAACCAGCGCAGAAACATACAATAAACGCTCATATGGCCTAGGGATATATCCACCCTGCATTCACTAGCCAAGGGGCTTCACCACACGCGCGAACTTCCCTTAAGATAGCGATTTAGAGAGGTGTGTATCCATAAATTAACATTTATGAAAATCATTTTTCTTTCCATTTGAAAACATTCATTTTTACATTCTCAAAATCATTTGTACTTATTCATTTTGTACCAAGTTTTAGCATATGCATTTCTTATTCATTTAGTCATATTTTATTAATGACCTAAGACCCGAAGTGCCATTATCCTCAAACTAGTCTCTAAAAGTTCATATAATTTCATAAACCATCAAAGTGAGTCTCCCTCAAGGAGTATCTCCCAAAAGTATCAACATTTACATTTCATCTCCAATTCATCTTTCGGTTAATATCCTATATCATACGGACATTAAACTAAGCAAACTAGCCCTCGGGGTAAGCCCAATTATCCCATTTTATCCTAGGACATTAGTCTACCCAAAACAACCCTCTAGGACTCTTAATTACTTCATAAAGCAAGGTTCCTAAACCTTGAACCTAAAAGAAAAGGGCTAAGACAAACTAGGAAAAAAATCTCACCTTTTCATAAGGGGTCGATCGATCGACCCTTGGCCGTCGATCGATCGAAGGCTTCGATCGATCGATCCCCCAGGCTCGATCGATCGATCCTGGCGGATAGCTTCTTCTTCGAGAAGCTGTTTTGACCATTAACGAAACCTCCAAGCTTTTATTCCTCATTTCACCCAACCAAAACAACAAATATTACTACAAAATCATTTCTACACATCAAGTAACTAAGTATTTTTCCTCAAATCAAATTAAAACACAAGATTAAGGGTTTAATCACCAAAATCAACAAAAGCCCATTAATGGTTTAAACATATAAAAACCTAACTATATATGCAATTTATCACATTAAATCAATATCTAGCAAGTAAGAAACTTTCCTCGAGGTTGTAGTCTCGGATCCTCCTCCGGTGGCAACGATTTTCGGCCTCAAATCTCCATTTTTCTCTCTTTCTCACCATTTCTCCCAACTCTCTCTTCTCTGTCTCTCTCCTTTGGCTTCTCTCATAAGATTGAGAAAATAAAAGGGGTGGGGGAACTTAAACGGGTGTTAAGCATAAATGCCCCCTCTTTTAAATGTTAATACACCATTAAAGTGACTTGTAACCACATAATTGAGTTATAACGAGTCAAAAGTGCCCAAAACTTCAAAATACAACGTGGCACTTATTTCGACTATCTCGACTATTCTAAAAACAACCGCACCCCCTATTTTGGCATTCGGAGTAACGTGAACTATTTTTATGTTCCAAATTCATATTATCTCATTAATTAAGTTCCAAATTAAATATGAGTCTCAACCGTCGCATAACATATAACGACACAATAAAACACAATATAACGCTATTTATCCTCTCATGCGGTAAATAGACAAAACATAGTAAATATTATCCCTTAATATCACGGGAAATAATATTTACTCCAACATCCCCTATTTTATAAAATTAGCCCATCGGGCAAAATAATATAAAATAGTCGCTCAAAAACCTGGGTTGTTACACTTACGCTCTGGCCAATGATTTTGAGTCTTTCACTCCAGGGCTCCGGGCCCTCCTTAATTATCCTGGTGTTACCTGAGTATCTTTTTAATGTGTTGTTTTAACATTTTTCAAATATTCAAAATACTTCACCTTTCCTGTTTATTCGTCCGAAGCCAAACTCGGGGTTTCACCCCAATTTGTGTTACACTTTGAAACTCATCTTTTCTTGTCTTTTACACTTTAACATTGATTTTATTCCAATATATATTCATTTAGGACCATCATTTGTAACTACTTTTCTAATATTTTTATCTCATAAAAATGTTCCACTTTACGTAAAATTAGCATTTTACCCATTTGTTTCCAAATTCATATTTTACTCCATTTTCACAAGTGTTAATTTTTTAAAACACCATTAAGTTACCCATCACTAACTTCTTAGGTGTTTTTAACACTTAACACATTTTTAATCTTTTGGGGTAACATTGTTCTCAATTGGAAACATCTTTATTTCAATACTTTAATTTACAAAAATCATTGAACATATAAAACTATTTTTATAAGAAAAATATCATTTCCTTTTATTAACACATGTAGTCTTACAACCTTATACTTATGATGCCTATAAGCCCCTTTTCACACACTTTGAAGACTAGAATTTTTATTTTTCTTATTTCATGCTTAAACCCAATAAAACCTACTTTAAACTTATTTATATGTCCATTATCAAAATACTACAAGTTTATATGCATGAGAAGATGGATTTTAATCCTAAAATCCTATTAAATGGGTTAAACATACATTTCATTACAAAAATTCATAATACCTATAAAAAATGCACATTTAAGAACAAATTACATTTTATTTCTTTAAACTCACAAATGTCCCACTTTTATCAAGAGACTTTTGGACATTATTTCACCAAGCATTTTTAGCAAGATCAACATCATTTTTCAAACTATTTTATTTCATAAAATGTTTAACTTCGAACTTCTAGAATTACCATTTTCATAAAAGCCCAAACGTAGATTCTTTTCAAGAAAACTTTGAATTATTTACTCATCCTTTATTTCCAACAAAATAATATCTTGCCAACATTTTAATTCCATAAAAAATGTTGAATATAGATCTACTAGAAACCTATCATTTTATCATATGCATTCTACTCTTAAATTCTAACAACAAGACTGCTAATACATAAAATAGAGTCTTAAACTAAGAGTAGATTTTTCCACCTCAAATGAAGCTCCAACAATAATAGGCATGAAAGATCTAAGAAGATGAAAACTTCCCACCTCCTAAGGCGACCTTAGAGATGTTGCCTTGCTCCACTAATCTTACTTCATTAAGCTTCCAAGAAAACCCCTTTTAAATTTCTTGAATCTCACATCTTCATCTTCTCCAAAACCCCCCAACAACACATCTACTAATTCGTAGCTATGACCAATAATGGTGAAAAGGCACTACACCAAATCCTGCGAATGGTCACGCCCAGTTGGTCACGGCCTAAGTCAGCAACCAGCTGGTCGCGGACTTGGGCTGTGACCAACTCAATTTTTGGTGTGACTATATTTATTACTACACTAAATCGTGGATGCTTTGGAAGTGGTCACATACCAAATCCCTAACCACTATGGGTTACGGACTTGGGCTGTGACTAGAGCGTGACAACCTTGGCACCAAATTTGTGCCAAAATTACCTCCAAACTGGTCGCGGATGGGTCACGAACTTGGACCGTGACCATAGGCATGACAAAGAACAAAACATACAAAAATGGAGCCAGGAATGGGGGCCGTGACCATTTCTTGGCATGGGTCACGACTATGGGCCGTGAACATCCTTGATTCTAGCAGGAGTCGTGATGTAGAAATGGTCGCGCATAGTGGGTCACGACCTTAGGCCGTGACGAGATTTAACCCAGCAACTCCCCTGTACCTCCACTTACTAGTCTGGCATGGTGGGTCACGGCTATAGGCCGTGACCAGTTTTAGAACTTAAAAAAATAGACCCACATTTTATCCTCATTTTTGTAGAAACTGAAACACTGTCAAGGTGATTTGGCGATTTGGGGTTTGTGCGATTTGACAACTCAGGTGGGATTTCGTTTCCCATTCACAGTTTAGATTTCTATTATATTTCCATTTCATTTCGATTCTTCATTTGTATCTAAAACCCTAATTTCTATGCATGTATGTATATATTTATGTGTGTATGTGTGTGTATGTATAAATATATGTTTATATGTGTGTGTGTGTGTATGCATAGATTTATGTGTATATGTGTGCTTATGTGTGTAACTATGAACAAATAAATTGTTTTTTATGTCAATAAACCCTAGATTGTATGTGTGTGTATGAATAGATTTATGTTAAAAAAATTTAGGGTTTAGAAAACCCTAGATTGTATGTGTGTGTATGTATAGATTACGTCAATAAACCCTAAATTGTATGTTTGTGTATTTTTTTGACACAATATTATTCAAAACCCTAGACATTATATTTTTTTGACAAAATATAATTAAATAGATTTTTAATAAGTAAAAAAAAATTATATCCACCTTGTTGTGGGTTATATGCATGTCATCATATTATATTGGGGGTTATATGCTTGTCGTGATTTTTTTTGACAAAATATAATTAAATGATTTTTTTTGACATACGAGTCGCAAACATGTGTGCATATTACTATAGTGAGATATTGTTGGCTTAGTTGTTGGATACTATGTTGGATTTATTGAATTGATACTAGTGTCGATAAATGTACATGTTATTAAATTTATTGGGTGTCTTCTTGATTTGCCTATGAAAAAGTATATCACATATCTTGCAATTAGTATGAATTTTTTGACGTTTATGTCAAGATATTCGGAGGCTACAACTTGACATGGAATTGATCCTTAATAATACACATATATGTTTACGTCAAGAACAAAGGCGGTGTATTAAAAAATAGTGGTGTGGTAAAAAATGTTTCAAGGAGTTTTTGCTATTTAATCATTGATAATACACATATACTTTTAAACTCTTTCATAATAAACCCTAAAAAAATGTGTTGTGAACAATTACGGTGAAGGGTTGTTGGGATTTCACATCGATGAGATCCAACTAATATATCCTTATACTCGTATTCACGCCCTCATATACTTTTCTCAGGGAAAATGAGGCACAGTGATAATTACTGTCAAGAAGAGTGGGAGAGGTTGCAATTGGACCACACACTCTTTTATTAGTATGCGTCATATAGAGGGTACTCCTATTTATAGGTATGAAAATAAAAAGATCGAACAATTTAACTGCCTTGTAAATCGTGGAGTTGATCTCCAGTAAGATTAGTTATTCGATCGTATTCTATTTTCTCTACCAGAAAATTGGGATGACGTTATACAAAATATATTTCACACACATAATCCCGACATAACCCTAACCTTGGTTACGTTGTTGGAGAAGGCGAAAAAAAATCCACCCGTTATGGATAAAACTCCGTACAGAGAGCATTGACATAGACTGTGATGTCTCGCGCCACATGCATGTAAAACTGAATCTTGCCAACAAGTTGAGAAATATGGGATTCCGAGTTCATGTCACGGATATCTATACATTAATCATAAATACCCTTCCTCCTAGTTGGCCACATGCAAAAATTCTTAGGTTCTTAAAAACTAATACCGAATGGATGGAGGTCACACACATTGAACTTATTCTAAAGTCTTACTCTGAAAAGGTATCTATCTATCTATCTATCTATCTATCTATCTATCTATCTATCTATCTATCTATCTATCTATCTATCTATCTATCTATCTATCTATCTATCTATCTATCTATCTATCTATCTATCTATCTATCTATCTATCTATCTATCTATCTATCTATCTATCTATCTATCTATCTATCTATCTACCTATCTACCTATCTATCTATTTACCTATCTATCTATCTACCTATCTATCTATCTATCTATCTATCTATCTATCTATCTATCTATCTATCTATCTATCTATCTATCTATCTATCTATCTATCTATCTATCTATCTATCTATCTATCTATCTATCTATCTATCTATCTATCTATCTATCTATCTATCTATCTATCTATCTATCTATCTATCTATCTATCTATCTATCTATCTCTCTATCTATCTATCTGTCTATCTATCTATCTGTCTATCTCTCTATCTATCTATCTATCTATCTATCTGTCTATCTATCTATCTGTCTATCTATCTATCTGTCTATCTATCTATCTGTCTATCTATCTATCTGTCTATCTATCTATCTCTCTATCTATCTATCTATCTATCTATCTATCTATCTATCTATCTATCTATCTATCTATCTATCTATCTATCTATCTATCTATCTATCGTCATAAGCTTAATTAATTAGTTATAATTTCATATTATTATAATTATTTAGTCACTTACAATTTTCAGTTTTGTAGATAATGTCGAGAGGAAACAACTCAATGGTACCAAGTTCTGAGGTGACACCACAACGAGGTTCACCATCTCGTGTAGAACCCGAATTCTCAACACCAATGGCTAAACAATTCACAACTCCACCAATGGTTCACTCCTCACCAAGTCAAACTCCTAGTGCTCATACGCTCCAATTCAGCACTCCCGTTGCTTCAACGCCCCCATCCAATTCTCCCGATGTGTCCTACTCAAATGAAAAGAAGCCCATTGGGTTCTCCCATCTCGAGAATAACCTAACGGGTGATAGGAGTGACGTGCTAAACTTTAAAGCCCGTTGTTTGTCATTGGGAAAAATAAATGTGGGAGTCGGTGGACCAGACAATTGGAACCTTATTGATCAAGTTGTCAAAGCTGACATGCATGATCAACTCTGCAAGCATTTCTCATTTCCTGACCGTTCCAAGAATAGGGTTCTATCTTGGGTTGCTGCAGGATTGAGGACATACAGGATAAACCTTCGAAAGAAACATTTCCTGAAAGAGGCAGCGAGCTCATATATTTTGGCTATGAAAGAGAGAGTGCCTCCCAATGTTGAAATGCCGTTGGAGCAATGGAATAATTTTTTGGAGAATGAGGCTAAGGAGAAAAATTTGGTCTAGATGGATAAAAAAAATAGGGCACGAAAAACTGATATCCATAGGCTAGGATCCAAATGATATGAGGATTTGAAGAATGAATGGGAGAGTAGGACAAAGGATGGTCCAGATGCTGGTAAAAACCCAAATAGGTCCAAATTATTCATTCATGCTCGACGAAACAAAGATAATAAATTCCCGTCGCACTTGGCTAAGACACTGGAATCAATAGAGGCCATCAACAGTCAATCTGATTCGAGCCCTACTGATGACTTTGACCTTGAAAATCACTACACCAAAAATAGGAATCTGGCACGGTTTAAAACTGTTCCAGATCAAATCTGGCACGGTTTTGAATTGTTCCAGAATCAGGTGTTCCAAAATGGGATTTTTTTTCTGGCACGGCTCAAAAGTGTGCCAGATTCAGCCAAATAGGAACACTTCTGGCACACTTTTAAACCGTGCCAGAATTTGATATTTCTGGCACACTTTTGGCACAGTTTTTAACTGTGCCAGATTAATCCAAACGGGAACACTTCTGGCACACTTTTAAACCGTCCCAGAATTTGATATTTCTGGCACACTTTTGGCACAGTTTTTAACTGTGCCAGATTCATCCAAACAGGAACACTTTTGGCACACTTTTAAACCGTGCCAGAATTTGATATTTCTGGCACACTTTTGTCACAGTTTTTAACTGTGCCAGATTCAGCACAGTCTAAAAAAATTTGACATAGTTCAAAACCGTGCCAAAATATGATACACTCTTGCCACGGTTTTGAACTATGCCAATTTTTTTTTAATAAAAAAAAATTATTTGAAAGCACAAAATTCACAAATTAATAATATTGCGCATTATTAATAAACTAATGTACATACAAACTTCAAAATATTACAAGTCTTTAACAGCTCACAGGTCCAAAAAAAATTGGGCAGAGTTTCCTCTATTTTCTGGACATTCCAAAACCTATTAATACAAAACCTGCCTAACATAATGCCCGCACGACCACAAAATATAACAATTAACTTACAAAAGCCCTCATGGCCATAAAAGTTAATAATAAAACAACAAAAGACCGTACGGTCATGACACAAAAAATGGAACCATTAATAAACCCCTTGTTGTAAACCATTGAGTTCTTTGTGTGTTCCACGTGAATAAAAGTCAACGATAAACTCTAATCCTGCAAAAATAATAGAATACAAAAAAATTATGATATCAGTAACCCAATAATTTACAAAAAAAAAATACTCAAAACAAAAAAATTACATATATGAGTGGAAATTATCATCATATTTACAAACCGGGAGATCCAGTACTACACGGTCAGTTCTTACAAGTTACATTGGTCCCGTGCGAGGTGTTCGTACCTCCTACGAGGTCGTTTGGGGGCCGGTTTGGGTTTTCACCCTTTAACGACATGTTTTTAACTAAGTGTGATTTTGGAAAATAAACTTCATACTCTCAAACCGGGAGACCTGGGACTACGCGGTCAGTTCCTAAAAGTTACATTGGTCCCGTGCGAGGTGTTCGTGCCTCCTACGGGGTCGTTTGGGGGCCGGTTTGGGTTTTCACCCTTTAACGGCAAATTTTTAACTAAGTGTGATTTTTGCAAATTATCGTCATACTCTCAAACCGGGAGATTCGGGACAACACGCTCAGTTCCTACAAGTTACATGTGTCCTGTGCGAGGTGTTCGTGCCTCCTACGGGGTCGTTTGGGGGCCGGTTTCGGTTTTCACCCTTTAACGATATATTTTTAAGTCTAAGTGTGATTTTTGCAAATTATCGTCCTATTCACAAACCGAGAGACCCGAGACTACGCGATCAGTTCCTACAAGTTACATGGGTCTCGTGCGAGGTGTTCGTGCCTCCTATGAGGTCGTTTGGGGGCCGGTTTGGGTTTTCACCCTTTAATGGCATGTTTTTAAGTTTAAGTGTTGATTTTTGCAAATTATTGTCATACTTACAAACTGGGAGATCCGAGACTACGCTGCCAGTTCCTACAAGTAACATGGGTCCCGTGCGAGGTGTTCGTGCCTCCTACGGGGTCGTTTGGGGGCCAGTTTGTGTTTTCACCCTTTAACGGCATGTTTTTAACTCTAAGTGTGATTTTTGCAAATTATCGTCATACTTATAAATCGGGAGATCCGGGACTACGCTTCCAGTTCCTACAAGTTACATGGGTCCCGTGCGAGGTGTTCGTGCCTCCTATGGGGTCGTTTGGGGTCCGGTTTGGGTTTTCACCCTTTAACGGCATGTTTTTAAGTTTAAGTGTGATTTTTGCAAATTATCGTCACACTTACAAATTGGGAGATTCGGGACTACGCTGCCAGTTCCTATAAGTTACATGGGTCCCGTGCAAGGTGTTCGTGCCTCCAACGGGATCGTTTGGGGGGCGGTTTGGGTTTTCACCCCTTGACGGCTTGTTTTTAAGTCTAAGTGTGATTTTTGCAAATTATCGTCGTACTCTCAAATCGGGATACCCGGAACTACGTGGTCAGTTCCTACAAGTTACATTGGTCCCGTACGAGGTGTTCGTGCCTCCTACGGGGTCGTTTAGGCGCCGGTTTGGGTTTTCACCCTTTAACGCCATATTTTTAACTAAGTGTGATTTTTTGCAAATTATCGTCATACTCTCAAACCGGGAGACCCGGGACTACGCGGTTAGTTCCTACAAGTTACATGTGCCCTGTGCGAGGTGTTCGTGCCTCCTACGGGGTCGTTTGGGGGCCGATTTGGGTTTTCACCCTTTAACGGCATGTTTTTATGTTTAAGTATGATTTTTACAAATTATCATCCTATTCACAAACCGAGAGACCCGGGACTATGCGGTCAGTTCCTACTAGTTACATGGGTCCCGTGCGAGGTGTTCGTGCCTCCTACGGGGTCGTTGGGGGGCCGGTTTGTGTTTTCACCCTTTAACGGCATGTTTTTAAGTTTAAGCGTGTTTTTTGCGAATTATCCCTATTCATAAATTGAAAGACCCTGGACTACGCTGCCAGTTCCTACAAGTTACATGGGTCCCGTGCGAGGTGTTCGTGCCTCCTACGGGGTCGTTTGGGGGCCGGTTTGGGTTTTCACCCTTTAATGGCATGTTTTTAAGTTTAAGTGTGATTTTTGCAAATTATCGTCATACTCTCAAACCGGGAGACCCGGGACTACACGGTCAGTTCCTACAAGTTACATTGGTCCCGTGCGAGGTGTTTGTGCCTCTTACGGGGTCGTTTGGGGGCCGGTTTAGGTTTTCACCCTTTAACGGCATATTTTTAACTAAGTGTGATTTTTTGCAAATTATCGTCATACTCTCAAACCGGGAGACCCGAGACTACGCGGTCAGTTCTTACAAGTTACATGTGTCCCGTGCGAGGTGTTCCTGCCTCCTACGGGGTCGTTTGGGGGCTGGATTGGGTTTTCACCCTTTAACGGCATGTTTTTAAGTTTATGTGTGATTTTTGCAAATTATCATCCTATTCACAAACCGATAGACCCGGGACTACGCGGTCAGTTCCTACTAGTTACATGGGTCCCGTGCGAGGTGTTCGTGCCTGCTACGGGATCATTTGGGGGCCGGTTTGGATTTTCACCCTTTAACGACATGGTTTTAAGTCTAAGTGTAATTTTTGCAAATTATCGTCCTATTGACAAATCGAGAGACGTGGGACTACGCGATAAGTTCCTACAAGTTACATGGGTCCCGTGCGAGGTGTTCGTGTCTCCTACGGGGTCGTTTGGGGGCCGGTTTGGGTTTTCACCCTTTAATGGCATGTTTTTAAGTTTAAGTGTTGATTTTTGCAAATTATCGTGATACTTACAAACTGGGAGATTCGGGACTACACTGCCAGTTCCTACAAGTTACATGGGTCCCGTGCGAGGTGTTCGTGCCTCCTACGGGGTCGTTTGGGGGCCGGTTTGGGTTTTCACCCTTTAACGGCATGTTTTTAACTCTAAATGTGATTTTTGCAAATTATCGTCATAATCTCAAACCGGGAGACTTGGGACTACGCGGTCAGTTCCTACAAGTTACATGTGTCCCGTGCGAGGTGTTCGTGCCTCCTACGGGGTCGTTTGGGGGCCGGTTTGGGTTTTTACACTTTAACGACATGTTTTTAAGTTTAAGTGTGATTTTTGCAAACTATCATCCTATTCATAAACCGAGAGACCCGGGACTACGCGGTCAGTTCCTACAAGTTACATGGGTCCCATGCAGGGTGTTTGTGCCTCTTACGGGGTCGTTTGGGGGCCGGTTTGGGTTTTCACCCTTTAACGGCATGTTTTTAAGTTTAAGTGTGATTTTTGCAAATTATCATCCTATTCACAAACCGAAAGACCCGGGACTACGCTGCCAGTTCCTACAAGTTACATGGGTCCCATGCAAGGTGTTCGTGCCTCCTACGGGGTCGTTTGGGGGCCGATTTGGGTTTTCACCCTTTAACTGCATGTTTTTAACTCTAAGTGTGATTTTTGCAAATTATCATCATACTTTCAAACCGGGAGACCTGGGACTACACGGCCAGTTCCTACAAGTTACATTGGTCCCGTGCGAGGTGTTCGTGCCTCCTACGGGGTCGTTTGGGGACCGATTTGGGTTTTCACCCTTTAACGACCTGTTTTTAAGTTTAAGTGTGATTTATGCAAATTATCGTCATACTTATAAATCGGGAGATCCGAGACTACGCTGCCAGTTCCTACAATTACATGGGTACCGTGCGAGGTGTTCGTGCCTCCTATGGGGTCGTTTGGGGGCCGGTTTGGGTTTTCACCCTTTAACGGCATGTTTTTAAGTTTAAGTGTGATTCTTTCAATTTATCGTCATACTTACAAATCGGGAGATCCGGGACTACGCTGCCAGTTCCTATAAGTTACATGGGTCCCGTGCAAGGTGTTCGTGCCTCCAACGGGATCGTTTGGGGGGCGGTTTGGGTTTTCACCCCTTGACGGCTTGTTTTTAAGTCTAAGTGTGATTTTTGCAAATTATCGTCATACTCTCAAACCGGGATACCCGGGACTACGCGGTCAGTTCCTACAAGTTACAGTGGTCCCGTGCGAGGTGTTCGTGCCTCCTACGGAGTCGTTTGGGGGCCGGTTTGGGTTTTCACCCTTTAACGCCATATTTTTAACTAAGTGTGATTTTTGGCCAATTATCATCATACTCTCAAACCGGGAGACCCGGGACTACGCGGTCTGTTCCTACAAGTTACATGTGTCCCGTGCGAGGTGTTCGTGCCTCCTACGGGGTCGTTTGGGGGCCGATTTGGGTTTTCACCCTTTAATGGCATGTTTTTAAGTTTAAGTGTGATTTTTGAAAATTATCATCCTATTCAGAAACCGAGAGACCCGGGACTACGCGGTCAGTTCCTACTAGTTACATGGGTCCCGTGCGAGGTGTTCGTGCCTCCTACGGGGTCGTGTGGGGGTCGGTTTGGGATTTCACCCTTGAACGAGATGTTTTTAACTCTTAAGTGTGATTTTTGCAAATTATCGTCATACTCTCAAACCGGGAGACCCGGGACTACACGGTCAGTTCCTAAAAGTTACATTGGTCCCGTGCGAGTTGTTCGTGCCTCCTACGGGGTCGTTTGGGGGCCGATTTGGGTTTTCACCCTTCAACGCCATATTTTTAACTAAGTGTGATTTTTTGCAAATTATAGTCATAATCTCAAACCGGGAGACCCGAGACTACGTGGTCAGTTCCTACAAGTTACATGTGTCCCGTGCGAGGTGTTGGTGCCTCCTGCGCGGTCGTTTGGGGGCCGATTTGTGTTTTCACACTTTAACGGCATGTTTTTAAGTTCAAGTGTGTTTTTTGCGAATTATCGTCCTATTCATAAATCGAAAGACCCGGGACTACGCTGCCAGTTCCTACAAGTTACATGGGTCTCGTGCGAGGTGTTCGTGCCTCCTACGGGGTCGTTTGGGGGTCGGTTTGGATTTTCACCCTTTAACGGCATGTTTTTAACTCTTAAGTGTGATTTTTGCAAATTATCGTCATACTCTCAAACCGGGAGACTTGGGACTACACGGTCAGTTCCTACTAGTTACATTGGTCCCGTGCGAGGTGTTCGTGCCTCCTACGGGGTCGTTTGGGGGCCGATTTGGGTTTTCACCCTTTAACGCCATATTTTTAACAAAGTGTGATTTTTGGAAATTATCGTCATACTCTCAAACCGGGAGACTCGGGACTACGCGGTCAGTTCCTACAAGTTACATGTGTCCCGTGCGAGGTGTTCGTGCCTCCTACGGGGTCGTTTGGGGGCCTGTTTGGGTTTTCACCCTTTAACGACATGTTTTTAAGTTTAAGTGTGATTTTTGAAAATTATCATCCTATTCACAAATCTTGAGACCCGGGACTACGCGGTCAGTTCCTACAAGTTACATGGGTCCCATGCGAGGTGTTCGTGCCTCATACGGGGTCGTTTGGGGGCCGGTTTGGGTTTTCACCCTTTAACGGCATGTTTTTAAGTTTAAGTGTGATTTTTGCAAATTATCATCCTATTCACAAACCGGAAGACCCGGGACTACGCTGCCAGTTCCAACAAGTTACATGGGTCCCGTGCGAGGTGTTCGTGCCTCCTACGGGGTTATTTGGGGGCCGGTTTGGTTTTCACCCTTTAACGGCATGTTTTTAACTCTAAGTGTGATTTTTGCAAATTATCGTCATACTGTCAAACCGAGAGACCCGGGACAACACGATCAGTTCCTACAAGTTACATTGGTCCCGTGCGAGGTGTTCGTGCCTCCTACGGGGTCGTTTGGGGGCCGATTTGGGTTTTCACCCTTTAACGGCATGTTTTTAACTCTAAGTGTGATTTTTGCAAATTATCGTCATACTCTCAAACCGGGAGACCCGGGACTACGCGGTCAGTTCCTACAAGTTACATTGGTCCCGTGCGAGGTGTTCGTGCCTCCTACGAGGTCGTTTGGGGGCCGGTTTGGGTTTTCACCCTTTAATGCCATATTTTTAACTAAGTGTGATTTTTTGTAAATTATCGTCATACTCACAAACTGGTAGACCCGAGACTATGGGGTCAGTTCCTACAAGTTACATGTGTCCCGTGCGAGGTGTTCGTGCCTCCTACGGGGTCGTTTGGGGGCCGATTTGGGTTTTCACCCTTTAACGCCATATTTTTAACTAAGTGTGATTTTTGCAAATTATCGTCATACTCTCAAACCGGGAGACCCAGGACTACGCGGTCAGTTCCTACAAGTTACATGTGTCCCGTGCGAGGTGTTCGTGCCTCCTACGAGGTCGTTTGGGGGCCGATTTGGGTTTTCACTCTTTAACGGCATGTTTTTAAGTTTAAGTGTGATTTTTCCAAATTATCATCCTATTCACAAACCGAGAGACCCGGGACTACGCGGTCAGTTCCTACATGCGAGGTGTTCGTGCCTCCTACGGGGTCGTTTGGGGGTCGATTTGGGTTTTCCCCCTTTAACGGCATGTTTTTAAGTTTAAGTGTGATTTTTCCAAATTATCATCCTATTCACAAACCGGAAGACCCGGGACTACGCTACCTGTTCCTACAAGTTACATGGGTCCCATGCGAGGTGTTCGTGCTTCCTACGGGGTCGTTTGGGGGCCGGTTTGGGTTTTCACCCTTTAACGGCATGTTTTTAACTCTAAGTGTGTTTTTTGCAAATTATCGTCACACTCTCAATCCGGGAGACCCGGGACTACACGGTCAGTTCCGACAAGTTACATTGGTCCCGTGCGAGGTGTTCGTGCCTCCTACGGGGTCGTTTGGGTGCCGATTTGGGTTTTCACCCTTTAACGGCCTGTTTTTAAGTTTAAGTGTGATTTTTGCAAATTATCTTCATACTTATAAATCGGGAGATCCGGGACTACGCTGCCAGTTCCTACAAGTTACATGGGTCCCGTGGGAGGTGTTCGTGCCTCCTATGGGGTCGTTTGGGGGCCGGTTTGGGTTTTCACCCTTTAACGGCAAATTTTTAACTAAGTGTGATTTTTACAAATTACCGTCATACTCTCAAACCGGGAGACTCGGGACTACGCGGTCAGTTCCGACAAGTTACATTGGTCCCGTGCGAGGTGTTCGTGCCTCCTACGGGGTCGTTTGGGGGCCAGTTTGGGTTTTCACCCTTTAACGGTATGTTTTTAACTCTAAGTGTGATTTTTACAAATTATCATCCTACTCTCAAACCGGGAGATCCGGGACTACACGGTCAGTTCCTACAAGTTACATTGGTCCCGTGCGAGGTGTTCGTGCCTCCTACGGGGTCGTTTGGGGGCCGGTTTGGGTTTTCACCCTTTAATGCCATATTTTTAACTAAGTGTGATTTTTGCAAATTATCGTCATACTCTCAAACCGGGAGACCCAGGACTACGCGGTCAGTTCCTACAAGTTACATGTGTCCCGTGCGAGGTGTTCGTGCCTCCTACGGGGTCGTTTGGGGGCCGATTTGGGTTTTCACTCTTTAACGGCATGTTTTTAAGTTTAAGTGTGATTTTTGCAAATTATCATCCTATTCACAAACCGAGAGACCCGGGACTACGCGGTCAGTTCCTACATGCGAGGTGTTCGTGCCTCCTACGGGGTCGTTTGGGGGTCGATTTGGGTTTTCCCCCTTTAACGGCATGTTTTTAAGTTTAAGTGTGATTTTTCCAAATTATCATCCTATTCACAAACCGGAAGACCCGGGACTATGCTACCTGTTCCTACAAGTTACATGGGTCCCATGCGAGGTGTTCGTGCTTCCTACGGGGTCGTTTGGGGGCCGGTTTGGGTTTTCACCCTTTAACGGCATGTTTTTAACTCTAAGTGTGTTTTTTGCAAATTATCGTCACACTCTCAATCCGGGAGACCCGGGACTACACGGTCAGTTCCGACAAGTTACATTGGTCCCGTGCGAGGTGTTCGTGCCTCCTACGGGGTCGTTTGGGTGCCGATTTGGGTTTTCACCCTTTAACGGCCTGTTTTTAAGTTTAAGTGTGATTTTTGCAAATTATCTTCATACTTATAAATCGGGAGATCCGGGACTACGCTGCCAGTTCCTACAAGTTACATGGGTCCCGTGGGAGGTGTTCGTGCCTCCTATGGGGTCGTTTGGGGGCCGGTTTGGGTTTTCACCCATTAACGACATGTTTATCACTCTAAGTGTGATTTTTACAAATTACCGTCATACTCTCAAACCGGGAGACTCGGGACTACGCGGTCAGTTCCGACAAGTTACATTGGTCCCGTGCGAGGTGTTCGTGCCTCCTACGGGGTCGTTTGGGGGCCGGTTTGGGTTTTCACCCTTTAACGGTATGTTTTTAACTCTAAGTGTGATTTTTACAAATTATCATCCTACTCTCAAACCGGGAGATCCGGGACTACACGGTCAGTTCCTACAAGTTACATTGATCCCGTGCGAGGTGTTCGTGCCTCCTACGGGGTCGTTTGGGGGCCGGTTTGGGTTTTCACCCTTTAATGCCATATTTTTAACTAAGTGTGATTTTTGCAAATTATCGTCATACTCTCAAACCGGGAGACCCGGGACTACGCGGTCAGTTACTACAAGTTACATGTGTCCCGTGCGAGGTGTTCGTGCCTCCTACGGGGTCGTTTGGGGGCCGATTTGTGTTTTTACCCTTTAACGACATGTTTTTAACCCTAAGTGTGATTTTTGCAAATTATCGTCATACTCTCAAACCGGGATACCCGGGACTACGCGGTCAGTTCCTACAAGTTACATTGGTCCCGTGCGAGGTGTTCGTGCCTCCTACGGGGTCGTTTGGGAGCCGGTTTGGGTTTTCACCCTTTAACGGCATGTTTTTAAGTTTAAGTGTGATTTTTGCAAATTATCGTCATACTTACAAATCGGGAGATCCGGGACTATTCATTAGGAGAGTTACTATCCAACCCAATAGCAACTGGGGAGGTGTGTATTCATATATAGCCTAGAAGGGAGACATCTTTAAACTTGTGTGATAGTAAGTATTAAACCACCACTCAGTAGGGGACAATCAAATTTCCATTTCTTAGGTTGGTAACTTGTCATGCATTTGAGATAGGACTCTAGGCAAGCATTAGTTTCTGTTTGCCCATTAGCTTGTGGGTCATATGCGATGCTCACGTGAAGTTCACTCCCCTATTTCTTAAACAGCTCCCTCCGAATTCCACTTAAAAATAAGCTGTTTCTATTAGAAAATATGGAAAAGGGAAGACCAGGCAGCTTATTGATGCAGTCAATGAATTGTTGAGCCACATTTATAGCTGTGTATGGGTCAGAGAAGGCAATAAAATGATTGTACTTGTCCACCACTATCATTATAACATTTTTTCCATCAGAGATGGATGGGGTCCACATATTCTAAAGATATATGGCTCCATGTTTGGTCAGGAACAGGAGAGGCAGGAGAGGCCGCAACGATGGTAGTGGATAATTGATTTCTTGGTTTCTCTGATAGGTATGACCATTTTTGACAAAAGCATTATCCTCCTCCTTCAAATTTTTCTTATACTGCTTCTTATACAGCTGCTTCTTATACAGCTGCTGCTTCTTATACATCCTTATTCTTATACAACTGCTGCTTCAGCCTTTTGCTGTTAATATAGCTAGCTTTTGCAGCTGCTGCTTCAGCCTTATTCTTTACAGCTTTAACTGTTGTAAATACACTAATATATTAACTGCTGCTTCAGTTAATATATACAACTTTTGCAGTTAATATAGCTGCTTCAACCTTTTTGCAAATTATCGTCATACTCTCAAACCGGGAGACCCGGGACTACGCGGTCAGTTCCTACAAGTTACATTTGTCCCGTGCGAGGTGTTCGTGCCTCCTACGGGGTCGTTTGGGGGCCGATTTGGGTTTTCACCCTTTAATGGCATGTTTTTAAGTTTAAGTGTGATTTTTGCAAATTATCATCCTATTCACAAACCGAGAGACCCGGGACTACGCGGTCAGTTCCTACATGCGAGGTGTTCGTGCCTCCTACGGGGTCGTTTGGGAGCCGGTTTGGGTTTTCACCCTTTAACGGCATGTTTTTAAGTTTAAGTGTGATTTTTGCAAATTATCATCCTATTCACAAACCAGAAGACCCGGGACTACGCTGCCTGTTCCTACAAGTTACATGGGTCCCGTGCGAGGTGTTCGTGCCTCCTACGGGGTCGTTTGGGGGCCGGTTTGGGTTTTCACCCTTTAACGTCATGTTTTTAACTCTAAGTGTGATTTTTGCAAATTATCGTCATACTCTAAAACCGGGATACTCGGGACTACACGGTCAGTTCCTAAAAGTTACATTGGTCCCGTGCGAGGTGTTCGTGCCTCCTACGGGGTCGTATGGGGGCCGATTTGGGTTTTCACCCTTTAACGGCCTGTTTTTAAGTTTAAGTGTGATTTTTGAAAATTATCGTCATACTTATAAATCGGGAGATCCGGGACTATGCTGCCAGTTCTTACAAGTTACATGGGTCCCGTACGAGGTGTTCGTGCCTCCTATGGGGTCGTTTGGGGGCCAGTTTGGGTTTTCCCCCTTTAACGACATGTTTTTAACTCTAAGTTTGATTTTTGCAAATTATCGTCATACTCTCAAACCGGGAGACCCGGGACTACGCGGTCTGTTCCTACAAGTTACATTGGTCCCGTGCGAGGTGTTCGTGCCTCCTACGGGGTCGTTTGGGGGCCGGTTTGGGTTTTCACTCTTTAACGCCATATTTTTAACTAAGTGTGATTTTTTGTAAATTATCGTCATACTCACAAATCGGGAGACCCGGGACTATGCGGTCAGTTCCTACAAGTTACATGTGTCCCGTGCGAGGTGTTCGTGCCTCCTACGGGGTCGTTTGGGGGCCAATATGGGTTTTCACCCTTTAACGGCATGTTTTTAAGTTTAAGTGTGATTTTTGCAAATTATCGTCATACTTACAAACCGGGAGATCCGGGACTATTCATTAGGAGAGTTACTATCCAACCCAATAGCAACTGGGGAGGTGTGTATTCATATATAGCCTAGAAGGGAGACATCTTTAAACTTGTGTGATAGTAAGTATTAAACCACCACTCAGTAGGGGACAATCAAATTTCCATTTCTTAGGTTGGTAACTTGTCATGCATTTGAGATAGGACTCTAGGCAAGCATTAGTTTCTGTTTGCCCATCAGCTTGTGGGTCATATGCGATGCTCACGTGAAGTTCACTCCCCTATTTCTTAAACAACTCCCTCCGAATTCCACTTAAAAATAAGCTGTTTCTATTAGAAAATATGGAAAAGGGAAGACCAGGCAGCTTATTGATGCAGTCAATGAATTGTTGAGCCACATTTATAGCTGTGTATGGGTCAGAGAAGGAAATAAAATGATTGTACTTGTCCACCACTATCATTATAACATTTTTTCCATTAGAGATGGATGGGGGTCCACATATTCTAAAGATATATGGCTCCATGTTTGGTCAGGAACAGGAGAGGCAGGAGAGGCCGCAACGATGGTAGTGGATAATTGATTTCTTGGTTTCTCTGATAGGTATGACCATTTTTGATAAAAGCATTATCCTCCTCCTTCAAATTTTTCTTATACTGCTTCTTATACAGCTGCTGCTTCTTATACAACCTTATTCTTATACAACTGCTGCTTCAGCCTTTTGCAGTTAATATAGCTAGCTTTTGCAGCTGCTGCTTCAGCCTTATTCTTTACAGCTTTAACTGCTGTAAATACACTAATATATTAACTGCTGCTTCAGTTAATATATACAACTTTTGCAGTTAATATAGCTGCTTCAACCTTTTGCAGAGATACGGCAGAAACAGGGCATATGAATAAGGACATGCCATTTCTCTAAATAAGGATAAGGCATAAACAAGTATAGATAAGAGGCTGAAGCAAATGTGGATAAACTAAGAGGCTGAAGCAGCCATTTCTCAAACTAAGAGGCTGAAGCAACCATTTCTCGAACTAAGATAATCTTTTTGGTTCCATTTCTCAAACTGCGTGCGTATATGCAACTGTGTGCATATATGTTGCATATATGCAGTAGCTGTATGCATATATGCAGTAGCATATATGCACGCAGCAGCATGTATGCAACATATATGCAATAACTATATGCATATATGCATATATGTTGCATATATGCAGTAACTGTATGCATATATGAGTAGCATATTTGCACGCAGCAGCATATATGCAACATATATGCATACAGTTGCATATATGCAGTAGCATATATGCATGCAGCAGCATATATGTTGCCTATATGCTCACAATAACTTATTTGTTGCATATAAATAAGAACCGACATAAAGATATATACATACACACAAATATTAATGGATGAATATTAATTAGTAAAGCGGAAATTGAAAGAGAGTCTAATCAGTGTGTTTATACCTGTGTTCATTCGTCGGTGTCACCAATGGGAGGACAAAGGTCGTCGAGCCAATACATAATTCCATTTTTACCAACACCTTCCAAGTTCTCGCAATGAGCTTGTTTTCCACCCCAAACTGGATACTCGGGCACTTTGATGTCATCGAGTAAAACTCGCACTTCATTCTTTCTCCACGCATGGAAGTGAACGGTCAAGACGGCTCCTGGTTGCATTTTCCTCCCATAACCAACAAGTTCACGTGTATGGGATAGTATTTTGCATTTAATTAGAGAGGTGAAATTTGGAACCTCGAATGCAGGGGAGGAAAGAGAACACGAAGGAGCCGCGGTGCCTAAAGTAGGTAACTCCTGAACGTTGTGTCCAAAACATGAAAATTTTCCGGTTTTGAAGTCAGTAATGAATTCTGATAATGAGGACTTTATCCCCTCTATGTCACTCCTTAGGTTATCAACATGATCCTTCCAATTTTTGGTGTCCTCTTTCACCTCTTCAAGCATTTCTCTAGCAAATGCCGACCCTAATATAGCGGTTCTCGAAATTGTGGACCCAACACAACGAACACGTCCTCAAGTATCTTTTCCAAAAACATCAAAAATAGACCGGCATCTAAGGTCTCCTCTTGACCACTCGCTTTGTATACATCCAGAAGTAATTGAATTTGGTCCTGTACAAAAATATATTAACATTAGGTTTGATGATACGATACTTTTTTTTGACAAAACGAGCATTAAAAATTTTAAATTATCGCAAATACTTTATCATGAGGGGCATAACCACCTCCTTTGATTATACGAGTTGCCAACCATAATTCAGCACGAGTGGGTGCACGCCCATGCTTCTTTCTCCAATTCTCTGAAGTTCGGGCATAACCATGATGACTTGTGTTATGAGTTGTCTTTCTCACATAATTTTGTTTAGTATCTTTGTTCTTTCTTCGCAAAGTTTTTTGAATCTCTAAAGCTTCATTATTGCAAAACACCTCCCAGTCCTCAGATTTGACATTTCGTGGAAATTTCTCCTTCCACTTTCCAACATCACCATCCTTCAAATTAACCCTTAGCTTTGACTTGACCTTTTTCCAAGCAT
Source organism: Sambucus nigra (assembly GCA_949130495.1). NCBI lineage: Eukaryota > Viridiplantae > Streptophyta > Magnoliopsida > Dipsacales > Adoxaceae > Sambucus > Sambucus nigra. The sequence continues at coordinate 541,856,563 of OX422211.1, read as the reverse complement.
CGTTCGCTTTTTTCATAAGAATTTGCTTCTGACTTTTGCGCACATCTGGGAACTCTTTCTACAATATATGAAGAAATAAAATTAAGACATCACATAATTGAATTTACTAACTATTACATTATTTGTAATAGAAATGAATAGTATACCATTAATGATGACCAAACTGAGTTCTTATATCGCACATCCACTTGTTTCCAACTCGTATAAGAAATGGGAATATGTGTCCTTGCTAAGTCTCCCAACCTGGTTGAGAGTGTATATGAATCTTCACCAACTGGAAGGCCGTGCTCATTAAATTTTAATTTTTTGGCGAAAGGGTCATCACTTACTCTTGAAACACCCGAAGCAACCTTAGAACGGGAGGTTGATATAGGTGTCACCCCATTTATTGACGGTTGCGAAGTATCACCAATATGAGACATTTATCTGGAAAAAAGTGGCTATTGGACACCAAAATAATAAGAATAAACATTACAAGAATATATGTTCAAATAGACACCAGTATATTACATGTTAAAACATCAGTAAGCATAGAATTACAAGTTCAAACAGCCATACATGTATTAAATGTTCAAACAACAATAAAGTATTAAATGTTTACAACAACAACAAACTAAATCATTGCACTAGAAATCCGTGTCCAAAAGCTCCATCAATTTATCATTTTCCTCGAGAATGGAATCATACATCGTACGGTCAATATCAATCGCATCTATTTCTTTTGTCAGTCTCTTGGGAGAGTGTAAAAAACTGACCACCCCTTCAGCATTACATCTTGACAATAAAATACTTGACTAGCTTGAGATGCAAGGATGAACGGATCATCATGAATGGTATTTTTACTCACGAGCTTACTAAGATTCACCATCACCAATTTTGAGGTGGGTTCAACTTTGCAAGCATTCTTATCATCAACATCCACCCAATCACAATAAAAGACAGTATGTGTGAACTCAATGTAATTGAGGTCGAGTATTTGTCTAATTACTCCATAAAAGGTTGTCATAATCCCCTTCTTATTAAAGGCCTTAGTGGATACACCACTACTCTAAAAGTTATGATTCTCTTCATGTCCAGAAGTACAAAAGGTGTACCCATTGCATTGAAATTTCTCATAACTGGTAACCCTATGGAGCGGACCATCAGTATATGGCAAAATTCCCGTATCATTAAATCTTGAGGCCTGTAAGGAATTGATAATTTTTTAAAGTTTCATTAAAAATAATTACGGTTGATAAAAAAGTACATGTATAAATAAAGACTTGCCTCGTTCCTTAGCCAAGGGATGAAATCATCAATTCTATGCCTCGATTGAGTCTCAGTTACCACAAATTTTCTACAAGAAATTAGTTTCAAAATTAAGAAATATCACATTACAATCAATTAATATGAATTAACATAGAACTAAGTGTGTACCTTCTCCATTCATCAACACCATCGCATTGAGATAAAACCCATCTTCGCACTTGCTCATATTGTACATTATTTAAGATCAATTCTTTACTTTTACCCAATGGTCGTTGGCATTCCGAGTCATCAAACTCATCATCAATAAAATCCTTAAGATTCCTCTTATGAGTTCCTTCACCTCTTTTCGATATGTACTCCATGGCATACAAATAAGCTTCATGTAACAAATATGCATTAGCAATGCTCCCTTCAATGTACCTCTTGTTTCGTGACCACTTTTTATATCTTCCCATTTCTCTCTCAAACAACCACATCGCCCGATATCTTGGTGGCCCAGCTGTCAAAGTTTCATCGGCTAAATGGTGCAAGAGGTGGATCATCACCACAAAAAAGGCAGGTGGAAAATAAATTTCAAAGACACAAAGTGCCTCTACCAATGCGTTCTTGGCCTTCAAAAGATGTTCCCTAAATATCACTTTGGCACACAACACACTAAAGAATATGCTTATCCAATGTATAGCTTTAAACAAAGGCTTATCATCCGAAAATGAATGCATAAGCAACGCAGGAAGCAAACGTTGCATAATGACGTGATAATCGCGGGACTTGAGATTGGTAAATCCAGGTGGATAGAGGTTAACATTGTTGCTGAAATTTGATGAAAATCCAATCAGGACCTTTAATGTTTTTAGTGTACGAAAAAAGGCTTCTTTCTCTTGCTTTCCTAATGCGAAAGGTGCCTTTGGCATAAGCCTTTTGTTACTTCCTTCAACATCTTTCATCCATAATTTCCTTTTAAGTTTCAAATGAACTTTCAAGTCTTCACGGGCTTTGACCGTATCTTTATTTGATGAACCTTTCACCGAGAGTATTGTACCTAAAAGAGTCTCTGTGACATTCTTTTCAACATGCATAACATCTAAATTATGTCTAATATCATGGTCCTTCCAGTACTCTAAGTCAAAGAAAATTGACCTCCTTGAAAAACCCTCGGTACCCGCTAGATTCTCATCGTCACCCTCACTTGGATAATCATTGTCTTCCATTACGACATCCTCCTTATCCTTCCCCTTCCCCTTCCCCTTCCCCTTTCCCTTTCCCTTTCCCTTTGCCTTTCCCTTTTTATCTCCCTCTCCCTCTCTTTGAACACCTTCTCGAGCGATAAGTGACACTATCTGCTCAACTTCTACACTTGTTAACTTTCTTGGAGCCATAGCATCCTCTATTTTACCATTAAATGTTTGCTTTGATGTGTCAAACCTGTAAGGATGACCTTTAGGAAGGAACATACGAGATCGTTGGTAACAACATTTCGTTGACTTAGAAAGATATTGAGAAGGTGTATTTGTAGAACAAATAGGACACCCATTGTAACCTTGAGTTGAACAACCTGATAACATCCCATAAGCTGGAAAATCATGTATACCCCACATCAACATGGCTTTTAACTGAAATTTCTCATTTTTGTATGCATCCCAAGCCTCAACTCCAGACCATAAGATATTTAACTCATCAACCAACGGTTGGAGGAAGACATCAATATTTCTTGATGGTGACTTTGGTCCGGGAATCAATACAGACAACATTGAAAACTCACTTTTCATACACATTGATGGAGGAGGGTTGAGAGGTTGAATTATCACTGGCCAACAACTATACTTACGACCAAACATGTTATTCGGGCTGAAACCATCAGTTGCTATTACAAGTCGAATATTCCGCGGATCTTTTGCAAAATCTCTCCACAAAATGTTTGAATTTACCCATTCTGCTGAATCTCGGGGATGACGCAAGAATTCCATACAAGAGCTTGCACGAGTGTGCCAAGTCATTTTCTCTGCTATCCATTTTATGGTATACAACCGTTTTAGCCTAGGGATTAGAGGGAAATGTCGCATTACCTTCTTAGGAACCCTAGAGTATTTTTTTTTCCATTAGTATTCTGAATTTCTACACCGTCCTCGCCTAGACAAGTAAACTTGTATCGTAAAGAACCACATTTTATACATCTAGTAGATTTTTCATGCTCTTTCCAAAAGAGCATATAGTTGTTAATGCATACGTCATACTTAACATCATCCATATCGAGATCTCTAACGGTGTTTTTCATTTCTGTATAACTAGTTGTCAGGTTGTTCTGTTCAGGAAGTAGTTAATTTAACAATCTAAGAATTCCACCTGTAGCACCATCCTATAAATTGAATTGTGTTTTCAAATCATTCAACTTTATAAGAGCATACATTGTGGTATGACGTTAAGAACCGGTAGCTGGGTGCAATGGCTCCTGTGCGAGTTGATGTAAAAGATCATACTTCTTGCCTTTATATTTATGTGTGTACGAGTCATTGGGAACCTCAGAAGTTGCGGGGGCTTCATCACTGCCTACACAATTAGATTCACTAGGTTTCGCTTCACCCATAAACATCTCACAAGCACCATTCACAAGATCATTCAAAATTGGAATATTGTGCACATCAGTGTGTTTTGTCGGTGTCACAGATTGCGGTAGTGGTTGGACTTGATCAATAACTAATGTCTCACCATGAAAATGCCATAAGGTATAGTTCATGTCCATACCATATGTCATTAAATGAATGAATATGTCATCTATAACAACATGTCCTTTCCCATTTCGACAACGTCTACAGGGACATGTATGTTTAACATTCGAACTATTACTACGCACATAATGTAGAAACTGTAACACCCCATCTCTATATGTATCAGTATCGATATTTTTCTCATTTATCCACTCTTTGTTGATTCCCGACGACATCCTAATAAGTTTAAAGAACACACATTATACTATAAACGCTTACTGTAAATATATTGAAGTTTATTCAAGTGTAAATATGTATATATTTGAGCTCCTATATTTCCTCCATCTCCACTACAGGGTAAGGGTCCTATCCCATTCGAAAATGCATATTTGGTATTGGTCATAATGTCTCATGCCATGTCCTAATCTAAAAAATTTCGCCAGCATCTCCCTACAGTTCTTCAAGTACACAACTTAAATTGGGAGTGTTCATGTGTTACTTAAGTTTTTCAACCAAGAAAACACAAAACACTACATCAATCTAGTATGCACCCAAAGAACATAAAGCGATGCCACTGAATTTTTCAAAATAGGACATGCATAATCATTATGTACAATACAAACTTTTGCATTTCCAAACTGTCCAAAAATGGGACAATTCAAGAGTTCTCACCACAGTCATAGTGAGACCTCTTGAACGGGTCTAAGGTTTTTCTACATGTGTAACATTATTATTGAATGTTTAGTATTAATGTCTACTTACTATTTAAATAGTTTTTTTTTGTTTTTTCTTAAATTTTCAACACATAATCTCATTTATCCATTTAATTAGTGGGGTGTCCACTTTTCAATTTGTTATTTTTACATTATTATTGAATATTTAACACTTAAATTTTCTTAAAACTACGTAACATGTACAAATCAGATCAAATATACATTTTTGTTAAAGGGGTAAGAACATAAAAATCCATGATTTATTTATTTTTCATTATCAACATTCAATTTGCACCAAAAACTCACACATTAAAAAAAATAATAAATATTTAAATATGTATATATAAAACCCTAAAAAGCAAATACGAATCAAATCAGGCATATCATAAAATCTAGGATCAAATCTGAAACCTAGCTTAGGTTAAAAAAAATACAATGCTTTAAACAATTACCTGATTGGGATGAGTGCAGTGAGAGAACATGGCAGTGACTAGAGAAAGAGAGAATGGGCCGGAGAGAGAGTGACGGCAGTAGAGATGCCGACCTAGGGAGAGAATAAATCGCCAGCAGCTGCCGAGAGAGAGAGACCGAGCGAAGAGGCGAGAGAGAGAGACCGAGAGAGAGAGACCGCCGAGAGAGAAAGAGAGATAGAGCGAAGAGGCTAGAGAGAGAGAACGAGCGGGGCGGGAATCATGAGCGGGAACAAGAGAAAGAGAGGAGTGTAATGTTTTTTTTTGGGTATTATATATTTTAGTAAGTGTACTCAATTTTGGCACACTTTAAAAAGTGCCAAAATTTGGCACTATTTTAAAGTGTGCCAAATCTCTATAAAACCTTGCCAAAATCTGGCACAGTTTTAAACTGTGCCAGATTTTTAATATCAGGGTGTGCTAAAATGCTGTTTTTGGTGTAGTGAATGATGCCCTGACCCAGACCTTTGTAAAGGATAAAAGGGGGAGGACGAGAGGTGTTGGATCACATATGCCAAAAACAAAACTTCAACACACTTCACCTCTTGCAGACGAGCTTTCTTCGATCAAGAATTGCAACCCATCCCAAAAGGAGCACCAGTTGAAGACTGATGGGGATGTCCATGAGATTAAAAATACCTTGGGATTATTGACGAATCAAATTGTGAAACTTGTGAACTTTTTTGAAAGTTATAGTCCCCCAATGCCTCCTCAAAGTTACCCTTACCCTACTCCTACTCAAGGTTTCACATATCCTTCCCCTCAAACATTCCCCTCTCAAATGCCTCATCCTTCAACATTCCCCTCCCCTGCACCTTCGCAAGTCATGGGACTTGGATCATCGTCAACAACTCACGGTGACTATGGAAAAGAGTAATATATCAAGGAAGTGAGCAATTCGAGGTTTGTTGACGTGTGCATACTCATCTCCACAGTTGCCGGAACTCCAGTACACGACCGAACTTTGGAGAAGGGTGAGGCTCAAATAATGGTCAATGAAATATACAACGGCTGCGGAGATGTACCTGTGTACGTTAATAACGATGAAGGGATGGAGTTGAGGAATTACGCAAAATATTTTATTACTTGTCCAGTTTATCTGTTGGCCAAGGTGTAATAATATTTTCTTTCATTTAAGTTGTAATAATTTTTTTGTTATAGTTGTAAGAATATTAGTTTTGCTTCAGTTGCAATGATATTTTTTCTTTCGGTTGTAAGAATATTGCGTTTTGTTTTGGTTGTAATGATATATTTTTTTCTTTCAGTCATAAGAATATTCTTTTTGTTTCAGATGTAATAATATTTTTTTAATCTATTACCACATGACTAGAATTTGAAGATTATTACATGGATTTACCACAATACAAAGAGTGGATGGGAGAGACTAACCGGATATCAAATAATCATGTAAAGGGCATTTATGAATTTGTAAAACACGCTTCTAAAAATCTTAAAAGTGACAAGATTCCATGTCCGTGCACTCATTGTATTAACGACAAAATAAGTCATTAGAAGATGTTGAGTTGTATTTACTAATGTGGGGAATCTGTCAAGACTATAAAATATGGACACCAAAACTTCGGACGGGATGAATGTAACTCGTAGGAATTAACCGCGCGATCACGGTACTCCTGATTTGAGAATACGACGATAATTTCCATATTTCGAGACTTGGGCATAAAAAAATGGCGTTAGTGGGTGAAAACTCGAAACAGCCCCCGAACGGCCCCATGAATGGCACCGACACCTCGCACGGGACCAATGTAACTGGTAGGAACTGACCGCACGATAACGGGATTCCCGATTTGAAAATATGATAATAATTTAAATATATCAGGACTTAAGTAAAACATGGCGTTAGTGGGTGAAAATCCGAAATAGCCCCCGAACGGCCTTGTGAGTAGCACCAACACCTCGCACGGGACCAATGTAACTCGTAGGAACTTATCGCGAGATCATGGGACTCCCGGTTTGAGAATACAATGATAATTTTCATATTTATAGCCGTAGGCATAAAAACATGGCATTAGTGGGTGAAAACCCGAAACAACCCTCGAACGGCCCCGTGAGTGGCACCAACACCTCGTACATGACTAATGTAACTCGTAGAAATTGACTCCATGATCATGGTACTCCCGGTTTGAAAATACGACGATAATTTAAAGTTACTTGGACTAAAGCAAAACATGGCGTTAGTGGGCGAAAACCCAAAACAACCCCCAAACGGTCCCGTGAGTGGCACCAACACCTCGCACGGGACCAATATAACTCGTAGGAATGGACCGTGTGATCATGAGACTCCCATTTTGATAATACGATGATAATTTGCGTATTTCTAGATTTAGGCATAACAACATGGCGTTAGTGGGTGAAAAATCGAAACAAACCCCAAAGGCCCCGTGAGTGGCACTAACACCTCGCAAGGGACCAATGTAATCCGTAGGAACATACTGCGTTATCACGGGACTCTCGATTTGAGAATACGATGATAATTTTCATATTTCTAGGCTTAGGCGTAAAAACATGGCGTTAGTGGATGAAAGCTCGAAACAACCCCCGAACGGCCCCGTCAGTGGCCCCACCACCTCGCACGGGACCAATGTAACTCGTAGGAACTGATCGCATGATCACAGTACTCACAATTAGAGAACATGATGATAATTTCCATATTTTTAGACTTGGGCATAAAAACATGGCGTTAGTGGGTGAAAACCCGAAACAGCCCCCGAACGGCCTCGTGAGTGGGACCGACACCTCGCACGGGACTAATGTTACTCGTAGGAACTTACCGCACGATCGAGGGACTCTCGATATGAGAATACGTCGACAATTTGCATATTTCTAGACTTAGGCATAAAAATATGGCATTAGTGGGTGAAAACCCAAAACAACCCTCGAACGGCCCCGTGAGTGGCACCAACACCTCACACGGGACAAATGTAACTCATAAGAACTGACCGTGCGATCACGAGAATGTCGATTTGAGAATAAGACGATAATTTAAAAATATCAGGACTTAAGTAAAACATGACGTCAGTGGGTGAAAACCCGAAATAGCCCCCAAACGGCCCTGTGAGTGGCACCAACACCTCGCACGGGACCAATGTTACTCGTAGGAACTTATAGCGCGATCACGGTACTCTCGGTTCAAGAATATGATGATAATTTGCATATTTCTAGACTTAGGCATAAAAAATGGCGTTAGTGGGTGAAAACCCGAACGGCCTCGTGAGTGTCACCAACACCTCGCACCGGACTAATGTAACTCGTAGGAACTAACCGCGTGATCACGACACTCCCGGTTTGAGAATACGATGATAATTTGTATATTTCTAGACTTAGGCATAAAAACATGGCGTTAGTGGGTGAAAACAAGAAATAGCCCCCGAACGGCCCTTCGAGTGGCACCGACACCTCACACTGGACCAATGTAACTCGTAGGAACTGACCGCGCGATCACGGTATTCCTGATTTGAGAATACGACGATAATTTAAAAATATCAGGACTTAAGCAAAACATGACGTTAGCGGGTAAAAATTCGAAACGGCCGTCGAAAGGCCCCGTGAGTGGCATCAACACCTCGCATGGGACCAATGTAACTCGTAGGAACTAACCGCATGATCACGGGACTCCCAGTTTGAGAATATGATGATAATTTGCATATTATTAGACTTGGGAATAAAAACATGGCGTTAGAGAGTGAAAACCCGAAACAGTTCCCGAACGGCACCGTGAGTGGCACCAACACCTCGCACAGGACCAATGTAACTCCTAGGAACTTATCGTGCGATCAAGGGACTCCCAGTTTGAGAATATGATGATAATTTTAATATTTCTAGGCTTAGGCATAAAAACATGACGTTAGTGGGTTAAAACCGAAAACAACCCTCAAAGGGCCCCGTAAGTGGCACCAACACCTTGCACGGGACCAATGTAACTCGTAGGAATTGATCGCGCGATCACGATACTCCCGGTTTGAGAATACGATGATAATTTAAAGTTATCAGGTCCAAAGCAAAACATGGCATTTGTGGACGAAAACCCAAAACACCCCCTAACAGCCCTATGAGTGGTACCAACACCTCACACGGGACCAATGCAACTCGTAGGAACTTATCGCGTGATCATGGGACTTTCGGTTCGAGAATACGATGATAATTTGCATGTTTCTAGACTTAGGCATCAAAAATGGCGTTAGTGCGTGAAAACTCAAAACAGCCCTCGAACGGCCCCGTGAGTGTCACCAACACCTCGCACGGGCCTAATGTAAATCGTAGGAACTAAACGCGTGATCACGGTACTCCCGATTTGAGAATACGATGATAATTTTCATATTTCTAGACTTAGACATAAAAACATGGCGTTAGTGGGTGAAAACACGAAACCACCCCCGAACGGTCGCGTGAGTGGCACCGGCAGCTCGCACTGAACCAATGTAACTCGTGGGAACTGACCACATGATCACAGGATTCTCGGTTTGAGAATATGATGATAATTTAAAAATATCAGGACCGAAGCAAAACATGGCATTAGTGGGTAAAAACTCGAAATAGCTCCCGAACGGTCCTGTGAGTGGCACCAACACCTCGCATGGGAGCAATGTAACTTATAGGAACTTATTGCACGATCATGGGACTCTCGGTTCGAGAATACGATGATAATTTGAATATTTCTAGACTTAGGCATAAAAAATGGCGTAAGTGTAGGAAAACCCAAAACAGCCCCCGAACGGCCCCGTGAGTGTCACCAACACCTCGCACGGGACTAATGTGACTCGTAGGAACTAACCGCGCAATCACGGTACTCCCAGTTTGAGAATACAATGATAATTTTCATATTTCTAGACTTAGGCATAAAAATATGGCGTTAGTGGGGAAAACACGAAACAACCCTCGAACGGCCCCATGACTGGCACCGACACCTCGCACTGGACCAATGTAACTCGTAGAAACTGACTGTGCGATCATGGAATTCTCGGTTTGAGAATACGATGATAATTTAAAAATATCAGGACTTAAGCAAAATATGACGTTAGTGGGTGAAAACTCGAAACAACCCTCAAACGGCCCTGTGAGTGGCACCAGCACCTCGCACGGGACCAATGTAACTTGAAGGAACTGACCGCGCGATCACAACACTCTCGGTTTGATAATACGATGATAATTTGCATATTTCTAGACTTAGGCATAAAAATTTGGTGTTAGAGGGTGAAAACCCGAAACATCTCCCGAACGGCCCCATGAGTGGAACTAGCACCTTGCACAGGACCAATGTAACTCGTAGGAACTTATCGTGTGATCACGGGACTCCCAGTTTGATAATACGATGATAATTTTCATATTTCTAGCCTTTAGCATAAAAACAGGGCGTTAATGAGTGAAAACCCAAAACAATCCTCGAATGGACCTGTGAGTGGCACCAACACCTCGCACAGGACCAATGTAACTCGTAGGAATTGACCGTATGATCACGGTAGTCTTAGTTTAAGAATACGACGAGAATTTAAAGTTATCAAGACTAAAGCAAAACATGACGTTAGTGGGTGAAAACCCGAAACAACCCCCGAACGGTCCCGTGAGTGGCACCAACACCTCGCACGGGACCAATGTAACTCGTAGGAATAGACCACGTGATCAAGGGACTACCAGTTTGAGAATACGACGATAATTTTTATATTTCTAGATTTAGGCATAATAAAATGGCATTAGTGGGTGAAAACCGAAACAGCCCCGTGGGTGACAGTAAAACCTCGTACGAGACCAATGTAACTCGTAGGAACTGACTGCGGGATCACGGGACTCACGGTTAGAGAACACGATGATAATTTGCATATTTCTAGACTTGGGTGTAACATCATGGCGTTAGTAGGAAAAAACCCGAAATAACCCCCTGACGGTCCCTTGAGTGGCATCAACACCTCGCATGAGACCAATGTAACTCATAGGAACTCACTGCCCGATCGAGCGACTCTCAGTTTGAGAATATGCCGACAATTTGCATATATCTAGACTTAGGCATAAAAACATGGCGTTAGTGGGTGAAAACCCAAAACATCCCTCAAACGGCCCTGTGAGTGGCTCCAACACCTCGCATGGGACCAATGTAACTCGTAAGAACTAACCGCGTGATCATGGGATTTCTGGTTTGAGAATTCGACGATAATTTTAAAATATTAGGACTCATGCAAAACATGGCGTTAGTGGGTGAAAACCCAGAATAGCCCCCGAACGGCCCTGTGAGTGGCACCAACACCTCGCACGGGACCAATCTAACTCGTTGGAACTTATCGCACGATTACAGGACTCCCGATTTGAGAATACGATGATAATTTGCATATTTTTAGACTTGGACATAAAAACATGGCATTAGAGGGTGAAAACCTAAAATAGCCCCTCGAACGTCCCTGTGATTGGCACCAACACCTCGCACGAGACCAATGTAACTCGTAGGAACGGACCGTTGGATCACTGGACTCCCAATTTAAGAATATGATGATAATTTGCATATTTTTAGATTTAGGCATAACAATATGGCGTTAGTGGGTGAAAAACTGAAATAGCCTCCGAACGGCCCCGTGAGTGGCACCAACACCTCGCATGGGACCAATGTAGCTCATAGGAACTGACCGCGTGATCACGAGATTCTCGTTTTGAGAATGTGATGATAATTTGCATATTTTTAGACTTAGGCATAAAAGCATAGCGTTAGTGGGTGAAAACTTAAAACAGCCCCCGAACGGCCCCGTGAGTGGCCCAACACCTCGCACGGGACCAATGTAACTCAGAAGAACTGAGTTCACGATCACGGGATTCCCAGTTTGAGAATACGATGATAATTTAAAAATATCAGGATTTAAGCAAAACATGACGTTAGTGGTTGAAAACCCAAAACAACCCTCGAACGGCGTGAAGAGTGGCACCAACACCTCGCACGGGACTAATGTAACTCGTAGGAACTAACTGTGTGATCACGGAACTCCCGATTTGATAATACAAAGATATATTGCATATTTATAGACTTGGGCATAAAAACATGGCGTTAGAGGGTGAAAACCCGAAACAGCCCCCGAACGGCCCTATGAGTGGCACCAACACCTCGTACGGGACCAATGTAACTCGTATGAACTTATTGCATGATCAAGTGACTCTCAATTTGAGAATACCATGATAATTTTCATATTTCTAGCCTTTGGCATAAAAACATGGCGTTAGTGGGTGAAAACTTGAAACAACCCTCGAACGGCCCCATGAGTGGCACCAACACTTTGCACGAGACAAATGTAACCCATAGGAATTGACCGCGTGATCACGGTACTCCCAATTTGAGAATACGATGAGAATTTAAAGTTATCAGGACTAAAGTAAAACTTGGCATTAGTGGGAAAAAACCCGAAACAACCCCCGAACGGTCCCTTAAGTGGCACCAACACCTCGTACGGGACCAATGCAACACGTAAGAATGGACCGCGTGATCACGGGACTCCCAGTTTGAGAATTTGATGATAATTTGCATATTTCTAGATTTAGGCATAACAACATGGCGTTAGTGGGTGAAAAACCAAAACAATCCCCGAACGGCCCTTGAGTGGCACCAACACCTTGTACGGGACCAATGTAACCCATAGGAATTGATCACGTGATCACTAGACTCCCGATTTGAGAATACGATGATAATTTTCATATTCCTAGACTTAGGCATAAAAACATGGCGTTAGTGGGTGAAAACCCAAAATCGCCCCCGAATGGCCCCGTGAGTGGCACCAACACCTCGCACGGGACCAATGTAACTCGTAAGAAATGATCGCATGATCAAGGTACCCCCAGTTTGATAATACGATGATAATTTGCATATTTCTAGACTTAGGCATAAGAACAAGGGGTTAGTTGGTGAAAATCCGAAACAGCCCCCGAATGACCTCGTGAGTGGAACCGACACCTCGCACAGGACCAGTGTAACTCTTAGGAACTAACCGCGTGATCAAGGGATTCCCGTTTTAAGAATACAAAAATAATTTAAAAATATCAGGACTTAAGCAAAACATGGCATTAGTGGATGAAAACTCGAAACAACCCCCGAACGACCCCGTGAGTGGCACCAACACCTCGCACGGGACCAATGTAACTAGTAGGAATTTACCGCGTGATCACGGGATTCCCGATTTTAGAATACGATGATAATTTGCATATTTCTAGACTTGGGCATAAAAACATGGCTTTAGAGGGTGAAAACCCGAAACAGCCCCCGAACGGCCCCGTAAATGGTACTCGCACCTTGCTCGGGACCAATGTAACCCGTAGGAAATGATCGTGCAATCACGGGATTCCCATTTTGAGAATATGACGATAATTTAAAAATATCAGGACTTAAGAAAAACATGGCATTAGTAGGTGAAAACCCAAAACAACCCCCGAACGGCCCCGTGAGTGGCACCAACACCTCGCACGGGACCAATGTAACTCGTAGGAACTTACCACGTGACCACAGGACTCCCGGTTTGAGAATACGATGATAATTTACATATTTCTAGACTTAGGCATACAAACATGGAGTTAGTGGGTGAAAACTCGAAACAATCCCCGAACGGCCCCATGAGTGGCACCAACACCTCGCACGGGATCAATGTAACTTGTATGAACTAATCGTGTGATCACGGTACTCTCGGTTTGAGAATATGAAGATAATTTGCATATTTCTAGACTTGGACACAAAAACATGGCGTTAGTGGATAAAAATCCGAAACAGCTCCCGAACAGTCCCGTGAGTGGCACTAACACCTCACACGTGACCAATGTAACTCGTAGGAACTTACTGCGTGATCACCGGACTCCCAATTTGAGAATATGATGATAATTTTTATATTTCTAGACTTAGGCATAAAAACATGATGTTAGTGGGTGAAAACCCAAAACAGCCCCCGAACGGCCCCGTGAGTGGCACCAACACCTTGCACGGGACCAATGTAACTCGTAGGAACTTACCACGTGACCACAGGACTCCCGGTTTGAGAATACGATGATAATTTTAATATTTCTAGACTTAGGCATAAAAACATGGTGTTAGTGGGTGAAAACCCGAAATAACCCTCGAACGGCCCCGTGAGTGGCACCAACACCTCGCACGGGACCAATGTAACTCGTATGAACTGATCGTACGATCACGGTACTCCCAGTTTGAGAATATGAAGATAATTTGCATATTTCTAGACTTGGACACAAAAACATGGCGTTAGTGGATGAAAATATAAAACAACTCCTGAACAGCCCCGTGAGTGGCACTGACACCTCACACGGGACCAATGTAACTCGTTGGAACTAACCACGCGATCACGGCACTCCCGATTTGAGAATACGATGATAATTTTCATATTTCTAGACTTAGGCATAAAAACATGGTGTTAGTGGGTGAAAACACGAAACAGCCCCCGAACGGCCCCGTGGGTGGCACCGACACCTCACACTGGACCAATGTAACTCGTAGGAACTGACTGCGCGATCACGAGATTCCCAGTTTGAGAATACGATGATAATTTAAAAATATTAGGACTTAAGCAAAACATGGTGTTAGTGGGTGAAAACCCAAAACAACCACCGAACGGCCCCGTGAGTGGCACCAACATCTCGCACGGGACAAATGTAACTCGTAGGAACTTACCGTGCGATCATGGGACTCCCGGTTTGAGAATACGACTATAATTTGCATATTTCTAGACTTAGGCATAAAAACATGGCGTTAGTGGGTGAAAACTCGAAACAGCCCCGTGAGTGGCACCAACACCTCGTACATAACCAATGTAACTCGTAGAAACTGACCGCGCAATCATGGTACTCTTGGTTTGAGAATACGACAATAATTTGCATATTTCTAGACTTAGGCATAAAAACAGGGGTTAGTGGGTGAAAATCTGAAACAGCCCCCGAACGGTCCCGTGAGTGGTACCAGCACCTCGCACGGGACCAATGTAACTCGTAGGAACTTATCGCGTGATCACAGGATTCCCAATTTGAGAATACGAAGATAATTTAAAAATATTAAGTCTTAAGAAAAACATGGCGTTAGTGGGTGAAACCCGAAACAGCTCCCGAACGGCCCTGTGAGTTGTACTAACACCTTGCACGAGACCAATATAAGTCGTAGAAACTTACTCAGCTATCACAGGACTCTCGGTTTGAGAATATGATGATAGTTTGCATATTTCTAGACTTAGGCATAAAAACATGGCGTTAGTGGGTGAAAACCCGAAACAGCCCCCGAACGGCTCCGTGAGTGGCACCAATACCTCGCACGGGACAAATATAACTCATAGGAACTTACCGTGTGATCCCGGGACTCCCGATTTTAGAATAAGACGATAAGTTGCGTATTTTTAGACTTAGGCATAAAAACATAACGTTCGTGGGTGAAAACCTGAAATAGCCCCCGAACGGCCCCGTGAGTGGCACCAACACCTCGCACGAGACTAATATAACTTGTAGGAATTGATATGTTGATAATTATAACTCATATATGCAATTTTTTAGCTTGAATAAATTTTTTGTAAAACTGCTTGGTTACTGATATCATTTTTTTATCCTATCATTTGTAGGATTTTTGCACGTGTAACAAATGAAGAAGGCAATGGTTTGCAACATGAAGATTGTTTATATAATGTTGTGGACATTCAGGATTATGTTTTTTATGTGTTACAGTCGTGCGAGCTTTTATTGTTTAGTTTTATAGTCGTGCGGTCTTTTATTGTTTGATTATTAAATTTTATGGCCGTGCGAGCTTTATAATAAGCATGTTTTATATTTACAGGGTTTGTAATGTCCAGAAAATAGAGGAAACTCTGGACAATTTTTTTTTGGTCTATGAATTATTAAGATGTGTAATATATTAAGTTTATATATATATTTGTTTATTAACAACGTTCCCGATTCGCAATTTGTGATTTTTTTTATTATTTTTCCAATAATATATATTTGTAACACCTCGTACGCGTCCAACGTTACACGTAGCAATCGACCGTGCAGTCACAGGACCCCCGATTTTAGGATTGGACCAAAAAAGGACATTTTTAAAAAAATTATAGTTAAATATGGTCATGGACTTTGTCCATGACCATTTTTATTTTTTTCGTCGCGCATAAAAAATGGTCGCGGCCAAAGTCCATGACCCCCAATCGTGACGAAAAATGGTCATGGTCAAAGTTCGCGACCATTTTTTTCCTTTTTTTTTCGTCGCGGAGTGGGTCACGGACTTTGGCCGCGACCACTTTTTGTCACGGTTGTGGGTCACGGACTTGGGCTGTGACCATATTTTTCCTTTTTTTTCTATCGCGGTGTGGGTCACGGACTTTGCCCGCGACCAATTTTATCACGGTTGTGGGTCACGGACTTGGGCCGCGACCATTTTTTTCCTTTTTTTTTTGTCGCGGCATGGGTCACGGACTTTGGCCACGACCAATTTTTTCACGGTTGTGGGTCACGAACGAAGGCCACGAACATTTTTTTCCTATCGCGGTATGGGTCGCCGCCCAAGTCCGCGAACATCTTCCGTGACCCCCTGTGGATCGTGACCATTTTTTGGTCATGGGCTTGGGCCGTGACCCATGAAATTGGTCACGTCCTAAATGGTCATGACCCAAGTCCGCAACCCACAGTCTTGGTCAGAGATTTTGGCTGTGACCATTCGCCAGTTTTAGTGTAGTCAGGGGTATCTAAATCTTAGATATGGTGAAGAATAAAAGCATGTGATGGTTTAAGGTGGATATTTGGTGGTGGAATGGTGGTTTGAGGTAGAGAGAGGTGGAGGGATGATCAATAATGATAGAAGACCCACGCTACTCTCTATCTCTCTCTTTATCTCTCTTTCCAACTCTAAATGACCCAAATGAACTTAAAACCCCTTATAAAAATGCCCCCAAACCTTAAAGTCCTGTTTTATCTCATCTGGGTTCACCAGACCTCGACAACTCATCAATTCAATGGCCCAGAGTGAGACAACACACAAGGAAAACCCAATTTATAAAATCTGAATGACCTCGTTTGAATGAGATTCGCCCCTCGTTCGAAGGATAAAGGCATCTCATTTGAACCTCGTTCAATCCCCACTTCAAATGAACTTTTAACGACCTGGAACTGCTATGTAGTGGGATCTCGTTCGATCCTCCACATCGAACGAGCCTTGATTCTAGTGCGAACGACCTGAAATTCATTGAAATGATCCTTTTCTCCAAATTTTCCAATTTTTTTTACCACAATCTTTCAAAAATTAAAATCTAGACCCTAAACAGTCAATTGCATCCATAAACTCAATCATAATGATCCAAATTTAAGGTTTTCGTATTACTACAACTTGTGTGGAAAAATTAATAAAATATTGGGGAGGGGTATTCCATTTTCCCTTTATTTAATGACATATATTTGGTTCTTTGTCTTTAATATTCCATCTTGTTTCAAGACAACTGAAATTCATTTTTAGCGATGTAGTTATGCCAATTGCATTGTTGGTTCGTGCGTGTGTTTGTGTCGCTTTTTAACATGCATTGTACATTTGAGATAAATAAGCAACCCACTTCATTTTTTTTTATTTTTCATTTTGATAAATTAAATTCATAGTTTATTTGACATTTTTTTTTCAATTAGTTACCGTGTCAATAAAATCAATAAATAGTACATTAATTAGCACAATTTGATATATTTTATTTGTGGAATTAAGAATTTTGAATATTTTGTTCTCTCTTGCAGGGAAAGGGTTGAATTATCTTCCTTCTTAGACTTTATGAATTTTTTTTACCATAACTGTTGTTGATTTAATGTTGGTGCCATTGGCTAAATACACTTTTAAATTGTTGTTTAACTTTAACCTTTTAAATTAGTTTAGTGACGTTTCAAGTGTTTATTTATTTTTAGTTTTGCTTGCTTGAATAACATATTCTTTGACTATGAGTAGAGAGCTATAATATTTTAGAATAAAAATTAAAACAATTTTATTTTGATGGGTTAATATCCCTATTGTTTTGTTACACTGTACTTGTTAAAATGCCTCCTAGAGATGTATGCTTAGTTGAGTTCCTTTTCTAAGGGCATAACTTGGGCTTCTTAGTCGAGTTAAATTTAAAATTCTCATATTGTGACATCAATGATATATTTGGTGAATGTAGACGAGTCATTGTATCCAACATGACTAGAGCAAGATGGAGACGGAGGTTATGGTGTAAACTCTAATCATGATTTTTATTTTTATGAATATTAATCAAATTATACCAATTTTTTTTTGCAGAATTACGGACTTGAGCATTTTTTATTTAATTAAGTTTCCACGATTCATGTTTGTTTTTTATCCAATATAAGTGTTAAAATTAACAACATATTTACAGGGAAAGTAAAAATAAATGGCTGAAGAGTGGCTTATGTTAGAATTCTCAACATAGGCAAGTGGTTAGGTATGAAAATGTGTCCATTACATTAATTATGATATCTTATTCAATTAATTCCATGTTTCACAAGTTATCTTTATATATCCAGGGAAGTGAAAGGTTATGATATACGAGTGAGAGAAATAATACACAAAGTGTATCCATATAGGCTTTTACTTGGGGGAGAATTAAAAGAGTGTATAACTTTGTAGTGATGAGTTGAATTATTGAGAGGTGAGTGTGTGTATGTGTTTAAATACCCAGTTATTATCATAGTGAATTTAAACTCTTTCTTCATATAAAAGTAAACTATATTGGGTGAACCATATTAAATCTCACGTGTCTTTATTGTGTTTGCACAAAAATTGGTATTTGAGATTTTGGTATACATAAGGTGTTTGACAAAATTCAGTATTTAGACTTTGTTGTTAAATTAATAGTGTTTGAAAGTCTTGAGTTGTTTACTTTTAACCATGACCATAAATATTGTAGTTTAATATAAGATGGGCATGTTCAATAGAAAAGGTAGATTAACCCGGTAGAAAAATAGGGTTAATGACATCCTTGTTCAATGAGGCTTAGTGAGGAGGAAGTTGAGTCATGGTTCTTAACGTTGATAAAACTCAATATCGATGAAAATATTATTAATAGCATCATTGATGATGATATGTTGCCAAAAATTTGAGAAATATTGGAGAAACTTCATTTAGGTAAGAGTCTCATAAGAAATCTCATATCAAATGGGGGATTTAACATTTAAAGATGGAGGACGGTGGGAACCTCATGAATCACATAAGTCCTTTTCATGACCATGAATGTTGTTTACTTTTTGGTCAAGATGTGTTAGTTCATTTTGAAATAAGAATTATGGTTGCGAGAACGCCTTATTTTTGGGTTAAATATATTGTAGACATGTCGATCAAGATAGCTCATTAGGAATTCCCATGAGTCGAGTTCTTCTTGATCACAAGGGTATTGAAATTCCAGCTCTAAAACTATTGAAATGTTCACAACCTAGATAGGGAGTTGACATCCTATCAGAACGATTGCGATGAAATCTATGTAGTTAATCTCAAACTATGGGAACTTATTCGATAGTTCAATGGAGAATTGTGATTGGTAAATCCCAGGATTGTATTAAACAGGGCCACCCATGAGATTTGAGTCTAATGGTTGTCTTGATTAGACTCAGACAATCTTACACCATTTGCAAAGGGTGTTTAGAATCTTAATCCCAAGAATTATTAGGCTTGGAATTCTTATGCAAATATCTTTGAATACTATGGATGCAATCAGATTTTTTATCGGGTTAAATGATTCTTGCACATTGAGTGACATTTATATGAGTCGGTCTGAGATTATGATTTAGAGGAATCCGCATTCAGGGGATACCGTGGATTATGATACCCCCTTAATACACTTATATATTTTATTTCCACCATGTAAAACTCGACCGGTAGATTATTTTATAATCCTGGTGGAGTAGCAAATAAGTTAAGTATGAGAATCAATAAAATTGAATAAATGTTAGTTAAAATTGATTAGCAGCAAATTGATTTGACCGAGCAGGTATACAAAATTGAATGCGGGGAATCATACGATTTACCATAATCAAATTTTCAAATAGAACCTCTTTCTATCTGAGTGATTTTAGAGATAATTAAATTGGAGTTCAGTCATGATTATTTAGTGGAGTTATTCGGGATTACATAACGAAGGGAAATAAATTACGGGGTTGTAATTTAGGATTTTCGAGTATTTTTTTATAAGCTAATTTAATTATATGTCTTGGATCTCTAGTATAGTCCAATACCCAAGTACTAGGTCCGAAACTCTTTTGAAGCCCAATTTAACTAAATCCCATAGCCCATAGCCCATGCCTATATATATTGTTGTAGGCTAGGGTTTTAGACTAATGATCCATGATGGAGGGGGTGAGGGGAGAGAAGGTCAATTCTCTCATATTTAACCATGGTATTATCTCCAAGAGTGGCCACATGAAAGATTTACTTTGGGTGTATCATATGCTAGAAGATTCAAAGCGTTCAGAGCTTTTGAAAAAAGTTTTTTGAGATCTTGAAGGGAAGAAATAATTTCTTCTTCTTCAACCTTTGTATCCTCATACGAATCGCAACATGATTCACTATTGTATTGTATTCTTGAAACCCCATGTTTAATCTTTAGGCCTAGTTCTTTATTTCTTTTTAATGCTTGATTAATCAAAGATCTTTAGGGATGAATTTTTTTATGTTTTAAGTGTCAAATTCAAGTTGTTTTTTCCAACAATTAGTATGAGATCCCTTACTTATAGATTGATCATATCTTGGAAAGGTCCATGTTCCCTCCATCATGGTCTAATGTATGTTTGCATTTGTGATTAGATCCTACGGTGGTTTGTTCGTAGTTATTTCTCCTTTATATTCGATATGGTTATAATAATTAGGATTATTCAATTATTTTATAAAGTTTGATGTATATGGAGAAGTGAGTGGATATAATTTTTTTTGTTTAAAAACAAGTTTGTTTTGGTTCTTATGTTGGTGGATGTTTTGGACGCAAATTATTTTGCATGGGGTTCCATTTTTATGATGGATCCGTAAACAAGATATTGGTTTGCAGTTTCTAGATTGCACTAGTAGGTACATACGTGTTGATGAAGACAAAGATTTTTTTTCTTGGGTCTTGGTTACTATATGCTGTATCAGGGTGATCGTTTTTTTTTCCTAAAGCCTCATGTTTCCACATCACTGACAAGGAAATGATTAAAGAAGAAAGTTTCCCCCCTTCATTCATTCGCAGTAGCGCTTGACAAGTTATAATTCACACAATATTTTTGGTCGAAAGTTATGTTACGTGTTGGTGAATAACTAATTACTTGAAAATTTTTTATTTTGCTTGCCACCATGTAAAACTAGAATGTTATGGACAATATGTATTTTTTTTAAAAGGATGGATCTTTCACAAGGTAAAGGACACGCATGGAGGTAGATCATGTAAAGGGTAAAATAATGGCTGGAAATTTGGTTGCATGTGGACTAAGGAAAATAATGACTTAAATGGATTTTCTTTAGCTCACATAGGTTTCTTATAGTTTTGCATGTAAATGACTAGTATTTTGGTGTTACTCACATGGGTTGAGATGGGACCCAAGTTAATGGGGGTAAAGGAGTTGTTTGATTTGTTTTTAACTCCTTTAGAAGTTTGTTTTGTGAAGCAGTTTTTGTTACTCATGCTTTTATATGCTGGAGTGTACAAAGTCAAAGCATGCTGGCTTAGCTCCAATTTTGATTCTGCTGAAAAAAGGGAACATGATAAGGACCACTTGTGATTTCATCAGATAGGTTTAATCTAAGTGCCCTAATGCGGGTGCGAGTACGAAATCAAGTGTGTCAATATGCCGATTTCCAAAAAAATTGGGATTTGAGAGTGCAACTAGTCTCTCTCTCTCTCTCTCTCTCTATATATATATAAATATATATATATATATATATATATATATATATATATATACACACATGTTTACATTAATACATTAACTTACTAAATGATAAAAGTTAAAGAAATATACTTTCATCTTATATTCAAGTTCACGAAAGGATTTACATAGATGACATGCCCAATACATAGAAAAGAACACACGCATTGAAGTTTTTGAAGCAGAAAAATAACCTTTACAGCAAAAAGCCAAACCTTGGCCTTTTCCATGACATATCCAATCATATTGAACTTGTCCATGTGTTGTGCGTGCATTGTCTTCATTAATAGCCCTAGTAAGTGAAGATCTAGAATGAGTGGAACTCAAGGCAACATTATCATCAATAGAAGAAAGCGGTGTGAACTATCTATCTTCAACCTCCATCACGTCAAAGTCCAAAGTATAATCTTCAACATAAGCATCCTAATTTTTATATGATTTCTCATAATCCTCTCGGTATTGTGTTAATGGTAGATGATTATAATTAACATATACTAATGATTCATCACGATTCGTATTCCTTCGGTTCCTCTTTATGTTATGAATATAATCGTAAGTGCTCCATGCCCTTTTTGTACACGAACTATTTATATTTTGCGATAATACTTTGACAGCCAATGCATAAAGTTATCGAGAAACTACTCCATATTAACACGAATGAATAACTGATATACTTTTCCAATCCCAAATTGCTTGAGATCGAGCAAACACACCTGTATTATAAAGAAAATCACTAATTTTCACATGAACTATAGATGCTTCACCGGGGTTGTTAAGTAGTCTATCTACTATTGAACTTCTAAATTTTAATGAGGCTTCATTCATTTCTCTCTCTTTGGACCCAAAATTTTTAACCAAGAATCAGAATAATTATAATGTGTAAGAACATAAGAAAGATAATGCTATTGGACATTCATTTTATCCCAACGATGCACAACAAGGCCCTTTACTACATCCCACATCTCAATGTGTTGTAATATCCTGACTTCAATTGAACGAAACATGTCATAAATCTTTTGGTATACTTCATCCGTAACGACATTCTCTGAATCATAAAAATGAATCATTAACCAAATTGGCTTTTTAAGGTATAAAATAAATTTTATTTTCTGCCAAAATTCATCATCTAGTATAGTTCTTTTTCTGATCACCATGCTCTAACTTTGACTTAGAAGTGGCATTTTTTATTTACTACCACTCTTTATTCAAAACCATGGAAATTAAATATTTTTTAACTCTAAAGAGACGCTCCAGAATCACATAATGATGACCAAACCTTGTTTTCTTAACTTGAATAACCTCTAGTGCAAAGAATTTTTTGAATATAAAGGCCACTATACTATGTGTTTTGATATATTTTACAACCCTTTTGTTCTATCATATATCTTTTCAATAAATAACAAATTTGAGTTATTAGAACATGAAATGTCTTTTATTAGGTGTGAGCCATACATCCATACCTTAAGAGGTGAGGAAATCTGTCCATTATAATATCTCCTGCCAACTTACAAGCTGAGGCATTATCGGTTAAAATCTACACAACATTATGTGTTCTAACAATTTCTATGGCTTTAATTTAAATATTTGGAATATAAACTTCTGATTTTTATCCATTGAATAATCAACACCATTGAGAAACATAGCCCTTCCTCCTGAAACTGTTAAAACATTAATTTAATGGGTTGTTTTTATTGTTAGTCCAACCATCTGATATAATGAATATACCAAATAATGTCCATTGATCTCTTTAAGCCATCAATGTATATTCAAATTTATATTTTTCCTTGTCAAGCTATGAAGTTCTCATTTTCTCAACATTTGGTGGCTTATATCCTTTTGGTGTATTATTAATACCTCTCACCATGTCCATAAAAGGGAGATTTTTCCACATTTAAAGGTATTGCACAACCATAGAAAAATCGGCCAGCAATTCCATCTAAGTCATTCCTTGAAAATACATTGAACATTTTTAATATTTTGCCTATACATTTAATTGGAGCAATAACAGGTTGGCTAGTAGATATTGCCTTTTCCCCACAGATCCTCTCTGCTTCCTCTCCTTCTTCTCTTTTCATCTTCTCAGCGTCTTATTTTCTTACTTTAAAATGTTTATCCACACCTTGAGACTTTTGTTTGGGATAAAGCCCGATAAAGTGAGCACTCATTTGTGAGCAACTACCTGTGTAAGGTTTGGTTTTGTACCCAAAATTACACATCTATTTTTCATCTTTCTTCACTCGAACACTAGTCACGCACTTTTTTAGAGGAGTCAAACGCAACAGTGCTGCTTCACTTTGTTGATGTTCTTCATTGTGTAGATCAATTGTTTCACTTTCATTCATTTCGAACCTACATGACATACACAGTTCAATTTTTGTAAATTAATTTGGTAAAAAAATCTCATCACATTTCATTTTAGGGCTTTTATTATTGTTATAAAAAATGATCAAAGCATAATATTTAGAAGCTAAGAAAATACACGGTTGAATTTTTAAAACTAATTTGGTAAAAAAACTCATTACATTTCATTTTAGGACTTTTTTTATTGCTATAAAAAAGAGCGAAGCATAAGATTTAAAAGCCAAGAAAATACACAATTGAATTTTTAAAAATTAATTGGGTAAAAATATCTCATCACATTTCATTTCAGGTATTTTATTATTGCCATAAAAAGAGCAAAACATGAGATTTAAAAGCTATACACGGTTGAATTTTTGAAAAATAATTTGGTAAAAAAATCCCATCACATTTTATGTTAGGGCTTTTATTATTGATATAAAAATAAAAAAAGAGCAAAACATAAGATTTAGAAGATAAGAAAATACACGGTTGAATTTTTGTAAATTAATTTGGTAAAAAAATCTCATCACATTCCATTTTAGGGCTTTTATTATTTCAAAAAAAGATCAAAGCATAAGATTTAGAAGCTAAGAAAGTACTAAAAATGATTTTATCTCATTTTCACATATCTGATTACAAAATTGAAGCTTGGTTTTGTGGGAGCGAGAAGTGAAAGTTTACATTCTCTTTCTTCAAATTGCAAATATAAAAGCTAATGAATGAAGACCAATCCTTTAGTTGATAGATATATGTGAAAAGTGAGTTGATATATGTCTAGTAAAAGACTCAAAGGACAACTATACTTTACAAATGGGTAAAGCAAGCAAAGGAGTAATAAATCCTTGAAACAACTAAACAGTAAAAAACGGGTATTTTCATAATTGAGTTCACGCGTTATTATTGTTGACTCCGATACAATTTGTACAACAAAAATAAGGATTTTGATATTGAAAATACACAAACCGTGTATATTAAAAACTGCTCTCCGTCTCTAATTAATTAACAAATTATCACAAAATTCCGGTCAACTTTACAAATTCGTGAATTTTTTTTTGGTTTTGGGTGGGGGGGTGGGGGGGGGGGGGGGGGACCTCTTTTAGCGAATGGGGGCACTAAGGATGTAATTGTAACACCCCGTAGTTTTGAACTGACAATGATCTAATTTAATTTGGAATTTGAAAATATAAAAAATATTGGATTTAATTATTTTTAGCTATTTAATATGTTGGATTTTATTTATGAAAAATATGATTTTAATCAAAATTGAAATCGGGGGAAAAATGTGGATTTTATTTGGATGGATACATTTTTGAGGGGATCTGGGCATCTGTTCAGGTCCGAATCGTTTCAGTCTTGGGGGCGAATCGATTCGCCCCACACAGTTCCAAAAGTTTGGTTTGGTTTTCTTAGAGTTTTAGTTCCATTAAAACACTTAACCTTTTCTAAATTATTTCTAATCACTTTTTCACCAACTCTTAAACCAAAAGTCTCCCATATCTTTACTCCTCTCATATACAAAACTGTAGCCCATTTAAAATCAAGATTTAACCCAAGTTTTGAAGGCTCAAACCGTGTTTTCTCAAAATGATTCAAGAACGTGGCTTTATTATTTTTTCAAGAGGAACACAACCATCCAATCAAAATTTTCAACCGACTTTTCTACAGGCATAGATATGTGACACCCCGCCTAATTAAATATCGGGCGATCACTCCTTTATTAAATTAAATCAAGGTGAACAGTTGGTCCATTCTTAGCATCACTGTCGAAAAATAAATTTTTTCAATTTAACACCCTAATTAATTAAGCTAAGTGTCAAAACCATGTTCATACATACTTTCCAAATTTTATTTAAAGAAAAATCATTTATTTTATTAACAACATACAATAAGTAAGAATCACACCACATTAAATTCTGCAACATAATCCAATTAATTTAATACATTCGTTAATCGAATGTCAACATACGAAATCTAAAGTCGCACATCCAAACTGAATAAATCCCATAGTAACAATACTTGAAATAACTGAAATACAAATGTCCAACAACAACGGAATAATGGAAAGAGCTAAACATGCCCAACTAGATGAAAGTACTAAGAGTGGATCCGAATGAACGAAGTCGTCTAATCAAGAGTCCTGCAACTTCCACCTAAGCTGCAGCGCGTTCCTTCCAAGAGATCCTAAGCAAGACGCCCCTGTGGCTGGACACTTGTAATACATACATATATATACAAGAGAGAGAGATAGAGAAAAACGGGTCAGCGCCCGATAGTGTATATGATTTAAAATTTGTTTAGCAAGTATTTAAATTGATACAGGCCAATGCAACAACATATTAGTGCGTCACTCTCTTGAGGAATTCTCACCTCTCTTCTAATGTGGACACCTATCGCACTAACCTTCCCAACGGTTTGTCTTATCATTTATCGCACTAATCTTCCCAATGATTTAACTTATCTTAAATTACTCATAAGATTCAAATTTCACGATTCAATTATTTGAAAAGAATATTTCAATTTGTAACCGAAGATCTCATTTTGACTTTATTAATCAATAAAGCTTTCCAATTTCATATTATACTTTCTCAAAACAAGTACTTACAATTTGAGTAATCAACCATGTCCTACATATCAAATCACAGTAGGCAGTTCCAGATTTCATAATTTCATATATATATATTAACTACTCGAAAATATATATATCAAAACAGCACCCCACATAATAACTATGGTGCGGGCATACTCTACTATCCAAACCCCATATCACTCACATTAAGGGGAATACAAATTCGGAATCACTCTCGAATTGTATTAACACATACTCAAACAATATTGAGACGAAGTATAGATTCCAAGTCCCTTAGGACCGTCTGAACTATCACTGCGATAGCCTGTACCAATAATATCTATACACAAACAAAATGAGGCGAAGCATAGATTCCAAGTCTCTAAGAGGAAAGCACATACCCGCATCTCTTAGGACCGTCTGAACTATCATTCCGATAGCCTGTACCAAGGATATCTATCTTCTAGGGTACAAGTCAATATCCCCCATAAAGGTCCCATCGAGATAAGACTGTCCCAGCGCGGAAACCTCAGAGATAACAAGTAGCGTGGGCATGATTTTCACACATAGATAGTATATGCATACACAAACATATAACTATACTAATATTACCATATCAAAAATGGGTAAATTCTCAATTCCCATAATTTCGTCATTCGCATTTATTTCACATTATATAGTTATCACATATAACCATTCACATCTTATTTTAATTTGAGGAACTATTCCACTTACTACATCACGCTCACGGATTCTATCCTCCCAAGTATAAAATTCAGTAGGTATACACATTTGTCCCAAAGTAATTCTCTTACGTGTCTCTCTCTCTTTAACATATACTTACATTGTCCCCCATGTAAGATATCCCAAAAAATATAGATTTCGCCTTACATTAAGGGATTTTGAAATTTATTTTCAAAGATGAGAATTTCAAATGGTATCGAAATCGGAATTAAAATGGAGTTTTAATTGAATTTTTTTTAGAAGAGTCCTCAAAATATAAAACTCTCTAAGAGTCCTCAAAACATAAAACTCTCTAGTAAAAATAATATTTTTAGAAATCCGACCGTTCGATCAAGCTGAATTTTTGTCAGCAGTCCTGTCTCGCCGTTCGCTACAACATTTTAAAATTTCAAGCGATTCCAATGGTCCGATCATCCCGGATAAAATTTTTAGTGTTTGTATCTAATTAGAATTATTTTCTTAATCAAACTCTTAATCCTTTACATGACAAAGGGTTTCCAAAATATCATTTAAGTCATCACTACATGCAATTTCCTATCTCAAATTGGGTTTTTCTTCCATACAATTCATCCAAATCATTCCTAAACCAATATGAAAGATGCATCAACGAAATAAGCAAGATAAACACTTGCCTGGAATTTTTAGAAATATGGTTTGGTGCCGAAATTGGTGTAGTTTCGTTCCCCGTCTCGCGATCTACGCGTTGGTGGTGACGGCGGTGCAATCGGAGGTGTTATTGGCCTAGAACTCCTTGGAGAGCTTCTCCTCTTCCTCTCCAATAGCCGTCATTTGTGTTTAGAGTTTCTAACCCTAGAAGGTGACCTAGGTATCTGATATAACTCTTCTAATTTTCGTGGGTTTAATTACCCAAAAAGGTGAAATGTCCAAAACTCCCTCCCGGGGTACCAATTAGGCCAAAAAATGCCCCGAGACCCAAACTAAACCCCCGGGAACACTTTTCTGACTATCTCGACCCTTCCGGACGCGTTGGCGCACTCAAAACGACCATACGAATGACTTATAAAATATTCACTTTTATTAATTCACATTTAGTCCCGACACGACACAGGCGCGTCCCGACTTAAATTTCCACAATTGTCATTTTATTCTCACGTGACAATATTATAAAAATAAATCTTATATATTACTATACTCATCCAGTAATATGCAACAAATAACAAATTTCCAATAATTACTAACTCTCGTCACGCTAGTAAATATTCAAAGCAACATTCCGGATTAAAATTAAATTAATTTATCTTAATTAAATTTAATAAATCCCATAATTTAAAAGCTATAAAAATACGGGGTATTACATACTTCCTCCCTAATAACTGAATTTCGTCCCGAAATTCGGAAAATAAGGCCTACCAGGTAGCACAATTCTGGATATCCTTGTCAGTACGCAAACTATCTACATAGTACGACGCTCAATCACTATAGCTTTTTCCTCACAGCAACATTGTTTTACATTCTCATTGGAGACACTTCACATTGTGCTCCCACCCGAAAATATTCGCATAGGTCACGCCTATACGTTATAATTTCATTATCTCACCAACATTAGGAGGGCGCACCTCACTACATGACAAATACTCGGATTTATTCATATACAAAACTCCCATTCTGAGAAAATATTACGAACATTTGATCACTCTTGCTCGCCTAAAACAGTCGTGGAATTCTACCACATTTATCGGATGTTTTCTCGACCGATCCAAAATTCTGATTACCTACTCTCCTATAAACATACGGAAGGAGAATAGTCGAGGTTCTTCCATAACAAAATCTTAATAAGTACCTTGTACGCGACAAACAGGTACGAGTGCTTCTAAAGAGCATTCTTGAAATCATCGTATCAAGATTCCAAAATTTCCTTCACGTGGATCCACAAATCTTTAATCACCGTGCGCCCATTCTTTGGCTAAGGGTGATACATCCTACTCGAAACGAAATCTCATCCCCGATGGTTCCTGAAATCCCATTTCAAAGGTGGGATTCACCAATCTCATCCTGATTTAGAAATTTATACTGCGCCGGACCATGCACTGGCGCGATCCTTCCTTTCAAAGGAAGTCTGGGGCATACTAGTTAATATTGTAAGCCAGCCCAAAGGAATATCAATCACTTCCTTCTCGGCGACTTAATTCACATGTTCGGGATAAACCCTTGATCTTGTTTTGAGGATGGCAACCCATCCAAGAACTTTACCGACTTTACCAACCTCTTCCAATTTCAGGAATTTTCGATAAACACAAAATTATTTGGTTGATTCTCCTCTTTCAACCAAACCTTACCTATGGGCAGTGCATGTAGAGACTACTCACTACGTCTCGCTAAACATCGATTCTTCCCTTGAAATGTCTCACATTAAGTGACACGTAATACTCCCCTTCCTTCTTTGTAGTATGCCGAAAGTTCCACTCGTGCTCTTCTCTCCACGAAGCGCACTTCTGGATCTCTTATACTATACTAACATCATTACTCTTTATATGTGTGAGTCGCTCTCACACTTGACTAATAACAACTCCGCTCCGGGTGTGCTTCATAACAATTAAATTCTACTATATTCAAGGAATACCAATTCTTGAATGGCTTCCCACAGCCTTCCAATCAAGTTAGGGCGTGCTATTCTAACTGCACACTTATGTATGGATTATCGCCCCTCATGTGACGTTTAATCCACTCTATCACTTCCACTTCGTTATACTAGTCCCACAAACATATATTTCACACGTCTATTACCACGTCCCTTCGACTCGGACTATTTTAACTGTAGTTAACCAAGATGCCCACATTTTTGCAACACTCCGACCGCCCTGGAAGAGCGAACGGCGTACTACTCATCTGTAGGACTAACTAAATTCAACGGAATAGAAGGGATAGGGCATTCAAATTCCATGACAATAAAAGAGGAATAATAATTCTCAACCTTCCTCAGATAAGTACAACAATTTTCCCAAATAGGTACAACAACCAAAATAAATCACTAACGCTCTATTCATCAAAATAATTACAGGTCATCTCTTTTGTATAATATAAAGTTCTTTCCAGATAATCCATGCTAAAAATCATTCCAACTCTTTATTCACCTTGTGTTCTATACGCGGTTATGACATATGGGTACTCTCAATCACCCTAGAAATCAAAATTCTTAAATTCTCCTTATCATCGTTCCACCCCTAAACTCGTGGGGATAACTTTTAATGCTTTCCTACCACAAAAATCCGGCTCCAATGACCTTAAAACAAAATTCAACTTCCAACTTACATACATAATTACTTGATCCCATTTCGACCAGGGTACCGAACTCATGGAATAGTGGCCAAACGTCTCCCTATTTCCAACCTTACGCTAAGTTTCATGCGTGGGATGTCTCGCAAAGCGAAATCCAAATAAGGAACCCCCCCGATACACTACTACCTAGCATTATCGGTTATCGAAATCCGTTAGGTCCTCCGTCCATAGTATATACCCCTTTATTCCGTCCCTTGACAGAAAAGTTACAATTTCTCCCGTAATTATGCTTAACAAAGAACATTTCACCAAATTTCACTATCGTT
The DNA here is from genome assembly GCA_949130495.1 of Sambucus nigra. Taxonomy (NCBI): domain Eukaryota; kingdom Viridiplantae; phylum Streptophyta; class Magnoliopsida; order Dipsacales; family Adoxaceae; genus Sambucus; species Sambucus nigra. Next base: position 541,825,345 of record OX422211.1, on the reverse strand, counting down.
CAACATAGGTTGGTGGTAATAGCATTCCATAAACGTCGAATACATACAATCGGAATTCTCGAAATTCCTTTTTCTAACATTAGGGGTATAACTCTTAACTCCCACGTCTCTTAAGGATAAATATAACACTACACTCTTCCTATCACTAAGTCCAGAGTGCCAAACATAATACTGCGTCAAATCTTTTCGCTCAACGGTAAATCCCGATACATACGGAATCATATTGGAAAAGTTTATACATATTTTTGCATCGAATATCTCGAGCCCACTATCTCCTTCGAAGTCTCTAGGATAGATAATATAAGTGCGAGTCCAACCTTCTCACAGGTAAAGCCTCGCCAAAACAAACATAAAACATGTTGCACTAATGCAACCACTCCGATAGCCTTGCAATAAATGCCCACTATCGTACTAACCATTTTTGTAATGTTTTAAACAAGATAATATCATACTCGTGTATCGCATCACTACAACGAGTAACCTCAATAAAGTATAAAACACTGTTGATATACTCATTCATCCTCCGCGGATAGCACTAAAGAAGAATCCCGCTACACTAGGGAAAAATATTCACATAATGGTAACATTTATAATTATATGCATTAAGCTCGTCTCACATGCTAATCTAGCAATGAACAAAATATAGTGACTCTCTCGTGTCACATAAACACGCCTCATCCTCTGAGGATACAACTTACACTTCTACCTTGTCAATTGTCTTGACTGCGCAAATGGTTTTTCGGACGTAACACGTCTGCCCAAACCATAACAAAATTATTTTAATCGTTGCCTTTTACTAGGCACCGTATTCTTGTCCTTATACTCACTTTGGAACATATTATCGTGAGCGATCTCACTCCGCACAAAATACCTCAGTACATAATCCACTTACCACCTGTCCTACTAACCAGGTTAGGATTTTTCCTCCTCTCGGACTTTAGTAAACTCGATTCCTGTTAACCATTCCGATTGTTCCTTTAACTTTTTAGTCCATAAAGATCATGTTACTATCTATAATAGAACTTACTGAACTTACCATCACTTGGTAAGAATTCCATTATCCGAATCATTTAAATGGGTCCCCTGATGTATATCCACATCTCTTTTTGGTGCTATATCACCACCATTGTATTCAGTCTTATTCTCGACTAAATTCTTCGATTTCTTTAAGCTTCCCACACAAGGAGCATTATCATCTTTATTGACAAAATACAACATTGTCAACCTCTGAATCAACCGTCCATCAGAATTTCCTCCTCGAGTATTATCAATTATTATTACGAGTTGGTCTCCCACTTAGAGTCGTTTCCCCCACTTGTATCTACATCTTCCGATACAAAATTCGCTAACGGTTAAGATTCATATTCACAAATGGAACCCTGACATGCCCTCTCTCAATGAGTTCAGAACCACATTTGCTTCAAATCCTGAACAGTTAAGTAAGGAACATACTGTCAGCACTGTACCTAAGGTTCTCCTATAGGTATAGCATTCCATTTCTAAAATTGGTGGTTGGCTCTAACCATTATAACTTCGTCCCGAAAGCCAAGAAAATTTTCTCTAAATTTTCACTTTCGGTTTGCCACACTCCGTCCTATATTTAAGCCTTTGGATACTTTACCGCCTTTGGTAAAGACACATACAATTTTCGCGTTTCTAAAATTTCCCATTGATAGTCTCTACACATTTTTGTAATACGTTGGGTAAGTTTACCCTCGCATCTCATTTGACTATAACAGCATTTGAAAATCATTGCTGCACCGTAGTCTCCTTTCTAGTCTTGGCTTCTCGTGCCACAATGGAGGTGACCTCGACTACGGTCATCATCCTCGGATATATTTCATAATCTCAACTGAGCCCTGCCTCCTGATGTACGCTTAACGGTCCTCTTATGACATCCGTCATCGCTCGGCATACGCACACATCCGAACGAAACTAGAATTCACTAGTGTATACACATTATAGCAGGAGAATGAAATCTCGTCAAAGGAATCGACAATCCTAAACATAGGGCTCTATAACAAACGAAGCAACGCTGAAAGCATAATAAGCCGTACAGATCCTAAGGACACTAGAACCTGATGCTCTGATACCACCTGTGACACCCCGCCTAATTAAATACCGGGCGATCACTCCTTTATTAAATTAAATCAAGGTGAACAGTTGGTCCATTCTTAGCATCACTGTCGAAAAATAAATTTTTCCAATTTAACACCCTAATTAATTAAGCTAAGTGTCAAAACCATGTTCATACATACTTTCCAAATTTTATTTAAAGAAAAATCATTTATTTTATTAACAACATACAATAAGTAAGAATCACACCACATTAAATTCTGCAACATAATCCAATTAATTTAATACATTCGTTAATCGAATGCCAACATACGAAATCTAAAGTCGCACATCCAAACTGAATAAATCCCATAGTAATAATACTGGAAATAACTGAAATACAAATGTCCAACAACAACGGAATAATGGAAAGAGCTACACATGCCCAACTAGATGAAAGTACTAAGAGTGGATCCGAATGAACGAAGTCGTCTAATCAAGAGTCCTGCAACTTCCACCTAAGCTGCAGCGCGTTCCTTCCAAGAGATCCTAAGCAAGACGCCCCTGTGGCTGGGCACTTGTAATACATACATATATATACAAGAGAGAGAGATAGAGAAAAACGGGTCAGAGCCCGATAGTGTATATGATTTAAAATTTATTTAGCAAGTATTTAAATTGATACAGGCCAATGCAACAACATATTAGTGCGTCACTCTCTTGAGGAATTCTCACCTCTCTTCTAATGTGGACACCTATCGCACTAACCTTCCCAACGGTTTGTCTTATCATTTATCGCACTAATCTTCCCAATGATTTAACTTATCTTAAATTACTCATAAGATTCAAATTTCACGATTCAATTATTTGAAAAGAATATTTCAATTTGTAACCGAAGATCTCATTTTGACTTTATTAATCAATAAAGCTTTCCAATTTCATATTATACTTTCTCAAAACAAGTATTTACAATTTGAGTAATCAACCATGTCCTACATATCAAATCACAGTAGGCAGTTCCAGATTTCATAATTTCATATATATATATTAACTACTCGAAAATATATATATCAAAACAGCACCCCACATAATAACTATGGTGCGGGCATACTCTACTATCCAAACCCCATATCACTCACATTAAGGGGAATACAAATTCGGAATCACTCTTGAATTGTATTAACACATACTCAAATAATATTGAGACGAAGTATAGATTCCAAGTCCCTTAGGACCGTCTGAACTATCACTGCAATAGCCTGTACCAAGGATATCTATACACAAACAAAATGAGGTGAAGCATAGATTCCAAGTCTCTAAGAGGAAAGCACATACCCTCATCTCTTAGGACCGTCTGAACTATCATTCCGATAGCCTGTACCAAGGATATCTATCTTCTAGGGTACAAGTCAATATCCCCCATAAAGGTCCCATCGAGATAAGACTGTCCCAGCGCGGAAACCTCAGGGATAACAAGTAGCGTGGACATGATTTTCACACATAGATAGTATATGCATACACAAACATATAACTATACTAATATTACCATATCAAAAATGGGTAAATTCTCAATTCCCATAATTTTGTCATTCGCATTTATTTCACATTATATAGTTATCACGTATAACTATTCACATCTTATTTTAATTTGAGGAACTTTTCCACTTACTACATCACGCTCACGGATTCTACCCTCCCAAGTATAAAATTCAGTAGGTATACACATTTGTCCCAAAGTAATTCTCTTACGTGTCTCTCTCTCTTTAACATATACTTACATTGTCCCTCATGTAAGATATCCCCAAAAATATAGATTTCGCCTTACATTAAAGGATTTCGAATTTTATTTTCAAAGATGAGAATTTCAAATGGTTTCGAAATCGGAATTAAAATGGAGTTTTAATTGAATTTTTTTTAGAAGAGTCCTCAAAATATAAAACTCTCTAAGAGTCCTCAAAACATAAAACTCTCTAGTAAAAATAATATTTTTAGAAATCCGACCGTTCGATCAAGCTGAATTTTTGTCAGCGGTCCTGTCTCGCCGTTTGCTACAACTTAGTAAAATTTCAAGCGATTCCGATGGTCCGATCATCCGGGATAAAATTTTTAGTGTTTGTATCTAATTAGAACTCTTTTCTTAATCAAACTCTTAATCCTTTACATGACAAAGGGTTTCCAAAATATCATTTCAGTCATCACTACATGCAATTTCCTATCTCAAATTGGGTTTTTCTTCCATACAATTCATCCTAATCATTCCTAAACCAATATGAAAGATGCATCAACGAAATAAGCAAGATAAAAACTTGCCTGGAATTTTTTGAAATCTGGTTTGGTGCCGAAATTGGTGTGGTTTCGTTCCCCGTCTCGCGATCTACGCATTGGTGGTGACGGCGGTGCAATCGGAGGTGTTCTTGGCCTAGAACTCCTTGGAGAGCTTCTCCTCTTCCTCTCCAATGGCCGTCATTTGTGTTTAGAGTTTATAACCCTAGAAGGTGACCTAGGTATCTGATATAACTCTTCTAATTTTCGTGGGTTTAATTACCCAAAAAGGTGAAATGTCCAAAACGCCCTCCCGGGGTACCAATTAGGCCTAAAAATGCCCCGAGATCCAAACTAAACCCCCGGGTACACTTTTCTGACTATCTCGACCCTTCCGGACGCGTTGGCGCACTCAAAATGACCATACGAATGACTTATAAAATATTCACTTTTATTAATTCACATTTAGTCCCGACACGACAGAGGCGCGTCCCGACTTAAATTTCCACAATTGTCATTTTATTCTCACGTGACAATATTATAAAAATAAATCTTATATATTACTATACTCATCCAGTAATATGCAACAAATAACAAATTTCCAATAATTACTAACTCTCGTCACGCTAGTAAATATTCAAAGCAACATTCCGGATTAAAATTAAATTAATTTATCTCAATTATATTTAATAAATCCCATAATTTAAAAGCTATAAAAATACGGGGTATTACAAGATACTTCTATTCTTTCTCTTTAGTATTATGCGTTTTAAATATTGCCTAAACATTAATTTGTATGGTTTTCTTAAAGTAAACTGGAAAACCTTAATTAGGGAAAGTGAAATCTATGTTGGGGTTGTTTTTATGAAAAATATTAATATGAATTAAAACTTATAACCCTTGTGTACTTAGGGTAGAGGTTGGATTTTTTTAAATATGGATGTAGATTTGCATATAGAAAATCATAGTAGATTTGTTAATTGAAAGTGGCTTGTGAAATTACATAAAATTATATATGTGTGGTAAAAGAGAAATTATTGTTGTGTACACCATAAACTTGTATGATGATGAAAGTATATTAGTGCATAAAATAAGTTGTTTAATTACGAAAATTGAGTGAACTGATGAAGTTAGAATTATTTGTGATCTTATGAGAAATTGGTAGAATTTTTGATAAGATGTCTCATGTGACTTTTTGATTTAATTATATTTAACACCACAGGAACAACGAGATTTTTGGGTAGTTATGCTTTCACTTTAATTTTAGGAGTGCTTGGTAGGTATGGGATTAGTGAGTAAGGCTTAATGGCTATTAACACTTTCTAAGTATGGGACTGGTTGGTGTAGATTTTTACGGATAGGATAATCCGGGGTGGGGCTGGTTTTGTTTCTTTTTGTTGATTCGTTAGCCTAGACGCGAGGCTAAGTAATGATTTTCGGTAGATATTCTTCCCAAATAATAGGTTAGGAGATATTTGCCTTTTGGAGACCTCCAGGCATACGACTAGGAATAAGTTTGATGATTTATTCTCTATAGTAGGGTGGGGCCAATAGAAGAAATGCGAAACTTGAGAAAATTGAGAATTAATGCCTAAGATAATAAACGGGTATTAAAATGTATTTGCGTCGTCAATATGTGCAGGGCTAACAATAAGGGGCGAACTGGATATAGCGTGTGGGTGTGTGTTGGCTTCATTAATATGTGCATGCTGACAGAATACGGGCGAACTGGCTATAGTGATGTGTCATGTGTGTAACCTCAGTAATATGTGAAAAAATAAGCGAACTGGCTATAGTGGTGTAAAACTTTGGACGTGCCATCAATATGTGCAGGACCCGAGAGAGGGTAAATTGGCTATACAGGTGTCGCATAAATAAAACAAGAAGAATTAATTAAATTTAATTAAAAAAATTAATTAGATTTTGTCATATGATAATCGGATTTTAAATAATGGGGTGACCTAGTTATGTGGGTAGATAGTGATAGTTATTTTTATTCGCATGTTAATAATTAGCTTGTTTAATCTAAAATACTCTATTGTTATGTTTATCATGTATAATGCCATTGTCTAGGTTACAGACGCTAATTGGTAAGAGTAGCTAGTATTCATGCGGTGGGATCTGTACCATTGCGTTGACTAACATATCATGTATAGCGCTGGAGTGGCTGCATAGGATTGATCGGAGATATTTTTGGAGATGCAACTCAAGTTTTATTTTAGATGCTTGAGTATTTCAGGATTTCTTTCTATTTCTTCACTCTTATTATGAGACTTTTATTTATGGATTTGGTGGGCCAATCGATTCCAAAGTCGTTTATGGATTGAGTCAGATTTTTATAGTTGGATTGTTCCATTTTGGTTTATTTATATAATTGGAGTTAGATTTATTTTGGAGATTAGAATGGTAATGAATTTAATATTGCATGAATGGTTATAATTGTTGGATAAATTTAATTATATCTTGTAGAATTTTTTTTATATGTCTCATATATCTGTCATATGTTAAGAATGATAACTCATTTGTTGATGCCCAAAATATTTTGGCGGCGAGGGCTAGCCACCTCGCTTACCAGAATGCGTGGGATGTTACAGTAATTAGTACAAGACATTGCATGTTCTAAGATCCTAAACTTGTTATTTACTGCAAAAGACCTATGATAGAGAAAAAGGGGTTGTAAAATACATAAAAACGCATAGTATTGTGGCCTTAATATTCAGAAAATACTCTGAACTGGAGGTTATTCATGTTAAGAAAATATGGTTTGGTCATCATTATGTGGTTCTGGAACGTCTCTTTAGAGTTAAAAAAACTCTAATTTCCATGTTTTTGAATGAAGAGTGGGAGCAAAAAATAATGACATTTCTGAGTCAAAGTTGGACCATGTTGATGTGAAAAGAACTATATTTAAATGATGAATTTTGGTAGCAATTAAAATTCATTTTAAACATTACTATAAGGACATAAATTTTCAATTAAGTCTCTGTATTGTTTTGACTTAATTTCGTGAACAAAACTGTGTTTGTAATATGTCATAGGGAGAATTTTATTTTGTCACGATCCCACTTGGTCTATGACGTATTGAAGAAATTAAAGACGTTGCGTCAAAGCTTCAAAGAATTAATCATGCCGATGTTTAATTGGTGCAAGTTTAATCGTCTTCAAAGTTAAATTCATTATGAGATCACTCAGGTATGCATGCGTATAATTAATGGTGCTCGGAATTATTTTATAAAAGATAAGGATGTAATTTTTATTAAGAATTTTTTTTAAATGTTTTAAAAGTATTTTAAAGATTTAAAATTCGTTTTATGATGATAAGCTCACAATAGAGTTTGACTAATTTGAATCTCTTTGTTAAGAGACGCTTTAATCAGAAAGTCAAAGAAAGTCAAACTTTCGTGCTGTCGCTTGAATGACATTGGATCTCGTTCGAACGAGATACAATATTGCGCAAACGACATGCTTAAGTCGTTCGAACGACACATTTTTTGAGGTGGCATTTAAATCCTATTTAAACAGTGTTTTCATCATAATGTTGTGTGTATGCATTCTGGAAAATAGTATTCGACTAGAAACTTGTTTTGCACATGTTTTCTAAGGTTTAAAAGTCTTAAACACATCCTTAGAGTTTGCAAAGATCCGAGTTATCATTCTTATATGTTTACGTGATTTTTCTGCACTAAAGTTGTTTGTTATACACATTGAACATCAAAGGGTTTTGATGTGGAGAAGCGACGGACATCGTGTTCGACATCGTAGACGAATCAAAGCCATTCGGTGGACACCGAGACATACGTGGACGCGTGTGTTGTGTACATGTATCGTGGAAGACGAAATTTCTGCGTGGGCACTATTGAAGAACGGTTGAAGATCAGAAGGAGCGACAAGACCCGTGGGGATCGAGTCTTAGTGTAAGGCTAATCTGTCTTTATAAAACCATATTCATAGTGATTGTCTAGCTTGGGCCGTGCGAGGTTCTTTTCCCATTTTGGGTTTTTTCCCTCGTACATCCGGCGTTGTGAGTATTCTTTACTTTTCTTTATTTGCTTTAATCACTAGATGCATGTTTAGGATTAATCACGATAAAACTCGTTTAAGGTAAGAATTGGGTTTTCACAACTTAGTTTGGTGCATAATTAAAAGTTGGATAATTTTTCGGAGAAAAATTGGTTTTGAAAGAAAACACATATTGGGCACTCTTCAATTACAAAGCCAATTTGGTTGATGATTCATTTTTGTTATTCAGACAAAGTTGTTATGGGGGAAGTATACCAAAAAATGTGTGACATGTTTAGTTCAATTAGAGTCATATTATCACAACACATTGAAATTTGGGATCTAATAAGAGGCCTTATTGCACATTGTTAGGAGAAAATAAACGTCTCGTTGTGTTATCTTACTTATGTTATCCACTTTATCATTATTTCGATTCTTATTTAAAGAGTTTGGCTCCAAAATGAGAGAAAATAATGAAGCCTCATTCAAATTTAGAAGTTCAATATCTGTACTTAAATTTGGTGGATCAACTACTTAACAACTCCGACGAAGCATCTATAGTTCGTGTGAAACTTAGTGATTTTGTTTATAATACAAACATGTTTGCTCATTCTCAAGCAATCCGAGATAGGGAATGTATGATAGATATTTAATGGTCGAATTTATATAGAACAGCTGCTCCATAACTTTATGCATTGGTTGTTATATTATCACAAAGTATAAATAGTTTGTGTGCAGAAAGGGCATAGATCACTTACGATTATATTCATAACGTAGAGAGGAACTGATTGAATATGGATTGTGTCGAGTCATTGGTATATGCTCATTTTAATCATCGATTATTAACACGATACCCAGAGGATTATGAGAATTCATATAAAAATTGGGATGCTTATGTTAAAGATGATACTTTGTACTTTAACACGGTGGAGGTTGAAGATAGAGAGTTCACAATGATTTCTTCTATTTATAATAATGTTGCTTAGAGTTTCACTTGTTCTAGTTGTTCACCTACTCAAGATGTTAATGAATACAATGCTTGTACAACAAATGGACAAGTTCAACTTGATGGGACAAGACATTGGAAAAAGGCTAAGGTTTGGTTAGTTGGTTTTGTGGCTATTAAACTTTTTGGGTCTTGTTTTTCGGTTTAGGTTGATCATAAAAATATGTATATTGGACATTACATGTATGTTTGGTATATATTGGACATGCCATATAAAATCCAAGATTTGTCTAGTTGCTGTAAGGATTGTTTTTTTGTAACAACCCAAACTTTTGAGTGATTATTTTATATCAAATCGCCTGACGGGTTAATTTTATAAAATAAAGAAAGTTAGAGTAAATATTATTTTAAGTGATTTAAGAGATAATATTTACCAAGTTTTTCATATTTACTGTTATGTGAATGTAAATAGCACTATGTTGTGTTTTATTACGTCGTTATGCTTTAAGCGACGGTTATGACTTATATTCACATTTGAGTATTATTAATGAAATAAAATGACGTTGGAACTTAAAATATTATATGATACTCCGGATGCTAATTTAGAGGGTGCGGTTAGTTTTGAAATAGTTGAGATGGTCAAAATAAGTGTCATATTATATTTTTGAGTTTCAGGCACTTTTAATAGGTTATGACTCAATTATGTAGTTACGAGTCATTTTAATGGTGTATCAATGTTTAAAGGAGGGATTAATGTTTAGTGCCCGGTTAAGTCTCCTAAACCCTTTTATTTTCTCATTTCATGTTTTAAGCTTAGAGAGAGTAAAGAGTAGAGAGAGCTTGGGAGAAATTGGGAGAAAGAGAGAGAAATTAAAGATTGGAGCTGGAAATCGTTGCTACGGGAAGAGAATCCGAGACTACAAACTTGAGGCAAGTTTCTAACTTGCTAGAGTATCATTTAATGTGAATAAATTGCATTTATAGTTGTGTTTTTGGAGTTTTTGCCATTTTTTGGTTTTGGGGATTTTTGGTGTTTAAACCCATAATCTTGTAGTTTAAATTTGATTTGAGTTGGAAATATTAGTTAGTAATTGTGAAGGATTGATTTGGTTAAATTATTAGTTGTTGGGGTTGAAGGAGAGCGAAGAATTTTGGTTTTTGGGATTTTTAGGGTTCTTAAAACCCATGGCCGAAACTGGGCTTTCTGGTCCAGGCGAATCGAGTCTCCCCTAGCGAATCGATTCGCTAAAGGGGTAGGCTACAGGTCTGTGCTTGGCGAATCGATTCAGATAGTCCGAATCGATTCTGTAAACATGCAGAAAGTTTGTTCTTCTTCACCGAATCAATTCGGCAAGTCCGAATCGAACCCTGCTGTTTTTTATAGAGGGTTTCTATCTTAGTTCCTAGTCCTTTTATTTTAGATTTAAGGGTTAGGAACCTTCTCTTGGGATGTAATAAAGGGTCTTAGAGGTTTGTATTAGGGAGATTAATATCCTAGATTAACATGGGGATAATTGTGCTTATCTCAAGGGTTAGTTCATAGAGGTTAATGTTTCGCTTGGTATAGGAAGTTAGCCTAGAATGAACGAAAAGTAGAATGGTAATGTTTGGGACTTTTGGGAGACTAGTATTGCGGGAAATTACTTTTGATGGCTTAGGGTATTCCTTTGGACTCTTGGAGACTAGTGTGAGGAAAATTGCACTTAGGGTCCTAGGTCATTAATAAAATATGACTTTGAGAATAAGAAATGCCTATTCTAAAATTGGTACTTAATGGTTAAGTATAAATGGTTTTGAGAATGTAAAAAGTGAATATTTTCAAAGGGGAAAATAATTTTGTAAATGGTAATTTAATTATACACACCTCTCTAAATCGCTATTATATGGGAAGTTACGGGCATGAGGTGAAGTCCCCTGGCCAGTGAATGCAGGGCGAATATAGTCCTCGGTCATAAAACCGGTTATTATATTGTGTGATTATGGTTCGCAGCGGGGTAATTCCGGGTGTGGTTATGACTCACTGTCTAAGGTATATGGCCGCTTCCCGACGTCACGCGATGTAGGTGCCTAGGTTGTCTTGTGTGATAGGCCCTAGAAGTTGATAGTCATTTAGGGGCGCATCCTGTGGGGGTACCCGGAAGGATGGTCTAGTGATGCTCTCAAATCCTAAGTTAATATAGTAATGTAAATATGTGTAAATATATATATATATGTCCAAATATATAAATGCACTAGTGATGCTCTCAAATCCTAGTTCTTTGAATATCAACGCATTGACACACTTGAATTCACACCCAAATTCGAATTATGGCACTTAGGTCTCAAGAACAGCTAGTGTATTCTTTTTGAGGTGATTCGTGCAATTTTTTTGAGTGGATAAACTCATTTGGAAGTTTTTTTTCCGGCTGTAAGTCGCCACAATTGAACCTGAAGTTACTTTAACTCAGATGCTTCGTGTCTTCAATGCATTATAGGCTTGAACGTACAAACTGAACACAACCTAGCCAATGACTCATACAATTTTGTTCGAATAAAATTAATCCAATATAATAAATTTAGAATAAATAGTGCAAACTGTGAGACCCCGCTAATTAAAAAAAGAGGTGGCCAGTCCGATACTCAAATAATAACAGGAATCATAGATGGACCATTCTTAGCATCACGACAATATAATAAGTATACGAGATAACCACCCAATATTTTAAAAAAACGGATTGTCAAATATGATTTAATAAGTTAATGAAAAACGTTTAACCAAACCAAAAGAAAAGAATATGGATAAGCGTAAGGATAAAAATAAATCAACAATCATGTTCAACAAATAACCGAATAAGCTGTCAGTTAACAAACATATGTAATTTGAGTTACACCGAGTATTACAGTACAATATCTCATACTAATACAAGTACAAACATGGGCAACATGCCCGAACGTGTAACCGAGCATAACTAGAGTACAAAAGAAGGAAGTGTCTATATCTAAATACCCCGTAACATCCGCAAGGTGTTACAGCTCCAAGACACTGGAATGGAAAAGCCAATACGGGCCTGATCGTATATAAGATTCATGAAAAACAAAGAGAAATAAATGGGCCAGGGCCCGTTTTAATATAATTACCAAGTGAATAAAATGCATGATAGTTATGGACAACTTAATTATCATGAATTAACTAACTACGATCATCAGAATAAGGTTAAGGAATCTAACAATTCAATATAAAAGCATAAACTAACACTAATATGATGACCATGATTACAAACCAAAATATGCTAGAGGATAAGAAGATTTTCGTACTTATTAAGGTTCCATTTCAATTTCACACCCTTTAATTCCACCTTTCCTTATCTTATTAGGAAATGTATCCAAGGTAATTTATTTTGTAAAGTTCCGTAATTAATAAGATTCCACTTTAACAAGAATAGTTATATTATACAACATATAATAGTTCTAAGACCGTCCTTCCGAGTTTCCCCACTGGACGCACCCCTAAATAGATATCATCTTCCAGGGCCTATCACACAAGACAACCTGGGCCTCCTATATCGCTTGACATCGGGAAGTGGACATATACCTGCGACAATGAGTCATAACCACACCCGAAATTACCTCACTTCTCATAATAATCACATCATATATAATAACCGGTCCTACGGCCAAGGACTATATTCACCCTGCATTCACTAGCCAAGGGACTTCACCTCATACGCGTAACTTTCCCTATGGTAGCATTTAGAGAGGTGTGTATACATAAATTTTTATTCATAATTTATTTACTTTATCAAGTATGTATTACCTTATATCCGGAGCCATAACGTTTAATGTTTTCATTATAAACTGTATTGATTTATTTATCTCTCAATACAAGTCTCCATGAAATAAAATAGCTTCTATACCCCATTTTGAAATGACATTCTTCCCTCCAATTATAGAAGTCCACAATAACTCATTCCAATTCTCCCAAGGTCTAAACTATTTCATTCTATAAGGGAATCATTTATCTCCCTCTAATTTAACTAACAAAATTATCCCTAATTTAAACCCCAACTCTTATTCTAACTTAGACTTCTAACTATACCATAGGTAGACTCTAATACTCTAGTTTTACTTCAACTAAGAAGGTTCCTAAGTCCTTATCTTAAAAGAAAGTAGCTGGAAAAAAAATGGGATTTGAAGAGTGAAAAACAGGGGATCGGTCGACCGGTCCTGGGACCACGGTCGACCGCGTCTCAGGGATTTTTCCTAGGAAGAAATGCAGAAAGATCATCTCGAAGGGGCCCGGTTGACTGGTCTTGGTACTGCAGTCGACCTCGCTCATAATTTATACTTATATGGAAAAGCTGTAGGCTCTCCCCCGAAGGCCCGGTCGACCGGTCCTGGGACCGCGGTCGACCGCGCTTAGCAGACCCAAGAAGCCCTCTTCTTCTATAAAGCTAAAACACAAAACCTAAACTCCTTATTCTTACATCTATTTCATTGTCATCAACCTACAACACACCTACAATATTTATACATCTCAACCAACCCACATACCCAATTTAAATCAAGTATTCACCAAGATCTAAGGTCAAACATTAATATATATCTCAAAACCTAACATTTGCTCAAATCTTCCAATTACACAACTGCCATTGCAATTTATCCACAATAAATCATAGATTTGCAAGTAAAAACTTGCCTTAGGGTCGTAGTCTCGGATTTCCTTCCGGTAGCAACAAATCCAAAGCCCAATCTTCAATTTTTCTTCCTTTTTCTTTCTTTTCTCCACACTTCTCTTTCTCTCCAGGGTTTAGAATGTGTAAGGGAGAAACAAAAGAGGATTGGAAGACTTTAAATGTACCTTAGCATTTGTTTTCATCTTTTAATTGTTAATACCCCATTAAAATGACTCGTAACTAAATAATTAAGTTATAACCTGTCAAAAGTACCCGGAACCTAAAAATACAATATGACACTTATTTTGACTATCTTGACCATTTCGGGACTAACCGCGCCCTCTAAATTGGCATCCGGAATAATATAATTCATTTTGAGTTCCAACTTCATTTAAACCATAGATGCCATTTACATTCACATAACAATAAATATGCATAATCTAGTAAATATTATCTTTTAAATTTCATAAAATAATATTTACCTCATCATTCAATATTTTATATAATTACCTCTCATGGAAATTTAATATAAAGTAAATTACTCAAGATTGAGGGTTATTAGACAAACTTGAAACACAATGAAATTTGTCCTTACAAATATCCTCCTTTGGTTATTTTGGGACAACCCCCACCGCCCTACCTCCAACTAAAAAAAAACTAGACTGTCAAGCTCTAATACCCAATCTCAAACCCCAAAACAACGAAGTACAAACCGACACTTAACAAACATAATCTCTTAACTAGCTTTTCTTTTGTGAATTTTTTTTGCATCGATGTTTAAAACTGTATACTGAACACACCATTCAAATGCAACAAAAATATGGAAAATATAAACACATATCAAACACCCTCTCCCTTTGTTAAAAAATATCCCCTTGGACGAAAATTCTCCTTTTTTTGTTCTGGAATAGACAAAGGTGCATAATACGAAACATATTCTACAAATTAAAGAGTCACATATAATCATATAAGAAACAAGCATATCGTGGGATGTGAAGTGAAAACGGTAATGGTAAACAAACCCGGTGACAAAAGTACAAATAATCCAAACAATGAAATAAATAACACCAAATTTAAATCATATGATGGATATGGATTAAATGCATGCAAAGAATCAAAACCAATACCATATATACATATATGAACACGCATATGACATGACCCACATGAATAATTTATATATACGCGTATGTATGTATGACCACAAAACAACACACAAAAAAAGTTTTCCACACTTGTATGATATAAATGTATATAAGCAATGTGGTATGGAGGAGTGAAAGGGTGTGGACTAGAAAAAAAGAAATATATCCCAGAAACTCAAGATAGTCCAAGGAGTTCTATTTGATCGTTTTAACTTATCAAAATTAGATTTAACTTCCAGCACTACACCAAAATGGATGATTTGTGAGTGCTGTTACCAGTCACAAATGGCCTTTATAACTGCTATTTACCGTCATAATTCAGGGCATGACAAAAGAAATATTGTACCTCCTAACAACAGTCATGGATTTTTATAACCCCTATGGGAGTTATGACTAGTGACCCCAGTTTGTAACTGCTATCAGCAGTTACGAATATAATATTTATAACTGTTGTTAGCAGTTACGAATATAATATTTATAACTGCTATCAGCAGTTACGAATCTTATATTTGTAACTCCTATTAGCGATTTCAAAATTGACAGTAGTGACAAAATTTTGGGAATCTTATATTTGTAACTGCTATCAGTGATTACAAAATTGACAGTAGTGACAAATTTTTGATACTATTAGCATTTACAAAAGTTGAATTTGTTAAATATGGTAAGCGCTATTACAAATATACTCTATATAATTATAAAAAAAACCTATTAAAAAAATATATAACATATTTGGTATCCCATTTCAACATATATAACATACAATTTTTCATTCAACTATAATTAGAGTTCATACAAAGAGAAGTTTTTTTAAACATCGTGTCCACTAACCTAAGTATCTCTACACAATTTCACTTGTCTCATTAGAAAAATACATACAAACCCATCTACTCCTAACATAAAATGAATTAAGCAAAGAAAATTCGCAGTCTTGAAACGTATGACCTCCAACAAAAAGACTTTAACGTCTTGACTTGTCCACAAAAGATTTCCACCTGTAATAAAATTTATTAATGTTAGTTACCTTAAACAAATATGTAATCTTTTTTAATAGTTCTTATAGATGACAATCTTTAAAAACTTTATCAAATTTGTATATCTTCATATTGATAACTTTTAAAAATACTTAATATTTATAAAAAAATTATGCAAAATCTCCTTTGTTTATTCATGAAAACCAACCTGTTTAAACATGAAAACTAACTTAAAAACAATGAGAAAAATAATCACAACACTATAAAAAAATAAGGGCAGAATGTCAAGTTACAAATTTCAAGTACAAACATAGTATTATACACGAATAAATTTTTCATTACAATTTTCAAACATTATTACAAACTTAGTATTATGGTTGGGAACTTATAGATTGAATAATAAAACACATCTACCAATTCATACATAAAATAATATTTTGAATATACGAGAGGATAAAATCAGACAAATCTGTATAATACAACATGAATGACTAGAAAAAATTCCGATATCTAAAGTTACTCATAAATGAACCGAAATTTCCAACAACATTTCTTCTATTCGAGGATTGTGTGATACATTCCTAGCTCTACGTGTAATTCCTAATGACTCTAAAAGTGGTTCCTAGAACTTGCTACCGTGATTATAGTAATTGATGCCAATATTCTTAATATGTTTCCAATTTCTTACACCATTGCTTGCCTACATTACCTGCACATTTCAGCGTTTAATAAACAAGAAAAGGCACTTGGAGAAATCTCAGAATTTAGGGAAGATTTGCATTAAAAATTGAACCTTGCTTTTGAAAAAAATACCACTTAAGTCATTTAATTCAAGATTAAACTGTCTAAATGGTTCCTAATAGTTTGTTGAAGAAACTCTTTTCTCACAAGATGTCTAAAACAGTATGAACGAGTTATTTCAGCTGCAGGTTTACTAGTTTTGAAAAACAAAACTTAAGGAAAATAAACCAATATAGCCTTAAGAAAGGAATGAGAGGAAGAAGAAGTATACACGAGCAATTTTAACGTGGTAAAACCCCACCCAATTGGGGAAACATCCACGGTGACCTCTAGGTCACAAAATAAAAAATCCACTAAATAAGAATAACAAGTTACAAGCTATATAGAATCAAGACACACAATTAAATCTTAACTAACTTCACAATTTGTACCAACACCTCTTGCATTTTTTAACTTCTCTCAAGGTTCTGATGTTGCTAATGTTCTCTTAGCTTCGTAACTCTCTTCCCTTTAGCTTTACGTCGACTCTAAAGTTAAATATCTCAATACCAACATTTTTCAGTGTAGTAGTGTGAAGGTGTATGTGGTGATGTGCTCTAAATCACATGCATGCAACTCACACACACACTTAATTACAGACAATATGAGAAACAAATTACAAATAGATCACTTAACATGGAACATTTCCAAAATCAATTTAGTCAAAGTAATCAGACTTTGGATCTTTAAGATATCTGCAGATCAAGAGGGAATCTTTCTATAAAAACTAGCCAAGATCCTATGCACTTTCCTTATTTGAAAATATGTACTTATTTCACAAAACGTAAAATATTTGAAAGTGAAATCCCCAATCAAGATCTCAACTAGATCTAAGTCTGAATATTTGAGTAAATTTAATTTAGAAAAGATTTTGTTGGTTTAGGGTTTGAAATCAACATAACAGTTTGAAAATAACCAACAAAAATAAGATTTCTCGAAATATGAAATGTAGACGAAGATCTATCTAAGTGAATTATGTCACAGAGGCGTAATCTCAAGATTCTATGAAAATAAATAGAGATTTAACCAACGTGATTAAGTTGGGAAAGAGATAAAGAACTATAGAGGATAAAGTTGTCAAATCTCAAAATAATCTACTCTCAAAAAGGGTTTTCTGCTGAGATTTGGGCTAAGTTAGGTTTAGGGTTTCATTTCGCTCTCTCTCTCTCTCTCTCTCTCTCTCTCTCTAGTTTGGACGAAGGGAAAAAGTGTCAAATGGTTGAGTCTTAGTTAGTTTATATAGTGCGCGAGGAAGAATCAATAATCTCAGAGGCAATCCAATGGCCGGGATTAATTTTACCATTTGACTATAAATCTAATGGTTAAAATAAAGCGGTGAAAATAGCCAACGTTGATTGGTAAAAAAGGATTCACTTGGATTAAGTCTAAACACATGGAGATCGTTGATAACATTGATCCAAGGGTTCTCAAAGAAACACAAGTCTGTGAGAGGGAAGAAACACAAAATCCACCAATAATATACCAACACGTGTTGGACCAATACAGGCTGTAAAACGCGTAACAAATTAATTAAATTCCCACCCTTGAAATCTCTAGTGCTTTTGGTTTCTACCCAAGTCAACTTTTATCCATAAAAAAAAATTGTACAACATCCCCTAAGGTTTGTATATAACTAAATTTAATTTCTAAAAATCATTTAAAAATCTTAGAAATTATTTAACACATCCCAAAAATCTTAGCCATAAAAATAAATTGCACAACAGCCCCTGAAGTCTCTAGTGCTTTGATTGTCACAATAGAGATGTAACTTATCTTCAGTTATACCGTAATCTTTCACCATTTTTTTTTAGCCAAAGTAATTGGGAACAACGGCTTCCTGCTGCAATATACTCGGATTCGACAGTAGACAAGGAATTGCAGTTTTGTTTCTTACTACTCCATCTTACCAAATTGTTACCAATATAGTAACACACTCCTAAAGTACTCTTACTATCATCAATACAACCGACCCAATCAGCATTGGTGTAACCTACTATGGTACTAGAAGTGTCTTTAGTGTACCAAAGTCCTAAATTTAGAGTGCCTTTGATGTATTTAATAATTCTTTTAACGCACAATAGGTGACTTTCTTTAGGATTATTTTGATATCGGGCACACACGCAAACATAGTACATGATGTCAGGATGGGAGGCTGTAAGATAAAGTAAGCTTCCTATCATACTACGGTACAAGGTGGTATTAATAAATTTCTCATTCTCATATTTAGAAACTTTGACAGTGGTACTCATAGGAGTCCTAGCTTCTTTAGCTGTTTCTAGGCCAAACTTCTTGACAATCTCTAAAGCGTATTTAGATTGCGATATAAATAATCCTTCTGAATTTTGTTTAACTTGGAGTCCTAAGAAGAATTATAACTCCCCCATAAGTGACATTTGAAATTCTTTGTGCATATTGTCGGAGAAGGTCTTAACTTCTAAAGGGGAGGTTGTAATACCCCGCACTTTAATGGATATTTAAATTACATAAATGGGTGTAATTCAGTAATTTGAGAAATTTTAGTGAATAGTAAATTTCAAATGAATAGGCATTAGATGATTATTGACACGTGTTACATTTACGTTGGAGACTAAGTAAACGAGTTGGAATGTTTTTATGTCATATCGCAGCTGGGTAAAGCGACGAGGATTATTTTATGTTGTAGAAAACGAGTATCGAGATGTGTTGGGTTTAATTAGTGAATTTTAGTTAAGTGACTCAGATAGAGATTTAAAGTGCACGGTTGGCTTCGGAATGGCCAAGATAGTCAGAATAGAGTATCCGAGAGTAGTGTTTAGGTTCCAAAATTTTTAGACGTGTAGGGACTCGCAATTGAGTAAACGAGTCATTTTTGGGTTTATAAGGGATAAACCCTTATTTCACTCTTAAATAGGCAAGAGAGAGAGAGAGAGAAAAAAAGAAAAAGAGAGAAAGAAGAAAAAGAGAAGAGAGGAAGGAAAAAGAGGGGATTCCAGCCAAACTCCGCGGGATTTGACTCGAGGTTGTCGGATTTCATCCACGAGGCAAGTGTTTACTTGCTTTATTTAATTGAGTGTGTGTATCTCAAATTATAGTTGGTAAATTATGTAGTTTTGGGTTAGAACCCTTAAAATAAATTTGGAAAAATTGAGTTTAAGTTTACAAATTGATGTATTGTAAACTTTTAATGATTTCTAGTGTTAAAACCATGTTAATGGGGTGTAAAATTGAATTGAAATGGGAGAAATGATAAAACTAGGGCTTTAATTGTTTTAAGGTTTAAACCTAAGAGAAATGTTTTAATACCACAAATAAATTGACTATAGTGTTAGTGTTGTTAGTTATAAATCAATGTTAAGATGACTATAGTGTTGTTGGTTGAGATTAGAATCCACAAAATGGAGGTTGGGTTGATATTTGGATATTTTAGAGATTGAGAAATCGCCCAAATAGTGCCCCTCGAACAGGGCGAATCGGTTCGGGTCTAGACCGAATCGATTCGCATAAGGGGATCTGTAAGGCTGTGTCATGACGAATCAATTTGGATTAAGACCGAATCAATTTTCCTTTAAGGACCGGCTTGGAGAGAACTTTCCAAATCGATTCAGATTGGGGGCCGAATCAATTCGCCAACCCGAATCGATTCGCATTTTCTGCGAATCTATTCGCCTTTGTTGAATTTGTCACTTTTCCTTCTTTGAGTTTAGAGGGAGTTAAATAATATCTTGGATATTATTATAGGATATTATATATGTAGAGATATGACTCCTAGATAATGTAATTGAGGTTGATTAAACCTTGGGTAAATAAGTGTGAACCTTGGATTAGTTGAGTGTACAATTCGGAGTATAGACTTAATGAATGTTTAGAAAGATAAGCATTTGTGAGAAACATTCGACAAGTGCATTTGGATATATTTATGTGGTTAGAATGTATATGGGTTGAATACATCTGAGTAAATCCTAGGGTGCGATTAGGATGGAATCTAGGATATACGCTAACGAGGATTGAGTGACTATCCGGTACGTCTATTGGTGATTATTATTACACGTGATGAGATACCTACGAAACTAAATATGTCGATACAATACTTATTTAGTTATTACGAATTGGAATATTCGGGAATATATATAAATCCTTAAAAGTGAATAAGGTGAGAGTTATATATTAAGTAAGAGAATACTTATAAGTTTAGTATCATAAGTGTGCAAATACTTAGATACTATCACGAATGGGAACATTCGGGGTTATTGGCTATCGCTATGAGAGTTTGGCAATTATAGCCATATATATTGAGAAGGGATATAGATCATATATACGACATTATTAGAGTATACATAATATGATACGAAAATACATACATATATATATATATATATATATATATATATATATATATCTGTGTGTGTGATTGGTATATTTGTATCTTAGAGGCTGGTTCCACGAGCTTCCCCCGGAGTAGGGTTGGACAACCAGACTATATATTTTCTCTAGTGTGATCCAGGGAGGTTGCGCGATGTGGGTGAATCCCCAGGCTTGAGGAGCAGGGAGAGTATATCCCCAGGTCATATCGTCCCGTGTACGAGTGAGATGTGTGTATTCCACTTGTAGTAGGGAACATGATCGCCTCCACCGTTGTGTATTTTTACCATGACCATGAGTGAGTCTGGCTTGGTAACGTGGTTGAATGAGTAAACCCAGATTTGGATAGGCACTATGAGACTGCATCCTCGAGTTATAGCTCGGTGGGATGGTTATTATACTTATGATTATGATAGGTATAACTATACTTATTGCGTATTGTATATTACTTATTTATGAAGATGAGATATCATATAAAGTAAACGTGTATAAAATGAATAGAATGAACAATAGTTGTTCCCCTTCCGGTAGATTTATATTAGGACTTATATGAATATGAATCATTATTTCTGGTGATAACTATATATATAAGGCATTTTATAATATGTGTTATGTACTGAGGGCCTAATGGATCTCGACGATCAACATTGTCATGTAGCAGTGTATCGGGGCGATTCCTTATTTGGATTTTGCTTCGCGAGACACCCAACGCACGAACGTAGTGCAATGTTGGGAATGGGGAGAAGTTTAACCCTTAGTACTCGGGTTTATGATGATTCTTTCATAAGGTGGGAGAAATACATTATTTAGGGTGGGTATCTTAACTAGGTTGTTTAAAACGTATGCGATAGGTGTGCACTATTAGAAGAGGGGTGAGGTGTTTCTTATGAGAGTGCGATACCAGTTTAAATATGAGAGATATCATATTTTAAAATATGGCATTTAAGCACTTACTAAAATATTTTTAAAAATCGGGCTCTGACCCATTTCTCTATTTTCCTCCCTTGCTATATATGTATATATATTAGGTATCCAGACACAAGAATGCCTGGATGATGATTCTTTCGAGTCATACGTTTTCTCCAGCAGCAGTGGATGCATGCAGGTTTATTTTAGACGCTTCTATTCTTGAGATATAGATATGAGGTATTATAAAAACATTGGGTCGATAGCCCAACTGTATTCATTTATTATTTTACCGCCTTTAAGTGCAACATTCGATTTGGTTGTATTAATTTTAAACTGAGTGTTCGGTTATTTTATTTTATTTCAGTTTTTGTATATATAAACTGTGTGAATGTTTTACTTGATTGGTTTGGATAAAAAGATTAGTTAATATAAGATTTTGACGCCAGCCTAATAGGTTAATAGTAATTAAATTGGTTTTCGATAGTGATGTTGATAATGAACCATATGAGACTCCTGTTTTAATTTAGTATAGGATTGATCACCCGGTATTTTATTAGGCGGTGTGTCAGAGATGGTATCAGAGCATCAGGTTCTAGTGCCTTAGGAATCTGTGCGGATGTACTACACTTTCAGCGTTGCTTTCTATTTGATATAGAGCCTTATGATTAGGATTGTTGATTCCTCTTGTGAGATTTTGTTCTCCTACTATTATGTAAGATTATAGTAAATCTTTTGCGTGCTCGTTTGAGATTCAGGTGATCATCGATGAAGGGCGACCAAGGAAGGCCATTACAAGGGCAACATGAGGCGTGGCTTAGTTGGAGCTATAAGTTGAAGTCGGGGACTAGGTCCACAGTCGAGGTCACTCCCTTTGTGGCATTTTTATGAATTTCTACAATGACTACAAAAGTGTATTAGTTATATTTATCCAAGTACCGATATAGTAGAGAGTGGTGTTAGACTTGAATTACCCAGTGAAGTAAATTGGGAAAAGTGTAATAGGGTCTTTGATAAGGACCATACGTTGAAGTTCAGTTATGCGGAGGCAGTGTAGCTTTATTCAGTGGAAGTATATGGCTCACAAGCTTTGACTTAGAGCAGGTCATGGAAATGCCCATATGTGAAAATTTGAGGAAAAAGTTTTCACTCGTGGGAGCAAGGTAGAAATGGTGGGAACGTTGATCACCATATTTGGGGGAGCAGGATGTTTTGTTCATAGAGGGATCTTACGGATGATTTTAACTGTAAGTTCCTTTGATTTATCAGATACGAAGAGAACGCAGTTTTTCAATTATTCACATGAGGCTCGATCAGAGATCGACAGTGAATAAAGAGTTACATGGATAAGTAAACTTTGTACCGAATTAAGGTAGGTACAATGAGGAGAGAGTCTTTCAGTGGAATAACAAGATCATTAGTAAGCGTTGCTAACACTTATGGAGAATTTGTGTTCGTGGGACCCCATTGGTGGACATCCTCCTGGGGAATTCATTGAAATAAGGAATTTGAGGTCGGTATCCTGTTTCCTTTTTGTCAGGGGAGCTAAGGGAACTAGAGGGCAATTGTCAGGATCGAGGCTATAGAGACCATGGTGTTGATGACCTTAACATGGTCAGGGTGGCCAGAGATAGGGAATAATTATGATGTGGATTGTAGAACCACACGGTTAGTCCTTCCCCTCTAGGAGTTGGAGGACAAGAATAGGGTGCCTAGATAGACCACTGATTAAGAAATTTTTGATTCGGTTAAGACAAGTGTGCTACGATTGGGAACCATTTGGAGCAGCCAGGGTGATTGGCAAAGTTATTGTTATGAGTTTCACCTCGGATGAAGGAGGTATGTTTTGTGTGACAAGATTGAGTTATAATATTTTATTATCCCTGGATTCGTGTGTGTAATTCGAGCTTTGTGGTGGTATCGGTAACATTATATTGAGGATATATATCTATATGTTTTTTCGTGGTAGCGAGGATCTATTTTCTGTCATTCATTGCGAAAAGCGGGTGTTAGTATTTTGAGTTTATATCTGGTTTGTACTACTCGTTTTGTGTGTGTTATACAAGTATGGTACTGTTGTAAGTATAATGTCTTTATGGATGATCGGAGCGATAATAGGCTAATGATTGGAAGACTATCGTATTCTCAGGTCCAGAACTAGTTGTTGTTATGATATCTCACCTGGATACAGGTTGAGCTTGCCTTTAATATGCGTCTAGATAGAACTTCGGTGAGTATATATTTCACTAGCATGACTTTAGTGCATGGAGACCTTATAGATGTGATCTAAGGTATGAGGGATTTAGTATTTTACATGTTTTGCGCTGACATACCTCCACGATCGGCAAAGTTAAGTAGTAGTGTATAGGAGGGGTTCCTTGTTTGGATTTTGCTTGCGAGACACTCCACACATGAACCTTAACGACAACGGGAGTGGAGAGATGTTACGGTATGCTCGAATGTTGGTTTTGGTGAAATTAGCTGAGAGTCATGTGATGATTAGGGGATAATAAAAAGTAGATGGACTGTGGAAAAAGCACTGGAAATATTTCTCACATGAAAAGTAAGCGGGTAAGGTAAGGTTAAGGAAATTGATTCGAGGCCTATGGCCATGTCGTGGCTAGGAGGCAAATTTCGAGGTAATACATTTGTGTATAATGATCATAATAATTGTGTACATTATAGATGCCCCAACTAGTTAGACTTTCCATCTCACCAAAATGGAAGGACATAATGCTAGAAGTACGTTAGTATGTTAGCGAGGAAGGATTTAGAATGTCCTGATGGTGTGCCTTAGGCCATCATAGCTCAATGACCGACGATGCGAGGAAGTAGTGTAATGGGAGGGTTCCTTGTCTAGATTTCACCTTGGGAGATGTCCCAATCATAAAACCGAGCGAATGTTGGAAAGTGAGAGAGGTCTTGGGAACTAAGGACATAGTTAAAATAGTACTCATTTTTACGTGAGTAGGAAACACATCGATTATAGGGTTATTAGTAAGTAAGGCCAGTGAGACGGGTGGCGTGGTTTTAGGAAGATTGTCGTGAGTTAACCACGAGAAGGTTGGTAGGTTAACTTTAAGAATGATTAGATTTCCAGGTATAGGAAGAATTGAATCTTGAGAAGATTATTGAGAATACCCAGGTGTTAGAACCAGGCCAAGAAAGTGAGGCCCATTCTTAGAGAGAGTGTTACGTCTGTGACGTTTGCAGTAGTGGTGTAGATAAGCACAGATTAAAGGGTTTGTGGGCACCTTCGTAAGTTTATTTTATAGACCATCCGAAATAGAAAGGGCTTAGTATATAAAGCTGGAGAGTATGCTATGGAGCAGTTATACATGGATTTGGAATGGGTTGGATGGAACATCGCATGGGGTGCGTAATAATCCAATCATGGGTGCAATAAGTATAGTTTCCTTTTAAGGGAAATTCAGGGTCATGCTTAGAGTAACTATTTTTTGATGGGATCGAAACGTTAGAGCATCGATTATAGGCTCGTTTTCTTTATATGCAGCTATAGAAGCACTAGGTGCGACGTGTCGTTGTTAGAGTTAACCTTATGACCGAGGTAGTGTGTTAGCATATAGAGATTTAATTAAGCTTGTGGTTAATCTAGTGCGTTAGAATATAAACCTTGTGATGGGTTAGTACCATGAATGAGTTTATGGTAGAGTGCCATTGGGTTAGTACCATTCAACTCTTGTGCAGTAGGATGTAGTGTGACTAGCGATCCTATGTTGGTAGTACCGGTCGTATCCGAATTTCGGGGATGAAATTCCGTTGTAAGGGGGAAGAATGTAATACCTCACACTTTTATGGATATTTAAATACATAAATGGGTGTAATTCGATAATTTGAGGAATTTTAGTGAATAGTAAATTCCATATGAATAGGCGTTAGATGATTATTGATGCGTGTTACATTTACTTTGAAAACTAAGTAAATGAGTCGGAATGTTTTTATGTCATTTCGCAGCTCGGTAAAGTGACAGGATTTATTTTACATTGCAGAAAACGAGTATCAAGATGAGTTGGGTTTAATTAGTGAATTTTAATTAAGTGACTCAGATGGAGATTTCGAGTGCACGGTTGGTTTTTGAATGACCAAGATAGTCAGAATAGAGTATTCGGGAGTAGTGTTTAGGTTCCGAGGATTTTTGGACTAGTAGGGACTAGCAACTGAGTAAACGAGTCATTTTTGGATTTATAAAGGATAAACCCTTATTTCTTTCTTAAATAGGCAAGAGAGAGAGAGAAATAGAAAAAAAAAGAGAAAGAAGAGAAGGATAAGAGAGGAAGGAAAAAGAGGGGATTCCGACCAAACTCCGCAGGATTTGACTCAAGGTCATCGAATTTCATCCACGAGACAAGTGTTTCCTTTCTTTAATTAATTGAGTGCGTGTATCTCATGTTATAGTTGGTAAACTATATAATTTTGGGATAGAACTCTTAAAATAAATTTGGTCAATTTGAGTTTAAGTTTACAAATTGATGTATTGTAAACTTTTAATGATTTCTAGTGTTAAAACCATGTTAATGGAGTGTAAAATTGAATTGAAATGGGAGAAGTGATAAAACTAGGGCTTTAATGGTTTTAAGGTTTAAACCTAAGAGAAATGGTTTAATACCACAAATAAATTGAGGTGTTAGTTATAAATCAGTGTTAGGATGATTATAGTGTTGTTGGTTGAGATTAGAAACCACAAAAATGGAGGTTGGGTTGACATTTGGGTATTTTGGAGATTGAGAAATCACCCAAACAGTGCCCCTCGAACAGGGCGAATCGATTCGAGTCTAGACTGAATCGATTCGCATAAGGGGATCTGTAAGGCTGTCTCAGGACGAATCGATTCAGATTGAGACCAAATTGATTTACCTTTGAGGACCTTCTTGCAGAGCACTTTCCGAATTGATTCAGATTGGGGGTCGAATCGATTCGCCAGCCCGAATCGATTCGCATTTGGGGTGAATCGATTCACATTTGTTGAATTTTTCAATTTCCATTATTTGAGTTTAGAGGGAATTAAATTATATCTTGGAGATTATTATAGGAGATTCTATATGTAGCGATAGGACTCGTAGATAATGGAATTGAGGGTGAGTAAACCTTGGGTAAATAAGTGTGAACCTTGGATTAGTTGAGTGTACAATCCGGGGTATAGACTTAATGAATGTTTAGAAAGAGAAGCATTTGAGAGAAATATTCAGCAAGTGCGTTTGGATATATTTATACGGTTAGAATGTATATGGGCTGAATACATTTGAGTAAATCCTAGGGTGCGATTAGGATGGAAACTAAGATATGTGCTAACTAGGATTGAGCCACTATCCGGTACATCTATTGATGATTATTGTTACAGGTGATGCGATACCAACGGAACTAAATAAGTCGATAGAATACTTATTTAGTTATTACGAATTGGAATATTCGGGACTATATATAAATCCTTAAAAGTGATTAAGGTGAGAGTTATATATTAAGTAAGAGAATACTTATAAGTTTAGTATCGTAAGTGTGCTAATACTTAAATACTATTACGAATGGGAACATTCGGGGTTATTGGCTATAGCTATGAGAGTTTGGAAATTATAGCCATATGTATTGAGAAGTGATATAGATTATATATACGATGTTGTTACAGTATATATAATATGATACGTAAATACATATATATCTGTGTGTGATTGGTATATTTGTATCTTAGAGGCTAGTTCCACGGGATTCCCTGGGCATAGGGTTGGACATCCAGATTATATATTTTCTCTAGTGCGATCCAGGGAGGTTGCGCGATGTGGGTGAATCCCCTGGCTTGAGGATATCCCCATGTCATATCGTCTCGTGTATGAGTGCGACATGTGTATTCCACTTGGAGTAGGGAACATGACCGCCTCCATTGTTCTGTATTTTTACCATGACCGTGAGTGAGTCTGGCTTGGTACCATTGTTGAATGAGTAAACCCGGATTTGGATAGGCATTATGAGACTGCATCCTCGAGTTATAGATCGATGGGATGGCTATTATACTTATGACTGTGATAGGTATAATTATACTTGTTGCGTATTGTATATTACTTATATATGAAGACGAGATATCATATAAAGTAAAAGTGTATAAAATGAATAGAATGAACAAGAGTTGTTCCCCTTTCGGTAGATTTATATTAGGACTTATATGAATGTGAATCATTAGTTCTGGTGATAACTATATATATATATTGGATTTTATAATACGTGTTATGTATTGAGGGCTAATGGATCTGGACAATCAACATTGTCATATAGTAGTGTATCAGGGGGGGTTCCTTGTTTGGATTTTTCTTCGTGAGACACCCCACCCATGAACGTAGCGCCATGTTGGGAATGGGGAGAAGTTTAACCCTTAGTACTCAGGTTTATAAGGATTATTTTAGAAGGTGGAAGAAATACATTAGTTAGGCCGGGTAGCTTAACTAGGTTGTTTAAAACGTATGGGATAGGTGTGCATTATTAGAACAGGGGTGAGGTGTTTCTCATGAAAGTACAATACCAGTTTAAATATGAGAGATATCATATTTTAAAATATGTCATTTAAGCACTTGCTAAAATATTTTTCAAAACTCGGGCCCTGACCCGTTTCTCTATTTTCCTCCCTTGCTATATGTTGATGTAAAAAATTAGATTATATCTAATTATTTAATCACAGATAAAATAAATGAGACAAAGAAGTTTTAAAGTGGTTCAGCCTTATAAGAATGGCCTACGTCCACTGTTTCTGTTATTGCTGACTGTTTGGAAATTCTCGATTACAAGTTTTCTCAAGAAATTCCGGTCCACTTACAATGAGGGTAATACAACGTATTTATAGCCCTGAGGATGTAATGTGGAAGGGTAATACATTAAATGCTGTACATGTGAAAGGGTAATGTATTAAATGCCCCTTAAGTGTATACATACGAATGATAAGCATTTAATGAACAATCAAACTGTTGGTTATCTTGCTATTAATGCTTTGTTCGAGGTGCAGCTCGGACTGCCTAAGCTGCTCGGACCGCCTAGGTTCCTCGGTACTCAAAAGTTCCTCGGAGAGTTCTTGTAAGTCGGAGCGTCTGAGTTGGTCGGGGAAGCAGTGTTCCTCGTTGTAGGATGGTTCCTCGGAGCGTCTGAGTTCCTCGAAAGTGTTTGTTGTTGCCACGTAGATTGCCACATGTCTTCACCCAATTGAGCCATGTCAGCAAACTAAATTTGGTATCAACAAAAGCCCCCAATGTTTCATAGTTCGAAATTTGAGGAGCGTGGAACATTCTTTCTCAATGTATGGCGGTTTTAAATGGTTATCCTGAAATTTAGGAGTGTTTCCTTTGTATTTATTTTTCCTTCCAAATTTGTAGAATCAGGCTTTTTTGAATTTTTATAACCGCCTCGATCTCCGAGTACTTTTTGTCCTTCTAGCTGCCGGTAGCGTAATTGTTTCTTTTTGTAATCATTAACTTTACTGTTTCCCAAGATAAGGTATTTAAGCGTCACAGGCAACCCCGTCGTCTTCTACTTTTTCAAATTTGTATCTTCGAGTTTTTCATCGTCTCTTTCTCTCCTGTGCATTCATCTCTTCCATCGTTCATTATCAACATATCTATTCTTTTTCTGTAAGATCTTCTTCCTTAATCTTCATTTCCTTTATTCATCATGGTTTACCTTGTTGAATCTCTTGATAAATTTCGTTCTGATTTTTCTATTCCTTCATGGGTTGTTCTGGAGGAACTTTCTGAACCTTCTGATTATTTTTGTTTGGCTGAGGGACATTGGTTCCCTAGTCTCTTTGTTGCTGAGTGTGGATTTTCTTTTCCCCCAAACCCTCTATGTCTGGAATTCTGTCAATACTTTGACGTGGTTCCTGCAAGAATAGCCCCCAATACATGGAGAATAGTTAATGGGGTTCATAAACTAAATCAAATTCATGGAACTCGCATAGGAATTCCAGAAATCATGTTTTGTTATAGATGGGCTGTTGGTGATAATACTTTTTATTTAAAAACTAGATTTTTAAATTGGGCTTTAGTGGTCAATCTCCCAGATGCCAATAGGGACTATTTTGAGCATGGGTTTGTTATAAAAAATTGGCAACACGCTCCTTTATCTGGAGATGAAGTGTATCAGGGTCCCAGATGCCCTCCCTATGGCAATGGGATAGGTTATTTTTATTTCATTTTATTTATTTTGAGATTATGCTTCCTTTATGTTTGATAAAATGTGCCACTGATATTTTAATTTTGATTTATTTGCAGTTGGCAACAAAAGAAAGTGTCCAAAAGAGGCAGACGTTAATATAAGGCACTTAAAACTTATCTGGAGTTTGCGTCAGACTGTTACCGATGAGCACATTAGGTCAGCTTCATATTCGATGATAAACGATGCAGAGCCAGTACCAGCTTCCACCAGTTCTTCGCCTGAGTCACACGTTCCTTTAAGTGAAAGGATGAAGAAAAGAAGACCTCCCACCCTTTTCGAGAAACCTACCTCTAGTGCTGGAGAGGCTAAAAGAAGTATACATGATGTCCCAGAAGGGACAAAGAAAATTGATGCAGCCCCTCCGGCTGCTCCTGTAATGGTTACCGAGAAGCCCCAGTGGCCCCGAGCAAGGCTGCTGCTCTAGGCGAGGTGATTGTCATATAACCAATTAAGAGTTCTTCCTTGGTCGAAACTATTCTTGTTCCTCCGAGGCGGATGAAGAAGAGCTCCTCGATCAATTTGGCTGAAACCGTCTCTCAGCCCCCGACTAGTGGAGTTCCCACTTTTGTTCCCCCGAGCTCTGCTATGAGCTCGGTGAAGACTTGGATCATTCCCGAGATCCAAGGTATTGAATAAAACCTTTCTCGGGACATGGTTACCTCATTGGCTGCTTGCCATATTGCTTCTGTAAGTCTTATTGTTTTGAACTTTTCATCTTTCCCTTGTTATATCTGTCTCTGACTTTCTTTCATTTTCTTTTCACAGTTGGTGAGCTATTTTAACACAATTTTGAAGAAAAATGAGGCTATTAAAGCTTCAAGCTCCTCGTCTGGTGTAGAGGAAGCTTTGATGGGCTTGGGGCAGTCTCTGAAATATTCCCTCCAGAAATATGCTGATGATAAGGCTGCTTGGGAGAAGAAACTTGCCTCAACCGAGCAGGAGAAGGCTCAAGTTGTTGAAGTCTCCAAGGAGTTGGAGAAAAAATTAAATAGTCTGGAGGAGAAGAATAAAGAGCTTGAAGGGAAGCTCAAGAATGCTGAGGAGTTTGAAGATAAACTCAAGGTTGCTGAGGAAAAGTTAGGTCAGCTTCAGGAAGTAAGTCGGCAGAAGAAAGAAGCTGAGAATAAACTAAAGGCTGCTGAAAATCTTCTGTCCGAGAAGCTTTCCTCGGAGAAGTTAAAGAGGATAATGGCTGTGAAGAAATATTTCAGCGCTGGCTGGGATAAGGGGTGGAACAAAGGCTTGGCTTCCATGATGTCGCAAGTCAAATATGGCAGCTTAAAATACTTTAGAGATGGGTGGGTCACAGCTCTTCAAGAGATGAGGGTTGATGAAACTTCTGAACTCTTCCAGCGACACATCCCTGGTCCTCCTCCAACTCCCGAAGATGAAGAAGAGGACGAAGCTTCCTCTGAGGAGTCTTCCATGGTGATGGGAGATAAAGTTTCTCATCCCCCAACCATCCAGCCTGCTAATGAGGAACTTCAGCAACTCGTTACTTCATCCGAGAAACTGCCAGCGCTCCCCGAGCAACTCTCTGATCCCTCCGAGCAACCTACCTCCTCGTCCCAGCCTACCGAGAAAGTTTTGGGAGACAAGGAAAAGGTGTAGAGTTGTTCGGGTTTCTTTCTATTTTATTTTTCTTTGTCAATTGTATCTTCTGAACATGTAATTCTGAACCTTGTACTTCTGAACTTTATGATATAATAAAATTTGAACTTTTGTTTATGCATACTGTCATTTCTTCTCTTCATACTCTGTTGGTAATCTTATTGATTATTGCCTTTTCTTCCTCTACTAGTTTCTGGCCAGGATGGAATTATTGTCTGCTCATGATACAAGGCTGTTACGGCAGTGCAATGAATATTTTAAGGCTGGTCACACAGATCTAAGTGCAACACAAATCGTCGACATCCTCGGCCAAGATGCTTCGGAACAGGCAATTGAAGCTTACTAATATTTGAAGTGTCTGCTTGATCATGCGGTGGCCAATAATGTAGCTTAATATGATATGATTGAGGATCTCCAAGGCACTTTTGAAGACCTTCAGCAACAATATAAGGAATCCACTGCCCTCTTGCACGAGGGGTAGGAGAAGAAGTATCAGCAAATCGTTGCCGACTAGGGATATGAGAAGCGTTTTGCTGCTTACGATGCGAGGGAAAGAACTTTGAAAACCGAGGTCGAGGAGCACAGGTAAATAGCCGAGTTGTTGGAGCAAGAAAATAACAACTTGCAAAGAGAAGTATCTCAATTAAAATCTGTTGCCTCCACCTCAAATGCTTTGGTCCCAGTGATTGACGAGGGATTCTCGTTCTTGGAGGTCGAGAACGCCAACCTGAGGGATGAGTTGGAAACCTAAAAAAGAGCTGGCCCTTCTACATCTTCTCGTGGACGAGCAAGAGCTCCTCGGGGATGAGCAAGAGCTGCCCGGATTCCTATCGAGGAACAGAGGACTCAATCTGATCTAGAGAACCAAGCATTGGCTAAGATGTCTAAGAAAATCAGGGACCTGGAAGAGTAGCTTTCTGCGCAGAAATCTATCTTGGAGAATAAAGAACTTTTCATCAAAAATCTCCACGAGCAGCTGGAAAGATTGACATATCAATTTCATAAGCAGCCTAGGGAGTTCTGGATGGCTGGCTACAACGAGGCTCTTTACCACTTGGACGATCGTATCCATAATGCAAATAATGAGGGCTACAAAAAGGGATGGCTGAATGCCTTAGGTGTGCTGCCACTCGAACAGGGTCATTACCTGTGGGATTACCATAATCCTGGGCTGCTCGACCTACCCGTGCCACCATTCAATCTTGACATGAGTTGGATCCTTGCTCGGGCCATCCCTCGGTGTTTAATTTCCAAGTACCTCGGCGATTACAATCTGCATTCCAATGTGGAGATATCTCGTCCCGAGCATCTACTGGATCGACCATCCGTGATGAATATCAGGATGTTAAAAGATCTTAACTTTATAAATTCTCCTCTTGCTTTAAATGATCCGCCTGCTGGCGAGGAACCTGTTTCAAAAGCAGAGGGGAAGAAACCAATAGAATAGGAGTATTGATGTAATAAATTTATATTTCATTCCTGATGTATTTTGTTCTACATTTAATGAAATAATTTTATTTGCAAATCTTGAGTGCTATTTTCTTGTAACACTTTACATCTGTGCATGTGTTTTTGTTAAAAAGATAACAATATTGTGTTATTTATCGATTAACTTATTGTCAAGTAGTTTTAATTTGTGGTATTCATTTGGAAAAAATGATGTTTTGTTTCTCGACCAACTTAGTAATAATTTAAAAAGTTACGAGTATCAAAAAATTTTCTCGATCACTTTCTCGTATTCATAAAATGTTTCCGACCAACCAAGGTCGGTAAATTTCTTTTTCGACCAACTACAGTTAGTGGGTTTTTATCCCCGACCAGCTATAGTTAGTGGATTTTTCCTCTACGAGGAGCTTTGGTACTTTTCTGGAATAATTGTACCTCCCGACCAACCTTAGTTGGCTTTTTCGAGAATATATTTACTTCCTAACCAACATAAGTTGTCATTTTTAGGAATACTTTTACTTCCCGAGGAATACATTTACTTCCTAACCAACATAAGTTGGCATTTTTAGGAATACTTTTACTTCCCGAGGAATACATAGTTTTACTTCCCGTAGGAATACATTTACTTCCTAACCAACATAAGTTGGCTTTTTTAGGAATACATAGTTTTACTTCCCGTAGGAATACATTTACTTCCTAACCAACATAAGTTGGAATTTTTAGGAATACATTTACTTCCTAACCAACATAAGTTGGCATTTTTAGGAATACATAGTTTTACTTCCCGTAGGAATACATTTACTTCCTAACCAACATAAGTTGGCATTTTTAGGAATACATTTCCTAACCAACCAAGTTAGCATTTTTAGAAATAGTTTTACTTCCCTTAGGAATACATTTACTTCCTAACCAACATAAGTTGGCATTTTTAGGAATACATAGTTTTACTTCCCGTAGGAATACATTTACTTCCTAACCAATATAAGTTGGCATTTTTAGGAATACATTTGTTTCTCGACCAACCTTAGTTGGCGTTTTCGAGAATATATTTGAGTAGTTCGAGTTTTGCCGAGTAGTGTGTAGCACTAGTATTCACCGAAAAACTTTCAATAAAAGGAGAGAATTTGGTGGAATATTTTCATTTTATTCATACTGACGGAATTGCGTTACATGAGAATATACATCACTGATAATACTTGCGCATGTGCTCTGCGTTCCATGCATTCTTAAACTCCTCCCCCTCTAAAGTTGCTATTCGGTAAGTTCCTGGTCGAACAACTTCTTTAACTCGGTATGGTCCATGCCAGTTTGCCTCCAGTTTGTTGTGCTTTTGAATCACTTTCTTTAGCACATGTCTCCTTCTTTCAGGTCGCACTTCTTCACCCTCTTATTGTAGAACAAAGATGTTCATTGTTGGTATGCAGCATTCCTGATGGCTGCTTCTTCTCTAACTTCCTCGAGCATGTCTAAATCCAATCTTCTCATTAAGTCGCTGACAAGGGAATTGAAATTCAGTACCCTATGTGTTGGTCGGCCCAACTCGGCAAGTATAACAGCTTTACTTCCAAATGCCACCATATATGGTGATTCTCCAGTTGCTGCTCGGGGAGTAGTACGATAAGCTCAAAGTACTGAATCTAACTCGTTGATCCAGTTTGCGTTTGCGTCACTTAGTCTTTTCTTCAAGCCATTTAGCAGTGTTCTGTTCGTCACTTCAGTCTGTCCGTTGCTTTGGGGATGTCCTGGTGCCGAATGGATCTTCAAGATATTGGACTAATGGAAATAGGCAGCGAACTCCTCATTGTCAAATTGTGTTCCATGGTCTGTGATGAAGGAATGAGGAAGACCATATCGACAAATGATTCTCTTCCAAATAAATTGGTACACCTTGTCGTACGTCATATCAATGAGAGGCTCAACTTCAACCCATTTAGTAAAATAGTCCACAGAGACCACGAGATATTTAAATCTTCCCCTGGTCGTCGGCAGTGGACCAACCAAATCTATTCCCCATATGGAAAATGGCCAAGGGGAAGTTATGGGTGTCAACAATGCTTGTGGAGTTCTTCGGATGGAGGAAAAGCGCTGAAACTTGTCACATTTCTTAGCATAGGCTATACAATCAGCCCTCATCGTCGTCTAGTATTATCCTTGCATCATTACCCTTTGCAAAAGCGTTCGACCTGCTATATGGGCTCCACAGGACCCTTCATAGATCTCTTTAATCAATTCTTTCACCTCGAAGGGATGTACACATCTTTGCAAACCTGCCATAATTCCTCGTCTATATAGAATACCGTTAGTTAATACATACCGAGCAGCTTTAAACTTCAATTTCTTTACTGCGAGCTTATCAATTGGTAATTCTCCCTCCTCAATATATGCCCTGATGGGATCCATCCAAGATGGTCCTAAATTAAGGGTAATAAAATTCGTCATAAGATATTCGTCTATGCTTCGACTAGCCAACACTTCAATTGGGATTGTTCTTCGTAGCTCGGTACGAGTAGCTGATGCTAATCGAGATAGGGCGTCTGCTTTCGCATTCTCCATTCTTGGTATTCTGACCAGCTGAATAGCAGTAAATTCTGATACCAACTCCATCACCTTTGCATGATACTTGATCATTAATTCTCCTTTGGCTGCATATATTCCCAACATTTGATTTATGATCAATTGAGAATCACTGAAGACAATAACCTGCTGCGCCTCCATAATTTTTACCAAATTAAGACCTGCAATCATGGTCTCATACTTAGCCTCATTATTTGAAGCTTTGAATTGGAAACGTAGGGCGTATTCCATGTCGACCTCGTCCGGACTGCTCAAAACTATCCCTGCGCCACATCCTGTAGTGCAAGATGAACCATCCACATACAGACTCCATATAGGTAACTCGCCTTCAAATTTCTGATTTGATAGAGTTCCTCGGTGAAATATTTGTTGCTTCCTTTCATCCTCCCCTGATATTTCTTGCTTTTCGTCGATCATCTTTTCTTGCCCTTTTACCAACCTAAGTTGGTCTGGGCTCGAATTTGATGATCCTGTAACATCCACTTGCCCTTTTACCAACCTAAGTTGGTCTGAGCTTGTGTTTGATGATCCTGTAACATCCACAGGTTGATCAGCGAGCAACTTTTGCTCCTCGGGGGTATCAGGATAGGTGAACTCTGCTATAAAATCTGCTACAGCTTGCCCTTTTAGCGACGATCTGGGTTCA
Organism: Sambucus nigra; assembly: GCA_949130495.1. Classification (NCBI taxonomy): domain Eukaryota; kingdom Viridiplantae; phylum Streptophyta; class Magnoliopsida; order Dipsacales; family Adoxaceae; genus Sambucus; species Sambucus nigra. The sequence continues at coordinate 541,788,809 of OX422211.1, read as the reverse complement.
TAAACTATATCATATTCACCAAGTTTTATTTCCTAGCACATCAATCTTCCTGACTTTTCTGGTTTATGAAGGGCTTTCCTCAATGGCATATCAGTATATACTACTATGGTCTGAGCTTGAAAGTATGGCTTCATTCTTCTACTTGCCTCGATCAATGCTAGTGCCAATTTTTCTAGCCTTAGATATCTGATTTCTGCTCCTCGGAAGGCCTTACTTGTGTAGTAGATTGGTTTTTGTACTCCATTCTCCACTCTTATCAATGCTGAACTGACTGCATTCTCGGACACAGCCAGATACAAGTATAATTTTTCTCCCATCACTGGCCTGGATAACAGCGGAGGCGCTCCCAAGTATTTCTTCATGTCTTGAAAAGATTTCTCACATTCATCATTCCACTCAAAAGTCTTTTGGAGCGTCTTGAAGAATGGGAGACATCGATCAGTTGCTCGTGATACAAATCTGTTGAGTGCTGCTACTCGTCCTGTAAGACTTTGCACCTCTTTCTTCGTCGTTGGAGATCGCAGCCCTAGCAGAGCTTTGATCTTTTCAGGGTTAGCTTCAATGCCTCACTGATTGACAATGTATCCGAGAAACATGCCTTCTCGTACTCCAAATATGCATTTCGTCGGGTTCAACTTCATTTGACATTTATCTAGTTGATCAAAGGTTTGGCTTAAGTCAACTAGATGATTAGCAGCTTTCTTACTCTTCGTCAGCATATCGTCAACATAGACTTCCATATTGCAACTGATTTGTTCTGCAAACACTTTGTTCATCAGCCACTGATATGTTTCACCTGCATTTTTCAAACCAAAAGGCATAACATTATAATAATAAGTTCCCCTAGGGGTAATGAAAGAAGTACTCTCCCTGTCTTCAGGTTTCATTTTAATCTGGTTGTAACCAGAATAAGCATCCATGAAGCTCAGCAGCTCGTGTCCCGAGGTAGCATCCACGAGTTGATCAATTCGGGGCAGCGGAAAATGATCCTTTGGGCATGCTTTGTTGAGGTCGGTGAAGTCTACACACATCCTCCATTTGTTGTTCTTCTTTTTCACCATCACCACATTTGCTAACCAGTCTGGATATTTAACATCTTCAATAAAGCAAGCTTTCTGGAGCTTCTCGACTTCCTCCTGTATAGCTTGATTCTTCTCGGGACTGAATACTCTTCTTCTTTGCTTCACAGGCTTGATCTCCTTATTCACATTGAGTTCGTGACATAAGAAATTTGGGTCTATCCCAGACATGTCCTCATGAATCCACGCAAAAGTTTACTTTCTGCTTCTTAGGAAAGTTATCAATTCCTGTTTTAGTGAGGCTTCCAACGACGAACCTACTTGATTAGTTCGTTCAGGGTGTTCGTCGTCCAGGATGATGTTTTCAGTAGCTTCCACCACTTGACCCTTCACAAGTTGCGATTCATCTCTAGGATATAATGTTTCAATTTCTGCACCCTTGTCCACTTGATAGGTAGTATTCTTTTTCCTTGATTCCTCCAGTTCCTCTTGCTCGGCGAATGAATAATAACATTCCCGAGCTACTTTCTGATCACCTTTCACAACTCCTACTCCAAAATTTGTTGGAAATTTTAGGCATTGATGTACCGTAGATGGTACAGCCTCGAACTTCTTCAATCCTACTCTTCCCATGATGATATTGTATGATGATTGAACATTCTTATCCATCACGAAGAATCGTATTCTTTCTGTTCGATAAGCAGACCACGTACCAATGAATATATCCAACTTGATCGTCCCAAGTGAAAATACTTTCTCGCCAGCAAAACCGAGGAGGGGTCTATGATAAGGCTCCAGTTGAGATAACTTTAGATTTAAACTATCGAAGCATGAGTAGAACATGATGTCTGCCGAGCTACCATTATCTACCAATACTCTTGAAATCATTACCTCCTTCATCCTCATTTTGATCACCAATGGGTCATCATGAGGATATAGAACACCTGCGAGGTCATTCTTTGAGAAGCCAATGACCAATTTCTCTTTGTTTACCTTTCTCGGGTGATCCTCCTCAGCTAGATTTATTCGTTGAATGTATGAGCAAGCTTGAGCCTCACAGAGGTAAGCTTTTCTCTCAGCAGTAAGATCTCCTCCTCCTGCATCTCCACCTATAATAACGTTACAATCAAATGACCCAAAACGTATTGAAAATACCCCACGTTCTGGCTGCCTTGGTCTCTTTGGAAGATCAGGGTCATCTTCTGGATCAACTTCATGGTCTCTCTTCTTGTTCTCCTCTGCTCGACGAGGAGATCCAGACCTCTCTCTAGCTCGGTCGTTGTTTCTTCTATCATTCCTTCGATCAACATACTTTGCCAGTTTTCCTCGTCTGATGAGTGTTTCGATCTCATTCTGAAGAGTTATGCAATTTTTAGTCATGTGGCCATGATCTTTGTGAAACTCGCAATATTTTGCCTTTTTTCTCCTTTCGGGGTCTGACTTCATTTTCTCTGGCCAATTTAATTCCTCTTTGTTCTTAATTTCTTCTAGAACATGGTTGATGTCTTTCTTCAAAGGAGTATAATTATCAAATTTCCTCAATACTTCCCAAGTCGACCTTGTTTTTGAGTGTTTGTCATTACCATTGTTCTTATGCTGTTTCTTCTTAGCTTTATCACCTTCCACCTTGGTTTCTTTGGCATCCATATTATTCTTCACAGCCATAGCTTCCTCGGCATTCATAATCTTGGCTGCCTTTCCCATCAGATCTGACATAGTTTTAGGCGAATCTTTAGCCAAAGTGTGGTACAACTTGTTGGGCAGTAGTCCACTCATCAGGGCGGTAATCGCTGTCTTTTCCTCTTAATCAATGACTTCGAGTTTCTCGTTATTAAAACGAGTTATATAATCTCTGGTACTCTCACCATCCTTTTGTCTAACACTTAATAAATGTGGGACTCGTTTAATTGGCTTTGCCCCAAAACAGAAATTCCCAATGAATAACTCGGCTAGTTGAAGAAAAGTTGAGATCTTACCCCGAGGAAGATTATTATACCACATTTGAGCAGATCCGGTAAGAGTTCCCGAGAATGCTCTGCATCCCATCTCATCTGGAACAGCATAGATGTCAGCTGCATCTTGGTATTGTTCTATATGAAGGACAGGGTCGGTCTTTCCATCATATTTGGGGGTCACAACAGGTGCTTTGAACTTTGATGGTGTTGGAAAATCTACAATAGCCTGGTCAAAAGGTGTTCCTCGAACAAAAGTTCATTGTAAGGGGTTATTGGCTTTAGCCATTTCCCTTAATCTATCCTCCAGCCTCTGAATAGAGCCTTTCCATGCATCATTTCCTTCCTCGGGCCTGTTGGTTCGAGCAACTGATCGAGTTGATGTGGCTTACTGGGATCTATATTGACGAGAAGCTGGTCGCGACTGGGCAGATCCTTCCCTTAAATCTGATGGTCGTCGAAAACTCCTCGATGCGACTTTAGGAGGACTTCTACTCCTTATAGGTCCTAATCGATCAAAAGGTGATACCCTTCTTAACCTCTCTAGCGCACTAGTCCTTTCTGGAGAGAGAGTGATACGTTGTTCAGTATCTGTGGCCCGCACTGATGAAGTTCGTCCAGGTTGATAAGAAAAATCTTCAGATTCCTCAGTACGATATGAATCAGTACGCCTAGTACGTGAAGAAGCTAAACATATATATCTTTGAATACTTCGCAGTCCTGGATGGTTTAGTGCACCGCCATGGAGGGTTTGTAGGAGTTGTCGCATCGTTTCTTGCATGACTGTCTGGCCCTGGGCCAGATTTGTCATTATTCCAGCCAGATCTGGAATATTTAGCGGGGCAGATGGATTTGGAGGGCTTCCAGCATTTTGATTGTTGGGTTCTAGGATATCAGCCATTTGTGATAAGTTGTTTTTGATGAAAAATGACATTACCAGTCGTTTCCCACAGATGGCGCCAATCTGTTGATGTAAAAAATTAGATTATATCTAATTATATAATCACAGATAAAATAAATGAGACAAAGAAGTTTTAAAGTGGTTCAGCCTTATAAGAATGGCCTACGTCCACTGTTTCTATTATTGTTGACTGTTTGGGAATTCTCGATTACAAGTTTTCTCAAGAAATTTCGATCCACTTACAATGAGGGTAATACAATGTATTTATAGCCCTGAGGCTGTAATGTGGAAGGGTAATACATTAAATGCTGTACATGTGAAAGGGTAATGTATTAAATGCCCCTTAAGTGTATACATCTGAATGATAAGCATTTAATGAATAGTTAAACTGTTGGTTATCTTGTTATTAATGCTTTGTTCGAGGTGCATCTCGGACCGCCTAGGTTCCTCGGTACTCAAAAGTTCCTCGGAGAGTTCTTATAAGTCGGAGCGTCTAAGTTGGTCGGGGAAGCAACGTTCCTCGGAGCGTCTGAGTTCCTCGGAAGTGTTTGTTGTTGCCATGTATATTGCCGCGTGTCTTCACCCAATTGAGCCATGTCAGCAGACTAAATTTGGTATCAACACTATATATATATATATATATTAGGTGTCCAGACACAGGGACGCCTAGATGATGATTCTTTCGAGTCATACGTTTGCTGCAGTAGCTGTGGATGCATGCAGGTTTATTTAAGATGCTTCTATTCTTGAGATCTAGATAGGAGGTATTGTAAAAAAATTCGGGCCGATAGCCCAACTGTATTCATTTATTATTTTACTGCCTTTTAGTGCAGCATTCAATTTGGTTGTATTATGTTAAACCGAGTGTTCAGTTATTTTATTTCATTTTAGTTTTTGTATATATAAATTGTGTGAATGTTTTACTTGGTTGGTTTGGATAAAAAGATTAGTTAATATAAGATTTTGATGCCAACCTAATATGTTATTAGTAATTAAATTGGTTTTTGACTGTGATGCTGAGAATGAACCATATGAGACTCCTATTTTAATTTGGTAGAGGATTGATCACCCGGTATTTTATTAGTCGGGGTGTTACAAAGGTGGATCCAAAAATGATATCGTCAACATAAACTTGAGCAATAGTAATATTTTTGTCAAAATGTTTGACAAATAAGGTTTGGTCATTTCCTCCTCTCCTAAACCCATTATCTAAAAGAAAGGTGGATAACCGCTCATACCAAGCTCTAGGAGCTTTTTTTTTATCCCATAAAGAGCTTTTTTAAGACAATAAACATAATTTGGGTGATGACGGTCAATAAACCCTTTGGATTTTTCTACATAGGTCTCCTGAGTTAAAATTCCGCTAAGGAAGGCTGACTTAACATCCATTTGATATAGTGTTAAATGCAAATGACATACTGTGGCAAAACGTAAGCGAACAGATTCGAGGCGAGTGACAGGAGAAAAAGTTTCCTTAAAATCTAGTCCTTTAATATGAGAGTATCCATGGACAACTAATCTAGCTTTATTTCAAATAATCATCCCAAATTCATCTGTCTTATTTTTAAAAATCTAACGTGTGTCAATAGTCCTTTTATTTTCAGGCCTGGGTACAAGATATCAAACATCATGAATAACAAATTGAATAAGTTTCTCCTGCATAACACTTATCCACAAAGTGTCATTCAAGGCTTCATTTTACAGTTTTTGGCTCAATAAGAGACACAAAACATGAAAAATGAGCAATGTTACGAAGTTGAGATCTTGTGCGAACAGGCTCAATAGGATTACCAACTACACTATTTAAAGGATGATCTTTGGAAACCCAGTTAGGTACTTCAGGTGTCTCAGTTGGTAAAGATTCAACTATTTCTGGATAGTTATAATTTAAAAATGTTTTTGAACTCATCCATAATAATTGATTCTTTGGTCCTACTTTCTACATTAGTGTCACTTACAACCACATTAATGGATTCCATCATGGTTTTGGTACGAAGATTGTAGACATGATAGGCTCTACTATTTAGAGGATATCCTAAAAAGCTAGATTTGTCACCTCTGGTTTTGAATTTAGGCAGATGTTCTCTGTCCTTACAGACATAATAGGTGCTACTAAAGGTTCTAAGATATTTTAGGTTAGGTTTCTTTCCATACCATAACTCATAGGATGTTTTTTTGGTATTCTTCCTTAAGTAAACTCGACTGATTATATGATAGGCAGTACGAATGGATTCTACCCAAAAATATTTTAGTAGGTTCTTTGCATGAATCATCACTCGGGCCATTTCTTGAAATTATGATTTTTACGCTCCACAATCCTATTTTGTTGAGGTGTCTTAGGAGCAATAAATTCATGTTTGTAACCATTATAGTCACACTATTCTATGACGCCCAAATCTATGAATTCTCATCCTATATCACTACGAATTCTATCTACTTGGGAGTCCTTTTCGTTCTCTATATGAACTGAGATTTTCAAAAACTTACGAAAGGTTTATGATTTATGTTTTAAAAAGGCAACCCACGTAAATCAAGTGAAATCATCAACCATAACAAGAATGTAACTGTTGCCACAAAGACTAACTGTACGAGAATGACCCATTAGGTCCATATGGATAAGTTCTAGAGGTTTAGAGGATAGAACTTCTTTAACTTTCTTATGGGGATCCTTAACAATTTTTCATTCTTGACATGGAACACAAACAATATTTGAAATCGGTTTGATTTTGAGAAAACCTCTTACTATCTCTTGAGAGCACAATTTGCCAAGACAATCACAGTTGATGTGACCCAACTTATTATGCCATATCTCATTATCATTCATTCTGGCAATGTTACAAATCTCTGTACTTGGATTGACTGTGTAAGAGTTATCTGGAGTACGGAGTCCTCTAATAATGCAATCACCTTTTTCATTTAAAATTTTGCAATTGTTCTTTGAAAAAGTGACAGTATGGTTTGAGTCACAAAACTATGATATACTTAGTAAATTGGCTTTAAGTTCTTTTACTAAGAGAAGATCTTCAAGACTAGGTAATCCTTTTTCATGTAGTGTTGCTTTACCAATGATATGGGCTGATACACCATCTCCAAATAAGACTATACCTCTGGAGAAGTTAGTTTTGTTTGAAAGTTTGTAATCATCCCCGGTCATATATTTTGAACAACCTTAGTCTAAATACCAACCAGTTGTAGTATGTTCATCTATAAAAGCACTGATCACTATGTTACATTTTAACTGGGGTAATAGATCATCTTTTTCTAACCCAAATTGCTCTAGTTTTCAATTTCCCTTATTAGCTCGTATTTGACAAAACTTGCAAGCTTTTGTCTTTTCTTTAAAAGTTTTTTACGCAATTTTATTGTTGTTATAAACAGTTGGAGCAATTGGTCTAGAATAGAATCTAGGATTCCTTCTTGTGGATTTTCTTTTTAGTATTAGTCCTTTTCTTTCTATTAAGATAGTTATAATTCTTGTTTGGCTGTCTAGGAAGGACATAATTGTTTCGGCTTTTTCTAGAATAGTTAAAGTTATGGTAAACGGGAGATGTATAGAATGGATTACATAGACGTTTGGAATAGCATCCATCAAGGGAATGTCCATAGACATCACAATAGGATCAGTAAAAATGGAATGTTGAACTCAAAACCTTAGGAAAGTTTTTATTCAAAGGTTTGTCTAGGTTTTGAGCTCTTGTCTTGTTCCTAGGCGGCACAATATGAAACGTCGAATTTTCTTGTCCAATAGGGGGCATATGTACTTAGTCTTTTGTTCAACATTATTCTTAGAGTTTCTTGATTCACCAATATCTAACTTCATATGTTTTTTTTATCAAACTCATTTTTTAAACCATGAAAATCTGGACAAGTTTCAATAGGTCTTTTTCCACCAGACACAAACTTTATAGTTTCAACATTTTTAGTTTGTGTCTTAGAGTTGGGACAAAATCCTATTCCAGTTCTTTCATCAGAATTGGTTTTGCTTTCAGCAAAAAAATCTTCAAAACATTTAGAATTATTTTGAAATTTTGCAAACTTTTTGAAGGCTGTGGATGTCTTTTCTTTTGTTTGTTCCAATTCTAACAACGTTTCTTTATATTTCTTTTCCAAAATTTCATTAGAGTTAGACAACTCTTTCAGTTTTTGTTCAAAGTTTTTGGTTTCATTCTTATGAGTTAGACATTGAGTAGTATACTCTTCAGGATTTTGTTTGATCATTAGACTTAAGGTTTCAATCTTCTGGGTAAGATCCTTGACTATCTTTTCAAGCCTAGTGCTTTTCTTGAGAGTTTTTGTGTATAATCTGTGAATGTCAGGAAGGTCATCATTTTCAGATTCGCCAAGTGTGCAGTGTGAATTGTCCCCTAGAGGTTCATTTTTAGGACTCACACACCTATTGCCATAAACAATAAAGTATTCCCTTTGACTCACACACATGGCGTTCGAAGCATTATCAACATTCTCAAACAATAAGGCAGATAATCTAGTAGGCATAATATCAGTCATAGTATGATTAGATTCCTCATCATCATTATAGATTATCTTAGCAAATAATGAAATATAAGGGTCAAATGTGTTATATGACTCAGGTTCATCATTTTCAGAGTCACTTGAGTCATCCCAAGTCTTGCTTAAATGAGCCCTATTATGTTTGTGAATTTTGTCTAAGTTAACTCTACATTCACTAGCCATGTGTCCTAACTTTCCACATCTATAGCATTCAACAATTTTAAGGTCTTTCTTAGGTCTCTTATGATTGACAAACTGGTATTTATCTTGTCTTCTCTCATGAGGCCTGTTGTTCGATTGATTTGGATAATTAGGGTTGTCTTGTCTCTTTGCTATTTTATTTTGAAAGTTCACAATTTTCTTAAACTATTTAGACATTAAGGCAATTTGATTATCCAAAGTATTTTAATTGCGATCCTCATCAGAGTCTAAGTCAATGTTAGGTATGCTAAATTCAGGTGTGGTCAACTTAGATGAAAAAATAAGATTGGAGGCAGACTGTCACTGGGTTAATTGTTTCTTAAATTCTAATTCCATTTCCACAGTTCTCAATTTGCTACTAAGGAGTTTAGGTGTAAGATTTTGATCATCCATCTCCTCAATTGCATATCTCTTATTATCAATTTTTTTGGAAGTGATCTTAGTATTTTAGAGACAATTTCCTTTGTATCATAAACAATACTATAATCATGCAATTTGGTCACAATTTCTGTCAGTCTAATATATAAGTCATCAAATGACTCAGTCTCAGTCATGATCAAGGAGTTATACTGCTGAATTAACATTTGTGTTTTAGCAGCTTTAACTCTGGTATCACCCTCATGTGCAGTCACTAGGGTGTCCAATACTTCTTTAGAGGTGGAACATAATGTTATCCACTTAAATTTTTGTTCATTAATAGACATGAATATTGCATTTTTGCCTTTATTGTTATTAAGTGAAACCTATTTCTCTTCTTTAGTGAATTCACTTAGTATCTTTCTAATCCTCACAGTACTTCCTTCAACGGATGGTTTAGTAGGAAAAGTGTCATCATTTTCAGTAACTTCCCAGACATCATCTCCCAATGTCCCTTGGATGAATGCAACCATCCTTACCTTCCAGTAAGGAAAGTTGGTTACATCAAAGAGAAGGGGCTTAGACAGGTTACCTAGTCTCTAAAATTTCTAGTCCATAATTTATTTTGAGAAAACAATTTCAGAAACTCAAGATCTAAATAATTTTTGAAAAACCAAAGCTCTGATACCAATTGAAAAAATTACCACTTAAGTCGTTTAAATCAACATTAAACTATCTAAATGGTTTCGAATATGAAGAAACTCTTTTCTTAAAACAAGTTTTAAACACAAGATGTGTAAAATATTATGAACGAGTTATTTCAGTTATAGGTTTACTAGTTTTGAAAAACAAAACTTAAAGAAAATAAACCAACACATCCTTAAGAAAGGGATGAGAGGAAGAAGAAGTATACACGAGCAATTTGAACTTGGTAAAACCCCAACCAATTGGGGAAACATCCACGGTGACCTCTAGGTCACAAAATAAAAAATTCACTAAATAATAATAACAAGTCACAAGCTATATAACAATCTAGACACATAATAAAACCTAAACTAAGTTCAGAATTTGTACCAACTCCTCTTGCATTTTTTGACTTCTCCCATGGTTCTGATGTTTCTAATGTTCTCCCAGCTTCATAAATCTGTTCATTTTAGCTTTACGTATACTCTAAAGTCAAATATCTCAATACCAACACTTTTCAGTGTAGTAGTGTGAAGGTGTATGTGGTGATGTGCTCTAAATCACAAGCATTCAACACACACTTAATTATAGATAGTATGAGAAACAAATTACAAACAAATCACTTAACATGCAAGATTTCCAAAATCAATTTAGTCAAAGTAATCAGACTTTGGATCTTTAAGATATCCGTAGATCTAGAGGGAATCTTGCTATAAAAACTAGCCAAGATCCTATGCACTTTCCTTATTTGAAAATATGTACTTATTTCACAAAACGTGACATATTTGAAAGTGAAATCCCTAATCAAGATCTCAACTAGATCTAAGTCTAAATATTTGAGTAAACTGAATTTAGAAAAAAAATTGTTGGTTTAGCATTTGAAATCAACATAACAGTTTGAAAATAACCAACAAAAACAAGATTTCTCGAAATAAGAAATCTAGACGAAGATCTATCTAAGTGAAATGTATCATAGAGGCTTAATCTCAAGATTCTATGAAAAAAATTAAAGATTTAACCAACTTGATTAAGTTGGGAAAGAGATAAAGAACTATGGAGGATAAACTTCTCAAATTTCAAACTAATCTACTCTCAAAAAGGGTTTTCTGGTGAGATTTTGGCTGAGTTAGGTTTAGGGTTTCATTTCTCTCTCTCTCTCTCTCTCTCTCTCTCTCTCTCTCTCTCTCTCTCTTTGTAACTCTTATTCTCTCTCTAGTTTGGACGAAGGAAAAAGTCTCAAATGGTTGTGGCTTAGTTAGTTTATATAGTGTGTGAGAAAGAATCGAGAATCTCAGAGGCAATCCAATGGTCGGGATTAATTTTGACCGTTTGACTATTAGTCTAATGGTTAAAATAAAGCGGTGCAAATAGCTAACGTTGACTGGTCAAAAAGGATTCACTTGGATTAAGTCTAAACACATGCATATCGTTGATAACATTGATCCAAGGGTTCTCAAAGAAACACAAGTCCGTCAGAGGGAAGAAACACAAAATCCACCAATAATATACCAACACGTGTTGGACCAATACATGCTGTAAAACACGTACCAAATTAATTAAATTCCCACCCCTGAAGTCTCAAACGCTTTCGATTTCTACCCAAGCCAACTTTTAGCCATAAAATGAAATTGCACAACAGCCCCTAAGGTTTGTATACAACCAAATTTTATTTCTAAAAATCATTTAAAAATCTTAGAAATTATTTAAGACATACCCAAAATAGTAGAAAATTAATTTTAAGGGATTTAACTCACACATAACAAAATATAGCATAAGATAATGTATGTATACAGTCCTAGTGCGTGGTGTTGGTATACTACCTTTAGGAACTTTGTAGAGGAATTAAATGTCGAGTCTGAGGTTCTTTGGTAAACAAGGAAGAGACTCAAGTTCTGTCACTATTTCCAAACTAGATGAGCACCTATATAATATAGAGTCAAGTAAGTCAAAGATATAGGGTGCTTTAGCTTTATGTTCTACATCAGGAATGTTCTGGGAGATTTAAAATAAATGAAAATCTTTGTGGAGATTTGTTGGCTTGGATTTTTCATGGTGTGTTTGGTTGGAATGGAGTTATAGAATGTGTAGGATAGAGTGTATGGTTCGAAAGATATTCGACCATAAAATAGGAATGATAAACAACATCAAGTTGATGATGATTGTAGTTATGAGTTGGAGCTGGAAAGGTAAAAGATCCTATGTAAAAAGTCAGGTATTTTAGAGAAGCTTATGTACTGATCTGTTGTAGGAAGTATAATATGATTAAATTAAACAAAAGACCTAAATACTCTCAATACCATTATAACCTTTACAGAATGAATATTAACAAACTAGTATAGTGAAACACATCATTTCATATAACACATATCTAACTTGTACTATCATTTAAGTTAAGAAAAATTTCCCCACTAAAACATTGCTATAGAACACAAAAAGTTGAAAAATGAAAATTATTCCATATTTGACATTGCAGATATATCTATTAAACACGATCATAAGTATTAATTGTTCATATCCAGAACAAACATCTAAAAATTCTTTGTGGGTGGCATTTGTGACAGCCCGCACAAAATAATAACGGGTGGCCAGCCCTATACTACATTAAATCAGGTATCTCAGATGGATCAGTCTCAACATTAACTGACAATACTAAATAATATAAGGCTAACTACCCGAAATAATTAAAAGCGGATTGCCAAAAATTTTAAGACTTTTATTTAACACCAATTAAAACCAACCATGCAACCATATACCAATAATACAACATCTAACTATGAGTAATAAAACAAACTACAATATGTAAAGAGATGAATACAAGAGTACAACACAATCTCTAAAAATGAAATACCAGAATATGCTATCGGGTCACAGACAATACAATAATCTGAGAAATAAAATATAAAAGTGTTAATCTACAACACCTGGGTATAAACCCAATATACAGACTGAATCCTAATCTACACATACAAAAGATAGGAATCGACTAAGACAAGATGCCAGAACAGTCCGCTACTGCCACAACTCCACGAATACACTGGATGGATAAACCTCAATGGCTTCTTTGTGGAGGAACACCTAAAGTAATACAATATATATACATAGCAGGAGAAAGTATAAACGGGTCAGAGCCCGAGTTGAAAACATTTTATAGGAAGTGCATTAAAATGCATAATAATTATAAATGCATTATGACATGATTTAATGGAGTCGCACTCTCCAAATAATCCAACTCATGTCTCATCTAAAGCGCGCAACTAAACGTATGCACGTGATCTCCAAATGAATGCCCAAATCTATTTAGGCAATTAAATCTAACTAGATCCCAAGTTAAATATTCAATTAAAATCATCTAACTTATCTCGCAATCTACACTTATCTAAAATCCATCTAAAACACATGCTTCAATTACTAATAGTATTATTCTCATTTATTCGTTCATTTACTTAACATATAAGGTTTACCTAACCATTCTCTTACTAACATCTTCACAATACATAAACATTCTCTTTACTAGAATTTCATATTTTCTAGTTATGCCATCAATATGCATATAAATATATATATATATATGAGTTATTAGCATCTAAGTGCTAATGACTAAACTTCTCGCAATTCTCAATGCTCCACTGCGTTTCGTACGTGGGACGTCTCGCAAAGCGAAATCCAAACAAGGAACCCCCCATTACACTACGCCTGACAGTATTAATTTTTGAGATTCATTATGCCCTCAATGCATGATGCATGTAACCCAAATTCTTATTATTCCATTAATTAATTTAATGTTCCCAATTCTCAACAGTGCACTGCAGTTCGTGCGTGGGACGTCTCGCAAAGTGAAATCCAAATAAGGAACCCCCGTTACACTACTCCTTGGCAATGTTGGTCGTTGAGGTCCATTATGTCCTCGATACCCAAGTAACCACTCACAATCATAATATAATAACCATACAAATGAACTATAACTCGAGGACGCAGGCTCACAATGCTATCATCTTCCAGTTTCCCAAACCACGTAGCATACCGGGGATCACCTGGTAGGGATAAACGACACCCACCTTGTGATCAACTCACACACAACGTCCGGGAAGCGGTCATAGCTCCTAACTGGCAAGTGAGAACGACACATACCCACGACTTCTCACCCGCAAAATAATATTGTATATCACATAATAATCACCATTGACGACTATGACCTGGGGAATATCCACACCCTGCTCATCGAGCTAGGATGCTCACCCTCATCACGGGCAACTTCCCAATGATAGCAAGGAGGGGGTATGCTTCACTATATATATAAACACCATCACATAAGGTATACATACATCATCATATTACATAAAAATATACCATCATATAAGGTATACCTACCACATCATTTACATATTCATAATACGCTCTTAGGCGTAGATGAAATAATATTATTGTTTAGTATATTTCTCGCTCGATATAGTAATAGTCAATTCTCACACGTATTCCCCACTTAGTATACGCTATATCATTTCTCACTTGAAGTTCTCGCATCACTTCGTGTTATGAATTGTCTCTGAAGTCTATTTATGTTAAGGATATTCTCTATCCTAAAGCACTTCGATTAGCATTTCACATTTATGTGAGACATCTCCAAAATTAATCCTCGTTAAGGATATTCCTATATCCGTATGCACATTTATTAGCATTGATAATTCTAAATCCATAATAGGATCCAATCAATCTTAGGAACCCTTAAAATTATACCTTCTGGGATTTGATTCTAAAATCCAGTATCACTAAGCGCATTCTCACTATTTCATATAATTTCGCAATTATTTCTAAATAGAATTTTCAATGATGGTGGGCTTCCCCACTTAGCATATACTATATTCTCTAATCGGTATTCCTCAAATTTAGTCAATATGAATCCGATAGTTCCTTATAAGGGAAACTCTCTACAGTCTCAAAAACATACTTCATATAACTCCTATAGAGGTTCCCAATCAATAAACTTAAACGAAACGGGATGAAATTCCTCCTAAGAAAACCTCTCCAAAGATTCTCCAGTTTTCGAATCGATTCGGCCCCTTCGAATCGATTCGGCCTCAAGAGCGAATCGATTCGGTCCAAAGGACCTAAGAGTCTTCTACACACCGAATCGATTCGCAAGGGTTGAATCGATTCAGCCCTAAAGATCTATAGGTTTTGCAACAGACCGAATCGATTCGGAAGGGGCGAATCTATTCGGTAAGCTCAGCAAGCTACGAAATGGGCTATTTTCTTTGAAACCCAAAATTCCCAAAATCAATTATATCATCTTCTAACCCTTTTTCATCAACCCAAACACATATATATCATCAATATTCATCCAAGAACACATTTAAACTAGTTTCTAACCTCAAATCCATTATCTACACAACAAATCTAAGATTTTACCCAAAAGTTAGGTTTTACATATTTATCCCAAAATATCAGAATTTGAATCCAAAAATCATGAAATAAATGATAGACAATATTTATTTAGCAAGTTTAATCACTTGCCTCAAGTTCGTAGGGTCTGATTCGTCCTCGAGATCGCGTAATGGCCGAAAAATCCTCTTTCTCTTTCTCTCTCTTGTTCTTTCTTCCTTCTCTCTTTCTTTCTTTCTATTTCTCTTTCTCTCTAAGGAGAATTGATCTCCCGTAGGCTTTTAAGCCTTGTCTCCCAAAATACAAAACTTTAAATGATAATACACACTTTAAATGACTCGGTAACTTTAATTCGATCCAAACGAGCTTAAATTATTTCGGAACCTAAATAGACCCCAGGTACAATCATTTCTACTTTCTCGACCCTTCCGGAAACAACTACATCCTCAAAATTGCCATTCGAAACACTTTCTAACACTTTCAAATTTTGACCTCAAATGCCAATTTAATAATTCTCCAAATAAAATGATATTTATTTCTCCCAAAATAAATAAATTATCGTCTCTAAAGTCTCGAGTTGTTACAAACTTCCCCACTTACGATAATTTCGTCCTCGAAATTCAGCTAAGCCTAATTCTCCAAAGCTCAACTAGTTACTACGGCACTCATCCTCACTAATCCTATACTCAAACCTCTAACTACCCACGATGAATTTTTTTAATTTATTTTAAGTTGGAAAATATCAATTTTAACTATTAGGGCGCCCATACACCCTTTATTCGAGATTTTACTCGATCCAATCATAGTGAGGCTTCATTTTCCTCCAAAGTTCCATAATTCTAAAGATATATATATAATACTTGCAATATTAATGGTATAAAAAATTTGAATGGTCCAAGGAAATAACTCATCTCAATTCCCGACATTCGCCATTTTCACGCGGGGGAGGTCTCGCAAGCAAAATCCAAACAAGGAACCCTCCCAATACACTAATACGTAGCGACGTCGGGGATTGAGAGTTTGTTAAATCCGAACTAGAGTTTGGAAATATTTTTGTGCAAATCATTTTGAAATGGCCCAAAGGCCTATAAAAAGTTTGATTTTGAAAACAGTTTATAAAAAAAAAATTGTGTCTTACAATACATATATAAAATGCCATATGTTCCTAACACAAGGTCTTATCAATCTTCATAATATAACAACATGTAGCTCACAAAAATTAGCATAATTATAAGCTAAACTTTCCTGCGTCCCAATAATCCCCAAATTCTGAACTCTTTTCAGTAATAATATCTTATATCATATTTATATATTGCCATTTATTAGGCTCTTCCATATCTGGAATACAACAATTATATAAGTCTAACATGACTATATAAAATAAATAGCTTAATCATTACTACTTGATACACAAAACATCCTTATGTTCATAACAAGGTTATAGCTCTCTTTGAGCACATCACAAAATTATCTATTTTCTCAAAAGATAAGAACATAAGAGCCTAACTTACTCAAAATTTCCTTTCGGGTCATTACATACATAATAGGGTTATAGCACCACCCTCTCAAAACTATCTCCCATACGATATCCAAAAACTTCATATATTAATATTCCTATTCACAAAGGAAAATAACTTACATCATCCATCTCTAGTCCGATTGCCCATCCTTATCATTGGGCTCCCACACAAAGTCCCCTGGTCTAAAATGACCTCGAATCTGCTGTAGGGGTTGCACTTCCAAAACTTCATCAAAACGTGGTCATTTACCTCTTTTAGGACAATCTCTCTTTTTATGACCTATTTCTTTACAAAAGAAATATCTACCCGCTAAACCTATCGGCCCACCTTGAGGAGCAAAACGTCGTTGTGACCCTCTATAGTCCGACGTATTCCCACTCGCATTACTGGCACCCTCTTCGCCAAACTTACTTGATGAACTCGAATCTCCAAAGTTCTTACCCTCTTGCGAACGAAGACAATATTCATGACACTTTAACATTGTCGCATTCACTACCTCGGTGAAAGTCTCTAATGCTGGACTCTCCAATAAACGTTGACGAATTCTCGAATCTATACCTCGAATAAACTTCACTATACGCTTCTCTTCCGTATTTACCTCATCAGGTACGAATTTCTCCCATCTAGAAAAATCTTCTTCATATTCTGCCACCATTCTATTACCTTGAAACACATCCATCGGTTTCCTCCTCATTTTCTTTGGAATTGGGGAAGGAAAGTACCTTCGGTCAAAGAGTTCCCAAAAATCTATTATAGGTAAAGTATCTCTCTGTTCTGATGTGGTGACAGACTCCCACCATTTGAGAGCTGGACCCGATAACTTAAAGGTGGCTAAAAACTGTTTTTGCACCTCACTACCCTCAACCATACGGAGGTGCCTCTGCATACTGTTCTTCCATTGACTTGCAGCCATTGCATCAACTCCCCCTGCAAACTCGGGAGGATTCCCCTTACTAAAATCTTCCTTCACTCTTTCCCATAAAGACGGTCCTGAATGGGTTTAGGCTGCTTGAACAGCAGATTACTGCGCCATCGTAGAAATGGCAGGAGTTACTGCCTGTGCCACAATATTGGCAACTTCATCTGTAGTCATGTTCCTTTGAGGCGTTTGGGGTTCCACATCCCCTTTATTTGCCCTGAATGAATGACCTTGCTTTGGTGGCATCGGAAACTAGAACAAGTGTATCAGAACGCCTTTCAAGTGTTTTCAAATCACAGAAGAAATATGGACGTGTGAATACAACAGTCCTAATAATAAGGCTCTACATCAAGAACTCTTACGGAAGATCGCAGTAACCCATATAGATCCTAAAGGCATTAGAACCTTATGATCTGATACCATCTGTGACAGCTCGCTCAAAATAATAATGGGTGGCCAGCCCTATACTACATTAAATCAGGTATCTCAGATGGATCAGTCTTAACATCAACTGAAAATACTAAATAATATAAGGCCAACTACCCGAAATAATTAAAAGCGGATTGCCAAAAATTTTAAGACTTTTATTTAACACCAATTAAAACCAACCATGCAACCATATACCAACAATACAACATCTAACTATGAGTAATAAAACAAACTCCAATATGTAAAGAAATGAATACAAGAGTACAACACAATCTCTAAAAATGAAATACCCGAATATGCTATCGGGTCACAGACAATACAATAATCTGAGAAAGAAAATATGAAAGTGTTAATCTACAACACCTGGGTATAAACCCGATATACATACTTAATCCTAATCTACACATACAAAAGATAGGAATCGACTAAGACAAGATGGCACAACAGTCCGCTACTGCCACAACTCCACGAATACACTGGATGGATAAACCTCAATGGCGTCTTTGCGGAGGAACACCTAAAGTAATACAATATATATACATAGCAGGGGAAAGTATAAATGGGTCCGAGCCCGAGTTGAAAACATTTTATAGCAAGTGCATCAAAATGCATAATAATTATAAATGCATTATGACATGATTTAATGGAGTCGCACTCTCCAAATAATCCAACTCACGTCTCATCTAAAGCGCGCAACTAAACATATGCACGTGATCTCCAAATGAATGCCCAAATCTATTTAGACAATCAAATCTAACTAGATCCCAAGATAAATATTCAATTAAAAACATCTAACTTATCTCGCAATCTACACTTATCTAAAATCCATCTAAAACACATGCTTCAATTACTAATAGTATTATTCTCATTTATTCGTTCATTTACTTAACATATAAGGTTTACCTAACCATTCTCTTACTAACATCTTCACAATACAATAACATTCTCTTTACTAGAATTTCATATTTTCTAGTTATGCCATCAATATGCATATAAATATATATATGAGTTATTAGCATCTAAGTGCTAATGACTAAACTTCTCCCAATTCTCAATACTGCATTGTGTTTCGTACGTGGGATGTCTCGCAAAGTGAAATCCAAACAACGAACCCCCCATTACACTACTCTTGACAGTATTAATTTTTGAAATTCATTATGCCCTCAATGCATGATGCATGTAACCCAAATTCTTATTATTCCATTAATTAATTTACTGTTCCCAATTCTCAACAGTGCACTGCAGTTCGTGCGTGGGACGTCTCGCAAAGCGAAATCCAAATAAGGACCCCCTGTTACACTACTCCTTGGCAATGTTGGTCGTTGAGGTCCATTATGTCCTCGATACCTAAGTAACCACTCACAATCATAATATAATAACCATCCAAACGAGCTATAACTCGAGGACGCAGGCTCACAATGCTATCATCTTCCAGTTGCCCAAACCACGTAGCATACTGGGGACCACCTGGTAGGGATAAACGACACCCACCTCGTGATCAACTCACACACACAACATTCGAGAAGCGGTCATAGCTCCTAACCGGCAAGTGAGAACGACACATACCCACGACTTCTCACCCCTAAAATAATATTGTATATCACTTAATAATCACTATGGACGACTATGACCTGGGGAATATCCACACCCTGCTCATCGAGCCAGGATGCTCACCCTCATCGCGCGGAACTTCCCAATGATAGCAAGGAGGGGGTATGCTTCACTATATATATACACACCATCACGTAAGGTATACATACATCATCACATTACATAAAAATATACCATCATATAAGGTATACCTACCACATCATTTACATATTCATAATACGCTCTTAGGCGTAGATGAAATATTATTATTGTTTAGTATATTTCTCTCTCGATATACTAATCGTCAATTCTCACACGTATTCCCCACTTAGTATACGCTATATCATTTCTCACTTGAAGTTCTCGCATCACTTCGTGTTATGAATTATCTCTGAAGTCTATTTATGTTAAGGATATTCTCTATTCTAAAGCACCTCGATTAGCATTTCTCATTTATGTGAGACATCTCCAAAATTAATCCTCGTTAAGGATATTCCTATATCCGTATGCACATTTATTAGCATTGATAATTCTAAATCCATAATAGGATCCAATCAATCTTAGGAACCCTTATAATTATACCTTCTGGGATTTGATTCTAAAATCCAGTATCACTAAGCGCATTCTTACTATTTCATATAATTTCGCAATTATTTCTAAATAGAATTTTCAATGATGGTGGGCTTCCCCACTTAGCATATACTATATTCTCTATTCGGTATTCCTCAAATTTAGTCAATATGAATCCGATAGTTCCTTATAAGGGAAACTCTCTAAAGTCTCAAAAATATACTTCATATAACTCCTATAGAGGTTCCCAATCAATAAACTTAAACGAAACGGGATGAAATTCCTCCTAAGAAAACCTCTCCAAAGATTCCCCAGTTTCGAAATCGATTCGGCCCCTTCGAATCGATTCGGCCTCAAGAGCGAATCGATTCGGTCCAAAGGACCTAAGAGTCTTCTACACACCGAATCGATTAGCAAGGGGTGAATCGATTCAACCCTAAAGACCTATAGGTTCTGCAACAGACCGAATCGATTCGGAAGGGGCGAATCGATTCGGTAAGCTTAGCAAGCTATGAAATGGGCTATTTTCTTCGAAACCCCAAATTCCCAAAATCAATTATATCATCTTCTAACCCTTTTTCCTCAACCCAAACACATATATATCATCAATATTCATCCAAGAACACATTTAAACTAATTTCTAACCTCAAATCCATTATCTACACAACAAATCTAAGATTTTTCCCCGAAGTTAGGTTTTACATATTTATCCCAAAATATAAAAAATTTAAATCATCAAATCATGAAATAAATGATACACAATAATTATTTAGCAAGTTTAATCACTTGCCTTAAGTTCGTAGGGTCTGATTCATCCTCGAGATCGCGTAATGGCCGAAAAATCTTATTTCTCTCTCTTTCTCTTCTTCTTTCTTCCTTCTCTCTTTATTTCTTTCTATTTCTCTTTCTCTCTAAGGAGAATTGATATCCCGTAGGCTTTTAAGCCTTGTCGTCCAAAATACACAACTTTAAATGATAATACACACTTTAAATGACTCCAAATTTAATAATTCTCCAAATAAAATGATATTTATTTCTCCCAAAATTAATATATTATCGTCTCTAAAGTCTTGGGTTGTTACAACATTATACCTCAAAATTTCTTTCATTATCACTCTAATTTGACAATCTCCTCTTCTACTAGAGAACATAAGCATTACTTGGGTTGACTGGTCGAGGAGAGGTTCTCATTCTCCTACATTTGAGATATATCAAGAAAACATTCCTCATAAACCCTCAGAAGAATCATATTATAGACAAAAAGATTGTAAAATGTACCTTTGAGAATCCCCTCTGACGTTAGGCCAATGGACGTTTTCTCCAATCGAAATCACCCACGAGAGCTAACAATTCCATGCAACAAAATTGTGAGTCGACTGAAGCTCTCCTTTATGTAGGATCACATACTTGAATCCTTTACATTTTGGTCATCACTATTGGCTTTGTACCACTTGTCATCATCACTATTGGGTAAAAGATCAATAGTTAATTTAGATACCATATGGTATAGGTTGTTTTTGCCCACCAGTTGGGAAATAAAACTTACTTATGATTTAAGGATTGGGAATCAAGCACATGAACCAACATAAGTATATACTTTAGAATTTACAAGATTCATAACATACTAAGAATCTAATAAAATGATCAAATTTTCAGCTACTTGTCTATATTCCTCTCCTCAAACACAACCAAACATTATTGATACTAATTGAATATCTCCATTTAGTTCAGTGTCAGAGATGAGTCCAAAACCTGTAAACTATTGAGTCTTCAGAACAAGACAAAGTAGATATTACCACAAATTTAGGGTCAAAGTTGAGATAAAAGTGATGAGAAGTTGATCTTAAGCAAGAGAAATAAAGTTACCTTTGATTCAAATGTCCAAACCTATGAGAATGTTCTCGTGGATGAAAATATTGATTCATTACTGAAACATAACAAATTTAGTGAGAAAGAAAAAAAAGCATCTCATAAATCAAATCAATCTAATTCCCAGGGTGATTCAATCACCTCAAGTGTTGGTTCTTACCCTTCTAATCATAGGTACCAAAACTATGAAGACAGTGATAATTAAATTTAAGAATTAGAGAATGAGGACAGTGATTTGGATGAAAAAGATGATGATTAGGGACAAGAAGACCCTGATTATGATGAAGAGAGTGATGGTAGAATTATATGTCGAGAAGTGTGGTCTGAATCAATTCCAACTGCATCAGTGGAATTAAGATCCAAAACTTCTACTATCTCATGTGATTTATCTGAGCAAGACATAAAATAAATTGGATTGAACCAAAAAGCAAGGGATATGAGTGATTATGCTTATCCCGTGCTAAATCCGGTAGAGAACTACTCAGTGGAAAGTTATGAAATCAAAGGGGGGACCACCATTGAAGCCACATATAGAGAATTTCAGTGACCAAGAGGTGACTTGTATGTCTTTTAGCCGAGAACTCATTTTTAAGCAATCTCATAAGCCTAAGATTTTGATTTGAGAAGTATCAGTTGATACTAGCCTCTCGAATTGTTTGGTTTCATTTGAAACCACTCCTAACAAGAAGGCTAGTTTTTTTGGTGTAGAAAAAATCACATTTCCAAGGTCAATTTCTTCACCATGGAGCCTAGAAGATAGATCCATTTTGGGCGCATTGACCATCGAGGAGCTGAGATAGTTTTCAACAATTTCTTCTCCAATAAGTTCGTCGAGTCTAAGACCTGATGATATGCACATTATAAGGTTATATATGGAGCTATTAGAGTGAAGGGGTACCAATCAGGGGTTCTGGCTCAGCTTCTTCCATTAAAGGCATACCAAACACTACTAACAAGTATAAAGAGGTATTTATGAAGTGAGAAAATGGTTGATTTTTAATTGATGGTTTTGGTATTAATTATCAGGATTTATGGATGTATGCAGGATAAGAAATGAATTGGCATACCACACCATTTCAAACAAGGTTATAGAGAGCTTTGAACAAAGGTGATGTTGAAGCTTAATCTGTCATCAATCCCAGATTTTCTTCTTATAGAAGCTTTTGAGATGGTTTTGGAGTGCGTCGTGGTGTCAATTTTATACAAGTTTATTGATTTATTATTGTTTGGGAAATTTATTGTAGTTTTCATGAATTTGTTTGTCTATTGTAATTCATATTGGTTTATTGGATTACAAATAATAGTTTTATGGGAAATAAATGTGTTTGATTGCCATCAAGGTTACTCCATCGAACCTCAAACTCCCATAGCGCATTTAATTATCTATTGTCTACTACTTTCGTAATACCGTATATTTAAAAAAATTCTAGTTGGTAATTTCCCTTTAATAATTACATTAAATTAATCACTATAATTTCAGTTTCATCCAAACAACTTAGAGACATCTAATCTCAAAATGGTCACATGTGTATTACACATTTGTACCAACTAAATATACAAAATAACTCTAAATAAACAACGTAAGTCTAGAGTTTTAGACACTCTTGACTTGTTTCAATGTATTCGGGAGTTGTTATAATGAAAGGGAGATTTGAGTGTGATAGCTAGTTAAAGTAGAGTCGAGGGCTAGTGGAATAAGAAAGTTAAGAAAATAGATAAATGTATTCTCAGAAGGCTAGGAAAAACTTCACTAAAACAGAGACAGACACTCAATACACCATATGAATATTATGATCATGGAACACGATGCTGGAAATAGTGATTTGATCACGAATACTAGAAGAAAAAAGGCTATTGAGATCTAATCTTGTACCTTAGCATAGAGGGGAAAATGTGATCGTATTGTCAGCACCAGTAATAGTAAACGTGTTGGTGGGATCATCATAAGCATAACTATAAGATCTAGGACAAGTCGACTAAAATATCTCAGCATAAATTGACATCTTATAAGTGGCAGGTGAGTTATACGCGCCACTATAACACTACTTGGGAGTCCTAGTGATATTTTCTCTACAAAAATGAGAATTCATTTAACTATCAACTAAAATGCAACAAACCCATAAAGTTAATAGTTGGTTGGTCTAATAAAAAAATAATAAGACAAACCGAAGTTGAGACATCTCTACTTAGAACGATAATTCCTATATATTCAAGCTAACAACTAAAATGCAACCAACTCACAAAGGCAATTTATGGGTAATCCAATGAAACAGCCATATAACAATCCTACGTTGCCATTTTGTTTTCCAACGATGAGAATTCATTAATATTTAAATATTAACTACAATGGAAATAACCTACAAAGTTAATTATCGGGTAATCCAAATGAAATATTGGAGACACAATCCCACATTTAGTTTTTTTCTAATTCATCAACATTTCGAATATGAACTAAAATGCAAAAATCTCACAAAGTCAAGCATTAAATAATCCAATAAAACAACATAAATACAAATCCCACAATGAGATTTTCTCTAATTCATCAAAATTTGAACAATCAACTAAAATGAAACAAACCCACAAATTTCAAGTACTTAGTAACCCAATAAAACCAGAAACATAAGAACCACGAGAATATTTTCTCTAATCATCAAAATCAACTACAATGCAATAAACCCGTAAATCTGGAATGACATGTTAATAGTTCGTCGAACATGGTTTTCATTATATTATTTCTACTAAAAAGTGAGAACTTATTTAACAATGAGCTAAAATGCAACCAACCCACCAACTCGAAGAAAAGAAACCCCAAAAATCTCAAAAACTGGGCTTAAGAAGAGAAAATAATCGTTTGAGATCTAAATCCATATATTAATCTCAACAGTTGTACAAAATGAGAAATATAAATAGAAAGAGGGGGAAGAATATTCTCATACAATCGAGAGCAACATCAATACGGGAAATCATCTTTTTTGATTTTCATTCTAGAGAGAAGAGAATTGGAGGGAAAATTCTTTTTTTTGTGGGAGAATGTAAAATGATGAGGAGAGATAGGAGGTAAATAAATTTCTGGTTACAAATTTTTCACTGCTAATAGCAATCACAAAATTTGATTAATACACAATTTTATGATGGCTTGTGGCAGTTATAAATTTGTGACTACTAACAGTAGTCACAAATTAAGTCTAATACATAATTTTGTGACTGTTCGTGGCAGTTACAAATTTTTGACCGCTCATAGCACTTATAAATTAACCCTATGCCAACATTTGTAACTGCTCATGGAAGTTGCAAATTTGTGACTGCCCATAGCAGTTATAAATTAATTCTAGTGATAAAATTTGTGACTCCCCGTGGAGGTTATAAATTTGTGACTGTTCATCGCAGTTATAAATTATTCATATGACAGGATTTGTCACTGCCGTTAGTAGTGACAAACCAATTCACTCAAAATTTTCATTACCCTAAAATGTCATCACTCCTAATGGCAGTTACAAATAATTTTGTTTTTGTCACCCCCATTAGCAGTTACAAGTAGGCAGTCACAAAATTAGTGTTTTGGTGTAGTGCAGTGACAAATAATGTGAACTCAAATGGACAAAATGATCAAAATTCACACTAGTCTAGAAAATATTGATGATTCTCAAATCAATAGCGTCAAACACTAGAGAACTAGGATTCATTGTGCAAACCCATTGATCCTCAACTTATAACACCCTAAAAAATAAACATATTCAATTTTATCTCTTTTTGAAGGTATTAATTTTTGTTGGTGATTACAAACTAAACTTTATCCTTGGAAAATATTGTTCCTTTCTTTTCTTTTTAAAGGATCTTGCAAATGGTGGCCTTTCATGGAAAAGTGATTTACTCCCTTCATATCCCTTTCCCATTGCACACTCTTATTTTTTCATCCTAAGATCATTATCACAATAATGGTTCTTACATGCACAAATTCGCATGTAAAAAGATATGTATTGACGAGATTGATAGGGGAACACCTCACTTAACTCATGCAATATAAGATATCAAGATCCAAATTTTTTCATAAGAGTGTGTGTGGAGGAATATAATTTAATGAATCCATTGAACGAAATCAAATAAGAACTACTCCATGACAAGTCATGATTTAGAAACAACACGAAGCCTTATAAATCATCTCAATCTTACTAACCACATGGATAAAATTGAATGAATGAGATTCAAACACATATATATTCCACAAAAAAGGTTTAAAGCAAACTACACACAAAATAAATAAAACTATTTTTCAGTTTTTATAAATTTTTCACAAGAAAAAAATGATTTAAAAGAAAAAAAAACATTTTTGTATTTTTTATATAGAGGCAATAAATAAAAAATCAACTTACGAAAGACACAAGCATCATATCAATAGTCATAATATATATCATGAAGCATAAAACTAGTGTATGGAAAAACATGAAAACATAATCCCTCATAAGTTATGACATGTGAAATCATGCGAGAATCAACAAGCCTAATATTAAGTGCCTCCAAAATTAAATTTCCTAACGAAAATAAATGATAATTTAATGCTTCGGGTTTCGAAAACCATGGTTACATAAGATCTATAATTCCAAGGACCTATTCTAAGATTGAAACTTAATACCCTAAAATGACCTTTCGTACCACAATGTGTGTAAATGTAGACGCTAGCAAGGTTACCCTTGGACTGGCCTTTGTGAATGTATTTGGCAACGCTTGACTCTTTCATAATTTTAGTCTTGGATTTTGGAGGGGAAGAATTAAGATCATCGTAGATAATACTTATCTTGCCATTTTTGATTAGTATATACCTAAAATTTTATCTAACTTTTCGAACTTATATTACAAATAAATTTTGATGCGATATGAGTCTCTTAATTCATCTTCTAACTTCAAAATTCTAGACTCAATAAAAAGCTTATACTCATAAAATTTTAGGGACTCCTTTTTCAAATTTTCAAATAATCTCTCTCCTCCTCAATTTATTCGATCGCATCCTTAAAAGTATTCTCAACTTCCCTAAAATACTTAATCAATTTGTAATTATTTATAATGGCACTTTTTTCAACTTATCCTTTAATGCCAAGTTAGAACTTTTCTATTTCAATAACTCTCTATACAATTCACGAAAGGAAACTTGAAGCTCATTCTCCTCCTCATCACAATTCCCTTTTTCTTTCTCTTTATCACTAGCGTGGGAATATAAAGATTGGACGTCGAAATTTCCATGCACATGATCATATTCAATGTTAGAAGACTTTTCATCTAGGCTTATATGACTAGATATGAAAGCGGTGTAGTTATTCTCCATAGGGGAGTTAGATTCAGCTTCTGACTCACCATCACGAAGGGTATTATGGTAAGCTTTGGGATTCTTACAGTTTTTCCTTAGTTTAGTGAGACACTCATGCTCTTGATGGCCAAACCCTTGGCACTCATAACATTTGTCCTGATCATTTACCTACTTAGAAATATTCCACTTTTTCTTATTATGATCGTTGCTGAAATTCTTAGATCTTATTAAATTTGTTATCTTCTCCAAGTTTAAGACATTTTATTAAATTTTTAACAAACCTAGCAATATCTTTAGGCTTTAACTCAAACTCACTATCAAAATTTGACACCTTCTCCTTATGGGGTTTCAAAGTAAAGCTCGTTTCTTTCTCTTCTTTCTTAGGAGGATATATGCTCATCTAATATGTTTTAAGATCACCTACAAGTTTATGGACTCTCATAGTGTCAACACCGTGAAGAGAATCTAATACCATGACCTTGGTATTTAATCTTTTAGGAAAAGACCTTAAGATTTTTCTCATAACTCTCAGCTCAGAGATAGGTTCAATTAGGTTAAATGAGGAGTTAACAATATCCGAACGTTTAGCATAGAATTAATCTAATGACTCATGGTCTCCCATTTTAATCATCTCAAATTTTGTTGTCATATTTTGTAACTTAGAAACCCTATCCATGACGGTACCCTCATATGTGGATTTAAAAGTATCCCAAACATCATTCTCGCCCTTACAAGTCATTATAATCCTAAACTCTTCAACTGTGACAACATAAAAACTTTTGTTCATACCATTAGAATTAAAAGTGGATGCATTTTTTCAGCCATTGTCCAAAGGGACTACCTTTTCGATAAACCACCTTCAGTGGGAGCAGACCACCCTCGTTCCATTGTGTACCACATGTTCTCATCTATATATTTTAATAAATACCTCATCCACATTTTACAATAAGGCTAGTTTAACCCATAAAATATAAGACTTCGAGTATTAGAACTCCTTTCAATGTTAAATCCATCGCAAACCCTAAACATGCTAAAATAAAGATTAACACAATAACTTAGTGTTTCCTCTCTGATACCAATTTAAAAATTCAAGTGCTTAGGGTTGTACTAAATGGTAATTTAAATTTCATTTAACTAACCAAGTGAGCAATTAACCAATTTTAAATCAGACACCAATTAAATCAAAGTTGTGAAACTATTATTCTAATTTTATCCTTCCCTAAGTATACATATAGGTGAATAATAATAATAAAATAAACCAATCACACAACATCACAATGGACAAGGAAAACCCACAACGGGAAAAGTTTTGGACAACCTAGCCGACGTAAATTCACTATAATATAGGATTTATACATTAATGACATATAAACTTACTTCACTAACTCTACACCTTCAAACCTGATGCCATCTTCACTACTTGAACCTTCTTCACAACAACACCGCAAGAATCCCCCAACAATAATCGCAATATGCTCCTTACGTATTTCAATATCCACTGATCTTTATCTAGCTTCTGTCACTACCGTCACATGGAATCCACCGTTCCAAAAAAACTCACTCAATGGAGTGGAAACAGTCTTTGGTGCTAGAAACGTGAGATCTCAAGAAATTACATCATATTGATTGTTGGATCTCAAACTTTCTGGTGTAAATATGGTTAAAGAGGCTTTTACATTTTCCTTTTGATTTTTTTCCAAACCATTATTCTTAAAATAAACTTGTTGTGCGTTATATTTATAGAACAAATTGAAAAATGGAGACACCAAAATGGAGGCATCTCGTTCAAACATAGTTGTCATTTTGTTCGAATGAGATAGGAAATCGCGTTTGAAAGAAGATCTAACAACCTTCTAGCGAATTTGTACTATCTTAGGCAGAGTGAACTCGTTTGATGCTTGTTTCAAGCTCGTTATAACGAAGCCCTAGACTCATTATAATGAGATAACAAACTTGTTAGAATGATACAACAAACTTTGTTTGAATGAATTTTCGAAACAAAAATATTTTCTTAAAGAATCATTTTTCGAAGATAGCCTCATTAAAACTTTAAACCCCTAAACTGAAAATGACGGATCAACATAATTCACCAAATACACCTTTCTTGAGATCCAAAGGTTGATGACAAAATTATGGTTCAACTTCATATTGTTATAACTCAGGATGCTTCGTGTCTTTAATGCATCATAGGCTTGAAAGTACAAACTGAACACAACCTAACCTATAAGTCAAATAATTTTATCTAAACGGAATTAATACCATATTATAAATTTACAAAAAATAGTAAAAATGACACATGATGAAATTTGTCCTTATAAGTACACTACCTAATGATGGTCGAGTATTACTGATGATCGGGGTATGCATGTCACTAATACTGGATAAGAAGTTGCGACATGTCGTAGTGGGAGCATAAAGATTCATCTTGAATGGTTGGTGTTTTGGGTAATTATTTTAATGATATCCGAAGAAAACACAAATCGAGTCCTAGGACTACAAAGAGGCAGTCCAAGATAATGATTTTTACTTTAATTTATGACTATGGATACCAAAATGGATTCGATGTGTTCAAATTATGTTTTGGGAGTTGTAGACTTGCTGATGGGGTAAATCCATCGGGTGCAAGTGGACCTACAAGAAGTTAAAAGATAGATAGACGGAAAGATGAAAACCTTTAAGGGGAGGCTTCTTAAAAGGTTTACCTAGAAAGAAAGGGATTGACCATGAGAAAACCATCTCGCAGTAGCCATGCTAAAGTCTGTCAAGATTCTTTTAACATCATGACTGCATTCTTGAATAATTGTCTTAATAAGAACACAGTAAGCTGTATAAGCTTTTAAAATCAATTTGTGGATCTAATCTAACATCAATGTCTTGGTTCAATCGTCTTGATTAGGTAATCAAGTTTTGATTTTGATCAAATCTCGAAAAGTACTTATTTGTATAAGAAGCATGACAGAAAAATGGTGGTATTTATAAGTACAATTTGTAGATAATATTTCCTAATTAGGAACGAGGTGGGAGTATTGTCTTAATTGTCTGAGTATTTTGATATATATAACTTAGGACAAGCCAGACACATCCTGTGATCAAGTTTATCTAGATTGGATATAAAAGATGTTGGGCTTATCCCAAGTCAGTTACATTGATATTTTAAACAAATGATTAACATTGAGATTCTATGAAAATATATTTTTTTCTTCCAAAAATGGAATCCCTCTATGAGGAATCAATGTCTTGGGACACTTGATTATATTTGAAGGAAAGAGGAATATACCTAATGCTTAAGCAGTAGGAAGCCTCATGAATACTATAAATTGTGTGAAAAGACCAAACTTTATTATGACCTCGACATGGTTAATAGATTTCAGTCTAATAATCTAGGTACTTTTAGGCAAAAAGACTAGGTTTTCAGTCATATAAGGATTCTAAGTTTTTCTACCTCAGAATATGTGTTTAGCTAAGGAGGTTGAGATATAAGTTAGAGGAGTGTGAAGCAATCTTTGATTGCAAACTCTATCTAGGAGGCCAAAGTTATTGGGACTTCAGAGGAAACTAAAGAGGCTACATGGCTCAATTACTTCCTAAGTAACTTGGATGAGATTCTTTCAAGTGGAATTATCTATTACAATTTTACTTTTTATTGTGATACGATTACAAGTTCAAGAGAAATCATAACCCATTAAAGGGTTAAGGACATTGAGTGTCGGTTTTACCTAGTTTGAGAGATTGAACGGAATGGGATATAATATTATGACCAAGGTTGTATCGGATAACACCCAGTTAGTCCTTCTACCAATACACAATAATTTTTCGTGTAGGTGGGTTGGGAGTTAGATACATGTTTTTAAGACCAATTGGTAGATTATTGGGGTTTTATTCTTAAAACCATGTATGACGTTTATTTTTTGATAATTGTGTGTCAGTTCATTTTGAAAGAAGAACAATGATTGTGAAAAATGCCTTATATATGGTTCAAATATATTATACACATGTCGGTCGATAGAGCTTAGTAGGAATTCTGGTGAGTCAGGTTTAGCTTTATTACAAAGAGATCACAATTCCATTTCTATCACTACTTAAACGTTCACAACCTATTTAGGGAGTTGACATACTATTATAACGGTTGCAATGTAAGCCTAGTAGTTTATCTCGAACAATGGGAACCTGTGTGATTTTTTGTGAACTTGTTTGATAGTTCAATGGAGGATTGTGATTGATGTATGTCAAGAATGTATTGAATAGGGACATCCATGAGATTTGAGTCTAAGGGATGTCTTTATTAGACTCAATCAATCTCACACCACTTGTAAATGGTGCATATATTTTTGATCACGAGAATTATGAGGATTGGAATGCTTGCATAAATACTACATTGATTGCTATGGGTGCCATCTCATTTTATATCGGGTCAAATGGTCCCCACACATTGGGTGATAGTTGTGTAAGGAGTTCTGAGATCATAATTTAGAGGAATCTATGTCCAGGGGATGCCGTGAATTGTGACATCCCTTGATAGAGTTATATGTTTTATTTTTAGTAACTATTGTTGAATTATTTTATAATCCTGGTGGAGTAAAAAATAAGTTAGGTATGAGAATTAAGGAAATTGAATATATGTTAGTTGAAATTAGTTAGCGACAAATTGATTTGACTAAGAGGGTATTGAAAAATTAACACGGGGAATCATATGATGTACCATAATGAACATTGTAAATAAGGCCTCTTTATATTTGAGTGATTTAAGAGATAATTAAATTAGAGTTTGGTCTTAATTATTTGGTGGAGTTAATATTTATTAAATAAAGACAAAAAATAAACTATGGGGTTCCAATTTGGAATTTCTGAGTATTTATTTGGAAGACAATGTAATTATATATATATTCAGTCCCTAGTATAGTCCATTGCCCAAGTTGTAGGCCCAAAAATCTCTGGAAGCCCAACTTGACTAAACCCCATATATATATATATAGGTCTAAGCTAGGGTTTAGGCTATTGATCCATGATCGAGGGTTAGAGAGGGAGATAAAAACACTATTCACATTTTATTGAAGGGTTGAGGGGAGAGAAGTCCATTTCTATCATATTTCAACATAGTGTCATCTCTAAGAGTGCCCACACATAAGGCTTATTTTGGCTGGATCATATACTAGAATATTCGAGGTGTTCAAAGCTTTCAAAAAACATTTTTAGAGACTTCGGGGGGAAATAAGAATTTCACATTATTCAACGTGTCTCCTCATATGAATTATAATATGATTAGCTTTATATTATTGAAACCCTAAGTGATGATGTTGTAAACATCACCACCAGTATGAGGTGTTAATAAGCTCAATCTAGTAACTAAAATGGTATCACAAGAGTAATAAACTAATAGAAGGAGATGAGGTGAAGAGGAGGAACACTTGTATTTAAGTGGTTCAGCCAATTTGGCCTACGTCCACTATGAGTGTGTGGGTGAATTTCACTAGAACAAGGGCACTAATGGCCCGTGATACAATCCCTCACTTTCTCTCTCTACTGTGTATTTCTGTAGAGCTCCCGCTAGGGTTGCAAATATGGGTCTTTTCTAGGTAGAAAAAGACATGTATATATAGTGCTTCAGGGGTGTAGTGTACCCCCAAGCATGCCATGGGAATGTGTGTGGTAATCGAACCAATCTCATGTGGACACCTGGCTGTATCACATGAAGATAATGATGACCAAATATTCCCTCACATGAGAGGAATAAGTTGGTTATAATGGTTTAGTCCACATGTTCCAAGTCACTCATGTGCTTGCGTATTCTCGGACATGTGATGCCCTCCCTTGTAACCTCGGCCCAGCTGAGTACGATGTTGGTTCGTCCGAGGGTTGGGTTGAGTCTGCCAATAATGAGTATAACCTCGACCATATAGATGAGCCGAGGTTGTATATTAGGGCCTGGTTGCACTGTCGGCTGAAGCGGAGTATGCGAGTGACCATGGTTAAGCCCATGAGGTGTTACCGTCCTCTGCTTCCGACAAGCCGAGGTTGATTATTGATGGTCGGCCTCATGAGTGACGACCTTTCTGATGGCTATTGTGAGCTTCCTGTTGACTCGACTCTAATGTTAGCCGAGATTGTTAGCTCTGATTATGAGGGTATATATCGATAATATTAATCACCCCTATC
The DNA here is from genome assembly GCA_949130495.1 of Sambucus nigra. NCBI lineage: Eukaryota > Viridiplantae > Streptophyta > Magnoliopsida > Dipsacales > Adoxaceae > Sambucus > Sambucus nigra. The sequence continues at coordinate 541,755,458 of OX422211.1, read as the reverse complement.
CCTTAGTCTCCTATGTGAGTAGGTAGCTGTAGGGTACAGAAGTTAGGCTGATGAAGGGTCATTTTTGGTGTCTTGGGGTGTGGTGTGATTCCTTGGACACATGTCACCATTTGAAGTGGATTGCATCTGCCCCAAGATAATGATGACCTGATGTCACCCTTTTTAGGGTTCCTAGGTGCAATGATGAGGGCCTTGATATTCGCGCCTCATCATTACAATGGTATTTAAACCATTTTCCCCTTCATTTTTTATTTTTTTCTTCTTCAGTTTCCTGCTTAGAACCCTTTCTGCAACCTTCTCCTTAGAATCCTCATAGCTTTGCTGCGATTCAAGGTTCCTCGCTTTTAATATCTCTTTCTCTCAATCAAACTCAGTCAGGTATTGCTCTTGTTCTTTCCCTTTTTCATTTCTGTGAATTAATTTACACTTTTCATTTTTTGGTGAGCTTGTCCTTTTTTTGGCGAGGTATTCCGCCACTGTTAGATTGTTATAGGGTTAGGTTGATGGTGGTTAAGAGATTTTAGAGCCATACTAGGCCGCTCCGAGGTTGTTTTAGCCAAAGACCCTCACTTTTACGCTCTTGGTGACCCTCCGATCATCTTCTCCGGTGACCCAATCTTTGAATGTTCTTTGCATTCTTGGTTAAAATCCATTGGATTCCATGTTTTCATCCTTAGTTTTGGTAGCATAAGTTGTTTACATGTTTTCCTTTTTATCTTTAACTCTTCAAGCGTATCATCCTCTATCGGATGCTATGACCCCTGTATAAACTTGGTGAAGAGTTTCCAACTCTGCACGAGGAGTGTTTCAATAAGATCAGACATACAGAGTTATCCCAGGCTGAGGCTCGTGAGGCCGAGGCTTTTCCCCTCAGACCAATTTATCTTCCCCCATTGTCTCTCATATACCCTTAACCGACTGAGGTTTCTGATCCCATGTGTGAGGAACATGCTTCAGACCCAATGTCAACATCTGAGGCGGTTGAGTCCATAGACTCATTCCAAGAGGCTATGGATTACTCTCCTAGACGAAGTGGAGTTTTTGATGATGAAGAGGTCTCAGATCGTGCCTCTTCTCACACAGATGATATCACTTCATGTTGATTTCCTTCCATAGAAATCTTAGGGCCCAGTGTAGCTTATCCTCCTCCCTTTGAGGCTATCCCCTTATCAGGGTATACTGGGGCAGAGTTTGCAGAGAGGTTCCCCAGTGGTGTCCCCACTGAGGCTCAGCCTAAGGTTACAGAGTAAGACGATGATGATGGAAGTGACCTTGATACCTCTATAGCCGCACAGTATGAGAGTACCATAAATGAGTACGACCTTTTAGTCTTCAGACATTTATATTCCATTAATTTCTCGATCATATTGAGGAAACCTCTGAAGGACGAAAGGGACTCGATGGCCAAGATGGTGAAATTTGTGTCTATGGGCAGATGTTTAAGTTGGGTTTTCGTCTTCCCATGCACCCAATTATCAGAGTCATACTCTCATATATAAACCTTGCCCCTTCCCAGTTGTCCCCAAATGCTTAGAGGATTATGATTGGGGCTATCATCATTTGGAAGGTTGTTCACCATTCAAACCCTCCAGTTAGATTTTTTACTAGTTGCTACTTTCCTCTTCTGCCAAAAATCACCCTAGATACTACCACTTCGTAGCCAGGAAATTCGAGAAGAAGATGCTTTTGGTTACCCAAACCTCCAACCATAATTGGAAACCTCAGGATTTCTTTGTTTCTGGGGCCTGGGAGATTGGACCAGATGAGGTTTGTGGAATGTCAGTTCCAAGGACCCCTATGAGATGGGCAAAAGTATCCTATGCGGCAAAAGCCGAACCTTGTCTTAGCCAGGATAATTATAAGAACATTGAGGACCTTCGTACCAAGGCGAGACGGGTGGTCTTGTTAAGTATGAACATCTGATGACCCCCTATTAACTTTCTCAGACATGTTTGAGGGGTGGTCAGAACTTCATAAGTTTCCAAATTTTTCTTCCCAAGTGGTGTCTCATACTTTTTATCTATCTGTCTTTTTAACTCAGATGTTTATCATTCTGTAGAGCGACCATCAGTCCCTTTTGACGATTTTTGGGAGATGCTGGCCCCTAGTCTTGTAAAGCTCATGCAAAAATGAGGCGATAAGAATGTACCCCCTCCTACCTAGATAAAAAGGAGTGTCGGCACTATAAAGGATAATGCTAGAAAGAAAAGGAAAGTGCATACTGAACCAACTCATACTAGGCCGAGCAAGGATTCTGAGGACCGTGAGATCCCCATTTCCATAGATGATGCTTTGGCTGCTCATTTATAACGGCTCAAGATTGTAGATAGCATGATTGGCCATAGCCTGAAAGCTGCCAATGCTATTGGAACCATCATGACTGAGGAGGATAAGCTCTTTCTTCAGGCCTTAGATGTCCCTTTATTGGCCGAGTTTACACTTCACAGGGCGGTCTAGGTATCAATTTTAATTTTTTAATTTTTCTTCTAAGTGTTCTCTCTGCTCCTGAAACATTATTATTCATATATCTGGTCTTCTTCTGTAGAGTGTGGTATCTCTTCACCACCTTGTTGACTGGTCTTTGAAGAAGTTGCCCCATATACAAAAGGGCAAGGACGCTGAGAAAACTAAGGCCAATCTAAAGGCCGAGGTTGAAAGGAGTCATTAAGGAGAGGGACAACCAGATTTCTCAGCTTAAGAAGGATCACGACAAGGCTCTGAAGGCAAATGATTAGAGTCTTCATTCCAAGGTTGTTGTTGCTATGAAAGTTGCGGAGAAAACCATTGAGGACTACAAAGTCTATGACGAGTTTGATAGCTTTGACTTTGAGTATTTAGAGAGGGGCATTAAAGCGACCAGCCGATGGGCAGCCATAAAGTAAGGTGAGTCTGGGATCTTGACTACCCAGGATTTTATCGAACTCGACTTTGGAGATCCTCGATTTGCCCAAGCTTTAAAGGAAGTAGAAGAAAGTGATGCTTCCTTGGCCGAGACAGATCCTATTGAGTTTACAGAGACTGACGATGGTGCTCAGCAAGATTATGAGGTTGAAGTTACAAATCCCAACCTTGACCCACTAATCTAGTTACTGAACGGTTGGCTCCCGCCGAGGGTCAAACTGAGCTCTGAGCGTCTATCCTTCTTTGAAGAACTTTTGTAAAGCTTTGTGTAATTCTTATTTTGATGAACTTTGGTTATAGCTTTTGATATTTTAACTGTAACTCTATAACCTTTTCATGTTACGAATGTAAGCAGATTCACTTTTTCTATTTCTATTGCTCTTATATAATTTTTTGTTGTTCCATAATTGTGATGTTCCACATACCACAAATTTCACCATAAGAATAGAAACATAATAAAGATGTTTAAGGTATGAGGTCATCAAATTAATGATGTCAAAGGTCTGAGGTCACCAAATTAATGATGTTTAAGGTCTGAGGTCACCAAATTATGATGTTTAACCTCAGAATTTCACCAAATTAATGATGTTTAGGGTCTGAGGTCACCAGATTAATGAGGTTTAAGGTCCGAGGTCACCAAATTAATGATGTTTACCCTCATATTTTCACCAAATTAATGGTGTTTAAGGTCGGAGCTCACCAAATTATGGTGTTAAACCTCATATTTTCACCAAACTAATGATGTTAATGGTCTGAGGTCACCAAATTATGGTGCGAAACCTTATATTTTCACCAAATTAATGATGTTTAGGGTTTGAGGTCACCAAATTAATGATGCTAAACCTCATATTTTAATGATGTTTATGGTCTGAGGGCACCAAATTAATGATGTTTCACCTCATATTTTCACCAAATTAATGGTGTTTAAGGTCTGAGGTCACCAAATTATGGTGTTAAACCTCATATTTTCATCAAACTAATGATGTTAAAGGTCTGAGGTCACCAAATTATGGTGTTAAACCTCATATTTTCATCAAATTAATGATGTTTAGGGTCTGAGGTCACCAAATTAATGATGTTTCAATTTCATCAAATGAATGATGTTGAGGTTTGAGGTCAGTTAATGATGTTTTACCTCATGATTCACCAAATAAATGATGTTTAAACATACACATTGGAATAAAAGTTATTAACAGAACTTTGATGTTTCTCATTTATACTCTCTTTGATATCTTCTGTATAAATTGATACATGTATTACAAAAAGATAAAACAACTGTAACATCATAAGTAATATTTCTTCAAGTGGTCGACATTCCAAGGGTTTGAGAAAGGCTCCGCTTCTAGATTTTTTAGCCGATAGGTACCAAGTACAACCTCATCAATTACCCTGTAAGAACCATGCCAATTCGAATGGAGATTATTAGGTTTTTGTCACGTCTTCTTTAGGACCAGGTCTCCTACAGCTATCGGCCTTGATTTCACCCTCTGATTGTAGAACCTCGCAGTTCTCTATTGATAGGCTTCTTGTCTTATCTTAGCATCTTCTCTTATTTCCTCAATTAAAACAAGATCAAGTCTTCTCTCTTACCCATTCTTATGAGGGTCATAAGTCTGAATTATATGAGTGGGAAGCCCTATCTCTGTTAGGATAACAACCTCTAAGCCATGGACTAACATAAATGGAAATTCCCTTGTGGGTGTTCTCACTGTCGTCCTGTAAGCCCAAAGCACATCATATACCTCTTCTATCCATCTTCCTTTGGCCTCTTCCAACTTCTTTTTTATCCCATCAAGTATTGTTTGATTTGTGACCTTAATCTGATCATTATCCTGGGGGCGACCGGGGGAAGATAAGAATTGCTTGATTCTTACTCTTTCACAATATTTTTCTATGGAAACATTCTTGAATTGGGTTTCGTTATCAGAGATGAGGGTGTTTGGAAGACCATACCTGCATATTATGTTCTTCCAAATGAACTGGAAGGTCTTCTGCTCAGTGATTGTGATCATTTGCCTGACTTCTACCCAGTTAGAGAAATACTCAATCGCCACGATTAAGTACCGATAGTTGTTTACAGCCCTTGACAAGGGTCCTACTAAATCAAGCCCCGTACTAAAAATGGCCAAGGGGAGCTAATGGAAGTCAGAGGTTGATGAGTCTTATGGGTAATGGTGGAGAACCTCTAGCAACTATCTCATCTCTTCACACACGCGCCTACATCTTTGGATAAGGTCGACCACTAGTACCCCTGAGTGATTATCCTCTTAGGTAACAACCTTCCTCCAATGTGGCTTGAACAAGAGCCCTCATGTACATCTTGCAAGATGTATGGAACCTCTGAAGTATGAACACATCTAAGAAGAGTGAGTAGGAATCCCTTTTTGTATAGGACATCTCCCACGATAGATAATTTAGTAGCTCTGAACCTTAGCTTTCTCCTCTCTAACTCTAACTTTAGCAATTCTCCCTCTCTCATGTATCTGATAAGAGGGTCCATCCATGAGGCCCCCATATTCATATTTAGGTAAGGTCTAGAAGCCTCTTCCTCTTCGATGGTCAGCTTGAGCAGAATCTCTACTGGTATTGTTCTCCTTATGTTAGTTCTTGTGGCTGAGGCCAACCTCGCGAGTGTATCAGCTCGGTTGTTGTCCAGCTGAGGTATACTCTTCATCTTCACCTATTTTAAGACTTCTAACATCGATCTTATCCTCTTCAGGTATCTGGCTATCATTTTATCTTTGACTTTATACACCCCCAGTATCTGGTTCACAACCAATCTTGAGTCACTATGGACTAGGGGCTAGACGATACTTAGGGATCTTGGCAAAGAAACACCCGCTATTAATGCCTCATACTCTGACTCATTATTAGAGTCTTTAAAGCTAAATCTCGGCACATATTCGATATCGATACCGTCTGGTGCCGACATTATCAGCCCTGCTCCATTCCCATTTTCACAGGAGGACCCATTAACGAAAAGGTTCCAGATGGTTTCATTTGAAGAGAAGATTCCCTATGTCATGGTCCTTTGTTTGAAGAGGTATTTCTCTTCTTCATTCTCAACTACCTTTTGGATGGCTGTACTTGTCTCGGCCTTGTCAGCTGATCGGATGACGTTCCTCTCTTCTTGCTCATCAGCAGATCCAAGATTGTTCTCAAACTCGGCCTCATCCCAGGTAAACTTGGCCATAAAATATGTGAGTTCTTATCCTTTGATGGAAACCCTGGGTTGATAAATAATATCATACTCTCTCAACTCAATTGCCCAGGTCATTAGCCTTCCTGACTTCTCAGGCTTATAGAGGACCTATCTTAGTGGGGAATTAGTGAGGATGACCATGGAGTGAGATTGGAAGTATGGCTTCATTTTCCTAGAAGCATGTATCAAGGACTATGCTAATTTTTCCATCCTAGGGTACTTATTCTCTGACCCTTGGAGTGACTTGCTATTGAAATACACTGGTCTCTGTACTCCATCCTCTTCTCTTACTATTGCAGCACTAATGGCTGACTCTGAGACATCTAAATATACATATAGCTTCTCCCCCTGAATTGGTCGTGATAGGAGTAGAGGGGATCCTAGGTAGGACTTGATCTCTTTAAAAGATTTATCACATTCCTCATTCCATTCGAAGAATTTTTTAAGGACTTAGAAAAATGGAAGACATTTATCTATAGCTCTAGAGATGAACCTGTTAAGTGAAGCTACTCATCCGGTCAGCCTCTGAATCTCTTTGATGGTTCTGGGTGTCTTCATTTACAGTAAGGCCTTTATCTTCTCTAGATTAGCTTTTAGTTTACAATGAAACCCCAAAACTTTCCAGCGCCAACCCCAAAGACACACTTGGACGGGTTGAGCTTCATTTCGTATTTGTCCATGGTATCAAAAGTTCTTTAAAGGTCGGTCACATGAGTGTCGGCCTTGAGGCTCTTCGTCAGCATGTTGTCCACATAAACCTCCATGGACTTGCCTATCTGATCCTCAAACACCTTTTTTACAAGACGTTGGTATGTAGTGTAACAACCCGTTTTCTGCGTGTTTAGAATTTAACTAATTGAGTAATGAAATAGGAAAATATGTTTAGTTTAAATTACATGAGTTTAAGCCTATGTCCTGATATACGCAAATTATCCCGATCTTCTCAAAGTGGGAGTCCCGTGATCATGCGGTCTATTCGTACGAGTTACACTGGTCCCGTGCGAGGAGTGGGTACCTTTTATGGGGCCGTTTGGGTGATGTTTCAGGTTTTCTCTATCCAACACCATGTTTTTAAGCCTAAGTCCTGATATTTTCAAATTATCGTCACATTCGAAAATAGGGAGTCAGGTGAGCACGCGATCAGTTTAAAAGTGTTACATTGGTCCCGTGCGAGGTATTTGTGCCTCTCACGGGGCTATTCTGGGGTTGTTTAAAATTATTCTTGTATTCTCAAGTCAGGATTCTCGGGATCGTGTGGTCAGTTCGTACGAGTTATATTGGTCCCGGTGGAGGTGTCGATGCTTCTCACAGTGTTATTCGGGGGCGGTTTTGGATTTTTGCCTTCCAATGCCATGTTTTTAATCCTACCTCCTGATATTTTCAAATTATGCTCATATTCTCAAATCGAGAGTCCCATGATCGTACGATCAGTTCCTACGAGATACATTAGTCCCGTGCGAGGTGTTTGTGCCTCTTATGGGGCCATTCGAGGGTGGTTTCGGGTTTTCACCTTCTAATGCCATGTTTTTATGCCTATGTCCTAATATATGAAAATTATCCTCGTCTTCTCAAACTGGGAGTCCCATGATCACGCGGTATATTTGTATGAGTTACATTGGTCCCGTGCGAGGTGTTGGTGCCTCTCATAGGGCCGTGCGGGGGCTATTTCGAGTTTTCACCATCAAATGCCATTTGTTTCAAGTTTTCGCCCTCTAACGCCATCTTTTTATGCCTATGCGCTGATATATGTAAATTTTCCTTGCATTATCAAATTGGGAGTCCCATGATCGCGTGGTCTATTCGTATGAGTTACATTGGTCTCGTGCGAGGTGTCGGTGCCTTTCAGGGGGCCGTTTGGGTGCCATTTTGAGTTTTCACCATCTAACGCCACATTTTTAAGCCTATGTCCTAATATTTTCAAATGATGCTCGTATTCCTAAACTGGGAGTCCAATGATCGTGCAGTCATTTCCTATGACTTACGTTGATCCCTACAAGGTGTTGGTGCCTCTCACAGGGTCGTTAGGTGGCTATTTCGGGTTTTCGCTGTCAAATGCCATGTTTTTAATCCTAAGTCTTGATATTTTAAAATTATCCTCGTATGATTAAATCAGGATTCCCGTGATAGAACGATCAGTTCCTACGTGTAACATTTGTCCCGTGCGAGGTGTTTGTGCCTCTTATGGGGAAATTCGAGGGTGGTTTCAGGTTTTTCACTCTTTAACGCCTTGTTTTTAAGCCTATGTCCTGATATATGCAAATTATCTTTGTCTTCCTAAATGGAGAGTCCCGTGATTGCGCGGTCTATTCATATGAGTTACATTGGTCCAGTGCGAGGAGTTAGTACCTGTCACGGGGCCGTTCGGGTGCTATTTCGGGTTTTCTTCATCTAACACCATGTTTTTAATCCTAAGTCCTGATATTTTCAAATTATCATCGTATTCGGAAATAGGGAGTCCAGTGAGCACGCGATCAGTTCCTAAGAGTTACATTGGTCCCGTACGAGGTGTTGGTTCCTCTCACCGGGCCATTCGTGGGCTATTTTGGGGTTTCCCCCTCTAGTGCCAGGTTTTTAAGACTAAGTCCTCATATTTTCAAATTATCCTCATATTCTCAAGTCGAGAAGCTCGTGATCATGCAGCTAATTCATACGAGTTACATTGGTCTCGTACGAGGTGTCGGAGCCTCTCACAAGGTCTTTCAAGTTTTCTCCTTCTAACGCCATATTTTTAAGCCTAAGTCCTAATATTTTTAAATTATCCTCATATTCTCAAATCGACAGTCCCGTCATTGCATAGTCAGTTCCTACGAGTTACATTGGTCCCGCGCGATGTGTTTGTGCCTCTCAAGGAGCGGTTCGAAGGCTGTTTTGGTTTTTTTCCGTTTGACCCCATATTTTTAAGCTTAAGTCTGGATATGTTCAAATTATCCTCATAATCTCAAATCGGGAGTCCTGTGATTGCGCGGTTAGTTTCTATGAGTTATATTAGTCCCGTGCGAGGTGTTGGTGCCTCTCACTGGGCCATTTGGGGCCTATTTTGGGTTTTCGCCGTCTAACACCATGTTTTCTAGCCTAAGTCCTAATATTTTCAAATTATCATCGTATTCTCAAATTGGGAGTTTCTTGATCGTGAGGTCAGTTCCTACGAGTAACATCGATCCCGTGCGAGGTGTTGGTCCCTCTCATAGGGCCATGCGGGGTCGATTTTGAGTTTTGTTGTCTAACGCAATTTTTTAAGCCATAGTCCTGATATTTTAAAATTATCCTTGTATTCTCAAACTGAGATTCCCATGATCGCACGGTCAGTTCCTACGAGTTACATTGGTCCCGAGCGAGGTTCTGCTACCTCTCATGGGGCCGTTGGAGTACTATTTCGGGTTTTTGCGCTCTAACACCAAGTTTTTAAACCTATGTTATGATATATACAAATTATCCTCTTATTCTAAAATCGGAACTCCCATGATTGCACGGTCAGTTCCGACGAGCTACGTTGGTCCCATGCGAGGTTTTGGTACCTGTCATAGGGCCGTTTGAGGGCTTTTTTGAGTTTTCACCCTTTAACGCCATATTTTTCAGCCTATGTGTTGATATATGTAAATTATCCTCGTATTCTCAAATTGGGAGTCCCGAGATCATTTGGTCTATTCATACCAATTACATTGGTCCCGTGCGGGATGTCGGTGCCTCTCACGGGGCGGTTCGGGGGATGTTTTGGGTTTTCGCCCTATAACCCATATTTTTAAGTTTATGTCCTGAGATTTTCCAATTATGCTCGTATTCTCAAACCGGGAGTCCAATGATCGCGCTGTCACTTCCTACGAGTTACATTGATCCTGGGTGAGGTGTTGGTGCCTTTCACAGGGCCGTTCGGGGGCTATTTTGGGTTTTCGCTATCAAATGCCATGTTTTAAGCCTAAGTCCTCATATTTTAAAATTATCTTCATATTATCAAATCGAGATTCCCTTATCGCACGATCAGTTCCGACGAGTTACATTAGTCCCGTGCGAGGTGTTTGTGCCTCTTATGGGGCCATTTGAGGGTAGTTTTGGGTTTTTACCCTCTAACGTCATGTTTTTAAGACTATGCCTGTAATATGCCGTAATTTTATGGCTTTTCATTATGAGATTATGGATTTTAATAATGAGATTAATTAACTAAAATTGCTTTTAATTGTGGGATTAATTAAATTAATTTGGGATAATTAATTGGAAATTAATTTGGATTTAAATAACTAGCGAGACGAGAGTTATTATTTAAAATGATGATAATGTTCAATATTACTGAGTGATTATAGTAATATGTGATTATTGAATTTATTAAAATTATCGTGAGATGAAAATACGGCAGTTTTGGTAATTAAGTTGGGATGCGCGTGTCAGTTGTGTTAGGACCCAATTTAATGTGTTTAAAAGTATTTTATTTTATGTCACCTGTATGATCATTTTGAGTGCGCCAACGTGTCCATAAGGGTGGAAATAGTCAGGAAACACTAGCCGAAAGTTTGGTTTGGTTCCCGGGACAATTTTAAGCCAAACCGATAACGCGAGAGTGTATTTTAGTCATTCTTATTTTTGGTGAATAGTGACCTACGAAAATTAAGTGATATTTATCAGCCAACACTTATGGTTATTAGGGCCATTATTTGTTAAACACAAGAGAGAGTAACGTGAGAAGAAAGAAAAGGGTTTCAGGAGAATTCCAAGGCCTTCCAAGGCAAAACAACCACCACCACACCACCACCATCGCCGAATTTGTGACCGGAAAGAGAGGGAGAACTATCCATTACCATCATCAACATATCGAAACTTCTAATTAGAGGCAAGTGATTTATCTTGCAAAGATTCAAAGCATATATTTTACATGATAGTTTAGATTTGATTATTTATCGTAAATAAGTGAATTAATTGTGAAACTGGAGAATTAAACATTTAATATGGGTAGGATTCATGTAGACAAACTTCTGGGCATATACTAGTTATGAAACCATGATCCATGCGTAGAAAATTGTGAATTTATGTTGAGTTTTATGAAGATCTTGAAGGAAATACAAGAAATTGGGTTTTTATGAAAATTGGATGTTTTGATATAAGAAACTGATGATCCATGATGATTTAATGATTCTAATACATTAAAGATTATGCAAATATGTTAATATGATGATTAATGAACTTTATTAGGAGTTTGGGACGTTGTAATGAAGGAATTGAGGTGTAAAAAGGAACAAAACTCGTAACTATATAAGAGAAATCTGGGCAAATACCTACTTGATCGATCGATCAATCCAAGAATGTCGATCGATCGATCATGGATCGATCGACCTCTCCTAATTTTTGACAATTTTTTTCCCTTAAGGTTTAACAAAAATCCCAAGGCCGATGATGATTCTTAGGGTGATTAATTTGATATTGTGGGACTTAGTTAAGGTCTGTAGGGTCTTAGTTGTATGTCTTCGGGGGGGATTTCGATTGGTACCTTAAGGACATAGGATTATGAATCACTTATTTGTGAGTTGATAAGTCAGCTGACCATGTGAGCCAAGGTGTGTGTGTGACCCATGGGTATGTGACCTATGCTCTCCTTTAATATGTGTGATTTGTATTGAGATGGTTCCTGAGTGATTCGGAACACATGATCCTTACGTACGTAACGTACATGCATTTGATAGCAGAGTATGCGTGCACCGCAGCTTAACCTAGGGGTGCCTTATATATATATATATATATATATATATATGTGTGTGTGTGTGTGTGTGTGTGTGTGTGTGTGTGTGTACTGAGAGTGATTTATATATATATACTTGTGACTAGTCAAATGTTGCTTAGTAGATGTGAATAACTAAGATATTTGAATGGGCTAAGAATGTGAGAGTTTCAGTAACGCTTGTGATAAGTAATTTAATGAATGTGAATATGGGTTATGAATATGACTTGTTTGGGTGTTACGAGTAGATACCCAATGTTAGAATGAAAAAGCATGAGTGATACAGACTAGTTAGTTAGCGGCATAACTAGGACGGGTTAAGGGTAAACATTAGGCGTGCACATTAATTGAGAGGGGAGAAACTCATGTGAGAATATGCAACTAACATGTTTATAATATGTGTTGTTTAATTGTAATTTAAACACTTGATAAAATTTTAAATTGTTTTCACCTCGGGCTCTGACCCGTTTTCCTCCAAATCTATTTTTGTTTTGTAATAACATTTTAGGTGCCCAGCCATAGGGATGCCAAGCATAGGAGTTACATTCAGAAGACGTGCTGTAGCTGCTGTGGAAGCTATACGATCTTGGTATTAGACGCATCCACATTTATCCTTGGTTCCTTCAGGGTCATTCATATCAGTTAGGGTATGGTTCCCATTATTATCTAGAGATTGTAGATATATACTTTCATTATTTCAGATGTTGGTTTATTCCGACTCTTCTATCTGGAATTTATTTACTCTGGTATTATTATTGGAGTGATTTCTCGAGACTCAGTTTATTTCGTTCCGTTGGTTATTCACATAAGATTGTTTACACGATTGATGGTTGTTGATTTAATTACTTGGTTATTATTAATTTAATTAATAAAATTTTGCATCGCTCTTTTTAAATATTAGGTGGCTAGTAATAAATTATTATTTTCGACAATGATGCTAAGACTGAACCAACTTGATATTCTGTATTAATTTCGTAAAGGAGTAGCTACCTGGTGTTTAATTAGTTGGGGTGTCACAGGTGGTATCAGAGCATCAGGTTCTAATATCCTTTAGGATCTGTGCGACTTATTATGCTTCCAACATAACTTTCTTTGATGTCGAGCCCTATGTTTAGGATTGTTGATTTCTTTTATGAGATTTCATTCTACTGCTATAATGTATATGATAGTGAATCTTATTTGCATTCAGGTGTGTTCGTGTGCCGAACAATGGAGTATTTCATGCGAGTTGGGCGGACAGCAGGAGGCAAAGCTCAGTTGAGGTTATAAGGTATATTCAAGAATGATGATCGTAGTTCAGGTCACCCCTATTATGGTACGAAAAGTCGGGACGATAAAGTCATCTTGGACACAACATATGACATTATAGTACCGCTATAGTAGAAAGTGGAGTCGAGTTAGGCTTACCCAGCAAGGTTGGATTGGGAGAGAGCCAGACAAAATATTGAAGAGAACCAGCAGTGGAAATACTAGAAATGCGGAAATGACGTTTGTTATCCAACGAAGTCAAAATATCCAAAGACTTGGGCATATGTTGGAGTATGGCTAATCGGGAGTGAAAATTTGGGGTAAAATTTTTCTTGGCTCATAATATCGGAGTTTCAATGGTGAGAGGCAGCCAACACACTTAGAAGTGAAATGATTTGTCAAGAGAAGGCGCATACGTATGGTTTGGCCATAAGTACCTTCATCGGATGTTCAGGATAAGATGCGAACGTTGTTCTGAACTCACACAAGAGGGTCGAACAGAGGTCACTTTGTGAAGAGAAATTTAATAAATTAGCGAACCTTACACCGGATGAATTAGGTGCAATGGATAAGAGGACGTTAAAGGAAAAATTAACTTACTAGAAGAATTTCTAGCACTTCTGGGGAACTCTTCTTGGACGATCAATGCAGATGGTAAGAATGTCGCATTTGGTTAATATGGAGGTAAGCACTTTCTTGTGTGGGGAGCTACAAGAATCAAAGAATTTAGTTAGAGAGTAAGATTGGGGGAAACGGTGTTGGTGAAGCACCACAAGGGGGAGACCCATCAGGGGATCCATTTAAATGATTCGAATAGCTGAATTGTTACTAAGCGATGGTGATTTCAGTAAGAGTTGTCGAAGCCAGTAGCGTGTTCCTCAGGGCCATCAAAGCTAAGGGAACAATAGAGGTAGTCATCAGAGTCGAGACTACCAACGTCTGAGAGAAGGACAACCCTAACAAGGTCAGTGTGACCAAAGATAAGTGGAGTATGTGTAGAGGTATTTTGTGGGGAGTGAAACATGTGCGTTAATTTTTTTTTCGAAGCGAGTATAGGGATAAGGGTATGGTGCCTAGCAAGGGCAATAGTTATTGAAATTTTAGTTTGGTACGGATAGGTGTGTTAAGTCCAGGAACCATTTAATCAGCCAGAGCGTGTGCCGAGGTAGAAGTATGAGTTATATCCTCAGATAATGATGCGTGTTGTATGTGTGAGGAAGGAGTTACTACATTTTATTATCGCTATATTCGCATAAGAGACGAGTTTAGTGCGTGTATCAACAATGTTATCATTTATGTGAATATTTTCCCTGGTCTAGTGGGGTTACCTTTCGTGTTATCCGTGGAGGATTAATGGGTGTATCGATAGTGGTATATACTCTATTGAAATTACTCTTTTTAGTGGTGTGTTATACGAGTATGATATTATCCTAATTATGGTTTTATAATAATGCTTAGATCCATAGTGGCCGAATATTGCAAAGTATATCGGGGTTACTACATTGGTGTAGAATATTTTATTCTGGCGAGACCCCATCTGTGAGAGGGTCGGGCTCGCATTTATATGTTTATATATATGTATATATATTATCGAGACTTCGAAAGATATAATGGTCTCGGATATTTGATCCCAGTATGTGTAGGGATTTAATTGATATGATTCAGAGTGTATTTAGTTTGCTGTTTAGCGAAAAGATTTAGCTGGTTATTATAATCAACGCTCAGGATGTGGTAATGAGAAGAGTACATTGTTATATCACCCTATAGAGACGTGGAAGTTAATACTCATAGTTGTATGTTTGGAGACGGGATTTTGAGAGCCCTGATTATATTTGCATGATGTTTATGGAATGTTATTACCATCAATGTTAAGACATTGTGTCTTTCGAAAAAAGTTCCTTGTTTAAGTGTAATTGCGGAAGGAGATGTAACTTTGTTGTCAAGAGACGGGAATATAGGGGTAAATGTTATGGAATGAGGGCCTAACGGATTCCGATGATCGACAATGCTAGGTAGTAGTGTATCCGGGGGGTTCCTTATTTGGATTTTGCTTTGCGAGACATCCCACACATAAAACTTAGCGTAAGGTTGGTAGTAAGGAGATGTTTGACCATTCATCCATGATTTGGCTACCTCGATCATTAGGGAAGTATGTGGTTATAACTGGAAGTTAAAGGGTAAACTACGATATAATCCCAGTAGAGCCAATCATGAGCTGAGGAAGTACTGAAAATTTTATTTTATTACGGCAGGTTGCAGAATGGAATGATGTTATGGAGGAGTTAGGATTTCAAATTCAGGGGTGATTGCGAACGCCCAAGTGGTATAGCCACGTTGTGAATTCAAGGTCAATAAGGATCTTGGAGTATGTATGAAGCGTATATGATGTTTAAACCCGTATGCATGAGTTATAAGGGGTGTAGACACCCTGGTTAGCTAATTTGGAAATCGCCGAAAAAGGAGACATAGAGATGGGTGAGATTTATACTTGTGAGACTGATATTACAAAATAACAGTGGTAGAATGGATTAAGCATCGTAAGAGAAGGATAATAATCAGTATACTCATGTACAATCAGAGTAACACATCCGAACTCGGTGGAAAGGTAGTGGGAATCCATTTAAAAAGGGGGTATCCCTTGAGAAGACAAATATTCAACTATTATGGACAATTTGGAGAGGAGTTCCACCCAATCGAATGTTGAGGGTGGCTTACGCGTAAATAGAGTGAGGATGTCAATAAGGTATAAAGAGTCCAGATGTGCACAACGTGGTAAAAATATGCACGGGTCAGAATTTTTGGTATGCACCGAGGGAAGAAGAAGGTTAGTAAGTATCACTTAACGGGTATAGTAAGTAGTAGATAGGTTGGGGTAAGATGACCAGCCAGATAATTTTGTATGAAGCCGACGATTCCAGTGATGGAAGAGTCAAGTTGGTAAACTTCTTTGAAGGGTTGCCAACTTATAGATAATTAACAAGTTCCTTCGAATTTGTGGAACAAGTTATCCAGAAGGAAAGAAATTGTTATATCCTTGGGTGATTTACACTATTAGATAGTGATTGTACTGGTACGTAGTCCTGCCCAGTATTATTCTGAACTAGGATGAGGTCCCCGAAATCCACCTTCAGCATGGGTTATCAAAGAGTAGTGGGGATAACGTTTCGTTTTGAGAAGGGTGTCTCACCTATCATCCGAGCAGTAGGCACAAGGTGATTGATGACTGGTGGAACTGTATGAAAGTAATTTTGGGCTCATTGCGATCATTTCATTTCCACAACGGGTATAGCTAGTAAGTAAAGTATAATGTGGTAATGGGGAGAGGATATTACCTAATAGTAGAGTTATGTGAAAGCACTCGTACCTATTAATAGTGGACAAGGTTCTTATTGAGGTTTCGAGTGGATAAACCTTACCATTATTCCTGTGGATGTTTAGAAGTGAGCATGTTATCAGAGTTTTGGTTCACTCAGAAGTTAGAGTCCGATGACTATAATGGGATAACCACAAACCGTCTTAAGTGGATTATTCCTTGTCAAAAAGTCCCACTGCCAGGAACAGAGATTTGAAGAACGGACAAGAGGAGTCAGATGTGGGAGTTTTGTGTTTAGATAAATGCGGGAGTTGATACGAATTGAGGTGCGAACTCACAATAATATTGAGATAATGCGACCAATGATGTATATGATATTCTTATTTGAATGTTATTTAGTAAGAGCACAACGTGAGGTGAATTTATTGAGGTGTAACCCTATAACTAATAAAGTGTCAAAAGTGTTCAACCAGCTTGTTGTGAAGCGAGGGTTGTAGTGATTGAGCCTTTCTTTGTATTTTGTTTTGAGTACTAGAGGATACCTAATTTTTCCAGGTATGCCTACTTTTTTGAATTTTGGGATGAAATTCTGTTATTAGGGGGGGAGTATGTAATACCTCGTCATTTTATGGCTTTTAATTATGAGATTATGGCTTTTAATTATGATATTAATTAAATGACATTTCTTTTAATTGTGGGATTAATTAAATTAATTTGGGATAATTAGTTGGAAATTAATTCGGATTTAAATAACTAGCGAAACGAGAGTTAGTATTTAAATATGATGATAATGTTGAATATTACTGAGTGATTATATTAATATGTGATTATTGAATTTATTAAAATTATCGTGAGTTAAAAATACGGCAGTTTCAGTAATTAAGTTGGGACGCACGTGTCAGTCGTGTCAGGACCCAATTTAATAGATTTAAAAGTATTTTATTTTTATGTCACCCGTATGATCAT
Source organism: Sambucus nigra (assembly GCA_949130495.1). Lineage (NCBI taxonomy): Eukaryota > Viridiplantae > Streptophyta > Magnoliopsida > Dipsacales > Adoxaceae > Sambucus > Sambucus nigra. The sequence goes on along the minus strand of OX422211.1, from coordinate 541,738,127 downwards.
TTTGAGTGCACCAACGTGTCCGGAAGGGTCAAAATAGTCAGGAAACACTAGCCGGGAGTTTAGTTTGGGACCCGGGGCATTTTTAGGCCTAACCGGCAACCCGATAGGGTATTTTAGTTATTCTTATTTTTGGTGAATAGTGACCTACGAAAATTAGGTGATATTTATCAGCCAACACTTACGGTAAGTAGGGCCATTATTTGTTAAACACAAGAGAGATTAGCGTGAGAAGAAAGAAAAGGGTTTCATGAGAATTTCAAGGGTTTCCATGGCAAAACAACCACCACACATCACCACCATCGCCAGATTTGTGACCGAAAAAAGAGGGAGAACCAACCATTACTGTCATCAACGGATCAGAACTTCTGATCAGAGGCAAGTGATTTATCTTGCAAAGATTCAAAGAATATATTTTACATGATAGTTTAGATTTGATGATTTATCGTAAATAAGTGAATTAATTGTGAAACTGGAGAATTAAACATTGAATATGGGTAGGCTTCATGTAGATAAACTTATGGGCATATACTAGTTATGAAACCATGATCCATGTGTAGGAAATTATGAATTTATGTTGAGTTTATATGAAGATCTTGAAGGAAATAGAAGAAATAGGGTTTTTATGGAAATTGGGTGTTTTGATCCAAGAAACTGATGATCCGTGATAATTTAATGATTCTAATACGTTAAAGATTATGTAAATATGTTAATAGGATGATTAGTGAACTTTCTTGAGAGTTTGGAACGTTGTAATGAAGAAATTGAGGTGTAAAAAGGAAGAAACTCGTAACTGTTTAAGAGAAATCTGGGCAAATACCTGCTTGATCGATCCAAGAATGTCGATAGATCGATCGACCTATCCAGATTTTTGGTAATTGTTTTCCCTAAAGGTTTAATGAAAATCCCAAGGCCGATGATGATTCTTAGGGTGATTAATTTGATATTGTGGGATTTATTTAAGGTCATTAGGGTCTTAGTTAGTGCCCGAAAATATGGTTTACCTTATGGAATTGAATGCTATTTCTTACGAGGGTTTACTGAGTGAGGTACGGTTAGAAATTGTTCGAATTGAAACTATAATGGTAATGCATGATAATGTAAGCATAAGAATAGTAATGGAGGGACTTTAAGTTACTGAGATAACATTAGAAAATAATAGGATACCTAGTGACCTTTTGGGATAGGTTTAAGTACTCAACTTGATACGACAAGAGAGTTATCAAGCTAACTTCATATTACGTATGATGTTCGGGATAAACTTGCTACGTACGAGACTAACTAAATGGAACGTGTGAATACCTATATTTAAATATGATTACTTGGGTTGTGTGAATGCCTAGTGTATGGATTTCTTATGTGTATTGACATTCCTACCATACTTGCTATCACGGGAGGTTGGTTTTCGAAAAAGGGCCATCTTATCTTTATGTGCCTTCGGGGGGTGGGGTGGATTTTGATTGGTACCTTAAGGACATAGTAATGTGAATGACTTATTTGTGAGTTGATAAGTCAGCTGTCCATGGGAGTGTAGGTATGTGCGTGACCCATGGGTATGTTAACTATGTTCACCTCCAATATATGTGATTTGTATTGAGACGGTTCCTGAGTGATTCGGAACTCGTGATCCTTACGTACATGATGTACATGGATTTGATAGAAGAGTATGCGTGCACCGCAACTTAGCTTAGGGGTGCCTTATATATATATATATATATATATATATATATATATATATATATATATATTTATATATATATATATATATATGTACTGAGAGTGATTTATATACTTGTGACTGGTTCACTATTTCTTAGTAGATGTGAATAAATAAGATATTTGAATGGGCTAAGAATGTGAGAATTTAATTAAAACTTGAGATAAGTAATTTAATGAATGTGAATATGGGTTATGAATATGACTTGTTTGGGTGTTACGAGTAGATACGTTATGTTAGAATGTTAAAGAAGGAGTGATACAGACTAGTTAGTTAGCGGCATAACTAGGATGGGTTAAGGGTAAACGTTAGGCGTGCACATTAGTTGAAAGGGGAGAAACTCATGTAAGATTACGCAACTAACATGTTTATAATATGTGTTGTTTAATTGTAATTTAAATACTTGCTAAAATTTTAAACTATTTTCACCTCAGGCTTTGACATGTTTTCCTCCAAATATATTTTTTGTTTTGTAAAAACATTTTAGGTGCCCATCCACAGGGACGCCAAGCATAGGAGTTCCATTATGAAGACGTGATGTAGATGCTGTGGAAGCTACAAGATCTTGGTATTAGATTCCTCCACATTTATCCTTGGTTCCTTCAGGGTCATTCATATCAGTTAGGGTATGGTGCCCATTATTATCTAGAGATTGTAGATACATACTTTCATTATTTCAGATGTTGGTTTATTCAGACTCTTGTATCGGGATTTTATTTACTCTGGTATTATTATTATTGGAGTGTTTACTCCAGACTGAGTTTATTTTATTCCGTTGGTTATTCACATAAGATTGTTTATACGATTGATGGTTTTTGATTTAATTACTTTGTTATTATTAATTTAATTGATAAAATTTGGCATCTCTCTTTTTAAATATAAACTGGCTAGTAATAAACTAAATGTTTTCGATATTGATGCTAAAACTGAACCAACATGATATTCTGTATTAATTTCATAAAGGTGTAGCTACCCGGTATTTAATTAGTCGGGGTGTCACTGGTGGTATCAAAACATCAGGTTCTAGTGTCCTTTAGGATCTGTGCGGCTTATTATGCTTCCAGCGTAGCTTTCTTTGATGTTATGACCTATGTTTAGGATTGTTGATTTCTTTGGTGAGATTTCATTCTCCTGCTATAATGTATATAATAGTGAATCTTATTTCCATTCGGGTGTGTTCATGTGCCGAACAATGTAGTATGTCATGCGAGTTGGGAGGACAGCAGGAGGCAAAGCTCAGTTGAGGTTATAAGGTATATTCAAGAATGATGACCGTAGTTGAGGTCACCCCTATTATGGTACGAAATGCCAGGACACTAAAGGCAGCTTGGACACAACATATGACATTATAGTACTATTATAGTAGAAAGTGGAGCCGAATTAGAGTCACCCAGCGAGGTTGGATTTGGAGAGAGACAGATGAAACATTGAAGAGAACCAACAGTGGAAGTACAAGAAATGTGGAAATGGTGTGTGTTAGCCAATGAAGGTGAAATATCCAAAGACTTGGGCATATGTTGGAGTATGGCTAATCGGGAGTGAATATTTGGGGTAAAATTTTTCTTGGCTCGTAAGAGCAGAGTTTCAATTATGAGAGGCAACCACCACACTTATAAGTGAAATTTTTTGTCAAGAGAAGGCGCATACGTATGGGTTGGCCATTATTACTGTTGATGTAAAAAATTATATCGTATCTAATTATTCAATCACAAATAAATAAATGAGACAAATAATTTTTAAAGTGGTTCAGCCTTATAAGAATGGCCTACGTCCACTATTATGTTATTGTTGATTGTATGGGAATTCTTGATTATAAATTATCTCAAGAAATTCCGGTCCCCTTACAATGAGGATTGTACAATGTATTTATAGCCATGGGGCTGTAATGTGAAAGGGTAATACATTAAATGATGTACATATGAAAGGGTAATACATTCAATGCCCTTTAAGCGTGTGCGTCTGAATGATAAGAATTTAATTGAACAGTCAAACTGTTGGTTATCTTGCTATTAATGCTTTGTTCGAGGTGTAGCTCGGACCGCCAGAGTTACTCGGACCGCCTAAGCTTCTCGGTGTTTAAGGGTTCCTCGGAGAGTTCTCGTTCCTCGGAGAGTACGAGTTCCTCGGGGAATCAGTGTTCCTCGTTGTAGTATGGTTCCTCAGAGCGTGTGAGTTTCTCGAAAGTGTTTATTGTTGCCACGTAGACTACCACATGTCTTCACTTTATTGATCCACATCAGCATACTAAATTTGGTATCAACAGAAGCCCCCAATGTTTCATAGTTCGAAATTTGAGGAGTGTGGAACATTCTTTCTCGGAATATGATAACTTTAAATAGTCCTCCTGATTTTTAGGAGTGTTTCCCTTGTATTTATTTCTTTTTCCAAATTCGTAGAATCAGGCTTTTTTGAATTTTCATAACCGGCTCGATCTCTGCGTACTTTTTGTCCTTTTAGCCGCCGCTAGCGTAATCGTTTCTTCTCGCTTCTATTACCGCGCCCTTTTTGTTCCTTCAGCCGCCGGTAGCGTAATTGTTTCTTTTTGTAATCATTACTTTACCATTTCCCAAGGCAAGGTATTTAAACTTCACATACACTCCTATCGTCTTCTACCTTTTCAAATTTGTATCTTCGAGTTTTCTGTCGTCTCTTTCTCTCCTGTGTATTCATCTCTTTCGTCGTTCGTTGTCATCAGATCCACTCTTTTTCTGTAAGATTTTCTTCCTTCTTCTTCATTTCTTTTATTCATCATGGTTTAACCTGTTGAATCTCTTGATAAGTTTCGCTCTGATTTTTCTATTACCTCCTGGGTTGTTCTGGAAGAGCTTTCTGATCCTTATGATTATTTCCGTTTGGCTGAGGGACATTGGTTCCCCAGCCTCTTTATTGCTGAGTGTGAATTTTCTTTTCCACCCAATCCCTTATTTCTGGAATTTTGTCAATACTTTGACGTTGTTCCTGCAAGAATAGCCCCAAATACATGGAGAATAGTTAATGGGGTTTATAGGTTAAATCAAATCCATGGAACTCGCATAGGAATTCCAGAAATCATGTTTTGTTATAGCTGGGCAGTTGGTGATAACACCTTTTATTTAAAAACTAGATTTTTGAATGGGGCCTTAATAGTTAATCTCCCGGATGCTAATAGGGATTATTTTGAGCACGGGGTTGTCATAAAAAATTGGCAACATGCTCCTTTATCTGGAGATGAAGTTTATCAGGGTCCCAGATGCCCTCCCTATGGAAATGGGATAGGTTATTTTTATTTATTTTGAAATCATGCTTCTTTTGTGTTTGATAAAATGTGCCACTGATATTTTAATTTTGATTTATTTGCAGTTGATAGCAAAAGAAAGTGTCCAAAGGAAGCAGATGTTAATATAAGACATTTGAAACTTATATGGAGTCTGCATCAGAGTGTTGCTGACGAGCACATTAGGTCAGCCTCATATCTACTGCAGTACAAGAGCTACACTACCTCTTTTACTGCTCGTCCAATAATAATCGACGCAGAGCCAATACCAGCTTCTACCAGCTCTTCGTCTGAGTCACACATTCCTTTAAGTGAAAGGATGAAGAAGAGAAGACCTCCCACCCTCTTCGAGAAGCCTGCCTCTAGTGCTGGAGAGGCTAAAAGAAGTAAGATTGATGTCCCAGAAGGGACAAAGAAAGTTGATGCACCTTCCTCGGCTGCTGTTGTGAAGGTTGACGAGAAGCCTCTAGTGGCCCCGAGCAAGGCTGCTGATCCAGGCGAGGTGATTGTCATATCACCGACCAAGGGCTCCTCCTTGGTTAAATCAATCCCTGTTCCCCCGAGGAAGCTGAAGAAGAGCTCCTCGGTTAATTTGGCTGACACCATCACTCAGCCCCCAGTTACTGGAACCGGTGTTCCAACTTTTGTTTTTTCGAGCTCTGCCATGAGCTCGGTAAAGTCTTGGATCATTCCCGAGGTCCAAGGTACTGAAGAAAACCTTACTCGGGACATGGTCACTTCGTTAGCTGCTCGCCACCTTGCTTCTGTAAGTCTTCTTACTTTGAACTTTTCATATTTCCTTGTCATTTCTGTTTCTGACTTGCTTTCATTTTCTTTTCACAATTGACGAGCTGCTTTAATATATTTCTGAAGAAGGATGAAGCAATTAAAACTTCAAGCTCATCATTTGGTGTGGAGGAAGCTCTAGCGGTCCTAACGAAGTCTTTGGAAGATTCTCGCCAGAAATATGCTACTGACAAGGCAATCTGGGAGAACAAGCTTACCTCCACCGAGCAGGAAAAAGCTCAGGTTGTTGAGGTCTCCAAGGAGTTGGAGAAGAGAATAAAGGACTTGGAAGGGAAAAATAAATAGCTCGACGAGAATCTCCAAAATGTTGGAGAGCTTGAGAATAAGCTCAAGGTTGCTGAAGAGGAGTTAAGTCGACTTCAGGAAGTAAGTCGTCAAAAGGAGGAGGTCGAGAATAAATTGAAAGCTGATGATAACCTGCTGTCCGAGAAGCTTTCCTCGGAGAAGTTGAAGAGGAAAATGGCTGTGAAGAAGTCCTTCAGTGCTGGCTGGGACAAGGGGTGGAACAAGGGATTGGCTGCCATGGTGTCGCAAGTGGACTATGGCAGCCTCAAGTACTTTAGGGATGGATGGGTCACTGCTCTACAGGAGATGAAAGTGGATGAAAATTCCGAACTCTTTCAGCGACACATCCCTGGTCCTCCTCCAACTCCTGAAGACTTAGAAGAGGACGAAGCTGCCTCCGAAGAGTCTTCTATGGTTATGGGAGATCATCCCCCAACCATCCAGCCTGCTAACGAGGAACCTTAGCAAATCATTACTTATTCCGAGCAACTACTGGCGTTCCCCAAGAAACTTTATACTCCCTCCGAGCAACCTACTTCCTCGTCCCAGCCTCCCGAGAAGGTTTTGGGAGACAAAGAAAAGGTGTAGAGTTGTTCGGGTTTCTCTTTATATTTTTCTTTTGTTAATTGTAACCATGAATATGTAACTCTGATCCTTGATATAATAAAACTTGAATTTTTGTTCTTGCATACTGTTGTCTCTTCTTCATACTTAGTTGGTACTTTTATTGATTACTGCTTCTTCTTTCTCTACTAGTTTCTGGCCAGGATGGAATTATTATCTGCTCATGATACCAAGCTGCTGAGACAATGCAATGATTATTTTAAAGCTGGTCACATAGATCTGAGTGCAGCACAAGTCGTCGACATCCTCGGCCAAGATGCTTCTGAACAAGCAGTTAAAGCATACCAATATCTGAAGTGTCTACTTGATCGAGCAGTGGCTAATAATGTGGCTTATTACGACATGATCGAGGATCTCCAAGGCACTCTCAAAGATCTTCAGCAACAATACAAAGAATCCACTACCCTATTGCATGAGGGGTACGAGAAGAAATACCAGCAGATCATTGTCGACAAGGGTTACGAGAAACTTTTTACTGGCTATGATGTGAGGGAGAGAACTCTGAAGGGTGAGGTCGAGCAGTGCAGACAAATAGATGAATTATTAGAGCAAGAGAATAATAATCTTCAAAGAGAGTTGTCACAGTTGAAGTCTGCAGCTTCTACTTTAAAAGCCTTGATCCTAGTGACTGATGAGGGATTCTCGTTCTTGGAAGTCGAGAACGCCAACTTGAGGGACGAGTTGGAAACCTTGAAGAGGTCTGGCCCATCTACATCTTCTCGTGGTCGAGCAAGAGCTTCTCGGGGACGAGCAAGAGCTCCTCAGATTCCTGTCGAGGAACAGCGGACTCAGTCTGCCTTAGAAAACCAGGCCTTCCAGCTGATGGCAAAGAACCAGGCATTGGCCAAAATGTCAAAGAATATCAGGGACCTGGAAGAGCAGCTTTCCACGCAGAAGTCAGTCTTGGAGAATAAGGAATTCTTCATCAAGAATATCCACAAACAGCTGGAAAGACTGACATATCAATTCCACAAACAGCCCAGGGAGTTTTGGATGGCTGGGTACAATGAGGCTCTCTATCACTTGGACGATCGTATCCAGAATGCCAATAATGAGGGATACAAGCAAGGCTGGTTGAATGCCTTAGGCGTGCTGCAACTCGAACAGGGTCATTACCTGTGGGATTATCATGATCCTGGGCTGCTCGACCTACCTGTGCCACCATACAAACTGGATATGAGTTGGATCCCTGCTCGGGCCATTCCTCGATGCTTAATTTCAAAGTATCTCGGCGACTACAATCTCCATTCAAATGTTGAAGTATCTCGTCCCGAGCACCTTCTAGATCGACCATCCGTGATGAATATCAGGATGTTAAAGGATCTCAACTTCATAAATTCTCCCCTGGCTTTAAATGATCCGCCTGCTGGCGAGGAACCTATGTCAAAAGCAGAGGGGAAAAGACCAGTAGAGTAGGAATTTTGATGTAATAGTTAGTATACATTTCAATATCAATGTAACTTTCATTTCATTATCAATGTAATTTGTTTTGGATTTAATGAAAGACTTTCATTTATATTTGCTATTGTCTTATAACACTTTATATATGTGCATGTGTATCTGTTAAAAAGATAACAATATTGTGTTGTTTTGTTTGGCGATCAACTTATTGTCGACTAGCTTGAATTTGTGGTAGTCATAAAAATTACTAAGTTATTCCTCGACCAACTTACTTAGTTGTTTCTCGACCAACTTACTAATAATTTAAAAAGTCACGAGTATCAATAATTTTGCTTGATCATCTTCTCGTATTCATAAAACGTTTCCAACCAACCAAGGTCAGTAAATTCTCCTTGTTAACCAACTACAGTTAGTGGGTTTTTATCCCCGACCAGCTATAGTTAGTAGATTTTTTTTTCTGCGAGGAGCTTTGGCACTTTTTGGGATAATTTTACCTCCCGACCAACTTTAGTTGGCGTTTACAAGAATATATTTACTTCCTAACCAGCCATAGTTAGTAGTTTTATTTCAAGTTTTACTTCCCAGAGGAATACATGTAGCTTTACTTCCCGGAGGAATACATGTAGCTTTACTTCCCGGAGGAATATAGGTAGCTTTACTTCCCGGAGGAATATTGGTAGCTTTACTTCCCGGAGGAATATAGGTAGTTTTACTTACCGGAGGAATATTGGTAGCTTTACATCCCGGAGGAACATTGGTAGCTTTACTTCCCGGAGGAATATAGGTAGCTTTACTTCCCGGAGGAATATTGGTAGCTTTACGTCCCGAAAGAATATTGGTAGCTTTACTTCCCGGAGGAATATAGGTTTCTCGACCAACCTTAGTTGGCATTTTTGAGAAAAAATTTGAGTAGCCCGAGTTTTGCCGAGTAGTGTGTAGCACTAGTATTCCCCGAAAAACTTTCAATAAAAAGAAAGAATTCGGCAGAATATCTTCATTTTATTCATCACTGATAATACTTGCGCAGGTGCTCTACGTTCCATTCATTCTTTAACTCCTCCCCTTCTAGAGTTGCTATTCGGTAAGTTCCTGGTCGAACAACTTATGTAACTCGGCATGGTCCATGCCAGTTTGCCTCCAGCTTATTGTGCTTTTGAATTACTTTCTTCAGCACATAGTCTCCTTCTTTCAGGTCGCACTTCTTCACCCTCTTATTATAGAACAAAATTGTTCGCTGCTGGTAAGCAGCATTTCTAATGGCTGCTTTTTCTCTAACTTCCTCGAGCATGTCTAAATCCAATCTTCTCATTAAGTCGCTGACAGGGGAATTGAAATTCAGTACCCTGTGTGTTGGGAGGCCCAACTCGGCAGGTATAAGAGCTTTACTTCCAAACGCTAGCATATATGTAGATTCTCCAGTTGCTACTCGGGGAGTAGTTCGGTAAGCCCACAGTACTGACTGTAACTCATGGATCCAATTTGCTTTCGCATCGTCCAGTCTTTTCTTCAAACCATTCAGCAGTGTTCTGTTTGTCACTTCAGTTTGTCCATTGCTTTAAGGATGCCCTGGTGCTGAGTGGATCTTCAACACATTTGATTGATGACAATAGGCAGCGAACTCCTCGTTATCGAATTGTGTTCCATGGTTTGTGATGAAAGCATAAGGAAGACCATATCTACAAATGACGTTCTTCCAAATAAATTGGTACACCTTCTCGTACGTCATATCAATGAGAGGCTCAGCTTCCACCCATTTAGTAAAATAATCCACTGCGATGACGAGGTACTTGAACCTTCCTCTGGTCGTTGGCAGTGGCCCGACCAAATCTATTCCCCACATAGAAAATGGCCAAGGGGAAGTGATAGGTGACAACAATGCTTGTGGAGTTCTTCGGATGGAGGAAAAGCGCTGGCACTTGTCACATTTCTTGGCATAGGCTACACAATCAGCCCTCATCGTCGGCCAGTAGTATCCCTACGTCATCATCCTTTGCAAGAGTGTCCGACCTGCTACATGTGCTCCACAGGACCCTTCATGGATCTCTTCAATCAAGTCTTTCACCTCGGAGGGATGTACGCATCTTTGCAAACCTGCCATAATTCCTCGTCTATATAAAATACCGTTAGTTAATACATACTGAGCATCTTTAAACTTCAATTTCTTGGCTACGAGCTTGTCAATTGGTAATTCTCCCTCTTCAATATATGCCCTGATGGGATCCATCCAAGATGGTCCTAAATCAAGGGTGATAAAGTTCATCGGCAAATTTTCATCTATATTCCGACCAGCTAAAACTTCAATTGGGATTATTCTTCGTAACTCGATACGAGTAGCTGATGCTAATCGAGCTAGGGCATATGCTCTTGCATTCTCCATTCTTGGTATTCTGACCAGCTGAATTGCAGCAAATTCTGATACCAACTACATCACCTTTGCATGGTATTTGATCATTAATTCTCCTTTGGCTGCATATATTCCCAACATTTGATTTACAATTAATTGAGAATCACTGAAGACAATAATTTGTTGTGCCTCCAAAATTTTCGCCAAATTAAGACCTGCAATCATGGACTCATACTTAGCTTCATTATTGGAAGCTTTGAATTGGAAACGTAGGGCGTACTCCATGTCGACCTCGTCTGGAGTGCTCAAAACTATCCCTGCACCACTGCCTGTTGTGCAAGATGAGCCATCTACATATAGCCTCCATATAAGTAACTCGTCTTCAAACTTCTGATCTGACAGAGTTCCTCGGCGAAATATTTGTTGCTTCCTTTTATCTTCCCCTGATATTTCTCGCTCTTAGTCGACCATCTTTTCTTGCCCTTTTACCAACCAGAGTTGGTTTGAGCTCGAATTTGATGATCCTGTAACATCCACTTGCCCTTTTACCAACCGGAGTTGATCTGAGCTTGTGTTTGTTGATCCTTTAACATCCACAGGTTGATCAGCGAGTAACTTTTGCTCCTCGGGGGTATCAGGATAGGTGAATTCTACTATAAAATCCGCTACAGCTTGCCCTTTAAGAGATGATCTGGGTTCATAGACTATATCGTATTCACCGAGCTCTATTGCCCAGTACATCAATCTCCCTGATTTTTCTGATTTATGAAGGGCTTGTCTCAACAGCATGTCAGTATATACGACTATAGTATGGGCCTGGAAGTATGGCCTCATTCTCCTACTCGCCTTAATCAGCGCCAGTGCTAACTTTTCCAGCCTTGGATATCTGATCTCTGCTCCTCGGAAGGCCTTACTTGTGTAATAGATTTGTTTTTGTACTCCATTCTCCACTCTTATCAACGCCGAGGTAACTGCATTCTCCGATACTGCTAGGTACAAGTACAATTTTTCTCCCATCACCGGCCTGGACAACAGTGGAGATGCTCCCAAGTATTTCTTCAAGTCTTGAAAAGCATTCTCACATTCACCATTCCACTCAAAAGTCTTTCGGAGTGTTTTAAAGAATGGGAGACATCGATCAGTTGCTCGTGATACAAATATGTTGAGTGCTGCTACTCGTCCTGTAAGACTTTGCACCTCTTTCTTCGTCGTTGGAGATCGCAGCCCTAATAGAGCTTTGATCTTTTCAGGATTCGCCTCAATGCCTCGTTGGTTGACAATGTATCCGAGAAACATGCCTTCTCGTACTCCAAATATGCACTTCATCGGGTTCAGCTTCATTTGGTATTTATCTAGTTGATCAAAAGTCTGACTTAAGTCAACTAGATGATCAGCAACTTTTTTGCTCTTCATCAGCATATCGTCAACATAGACTTCCATATTGCAACTGATTTGTTCAGCAAAGACTTTGTTCATCAGCCTCTGATATGTCGCACCTGCATTTTTCAAACCAAAAGGCATAACATTATAACAATAAGTTCCCCTAGGGGTAATGAAAGAAGTACTCTCCCTGTCTTCAGGTTTCATTTTAATCTGATTGTAGCCAGAATAAGCATCCATGAAGATCAACAGCTCGTGTCCCTAGGTAGCATCGACTAGTTGATCAATTCGGGGCAATGGAAAGTGATCCTTTGGACATGCTTTGTTGAGGTCGGTGAAGTCTACACACATCCTCCATTTGTTGTTCTTCTTCTTTACCATCACCACATTGGCTAACTAGTTTGGATATTTAACATCTTCAATGAAGCAAGCTTTCTGGAGCTTCTCGACTTCCTCCAATATAGCTTGATTCTTCTCGGGGCTGAATACCCTTCTTCTCTGCTTCACTGGCTTGATTTCCTTATTCACATTGAGTTCGTGACATAAGAAATTTGGATCTATTCCTGGCATATCCTCATGACTCCACGCAAAAGTTTGCTTTCTGCTTCTAAGGAAAGTTATCAATTCCTGTTTTAGTGAGGTTTCCAACGACGAACCTACTTGAGTAGTTCGTTCAGGGTGCTCGTCGTCCAGAATGATGTTTTCAGTAGCTTCCACCACTTGACCCTTCATGAGTTGTGACTCATCTCTAAGATCCAATGTTTCAATTTCTGCCCCTTCTTCCACTTGATAAGTAGCAGTGTTTTTCCTTGATTCCTCAAGTTCTTCTTTCTCGGTGGATGAATAATAGCATTCCCGAGCTACTTTCTGATCACCTTTCACAACTCCTACTCCAAAATTTGTTGGAAATTTCAGGCACTGATGCACCATAGATGGTACAGCCTCGAACTTCTTTAATCCTACTCTTACCATGATGATATTGTATGATGATTGAACATTCTTATCCATTACGAAAAAACGTATTCTTTCTGTCTGACAAGCAGGCCACGTACCAATGAATATATCCAACTTGATCGTCCCAAGTGGAAATACTTTCTCGCCAGCAAAACCGAGGAGGGGTCTATGATAAGGCTCCAGTTGAGATAACTTTAGTTTAAACTATCGAAGCACGGGTAAAACATGATGTCTACCGAGCTACCATTGTCTACCAGTAGTCTTGAAATCATTACCTCCTTCATCCTCATTTTGATCACCAATGGGTCATCATGAGGATATAGAACACCTACGAGGTCGTTCTTTGAGAAACCAATGACCAATTTCTCTTTGTTCACCTTTCTCGGGCGATCCTCCTCAGCTAAATTTATTCGTTGAATGTACGAGTAAGCTTGAGCCTCACAAAGGTAAGCTTTTCTCTCGGCAGTAAGGTCTCCTCCTCCTGCATCTCCACCTGTTATAACATTATAGTCAAATGACCCAAAGCGTATTGAAAATACCTCTCATTCTGGCTGCATTGGTCTCTGGGGAAGATCAGGGTCATCCTCGGGATCAACTTCATGGTTTTTTTTCTTATTCTCCTCTGCTTGACGAGGAGATCTAGACCTCTCTCTAGTTTGGTCATTGTTCCTTCTTTCGCCTCCACGATTAATGTACTTTTCCAGCTTTCCTTGTCTGATAAGTGTTTCAATCTCATTCTGAAGAGATATGCAATTTTTGGTCATATGGCCATGGTCTTTATGAAACTCACAATACTTTGCCTTATTCCTCTTGTCAGGGTCTGCCTTCATTTTCTCTGGCCAGTTTAATTCCTCGTTGCTCTTGATTTCTTTTAGAACATGGTTGATATCCTTCTTCAAAGGAGTATAATTATCATATTTCTTCATCACGTCCCATACCGACCTGTTTTTTGAATGTTTGTCATTACCATTGTTCTTATGCTCTTTTTTTTTAGCTTTATCACCTTCCACCTTGGTTTCTTTGGCATCCATGTTCTTCTTCGCAACCATAGCCTCCTCGGCATTCATAATCTTAGACGCTTTTCCCATCAGATCTGACATGGTTCTAGGTGGATATTTAGCCAAAGTATAGTACAACTTGTTAGGCAGTAGTCCACTCATCAAGGCGGTAATCGCTGTCTTCTCCTCGTAATCAATAACTTCAAGTTTCTCGTTATTAAAATGAGTTATATAATCTCTGGTACTTTCACCAGGCTTTTGTCTAACACTTAACAAATGTGCTACTCGTTTAACTGTCTTTGCCCTAAAACAGAAATTCCCAATGAATAACTCAGCCAGTTGAAGAAAAGTTGAGATCTTACCCCGAGGAAGATTATTATACCATATTTGAGCAGATCCGATAAGAGTTCCCGAGAATGCTCTGCATCTCATCTCATCTGGAACATCATAGATGTCGACTACAACTTGGTATTGTTCTATATGAAGGACAAGGTCTGTCTTTCCATAATATTTGGGGGTCACAACAGGTGCTTTGAACTTTGATGGTGTTGGAAAATCTACAATGGCCTGGACAAAAGGTGTTCCTCGAACAAAAGTTCGTTGTAGAGGGTTCTTAGCTTTAACCATTTCCCCCAATCTATCCTCCAGCCTTTGAATAGAGCCTTTCCATGCATCATTTCCTTCCTCGGGCCTATTGGTTCGAGCAACTGATCGCGTTGATGTGGCTTCCTGGGATCTCTCTTGACGAGCAACTGGTCGCGAATGGGAAGATCCTTCCCTAAAGTCTGATAGTCGTCGAAAACTCCTCGATGGGGCTCTAGGAGGACTTTTTTTCCTCCTAGGACCTAATCGATCGAAAGGAGATACTATGCTTAATCTTTCTAGCGCACTGGTCCTTTCCGGGAAGAGAGTGATACGTTGTTCAGTATCTGTGGCTCGCACTGACGAAGTTCGTCCAGGTTTATAAGAAAAATCTTCAGACTCCTCATTGCGATATGAATTGGTACGCCTAGTACGCGAAGAAGATGCACGAGTATTTCTTTGAATACTTCGTGGTCTTGAATGGGTTGATGCAACTCCATGCAGGGTTTGTATGAGTTGACGTATAGTTTCTTGCATGACGATCTGGCCCTAAGCCAGATTTGTCATTATTCCAGCCAAATCTGGAATATTTGGCGGAGCAGATGGATTTGGAGGGCTTCCAGCGCTTCGATTGCTTGATTCTGGAATGTCAGGCATTTGTGATGGATTGTTTTTGATGGAAAATGATATTACCAGTCGTTTCCCACAGACGAACCCAATCTATTGATGTAAAAAATTAGATCGTATCTAATTATTCAATCACAGATAAATAAATGAGACAAAATTTTTTTAAAGTGGTTCAGCCTTATAAGAATGGCCTACGTCCACTATTATGTTATTGCTGATTGTATGGGAATTCTTGATTATAAATTATCACAAGAAATTCCGGTCCCCTTACAATGAGGATTGTACAATGTATTTATAGCCCTGGGGCTGTAATGTGAAAGGGTAATACATTAAATGATGTACATATGAAAGGGTAATACATTCAATGCCCTTTAAGTGTGTGCGTCTGAATGATAAGCATTTAATTGAACAGTCAAACTGTTGGTTATCCTTCTATTAATGCTTTGTTCGAGGTGCAGCTCGGACCGCCTGAGTTGCTCGGACTGCCTAAGCTTCTCGGTGTTCAAGGGTTCCTCGGAAAGTTCTCGTTCTTCGGAGCGTACGAGTTCCTCGGGGAATTAGTTTTCCTCGTTGTAGTATGGTTCCTCAGAGCGTGTGAGTTCCTCGAAAGTGTTTATTATTGCCACATAGACTGCCACATGTCTTCACTTTATTGATCCACGTCAGCAGACTAAATTTGGTATCAATAAGTACCTTCATCAGATGTTCAGGATAAGATGCTTTTCGAACTCACACAAGAGGGTCGGACAGAGGTCACTTTGTGAAAAGAAATTTAATAAATTAACGAACCTTACACCGGATGAATTCGGTGAAATGGAGAAGAGGACATTAAAGGGAAAAATAACTTACAAGAGGAATTTCTTGCACTTTTTAGGGAACTCTTCTTGGAAGGTCAATACAGATGGTAACAATGTCGCGTTTGGTTAATATGGAGGTAAATGCTTGCTTGTGTGGGGAGCAACAAGAATCGAAGAATTTAGTCAGAGAGTAAGACTGGGGGAAACGGTGTTGGTGAAGCACCACAAGGGGGAGACCCATAAGGGGACCCGTTTAAATGATTCAGATAGCTGAATTATTTCCGAGCGAGGGTGAGTTCAGTAAGAGTTGTTGAATCCAGTAGCGTGTTATTTAGGACCATCAAAGATAAGGGAACAATAGAGGTAGTCATCAGAGTCGATACTACCAATGTTCGAGAGAAGGACAACCCTAACAAGGTCAGTGTGATCGAAGATAAGTGGAGTATGTTTAGAGGTATTTTGTGGGGAGTGAAACCCCTGCGTTAAAACATCACACGGTTTTGATTTTTCACCCTCTAATGCCATGTTTTTAAGCCTATGTCCTCATATCCACAAATTATCCTCGTATTCTAAAACTGGGAGTCCCGTGATCACGCGGCCTATTCGTACGAGTTCCATTGGTCTTGTGCGAGGTGTTGGTGCCTCTCACGGGGGCGTTCGGGTCCCATTTTGGGTTTTTGCCATCTAACGCCATGTTTTTAAGCCTAAGTCCTTATCTTTTCAGAATATCATCGTATTCTAAAAATGGGAGTTCTGTCATCGCGAGGTTGGTTCCTAGAAGTTATATCGGTCCTGTGCGAGGTGTTGGTGCCTCTCATGGGGCCCTGTGGGGGATATTTCGAGTTTTCGCCATCTAACGCCATTTTTTTAAGCCTAAGTCATGATATTTTAAAATTATACTCATATTCTCAAACTGGGACTCCCGTCATCGCATGGTTTATTCCTGCAAGTTACATTGGTCCCGTGCGAGGTTCTGCTACCTCTCATGGGGCTGTTCAAGTGCTGATGATTTTAAGACTATGTCCTGATATATACCAATTATCATCGTATTCTCAGAATGGGGTTCCCGTGATCGCACGACCAGTTCCTACGAGTTACGTTGGTCCCATGTGAGGTTTTGGTACCACTCACGGGTCCGTTCGAGGGATGTTTTGAGTTTTTGCCCTCTAACGCCATCTTTTTAAGCCTATGTACTGATATATGTAAAATATCCTCATATTCTCAAATTGGGAGTCCCCTGATCATGTGGTCTATTCGTACGAGTTACATTGGTCTCGTGCGAGGTGTTGGTAATTGTCAGGGGGTCGTTCGGGTGCTGTTTTGAGTTTTTGCCCACTAACGCCATGTTTTTGAGCCTCAGTCCTAATATTTTCAAATGATAATCATATTCTTAAACAGGGATTCCGGTGAGCACGCGGTCAGTTCCAACGAGTTACATTGGTCCGGTGCGAGGTGTTAGTGCCTCTCACGCGGTCGGTCAGGGGCTATTTTTGGTTTCCTCCCTCTAACGCCATGTTTTTAAGCCTATGTCCTGATATTTTCAAATTATGCTCATATTCCAAAACCGGGAGTCCAATGATCGCGTGGTCACTTCCTACGAGTTACATTGATCCCATGCGAGGTGTTGATGCCTCTCACAGGGCCGTTCGGGGACTATTTTGGGTTTTCGCTGTCAAACGCCATGTTTTTAAGCCTAAGTCCTGATATTTTAAAATTATCCTTGTATTCTCAAATCGGGATTCCCTTAATTAGATGGTCAGTCCTTACGAGTTACATTGGTCCCGTACAAGGTGTTCGTGCCTTTCGTGGAGCCGTTTGAGGGTTATTTTTGGTTTGCACCCTCTAATTCCATGTTTTCAGGCCTATGTCCCAATATACATAAATTATCCTCGTATTCTCGAACTGGGAGTCTCGTGATCACACAGTCTATTTGTACGAGTTACATTGGTCCCTACGAGGTGTTGGTACCTCTCACGGGGCCGTTCGGGTGTTGTTTCGGGTTTTATCCCTCTAACACCTTGTTTTTAAGCCCAAGTCTTGATAATTTCAAATTATCATACTCTTCAGAAATAGGGAGTCTGGTGAGCACGTTGTTAGTTCCTATGAGTTACATTGGTCCCATGCGAGGAGTTGTTGCCTCTTACTGGGATGTTTTGGGGATTCCACCTTTATCGTCATGTTTTTAAACATATGTCCCGATATTTTTAAATTATCCTCATATTCTCAAGTCGGGAGTCTCGTGATCGCGCGATCAGTTTGTTGATTTACATTGGTCATGTGCGAGGTGTTAGTGCCTCTCATGGGGGCGTTCGGAGGCTGTTTTGGGTTTTGCCCTCGAGAGCCATGTTTTCAAGCCTAAAACCTGATAGTTTTTAAATTATCCTCATATTCTCAACTCGAGAGTCTGATGATCACGCGGTCAGTTCGTATGAGTTACATTTGTCCCGTACGAGGTGTCGATGCCTCTCATGTGGCCGTTCAGGGGTTCTTTCAAGTTTTCATCCACTAACGCCATGTTCTTAAGCTTATATCCCGATATTTTCAAATTATTCTTGTATTTTTAAATTAGGAGTCCCATAATCGTGCGGTCAGTTCCTACTAGTTACATTGGTCCCGTGCGAGGTGTTGGTGCCTTTCATAGGGCCGCTCGGTGGCTATTTCGGATTTTTTCCATCTAATACCATGTTTTTAAGCCTATGTCCTGATATTTTAAAATTATCATCGTATTATCAAATTAGGATTCCCGTGATTGCACGATCAGTTCCTACAAGTTACATTTGTCCCATGCGAGGAGTTTGTGCCTCTTATGGGGCCATTCGAGGGCTATTTCGAGATTTCACCCTCTAACGCCATGTTTTTAAGCCTATGTCCTGATATACGCAAATTATCCTCATCTTCTCAAACTAGGAGTCCCATAATCGCGCAGTTTCTTCGTACAAGTTATATTGGTCCGGTGCGAGGAGTTGGTACCTCTCACGGGATCGTTCGGGTGCTGTTTTCGGGTGCTGTCCCGTGCGAGGAGTTGGTACCTCTCACACGGAGTTAGTACCTCTCACACGATCGTTCGGGTGATGTCCCGTGCGAGGAGTTGGTACAAGTTACATTGGTCCCGTTCGGGTGCTGTTTTTGGTTTTCTCTGTCTAACACCATGTCTTTAAGACTATGTCCTGATATTTCCAAATTATCATATTATTCGGAAATAGGGAGTCAGGTGAGCACGCGATTAGTTCCTACGAGTTACATTGGTCCCGTACAAGGTGTTGGTGCCTCTCATGGGGTTGTTCGAGGGATGTTTGGGGGTTTCCCCCTCTAATGCCATGTTTTTAAGCCGAAGTCTTGATATTTTTAAATTATTCTCATATTCATAATTCGAGATTCCCGAGATCATGCAGCTAGTTCGTAGGAGTTATATTAGTCCCGTGCGATGTGTCAATGCCTCTCACGATGTTGTTCGGGGGCTATTTTTTCCCTATAATGCCATGTTTTTAAGCCTAACTACTAATATTTTCAAAGTATCCTCATATTCTCAATTTGAGAGTCATGTGATCGCGCAGTCAGTTCCTACGAGTTACATTGGTCCCGTGCGAGGTGTTAGTGCCTCTCACGGGGCCGTTCGGAGGCTGTTTTGGATTTTCACCGTTTAACGTCATGTTTTTAAGCTTAAGTCTTGGTATGTCCAAATTACCCTCATATTATGAAATTAGGAGTCCTGTGATCACACAGTCAGTTCCTGCGAGCTACATTGGTCCTATGCGAGGTGTTGGTGCCTCTCACGGGGCCGTTCGGGGCTTGTTTTAGGATTTCATCAGCTAACGCCATTATTTTAATCGTAAGTGATGATATTTTCAAATTATCTTCATATTCTCAAGACGGGAGTTCCATGATCGCGAGGTAAGTTTCTACGAGTTTCATTGGTATCGTGTGTGGTGTCGATGCCCCTCGTAGGGCCATTTGGGGGCTATATCTGGCTTTCCCACTCTAGCCCCATATTTTTTGGCGAAAGTCTAGATATTTCAAATTATTGTTGTATTCTCAAATCGGGAGTCTAGTTAGCACACGGTCTATTTGTACGAGTTGAATTGGTTCCGTGCGAGGTGTCGGTGCCTCTCACAGGGACTTTTGAGGTCTATTTTGGGTTTTTGCCCTCTAACGCCACATTTTTTAAGCCTATGTTTTGATATTTTCAAATTATCCATGCACTCTCAAATCGAGATTCCCGTGATCACAAGGTCAGTTCCTACGAGTTACATTGGTCCCGTCCCGTGCAAGGTGTTGGTGAAAAGTATGACGTTGTGTGATAATTGATTAAATAGATTCGCAAGTTTCCAATTAAACCTTATTTAATTATAGTTCATCTTTAAACAAAATTAAATCATCCCCTAAAAAAGCAACTACGTGTGTGCGTATGTCAAACCATAAATAAGATATAGCATGCGGCACAAAAAGATGCTGACACACAAATACTCAGGAAAAATCTCCGCGGGGCAAAACCTTTCATTTCATTATAATAAGTAAATCGCAACTTACACGGATTACATTGAAATACAGTGACACACGAATACCCGTAGGCATCGGTCGGTGTCGTCAGCAATGAATCCACACACAGCGAATCCACACGGACCGCAATCCAATCAGTAAAGGAAGAACCGCAGCACTCCTCAATGGCACGCAACCATAAAACTTCGTAGAGTCTCCCTCAGCAATAACACGTAGTGCTTGGTTGCAGAGATCTCCACACAAAGATGAACAAAAGTAAAGTAGTGTTCTTCGGTTCTAAAAGGATTCATAAAAATATGAGAATGACGTGTGAATCAAAACATGAGTTTTTGGGACTAAAAAATATGAAGACTTGAGCTAATAGAACTCTCAAAAATGTCTCTCCAAGTCTTATGAAATAACTCCCCCGAATTTGGCTTTTATAAGGAAACCAAAAAGAGTTTTAAATTTTTGGAACTCTTGTCAGCGTCAGGTACCCCGAACCGGTTCTGGTGTACCCCTAATCGGTTCCCCCCGAACCGGTTCACCATGCTGTTTGCGGTACCTCGCTGGTTTGGGGTTGAAAAAAATCATCATTCTTCTATGGAATTTTCTCTATATTCAAAAGGTCATAACTTCTTCACCGTAGCTCGGATTGGGGTGTCGTTTCTTCTTCTATCTTCGTAACATCGAGCTCTACAAATTTTCAGTTGACCAAACCTCTGAAAATGGATATAAAATTACCAAAAATCCCTTGAAATGTCCTATCTTCCCTTTCTTTTATTGTTTTGGATTCTCTTGTGTACCACTTGCATAAGATCCATAAAATCGTGGAACGTGAAGTCGTTGAAGAAGATGTGGGACACTTGATGGAGATGTGGAATGCTTGATCCCTATAATTCAAATAGAGGCCGTCATGTGAGATCGTGAAGTGATGTGCCTTTTGTAGTGACGTATGACATACACAAATGTAAGATATCAGACTTGAGAAAAATGTCCTTACAGTTGGTGCCTCTCACGGGGTCGTTTGGGCGTTGTTTCATTTTTTTTCCATCTAACACCATGTTTTTAAGCCTAAGTCTTGATATTTTAAAATTGAACTTGTATTCTAAAATATTATTCCTATGATCGCATGATTAGTTCCTATGAGTTACATTGGTCCCGTGGGAGGGGTTGGTGCCTCTCATGGGGCAGTTCGAGGGCTGTTTCAGGTTTTCGCCCTCTAACATCATGTTTTTAAGCACATGTACTAATATATGCAAATTATCCTCATATTCTCAAACTAGGAGTCCCGTAATCGCGAGGTCTATTCGTAAGAGTTAAATTGGTCCCGTGCGAGGTGTTGATGTCTCTCACAGGGCCGTTCGGAGGCTATTTTGGATTTTCGCCATCTAATGCCATGTTTTTAAAGATGAGTCCTAATATTTAAAAAGTATCCTCATATTCTCAAACTGGGGTTCCCGTGATCCCACGATCAGTTCCTACGAGTTACATTGGTCCCATGCGAGGTGTTGGTGCCTCCCATGGGGCCATTCGAGGACTATTTTAGGTTTTCGCCCTCTAACTCAATGTGTTTTTAAGCCTATGTCCTGATATAAGTCAATTATCCTCATATTATCAAACCAATAGTCCCGTGATCACGTGGTCTATTTGTATAAGTTACATTGGCACCGTGTGAGGTGTTGGTGCCTCTCACGGGGCTTGGGCTATTCGAGTGTTGTTTTGTTTTTTTTCCCTCTAACGCTGTGTTTTTAAGGCTAAGTCCTGATATTTTCAAATGATCACTGTATTATTAAATAAGGAGTCCAGTGATCTCGTAGCCAGTTACTACGAGTAACATTGGTCCCGTGCGAGGTGTCAGTGCCTCTCACGGGGCCGTTCGGGGGCTGTTTTGAATTTTCACCCTCTAATGGTATGTTTTTAAGCCTATGTCCTGATATTTTCAAATTATGATCTTAATCTCAAGCTAGGAGGACCATGGTCATGCGATCATTTCCTACGAGTTACATCGGTCTCGTACGAGGTGTTGGTGCCTCTTATTGGGTCGTTGAGGGGATATTTCAGGTTTTTTTCATTCTAACGCCATGTTTTTAAGCCTAAGCCCTGATTTTTTAAAATTATTCTCATGTTCTCAAATTGGGATTCTTGTGATAGCACAGTCAGTTCTTTTGAGTTACATTGGTCTCGTGGGAGGTTCTGGAACCTCTCACGGGGCCGTTCGAGGTCTATTTCGAGGTTTCGCCCTCTAACACCATTTTTTAAGCTTATGTCTTGATATATGTAAATTATCCTTATATTTTGAAATCGGGAGTCCCGTGATCGAGTGGTCTGTTCGTACGAGGTACATAGTGTAAGGAAAAATTTCCAATCGAGTTAATTTATAGTATTGGCTTAATTCCAGACAAAACAATTTGAGTCATAGGATAGAGTGTCATGTGTATCCATCCAAACCTATGAAGAGTTTGTTGAAGGCTTAGTGTTCATATTTTTAAAGCTTCATCATTGCCAAGTTTCTTGTGCCTCATTTCTATGTCATCAGGTTCAGGATTCCAATGTCTCCAAAAAGTATGAATGCACATTTATATATGTAGGAGACTTGGAATATTTTATGGGTGTTATTTTTGTCTAAAATGACTTTTTAATTTCATAAAATATTTTAGAACTTTGTATAAAAGTGTTTGGTCTTAAAAATTAAAAATTGGATTTTCTAAATTTTCGTTTGAAGTGTCGTTCGAACGAGATTGTCGCTCGAACGAAAATTCGAACGAGTTTTCCAATGACTTTCCCTTTTTAATCCATGTTTTAACGTTAGTAAATTCGTTCGAATGATGTCGTTCGAACGACCTGGGAATGTCGTTCGAACGACCTTGGTGGGAAAGCTTAGATTCTGGCACTTTTCTTTTTTACCCACTTTCCCACTACTATTTCCCCACTGCCTTTTACCACATTTACATAGTGCGGGAACTAGTCTTTTGATGATAACTTTTTAGACTTTTAGAGAGACATAAATTGAGAGAAAAATTCATCAATCAAAAGTTCATGTTTGTGTGTTTAATGTGTTTAATTTTTTATGGAATAAATTCTTAAAACACATACACCCATTTAGTTTTGTTTAATCCAAGTATCCACATACACACACACACACACACACACACGCACATATATATATATATATATATATATATACTAGGGTATGCCCGTGCCTGAAGGCACGATGCACATTTTCGAAAGTCCAAGTCGTTTATAGGACCATACGTCGTATTTAATTCGCAACAATAATAATAGTCCATCTTGAACCTCCTATACACATCATAATTTTAAGTAAAAAAAATTACAACACAGCTAAGTGTAAATAATAAATATTTTGTATATTATAAGCATAAATTTTCAAAGTATCGAATCGTATAAATTTAAGTCAGTAAATTTTCAAAGTACTGAGTCAATTGTTCATTTTGTTTGGTGTGTTTCAATGTCCGCATGGATTATTATTGTCCAACATTTTAGAAAGCAGTTTCAATAATGATAGTAAAATCAATTGGAATTTAAATTAGGCGTTCATTAGAATTTAGAAAAAAGATCCAATAATAATACTAACGACATCCATTGGAATTTAAACAACAGTATACTCCGCGTAGTCTGTTCCAGTTGTTCTAATAATACTAAAACACTTCTGTTGAATCACATAAGACATTCCAACAGTTCCACCAATTGAATCACATAGGAAACATGTAAGATGTTTCCAAAAATCGGGTAACAGTAATTCGATTCCAACAGTTCTCAGAATACAGGTCCATTACAATTGAATCACCGACATCCATTACAAAACACCGTACTCAAATAGATACACTGAATCACATAAACAAAAAATAATCTATTACATTTGGAGTACATAAGATTGGGCCATCATCTCCACGATGCTAAACAGAAGGAAATAAACTGGACAAACATTAAAAAAAGTATATAACTCTCATATGGAGTACATAAGACTAAAAAAGTATAAGCGCATTTTGGAAGGAAAAAATAAATAAATTGCAAGAAAGAATAGTAGAAAGAGTGATCCATGTCCATATAGAAGTTTGAGATCAGTATGAAACATATAAGAACCCAAATTACTCCTATAAAAAAAGGGAGAAATAAACTATTGAAAAAAGTATAAGCACATACAGGGCCAAAAGCTTTAAATTTGATCAACTTCTCATATCTCTGATCAACTTAGCATATCAACTTCTCATATCTCTGATCAAAAGCTTTAAATTTGAAATAGGAAAAAAAAAGGGAAGAGTGAGTGTTAGTATACGTCATGAAACAGAGGTTTATTATAAATGAGTATACCATGGATCTATAACCTAAATGGTACGTAAAAATGGCAATTGACATTGGTTTCTTTTAATTGAACATCACAGCCAAAATCATCTCCGTTGGTCTGGGCACTTGGCAGTCGAACCATGGTCTCGTTGGCCAAGATGTTCAAGCTTCCATCAAGCTTGGATACCTCTATATTGATTGTACTCAAGTATAAGGCAATGATTAGGAGAATGGTTCAGTTTTAAAGAAGTTGTTTAAAGATGGAGTGGTGAATCCTGGAAAAAAAAAGATGGAGTGGTGAAGCAGGAGGAATATTTCATTACTGGTCATTCCCCCGAAGATGTACCCGTGGAATTAGAGAGAACTTTGAAAGACATGCATCTTGACTAAGTTGATTTGTACCTTATTCATTGGACTGTTCGGCTGAAGAAGGGGTCTGTTCGCTTCAACCCTGAAAAGTGAAAACCTTACTCCAATAGATGTGCCTAGCACACAGAGAGCGATGGAAGCACTTTATGACGCTGTCAAGGCTCGAGCTATTGGTGTTAACAATTTCTGTACAAAGAAATTGGGAGATTTATTAGATGTGGTATGCATCCCCCTGCTGTAAACCAGGTGGAGTGTCATCCTTCATGACAGAAGACCATACTGTAGGAATTCTGTAAATCTAAGGGTGTTCCCCTATCCGGGTATTCACCTTTGGGTTCTCCCGGTACAACATGGCTCAAGAGCGATGTCCCCAAGATCCAGTGCTACTTACAGTAACAGAAAAATTAGGGAAGACTGCTGCACAGATTGCTATCCCAAGAGCACGGATCAAAGTGTGCTTCCAAAGAGCACACATGAAGCATGGATCAAAGAAAACTTTGATATTTTTGGCTGGTCCATTCCTGATGATATAAGATGGCACCTAAAATCATTAACAAACAAATGAAATCAAAGAATAACAGAAGAATGTCATCCAAATTCACCTAAAATCATATAGAAAATTAATTTTTATAAATCTTTGATACTGACATTTAGTAGTATGCAATTATCCTTATCATTCCAAACTTTAAAACAACTGGAGTAATAGCAAGGCATGTGTTCATATATAATTTATTTCCAAAATCCAATATCCCCCCCCCCCCCCCCCCACACACACACAATCCACGGTCTATTTGGTATCTCTTAGTAATTTCCAACAATATTAACTTCAAAAAACAAATAAATGGAAGGTATCTAAGGTATCCAAACAAATATACATATACAAAAAGTAACATGGTGTAATTTAGTGTCACTATCAAAACATACATACAAAAGCGTTGATTCTTTGAAGTAAATTATGTTTTTATTATACTCTAGAATGAGTTGCAAGGAACATAATATTAGTCAGACGAATTCAGAGTAAGCCATGACACCGACCACACTCACGGTAACCACACCATAAATTTTTACACTTTCATATTTAAAATACGTGTGTGCCATCTTCAAGTGGCATATCAAGTGTTTTGGAGCAATATTATGTATGCTACGACATCTAAATGAATCGGGTTCATCATTATCTTGGTCCTTCAATGTAGATGTTCGTCTCAACTTAGTTGGCTTTAAGGATTAACTGAATTAAAACTCATAAGCAAGAGTAAACCAAGGAAACTTAGCCAAGGTAGTACATTTAGAGAGCTGGGCAAGATAATCCTCACAAAAAAAGTGCGTAGCTTGGCGGCAAATACAGGGCCAATAATCGGATCGGAAAGTAAGTACTAATGATGCATTCGTCCAGTACACCCTGTCAATGCCGATAACAGAGTTCGCAGCTGCAAGACTCATGACTATGGGATATACAATGACTTTTGCCTCATCGAAAATCATTCTCAGATCAAATACTTGCCATCTAGGCCCTGCATGGCTGCAACGACCTCTTCTAAACTACCCATATCTGAAATACAAACATAAAAAATCAGTGTCTAAAGAGAACTTGTTAAGAATATAGTACAGGACGTTTGGATTCTTATTCATAGATTAACATAACACACTTGAGAGCTCATTTTCATATCATCTTTAATTCGGCAAATCATTTTAATTCATCATTCCACGATTTTCGACAAATAAGTTCTCGAAAAATCATGCACACAACATGAGTTTTCAATCATCATCGAGATACATAAATATAAAAAAAATTCACATTGACATTATGTCAAACACCTAAAGTGAAACATATCAAATGCAACGCTTGAGGAAAAGGTATGCAACAAATAATGATATATTTCAAGAATTAGTGCAATGGGTGAAATATTTGACCTTTAGTTAGGATTCACTTCATCATCATAATTCATAAGTATAAATTTGGGCTAGTAATACTTACACACTACACGCGTCGATCTTGAAGTAAAATGGGCAGTTCACTCTATCCTCTTTTGTTCCGAATATGGACGCTAAGTGTTCCTCCATTCTATTATAACACCATTTTCTCTCATTATGTTGCAGGTTGCTGCTAGCCTGATTAGTGGGAGCAAGAGTACCCTAGAACTCGAAGTGTTCTTCCATTCTGAATATCGATACCAAGTAATTATGTTGAAATGTGTTACATAGCACTACAAAATTTTAGGAGATAAAATTCATTGGCCATAATATTCAAATATCACCAATTCTCCACTTATTTCCATAAACCATCAACATAAATAACCAAGCTTGCTCATTATCTTCTATTTTCAGACTTGTGTAGCTGCAATATTACCTGCATAGAAAGTTGCCTAAAACTTATGAATTATTTATTGAGGATCCTTTTGAAAGCCAACTAATTGTGCAAGGTCGGTTAGCGCTAGAAAACTACCAAAGATAGCCGAAGCATATCAAAATACACACCGTATGATTACCTCAAGTTATCAGAATAAGGCGACTCTGGTTACTACTCTAGTCAGGTGATAATTATCACCCCTGATGGAGAACAGAACACCTGATGGAGAAAACATCAATGCATCAATAATAAGAAAACAAACACGCCCTTGTACATGTTATAGTAATTACATGTCTTTTTACATGATTTATGTTCTTATATTGACAGCAAAAGTAACGATCTTATGGTGAACATCCATATCTGAGCATTCCTAATCGCTTCTCCAGTGATTTTAACATGTAAATGCCAAAACGAAGAAAATCAAGAAAAAAGGTCAGTGTCATCATATATACACAGAACATACAGTACGGTTATGGATACATTCACACTAAAACATGGGAATAGGGGATGTTGGGATTCTCGATATATACTTAATCCCATAAGTGACACTCTTCCCTAACTTACAACTAACAAATACAAAAAGTTGACATAAGCCATAGATAATATCACTACCGATCCATTCAACAATTAGTTGTAAAGAAATCAGTAGTAGTTAAGTCATTACAAAAACTATAAATCAATAATAAATAATCACTAAAGAGTATAATTGAAATTGTTGTCGTAATATAATAACGTATAGCTTCCTCATGTTCTGCATGTATATACAATTGCTCTCAATCTTAGCAAATTCTGGCGATGACCACATACAATTTTAGCATGTTTCACAAAGTAAGAAAGAATCAAACAGGTAAGATGCTAAAAATGATATATAAATTTAGCAAGTTGTATTTTAAATCATAATACCAAATCAATTATACAATCATTTGAAAACAAATCCCGGTTTAATAAGAAAATTGAAATCGGTTGAATCAGAAAATTGAAACCGCATATAGAAACCGTTTGAAATTGAAACCTCTCTCTCCGATTTTTGATCTTGGCCATCACCTCAAGAATCCGAGGGTTCTTCACGCAAGTTAGCGCACAACTTATATCCATGAATATCATATACTAAAATAAGGTCAATCATAGGACCCAAATAGTAACAAAAATCCACTTCGTTCAGTGAAACATTCTTTTTAACATTATGTCAAACACATTGACTACAAACACCAAACTCATCAACATAGATTAAATAAACATAGAGTACATCTAATTTGGCATACATCTTAATCTGTATCAAATAAACTACAAAACAAATAAAGAACATCCCATTTTTCTCAGATCATAAATTAAATAAACAAAGACTACCCTTGATTTGGCATACTACAAAAACTAACACTC
Source organism: Sambucus nigra (assembly GCA_949130495.1). Classification (NCBI taxonomy): domain Eukaryota; kingdom Viridiplantae; phylum Streptophyta; class Magnoliopsida; order Dipsacales; family Adoxaceae; genus Sambucus; species Sambucus nigra. Next base: position 541,709,484 of record OX422211.1, on the reverse strand, counting down.
ATCAACATAGATGAACGCACAATAGCAAGATATGATTACACATAAAATGGTAATTAAAATGATAACATAATTTGATAACACATATGATGCTCAAATATTAGATATGATTACAAAACCTATCTAATGCTCAAACATTAAAATGATAACATCCCCCTCCCCGACAATAACACCACTAACACAAATGAAGGTCATAGCTTATTGAATCTCCAAAGTAGTATAGAACTCTGAATCAAAATGGTAATTTTGAATGAATTTTCAAATCTTAATAAAAAGTTATAATAAGAATCTCCAAAGTAGTATACGAAATTGAAAAAGTGATCTTTACATAGCCATACCTAGAGTGAAGATTGGTTGATCTGGTGACCGATGGTGAGAGAAATGCTCTTTGTTGACGAGTTTGAGAAGTTGAAAACATGAAAAGGAAAGAACAATGCTGTTAGATCTAGACAAAACCCTAAATGGATCTCCTTTCCACACATCAAGAACAAAATGCATAAAATCCTAAGCCAAAATCCAAACAGGTATCGTTTGAGATCAAGGGTGATGGCGTGGGAGGGATGAGAGGCGGTTCAAAGGAGGGGGCGGCAGCAAGGGAAACGGGAGAGAGACATGGGTTAGAGAGAGGAAGCTTTTTGTTATAATGCAAGAATATGCGTGTGTGAGGTAGAGAGAAATGAAAAAGCTTTTGGAGAAGCAATTTACGTTTTTACCCTTATTTTTGAATTTTGAAAAATAGGGGGAAATAAATTAGAGTGTGTTAAAAGGGTGGGAAGTCAAATTGTTAAGGGACAAAAAGGGTATTGCAATAAAAAATAATATGATGACATCATGGTGCTATCTTATGACATACATAAGTTTCTTACTTTATTATATATATATATATATATATATATATATATATATATATATATATATATATATATATAGCTTGGAGTTTATGTTTGGAACCATTAGTTTTGTCTACACCATCAAGAAGAGAGTTTGGGTTCTTTTCCTCCCAAAGGGAGTTTGTTTGCGTGTTGCGATGTTCCCACTCGAAGAAAGGCTTCGCGTGAGGGTGACGGTGGACAAGATCCCCATCGGTGGATTTCAAGACCAGGGAGGAGTCCATGGCTATCTACTAGGCGGAGGTGTCTACAAGATGGAGCGTCAAGGCTTGGACAGAGTCAAGTTGTTGGTGTAAGTCTACTGTCTTATAATTGTAATTCCATACTTAGTGGATTTGTTAGGCTAGGGCCGTCCAAGGTTTTTCCCATTTGGGTTTTCCTCGTACATCGTAGTGTAGTGGTTGTGATTTTATTTTATCTTTAAAATCACCTAGAACGCATTCTTAGGATAATCAAAATAAAAATTGCTTTAAATCACACATTTGTTTAAGTTGGTGCTAAATTAGTTTGGGTGTATTTTAGGTTAATTTAATTGAAGTCAAGATAATTTAATTTGATAAAATTTCGTTTGTCCCAAATAGATAAATGAATTAATCTTGTTAGGTAAAATTTCTAGGACTTGGGTTGAATTAATTTGTTTAAGTGAAAATTTATTTGTAATTTAATTTAATGTCACTTTTAGTTTAGTTTAATTTTGATTTCGAAGAAATTAAAATTTCAAGTTTGTGTGTGTTGTGTTGAACCATCCTATTCCGCACTTGGAAATTTAAAATTTTAAATTGGGGACTTACACGTTCTCAAATTGGTATCGGAGAAGGAGTGCTAATTTATTGCGTTAAGGTCCTTATTACGTTTTTATTGAAAAATGGAATTTTTCCCATTTTTTAAATTTCCTGTTTTCGATGGTTCCAATTATGCATATTGGAAAACGCGTATAAAATCGGTACTTAAGTCCATCGACAAAAAGGTTTGGCTATCAGTCGTTAACGGGTTGACCCCACCCACATGTTTGGCAGAAAATGAGTGTGTCCCCAAACCCGTTGAGCGTTGGAGTGAGAACAAACTAAAGTTAGCCAATTTTAATTGACGAGGATTAAATGCCTTGTTTAGTGCGGTTACACCGGATGAATTCCGTCGTATCATGACTTGTGAAACTGCTAAGGAATCTTGAGATATCTTACCACTCACTCACGAGGGAACTAGTGTCGTTAAGGCTTCTAAATGCCAAAGTCCCACCATTCAATTTGAAACCATCAAAATGCATGAAAATTAAACATTTGATGAATTTTACGCTAGACTTTTCGACATAGTTAATTTATCATTTAATTTAGGAGAGAAAATAACCGACGCCCGTGTTGTAAAGAAAATTTTAAGGTCCCTACCTAATAGATTTATCCCTCAAGTGACCATCGTAAATTCTTTACCGACCTTCCACTCTACCAAACTTGAGGAATTAGTAGGTGATTTGCAAACCTATGAACTAGATATGTTCCCCTCCAAAAATGAAAAGAAAATAGATAAGGGCATCGCTTTGAAAGCCCGAAAGAAGGAGAAGCAAGTTGTGGTTGATGAGAGTGATAGTGACTCGGAGGACATGGCTATGTTTACGAGAAAATTTCTTAAATTCAATAAAGATAAGTTTAAAAATGATTATAATAAATTCAAAAAATCTAAACAGGACAAAGCCGAAAAGATTCCTAAAACATATCATGAAAATCTTAATAGGGATGAATCAAATAGGTGTTATTGTTGTGAGGGTTATAGCCATAGGGCGAGAGAGTTCCCCACTAAACTAAGGAGAGAGGGTAAGCAACCAATTTCCTATAATGCCACCCTTAGTGACAGTGATAAGGAAGAGGGATCCGAATCCCCCATTGAGCACAATTTTACCGCATTCATGGCAAGTCTTGTGAGCACCGATAATGATTCTTCCCATAAAGATATACATTTACATGACACTTCCAAGGCCTTTGTTTAAGAATCCAAAAAATATGATGGTTGTGAGAGTGGAGAAAAGAAAGAGAGTGAAAGTGATGAAGAGGTTAATTAGAGTGAACTTCAAATTGCATTTAGTGAATTATATGATGAATCTAAAAGATTAAAAAGAGAAAATTTGAAATTTGAAGCCAGTTTAAGAGAGCGTGCCAAGGTCATTGATGAGAGTACATTAGTGGAAGATGTTAGGACACGTGAGAGAGCTCTTCGAGAGAAGCTTAAATACGTAGAAGGCGAGAGAGATAGTCTTAGTGTCTTGATGGAGTCAATAAAAAAGGAGCTTATCGTGTTTGAAGAGAGGAAGGTTTTGCTAGAGTCTAGAATTTTAGAATTCAAAGAAAAATTGAGAGACTGTAGTGGGGTCAAATTTGATTTGGAATGTAGGTTCGCTAAATTAGACAAAATATTAGGAACCGTTCAAGTAAAAAATGACACTTGTGGTTTAGGCTTCGATTCTTGTAACGATTCCACTAATGAAGCCAAAACCAATGTTTTGAGAGAATCACCTAGGAATGATTCTAAAGGTCAATCCTTAGGTACTAATTTTCGACGTGTCTTTACTTGCTTACATTGTTCTCCAAAAGGCCATCTTAGTAAATTTTTCTTTGATCTTAAAAGAATTTCTAGGAAATCCAAAAATAAGGTAACCGAGGATTTTCACTCTTCACTTGTATGGATCAGACTTGGTCGCTTTACAAAATAGAGTTTATGATTCTCATTTGCTTGCACGTGATACCTCCCATGCTAAATCAAAAGGACAAATGTGTTAGATTTTTTTTCATACTCTAGCTTTTGGTCTTCATATTATATTTTCATGCTAGTTATATACTCATTTGCCACTTTTCTAGTTTATGCTCCATTATTTATTACATGCTAGAATTATGATTTGTGTATATCTTTTGTAATATATTCTTTTCATTTTAGTTTTCATTAAATGAAAAGTACAAAAATATTTTGATTATCAGTTTTATTTTACCTTTATGAGTAATTTAGGCTTAGTGAAAAATACAAATGATTTTTGTTTGTCTTTTGAGTAAATTATTTTTGTTTGGTTAAAATTTTCAAAAACTCAAAAAGATTTTTTTTTTGTATTTTAGTTTGACACACCTTTTGTGGCATATGTTTGTGTTTGAAACCTATCGTTTCGCTCCGATGTGGCTAGAACTTTTGGTTAAAATTTTCAATCTTTAAAATGTTCTTTGTCATGGTTACATGGAGTGGTTTAAGTTTGACTCGCTTAATGGATTCTCTTTTATATGCCTTTTCACACACATGCATGAGCTCTTTTGAAATTTTAACTTCACATGTATATTTGAGCTTTGTGAGGTGTTATCCTACCAATCTAGTCATCAACATATCTTGTGACCCAGAAGGATTTGTGCATGTTAAATCCGTTGCACGTGAGATTTGTGTGATAAAAAAATGATATGTTAATGTGCACGGGGAAGGGCTCCGAAAGGAAAAATTATCCTTCGTGAGTAAGCCACCGTTTGGAATGGACCTAAAAGAAATACGTGGTCCAAAGGCCTAAAAGAAAAATATGGCATTAAAAGAAAAAATAATTTGCCAAGGCCTAATTTGTTTAGTTTGGTATATTCATTCAAAAGTATTATATGTAATATTTTGAAGGATTTCGGATGGTATATCAACGGTTTTGCACAATGTCCTTATTTCCTAGTTGTGCTATCATTGTCATGACTCTATTTATTTGTAGAATCATCAATATGATAGGTTTGTATGCATTTTTCTTATTTCTTCATAGAGTTCACTTTATCTCGTCACATAAGGCTAAATTTTAGTTGATAAAGTTTTGCAATCAAATGAGAACTCCGTGAACATGTTTAAGTGATTGGATTTTAATTCATTGGTATCTTGTTCACACCCTTTCACTTCCATTTCCATATGACACATTTATGCTATAAGAGTGTGGAAACTTATGTTATCTTATTTTGTGTCATTTAGGTGTTTGTATCTATATATGTGTGCTTATGCCTATTTTGAATCTATTGTGTATACACATATATGATATGTTGTTTGCTTTGAGTCTTTGCCATGTTATCTAATCAATTCATGCTTTTAATTCATAATTGGTATCCATCTTGTTGAGAATTTTGGTTGATATCCCATGCTTATGTTAAATACATTTTAGTTGGTATCATTTTTTTCATCGCATCATATGTTGGTATCTATTTACCCTTGTTGTGGATTAGTTACTTTTTATCGTTGCCCATATGCTTTAATGCGCTTATCACTTTATGCACCATCATGTTTTACTTATTTTCTCATATTTTATATCCCTTGTGTAGTTTTAAGTGGGGAGAAATATTATATGCTTTAATTGGGGGAGATATAAGTAATGCTTTAATCTTTATCCTTTGTCTATTTTTGAACAAAAAGGGGAGAAATGGTATCTAAACCTTTAGTTTAAGAGATTATCTTAAGGGGAGTCGCGACCTTCTTAGGTAGATCATATTTGAGAAAGGGGGAGAATTAAGTTAGGGGGAGTATTTATTTAAATTGCATTTAATCTCTTGATATTCCCTTTGCGTTTAATGGTTTTCTTAAATGTGCATGGATTTATTTCTTATGTTAGCGGAATTTATTTAAAGTGGCAAACCACATCCTTGGGTCGTGTCAATAGTGACTGTATTTTTTTTATGTGGGATGTTTTTTCTAGACGAGCTTGACGGCCCATTAGGATTTTTGGTTTGGTTTTGTCCCGGAATAGGCAAAGGAGGAGATTTGTAAGGGCAAATTTCCAATCAAGTCGATTTGTAGTATTGGCTTAATTCCGAACAAAACAATTTGAGTCATAGGATAGAGTGTCATGTGTATCCATCCAAGCCTATGACGATTTTGTTGAAGACGTAGCGGCCAGATTTGCAAAGCTTCATCATTATCGAGTTTCTAGTGCCTCGTTTCTACGTCATCAGGTTGAGGATTCCAATGTCTCCAAAAGGTATGAATGCACATTTATATATGTAGGAGACTTGGAATTTTTTATGGGTGTTATTTTTGTCTAAAATGACTTTTTAATTTTAGAAAATATTTTAGAACTTTGTATAAAGGTGTTTGGGATTAAAAATGAAAAATTAGATTTTCTGAATTTTCATTCGAAGTGTCGTTCGAACGATGTAATTCAAACGACCTGGGAAAGTCGTTCGAACGACCTTGGCGGGAAAGCTAAAATTTTGGAAGTTTTCTTTTTTACTCACTTTCCCACTACTTTTTATTCACTACCTTTTACCACATTGACATAGTGAGGTAACTAGTCACGTGATGATAACTTTTGAGAATTTTAGAGAGAGACAAATTGAGAGAAAAATTCATGAATCAAAAGTTCATGTTTGTGTATTTAATGTGTTTAATTTTTCATCGAATAAATTCTTAAAACACATACACCCATTTAGTTTTGTTTAATCCAAGTATCCACACACACACACACACACACACACACACATATATATATATATATATATATATATATATATATATATATATATATATATATATATATATATATATATATATCTTGCTTGGAGTTTGTGTTTGGTACTATTGGTTTTTCTCTACACCATAAAGAAGAGATTTTGGGTTCTTCTCCATCCAAAAGGAGTTTATTTGCGTGTTGTGGTGTTCCCACTCGAAGAAAGGCTTCGCGTGAGGGTGACGGTGACCAAGATCCCAATCGGTGGATTTCGAGATCGTGGAGGAGTCCATGGTTATCTACTAGGCATAGCTGTTTAAAAGAAGGAGCGTCAAGGCTTGGACGGAGTCAAGTTGTTGGTGTAAGTCTATTGTCTTCTAATTATAATTCCATACTTAGTTGATTTGTTAGGCCAGGTTCGTCCGAGATTTTTCCCATTTGGGTTTTCCTCGTACATCGTTGTGTAGTGGTCGTGATTTTATTTTATCTTGCAAATCACCTAGAACGCATGCTTAGGATAATCAAGATAAAAATTTCTTTAAATCACACATTATTTTAAGTTGGTGCTAAATTAGTTTGAGTGTATTTTAGGTTATTTTAATTCAAGTGAAGACAATTTAATATGATAAAATTTGGTTTGGCCTAAATAGAAAAATGAATTAATCTTGTTACGCAAATTTCTAGGACTTGGGTTTAATTAATTTGTTTAAGTGAAAATGTATATGTTGTTTTATTTAATGTCACTTTTAGTTTAGTTTAATTTTGATTTCGAAGAAATTAAAATTTGAAGTTTGTGTGTGTTGTGTTGAACCATCCTATTTCGCACTTGGAAATTTAAAATTCAAAATTTGGGGGCTTCCGTGCTCTCACACAGGGCCCGTGCGAGCTGTTGGTACCTCTCACGGGGTCGTTCGGGTGCTGTTTTGGATTTTTCCCCTCAAACGCCATATTTTTTAGCCTAAGTCCTGATATTTTCAAATTACTATCATATTCTTAAACAGGGAGTTCGATGAGCACGCGATCAGTTCCTACGAGTAACATTGATCCCGTGTGAGGTGTCGATGCCTCTCACGGAGCCGTTCGAGGGTTGTTTCGGGTTTTTGCCCTCTAACGCCATATTTTTAAGCCTATGTCCTGATATTTTCAAATTATTCTTGTATTCTCAAATCGGGAGTCCCATGATTGTGCGGTCAGTTCCTATGAGTTACATTGGTCCCGTGTGAGGGGTTAATGCATCTCACAGGGCCATTCGGGAGTTATTTCAGGTTTTTGCCGTCTAATGTCTTGTTTTTAAGCCTAAGTCCCAATATTTTAAAATTATCCTCATTTCTCAAATCGGGATTCCCATGATCTAACGATCTATTCCCACGAGTTACATTGGTCCCGTGCGAGGTGTTGGTGCCTCTCATGGGGCCATTCGAAGGCTGTTTCGGGTTTTCACCCACTAACGCTATATTTTTAAGCCTATGTCCTAATATATGCAAATTATCCTTGTATTCTCAAACTAGGAATCCCGTGATCGTGCAGTCTATTCGTACGAGTTATATTGGTTCAGTGTGAGGTGTTGGTACCTCTCACGAGGCCGTTCATATGCTGTTTTGGGTTTTCTCCCACTAACACCATATTTTTAAGCCTAAGTCCCGATATTTTCAAATTATCATCATCTTCAAAAACAGGGAGTCCTGTGAGCACACGGTCAGTTCCTACGAGTTACATTGGTCCTGTGCGAGATGTTGATGCCTCTCATGGGGCTGTTCGGGGGCTGATTCGGGATTTTCCACCCTAGCGCCATGTTTTTAAGCTTAAGTCATGATATTATTAAATTATCCTCATATTCTTAAGCCGAGAGTCCCGTGATCGTGTGACCAGTTCGTACGAGTTACATTGGTCCCATACGAAGTGTCGGTGCCTCTCAAGGGGCCGTTCGGGGGCTGTTTCGGAGTTTCAACCTCTCAAGCCATGTTTTTATGCCTATGTCCAGATATTTTCCAATTATCTTCGCATTCTCAAGTCAGGAGTTCCGTGATTTCGAGGTTAGTTACTACGAGTGTCATTAGTCCCGTGTGAGGAGTCGATGCCCCTTACGGGGCCGTTTGGGGCCTATATATGGGTTTCCCGCTCTAGTGCCATGTTTTTAAGCCAAAGTTTAGATATTTTCCAATTATCATTATATTCTCAAATTAGGATTCTGATGAGCACCCGGTCTATTCGTACAAGTTACATTTGTCCCATGCGAGGTGTCTGTGCCTTTCACGGGGCCCCTTTAGTGGTTATTTTGGGTTTTTATCCTCTAAAGCCACATTTTTAATCCTAAGTCCCGATATTTTCAAATTATTCACATACTCTCAAACTGAGAGTCTCATGATCACGCGATCAATTCCTATGGGTTACATTGGTCCCGTGAGAGGCGTTGGTGGGCCGTTTCGGTGTTGTTTTGGGTTTTTTCCATATAACGCCATGTTTTTAAGCCTATGTCTTGATATTTTAAAATTATCCTTGTATTATCAAATGGTATTTGTGTGATCTCATGGTCAATTCTTACAATTTGTAATGGTCCTGTGCGAGGAGTTGGTGCCTCTTATGGGGCCGTTTGAGGGTAGTTTCATGTTTTCTCCCTCTAACGCCATGTTTTTAAGCCCATGTCCTGATATTTTCAAATTATGCTTGTATTCTCAAATCAGGAGTCCCCTGATTACACGAACAGTTCCTATGAGTTACATTAGTCTCGTGCGAGGTGTTGGTGCCTCTCACAAGGCCGTTTAGGGGCTATTTCGGATTTTCGCCATCTAACGCCATATTTTTAAATCTAAGTCCTAATATTTTAAAATTATCCATGTATTCTCAAATCGGGATTCTCGTGATCATACAGTTAGTTCCTACGAGTTATACTGGTTCCGTGCGAGGTTTTGGTGCCTCTCATGGGGCCATTCAGGGGTTGTTTTGGGCTTTCGCCCTCTAACTCCATGTTTTTAGCCTATGTCCTGATATAGGCAAATTATCCTTATATTCTCAAATCGAGAGTCCCATTATCGCGTGGTCTATTTCTATGAGTTACATTGGTCCCGTGCGAGGTGTTGGTGCCTTTCACGGGGCCGTTTTGGTGCTGTTTTGGGTTTTTACCTTTTAACGCCATGTTTTTAAGACTAAGTCTAGATATTTTCTAAAGACCACCATATTCATAAATAAGGAGTTCGGTGAGCACGATCAGTTCCTACGAGTTACAATGGTCCCGTGTGAGGTGTTGGTGCCACTCATAGGGCCGTTCGGGGGCTAATTCGGGTTTTTTCCGTCTAACGCCATGTTTTTAAGCCTAAGTCCTGATATTTTAAAATTATCCTCGTATTCTCAAATGAGAATTAACGTGATCACATGGTTAGTTCCTACGAGTTACATTAGTCCTGTACTAGGTTCTGGTACCTCTCGTGGGGCCATTCGAGGGCTGTTTTGGGTTTCCACCATTTTGGGTTTTCGCCCTCTAACGCCATATTTTTAGTCCTATGTCTTGATATAACCAAATTATCCTTGTATTCTAAAATTGGGAGTCCCATGATCACATGTTTATTTTTATACTTTACATTGGTCCTGTGCGAGGAGGTGGTACCTCTCACTGGTCGTTCGGGTACTATTTTGGGTTTTTACCCTCTAATGCCATAATTTGAAGCCTAAGTCCTGATATTTTCAAATTATCCTCATATTCTCAAATTGGGAGCCTTGCGATTGCGTGGTCAGTTCCTATGAGTTATATTAGTCCCGTACAGGGTGTTGGTGCCTCTCACAGGGCCGTTCGGGGTCTGTTTCGAGTATTCTCCATCTAATGCCATTTTTTAAGCCAATGTCCTAATATTTTTAAATCATTGTCCTATTCTCAAACTGGGAGTTCCATGATCGTGAGGTGAGTTACTACGAGTTTCATTGATCCCTTGTGAGGTCTCGGTGCCCCTTACGAGGCCATTTGGGGGCTATATATGGGTTTCCCACTCTAGCACAATGTTTTTAAGCCAAATTTTAGATATTTTCAAATTATCAATCTATTCTCAAACCAGAAATCCGGTGAGCACGCGACTAGGGGTGGTAAACGGACGGATACAGATCGGATACCATGTTTTCCATATCCGTATCTGCTATCTGAATATACTATCCATATCCGTATCCGTATCTGCCGGGATAGTTAAAACAACTATCCATATCCGTATCCGCTCGGATACCTCGGATTCGGATAATATCCGTATTCGTTTACATTATTTAGCCATCGCAAAAAATAACTATTAAAATATCCAATTCAATCCAAATAAATATATAACAAAATTACTGCCTCCTAACATTAACAATTATGGATTCCATAATAATAGTATCAATCCATAATGATAATATGGCTTAAAGCCATCCATATAAGCTTAAAGCCATTCAAAGAAAGATAGCAGTCACATTCCATGATAGTAGAAATAAATATGCACCTTTTAGATTAAATCAAATTTATTGAGAATGATAACCTCATGGACCTTTTGTTTTCAAAACATACTGATATATTTATTTTAATAAGTATATATTTTTATTTTGTATATAATATACCTGTTGTTAACTTCAGTTCTCATCACAATCAAAACCATCTCTTTACTTTTCTGTTTCTCTCTTACATTCTATTATGTTTCTCTCTTATATTCTTTTCTGTTTCTCTCTTACATTTATTTATAATTAAGGAAACTAATGAACAACCACATGGGGGTTTCCTTTCTCTTGTTTTATATGAAAGAGAAATGAAATGAAGTTAGTTTTTTTTTTGTTTTCAGTGGAGTATATGTTCTTAAGTGGGTGTATGCTATGTGTGATAGGGTGTATTGTAACTTTAGTATAATTCCATGATAATATTCCCAATAAAATAATAATACATGACATTTTATAACATACCCAATAAAATAATAACTTTAGGGCGTTTTTGTTTTGAGTGGAGTATATCTTTATTTTGTTTTAGGTAATAAACGATTAAGTTTTTTTTAATATTGTTTTATTAGTAATACTAATACTAATATTATTAATAATATTTTTAAACATATGTTTGACGGATACAGATATCCGATAAAACGAATATCCGATAAAATGGATACTCCGCATCGGATACGGATTATCCGTTTCGAATACTAGTACTATCTGTATCCGTATCTGTTTTCTCGGATATTTTTCTAGAGTATCCATATTCGTATCCGTTTCCATATTTTCGGATAAATATCCACAAATTAGGATTCGGATATCGAACGGATGTGGATTTTCGAATATTCGTTTACAGCCCTACACGCGACATATTTGTACGAGTTACATTGGCCCCGTGTGAGCGTCAGTGCCTCTCACGGGGCCCTTTGGGGGCTTTTTGAATTTTTTCCCTCTAACCCCAGGTTTAAAGCCTAAGTCCTAACATTTTTAAATTATCCACATATTCTCAAACAGAGAGTACAGTGATCACGCGGTTAGTTCTTACGAGTTACATTGATCCTGTACGAGGTGTTGGTGCCTCTCACGGGGCCGTTGGGGTGCCATTTCGAGTTTTCGCCATTTAATGCCATGTTTTTAAGTCTAAGTCTTGATAATTTAAAATTATCCACATATTATCAAATTGGAATTCTTATGATCGCACGGTCAGTTCCTACGAGTTATATTAGTCCCGTGTGAGGTGTTGGTGCTTCTCCTGGGGCCGTTCGAGGGTTGTTTTGAGTTTTCGCCCTCTAACGCCATGTTTTTAAGCCTAAGTCCTGATATTTTAAAATTATAATTGTATTATCAAACTGGGATTCCTGTGATCTCACGGTCAGTTTCCATAAGTTACATTGGCCCGGGCGAGATTTTTGTGCCTTTCATGGGGCCATTCGAGAATTATTTAAGGTTTTTGCCCTTTAACACCATGTTTTTAACCATATTTCCTGATATATACAAATTATCATCTTATTTATAAATTGAGAGCCCCATGATTGGGTGTTCTGTTTGTATGAGTAACATTGGTTCGTGCGAGTTGTTGGTGCCTCTTGCGGGGCCGTTTGGGTGTTGTTTTGAGTTTCTACCCTCTAACGCCATGTTTTTAAGGCTAAGTCCTGATATTTTCAAATGATCATCATATTATTAAATAAGGAGTTTGGTGAGCACGCGGTCAGTTACTATGGGTTACATTAGTCCCGTGCGAGGTGTCGGTGCCTTTCACGAGGTCATTCGGGGGCTGTTTCGAGTTTTCACTCTCTAACACCACGTTTTTAAGACTATATACTGATATTTTTCAAATTATGCTTGTATTCTTAAATTGAGAGTCCCATGATCATGCGGTTAGTTCCTAAGAGTTACATTAGTCCCTTATAAGGTGTAGGTGCCTCTCACAGGGCCTTTAGGGAGCTATTTCTGGTTTTTACCATCTAACGCCATATTTTTAAGCCTAAGTCCTGATATTTTAAAATTATCCTCGTATTCTCAAATTAGGATTCCCATGATCGCACGGTCAGTTCCTACAAGTTACATTAGTCCCGTGCGACGTGTTGGTGCCTCTCATGGGACGGTTCGAGGGTTGTTTCGAGTTTTCACCCTCTTACGCCATGTTTTTGAAGCCCATGTCCTGATATATGAAAATTATTCTTGTATTCTCAAATTGGGATTCCTGTGTTCACGTGGTCTATTCGTACGAGTTTCATTGGTCTCGTGCGAGGGGTCAGTGCCTCTCATGGGACCGTACGGGTGCTGTTTTGGGTTTTCTCCCTCAAACGCCATGTTTTTAAGCTTAAGTCTTGATATTTTCAAATTATCGTCATATTCTAAAATGGGGAGTCTAGTGAGCGTGCGATTAGTTTCTACGAGTTACATAGGTCCCGTGCAAGGTGTAAGTGCCTCTCACGGGGCCGTTCGAGGGTTGTTTTTGAGTTTCCCCATCTAGCGCTATGTTTTTAAGCCTAAGTCCTAATATTTTCAAATTATCCTCATATTCTCAAGGTGGGAGTCCCCTAATTATGTGGTCAGTTCGTACGAGTTACATTGGTCCCGTACGAGGTGTCGGTGCCTCTCATGGGGTTGTTTTGGGCCTATTTTGGGTTTTCGCCATCTAACATTATGTTTTTTAGCCTAAGTCTTGATATTTTCAAAATATCCTCATATTATTAAATCGAGAGTCCTATGATCACGCAGTCAGTTCTTAAGAGTTACATTGGTCCCGTGCGAGGTGTTAGTACCTCTCAAGAGCCACTAGGGCTATTTCAAGTTTTTTCCATTTAAAGCCATGTTTTTAAGCTTAAGTCTTGATATGTTCAAATTATCTTCGTATTCTTAGAGAGAGTATCCTGTGATTGCACGGTCAGTTCCTACGAGTTACATTTGTCCCGTGCGAGGTGTTGGTGCCTCTCAGAGGGTCGTTCGGGGACTATTTCGGGTTTTCACCGTCTAACGCCATGTTTTTAAGCCAAGTCCTGATATTTTAAAGCTATCATCATATTCTCAAATCGTGATTCTCATGATCCGTCGTTCAGTTCCTACGAGCTACAATGGTCTCGTGTGAGGTGTTGGTGCCTCTCATGGGGCCCTTCAATGGTTGTTTCGGGTTTTCACCCTGTAACGCCTTATGTTTAAGCCTATGTGCTGATATATACAAATTATCCTCATATTCTCAAATTTGGAGTCCGATGATCGCGCGGTCTATTCGTAGAGTAAGATTGGTCCCGTCCGAGGGGTTGGTGCCTCTCATGGGGCCGTTCGGGGGGCTATTTTGGGTTTTCTCCCTCTAATGCCGTATTTTTAAACCTAAATCCTGATATTTTCAAATTATCATTGTATTATGAAATAGGGAGTCCGATGAGCACAAGGTCAGTTCTTATGAGTTACTTTGGTCCCGTGTGAGGTGTTGATGCCTCTCACGGTGTTATTCGGGGGCTATTTCGGGGTTTCCCCCCTCTAGCACCATGTTTTTAAGCCCAACTCCTAATATTTTCAAATTATACTCATATTCTTAAGATGGGAGTCCCCAAATTTCCCGATCAGTTCGTAGGAGTTACATTGGTCTCGTGCGAGGTGTCGGTGCCTTTATGGGGTTATTTAGGGTTTGTTTCGGATTTTCTCCCTTTAACACCATTTTTTAAGCCTAAGTCCTGATATGTTCAAATTTTCCTCGTATTCTCAAACCAGGAGTCCTGTGATCGTGCCTTCAGTTCCTTTGGGTTACATTGGTCCCGTGCGATGTGTTGGTGCCTCTCACGGGCCGTTCGGATGGTGAAAACCCGAACAGATCGCGATGTGTTGGTTTTCACCATCCAAATTTTGGGTTTTCACCATCCAACGCCATGTTTTTAATCCTAAGTCCTGATATTTTCAAATTATCATTGTATTCTCAAATCGAGAGTTCCATGATAATGCAATCAGTTCCGACGAGTTACATTGGTCTCGTGCGAGGTTTCGATGCCCCTTACGAGGCTGTTTGGATGTTATTACTAGGTTTCCCACTCTAGCGCCATGTTTTTTATGCCAAAGTCTAGATATTTTCAATTTTCTTCGTATACTCAAACCTAAAGTTCGGTGAGCACGCGTTCAGTTTATATGAGTTACATTGGTCCCGTGCTAGGTGCAGTGCCTCTCACGGGGCCGTTCGGGTTTTCTCCCTCTAATGCCATGTTTTTAAGCCCAATTCCTGATATTTTCAAATTATCCTCGTATTTTCAAATCGGGAGTCCCATGATCACGCGGCCAGTTCCTATGTGTTACATTGGTCCCGTGCGAGATGTTGGTGCCTCTCACATGACTGTTCAGGGGATGTTTTGGGTTTTCGTCATCTAATGCCATGTTTTTAAGCCTAAGTCTTGATATTTTTAAATTATCCTCGTATTCTCAAATTAAGATTCATGTGATCGCATGGTCAGTTCTTATGAGTTACATTGGTCCCGTGCGAGGTGTTGGTGCCTCTCGTGTAGCCATTTGGGGGATGTTTCGAGTTTTGGCCCTCTAACGCCACGTTTTTAAGCCTAAGTCCTAATATATGAAAGTTATTCTTATATTCTCAAACCGGGAGTCCTGTGATCACACGATCTGTTCGTACGAGTTATATTGGTCTCGTGCGATGTGTTAGTCCACTCACGGGGTTGTTCGGGTGCTATTTCGAGCTTTCCCTATAATGCCATGCTTTTAATCCTAAGTTCTGATATTTTCAAATTATCATCGTATTCTTAAACAGGGAGTCCCGTGATCGTGTGGTCACTTCCTACGGGTTACACTGATCCCGTTCGAGGTGTTGGTGCCTCTAATAGGACCGTTTGGGAGTTGTCTCAGGTTTTTGCCTTCTAATGCCATGTTTTTAAGCCTATGTCTTAAAAACCTGGATTTTCTAGTTTCACTGGAATTAGATTTATAGATTTGTTCTAAGTGTACCTATTTGTTGTTTTTACGGATTCATATGTTAGATTTAGTGCTTAAACAGTCAATCAAAGATTCTTGGGAGCCTCAAACAACTCGCATCCTTCTTTTTATATTGTTCTATGATCAAATTGATCAAGGTATAAATCAGTTCCTCTTGAACCAGTTCAAATTATTTAATACACATAAATAATGCAAAAGGTTTCTCTATTCACTCTAAAAACTTAATAACCCAAAATGTTTCCCTATCCATCTACTGTATTATAAATTGGAAATATATAAAATATAAATAATATATATAGTTGTTGCTTGCTATATATAGAAGCTATAGCAGCTACAGCTATATACAACTGCTATATATAGCTACGATATATAACAACTGCTGCTATATAACAACTGCTGCTATATATAAATGCTGCTAGATATAGATGCTGCTATATATAGCCATATATAGTTGGTACTATATATAGCCATATATAGTTGGTACTATATATAGCTGACATATATAGTTGCCGCAGCCGATGCAATCTTTTTTTATGTGGATTTTTTATTGTCACAAAATCCAAGTGACTTCCAAGTTACAAAAAAGATGAAAATTTACGCAATTTGATATCAATTATGAGTATATTGTTTTCAAATAGGGAGTCTAATGATCATGCAGTCGGTTCCTATGAGTTAGATTCGTCCCATGCAAGGTGTCGGTGCCTCTCACGGGGCTGTTTCGGGGTGTCGCCCTCTAATGTCGTGTTTTTAAGCCTAAGTCTAGATATTTTCAAATTATCATCGTATTCTCGAACTGGGAGTCCGATGGCTACACGGTCAGTTCCTACGAGTTACATTTGTCCCGTGCGACGTGTTGGTACCTTTCACGGGGCCATTTGCAGGATGTTTTGGGGTTTCCCCCTCTAGTGCCAAGTTTTTAAGCCTAAGTCCAGACATTTTTAAATTATCATCGTATTCTCAAACCGGGAGTTCGGTGACCACGCGATTAGTTCCTACGACTTACATTTGTCTCGTATGAGGAGTCGATGCCTCTCACAAGTCCGTTTGGGGGCTATTTTGGGGTGTCTCTCTCTAACACCGTATTTTTAAGCCTAAGTCTAGATATTTTCAAATTATTTTCGTATTTTCAAACCGAGAGTCTGGTGATCATGCAGTCGGTTTCTACGAGTTACATTGGTCTCGTGTAAGGTGTCGGTGCCTCTCACGGGGTCGTTTGGGGGATGTTTCGAGTTTCTACCCTGTAACGCCATATTTTTAAGCTTAAGTCTAGACATTTTCAAGTTATCGTCGTATTCTCAAATCGGGTGTCTAAAATTTTTTCAACATATTATCCAATAATCAAATGAATAATTATCCCGTACTCCTTCTAATTATCCCATACTCCTTCTAACATACTATGCAACAACTATCCATCAACAAGCTAACAACCAATAATTATCTAACAACCAAACCAAACAAAACCAATAATTACCCCATACTCCTTCTATCATCTAAAAGATTTAATAGATAATGCATATCAATTATATAGCTACTTTAGTTAAAGTAAAGAGTACCTGGTATGTAATGAAGAACTGATATTCAATTGGTTAAATCTGCAATACATAAACAATGTTTAATGAAGAACTGGTACGTAAAATTAAATAAAGTACTTCACAAAACAACTGAAGAATTAGATCTGCTGCCTAAAATATGTCGCAGATTTACATATATCGCAGATTTATTCCCCCATTTTAACTCTGTAATTCGAACAAACATGATCAACCTTCTACCTATAATATGTAAAGAAAAGTACACAAAGGCAAAGGAAAACAAAAATGTATAATATCAACCTGATGCCTATAATATCAATGAAGTTGTGATTGTTTTAGTCCATTTTAAGGCTTTAAAATTCATATCCTAACAAGTTGATCACAACAAATCTCAAACTAAAATAGAATTGTATGAAATCATCACAATTATGGCATACATGTTAAGTTAAAATATGAATGAATGGAATCAAGTTTCATTTGTTCCATGTCAAGTTACAGCCTCCTAATATCTTGACGAAAAAAAATGCACATTAATCGCAAGATATGCGATATACTTTTTCATCTATTAGGAAAATCAAGAACATACCCAATAAATTTAATAACATGCACACTTATCGACACAATCGTAACAAATTTACCAATATTTGCAGAAACACCTACAAATAAGATTGATAATTATATAACTACTTTAGTTAAAGTAAATAGTACCTAGTAGGATACAAATAAGATTGACAAGGATAAACATTCATAAAAGTAACTAAACATTCATACATAAAAATAAAGTGTTAATATATTGTCAATATCATATTGTGGGTACCCATAATTTAGTGCTATAGGCCTGGACGAGTAGCCCAGCCCTAGCGGCCCAAAGTCCAGGAACCTCATCTTTGGTATTGATCCAATTTCCCCACGATCCCATGAAGGGAAGTTATAGGGGAGCACGATCCCATAAAGGGAAGTTATAGGGAAGATGGCTAATATGGAGGAACCCATCATCTCCACCAACTAACATACACATATATAAATTAAACCCTAGGTCCGAGGCAAAGGACAAGTTGTATTCTCTGTACTCACTCTCCAGAATATTGAGAAATAATACTGACTGCACCACCGTGGACGTAGGCACATCTTTGCTGAACCACGTACATCCGTTGTTGTGTGATTGGCGTTTTATTTCCTTTGTTCTTTCTTGGTCATTACTTCTCTCATATTTATTTGTGTTGCACAATCATTGTCTCCACAATTAGCGCCGTCTGTGGGAAACGTTCATCTTTCCCTGAGAAGAGCCCACGCCAAGAAAAGAATCTAAGATGTCTGGTCACAGCAGCAACACTCCTCAAGCAGGAGATATTCAAGAGCCACCTGCTCCTCGCAGGATTAGGTCTGAAGTTCGATGTTCAGATTGTGGGGCTCGCATGGAAAGGCCAGCCTCAGAAGAAAGTCAAGGACCGGCAAGGTCCATGCAGATATCCAGATTGATTGATGCATACGAGGCAAGGCTCCATGAGCAGAGGGAGTGTTCTCGCAGATACGAGGCTGAGAATGCTCGCTTGAAAAGAAGACTGGAAAGACTGGAGAAGGAACTACGTCCTGATACCAGGAGACACCCCTATCGCACTCCTAGCCCTCAGGCGAGCAAATCTCGCAGCCGAGGAAGGAGCCCTAGGCGGGAATATCAAGGGATCGAAGGTGGCGACTCCGACGACGACCTCCGCGAACAACTAAGAAGAGCTCGCCGCTACTAGAGCCCTGCTCGCAGTGACGAAAACATACGGAACCTAGTCCGCAGAGAAATGGACCAACATCCAGCTCACCACGGCACCAGGTCGACCAGAGAACTCGCCAGGAGAGCCCTCAAGACCGAGATGAAGTCACCCTTCACGAGGGAAATTGAAGAAGAAGAGGCTCCCAAGAAATTTGCCATTCCAAGGTTCAAGATTTACGACGGGAAGACTGATCCCATTGATCATGTCAGGCAGTACCGGCAGGCCATGACCCTGTGGAATCACCGGGATGCACTGATGTGCCGTATTTTCCCCTCGAGCCTCCATGACGTGGCCTAAAAATGGTTCAAAAAACTCCCTCACCGATCCATCAGAAATTTCAAATCCCTGGTCGAGCTCTTTACGACCCGATTCATCACCAACAGCTCCCATCCCAAAAGGATGGATGCTCTATTAACCATGAAGAAAACGCCTCAAGAAACGCTCCGAGACTATGCGAAGAGGTACTGGGAGTTATTCAAAGAAATCGAGGACTGCGCGAAAGAGGTGGCAGTGGCTTCCTTCAAAATTGGGTTACCTAGTTCCTCCCTCCTTTACTAGTCCTTGACGAAGAAGGAAGCTATGACCATTGACGACCTGATGGCCCGGATTGAGAAATACACAAAGGTGGAAGATGTCACACGCCTTAATGTAGGAGAAAACGGTCGAGCCAAGCTCACTACCAAGGTAAGTGAGAAAGTTGAGAACCAGAAGAAAGGAGGAAAGAGTGGGGGAAAGAACGGCTCCCGAAACGGAGGGAACCCTGACGTAACAAAATTGTTCCAGGCGGTCAACACCGTCTTCAAAGAGCCAATTTACAAAATTCTCGCGAAGATCAAGGATGAGCCGTTCGTCAAATGGCCCCGGAAAATGGGAGGAGACCCCTCGAAAAGAAACAATGCATTAAGATGCGCTTTACACAAAGAGGGAGGGCATAAGACCGAGAACTGCAAGGCTCTTAAGTCCCACCTCGAGGAGTTGGCCTAGTTTGGGCATCTGAATGACTTTGTGGAGAAGAAGGTAGAGAAAGTGGCTGCCCACAGAGAGGCAAAACCCGACAACGTGCTGGAGGATGATGCCGGACATGAATTCACAGTAATCCATAGAGTATCTGACCTAAGCAAATACAAGGGAACTCAGCTCGAATGGAGGTAAAGAAACTGACAGCGGTAATGCAAGCTTTTCAGATTGATCCAGCAAAATCGCATATGGGAAAATGTCGGTGAGCAGAGGACATCAACTACAACAAGCATATTGTTTTCACGGATGAAGACCTAGTGGGAGTAAGGACCCCACATCATGATGCCTTGGTCATTACACTCAGGATAGCCAACTTTGACATCGACAGGTTGCTCGTCGATCAAGGAAGCTCATCCTAAGTAATGTACCTCGACCTGTTCAGGAAATTGAAGTTGAGCGTCGCCGACCTAAAGGGAGCTACTGTCCCTCTGGTCGTCTTCGCTAGAAAAATGACCATTCCCCTGGGCAAAATAGTACTGCCAGTGCGCGCTGGAAATGTTTCCAAGATGATCGAGTTTTTGGTGGTCGACATTGATTCACCGTATCAGACCATCCTCGGCAGGGGGTGGCTTCATGCGATGAAGGAAGTCTCCTCGACCTACCATGAGAAGCTCAAATATGTTACCGAGCGAGGAGTAATGGAGATACACGGCGACAAGGCGGTGGCAAGGAAGTGCTTCATAGCGGCCATCCGACCAAAGCCAGAGAAAAAGGCTGATCAACCCAGTGAGAAAGTGGAGGAAGGAACAATTCCTTCCAAATAGCAATTAAAATACGGAAGGCCTGGAGTAGAAGAGACTAGGCTCCTCCCCTCCGAGCGTGTCGTCGAGGACCTGGTAGAAGTGGCGGCTAGGGAAGGCGACAATAGCAGAGTCTTCCTGATCGGAGTGTCACTCACCGACCAAGAGCAAAAGGAATTCTCAACCTTACTCAGAAGCAACATAGATGTTTTCTCTTGGGAACCTTATGAGCTGCCAAAAATCGATCCCAATATGGTCTATCACCAGTTGTACATCGATCCCACATTCAAGCCGATAATGCAGAAGGCACGGCGAACTGCTCCCGAGAAGGCCAAAGCAATAGAAAAAGAAGTCGAAAAACTGCTGGATGCAAGATCCATACGGGAAGTGCAATTCCCCAAATGGTTATCCAACCCAGTGGTAGTCCCAAAAAGCAACGAAAAGTATAGAGTTTGCATAGACTTCACTGACCTCAACAAAGCCTGCCCCAAGGATAGCTTCCCTCTACCAAAAATAGACCAACTAGTAGACGCCACCGCAGCTCACGAACGAATGAGTTTCCAGGACGCATACTCGGGATATCACCAAATTCCCTTGTATGCCCCCAGATCAGGACAAAACGGCATTTATCACGATGGTTGGTTTATATTATTACAAGGTCATGCCTTTCAGGCTCAAAAATGCAGGGGCAACCTATCAGCGGCTAGTTACTAAAATGTTCAAGAATGAAATGGGAGACACGATGGAGGTCTACATCGACGACATGCTCGTCAAGATCAAGGAGAAGGAGAATCACCTCTCGAACCTGTCAAGTACCTTCGAAATCCTCAAGAAGTACCGAATGAAACTTAATGCGAGCAAGTGTTCCTTCGGTGTCCAGTCAGGGAATTTTCTTGGGTATTTGGTCAGCAAGCGAGGCATAGAGGCTAATCCGGACCAGATTGATGCAATCAACAGAGTGTAACCTCCTCGCACAATCCGGGATGTACAGAAGCTCACTGGAATGCTCGCTGCTCTGAATCATTTCATTTCTAAATCCTCCGAGAGATACAAGCCTTTCTTCCAACTCTTAAAGGGCAGCAAAACGATAGAGTGGAGCCCAGATTGCTCGCGAGCATTGGACGAGCTCAAGTCCTACCTAAGCACTCCACCACTACTTGTCATACCACAACAAATGGACTCTTTGTACCTCTACCTCTCTGTATCCAGTCATACTGTCAGCTCGGCGCTAATGTGCGAAGTTACAGGAATCCAACATCCCGTCTATTACGCGAGCAAAACCTTATTAGATGCCGAGCAGTGCTACCTACCATTGGAAAACCTCGCATTCATCCTAGTAATAGCCTCGAGAAAGCTGAAGCATTACTTTGAAGTTCATACGATCATCGTCCTTACATCACACCCCCTCAAGGTTGTCCTAAGGAAGGCGGATCAATCAGGCAGACTGTCTAAATGGTCAGTCGAGCTCAATCGGTTTGACATCCAATTTCAACCAAGGACAGCTATCAAGGGTCAAATCCTCGCTGATTTCATAGCTAAGTTCACAGGCGAAGAACCCTCCGACCAGCCTAAGCCAACAGAGCAAAACAACCAAGCTACAGTGGAAAGCTGGAAACTATTCGTTGATGGAGCCTCCAACTCAAAGGGGGCAAGGGTAGGAATTGTTCTCATCGCTCCAGAAAACACAGTCCTTGAGCAAGGAATCAGGCTGGGATTTACAGCCTCCAACAACGAAGCAGAATACGAAGCCCTAATAGCAGGTCTCCAAAAAGCGCAAACTCTGGGAGCAAAGCGTTTGCAGGTATTCGGCGATTAACAACTAGTTTCCAACCAGATAAGTGGAGACTATAACGCAAAGGATGAAAGAATGGAAGCCTACCTCTCCTTGGTGAAAAACTTGATGATGACCTTTGAAGAGATCAACATCCAGCAGTTTCCCAGGGGAAAAACAGCCACGCTGATGCGTTAGCAGCCCTGAGTTCGGCAGTTGATTCTAGCCTTAAAAGGGTTATCCCTATCGATTTCCTCAGTAGCCTAAGCATTTACCCCAACTGCGAGCTGCCAAATGAGAAACCAATACTCCAATTGGAATCAACCCCCAGCTGGATAGACCCTTTGAAGGACTATTTAAAGGACGGAACGCTTCCAGAGGACAAGAGAACTTCCCACCAGATAAGAGTCAAAGCTGCTCGCTTTCACTTATCCCTAGGAGGTGACTTATATAAAAGATCTTTCTCCGGTACCTACCTTAGATGCGTCCACCAAGGCGATGTCAACGCAGTGCTTCACGAGCTTCACGAAGGAATCTGTGGAAGTCATGTCGGAGGAAGGTCTCTAACCTTCCGAGAAATGAAGGAAGGCTATTGGTGGCCATACATGCAAAAGGACTCCGCAGTATATGTCCGCAAATGCCTGAAATGCCAACTTCACGCTCCTATGGTCAACCAGCCCACCAGCGAATTAAAATCCCTGACCATCCCCTGGCCTTTCGCCCAATGGGGAATGGACATCGTGGGACCACTGCCCACTGCTACCTACAATCGCAAATACCTGTTGGTTGCAACTGACTACTTTACCAAGTGGATCGAGGCAGAACCACTGGCAAACATCCGAGATGTTGACATGATAAGGTTCGTATGGAGGAATATAATCACTCGATTCGGAATCCCTAGAACCATCATCACTGATAATGGAACACAGTTCGAGAGTGGCCCTTTTCAGGACTTCTGCAATGAACACGGGATCAGGCACCACTTCAGCTCGGCGGCCTACCCTCAAAGAAATGGACAAGCTGAAGCTTCTAACAAAACATTGATCGCTGGATTGAAGAAGCGGTTAGAGAGAGCCAAAGGCGCATGGGCAACCGAGCTATCGCATATCATATGGGCATACAAAACAACTCCTAGGTGAGCAACAGGAGAAACACCATTCTCACTAACATATGGTATGGAGGCAATCATCCCACTAGAGGCAGGATTGCCAACAATGAGATCCGACCTTGTCGAACAAGGCCAGAACGATGAGGCTTTGCTCGGTGAACTCGACTTAGCCGACTAGCGCAGGGAACTTGCCCTAGTGAAACTAGCGAGCTATCAGCAACAGCTCGTGAAGCACTACAGCAAAAGGGTCAACCCGAGGAGATTCAGAGTTGGGGACTATGTTCTAAGAAAGGTCCTGGGCAACACAGTGAAGCCATCCGACTGTAAGCTGGGCCCAAACTGGGAAGGACCTTATAAGATAATTAAAGACGACCTGCAAGGTGCCTATCATTTGGAAACGATGGAGGGCAGGGAGATACCACGAGCATGGAACGCAGCTAATCTCAAGAAATTCTATTTTTTGGAATTCTATTATTAAATCTTTTATTGTATTCGTTATGTGAAAGGACAGTTCATTTCCCATTTCACTAATGAAAATCTCTTAGTTGATCACTCTCTAATTAGTAACAGTTATATTTTATTACACATCCCTTCCAAGTCACAGGCATAATGGTCGACATAGCAGGGGAACACCCCTCCTCAGGTCATCATCATGAAGCACGACAGACCTCTTAGCATTGCCCCTGGCAATATATGAAGCCTTACAGAGTATTCTTAGGAATCAAACCTACTTTGGTTAAACAAAATCCTGATCGGATGAAGACATCCAATACCAGGTGTGTCCTCGTCAATTGCCCTACTTAGGCCTAAGGGAGTGTGACGACACAACCTAAAAGGTAAAGTGAGGGCACAATGGTATTCTTGCATTATACTGGACTGGGGGCACACTCGCATGACAAAATAAAAAAGATTATGAAGCAGCGAAAATATTAAAAGATTGGATGAGCACGTTTAGTTGGCCAAATTGCCCAAAACGCGAACTTTTCATTAATCCTTTATATTTATAAACAATGATAATACATGTTTAGTCGGCGAAGCTCGCCCAAAGCATTTACATTATCAAAAAGAAAAAGAATAACAAAATCTCAAGGAGGTGGAAGCCTCCGAGCAAGATAATCAGCAACTTTAGCTCTTCTTCCATCATCAGGAGCGGGGGCTAGCTCTTCCATGACCTCATTTGCGTCCAACTCCAATAGATTCCTGGGAATAGCATCAATGGGGATCCATCGATCATCCCTCCTGAATGGATTGGGCATCAGAGTAGAGGAGGACATCTCGTGTCGATACCATAACACCGAGTTCCTCGGAACCTGTAGCTCTCTCAGGGCACTCAACCACCCTCTGATGAAAGAAAGTTCTTCAAACTCTGATAGTCTCGTGGGAGCATCCAACCAGCCCTGATCGTAGCCATCAGACCACACTTGGCGAGGGCCCTTCTTGAATAGATGCCGCAGTCGGGAAACGTCCCTCTGGAGCCCAGCAGCAATTACATAAGCTCACCGAACATCGCCGCGCAGCTCCCCCATCTCCCTATCACGCTGTTCGACGGCTTCCCTGTTCCTACCCCTGGCACTCCTGCCAGCATGCGGGAGGGGAGGCCGAGCAGCTCGCGACGAAGAAGAGCCTTGCAGGACTGCCGAAACGGTGCTCGACGAATGCTCCTTAAGCTTTAGGACCTCCCTCCTCAAGTCTTCATTCTCCTGCTGCAGGAACTCCCCAACCTGGTTAATCTCGGTGGCCTCCAGTAACTTTTCTCTCAGTGCATTGACTTCTTCTTGTACTGAGGCACCGATTTCTTCCATCTCCTGGAGCCTATCCTTCAGCTTGGCCACCAGCTCGGACTGATCCTTATATTTTTGGTTCCTTGACTTAGCAAACTTGCAAAGTCTAGCAAAGGCCTGGCGAACAGCAGGGCTTGCATTAGGACCAAGAGTCCTACCTAGTTGGGAGGTAACAGGAATATAGTTATCAACATCAACCAACTACAAGTAAAAGAAAGAAAGAGGAGAGAAAGAGATCAGCATAAACAAAAATGAAGTCTTTTCATTAATAAGGAACGAGGTTACATCAGATTGAAAAAGAAAAAATTACAAAGCAGCCCTATCAATTAGCAACCTCGGGTGGCCCAGAGGTGGATGGTCTCTTGTCCTTATTAGCATCAGCAAGGGCATTACCCTCTGCAGGGGTGTCCTCTGTCCTCTCAACTAAGGGAGCGTCAACAGGAGTCGCCTGAGAGATAGGATCAGTTCCTTCAGCAGTTGGGGCAGGGTCGTCATCTACGACTGGCTTCGGCCCTGGATCTGCTCGTCAAAGAGTGGGGATACAACGTCCACCCCAGCAGCCACGAGGGCCTTATTCCACCCTTTCTTGAAGTTCAGACGGCTGATATAACCTATCTGAACTTCAGCGTCCTCGTACGCAATAGCCCAGCCAAAGTTGTACGAGTCCTCCTTAAGGGTGGCTGCCTGGGCTTTCTCCACCTCCAGTTGCTCGGCCAGAACCCTGTTCTTCTCTGCAAGGTCCAGCTTGCTCGTGCACACAAAATCATAAGCCTTCCTCAGCTCGCCCAGCTCCCTGATCGCATCATCTCTCTCGCGAGCAGAATTGACAAGGGACAGGTCAGATGAAACTCGAGCTGCATCAGCAGCCTTCAAGTCGGCCTCAAGCTGAGAGCCCCTGCCTTCCAGAGCAGATTTTTGATGTTCCAGCTCATCATTCCTCCTCACCAGCTCGTCGCGAGAGCGATAGAGCACGGCGAAGTCGGTCACAAACTGCAAAGAACAAAGAAGAAATCAAGAAGAAGAAACCATCAAGACTTGTTAAAAGAAATTGAGAATTAGAAGAGCTCTTTACCAAGGCAAGCCTCTGGCTAGCTTGCAGAGCCAGTTGATCGGACCCCAACTCCCTCTGGCGATCCGCAGGAAGGACTGCTCTCTCGAGCAGCGCAGGGGTTAGCTGAGGAGAAGTGGCCACCGAAGCCCCCTCAAGCAAGGCAGACACTGGGACCAGGGCTTGACCTGTTTTGGTCCTCGATTCCATCTTCCTCCTCTCCTCCTCCTTTTCTCTCTCCCTTCTCTTTCTCTCCTCCACTTTCTTCTTCTCCTCCTCCTTCCTCCTCTCCTCGTCCTTTTTCCTCTCCCTCTCTCTCATCTGGTCCTCCTCTCTCCTCTTCTTCTCTTGCTCCTAAGCAGAAGGCCGAGAACCACTAGCTATGACCCCAGATGCAGACTTCAGTTTCTTGGACCTCTGTGCAAGGAGCACGTCATCATCATCGTCATCATCTCTGATCAAATTCTTCCTGGGAGGCATCTCTTCACCAGAACTGTTGGAAGTGCTCGATGATCCTTGAGCTTCAGAATCCTCCTCAAAATTAGAAGAACTGCTACTGACAGAGCTCCCTCCACCAAGATTACCAACAGGCTCACTTTCATAGCTCCTCTCCTCTCCGTCCAACTGAATTAGCTCGACAGTAGTCTCTTCGAGGGAAGCAAACTCTGGAACACTGTCCACAGGTCGTGCTATGAAGCTCGAGCCTACGTTCTTATACTCTAACAAGAAAGCGGAAGATCTGGGATGCTCGCCGTCACCCAAAGGCTCCCTAATGTTCCAAGCTTTAACCAACTCAGAAATTCAGACCTCGCTAAGAGCAGGCTCCACGTTCGTTGACCTCGCTGTAAAAGAAAACGCAGAAAGGAGTTAGAAAAGTCATAAGTCAGCAGAGATTGAAGCAACAGTACAAATATCTACCTATATATTCTTCCCCATAAAAAGGAATAGTGAATCTTTCAAACCTCGACCCTTCAGATTGGGGAGAGAACTGCCAATTCCTAACAAAAAAACCTTCCTGCCAGTAGTCCTTATGTGAATCAGGTAGATTTACTACCAATACCCTATCAGGGCTCCTAGCTTTGAGGTACAGGACACCTGAACTAGTTCGAGAGAAGGAGTAACAAAAGCAGACCTCGGCAAGCCCTAACCTTGTGCCATACAATTGGTTTATCCTATGCACGTCGTTCACTATTTTCCATACATTGGGCGAACATTGTGCAGGTACAACACTAAAATAGCTAAAGAAATGCAAAAACAGATCATTAGGGGGAAAAGTAAGTCCCCCCTGGGAAAGCAACAAAGCATAAATCCAGTGGGCATCCTCTATATCCCTAACGTTCCTAGGGGGAGAACCACAACACTCAATCTCTACCCACTCAGGAATGTTGTAGAATTTTTTAAACTCCGAGATTGACCTATTTCCAATCTTCGCCATTGGAAAATACAAGAAAGCTACAAACCAAAGAGAAAATGCAAAGGGCACGAGAAACTTACAAGACAGAAGATCAGGTCAAATGACGAAGAAGCAACGAGAATGGAGATCGAAAGTAGAAGGTACGAAGCGCAAGAGTTCTCAAAAGATAGAAGAGTGCTGGAAAAGCTGAAACGACGAAAAGAAATGAGCCTTATTCCAACAAACCTTCAAAATCTAATCATATCGCACAGTAAGCGAAGCGGCTGCCGCCAAAAATCAACTCTACAGCTCCCGAGGAATTGCAACAGGCTATTATGGCTAATTATTTAAATCTATTGGGCCCACATGCATGGCACAAAAAATTTAGGGGCAATTGTGGGTACCCGGAATTTAGTGCTATAGGCCTGGACGAGTAGCCCAGCCCTAGCGGCCCAAAGTCCAGGCCCCTCATCTTTGGTATTGATCCAATTTCCCCACGATCCCATGAAGTGAAGTTATAGGGGAGCACGATCCCATAAAGGGAAGTTATAGGGAAGATGGCTAATATGGAGGAACCCATCATCTCCACCAACTAACATACACATATATAAATTAAACCCTAGGTCCGGGGCAAAGGACAAGTTGTATTCTCTGTACTCACTCTCCAGAATATTGAGAAATAATACTGACTGCACTACCGTGGACGTAGGAACATCTTTGCTGAACCACGTACATCCGTTGTTGTGCGATTGGCATTTTATGTCCTTTGTTATTTCTTGGTCATTACTTCTCTCATATTTATTTATGTTGCACAATCATTGTCTCCACATATATTATGATAGAAATAAAATTGACAAGGATAAAATAATATTTTGATACTCAATCTCCCTCTAAATCTACTAAAAGATCCCTTAAATTAGGTTTGTCAAAAAGATGAATGGAACTCTTTTTGAGCCTTTAGTGCGTATACTTGAGTAGTCACACCCTTTGGTGCATGCACAAGAATAGAACAATTGCCATCATTTATACACTTCGACTAGAATACCTTCTTTACATTCTGAAAGACACCCATAAAAGACTCTACGACCATGCGATCTTTACTCTTCAGCTTTGTTAAATCTACCATAATAAGTTTGCAGTCAGGATCAACTTTGCAAGCATTTGTTGTATCCTCCATCTTACCCAATCACACTAGAATACGGTTTTTATGAAATCTAAGTAATCAAGTTCTAGTATTTGTTGAATTATCTCATAATAGGTTAGCACCGTATTCTTTGGATTTTTATCACTTTTGCTAGCGATACGGGTGGTCAAGGCAGAAAGTGATATTCCACTATTTTGCGTCAAAATCTTTTCCTCATATGGATATGAAATCAAATCAAAACATTGGTGTGGAATTTCTTAAACTATTTCACACGAAAACTAGGACCTTTTGCTAGGTGTGCAAGTCCAGAAGAGACATCACCTCTTTTTAGAAGCTACATTTTTTAACGAATTTGTATTAGGGCATGTTTTTCCTCACATGAATAAATAGATGCACACATAAGATGTGAAAATTACCTCCTTTAGTTTTGGGAAATTTCATTCTCGTACTTCCTACCAGTAAATTGTAGAGTTTAGATCATAAGATATAAAAGTACATATAATCAAAGAAGAAGAATTAAGTTGATACTCACTCTCTCCAGTCTTTGACTTCATCTTGCGATTCAAAGACACAATGAGCTTCTTGCTCGTATTGTAGATTTGTGAGTTTCACCTCTTTAGGGTTCCCAAATGATAATTCATCCTCAAACTCGTCAGGTTCCTCTATCACTCATTGTCCACGAGGATTGAACCTCCTAACCTATTATTCTGGCATATGTTCCCTAGCGTATAGCGATGATTCCATCATTAAGTATTCTTCAGCAATTAACCCTCCAATATACCGTGTATTCTTTACATAATCTTTGAAGGTTTTCATCAAGCGCTCAAAAGGATACATCCAATGATACCTAATGGGACCACATAATAAAGCTTCATCGCATAAATGCGCAAGTAGGTGGATGCTGATATTGAAGAATGATGAAGAAAAATATTTTTATAATATACAAACTGCCTCGGCTAAAGTTGATTTTGCTGCTCTAATGTGCCTTCTGTTTACCACTTTTGCACAAAGTAGGTAAAACATAAACTGATTCGCATAATTGCCTAACGGAAATCATTGTGTTCAGAGAAGCAATGCCGAAATAACAGAGGGATTAATTGGATGATTACGTGCCGATCATGAGACTTTCACTGTTTCAAGTCATTTTTTCTTGGTAGATTACTACCCTACGTAAATTACCAGAATAACCGGTTGGAGTCTTCAAGTTGAACAGCGTATCTAAGAGGATCTTCTCACTAGTAGTTAAAGTGAAAGCAATCAGAGGGGGGGGGGGGGTTAGAAATTCATCCTATTGTAGGGTCACTTTTTAACCAAAGTTTCTTCTTTATTTTCATATCCTTTAGATCTCGATGGTCCCGCTCTCCATCTTTGAAATGAGATCCACCCAGACATGTTACTATCAGATGTTCTGCAAAATTCTTCTTTGTGTGCATCACATCAATTATATTCCTTACACGATTATCTTTCCAATATGGAAAATAAAAAATATTGATCGCATGGACCATGGCTTCACTTTACTAGGATCGTTTGGATCCCCCTAGATTTACCCTTTAGGTTTGCATACTTGGGGTGTTTGCCTACGCGCCCATTTCCCACAGTCACAGCCTCTGCCTTCTCTTTCTCCTTGATTTTCTAACCAAAAAGTTTAACAGGTATCGTTCTACACTCATGACTGACATGCAAAAAGGTGGACTTGCCATTCCTAAAAGGGTGACTTGTCGATAGAAATCTATGATGACCCATGTAACTCATCTTTCCACTATATTTTAACCAACACACTTTAGTTTACTCCCCACATATAGGACATCCATAATAACCACGAACATTACAAGCGAACAAGGTCCTATAAGCAGGATGGTCAGGGATCGCCCACATCATCATTGCTTTAAGTGTGAACTCGTCAAGTCTCTATCCCACAACTCTTTAAGTTTTTTGATTAATGGTGCTAAGAATATATCAATGTCATCACTGGGAGCCTTCAGATCAGGTATCAACAAAGCTAACAATGTGAACTCCTTTCTCATGCATAATGTCAGAGGGAGACTTAAAGCTGCCATGAGAACTAGCCAATAACTCTGACTAGTACTTAAATTATCGGAAGGGTCAAACCCATTGGTTGATATTGAAAGATGAACGTGGCATGGTTCCTTTACAAATTCATGGTGTTGTGTGTTTAAAATTTTCCAGATGGATGAATCGACCAGATGACGCATCAAGTTCCCACCAACCTCGCATCGAGCGTGCCATGTCATGGCCTCCGCTATCCATAGTATAGTAAAAAATCATTTTAACCGTGGCCCAAGTGGAAAATACTTCAAAACCTTTTGTGGGGCTTGCGAGAACTTGTGATTTTTTGTAACTTTGTCCTTTCTATTCTCACAAACCACATATTTAAGCTCATTGCATACCGGACATTCATCCTTCCCTTCGTGATCATTCCGGTACAATATGCAATCGTACTTGCAAGCATGGATATATTTGTATTTCAAACCTAAACCCTTCAAAATCTTCTTCATTATAGGATAATTGTCTGGTAACGTGTTCTCTTTTGGGAGAGTTTCTTTAACCCATATAAGAGTTCTGGTTACGCTGTTCCCAAACAAACCAAATTGGCTGTTCAATTTATGCAAACCAATCATTGCATATAATGCCGAGTGATTTTCATTACAATCTTTATAAAATAGTCTAGCTGCATCGGCTTTCAACTGTATGTATTCCCGATCTCCTAGTTGTTCAACATCAAATTGTTCATTTACTTGGTTATAATGCACATTATCTGTATCCATAGGTTGGTGATTTTAATGGTTGTGGAGTCCATAAGAATTATCAATTAAGTCGGTTAATGGACGATGTGTTGGTGAATTATGTATCACTTCCACTCATTGCGGTTCCGTTACACGACCGGGTATTGATAATTCTTCCAGAACATAAGGTATTTTTTTTCCACCATGGTATGTCCATATTTTGTAGTCTTGATAGATTACCCACTTTATTAAATGCAACTCAACATCTTCCAATGACTTATATTTTCCGTTCATACAACGGGTGCACGGACACATAATCTTATCACTTTTAAGATTTTTGGAAGCGTATTTAGCAAATGCATAAACGCCCTTTACATGATTATTTGGTTTCCGATTAATCTCTCCCATCCACTCTTTGTATTGTGGAAAAGTCATGTAATAATATTCAAATTCCAGTCCTGTGGTAGTAAGTTAGAAAATATTATTACAACTGAAGCAAAATGAATATTCCACTACACCAAAAATACCAATCTGGCACGCTTGCATAAGAGAAATCTGGCCCAATTATAAACCGTGTCAGAATTTTGCATGGTTTTGTTACAATCTGGCACGATTTAAAATCGTTCCAAAATCTGGCATGGTTTTAAACTAGGCTAAACAGTGTCAAATTTGGAAAGGTTAAGTAAGAGGCAAAATATTCATAGTCATTAGACTTTTCATTTGGAGCCAGCTAACTTTTTAACCCCGCTCATTCTCCCGCTCACTCTCCGTGAATCCCAACCTCTCTATCTCACAAGACCTGATATTCATCTCTCTTCTAAGATCGGGTGGTAGAGAAGCCATTAATGAATAAAGACGAGAGGAGAGTAATACAGTGGATGATTCACAAAATTTCTTTATCTCTTTTCGATTGAAAAATAATTTCACATATGGACAGTGAAAACCCTACAGGTTTACTATATTCTTCATCCTTTAGAGGTAGTTCTCATCTTACTTCGGTATTTTGATCTATTCAACTGCTACCTATCATAAACTTTGAACCCAATAAAACTGGTTTTTGCATTTGGGACTAAAATATTGCTTTGATTTATTTTACCGTGAAATTATGGGCATATGCATTCATGTTTATGATAGTAATAATCACGTTTCTAGGCATTTTATTACATAAACTTTGGTTTTGGACACAAGGGGTGTATTTAGTGAAACAATGGGTATGCCAGGTTTAATGTCTCAATTACATATACTCTTATTGTCTTGCGAAAAATATCAATTGAGGAAAATAAGAAAGGAAATAATGTATGGAAGAGGGGGTCTGGATCGATTAAAAAAGTAGTTTATGGAAGAGGGAGTCTGGATCGATTAAAAAAAGATGAGTCTTTAGAACCATTTTTAGTATCTATGAACTCTGCTCCTAAACAAATCACAAAGCCAATTGCCATTCCTTTGGTTACTTCATATCTAATGTGCGTGCATAAGGACATAAATTTCAAATTGAGTCCTTCATAGTTTTGGCCCAATTCCGGACAAAAACATTTGAGTCATAGAATAGAGTTCTTCACCATCCATCAAGCCTATGACATGTTTAAGTTCAAGATGTTGCAGCCTACTTATCAAGAGAACATCATTGTCGAGTTTCAGTTCCAACGCTTCACGTCATCATCTTATTCCATAGTCTCTAAAAGGTATGAATGAATTTTTTTATATATAAGGAGACTTGGAATAAGTCCATAATGGGTGTAATTTTATTTTAAAAGGAATTATATTTTCATAAGGTTACTTTGCAACTTTGAATAAAACGTTTTTGGGCTTAATATGCAAAAATTGCCCTTCTGATATTTCGTTCGAAATTGTCGTTCGAACGAGAATGTTGTTCGAACAAGAATTTTGTTCGAACGAGTTTGCCAAAGAATTTCCCTTTTGTCCACCGGTCGTTCAAATGAGACTTCGTTCGAATGAAAATCTCGTTCGAACAAGATTTCTCGCAGGAAAATTCTTTGACAGTTTTTGGTAGTTTTTCTCCATGTTTCCACTACTTTGTTCCCACTAACTTTTCCCAGGTTTTATATGTGTGGGAACTAACATTTTTGAGATAAATTTTGACACACTTTGAGAGAGTTTATTGAAAGAGAATTTCAAAAATCAAAAGTTCATATTTTTTTTGTGTTTTCAATCCTTCATGAATTAATTTCTACCAAAACACATACACCAATCAGTTTATTCCAAGTTTTATATATATATATATATATATATATATATATATATATATATATATATATATATATATATATCTTTCTTGGAGTTTGTTTGGCACCGGGTGATACTCTACCGTTTGAAGAGTTGTTTGGGTTTACTTCTATATCCCACAAAGAAGAAGACTTGTTTGTTGTTGCGGGGTTCCCACTCGGAGAAAGGCTTCGGGTGCGAGTTGACGGTGGTCCAAAAATCCTCCTTGGTGGATTCCAAGGTTCCGGTGGAGTTCTGGGATTATCGACTATGCGAAGGTTGGTACAAGAAGACGCGTCAGAGGCTTGAAGGAGTCAAGTTGAGTTGAGTAAGTCATTTATCTTTTACTTGTAAAAATTGAACTTAAGGCTAGGGTCATCCGAGGTTTTTCCCATTGTGAGTTTTTCTCGTACATCGGCGCGTAGTGTGATATTGTTTATTTTTATCTTACTTAAAACACTTAGAATGCATGCTTAGGTTAACAAGATAAAATTGGTTTATTTATCACACGTATTTAATTTGGTGCTATAATTTAATTTGGGGGAAGTTTAAGTTAACTTAATTCAATTCGGTAATTTATATTTGCTAAAATTTGGTTTGGCCTAATTTGATAATGATGAAAATATTGTGTAGGCAAATTTTAGGACTTGTGTAAAATTAATTTTGGGCTAAAAGTAAATTTCTCATAGTTAACTTCAAGTGTTATTTTTATTTGTGAGAAAATCCAAATATTGGTTTGTGTGAATTTTGTGTGTGTGTTCACCATAATTCACTTATCTAGGTTTAATTTTAATATTGTTTTTTGAAATTAAATTTTTTGTTTAATTGAATTTTTCATCTTTTTAAGAATAAAAAATCAAATAAATCTGGAAAATTAAATTGTTGTGTTAAACCATCTTTATCCCGTATTTAAATGGAAATTATATTTGAAAATTTAAAATTGGGGGTCCTTGCACTCTTTTCAAAGTGGTATCAGAGCCGGAGCGCTAATTTATTTCGTTAAAGTCATTTTAAATATTTTTGGTCAAAATGGAGTTTTTTCCATTTTCAAAATTTCATATTTTTTATGGTTCCAATTACGCGTATTGGAAAGCGCGTATGAAATCGACTTTGAAATCTATCGACGAGAGGGTTTGGTTGTCAGTTGTTAACGGGTGTTCTCCACCTACACATTTGGTAGAAAATGAGCGTGCTCTCAAACCCGTAGATAGATGGAGTGATAATTAATTCAAACTCGCTTATTATAATTCCCGAGGTTTAAATGCCTTGTTTAACGCGGTCACACCGGATGAATTCTGACGTATCATGACAAGTGAAACTGCTATGGAAGCTTGGGATATATTACAACTCACTCACGAGGGAACTAGTGTCGTTAAATCTTCTAAAATCCAAAACTTCACCACTCAATTTGAAACCATCAAAATTAATGAAAATGAAACATTTGATGAATTTTATGATAGAATTTCCTATATAGTTAATTCATCTTTTAATTTGGGAGAGAAAATACCCGACGACCGAGTATTAAAGAAAATTTTAAGGTCCCTACCCGAGAGATTTATCCCTAAAGTGACCTTTTTAAATTCTTTGTCCACCTTGAACTCTACCAAACTTGAGGAACTAGTAGGTGATTTACAAACTTATGAACTAGATATGTTCCCCTCTAAAAAGGAAAAGAAAATTGATAAGGGCATTGTTTTGAAAGCCCGTAAGGAGGAAAAATAAGTTGTGGATGATGAGAGTGATAGTGACTCGGAAGATATGGCTATGTTAGCTAGGAAGTTTCATAAATTTCTTAAATTTAACAAATATAAATTTAAAAATGATTTTAAGAAATTTGAAAATTCTAAGCATGACAAAGCCGAAAAAATCACAAAAACATTTAATGAAAATTTAAATAGGGACGAGTCAAATAGGTATTATGGTTATGAAGGGTATGACCATAGGACTTTTGAGTGCCCAATTAAACTAAGGAGAGAGGATAAGCAACCTATTTCATACAATTCCACCCTTAGTGATAGTGATAAGGAAGAGGGACCCAATTCCCTCATTGAGCGCAACTTTACCGCGTTCATTGCTAGTTATGTAAGTGATAGTGAGAAATCATTCAATGATGACACCTTAATACATAACACTTTCGAGGCCTTTATTTGTGAAGCTCTAAAATATGATGGCAGTGAGAGTGGAGAAGAGAGAGAGAATGCAAGTGAAAATGAGGTTGATGTGAGTGAACTTCAATTTTCATTTCAAGAATTATATGCCGAATCTATAAAATTAAAAAGGGAAAATTCGAAGTTAGAATCTAGTTTAAAGGAGTATGCCAAGGTTGTCGATGATATTGCGTTAGTTGATGAACTTAGAACATGAGAGAGAGTTCTTTGAGAGAAGCTTGAGTATGTAGAAGGCGAGAGAGATAGCCTTAAGGGCTTAATGAAATCCTTGAAAAAGGAGCTTCTCACTTTGGAAGAGCGCAATGTTTTATTATAGTCTCACATTTTAGATTTAGAAAATAAACTAAAGGACTCTAGTAAAGTCAAATTTGATTTGGAGTGTCGTTCCGAGAAATTAGATAAAATATTAGGAACGATCCAAATTAAAAATGACACTTATGGTTTTGGCTTCGATTCTTGTAACGATTCATTTATTAAAGCCAAAACCAATGATTTAGGAGAATCCTCTAGGAACAATTACTTAGGTAAGTCTTTTCGCCAAGTCTTTATGTGTTCACATTGTGGTCGAAAAGGTCATCTTAGGAAGTTTTGTTTTGATCTTAAACGAGGTCGTAGAAAATCCCTATGTAAGTCAAGCGAGGTAGCCAAGATTCCAATATTCTGAGATCGTCATTCATCATTAGTTTGGGTTAGGAGATCCGACTTGGTATCTTTATGAGATAGAATTTTTTATTCTCATTTACTTTCACACGATACCTCCCTTGCTAAATCCAAAGGTTGAATGTTAGTTGTTTGCATACCCTAGATTTTGTGCTTCATATCATATATCGTTGCTAGTTGTATGCAAGTTTAGTCATCTTCTAGTCATTACTTTATTTCATATCTCATGCTAGAAATTATGACTTGCTTATCTTTTGTATTATATTTATTTTAGTTTGCTTTAAATGAAAAATATAAAAAGATTTTTGTTTATCATTTGTGTTTGACCTCTTTAGTAATTTAGGCTTGATGAAAAATAGAAAAGATTTTTGTTTGTCTTTTGAGTAAATATTTTTGTGTGTTTGGTTAAAAATTTAAAAAACTCAAAAATATTTTTTTTGTGTATTTTATTTTAACACATTTTATGTGGCATATACTTGTGTTTGAATCCTTTCTTTTTCTCTTCCATGTGACTAGAACTTTTCGTTAAGATTGTCAATCCTTAAAATGTTCTTTACCATGCTTACATGGAGTAGTTGGATTTTGTGTTTCTTAATGGATTATATTTTTATATGCCTCAATTCACACATGCACGACCTCACTGGAAACTTTAACTTCACATGTTTTTTTAGCATTGTGACGTGTTCTCCTACCAATCTAGTCATCTACATATTTTTGACCTAGGAGGACTTGTGCATGTTAAATACATCGCGCGTGAGATTTGTGTGGTATATAAAATGATATATATAAATGTGCATTGGGAAGGGCTCCAAAAGGAATTATTATCCTTTACGAGTATGCCACCGTTTGGAATGGACCTCAAAGAAATACGTGGTCCAAAGGCCTAAAAGAATATGGCATTAAAAGAAAAATATTTTTCCAAGGCCTATTTTGTTTAGATTGATATAGTCATTCCATAATTATATGCATATTATGAGGGAGTTTAGATGGTATATCAACGGTTTGCACAATGTCCGTCTGTCCTAGTTGCACTTTCATTGTCATGACTCTATTGGTTTATAGAATCATCAAAATTATAGGCTTGAGTGCATTGTGTATGTTTGTTTATTGAGTTCAATTTATATTGTCACATGAGGTTATATCTAAATCTGATAAAGTTTTGCAATTAAATGAGAACTCTGTGACCATATTTTAAAGTGATGGGCTCAAAATTTAATTGTTACTAGTTCACACCCCTACAGTTCCGTTTCCATATGACACATTGTTTCCATACGAGTGTGAAAAGATTATTGTATTTTATGTCATGTGTGGTGTTTATATCTATATATATGTGCATATACGTTATTCATATTCAGTATGTCTACATATATATGGTAATTTTTTTCCTTAGCCATGCTTGCTAGTCCATCTATTCTTCTAATTCATAATTGGTATATATCTTGTTGCAAATTTCAGTTGATATCACATGCTTAATATCTTATGTATCTGTAAGGACATATTTTTAATAAGTCTATCACAATTAATTATGTCGTATACTGCTGCAAGTCGTCAAAGCATTGAAGAAGTTTTCATCTGCAAAAGACGAATTCAAATTACAAGTTGTCTTCAACATTCAAGCCCAACAATATGAACTTTGGTAAGATATTGTTTTAAAGTTTCATTTACATTTCATATTAAGAGTGTTGAGATATTTTTAAAAATGTTTTAAAAAGCTTTTATATAAATATATTTTAAAGAGGTTTTTATAACTGTTATTAAGAGAATGTTTTGTTTTGAAAAGTTTTGTGAAAAATTGCTTCAACAGTAAACGTACCTTGGTTTCGATGCCAAGGTTGTTCAAGAGAGATATCAATCTCGTTCAAACGACAATGGGAAGTCGCACGTAGTCGTTCGAATGACATGCGATCTCGTTCACGCGAGATGTCATTCTCGTTCAAGCGAGATGACTTTTAGGCTGATACGCTGCTATCTCTTTGACCGACTCAATCTTTTTATAAAAGGTATGTTAGGACTCGTTTTTTGTGTAGAGAAGAGTTTTCCAAAGACTTTAGAGTTTTGGTTTTGTTTATTTTCCCAGAATCTATTTGATAACATCTTTTGGCAGATTGTTTTCTTCTCTCATTTAAGGGTTCAAATAATTTCTGTTTTGTTTACAATTCACAACAAATCCCAATTACTTTTATGTGAATTGTTTTGTGGAACCCAAAAATATATTTTGCTTTGGTTTATTCTTTGTGGTGAAAACTCTAAAACCGACAGCTGCGTGCTATTGTGGAGGGAGTCCTTATAAAGATCACGTCTTGTTGAGAAGCCGTCTTCTTCTTCATTGCAGCCTTCCTGGAAAGGGAAAGTTCTAGCCGATGACATCAGGACTGACACCTGCGGGTATTTCTGTGTCAATATTTCTAGCCGTTGCTTTGGAGGTTTGACAAAGACACCGTGCATTACACTTGTGGACAATTATCAGGTTGTATGCAAGTCAATGGTCTTGTAAATTCTTCAAAGTTCTAGAAATAAAAGGTTTTGCCCTTCGGGGATTTTTCCTGAATATTTGTGTCACGTGCTTTACTTATTTATGGGTTGACACACGCACTTTTAGATGCATGTTTAGGGGTTGGATTAATTTGGTTTAAAAAATAGACTCTAATTAAATAAGTGTGCCAAATTAGATATTTACGAATGAATTTAATCAATTATCACACAGTCATGCTTTTACAAATTGGTATCAGAGCGGATTACGCTAATTTATCGTGTGATCCTGATTTTTCGAGAATTTACTTTCTGATACAATTTGTCTACTCATGTTTAGAAATTGGTATCAGAGCGGGTTGCGCTAATTTATTCCATATTCCTGTTTTTCCGCAAAATTTGTGTGATATTGATTTTTTTGAAAAATCAATTTTGTGAAAAATCACAATTTTTCAATGGAACGCCCATTTAATGAGGAGCCTATTTTTGAAAAAATTCACGGTCGTGCTGAAAAAATAAAAAGTTTGAATTTGAAACTTTGCAAAAGAATTAAAGTTTTGGAAAAATAAAATTCCCTCTTTAAAAGTAAGATTGCATATTTGCAAGAGTTTCAAACTCAAAGTTATATTTATCGTGAGAACTTTGGTCATTTGTGTATTGATTTTGATTATTTGAAAATGTCCAAAAAGAAGAGTGATGAGAAAGTCCTAGTTTTAGAGAAGGAGTTAAAGGACTTAAAAAATTCTAGGATTCCATTTTGTTTTGTCGAGGATAAAAACTTAATCGATGATTTTACGGCACGTGAAAACACTCTTAGGGATAAGTTTGTTTTAATTGAGGGTGAGCGCGATAAACTATTAAGTTTAATTGAAAATTTGAAAAAGAAATCACTGTCTTTGGAAGAGTCTAATTCTTTACTTGAGTTAAATATTTTGAAGTTAAAAAATGATTTGACAGACTCAAATAGGTTTGATAGTGATGGTAATGGCTCATCGTGTTCTCATGCTTCTAATGCTAAAGCCAAAACCATTATTTGTTTTAGAGGGTCAACTAATTCCAAGGATGTTAGAAAAGATCACACTTTAAGTGTCGTTCCACCCGTTTACACTTGTTCATATTATGGTAGGAAAGGTCACCTTAGGAGATTTTATTTTGATCTTGGAAGAGATCCTAGGAATTTGAAGTCTAGTGTTTTGTTGGTTCCCAAAACCCCGTGTCGACGTGTTACATCCACTTGGGTTAGGAAATCACTTTTGGATACGCTAGATTTTAGAATAGTTGATTCTCATTTGCTTCCACATGATTCTTCTCTTGCCATATCATATAGATGATTGTGTTTGCATGTTTGTCATACACTAGTTGTGGTTTCATGATATATATTTGCTAGTGTAATGACATGTACTTTTTGTATAGATTTTTGTTTTTGAAATATTTTGAAAAATACAAAAAAGATTTTATTTTGATAAAATTTTCTAAAAAATCCAAAAAGATTTTTGTATTTTGTTTACACCATTTATAGATGATCACTTAGGATGACCAAGTCACAACATCATTCCATTCTTCATGTGACTATTTGATAGTGTTTTGAGACAATAGGTCAATTCATCCATGTGCTTTACAATGTTTGGAATCATTGAGATGTAATTTAGTGTTACTCCCTACATGTTTGACTCATGATTTACTTTATGGCACACATGCACGGATTTGTTTGATTATTGTGCTTGTCTTATCACATGTTGGTTGGGTGTTTTCACTTCAATCATGTCCTTTAAAACGAACCAAGCGCGATAAATTTTGATAAGGAAATTGTGCATATAAAAACCGTTTTGTGAGTTTGTGTGTTTTGTTTGGATGGGGAAGGGCTGCGAAAGGTTCATTTTGCCTTTGTGAATACTAAGCCACCGTTAAATTGGACCTAAAAATGGAGGAATTTTATTATCCGGGGTCCAAAAAGGTTTAAAAGAGCCCAAAAAAATTTAAAGGCAATAAAAAGAAATTCATTCCAATTATGAGCATTTAGGTTTTTGCACCAATTCTCCAATGTTTGAGAATTTAGTTTATTCACCTCTAAAAGAAAATATATATGAGGGTGTTTGGTTGGCGATTTTAAACGGGTTTGCACGTCCTTGAAAATCTTGAAAAAGCGCTAAATAGTTTTGGACGTTATTACTGTGGAAATCATTTGGCTTTGATTTGTTGATTTGTATAAGAGGATGTCATTTAAATTCAACAAATTTTTACACCTAAGGATTCTTTTGATGTTCATTCGTTAGGGGTACACGTATGCATCGTGCACACATCATTGATTGAGTTTATTTATCTATTGAATATGTTCACACCAATACATTCCATTTCCATGACTTTGTTGTTTGAGTTTAAATCCATGGTGTGAATTTTTTGTATCCTATTTTTGTATAAAAAATTTGAAAAATCAAAAATAGTGTGTGGATGTTTTTGGGACATACCTCAGCATGCGTGTAGCTTGATCTTTGTTTGCTGTGCATTTTGTCGTGACACTCCATGTTTTGACTTTTTTCTTCTTATCTGTCTATTTGGGGACATCATAAAAAGGGGGAGAAAGAATTATCATGTTATGGGGGAAGTTTTTTCATTTTGGGGGAGATTTGGTTATAAATGCTTTATTCCTATATCATTTCAAACTCGATGCATCACGAAGGTTTTTTCTTTATCTCATGTGTGTAGGTACGAAAATAGAAGATCATGATGTTGCACACCCCGATGAGAAAAGCTTTGAGAGTTTTGATGTTGAAGGAAAATTTGAGAACTTGCAAATTTTACCTTTTCAGTTTTGGGATTCATTGGAGGGTAGATTTGTATAGGCATTTTGGTATTAGATAATTCGGATATTTTTATGTATGTAGCGGCATAGACATAAGGGGAGATTCGTAAGGACATATTTTTAATAAGTCCGTCACAATTAATTATGTCGTATACCGCTACAAGTTATCAAAGAATTGAAGAAGTTTTCATCTACAAAAGACGAATCCAAATTACAAGTGGTCTTCAACATTCAAGCCCAACAATATGAACTTTGGTAAGATATGGTTTTAAAGTTTCATTTACATTTCATATTAAGAGTTTTGGGATATTTTTAAAAATGTTTTAAAAAGCTTTTATATAAAAATGTTTTTTTAATGAGGTTTTATAACTGTTATTAAGAGTAAGTTTTATTTTGAAAAGTTTTGTGAAAAACTGCTTCAGCAGTAAACGTACCTCGATTTCGATGCCAAGGTCGTTCAAGCGATATATCAATCTCGTTCGGAAGACAATGGGAAGTCGTGCGTAGTCGTTCGAACGACACGCAATCTCGTTAGCACGGGATGTCATTCTCGTTCGAGCGAGATGACTTTTAGGCTGACATGCTGCTATCTCTTTGACTAACTCAATCTTTTTATAAAAGGGATGTTAGGACTCGTTTTTTGTGTAGAGAAGAGTTTTCCAAAGACTTTAGAGTTTTGGTTTTGTTTATTTTCCCAGAATCTATTTGATAACATCTTTTGGCAGATTGTTTTCTTCTCTCATTTAAGGGTTCAAATAATTTCTGTTTTGTTTACAATTCACAACAAATCCCAATTACTTTTAGGTGAATTGTTTTGTGGAACCCAAAAACATATTTTGCTTTGGTTTATTCTTTGCGGGGAAAACTCTACAACCAACAACTGTGTGCTATTATGGAAGGAGTCCTTATAAAGATCACATCTTGTTGAGAAACTTTCTTCTTCATTGCAGCCTTCCTGGAAAGGCAAAGTTCCAGCCGATGACATCAGAACCGACACCTGCGGGTATTTCTGTGTCAATATTTCTAGCCGTTTCTTTGGAGGTTTGACAAAGACACCATGCGTTACACTTGTGGGCAATTATCAGGTTGTATGTAAGTCTATTATTTGTATGGATTAGTTATGATTTTTTCCCCATATGCCTTCATGTCCTTAATTCTTTATGCATCTTTGTTGTACTTGTTTTCCTAAATATATATCCCTTGTGTAGTGTTTAGGGAGAATATTCATGTATGTGACACCCCGACTAATTAAAAACTGGGTAGATACTCCTTTATGAAATTAATACAGAATATCAAGTTGGTTCAGTCGTAGCATCACTGTCGAAAACATTTAATTCATTACTAGCCACGTAATATTTAAAAAGAGAGATGCCAATTTTTATTAATTAAATTAACACCAACCAAGTAATTAAATCAACATCCATCAATCGCATAAACAATCTCATGTATATAACCAACAAAATGAAATAAACTGAGTCTGGAGTAAACACTCCAATAATAATATTACCAGAGTAACTAAAATACCGATATAAGAGTTTGAATAGTCCAACATCTGAAATAATGAAAGTCTGCATCTACAATCTCTAGATAAGAATTGGGCACCATACCCTAACTGATATGAATGGCCCTGAAAGTATCAAGAATAAAGGTGGAGGAGTCTAATACCAAGATCTTGTAACTTCCACAGTAGCTACAACACGTCATGAGAATGGAAATCCTATGCTTGGCGTCCCTGTGGCCGGGCACCTAAAATGTTTTTACAAAGTAAAAATAGATTTGGAGGAAAATGGGTCAGAGCCCGAGGTGAAAATATTTTAAAACTGCAAGTGTTTAAAT
Organism: Sambucus nigra; assembly: GCA_949130495.1. Classification (NCBI taxonomy): domain Eukaryota; kingdom Viridiplantae; phylum Streptophyta; class Magnoliopsida; order Dipsacales; family Adoxaceae; genus Sambucus; species Sambucus nigra. The sequence continues at coordinate 541,665,618 of OX422211.1, read as the reverse complement.
CACGATATTAAAGAACACATATATTAAACATATTAGTCACGTGCCCTCACTTGAGATCCTCATCTCTCAACTAATGTGCACGCCTAACATATACCTTTAACCCATCCTAGTTATGTCACTAACTAACTAGTCTGTACCACTCCGGCTTTCGCACTCTAACATAGGGTATCTACTCGTAACACCCAAACAAGTCATATTCGTGACCCATTAAATTATTTATCTCAAGTGTTAATTAAATTCCCACATTCTTAACTCATTCAAATATCTTAGTTATTCACATCTACTATGCAACAGTGAACCAGACACAAGTATATATATATCAATCACTCTCAGTACATGTATATATATATATAAGGCACCCCTAGGATAAGATGTGTAGCATGCATACTCTGCTATAAAATCCATGTACATCACGTACGAAAGCATCACGTGTTTCGAATCACTCAGGAACCGTCTCAATAAACAAAATCACACATATTGGAGGCGAACATAGTTCATATACCCATGGGTCACGCACATACATACGCTCCCATGGTCAGCTGACTTATGAACACACAAATAAGTCATTCACAGTCCTATGTCCTTAAGTTACCTATGTAAATCCCCCTGAAGGAACACAAGATAAGATGGTCCTTTTTTCGAAAACCGATCTCCCGTGATAGCAAGTATGGTAGGTATGTCACACACATAAGAAATCCATACACTAGTAATTTACACAACCTAAGTAATCATATTTCAATATAGTTATTCACACATTCCACATAGTAAGTCTCGTACGTAGAAAGTTTATTTCGAACATCATACGTAATATATATTTAGCTTGTTAACTCTTGTCGTATCAATTTGAGTACTTAAACCTATCCCAAAAGGTTACAAGATCTCCTACTAGTTTCTAATATTATTTCAGTAACTTAAAGTCCCTCCGTTATTGTTCGTATCCTTACATCATCATTCATTCCCATTATAGTTTCAAATTCAAACCATTTCTAACCGTACCTCACTCAGTAACCCTCGTAAGCAATAACATTCAATTCCATAAGATAAACCATCTTTTCCGAGCATCAACTAAGACCCTACTGACCTTAACTAAGTCCCACAATATCAAATTAATCATCCTAAGAATCATCATTAGCCTTGGGATTTTCATTAAACCTTAAGGGAAAACAGTTGCCAAAAATCAAGAGAGGTCGATCGATCGACAAAAAGGATCGATCGATCGACATTCTTGGATCGATCGATCGATCAAGCAGGTATTCGCCCAAAATTTCTTAACAGTTATGGGATTCTCCATTTTTACACCTCCAAATCATATTAAAATATCCCAAACTCCCCATATGAGTATAATAATCATGAACTAACATTACTACACCCCTCTTAACATTCAAGATTTCTCAAAACATCACATATTATTGATTTCTTGGATTAGAAGTCATTAAAATACTATAACTCTAGTTTTTCCTCAACTCTTCAAAAATCATTAAAAACCCCAATTTAATTTCGTGAATTCCTGACTCTTAGTTTATAATTCATTCCCTTAATGATTCCAGAAGGTACACTATATGCAAACCTACCCAAGTTCATGATTTAGTCTCCAATTTTACATTACCACAATTATTCATAATTTGTCTCCAAATCTAATTTATCATGTAGAACACATGCCATAAATCTTTGCAAGATAAATCACTTGCCTGGAAAAATTAATATTCTAATCCATTGGTGATGTTAATGGTTAGTTCTCCTTCTCTTTCCGATCACAAATCCGGCGATGGTGGTGGTTGTTTTGCCTTGGAAACCCTTGGAATTCTCCTGAAACCCTTTTACTTCTTCTCACGTTACTCTCTCTTGTGTTTAACAAATAATGGCCCTAATAACAGTAAGTATTGGCTGATAAATATCTCCTAATTTTTGTGGGTCACTATTCACTAAAAATAGGAATGACTAAAATACCCTCTCGGGTTGTCGGTCGGCTAGTGTTTTCGAACTAAATCGACCCTTCCGGTCACTTTGGCACACTCAAAATGATCATACGGATGACATGAAAATAAAATACTTTTAAATCCATTAAATTTAGTCCTGACACGACTGACACGCGCATCCCAACTTAATTACCGATACTTTCGCATTTTCAACTCACGATAATTTTAATAAATTCAATAATCACATATTACTATAATCACTCAGTAATATTCAACATTATTATCATATTTAAATACTAACTCTCGTCTCGCTAGTTATTTAAATCCGAATTAATTTCCAATTAATTATCCCAAATTAATTAAAGTAATCCCACAATTAAAGCAATTTCATTTAATGAATCTCATAATTAAAAGCCATAAAAATTATGAGGTATTACCATGTACTTAATTCTATTGGGGGAGAAATGAGTATTTTATTAATTCTATCACCTTTGTCTATTCTTGAACAAAAGGGAGAGAATGATAGGAGAAAAATGGTATCTATTCCTATTATTATCATATCTTAGTTTATGAGATTTCACTTAGGGGGAGAGAGCTACCTTCCTAGGTTGATCATTGTTGATAAGGAGAATTAATTTAGGGGGAGTATTTATTTTACATGCTTTTAATATTCTTGATATTCCCTATGCATTTGATAGTTTTCTTAAGTGTGTAGGAATTTCTTCTAAGTGACAACTTTCATCGGCAAAGCTATTTATCCTAAGTGATCTGTGAGTCAAGCTTCTTACTTTTCTTTTTGGGTGGCAAGTTTTTGAATCTAGTATAGCTTGACGACCCTTTAGGATTTTGTTTCGCTTTTTGTCCTGGAATAGCCAAAGGGGGAGATTTGTAAGGACACAAATTTCTAATTGAGTCCTTTGTAGTTTTGGCTCAATTTCGAACAAAAACATTTGAGTCATAGGATAGAGTTATTGACCGTCCATCAAGTTTATGACATGTTAAAATTGAAGACGTTGCGACCTACTTATCAAGAGAACATCATTGATAGTTTCATTACCAACGCTTAACGTCATCAATATCTTATTCCATAGTCTCTAAAAGGTATGAATGCATTTTTATATATATTGGGATACTTGGAATAAGTGCATAATGGGTGTAACTTTATTTCAAAATGAATTTTATTTTCAGAAGGTTACTTTAAAACTTTGAATAAAAAGTTTTTGGGTTTAATATGCAAAAATTGATCTTCTGACATTTCGTTCGAACGAGAATGTCGTTCGAACGAGTTCGCCAACGACTTTTCCCTTTTGGCCACTGGAACATTGTTAGATGGTCGTTCGAACGAGATTTTCGACGGGAAAAATTCTTTGACAGTTTTTCTCCATGTTTCCACTACTTTGTTCCCACTAACTTTTCCTAGATTTTATATGTGCGGGATCCAACATTTTTGAGATAAATTTTGACACACTTTGAGAGAGTATTATTGAAAGATAATTTCAAAAATCAAAAGTTCATGTTTTTTTTGTGCTTTCAATTCTTCATGAATTAATTTCTATGAAAACACATACACCCATCAGTTTATTCCAGGTTCAATATATATATATATATATATATCTTGCTTGGAGTTTGTTTGGCACCGGGTTCTACTCTATCGTTTGAAGAGTTATTTGGGTTTACTTCTACATCCCATAAAGAAGAAGACTCGTTTGTTGTTGCGGCGTTACCACTCGTAGAATGGCTTCGGGTGCGGTTTGACGGTTGTCCAAAAAACTTCATTTGTGGATTCCAAGGTTCCGGTGGAGTTTCGAGATTGTCGACTAAGCGGAGGTCGGTACAAGAAGACGCGTCAGGAGCTTGAAGGAGTCAAGTTGAGTTGAGTAAGTCATTTGACTTGTAATTGTAAAAATTCCATACTTATTGGACTTAAGTCTAGGGCCAATCGAGGTTTTTCTCATTGTTGATTTTTCACGTACATCGGCGCGTTGTGTGATATTGTTTATTTTTATCTTACTTAAAATACTTAGAATGCATGCTTAGGTTATCGAGATAGATTTGGTTTATTTATCACACGTATTTAAATTGGTGCTATAATTTAATTTGGGTGAAGTTTAAGTTAACTTAATTCAAGTCTGTAATTTATATTTGCTAAAATTTGATTTGACCTAATTTGATAATATTGAAAATATTGTGTAGGAAAATTTTAGGACTTGTGTTAAATTAATTTTGGGCTAAAAGTAAATTTCTCATAGTTAACTAAGTGTTATTTTTGTTTATGAGAAAATCCAAATATTGGTTTGTGTGGATTTTGTGTGTGTGTGTGTTCACCATAATTCACTTATCTAGGTTTAATTTTAATTTTATTTTTAGAAATTAAAATTTGTGTTTAATTTAATTTTTCATCTCTTTAAGAAAAGAAAATTAAATAAATTTGGAAAATTAAATTTTTGTGTTGAACCATCTTTATTCCGCATTTAAAAGGAAATTATATTTGAAAATTAAAATTGGGGGTCCTTGCGCCCTTTTCAGCATGCTTCTTATTTTCTTTTAGTAGATCATAAAAATTGAGAGAATTTTGTGTTGTCTCGTGTTGTAAGTAAATATGTTACACAAATACCTTTTAGTGGTAGTTATATGTTATAATGCTTCATTTATAAAGAAGAGGATATAGATTTGACTTGAATATTTAAACTGATTAGTAGATATTAGAGAATAATATATTGTTTGTACATGTCTCAGCAAAATTTTCTCTATTTACAATTAGTCGATTAGAATGTCTTGGTGATAGACAAGCTTCTCCAAATAAAGATTACTGAAGTGGAAGACCTAAAAGTTACAAAACCAATGAAGATGAAGATTATGATGATCCGTTTGGGTAGTTGAAATGATTAGAGAAAGCTTGATAATGGTCAGGGCTTTGCTTGTTTATGAAATTCGATGACATTAGTAGTTGAAGAACATCATTTTATAGGCAACGACATATATTTTCTTCCATTTGTAAATGGAAATTTTTGTTATATCTCATCATCCATTTCCTTTACTTTCCATTCACCATTATGGGTTTGAACCTCCAATTTTATTATGACCTGGGATTATGAGTTTGTGTTTTGTGTTTCCTAGAGTGGATAGGAATCACCATTTGACAATCGTAAAATTGTCTTTGTTTAGGTGGTTGGACAATTCATTAGTTATGCTTTGATCTATTGCATCTGGTAGGCTTCTAATGCTGACTGGCTGCAATTAGTTGGTCTCTGTGTGAATAAACTAGATTTTAGTTATAGGTTCCTTTTAGTATCCTCATTCTTTTTTTTCCTTCTAAGACATATGATATTTCAACACTAGCGGTTAGTCGGTTACATTCCAAAATCTAAGAATTCAATGTTAATGTAAATTGCTATCTTTTTCCCTTTAAACACATTTAGATTAGGGTGTGGCTATTATCACGCTATAGTTGTTATAATAGTCCTTGTTGCAAAAATCATTCACAAAGTATTGCAAAAAGTGATTTTGAATTGCTGAGTATGAAAATGGACTTCTAATAGCCGAACCGTTATTGTTATTGTTGCAAGTGTTGGATTAAATGGTAGATTTGTACTTTTGTTATGTTTTCATTTAACGATGTCACATAAGCCTATAATGACTTTCATTTTTGCTGTTGTAGTTTTATAATTTCCATGCTCTAGTAATTGTGATGTGAATAAGTGTAAGAAAACAACAATTGACCCATTAAGATTCAAATATTAGAAAAAACATGTTAATCAAATGAATAAATGAATTATAATGTAGGGGTCTTACATTTTTGAAGAAAATAGTGGCATAAAAAAATGTGTATCAAAAAGTGTGGACGGACCTCAAAGTGCAAATAATGACAACTTGAACTCAAATGTGCATTATGAAGAACTAGTCTCTTGTGAATTGACCCAGTTTTACCTTTTCTCATGCAGCATAAAGCCTTCGTACCGCTCATAAAATCAAAGAAACAAAGCTGTAGATCAAGATGCTCGATAATTGGAGAGTTGAATTTAATGTCGCTCAGATTGCGAAGCTCTATCCGTGCTTGTTGCACCTCATCAATCACATCTAGAAAATTACCTAGAAGTGAAGAGTTAATTTGTGTTTCTTATGCCAAACTTCTCAGGACAAAATACTTCCTAGTGGTTTCAGCATCTAAAACGAATGAAAATGCAGTGCAAGCATGCATATCTGGTAAATTCTTGACAATATTCATATCATTCAACTCTTCGATATGGAAATGATTGAGTCTGGACCAACATTAATTTTTATCCTCTGACTGATGAAGCTAAGGTAGTTGAGAAGAATATATGCGTACTCATATTGTGCACTTCCTTATTTTGGGGATAATTTCACTATGTGTAAGATGGGAAGATTAGGCCGCTTTTAATTATATATGCATACTCATATTGTGCACTATTATTTTTTCAAGGCATAAAATTATTAAATATTGATCATTATTAAGAATTTCATTAGTTGGTGATGCTAAAATAACACTGACTCGGTAGACAGATTATCAAACATTGGTAGAGGGTCACATTTAGTTCATGTGCAATTGAGTTTCAAGTTTAACCATTTTTACTTTATTGGTTATTTCTTTATCTTATGTTTATAACCAATTATATTGTTTATTTTTTTATATTATTTGCAGGTTTATCTAGAGTCGAAAGAAAATCATGACTGGTTACCTCATTGATGGATCATGGTAATCTCGTTTGACATTTCCATGAATTTTTTGATAATCTCTTTCAACTTATGCGGGTCAAATTTGTTTATAATAAAGTTCATCAATAGTTTTGAGATTTAATTTTTTTTATTATGTTTACACCTACCGGTTACCCATACGCAATGGTATTTTCCACGCCCATATGATCTGTAGTTAAGGGCTACTACTAGACTATATGGGTTGTAGTTTTGCTAATTTGTGTGTGCGGCTAAAACTTAAATATAAGTTACCTGCCACACTTTGTTAACGCTGCCACACCTCAAGTAGACAGTAATAAAATGCGCTCAAGGAAAAAATCTATGCCAATTGGTGTGAAATCAAAATAAGTATCTGAATGGCTACCTGATGGATGGATCAAATAATCAAAAATTCTAAAAATAATTCAGAGAGGAAGTGTTACATTAATCCAACAGCTGGATTCGAATTCTATTCAAAGCCATAAGTGTCTCGATATCTTAAAACTTTAAACAACGGCATGGATGAACATGATAAAATCGGGACCAACTCCAACTGAAATCCTAACACTGAACATTCAACTGAAGGTAAATCCTCTTCGAAGCCAGATGCTTCTCAAAAGTGCGAAAGAATTAAAAGCAAGAGTGGCAAATCCAAAAAGAAGAAAGTTGGAATTGGCAAAGACTTCAATGTTGTGATTGAGAGGGGCCCAACTGATAGGTTACCGCCAGGGTGGATGAAAGAAATTAGAGTCAGAACTATGAAAATTGCTAATGTGAACAAAACAAACCCATGCTACATTAATCCCATAAGTGAATACATATTCGGCTCCCAATTGGATGCTTTGCGCTATTTGGAGACTGGAGATATTTATAAGTGCACAATCAAACCAAGAAAAGGGGACGTGAATGATTTGGAGTTCATAAATGGAAATTCCTCTTCTCTATCTATAGTTGAAAAGAAGAAATTAACTGACAATACAACTGGGAGAAAACTATTTGAAGGTATAGAAAGTTCAATAGAAGCACTAAAAGCCGAGAATCTTGAAGAAAATCATTCAGTTGATAACACAAATGAGAGAAAAGAATCTGAAACAAATAAAATCTTTGACCCCAAAACCAAAGTCCCTAAGAAAAAATGAGCAATCGAAGTGTCTTCTCAAAAGGGGTTCGTTTCCACTCCTGCAAATGATACCTTACAAGAGGATAAATTTCCAGAGAATGAGATGGCTAAGCATATCAATAAGAAAATCGAGAAGAAAAACGCCATTAGCTCTCCTAGACGATCTTCAAAAAGGCTTGCGGGGGTCAAACCCGAGATGATGACTAACTTGGGGTTAAATGAACGGGATCTTCGAGCTGCAACTAGAAAGGGAAGTGAAACTGAAGTGGATTCACATTTGGATTTGGGCTCTTTGTCTCTAGTTGGCCAAGTTGTTCACAAAGAGAAACTAAAAAGGTAGAAGGAGTCCAATAAACACACAAACAAGATGGAGAAATTGCAAAACATGGAACTTGAGAACCCATTGAAAGAATCCTTATGGTACCCATCCCTTGAATTATCTTTCAAAAATTTCACCGAGACACAAGAGGTAACTTGCGATGACTTTGTCGACTATTTTACATTTCCAGATGGTGGAAATTTCACCTTACCAAGTTACAGCAGTATGGACCCTCAACAATCTGGTTTGGATGGTGTGAACAAAGAATATCAAAATAAGGTGAACTAAGAGTAAGGATGCATATTACTGAATCATTTCTTAAGTTTCACACTTTCTTAAGTTCAAGGTTGGGTAAAGGTCCTAGGTAGTGACAAATTTGTCCCCATATAGATGAAGCTTCCACTGTTGACACCTTCGAGAATCAGGCTCCTTTCTTGCAGCAAAACTTTTAATTGTTCAAAAGAAAATGATCAACTTGGCTACAAACCCATTGTACCACTTTCAGTCTACCATAAATTAGATTTGATTTTTAAAATAAAATTATAATATTGTTGTTATAGTTTTCTCTATAATATTTTTATGGGTCATTTGGCATTTGACGCCATTTTTTATGTTGTATATCACTTTGAAATTGATTTTCTGCATGATGGTCTTAGGAGGACTAGAAGGTTGAAATTCAACGTAAAAGGGATGGTCCTCAAAAGCTTCTATATATAAGAGGTGGAAGAGGTATAGATATTCATTTCCTTTTCTAATTATGACATTCTTTTATATATAACTGTTCCAGTGTCCATATATATATATATATATATATATATATATATATATATATATATATATATATATGCCTTAATTTAAATGATTCCTTTCAGAATGTAACCATTTTTATTATCATCTGCTTTTTGTACCAATTTAATCCATTAGTATAAGGGCTAATCACTATCATTACCTTATAGATTAGGTTCTTGGTTGGAAAGTAGTCTTGTTGATCACAATACAATTATTAAAGCATAATTCTACTGGAAAGTAGTCTTGTTGATCACAATAAAGTTGGCTTGCGACTTCATACTACTTTGCAAAATACTTGTTGTGAACTTTTCCAGATTTAAGCCTGATATACCAACCTTGGTCAAGTGGCAATCACATATAACTATAAATGTGTGTTAATATGATTGTCTTTCAAGTCTTAAGTTACACCTAAAGGCCTTTGCCTTTTTCTTTTTACCCATGTAATGTTTGAATAGCATTATATAGTAGCAAATATAAAATGGAACAGTTGCTGCATAAACTGTGAAGGGGCATAAACTCCAGTAAAAAATCAAGAAACCTCAACATGACAAACATGCCCTTGGATAGTGAAAACCCCAAACAACCTCCAAACGACCCCGCAAGAGGTATGAACACCTCGCACGGGACCAATTTAACTCGTAGGAACTAATCACATAATCACAGGACTCTTGATTTGAGAATACGATAATACTTTGAAGATATCTAGACTTTGGCTTAAAATATGCCGTTGCGTAGTGAAAACCCAAATCAGCCACCAAACGGTCCTATAAGAGGAACAAACACCTCGTACCGGACTAATGTAACTCGCAGGAATCGATAGATTAGTCACGGGAATCCCGGTTTGAGAGTATGACGACAATTTGAAAATATCTATATTACGCTTAAAAACATGTCTTTAGGTTTGACAATTTTTTAAAATTACTTGATTACTAATATCATCTCTTTTTTTGTATCTTATTTTTTGCAGGATAATATTTTATCGTTAGGTTTCATCCATGTGGAACACAATAAGAAGTCAATGGTTTATAACAAGGAGATTCTTTATTTAATGTCGTCGATATTCAGGATTCTGTTCTTTATGTGTTTGGCCGTGCCGACTTTTCTAATTTTATTGTTAACTTTTATGGCCGTGCGTGCAAGCTTTTGTAATATTATTATTAAATTTTATGGCTACGTGGACTTTATATTACGCAGGTTTTAGAATGTTCAAAAAACAGAGGAAACTCTGCCCAATTTTTTTGGTCTGTGAACTATTAAGACTTGTAATATTTTGAAGTTTGTATGTACATTAGTTTATCAACAACCTGCGAGATTCGCAATTTGTGAATTTTCTTTATTTTTTTTGCAAATAATAAATATTTTTCCTACCAAATTTGGAATTTGCTGATTTGCAAATTTTTTTCCAAATAATATTTTTTTTATTAATTGAAAAATCTGGCACGGTTTATAACCATGCCAAAAGCATGCTAGAAAATGGAAATTTAGCACGATTTAAAAGTGTGCCAAAAGCGTGTCAGATTCAATATCTAGCACGGTTTAAAGGTGTGCCAAAAACGTGCCAGATTAAAATCTGGCATCGTTTAAAAGTGTGCAAGAAGCGTGCTAGATTGAGAAATTTGTCACGGTTTTAAACCGTGCCAAAGAATCTGGCACGGTTTAAAACCGTGCTAAAGTCCTGTTTTTAGTGTAGTGAGCACACCAAAGGTTAAAACATTTTTCAATTTATGAAAATTCAATTTTAGTCATATTAAACCAAGGACCGTGTTCTAATAGACCCGCCTAGGCTTGAGGCTTTAGAGAAACGCCTCACCTACACCTTATTCTTCGTAAAAGACTTAAGGCGCGTTTTTTTTTTTGAAACAAAGGATTAGTTGACAAATATTGGTTATGGACCATGAATATGCGAAAGATACCTACCAAACATATGGATATATTTTCAAAATTCAAGGCATGTATTATTTTATTATATTACTAGTCTTAGAATAATTAAAATAATAAAAAAAGAAAAAGTGCCTTTTTACGCCTAGGCTCATAAGGCTTGAAGCTTGACCTCTACTCCTCGACCACGCCTCACACCTTTTAGAACTTTGACCAAGGGTGATTATAAGATATTTACCTTTTACATAAAGTGGCATTATCATTTGTAATAGGATGAGGTAGATTTGTAATTAAGAGGAAGAAGTCAAGTTTTAAAATTTTAACATGAATCTTTCTAAATCAATTTGGACTATGACTCAAAGTGAGTTTGGTCAACGTAATCAAGAAAACTATGTAACGATGGGGCACATGAGTATATATATAAGCTTACAAAAATTCAAGATGTAAAGATAATGTGATTTCTCAAAAAAATCAAATTTTAACTTTGACATTTTATTCAGAGTTTTCATTGGAATTTCAAAGGGAAGTCATGTTTTCTTGGAATTACCTAAGAACTTTTTAATGGAAAGATTAAGTGGTGGATTTTTTAGAAAATGTCCCGAAAGTAACTTTGAATGTGCAAGGGGATGCTTCTATAACATAAAAGGAATGCCACAGAGTTATTTCATAGTATCAAATAAAATTATATATTATAATTGATTATTTGACGAATTCTCTATATATTGTTCGCGCACGTGCGTGTGCGTGCGCGCGCGTGTGTGTGCGCGCGCACGAGAGAGAGAGAGAGAGAGAGAGAGAGAGATGGGGAGAGGAGAGGTGTTACGTGTTTTCAATAAAATCTAAATGGTCAAAATAATGAAATTTATTAAATGAGAGGGAGATAAAGATTTAAGGGTTTCCAATACAATTATAATTTGCTTAAATTATTCGATTGTTCAATAAATGGAATCTCTCTAAATTAGTGTGTCCGTGCGGGCAAATGGGCATGATGGGAAGAGGTATTTATGGACATTTAATCAAATTATAAAATGGTCTAATGATGGAACTTGTCAAGATTAGTATTGAACCTCAAATAATACTAAAGAATATGTCACCTTGATAGCTTCACTATAATCTCTGGGGAAAGATGTCAAGAAAATAAAAAGGTTTAATGTTTCAAAGGGGAAAGTGAGGGATAAAATAATTCCATGAGGTAAATAACTAATTTAGTAAGTGACATAAGGTTGTTCTATAATTCCGAATGAACTGCTTTTTATGTAAGTTTCCACGAAAGTATTTATATCTCGAAACTAAGATGAGATTTAGTTAAAAGAAACAGGGTTGTTATCGATGTATAAAAAAATAATATAAATTTCTTTCGCATAAGAAAAGGAAAATTGTTTTCATTAAACCATGATCAACTTGAGCACTCCAAATTCGGTAACTATCCAACAACATAAATGGTGAAATTCAACAATATAAATGACGATTTTACAAATGTATTGAGACATACTATGACGGTTTTGAGTGATGTTTAAAAACGATTTTAGGAATTAGGGTAATATGAAGTAAGAACATATAGTTGATTTTATGATGGTTATAACAACCCCGTCATAAAGAATGTCCCATTAGTGATGATTTTTAAAGTTTAATGTAATAATAAGATGAATTTAGCATGCATTTTTATGATAGTCACATCTTAATAGTTTGAAATTTTTTTATAACAGTGAAACTTATGAGGGTTTCTGAGAACATAAAAATTTGGTATCCTCTTATTCTTTAGGTTTTATGTGAGTTTTTTGTTATAGAGTGTGAAGAATTTGGGGTATATATATATATATATATATCATCTGAATTGGATTATGTTGATCTCGCGTTGCGTTATTAAAATATTTAAATGGATGGTAGGTAAGAATAGTCGTGGCTCAATTCTAAGTTTGGAATTAAATCTTTTAATGAGCTCAACCTTGTTCATATGATGAGATTTTGGAAATTATGTGGATTTCCAACTACATGGAATATCTTATGCCTAATGAAATGAGAATACCCATTGAACCACACGAACACGAAACTCCACGACACAAATTAATAATATGTGCATGTTTACTAGTAATATGCGCTTGAACTTGAGTGTCGTGTTCATATAAAAAGTCTTTCTTATGCAGACACGACACTATACAACTTCGTGTCAGTTTTGGGACATTAATATCTTTATTTTTGCATGGTTATTATATATAGGCTCTAATTTTAACTTTTATCACTTGACAGGAATCATGATTTTCGAAAGAGAGAAAATCACATATGCTTGATGCTGCTATAGGCAGCTTGTTACATACATGCTTGATTATGGACAAACACGTAGTATCTAGGCTTATTTTGAAATACCATAATTTTTGTTAATGGTGTACATAGTAGATAAGACCATTTTTTGGGAACGTGGGAACATTCGTTAATTTTGTACATTTTTTATAATGTAGGAAAGACTTGGGATAATATTATTATATTTTAGTTTGCTATTTGAATGTTTGAATTGTGCAGTCATAAAGTCTATGCTTATGTTTTCAGATTGTGATTATATAGTTGACTTTGAGTTAATACAAAAATAAATGAATGTTTGAATAATGATATTTTTGATGATATTAATGGTGAAATTCAACAATATAAATGACGGTTTTACAAATACATTGAGACATACTATGACGGTTTTGAGTGATGTTTATGACGATTTTAGGATTTAGTGTAATATGAAGCAAGAACATATAGTTGATTTTACGATGGCTATAACAACCCCGTCATAAAGAATGTCCCACTAGTGATGATTTTTAAAGTTTAATCTAATAATAAGATGAATTTAGCATGCATTTTTATGATAGTTACATTTTAATAGTTTCAAATTGTTTTATAACAGTCAAAATTACGAGGGTTTCTGAGAACATAAAAACCATAATAAAATGCCTTTCTATGACCGTTAGAAATCGTGATAAAATTATTTTTTCATGTAAATTGCCTGAATTGTAGAAATGTGTAGGTGATGGAATGTTTTTAAATTAGTGTGTATGTGGGCGCAATTGCCTGTGTGTGAGAACATAAAAACCATAATAAAATGCCTTTCTATGACCGTTAGAAATCGTGATAAAATTATTTTTTCATGTACATTGCCTGAATTGTAGAATTGTGTAGGTGATGGAATGTTTTTAAATTAGTGTGTATGTGGGCGCAATTGCCTGTGTGTGTTTTGGGAAGAGAAAGCTCTAGATTTTAAATAAAGTTATAAAATGATAAAATGGTTGAATTGTTTAAATGATGGATGGAAGTCTATATTAATGGTGAGTCGTCAGATAACATGAAACACTATGTCACCATTGTTAGTTTCTCTGTAACCTCTCGGAACCAATGTCCAGAAAATCCAAAATTATAACATTTTTTTTTTCAAATTTTCCATTCCATTGGGTAAATAAAATGTTTATTCAAATGACTTAGGATTCTTCTTCAATCACATAAGGAACAAACTTTTACAATCATACACGAATGTGAGTGTTTATATTATCAAATTAAAATGACATAATTGTATTGAAAATAATGTGGTTTTTCTATTAATGCATGCAAAAATAATATAAATTTCTTCCGCCTAAGAAAAAGAAAAATGTTTTCATCAAACCATGATCAACTTGAACACTCCAAATCCGGCAACTATCCATGCAAAATATGCAGAGGGAGCCAATCCACCGGCGGCGGAGGTTGGAGGAGGTGAAGTCGTAGGAGACCCCATTTCCATTTGAGGCAAAACAGTTATTAAAAGCTTTTGCATTCCAGTATCACAATGGCTACCAACACCACATATATACCATTTCCTTCCTGCTGTTTGAAGAGTAACCACGTCACTTCCGGTTGTCAAGGGCACACTCGTTTGTGGTGGTGCACATAATTTGAAGGCAGTCCCATCCACTTTGTGAACATTGTGAGCTCCTTGTGGGTAGTTAAAAACTGCAACATGAACAAGATACACACATGCACATTTATAACTACAAAACAAGGCAAACCCAATATCTTGTCTTTGATATCCAGCATTGATTTTCTAAATAATTAAAGGGACTTAATATGTTCACAAATATTATATATTTGTATAGACAGTCAAGTAGATTGAGCTTAGCCCAATTATAGATGTGTAATGTAGTACAAGGGTTCATGGTTGACTTAACATTGCAGATGCTACGTGTATTATATAGAATTTCAGCTTGAAAATGGGATGATGAAATGAGTACAACACATTGACATCTTAGTTCATAATAACACAATACTTTTTAAATTAGGGTGTAGCACGTTCAATCATTAGGACATGAGAAACAAATATTTTTGAAAATATTAATAGTGTACAAGAGATAATTGAGCTATAAAATATATATATATATAAGTGCTATTGTGCGAACCATGATAAGATTAGATAATGAGAGTTAAAAGCATACTGAGCTTGTCTCCAACATGAAACTCTTTGCCCTGAGCCCATGCTTGGTAATCAAAATTAGTTGTCCAACCAATTCCATCTCCAACCACAAACTCTGTTGCTAATGTTTGACCGCACACTGCTGCCACAATGGCTATGCCAATGAAGATGCGAATGCAGGCCATTGATAAAATAAAATAAATAAATAAATAAAAAATAAGTGAAGGTTGAATCCTTGTTTGCTTGATAATTGTCCACCTTCTACTACGATGTGTGTGTTAACAATAACATGGGTAGCATTTTATAGATCATCGGGAACAATGATGGCCCGGCTAATGGCGATATATGCAAGTTTTTTCACTACTTTAGCCAAATGTGATGAGAGAATTTAATATCCGGCAATGTTCAAACAAATATTTTCTTGGGTTATTGTTATGCATGACTGGGTCAATTGAGTGAGACTAAATGCTTACGAGAATTGTTCGTATTTGTCTAATATAAAGGGTGGGGAATCCAAATAGCATTCCCGTTAGAGCTTATTCATAACATTAACTTTTTGCGGTGAAACTCCTCGTAATTATGGCATAAATGACAAACAAAAATAATAGATTTTACCAACCCAATCATACATGCAGATTCAGTAATTACAAACAAATAGTTGGAAAAGATTGTTCTTACAAATATTGTACAACTACTTAATATTGTGCACAAATGCAGCATCAATTCAACCAAATGAAAATGAAATAAAGATGGGAACTAGTACAAGAAATAAGTGACGCACACAAGAGAGAAACTCCAGATTTAATGTGGTTAGGAGGGAAAAGTTTAAATTCACTATGGCCCAATTTGGTTGCGCAAATTGTTTGATTATGTAAATTGGTTCATTGTGAATTATTGAATTGTAAATGAGTGAATTTGAAATGAGTTAAATCCAATTTTACACAATGTTTGGTAATTTGAAATTGAAGTTGAGGTTCTATGAAAAAAAGATAAAAACAAATCAAGAGGGGGAGGGGGAGGGAAAGAGAAAGGGAGAGGAGGGGGAGAGGAAGAGGGAGATGGGACATACACTTTATGTAACTCCTATTTCAAATGGATTCATTTCAATTTTTTTGTGAAATGATCCAATTTCAAATTTTGCACATGAGCTAAAATGGGGCAATTAATGAATCCTTTCATTAATAAAACCAAACACAATTAATGGGTCAATTTGTAAATGGATCGATTTATTAATGATCCAATTTACAATTTTGGGAGAACCAAATGGGGCCTATTAGAATTACTCGGTGTTTAAACAAACACGCTCACTCACACATTAGTAATTCAGCATCTTACTTCAAAGATATACATCCTTCGAATCCTCCCCCAGATCGAAAAGTCGATGCAAACACTTTCAATATGCTTTTCCTCACTTCTATGTCTCAACCTTTCACTTTCACGGATATGTAAAGATCAGTAGTGCTATGCGTACAAAACAACTCTACAAAGTTTTCCCCAAAACAATAAATTTTGGTTTCTTGGCGGGACCCCATACCACAAGACAATATTTAATAGGTAAGTAAGAGAATAGGTGAAATTCACGTCATATTTGGGAGAGATTTTGGGGGATATTTTTGTACTCATATCATTATTATCTAAAGATGCACTACAAAAAAAAAAAAGTACTTTTTAAGACGGAACTTTTTGAGATGGCTAAAATTTGAGTCCCTAAAACTCACTTTTCAAGACGGATAAAATTTGCGGTCTTAAAAACTACTAATTTTTAAGACAACTAATTGTACCCGTCTCAAAAAGTCATACTAATGAGACAACATATTATTAGCCGTCTCAAATAATAGACTTTATGAGACGACTGAAAAATTGCTTTTCCCCCTCAATATTTTAACTCCCGCTCACTTCTCTATTAACTTAAGAAAAGAAAAATAGAAAGGTAAAGAACCAAGAGCCAACTCACATTGTTTCTTCACCCGCACAAAACCCTTCCCCCTCGCTCAGCCCCAGCCCCGCCCCGCCCCCACTCCCACTCCCGCTCATCCTCACCTTTCACTACAAGAAAAATGATCATTTATGTCAGTCAAAAACTGACATAAATGACCATTTATGTCAGTTTTAGAATTTTTCAAAACTGACATATAAAGCCCTGGCATAAATGTTCGTAAAACTGACATAAATAAGATCACATTTATCTCAGTTTTTAAGAACACACATAAAAACTACGGTATTCACCATGTTTTTAATCACATTTTCACAAAAAACTGACATAAATAACATCACATTTATGTCAATTTTAGTAATTTTATGAGAGTTTTATCGAAACTGACATAAATGTTGATATAAAAATTTAAAAAAAAATATTACTCCATTAATAGACAACTATTATTTGAGGTTAAATCAACCCTTGTAAATAGATAATAAATAGTCGAACAACATTCAAATAGTCTAAATTTCATCAAACAAATTCACATATAACTTGAAATATACAATATTCATCAAAGAAAATAACATTGTGCCTCAAATAAACAAAGTGTCAATTTAAAAAAAAAATGGACAGAGTCTCCTTTGTTTATTGGACTATCCACCCAAGGGGTAACAACCAATCCAACAAAATGTAAAATTGAAATAAATGGCAACCTAGTTATTTACGTGATAATATCCTAAAAATAGTGATGATACATCACAATATCCAAAAACTAGCATTGCGAATTACATCATAAGAATCACAATCCAAAATACTACTCAAGCTAGGACGTTGTCGAACGAAATGTTCGATCCAATTTGTTCTCGACGCTATCCAACCCAGAATGAGTAACCCTGCAATCAAATATAATCAACATAGTTTTCATCAAAACACAATCATCTCAACACATTGTCATTACAACATAACAAAATACAATTACTCGGAAATACCTAATATATATAATCCGTAATGAACTCAATGAACTCCATTTGAACTTCATTTAGTTCATTCAACGTGTATGTCACTTTATCGGACAATCTTCTCATCTAAAAAATTGAAGATAGAATTGAATTTATTATTACGGTATATAATAGTTAATAACCAAACAATATTTTATATAATAGGACAAAAAGAGAACATTGGTAACATACCTTTGTTTCAAAAGGTATGGAAGGATCCTCCATGAAGTACTTCATGAACTTCAACACAAAATGTCCACAATAAAGAGTACCATTTCGTTGCATTGGGCACTAGTTAACACAAAACATTATTACTGAACAAATAATAAAAGAGTACAAGTCTAAAATATTTTTTATACAACACAAATAATTGTAAAAACTATAATAATTTTGGGCAGAATTTCCTCTCTTTACAGGACTATCCACCCTACTCAAAAAATATAAAATACTCCAACAACAAAACTATCAAGTTCACCTCATCCATCTAGCTGAAAATGATTGTACTCAAAAACTAAATTCCAAATTCACATGGCCATATGCCAACTACCTCATTCTCTATGATAGCAAAATTGAACATTTGTCTATTCCTTACAAAAAAAAACTCTTGGATATTGTATCATTGAAGACATGTGAGTTGTTGAGAGTCTAAAAATTAAGTTGATTACCGATTGAAGCATTGACAGTTATATATATATATAACAGTATTATATATATATATATATATATATATATATATATATATATATATATATATATATATATATATATATATATATATATATATATATATATATATATAACAGTATTATATATATAACAAATATATATAATACTAACACACATATATATATATAACAAATATATATAATACTATATATAACAAATATATATAATACTGTTATATATAATACTAACAGATATATATAAATAACAAATATATATAATACTGTTATACAGCATATATATAATGTATATGCATTTAACAATTAACATTTAACGAAAGCTCTCTCTCTCTCTCTCTAGCCGTCTAACCCTAATTAGGATTGCATGGCAACCTTGCAGCTCCCTCCTTCTTCTTCCTTGGACCCCAAACCTCCGGACCCTAAGAACCCTTGGCACAAATCCTTTGTGCAAGTTTTAAAGTCTTCAGAACCTTCTCATGCAATCACTATTAATCCCCTCTCCAAATATAAAGGGGAACCAGCCATCATGTTTTCTAATGAAGAAGTGGATCAACTTTCATCTCCGTTTAAGCATGCCCTCATTGGTAAGTTTTCTCATGGTAAACCCTCGCTGGAATTTATTAGAAAAAACTTTGAAGCCCTTGGCTTGAAGGCTGCGTATAATATTGGCCTGTTAGATTATAAGCATATTCTAATTAGGCTTAACTGTGAGGAGGATTTTATGAGATTATGGTTGAAAGATACCTGGTTTATTGGAAGAAGTCCTATGCGCACGTTTAAATGGTCTCCAAGATTTCGTACAGATCAAGAAAGTTCCATTGTTCCTGTATGGATTTCATTCCCTAGCCTTCCAGTCCATCTATTTGCAAAGAATGCCCTATTTGCGATTGCCCAAGCTGTAGGAATTCCTCTTAAAATTGATAATTCCACAACCAATTTGAACAGACCAAGTGTGGCCCGTGTGTGTGTTGAATTAGATCTTCTCAAGCCAAAGACTAAGAGAGTGTGGATTGCTAATGGTGATGTTGGCTTCTGGCAAAACATTGAATATGAATCTCATCAGGAATACTGTTCTCATTGCAGCAAATTAGGCCATCAAGAAAGCAATTGTTTATTTAAAAATGATTCAAAAACTCAAGAGGTGAGGAAAGGAAAAGAAAAAGTCATAGAAGAAGCAGGTACAAGCAAGAAAGGAAAGAGTCTCATGGAACAAAGAATGGTTTTCAGAATTAAGGATAAGACAACTCCAGCCAAAGTTCACATAGCTGCTAAAGAATGTACTACAGTTATTCCTAATCAGAGGTCTGAAGAGCAACAACAAAAGATTATTAAAGACTCAAAAAGTCAGTCTTTAGAGTTACAGTTGGAAGATTTGGATACTAGATGTGGGGGTGCTTATAAGGGTGGTATTGAGTGTAATTCTCTACAATCAAAATTGGTTACAGAAGATATTGAAGAAGGAGAATGGACTGAAAATTCAGAAGAAGATCTAGACATAGAAGGTTTGCTCAATTCCAAAAGTCTATTCCCAGATAATACAGAAAAAAACTTCAGTTCAGAGTTAAAAGTCCTGTCACAAGATGAAAAGTTGTCTAAGAGAAAGAAGATGGGATCATATTCAGATAATGACACTGATGGGCAGAAGGAGGCAGAGGTGGCAGAGCTGATTCAATTTTCTGAGCTATTAACTGAAAAGATGGAGCATTATAAGAAGAAAAAGGAGTTGTTAAACAAACACTGTATTAAAAGTCCAACTCCTCTTACAATTAGAGATAAGAAGAAAGGCCAATTTTCTTTTAAAAAAAATGCTATTATCAAGAGAAGAGTAACCAGATCAGCCTTTAAAGGTCTCAAAAAGGATCCTGCATACCAGTTAAATGATTAAAGCTATTATATGGAATGCAAGAGGAGTGGGAAATAAGTCAACAAAAAGGAGATTGAAAAAGCTTTGTAAGTATCATAATCTAACTTTCTTGGCCATTCTGGAGCCAATGAAAAAAGTTTCTTATATGGAGCAAATGAGAATTATTCTAAACTTTGAGGAATGCTGCAATAATTCTTCAAATAAAATCTGGTGTTTCTGGAGACATGGAGTATCTGGTGAAGTGATTGATGATGGTATTCAAAATCTTCTTCTTAAAGTTGTTAATCCTCAATTTCAAGAAGAGATAGGTATTAACATTGTGTATGCTAAATGCAGTAGGCAAGAAAGAAAGGTGCTATGGGATGCTGTTGCTTTGAGTTCTTCCTATTTCCATAATAAACCTTTGATGGTGATTGGAGATTTCAACATTGTTTCCTCTAGTGATGAAAGAGCTGGGGGAAGAGTCATTGATGTTAGAGGAGCAGCTGATTTTAATGAATGTATATCTAGTTGTTCTCTTCAAGACATGGGCTTCACTGGATCTAAATTTACATGGGCTAGAGAGGCCAATGGTGAAAAGATTTATGAGAGGCTAGATAGAGGGCTCATAAACTCAAATTGGAATGTTTGTTTCCCAAATTCTAGTATTCACCATCTAAACAAAAATTGTTCTGATCATAATCCTCTGTTAATCTCTTTTCCTCTAAATGAGGATATAGCCAGTAAGCCTTTTAAATTCCTTAATATGTGGAGCACTCATGAAGAATTTAAACAAGTGATTAAAATGTCTTGGGAGCAGCCTGCTACAGGAAGAAAGATGGAAGTTTTTGCTTTCAAATTAAAGAGGTTGAAGAGCTGTTTGAAGATTTGGAGTAGAAAGGAATTCAAAGATTTGTTTGCATGGGTTAATCTCTTAGAGGATAATCTGTTACAAGAGGAATTAGCGATGGAACTAGATAATAGTGAATCTCAAAGACAAAAATATTCTAAAGCAAAGGCAGATCTGAATTCAGCTTTAGCTAAGGAAGAATTATTCTGGTTTCAGAAATCTAGAATGGATTGGTTGAAAGATGGAGATAGGAATACAAAGTTCTACCATGCTAAAGTTCAGCAAGATAGAAGGAAGCTTAGGATCCATAAAGTGAAAAATGAAGATGGATCTTGGACTGAGTCTACAGATGGTATTGCTAACATGTTTATTTCTTATTTTTCTAATTTATTCAATGCAGGTTCCCAAGAAGATAGAGAGTTGCTGAAAATCATTCCTAAATCCATTACAAATGAGATGAACAGAAATTTGGTTGGAATTCCAGAAGAAGCAGAGATACTGAAGGCAATTAAAGACATGAATCAAAACAGTGCTGCTGGTCCTGATGGTTTTAATGGTCATTTTTATGTTACTTGCTGGGAGATCATCAAAAAGGACTTCACTCTTGCCATCCAAGACTTCTTTCTAGGAGCTGATATTCCTAAATCTTGGAGTTCTACCCATATATGCCTTATTCCAAAAGTTGCCAGGCCTTCATTTTGCAAAGACTTCAGGCCTATAAGTCTTTGTAATTTTAGCTACAAAATCATATCCAAAATAATTAACTCCAGACTTAGCCATGTTCTTCCTTTTATAATCTCTAAGAATCAATCAGGTTTTGTGGCAGGAAGGAACATTCAAGAAAACATTTTGTTAGCTCAAGAGATGATGCACCAGATGGATAGAAAGATTGCTGGAGGAAATACTATTATCAAGCTTGATATGGCTAAGGCTTATGATAGGACTTCTTGGTTCTTCTTGATCAAAACTCTGAGAGCATTTGGATTTTCAGAAACTTTCATAGACTTAATTTGGAGATGTATATCCTCTCCTTGGTTTTCTGTGATTATTAATGGCCAACCTAAAGGTTTTTTCAAACCTTCTAGGGGATTAAGGCAAGGAGACCCTATTTCTCCAAGCCTTTTCATTATCATGGCTGAATCTTTTAGCAGGGGATTAAATGACCTTATGTCTAGAGAGGTTATAAGTGCCTTTTCCCATCCCAGAAACTGTCCTCTCATCAGTCACTTGAGTTATGCAGATGACATCATTATTTTCACTAGAGGTTCTAAGAGGAGCTTATCAAACTTGATGAAGTTTTTGCAAAGATTCGAAGCTGAATCAGGTCAATTGATCAGTAAAGACAAGAGTTGCTTTTCTGTGAGTGTTCATAGCCAGCTTCTGATGAGGTACAAAATTGCAGAAGTTACTGATTTCAAATATGAAAGAGGTCCTTTAACCTACCTTGGTTGTCCTCTTTTTAAAGGTAGAAGAAAAGCTATTTATTTTGAACCTTTGATCCAATCTATAACATCTAAAATTCATAGTTGGAAATCGAAATTCTTATCTTTGGGAGGTAGATTAACTCTTATTCAAGCTGTTTTGTCTTCTATTCCTCTGTATACTCTTTTGGCTCTCAACCCTCCTAAGTTGATTATAAAATCTATTGAAAAGATTCTTAGTTCCTTTTTCTGGGGAGTCCACAAAGAATATGGGAGAAAATATCATTGGGTTAGTTGGAAGTCTCTTTGTTATAATAAGAAGGAGGGGGGTTTAGATATCAGAAGCTTAGATACAGTTCTGAAAGCAGCAAATGTTAAACTAGCCTGGAAGTTTAAGGAAAATAAAAGCTTATGGGCTAATTTTATGAATTGTAAGTATAGAAACTTGAGTTTGAGGTCTGGATCCATGACTTTTAAGAGAATTCAGTCTTGCTGGGATATAATGGAAGAAAATTCAGAGGTGATTGATGGCTCTTTAGTGTGGAAACCTACTTTAACTGGAAATTTTAGTTTCTCTACAGCATTTCATCTCCAATGCCTTCATAAAATCTCCTCTTTGGCTTTCACTTCGATTTGGCACCCAAAGATCCCTCCCAATCTTTCTATATTCTGTTGGAGAACCCTCTCGAACTGTGTTCCTGTTGATTCTTTACTGCAAAAGGTGGGGATTAGGTTGGTTTCCAGATGCCAATGCTGTTGCTCAGCTATTGAATCTCCTAGTCATCTTTTCATTAATGGTCCAATTGCTTCTAAGGTGTGGAATTTTTTCAATTCGTTGATGAATATTAGAAGCAGGTCTTCCTCAATACATGGCTCTATAACTCAATGGCAGATTCACTCTGGTAAATCTAAGCTATCTAGATGGTTTCATAGTATCATTCCAGTGTGTATTTTGTGGGAATTGTGGTTAAGTAGGAATAAGTCCCTTTTTGAAGGTATTCCCATGAACTCTAACATAATTATTCACAGAGTGATATCCAAAATCTCTGAGCTTTCTAAAGATTTTCGATTAAAGAGGGGTGACTGCTCTATTCATCAGGATGCCATCAAATGCTTTGACCTCAAACAAATTCATTCAACCCCTTCTTTTTTATTTAATCAGTTATGGTCAAAGCCTGAAATAGGAAGATTTAAACTTAATATCTCTTGTTGTAGAGATCATCATCTTCATCTTGGAGGTGGTGCCATCCTTAGAGATTGTAATGGAAATTTCATTTGGGCTATTTCAAATTTTCAAGCTTCTGGTTCTTATCAAGAGATTCAACTCCAAGCTTTGAAAGAGGGTTTACTTTTTTGCTCAGACCATAACTTGTTCAACATAGATATAGAAGCTGAATCGAGAGAGTTGGTTGAATCTATCTCCTCTTCTGATGCTGCTCAAATCCATTGGTGTGCTCGATCCAACTTCAAGCTGGTTCAAGTTTTTTTTAAAAGGTTACAATGTTCTACATCTGTTTGCTCAAAAGATGGAAATATAGTGGCTTCTCTTCTATCCAAGCGTGGTTCCTCTCTCCAAAGAATCATATGCTATTCAAATCAAGATGATCTCCCAAGGAATATCAAAATTGCTATTTGTCAAGATGCTCATTAATGTAGTTGTTTTTGTTTTTTCTTTTATGTAAGCCATCTAGAGAGGGCTTTTCTCTCTAATTATCAATAAAAACATCCTTTTTTGAAAAGAAAAAAAATATATATATATATAATGTATATGCATATATATAATGTGTATATATATGCTAACAGTGTATTTATTATATATATAACAGCATATATATATATATACACACACAACAGCATATATATAATGTATATGCATATATATAATGTATATATATATGCTAACAGTGTATTTATTATATATATAACAGCATATATATATATATATATACACACAACAACATTTATATAATGTATATAATGTATATAAATATACACAACAGCATATATATAATGTATATAATGTATATAAATACACTGACAACAGCATATATATAATGTATATAATGTATATAAATACACTGTTAGCATATATATATATATATATATATATATATAAATACACTGACAACAGCATATATATAATGTATATAATGTATATAAATACACTGTTAGCATATATATATACATTATATATATGTTGTTGTGTGTATATATATATATATACACACACAACATCATATATATAATGTATATAAATACACTGTTACACTGTTACTGTTATATATAATATATATATATATATATATACACACACACACAACAGCATATATATACTGTATACATATGCAAACGTCCCCTGCGCCCTCTCTTTTCCTTTAGTAAGTAGTAGAGTGATTCCTTCCCTCTAGATAGATAGCAAGGTAAATGGATTTAGGAAAGAGTGAAAAGGAAACTGAAAAAGAGCTTCTAAGGTAAGCCCTTGCTTTTTCCCGTTTAGGAGAGTCGCTTTTTCCCGTTTAGGAGAGTCGTCTCAGGGAGTAAATAGGATAGGAGCCTCGCTTTGGAGAATTCCTTGAGAATGAGAAATAGCGCCCATCCGTAGCTTGGTTCCTGACTTGAGGAGTGAAAGGCTGGCAGTAGTATACATACATAGGGCTATGCTCCTCGGTAAGCATTCCTTTAGCAAGTAATCCCTTGCTTGTTCTTGTGCTTCCGTTCAATATCTCCCCTGCAGTAGCAGCAGCAACAAAGAAAAGAAGCTCTATGTATGTATAGTGGGGCAGCAGCAGCAACTGCCACACCACCTGCAGTAGCAGCAGCAACAAAGAAAAGAATCCTGAATGAGGAGCCCGATAGTGAGGAGAAAATGGGTGGATCAGGTTCTACTATTGACAGTGTTGAATCGTGAAAGACGTTCGCTTTGTGTGGACAGATAATTATTAGACTTCCTTCCAAGAGTTGAAGACCAGACAAAATTTTAATCTCCAATACTTATCCTCACAGAGCTAGGAAAAAGTTATGTTGTATATTGTGATGCATCAAGGGAAGGTTTAGGAGTTATATTGATGCAAGGAAAGAATGTGGTCACTTATACATCAAGCTAATAAAAGGTGAGTTTGGTCATTTTTGTTTTACTCTTTTGAGTTATTTATTGAATTGCTACTTATGATACAGTTTTTACTTTTAATTTGTACTTCTAAGTCAGTACTTAAAGCTGTTGTTTTTAGTAGTATTAACTTAGACAAGCGTCTAAGTACTTTTGCTTAGTATGCAGCATACCCAATAGTTTGAACGTTTCAATGATGTGAAACATTTTCTACTAAGATACTCGTATATAGCAGTACAGCAGCAGTATAGTATAGTATATATATATATATATATATATATATATATATATATATATATATATATATATATATAGCAGCAGCAGCTATATATATATATATATAAAGTATATACTAGCAGCAGTAGCTATATATATATATAGCAGCAGCAGTATATACTAGTATAGTATATATATATATATCAGTATAGTATATAGCAGTACAGAAGTATATATATATATATAGCAGTATAGTATATGAGAAGTTGTCTCTTCGGTTTATCATCCGCCTCTCTGAGCCGTGCTTCATTTGTGTTTGCAGTATCGCTAAATGATTTATCCCATCTCCTAAGAGTGGAGGATCTTGCCCCAAGTATAATGCTATTAGTATTACAACTTCTCGTGTTTTGCATCTTTGGAGACAATGGAAACAATCAAAATGAAATGACTAGGATTGCTCTTGAGTTGATTTGTGGACACTAAAAATATTATTATCACTTGTTTTGAAGCATGTTTCGTATTCTTCCTTAGTTTTCGCTTGTCTTAGTTTTTTTGCATATGTGGTTATTGTAACAATTGGTTGATGAAGATGAAACAAACTAACTTGAACAGAAATCAATGCTGCTAAGTAAGGTTGGGTTGACTAGCTATTGCTATCCTACAGATGTGCTAAATGCGCATGAAGGAAAACCTCAAATGCAAAGGAGGTAATCCCAGTTTTATGGGTACTTTTAGCTTTTTTAGGCAGAGCACAAATACAATGTTTAGGATAAACCCATAAAAACCCTTGGTTAATACTGAGAATTTTGGAATTTCAGAGTTCGATGGGTAATGACTCGGTTGTGGGTCTTGAGGAGCTTGGAAATGGGGTGGTGAAATCGGATCCGAGCATGGAGAATGGGTAGCCCATTTTGAATTATCAAGATGTAAAGGGCAACCCATCCAATCAAATGTACGAATATCTTTTTCACGGGACCTCTGGAAATCAACCAAGGACCAATTATGGTAATGACCATTGAGGTTTGAATTATAAGGGCGACTCTCTTTCTCTTATTTTTTAAGAAGATATGAGCAGATACGTGATGTTTCGATAAGGTATCAGTCATTGATAAACACTTACATCCTAAATCAATATCGAGTCAAGGACAAGGAATCTCACTGAAAAAATGCTTCATAAACCAAGGGTGATCTTGGGGAGAGAGGGAGATGTTGTTACCTTCAGGTGTATTATGCAGAATTATGCGATATGGTTGAAGGGAATTCAACTTTAACATGTCTCCGAAAATCATGTGTATGAATACTAACTAGATGGGAATGTGATGACGAAGCAAAGTATGAAGAGTTATTCGAAACTAAGGAGGAACATAGCAGGCTATTGTGTAAGCTCTGCGGATGATCATTCCCATATGGCTGAAATTGGTATGCCCTTTACGGTATGCAGCAGCTGGATATATGTATACAGTAGTGCTTTCGCTGAACCCGATGGCCGATCGCAAGTATGTGGCAGACTTTTAGAGGGCCACTCCCACTGGAGGAGGGGCAGATGCTACTATATCCAATGCAAAAATATATAAAAAAGGAGTGCCCCCTTGAGCACCCTTATCATTAGACCCGCAGAGCCTTTTGAAGGTATATATATATAACGTTGATACATGTTATATAACACCTACTATATGATAAATTTACCTTAATACAACTCCACGATGCGTTATGCCTTTTCCCATCGATGTTCAATGTGTTAATCCCACTACATGTAAAGAGAATTCAAAGACGTGTATTAGGTAATGTTCAATAATAATGCACTCATCATGCATGTCAAACAAAATTAAAAATTATATTATACTCACGTAGTGATATACATCTTATCTTTGTCATTGGGTACCGTATTCAATGAATCCAACCAATAAATAGTTCTTGTGGACAAATCAATGACGATCAATACCCAATGGAACCTGTAAAACGAATTTTGTCATAATTATATAGTCCAGAATATAATAAAGATTTGTTTATTCGTGTGGAAAAAATTAATTTAACTACTTACATATCTTCGAGATTGTAAGGAATGAAACAAATCTGACTTTTTTTTGCATTCCCCAGCCTTTTTCCAATAAGTCGAGTTAAACCAAATTTTTTTGTACCATTGAAAGACTCGGGATTGAAGAATTGAAACTCTTCTCGGGAGCACTGAAACTTATCATACAAGAACCTGTAAAAGTAAGTAACTAAATTAGTCACTACGCATTTTAAATAACACGATTAAATCAAGTTATACCTCATGTATGCAACAATGCACGTTACATCTAAAGGCTTCAATGCACAAAAGTCTAACAAATCGTTCTTAAAAACATAGCATTGACCCTTATCTTCTCCAAACATCTCTTTCTCCAGTGGAATCGTTATTTGATTCGTCTTCATTATAATTAAATTATGGGTGAAGGCAGTTATCAAATCGCAATCAACATTCTTGTTTACTATATCACATCTACTTTCACCGAAGATATCCTTCTCTTTCTCATGGCCTTCTTTTTTCCTAACTTCCATTTCATTCTGCATTAAATCATGTGAAATGTCAGAAAGCAATGTCATTCATAGCACAAACACAAACTTATAGATAAACATAAGAACCAATGCTTTACCTCAAATCCCAACACTAACTCTTTGGGCCAAGCAACATATGACCCAATAGCCTCTGTCACAAAATACATTTCACTTGGAACAGGTATCGGGAGGATGGCACTAGAAGAAATAACTTTAGAAATGGAAACCCGAACATTGTTTTCTCCCAATGCTATATTATGAATTTTCTCGTTCGATCCATTCCTATCGAATACGACCCCCTCGGCAACGATGTTAGTTTTATTGCCAATATCCAACCTACATTCTCTAACCTAAATTACGAAAAATAATCACATAAAAATTTAGCAATGTGTTAAAATTGAGCAATTTATTGGCCTCAACCAAGTAAAACTACATAAAATTCAATACCCTACTAATCCAACCAAGTAAAACTACAAAGTTATCACCATCGAGAAATGTGATCCCATTACCTTTGAAGAAGACACTTGTTTCGTACTTTTATCACTAGTTATCGAAGAAGGTTTCTTAATTTTCACAGCAGCTACTGATTGAGGTAGTAACGTTTCACTATGTGTTACACCACTATCTGTGAACTATGCCAAAGAAACACAAAAACAAATTGCAATTACAACAAAAATCACAAAACCTTAATGGTATGCGTTTGTATAATTATCTGTCTCATTATACCTTTGAAGAAAGTGATTGTGTTGCAATTTTTCCACCCGAACTTGAACGATTTATATTTTCACTTTCACGCATATATGAAACAACTTTCTCATCTCGGGGTGCGGCTGTTGGGGCTGCGGCAACCGGCACATTTCGTAACTTCAATTGGGCTTCCATATCTTTTAATCTTTTCTTCGCTTCTCTTAATTCAGATTCTAACTCGGTAATATGTCTCTTGGAACCACGCTTTGGAAGATTGAAGTACCTTGTGGGAACAACTCCGAATCCCAACCCCCGAACACGGCCCGAGTGTTCGGGAGTACCCAATGTCATAGTAAGAACATCATTACTTCCTTCAGTGATTAAACTACCATCTTTAACTTGTCTTTTCAATTCAGTCTACAATGAAGTAGATTCAATCATTCAGAATGTCATCTAAATATTATCAAAATTACAAATCATACACTAAAAAATACCAAATAAAGGAACTCGTGTCGTAATTTATAAAAACTAACCATTTTATCCGCCACCTCTTTTAATGAATCATCTCCATATTCACCATTTTTCTTTTCCCGGCCTTTCAACCATAAGAAAGCCCTGTCATCTTCATATTCCGAACCCATCTTCTTTTTCTGGTATCAATTGTAAAACAAAAAATCATATTATTAAAGAATAATTCAATGTTCAAGTTCAAACCATCACAAATCTAACGAAAATATTCAAACTAAAACATACCAAATCTTCAGCAAGACCGACGTAACCCTTCTTGCTCATACGATGATTGTATGTGACCTTGAATCGCTTTTCCCTTTGTGCCTCACTTGCAATCTTATAAATCAAAGCAAAAAATTAGAAAAGAATAACAAAAAGTACCACACAAATCTTCTACTATTTTTTCAATTATACCTCAAATCCTTTGGTTAGCCTGCTGCAAACAAATTCAGTCCACACATCTGGACTAATGAATTTCTCGTATTTTGGAGGAGGATGTTTGAGAAGCTCGCGTTGGTGTCTCAATGGTATAATCCAAAGTCTCGTGAGGTTTGTTTTGAACGCTCTCCAACTGCAACCCATAGAGGATAACACCATCCTCTTGCTGTTCGGATCAATATTAAATTTGATCTGAAAAAGAAAGATGTTGAATACATGTCTTAAAATCAGTGTAAAGATGTCTTAAAATCAGTGTAAATATGTTAGGTAATTTAGTCTGTTAGCAAACTAGTGTTGCATAAAAGGAGATTAAATTAAACCCAATTGTAATCGACAAGAATTGGTATCATAGCAGTAAGTTAAGATTGCACAAACGACGGAAACTTGATGGCAAGCGATAGAGTCAGGGTTTGCATAAATACACCAAACATAAGATGTAATGGATCACAAATTGGAACAAATACGAAAAGAATTTAAGAGTGATATGAATTCAGCCATGGATACAACAAAAATGCATCAAACAATATTTTCTATATATAACAACTATATATATATATATATATATATATATATATATATATACCTGTATTGCCTCCCACAAATCATTCTTCAATTTGATTGGCACTTTAGGCCAACTTGGATAAGTTATCGGCACAAAGCACTTCACCATCAAACCCCCATAACTTGATAATTCTTTTTTGCTAGTACTTATTGGTTGACCAAGATCATTATATAAAATTCTTATCAGTTCCTCACTGCTCTTTATTTTAGTCAATCGCTTTAGCTTCGCCGCACCTCTGCCTTTACTACTATATTGTGAAGGTTTCTCCACGAGTTCGAGATCAATGTCTTCCATTTCAAGTTAAAGCAATCGAACTGTTGAAACACAAAAAAGAGCAATAATATAGATTTCAGCAATACAAGTCGTAACTACTCAAACAATACAATTATTGAAATGTACCACAAATTAAAATTCACCATTTTATTTTATGTTAATTAAAATGTACAAGTGCACAATTGCCAAAATATTAAGCCGAAAATAATAATCCATAGTCTTAAGAAAATGTCACATAGCCCATATTCCATACATTCAATTTCCAACAATCAACTGTAGTAGGCTCCACACAAAAAACTAAAAAGTTGGACAACTTCACCAAACAAGCTTACATTTTAAGAACCTATAACTAATAATAAAGAACAATTCAAACATTAAGCATCATAACATCGTCTAACACAATTATGTTGGCGTATTGTCTATCCATGTCCCCTCACAATCTTCACGCATATAAGTTTCGGAAGATTCCTCAACCACGTCGAAGGATTCAATAGTTGGCAAAACTGTAGTGCAAATATCATCCCCGAGACATCCTTCATTGAGATCATCTTCATCATCTTTATCATAGTAATCCCTTTGAGGAGTTGACAATACAATTGAATATTTAGGATTCATTTGTTCCGGAACATAGAAAACTTGTTTCGCTTGAGAAGCTAAGATGAAAGAATTGGATTCATGACCAACTCTATCAAGATCGACGGATGTAAAACCAAGCTCGTCTATGTTAATTCCGTTTTTGTTGTCAACCCAATCACACTTGAATAAAGGAATCTGAATTGAAAAATAGTCAAGTATCCATATCTCCCTTATGACACCGTAGAAAATCATATCGGTACGAACAGGATTGTTGTCCTTTGCACTAGCTATCTGCAACGTCTTAGCAACTAGGCTCACTACACTGTTTTGGGTTACTCGTGCATCATCGCGATCCTTTGTTAGGTAACGAACACCGTTAATGACATATCCGTGAACTTTGATGACGTCTCGACGAGGTCCACGAGCAATCCATTTTAAGTCATCTGAGATATTGTTGTTTGTGAGTTCTTCTTCGAGAGCAACCTATTAATATAAGAATTTTAGTTACTTACAAAACAAAATTCAAACATATTAAAGTAAGGGGATATTTCGTCTTTATTCCCACTTTAGTTTTTAATATTAGACCTCACCAACTATTTAGTTTTACTTTACACTCTACCACTATTTTCCAGTGGTTGGTATTAGACTTCGAAATTGTTTTTCACTAAGATTTGCAACTAATAAATAAAAAAACAGTGGCATTGTTTAAAAGAAAACTAAAAAATGGGTAAAGTATTATGAAAATTAAAGTGGTGGTTAAGTCAACATGTCCCTAAATCATACCCTTTTACTTAACCAATGGATAAACGTGCGGTTGTGCTCTTCTTCAAGCCACTTCTTATTTTTCCCTTTTCGAGGATGGGTTTCTTTCAAGCACTGTTCATGCTCCCTAACAAAGTATTAATGAGTAACGCAACATTAGTTATTAATATATGAGATAAGTATGTGAGGAAATAACTTCATATTAATGGGAAGTTAGGAAAGTCATACTCTATATAAGGTTGAACATCATTCGTGTTATGTAACACATGAAGATGTGCCTGCTCCAAGGACATGCGATCAACTTCAACGACATCTGAACCTCCTATCGGTTTATCATCATCCTTCCTCGCCGGAATTCCAATTGAATCTAATTCCGATAAGAACTCAGAACAAAACTCAATAGCTTCTTCTGCTATGTAACATTGAGCAATACAACCTTATGGGCCATTACGATTTCTCACATAACCCTTTAATACTTTCATGTACCTAACACATGAAAAAGAAAACTAAATCGATACACTTATTTACTTATATTAATACATGATAGTAAAGTAAATTGACCTAACCTTTCAATTGGGTACATCCATCGAAAGAAAATAGGACCGCAAAGTTCGACCTCCCTCACAAGATGCACCATTAAATGCACCATAATGTCAAAGAAGGATGGTGGAAAGTATTTTTCCAGCAAACACAATGTGATCACAATTTCATTCTGAATTTCTTTTAGTTTTTGCAAGTCCACTACTTTGGCACAAAGGGCATTGAAGAAAAAACGTACTCTCATGATCGCATATCTCACATGTTTTGGCAATACCGATCGAATTGCAATTGGAAGAAGTTTTTGCATTAGAATATGGCAATCATGAGACTTCAAGCCATACAATTTAAAATCTTCCATAGAGACATGGCTTCTAAAATTAGAAGAGTACCCATTCGGGACCTTAAGGTCATGCAAAGTTTGGCAGAACATTTTTTTTCCTCTCTCGATAACGTATAACATGCTGGCGGTAGGTATGTCCTTTTTTCATTAACCTGCGGTGCTAACTCACTTCTTAAGCCCATTTTTTCAAGGTCGAGTCGACACTTCACCCCGTCTTTCGTTTTTCCTGGAATATTAAGCAAGGTTCCAATGATACTATCACAGACATTCTTTTCAATGTGCATGACATCTAAGTTATGTCGAATAGGCAAATCCTTCCAATAAGGAAGTTCAAAAAATATCGATTTCTTCTTCCAAAAATTTTCAACCCTATTGTTACTAGGACCGCCTTTTTCAACCCCATTACCTACCCTCCTCGGTCTCTTACGCTTTAATGATTTCTTCAAATTAACCGCCCTCACCTTTTTTGCCTTCTTTCCCCATGCAACCTTAAGTCTCCCAACTTTTATCAATATTTGTTCACCGCTTAAAGGTTCAGGGGAGGCTTGGAACTCTTGCTCACCGTTAAAAGCCTTTTTCTGGCTTCGAAATGGATGGTTTTGTGGAAGGTATCTCCTATGTCCCATATAAACGCACTTGCCACAGTGTTGTAATCTAATGGAATACGTTTTTTCACTACATATTGGACAAGCATTATAGCCTTGAACAACACTTCCAGATAAATATCCATACACTGGAAAATCATTAATTGTCCACAACAGTATTGCCCTCAAAGTAAAAGATTCTTGTCGAAAGGCGTCGTAGGCTTTAACTCCTTCATGCCACAATGTATTCAGATCTTCTATTAACGGAGCCAAATAAACATCTATATTATTCCCCGGTTGTTTTGGACCCGATATCAACGTAGTCAACATTGTAAACTTTCTTTTCATACACAATTCCGGTTCAAAGTTATATGTGTTCAACATGACCGGCCAACAACTGTACCTACTACTAAGGGAACTATGAGGATTAATTCCGTCCGTTGATAGTGCTAATCGAAGATTTCTTGGTTCTGTTGCAAAATCGGGCCACTTTTCATCAACTAATTTCCAAGTTGGTGAGTCTGCTGGGTGACGCAACAAACCATCAACAATTCTATCATCTGCATGCCATGTCAGAGACTTAGCGGTCTCTTTAGATTGAAACCACCTTTTGAATCTCGGAATGGGTGAAAAGTACCATAACACTTTCGCAGGAACACCTTGTTTCCCCTCATCCCTTTTTTGTTCTTTCAAATTCTTCTTCTGTTTGAACCTGGATGTTCCACAAGTGGGGCATTCAACAGCTTCTTTATACTCTTTTCTATAGAGTATACAGTCATTAGGGCATGCGTGTATCTTTTGAAAGTCCATTCCGAATACCGATAAGCAACGTTTTGCCTCATTACTGGATGAAGGCAATACATTATTATCCGGAAGCATGTCGGCAATGATTGACAGCATATTTGAAAAGCATTTATCTGACATCCCACTCTTCGCTTTAAGATTGAATAGCTTGACGATAGCGGATAACTTTGTATACTTTTTACATCTTTCATACAATGGCTTCTCCGCATCTAAAAGCAACTTCTGAAAAATTTCTGCATTTCCTGTGAAGTCTTCTTTTATAGCCTCCACCATGTCAATCAACTCTTCAACATCCTCCATGGTATCCATATTAAGATCGTCACAGATAGGATCACCCATATTAACATCCGGCAGTGTTTCACGATAATCCTCCTCTCCGTGCCATTTCCATACAGTATAATTCGGATCGATACCCGAACTATACAAATGTTGTCTGATTTCTTTAACACCCATTTTTAATCTATTTTCACATTGATTACAAGGGCATCGTATGAAGTTCTCATCCAAGGAGGCGTTTTGAGAAACCCTAAGAAAATTATCAACACCTTTTATGTATTCTTTTGATAATCTGTCCTTGCTCATCCAAGACCTGTCCATTCTGGCCTGAGTATGTAAACCACCACGAGTGAGATATAAGCAATAAAAGATATGTAATTGTTAAAAATAATGCAATATTATACAACATAATATATTCACACCATTAGAAAATATTGTAGAAAGTATAATATCCCTCTAAAACTCACACATAGTATAAGCATGGGACAGTATTTATTGCAACACAGAACACATGAGAAAGAACAATGACTTTAAAAACACACTTGTCACTTTTGGACTATAAAATTGACAATTTTAAAAAGGAGAAAGAAAGATATGTCTGTAGAAATTCATTATATCTCGTGTGGAGGAGCTGAGATTTTTTTAACTAAGGTCTTGTTAGGTCTTGGTTATGTAAGATTAATCCAAGTAGATTCAAATAGCAGTGGGTGATGATCATATTCAATCTTAGGCAGGCCAGTACAAGAAACATTATTCCAAACATCTATCCAATCAATTCAACAAAGGTCTGAATCAGGTATTAATATGTATATAGAACTATATCTTAACAAAATGAAATCAGACTTATTTGATAACGTCAACAAACATTATTTGAATCAATGTTTTGATAACATCTGTTAGACCATCATCTCCCGAAACTCTGCGTCCAAACTCATCCCAATCGAACCATAAATCCCTTTACGCTTGAACTATAATTTTACTCCATTCATACTCATGGCAATCGAACCACATATGAAAATAAACAAACTCAAAGAAAGAGAAATAGAATGGGCCTTTTATACCACGCCTCTTTAACTTCGATATTACAATTATCGATTACATCACTGACCTTTTCATTTTTTACTATAGACTTTCGGGATCTTCACAGGAATATAATTAATGTGGGATAACTTCGTGCATCACCATAGACATACCCCTGTTGTTAACCTTGCATTGATATCTTTTGCAACCAACTGACTTTTTTCTTGAAAATTAAGGATTATGATTGATTTCTGATCTTGAAGATATATGAACACCATGTTAACAACAGGGGTATGTCTATTGCTGTCCTGAGGGAATTTTTAACAAAACACGCAAAGAGGATCATGAAGCAAATCAGTACTTGCAATGTTGGAAGAACTTGAGAAAATTTCATCTTCAGTAGGATAATCTGAAAGGATGTTGTTCATGTCGTCAAAATTTCTTTATTTATAACTTCAAGAAAATAATGTTCTACAGGTTTATATTCTGTAGACCATAAATTTTGAAAGTGTTCTTGAAACATTTTAAAAATTTCTTCACTAGTCTCTTCCCACTGACCTTGATAATTTTTTAGTCTATTGATCGTAAGTTTTCTTTTTCGTCTCTGACAGAAGCATGATTTTTTTTGTGTGTTAAGGTCTCCAAGCTTCAGCCATTTCAAATGACTTTTTTGCTGCCAAAAACTTTCCTCTCTTTGAAGAGCAATATTAAGTTTTGCCCTAGTTTTATACATTTCACTTCTAGTGTTATCATTTGGCATTTGTTCAAATTCTATTTCCTTTATAAACATCAGATCTTCAAGGTCTTTAACTGTCTGAAAAACATTTTTGAAAGTTTCTTTATTCCAACTTCTCAATTTTTGATTTTAAATGTGTGATTTTTAAAGAAAATTTGATCATAGGAGGAGCATGAATGTTTATTGACCAAGAATCTTTAATATCATCTTTAACATTTGAGTTATTACACCACAATGACAGAAATTTGAATGGTTTAGGATAATTATTTATACTACTCTTAATAGAAAGTAATAATGGACTATGATTATAGCATAATTTGTGTAAGTGAGTTATATTAGATTGAGGAAATTGCATAATCCAATTTTGATTAGCTAAACCTTTATCTAGCCTACATAATATGGTATAATTTATTCTATTGTTTGTCCAAGTAAATCTTGATCCAGAATACCCTAAGTCAATTAAGGCAGAATTAGAAATCATGTCTCTAAAATCTTCTATAGCATGAAATTATAAAGGATTGCCTCCCAGTTTTTCTTCATCACTTAAGACAACATTAAAGTCTCCTATCACTAGCCAAGATTGGTTAGCAGAATCAGATTTTAGATTCCGATTTTGATTATAACATTCTCTTCGATTTCGGTTCTAACATTGGCCTTTTGTAAGTGAATCTGTGCTCAGCCTAGTGTCTTCATTTCCGAATGCATGGTGTTCTGAGAGGTGGTGATGTTCTCAAGTTATTTTAATACTTGATCCATCATGGATGGATCATGGTCTTCTTTAGTATACATGGAGCATACTGCGTATCAAACATGATAATCATGGGCGGGGACTTCACTGATGAAACCTATATGATCGGTTGGAGCGTGAACTCGAGTTTCCAAGGTAAGAACTTAGTGTGAATTATCTACTAATAATGATAACTACAAAAAAATTCGGGGAACTTTCGTTTAGGATTGGGTAGACATAAGGACAATACATAGGGGGAGAAGAACTCATATATGAATGATTTTTTTATGCAATTCTTTTATCTGTGTTTAACCATATGTGGACGATATTTTTTATTTTATTTTATTTGGAAGTATCTTCTAAGGAGAAGAAATTAACATAGTCCCGTTAAATTTGGGTTAACAGGGGTGAGCTCTCATTTTTCATGTGAGGAGCTAGGAAGTAATGGACTTTGGTATATTATTTTCTCAAATAAAATGTGGGTAGGGGAATCTAACATAAATGAATTCTGTTTGTTCGATGACTTGAGGATACCTATTATTTTATAATCTGTGAAGAAAAGGAATTTATTCAGCCTAGAATCTGAGGGGTTTTCGACCAGACTCGGACTATTTGATAATTTTTGAAATTTTACAAAATGATTGGCCCGTAAGTATATGTTCTTTTTGTGTACTAGGATGTTTACTTAGATTTTTCTCTATATGCAAAAGGGCAATGGGAGTCGGTGATCGGTGGATCGCTTTTCATTATCATGGATCATGATTTATTGACTGCTTAAACTGAAAAACCTTTAAGGTACCCATAAAACTACTTTACCCTAGTATTAAATAACTACTAAAGCTTATTCGATATGCCCCAATATTGAAGAAACTTCAAATGTTCCCTGTCACCAAGACTTTGGTATGGAGAGAAAAGTTGTTTGATATATCGGACGAGTGGGTAAAAAGAGTGAGAATATTGATTCGCTAGAAGCCTTTTGTCTGACCGCTTTTGGCCTCACAGGTATAAGGTTTAAATAATATGAAAATCAGGACTATGTAGTGTGCGATGTAAATAAGTAGTCTTTATTTTCAAATATTTTGATGTTTATTTTATCGCCATGTCCTTTGCGTGTACTTATATGTTTGAAAGATACATGGGGACCTAAACACAAATCTACATTTCGAGGGACTATACAACAAAGGCCTCTAAAAAGTTCTAAAATATGTATGAAGTAGTCATGCGGTGGAATAATAGGAAAGAAGCTTAATGATAATTTGGTTCATTGATTTACTCCCAACGGAGTCGTCAATTGTGGTGTTATGGGCCCGGGGGGGGGGGGGGGGGGGAGGGGAGCGAGAGGCTTCGGGAAGTTCTTTTCGATCATTTGACATGATCCCTATGGGGGTGATAAAGTTCTTATCTCTCGTTATTTCCTTCAACCCGAGCTTGTGTTATAGTTTCGTTGGTCCAATGATTTGCCCCTAGAAGTTGTTAGACACCATTTTTAGTTTTTATCGCATGCCCTTGGTTTGGTTTTGAGCTTAGATGTTCCGTGTGAGGGGTTATCGGTTGTTCATATTAGCTAGTTTATTTATATAAAAATAAACAGTAGATTCGGGTTAGCCCTTTCAGGATAATCCTAATGAAGGTTTAGGTCTACGAATGGTCCAAATATTCTTATTGTATGTTTCGAGAACTGGATTACGAGTGGGGAAGGTGTTAGGTAACCCACTTGTTCTTTATTCTTACTTAATTATATTCTTATTATCGCTCTTAGCATTAGGTGATTTCCTTTTAGTTTTTTTCATAACATGCTTAGAGACCTTACTTTGAAAATCCCTTAAAACGTAGGTATGCTTATGTATGAAAATAGTATGCACGAGAGGTATATGAACGTCAATTAAATCGGTGTGGGTACATAGGGATTATTGTGTATGAGTCTGTATTCGTGTAACGGGTGGTCGTTTGTATGTATGTAAGTGTGCGAAGAAGATCGTCTTAGGCAACGGGTGGCCGTCAATATATATATATATATATAAGGGTGTGAGGAAGCTCGATTTGGGTAACGGTTGGTTGTTAATGTATATAAGGGTGAAAGAAACCTCGACTTGAAGATAGTTTGGTACCTCGAGTTGGTTACTCCGTATATGGACTAGAATCCCAATGTTTTTGACTGATTCCTGAGAACAGTTTTGAAAAGTATGTTTTTTATGTTTTGTATTTAATTGTGGAATTTGATTAGAACTTATTTAACCTATGAGCATATCATTTCAATAAACATAGGTGTTGGGTTAAAATCGAGCTTTAAAATGTAAATGCTCTAAAATGCATACCCAGTCCCCTAAACAGGGGCCGGACTAATATTGACAGTTTATCACAATATATATATATATATATATTGGGCAGAGTTTATTAACCCTTATAGCGTGAGCTGAATATTTCTCGAAGGAAAGCCCTTTGTGAAATGGCAACGTTTAGTCGGGAAGAACTTCATTTAAAAGCATTGACTTTAACAGGATGTGCGTAGAGGTTTGACTCTTTCTCTTAGAGGAAACAACTTTCTAGAAGTACGAACTTCACTAAGAGGAAGTGACTTTCAAAAGTATGGACTTTTCTCGGGGGAAAGTGACTTTCCTACAACACTAACTTCACTTTGGACTTTTCAAAACGAGCTCGAGTATCTCGAGTTCTCGGGATTGAATAACGTTTTTGATATCTTAATTATTTTGATTTTAATTTTTTAGGATTTATTGACATCTTAAACTGTTCGGTTTTATTTCATATTGATTGAATGCGTGGGTTGGATGAATTTTCTTGAATTATTAATTGGGAGTTCTTGTATGAAACATGTCTTCCATTTTAACCTATTTATATAGGTGAATTAAATTTTGAGGACTCTTTAATGGATTTCCCACAATAAAGAGTGGATGGAAGATAGTATGAGAGATGCTGATAAGCATGTAAAGGGCGTTCATGAATTTATTAAATATACATGTATAAATCTTAATAGAGATAAGATCCCATGTCCGTGCACCTATTGTATGAACAACAAATATTAGTCTTTGGAGGACATTACGTTTCATATTATAAGATGAGGTATGTCGTAATACTGTAATATATGGACATTCTATGGGCAAAAGAATATATCATATGTTCTAAAAGAATTATCGGTACCCGATCAAGTGGAAGTGATGAATGGTTTGTTAGCACATCGCCCTTTAACCCACCTAATTGATAATTCTTATGGAGTCCACCACCATCAAAATCACTAGTCTATGGATAAAGATTATGTTCATTATGACCTAGTTAATGAACACTGTGCATGAGAAAAGAGTTCACATTATTGATACCTAGGACAAAGCATCCCAACAACATTATTGATATTTTCTTAGCCCCGTTAATTAACAAACTTAAAGAGTTATGAGATGAAGGCATGTGGTCATTTAACACTCATAAGGCTAAATAGTTCACACTTAAAGAAATAGTGTTGTGGGAGATCAAGGACTTTCCTACCTATGGGAACTTGTCCAATTGCAATGTTCATGGTAATTATGTATATCCCATATATGAGGAGGAAATTGATTCCACTTAACTACAACATAGTGGTAAGATATGTTGTGCCAATCATCATAGATTTCTACCGAATAATCACCATTTTAAGAACGATAAGAATAAATTTTTACCTATTGATCAAAAGAAGGCTGATACACACACAATGACGGATCTAGGATTTTAATTCAGGACGGCCGGAACTGTAAGATTGAATTTTTTTTTCACAACTCAAGCAAAACATCATTTAACATGTTAAAATTAACGAGTCCGACTCGAAAGAAACCCGAATATGACAGGTCTGACTCAAAAGAATTCGAATATTGAAGGACACAAAAACAATACTGCACAATTACATATTAGGAACTAAAAATCTTAACAAAAATTCAAGTACTAAGCACTAAATGAATTGACCCTACATTTCTAAACCTCTAAATACTATACATTAAGCATAACATTTTACATTATGTCAAAAACTAGATATTTTACATTTAACTTAAATATTTTAAGTCAACCGGGACAATTAATGTTTAGTCGTTAGGAGCTAAGTATATTTTACATTTAGTTCACCTTATTTTTTAATTTTGCAAAAACTCCCCTGTTTACTTTTTTGATAATTATTTTTTAAAGTTTAGGATAAGATAAAAAAAAGTTTGTAATTGTTTTAAGCGCCGAGGGATCTTTTGGAACAAAATTAAAAAGTTTGGACTATATATTAATTATAAAATTGTCAAAGAACTTTTCTTCAAATGACCCTACTATTTTTTGCAACAA
Organism: Sambucus nigra; assembly: GCA_949130495.1. NCBI lineage: Eukaryota > Viridiplantae > Streptophyta > Magnoliopsida > Dipsacales > Adoxaceae > Sambucus > Sambucus nigra. The sequence continues at coordinate 541,623,771 of OX422211.1, read as the reverse complement.
GTCATTAACCAAAATTATTAAACATTGAACATATAAACTGAAAAAGCAAATAAAATTACGCTTGAAACTAGTGACACTCAACTATTTCTTTAATGTGTGTTTTTAAAAAAAAATGACAATATATAAACTGAATTTATAATAGACACAATTCTTTAAAGAGTTGCTAATAGTTGTAACCAATCTAAACAAATAAAGGCTTGAACAATGCTTGGCACAAACATAACTATTTACTAATGTAAAAAGAGTTAAAGCAACGTACGCCGGGATAGAAAACAGGAGAAGAGGGAAGGCGTCCCAGCTGCAAGCCTGATAAAAGACACAATAAAAAGGAAGAGAAATCAATTAGGTTTTCAAACAAAAATATTACAAACACATACAAAAATCAAGAACGGATCGCATATACACAAATCAAGAAATCGCACACACACATATCAAGAACAAATCGCTTATACACAACACATATACACAAACCCTTGCAAATCTAAATTAGAGCTTTTTGTACCTGATTGATGAATCTCGCCGGCGCCGGAGGTGATGAGACGTGAGAGAGCTGGAGGTGCTGTGAGCCAGAGTTTGCGTGAGCGAGACAGAGAGAGAGAGAGAGAGAGAGTCGTGCGACCCAGATAGAGGGAGAGTCAAAGAGAGAGAGCGACCCACAGAGAGGGAAGAGCGAATTTTGAGGGACGAGAGAGGGAGAGAGGGACGGGTAGTTGATGTACGGGAGAGAGAGAGGATCGAATTTTGAGGCTCCAAATTTTTGGAGCGAGGGAATGAAAAAAATTAGCACCGCTTTTTTTTTTCATTTATCTCAGTTTTTACTCCAAAGATGAAAATAACTCATATATATTTGTGTCATCTATATATAAATATGAGATAAATGATTTAGTTTTTATGTCAATTTTATTTAAATTGAAATAAAAATTTACTTTCAAAGTAAAATTGACATAAATGAATATTATTTATGTCAATTTACATTTGTCTGACATAACGTTCATTTGTAAATTGACATAAATGATATTTTTTCTTGTAGTGTTTGCCCTAGCGCCCATGCCCTAGCTAAACAAGGTATATTTGTTCACATTTCTCTCTCTCTCTTTCTCTCTCTCTCTCTCTCTCTCTCTCTCTCTCTCTCTCTCTCTCTCTCTCTATATATATATATATATATATATGTATGTATGTATGTATGTATGTATGTAAGTGTGTATATTTCTCTCATTTTTCCTAATTAATTCTTTGGATGATTTAGGACATCTCATGGATCTTGTGTCAAAGGCACAATTTGTCAAAATACAACATGAACGCTGCAGGTACGATTATCATTCTTGTAACATGTTATAAGCCCTAACATTCATTTATTATTCAAAATTGATCATTGTACGTATAAATAATTTCTTATACATTAATATGTATTAATTTGTTCTTGAGTATAGTTGAAGTAAAGACTATGAACAATGACCTTAACAAATAACAAATAGTCCAACAATATTCAAACGTATACGTCGTTGATAGGACGTACGTCATATTTAGTTCACAAGAAATAAACATTTTTTTAGAGTTATATGATGTCGTGTGACATCATGTTCATAAGTAGTGTTATCGTGTATAATCGTTTTAGTTGCGTTCTTACTCATCTTAAATTAGGTGTCAAAATTGTTAACCGTGTCAAAATTGTAAGTCAAAAAGATTTTTTATACAACACGGATAATTCAATACATCACTAATTTCATTGATTATTTTTTCAAACAAATTCGAGTAAACAATTTCAAAAATAATATGGAATTATTAATCAAATTGAAGGCATGCCTGTTTGAAATTCCAAAGCCTCATAGTGCCTATCAACTAAATCAGATATATTATTAGTTTCTGGATTCCACTCTCTACTATAAAACCAAGTCCTTCACCCCAAGCACAAATTAGACTTACAAAATGCTAATACTAATTCTCAATGCCGAATAATTTCAGTAATGCATATTATACAACGCACCCCAAATTCTTTATAAACATCACCCCACATAACGTAATCACCTTCCACATTGTAATGTCTACTTTGCATTATTATCCTTCAACTTTGTTCTGCTTCCGGTCAAAGGACTTGGCATGCGCAGCCATGGCATCCAAAAGTGAATCCAAACACATCTCCTGCTCCAAGGGACATTGCAGCATCATGGAGACTCCTTGATTATTACAAGCAACACCTGCAGTTGCAACAGCTCGAAAAACACACTTCCTACAAAACCACATTTTACTACTTTGCCAGCTATCTTCAAAGTGTGGTCATGAATGGGATCGAGCATGAGAAATTTGGAATAGTTATCCAAATTGGAGAAACATTCACTCCACAACTCTTTGTACTATTCCCATTGCTTCCTAAAGAACGATGACTGACGATTCTCCACTTTCTCCCATAAGATTTTGATTTCAATTTTTTCTTCGAATTCAGTTATTACTTTACATCACCTAACAAAAATAAAAATGATCATAAGATTAAAGCAATTAAAGTTTTTATCATATTCAAGTTTGTACTTTATATCAAGTTTGTACATGAAGACTAAAGAAAAATATACAAAAAATAGAAAGATCCATCAAACTGGTCAAATAGAGATTGATTCAGCCGGATCCAATTTGATTACCTCTTTTATACAAAAATACAGTTTCAAGTTTGATCCCATCATATCTGGTCTACAAATAAAACAAATAAAAATATTAAGAAAAAGGAACCATTTGAACCGATGTATTACACCCAAGAAGTGTTATTGTGTGTATTCTAAACCTCAAATCTCTATAAAGTAGAACTCAAAATAAAGATATACATAAACGAAAATCTAAAACACTAAATAAGAGCTGTGAAAATAGTTAAAACAGTACATTGAATATTTACTCAGTCCATCTTTATAGATCAAAATAGAATGGGATATCTTTTATGGCCCGCGAGAAAATTTACCTTAATGGCAAATGATGGAAGCAGTTGGCTCGTCAACTGCTGGCTTCGATAGAAAACATTTGGGACACATCACACCTCAACCACTAAACAACAACTAAGTAATAATATAACTTATAATATTTTTCCTTAATAAAGTTTTGATTTACCCTATGTGCCCTCTTTATGCATGAACTCCATCAAATTAGCTTGAGGTTCAAAACATGCACAAAAAACCCAAATTTTGTACCGAAACTAATTGCACCAATTACTAATTGAATTACTAACTGCACCAATTATTAAATGTACAAAATTCTGCACCCTATGTGTCCTCTTTAAGGTTTTATTGCACCAATTACTAACTGAATGCCATTATATGGTAGCAACACCTGATATGGAAGCAAGTAGTACATGATATGGCTGGAATTCCTTTAAAAATGAGTTGAATTCTAGGATACATTTCTTTTTGTTTTTACTATTTTCTCAGCAACTAACATATTAATTAATACAAACAAAACAAATAAACACTCAAGTAGAACAAATAGAAACCACTAAATAGAATAGCCAAAATAACAATATACATACATTGATCTACGGTGAGAGGAGCCGGACAATAAGGGTGCATCATCAAGCCAAGCCAAGCTTCCAAGCAGGTCTAGGAGTTCTGTGTAAATCAAAACTGTGTAAATTATAGGATGCAACATCAAGCCAAGCCAAGCCAAGCTTCCAAATAAAAACCACCTGAATGATTGAACCCACCAATGTTTAGGCCACAATAGACGCTAATGTACATATGTGAACAATCAAGTATAGAGAGAAAAGATTACTAAAGAGGAACAACCAAAAACCAAACGGTACTAAACTTCGACAAAAATCAAAGGAGAAAGTTTCGTACATACATATAGTTTTATGAAACATTCATAAACTTGTGGCATGCTTGGAAAAACATGAAAAATTAACAAATATGAACAATTCCTTAGCAAGACGTATGACACCAAGAGTAGTGTATTTTAATGTCCCTCTTTTGATTTTTTTAGACTCAAACAGTGGTGTTGATGTTCAGATCTCACATTCATAAACCCCATGTTTTAATATGCTCACATACACTAACATAAGATGATCATGGAGCTTAGAAGTTTGGCATCTCACACTTGTTTGACTACTCTATATAAATACAATCAAAGTAAAAAACACTGAAGATAATAGGAAAAATGGAATTTTTGGTTGGTCCATTGAACTTATGAAAATGATTCCAGAAAATAGAAATCAAGTAAAGAATTTGATGGGTATAGAAATTGAAAAAAATATGATTCAAAAGATGTATGAAGCTCAGATATGTTATGTTTCCAAGTATTGAAAATGAAGGGTAATTAATGTCAGTAATGTCATTATTGTTCCAAAAAGTGATTCAAGAATTGAATCATTGTGCATGAAAGTGATCAGTAAATTTCAATTTGTGAGGCTGATTGATCATGTTAGCAATTTACTACTCTTTAATAAGGAAGGGGGATTTGGTTGTGTAAAATATGAGACCGCAACTATAATTTTATATAATGTCCATAAAAAAAAGTTACACAAAAATATTAACTCTTAACTGGAGGCTATTGGTAGCTCCATATCCAAACATAGTCAAATCTCATGCAACCAAGTATCATTCTCATGCACTCTACCAATCTCTAGGATAAAAATTCACATAATTAGCAAGTATATAAAGAGAAAAAAGTATCTTGAGCCTGTAACTACATTTAAAACATCCAACAATATAAAAAGAAATAATAGATCAAATGATGCAGATTGTCACAAACTCGATAACTCTTCTTCTGCTGTCCACAAATGAAAATGCAATAAATTACATGGTGCTGAATATTTAAGGGATTTTTTTTATGAATTCATATTTACACACCCCCTTCTTATATTGGAAAACACAAAGTCAAAATTTATCTTATTCAGAAAAAAAACAGCTTAGCAAATTCATCATCATCATCAGTGTCCCAAAAAGGGGGAGAAGTTAAAGGGGATCCATTTTCCACTTGCTCAGAAGACCGCCACTCTGCCAATGCCGCCCCCAATTTCCTAGCTCCACCCTCCTCACTTGCAGTCCCATCCATTTCCAACTCCCTACACTTCCTCAATCTCCACCTCCTATCAATTAAAGTTAAAAACCAAAAGAAAAAAAATATATCAGAATAGCTGCATATCATTTCTATATCAAAATAATTGAAACATCCCCTAATAAAAAGGTGAACTGCCAACTTTAAAATCAATTTTGACCCCTTGAACAGTGCCAAAATAGTCCAAAATGCTAGGCACGAGCGATACGAATCCAATGGTGCCAGAATCGGTTCATTCCGATTTACCGTTAAAAAGTTATGGCATTTCTCCCAAAACGTACTATTTTAAGTTGAAACGGAATAATATTAAGGCATTTCAACTACGGCTCGCGACAACTATTTTAATAAGAACATACATGACCAAATCATTATAATAAGCACATACAAAACATACAACACATACTGAGTTAATGTAACAAATATCGAATTGCAACTCATCCAAGTGAAAAATATTACCCCCGCTCATTGTTGTCGATCAAGTGGTGGCATGTGTATAAATTGAGAAAATGTTGGAGCCTAAATTGTAGTAGAAGCTAGATCTAGGCAGTAACAGCAACATTATAGTTGAATAGTAGGTATGATTCTAGGTGGTAGCGACACCATAGTAGGTCCTCTAACCTGTGTCATTTCATTACTTCTGAACAATCCTAGAGCACATCAGTATCTAGATCATAGCATCTAGATGACAACACTTCTTGTACTCTTTGTTTTCACTTTGTCATCTAATAACTTCTTGTACCTACATTGAAGAATTTCGCATAAATTACCAAAACTTTGTATCAAAAGAGTATAAAAAAGTATAAGAGTGTACTTTTTACCCAACCTCTGAATTTTCCAATATCTGGTCTGTTTCTTCCTTAATTTTGTAATAATATTTTCATTTCTGATATCCATTATCTAGTTTTCGAATTTTCTAATATCTACTATGTTGTTTGTGTATATGTATCTATTTATTCCTTTTATGTTCATCTTACTCTGGATATTTCCATTGGTCAAGTTGAGTATCCATGAAGTAATGGAGCAGTAGAGTACTAGCATATCAAAGGCAGGGATTATCACCTCTCTCCAAGCCCGCTATTCTGTTATTGCTGCTGTAAATCCCATTGGAGGAAGGTGTTCAAGAACATAACTATAATATAATGATCATAAGAATTTTGATATCAATTATTTAATTAGTTAGATTGTAATGCAAGGATTTTCTTTTGCAGATATGATTCCTCAAAAAACTTTTCACAAAATGTTGAATTGACAGATCCAATCGTTTCTCGTTTTGATATCCTTTGTGTTGTCAAGGTCATCTATTATTTATCTCTACAAACTTATTTTTTTTATTATCATTTTCATCAGCTGTTATTGACAAAGATTAAAACTCAATCTCTGCAGGATGTGGTTGACTATGTCATTGATGATATTCTTGCAAAGTTTGTAGTCGATAGTCATTTCAAATCACAAACCAAAGGTTCTAACTTGGATGATAAGTCTGTTGGCAATTCCCAAGATGACAGTCAATCAACTGCTATCCAGTTGATCCTGAGGTAACATACCTATATTCTTTGATCCTTTTTCTTTCACATTACCCCCTGAGATAATTTGATATTTAGAGATATACCCGTTGAAAATTTATATATTATAATTACCCTCCATGTGCACCAAATCACTTTTACATTGTGCATTGTCTTTTGCAAGCCAGGGGTAACTCTAATTAATGAACAACGGGTTTGAGAGTTCTTATTGTGGGTGATGATAACTGTTGATGTAAAAAATTAGATTATATCTAATTATTTAATCAAAGAGAAATAAAATGAGACAAAGAACTTTTAAAGTGGTTCAGCCTTATAAGAATGGCCTACGTCCACTGTTTCTGTTATTGCTGACTATTTGGGAATTCTTGATTACAAGTTTTCTCAAGAAATTCTGGTCCCCTTACAATGAGGATAATACAACGTATTTATATCCCTAAGGTTGTAATGTGAAAGGGTAATACATTTAATGCTCCTTAAGCGTATACATTTGTATGATAATAGTAAGCATTTAATGCACAGTCAAACTATTGGTTATCCGGCTATTAATGTTTTGTCTGAGGTGAAGCTCGGACCGCCTAAGTTCCTCGGTGCTCAAAAGTTCCTCGGTACTCAAAAGTTCCTCGGAGAGCTCTTGTAGGTCAGAGCGTCTGAGTTGATAGGGAAAATAGAGTTCCTCGTTGCAGTATGGTTCCTCGGAGTCGAGGTATTGTTCTTAAGTGTTTGTCGTTTCCATGTAGATTGCCACGTGTCTTCACTCAATTGAGCCATGTCAGCAGACTAAATTTGGTATCAACAAAAGCCCTCAATGTTTCATAGTTCGAAATTTGAGGAGTGTGGAACATTCTTTCTCGATATATGGCAGTTTTAAATGTTTATCCTGAAATTTAGGAGTATTTTCTCTTGTATTTATTTCTTCTTCTAAATTCGTAGAATCGCTCTTTTTGAATTTTTCTAACTGCTTCGATTCCCGCGCCTCTTTTGTCTTTTTAGCTGCCGGTAACGTAATCGTCTCTTTTTGTAATCATTACTTTTACCCTTTCCCAAGGCAAAGTATTTAAACGTTGCAAAAAATCCCATCGTCTTCTACTTTTTCAAATTTGTCTCTTTGAGTTTTCCATCGTCTCTCTCTCTCCTGTGCGTTCATCTCTTCCATCATTTGTTGTCAACAGACTCATCTCTTTCCTGTAAGATTTTCTTCTTTCTCTTTAATTTCCTTCTTTCATCATGGTTTATCCTGTAGAATCGATTGATAAATTTCGCTCGGATTTCTCTATTCCCTCCTGGGTTATTTTGGAAGAGCTTTCTGAGCCTTCAAACTATTTTCGTTTGGCTGAGGGACATTGGTTCCCCAGTCTCTTTATTGCTGAGTGTGGCTTTTCTTTTCCCCCAACCCTCTATGTTTAGAATTCTGTCAATACTTTGACGTAGTTCCTGCAAGAATAGCTCCCAATACGTGGAGAATAGTTAATGGTGTTTATAGATTAAATCAAATACATGGAATTCCTGAAATCATGTTTTGTTATAGATGGGATGTGAGTCTTTTTATTTAAAAACTAGGTTTTTAAATAGATCTTTAGTAGTCAATATCCCAGATGCCAATAGGGACTACTTTGAGCATGGGGTTGTTATGAAGAATTGGCAACACCCTCCATTAACTGGAGATGATGTTTACCAGGGTCCCAGATGTCCTCCCTATGGCAATAGGATAGGTTGTTTTTATTTTATTTTATTTTCAAAATTGTGCTTCCTTTGTGTTTGATAAAATGTGCCACTGATATTTTAATTTTGATTTATTTGCAGTTGACACCAAAAGAAAATCTCCAAAAGAGGCAGACGTTAATATAAGGCACTTAAAACTTATCTGGAGTTTGCATCAGACTGTTGCTGACGAGCATATTAGGTCAGATTCATATTTACTGTAGTACAAGAGCTAAACCTCCTCTTTTACTGCTCGTCCAGTGATAGGCGACGCAGAACTAATACCAGCCTCTACCAGTTCTTCACCTGAGTCACATATTCCTTTGAGTGAAAGGATGAAGAAAAGAAGACCTCCTACCCTTTTTGAGAAACCTGCTTCTGATGTTGGTGAGGTAAAAAGAAGTAAGCTTGATGTCCCAGGAGAAGGGACAAAGAAAATTGATGCACCTCCCTCGGCTGCTCCTGTGAAGGTGGTCGAGAAGCCCCCAGTAGCCCTGAGCAAGGTTGCTGCTCCAAGCGAGGTGATCGTCATTTCTACGACTAAGACTACAACGTTAGTCGAGAAAGTTGATGCTCCTCTGAGGAGGCTGAAGAAAGGCTCCTCTGTCAATTTGGCTGAATCCATCTCTCAGCACCCGACTAGTGGTGTTCCCACTTTTGTTCCCCCGAGATCTGCTATGAGCTCGGTGAAGACTATGATCATTCCCGAGATCCAAGGTATTGAAGAAAACCTTTCTCGGGAAACTGCTACCACATTAGCAGCTCGTCACATTGCTTCTGTAAGTCTTATAGTCTTAAATTTTCATTATTTCCTTTTTGTATCTGTGCCCTGACTTTCTTTCGTTTTCTTTTCACAGTTGGTGAGCTGTTTTACTAAAATTTTGAAGAAAGATGAAGCTATTAAAGCTTCAAGCTCCTCGTCTGGTGTAGAGGAAGCTTTGGTAGGCCTGGCGCAGTCTCTGAAAGATTCTCGTCAGAAATATAATGATGATAAGGCAATTTGGGAGAAAAATCTTACTTCGACTGAGCAGGAGAAGGCTCAGGTTATTGAGGTCCCCAAGGGGTTGGAGAAAAAAATGAATGATTTGCAGAAGAAAAATAAAGAGCTCGAAGGGAAGCTCAAAAATGCTGGAGAGCTTGAAAATAAGCTCAAGGCTGCTGAGGAGGAGTTGAGTCAACTTCGGGAAGTAAGTCGTCAGAAAGAGGAAGTTGAGAATAAACTGAAGGCTGATGAAAATCTTCTTTCCGAGAAGCTTTCCTCGGAGAAGACAAAGAGGAAGTTGGCTATGAAAAAATCTTTTAGTGCTGACTGGGACAAAGGGTGGAACAAAGGTTTGGCTTCCATGATGTCGCAAGTCGAATATGGAAACCTCAAATACTTTAGAGATGGATGGGTCGCTGCTCTACAAGAAATGAAAGTTGATGAAACTTGTGAATTATTTTAGCGACACATCCCTGCCCCCCCTCCAACTCCTGAGGACGAAGAAGAGGACGAAGCTGCCTCTGAGGAGTCTTCCATGGTGATGGGAGATCAAGTTTCTCATCCCCTAGCCATCCAGCCCCCTAACGAGGAACTTCAACTACCTGATACTTCCTCCGAGCAACCTCCAGCACTTCCCAAGCAACCCAGTGCTCCATCCGAGCAACCTACCTCCTCGTCCCAACCTCCCGAGAAAGTTTTGGGAGACAAGGAAAAGGTGTAGAGTTTTTCGGATTTCTCTCTCTATTTTATTTTTCTTTGTCAAATGTAACTTCTGAACATGTAACTCGGAACCTTGTACTTCTGAACTTTGTACTTCTGAACTTTATGATGTAATAAAATTTGAACTTTTGATTATGCATACTGTTGATTCTCTTCTTCATTCTCTGTTTATACTCTTATTGATTATTGCTTTTTCTTCCTTTACTAGTTTCTGGCCAGGATGGAATTATTGTCTGCTCATGATACAAAGCTGTTAAGGTAATTCAATGAATATTTTAAATCCGATCATACAGACATGAGTGGAGCTCAAATTACTGACATCCTCAGTCAGGATGTTTCAGAGCAAGCTATTGAAGCCTGTCAATATTTGAAGTGCCTACTCAACCGTGCAGTGGCTAACAACGTAGCATACTATGATATGATTAAGGATCTCCAAGGCAATCTTGAAGAACTTCAGCAACAATATAAGGAGTCCACTGCCCTTTTGCACGAGGGGTACGAGAAGAAGTATCAACAAATCTGTGCCGATAAGGGATATGATAAACAGTTTGCTGCTTAAGATGTGCGGGAGAGAACGTTGAAGGCTGAGGTCGAAGAGCACAGACAGCTAGCTGAGTTATTAGAAAAAGAAAATAATAACCTGCAAAGAGAGGTGTCTCAGTTGAAGTTTGCATCTTCCACCTCAAATGCTTTGATCCCAGTGACTGACGAGGGATTCTCATTCTTGGAGGTCGAAAATGCCAACCTGAGGGATGAGTTAGAAACCTTGAAGAGGTATGGCCCTTCTACATCTACTCGAGGATGAGCAAGAGTTCCTCGAGGACGAGCAAGAGCTGATCGGATTCCTGTCGAGGAATAAAGGACTCAATCTGCTATAGAGAACCAGGCCTTCCAACTGATGGCAAAGAACCAGGCATTGGCTGAGATGTCTAAGAAGATCAGGGATCTGGAAGAGCATCTTTCTGCACAGAAGTATGTCTTGGAGAATAAAGAACTCTTTATCAAAAATCTCCATGAGCAGTTGGAAAGATTGACATATCAATTCCACAAGCAGCCCAGAGAATTCTGGACGGCTGGCTACAACGAGGCTCTCTACCATTTGGATGATCGTATGCAAAATGCAAACAATGAGGGTTACAAACACGGGTGGTTGAATGCCTTAGGTGTGCTGCAACTGGAATAGGGTCATTACCTGTGGGATTACCATAATCCTGGGCTGCTCAACCTACCAGTGCCACCATTCAATCTTAATATGAGTTGGATCCCTACTCGGGCCATCCCTCGGTGTCTGATTTCTAAATACCTCGGTGATTACAATCTCCATTCCAATGTCGATATATCTCGTCCCGAGCACCTGCTAGATCGACCATCTGTGATGAATATCAGGATGCTTGAAGATCTTAACTTCATAAATTCCCCCCATGCTTTAAATGATCCACCTGCTGGCGAGGAACCTGTTTTAAAAGCAGGGGGGAAGAAACCAATAGAATAAGAATCTTAATGTAATAAATTTGTATTTCGTTCTTGATGCATTTTGTTCTACATTTAATGAAATAATTTTATTTACAAATCTTGACTGCTATTGTCTTTTAATTATAAAACACTTTACATTTGTGCATGTATATCTGTTAAAAAGATAACAACATTGTGTTATTTGTCGATCAACTAGAGTTTGTTAAAACTTACTGTCGACTATCTTGAATTTGTGGTAATCATTTGATGACTAACCAAAATTGATGATATTTTGTTTCTCGACCAACTTGGTAGTAATTTAAAAAGTCACGAGTATCAAAAATTTTGCTCGATCACTTTCTCGTACTCATAAAATGTTTCCGACCAACCAAGGTCGGTAAATTTTTCTTCTTGACCAACTACAGTTAGTATGTTTTTCTTACCAACCAATCTTTGGCACTTTTTGGAATAGTTTTACTTCCCGACCAACCTTAGTTGGCGTTTTCGAGAATATATTTACTTCCTAACCAACCAAGTTGACATTTTTAGGAATAGATTTACTTCCTAACCAACCAAGTTGACATTTTTAGGAATAGATTTACTTCCTAACCAACCAAGTTGGCATTTTTAGAAATATATTTACTTCCTAACCAACTGAGTTGGCATTTTTAGGAATAGATTTACTTCCTAACCAACCAAGTTGCCATTTTAGGAATAGATTTACTTCCTAACCAACCGAGTTGGCATTTTTTGGAATAGATTTACTTCCTAACCAACCAAGTTGTCATTTTTAGGAATAGATTTACTTCCTAACCAACCAAGTTGTCATTTTTTGGAATATATTTACTTTAACCAACCAAGTGGACGTTTTGAGGAATATATTTACTTCCTAACCAACCAAGTTGGCATTTTTAGGAATATATTTACTTCCTAACCAACCAAGTTGGCATTTTTAGGAATATATTTACTTCCCGGCCAACCTTAGTTGGCGTTTTCGGGAATAGATTTGAGTAGTCTGAGTTTTGCTGAGTAGTGTGTAGCACTAGTATTCCGCAAAAAAATTCCAATAAAAGGAAAGAAACTGGGCAGAACATTATCACTTTATTCACACTGATGAAACTGCATTACATGAGAGTTTACATTACTGATAATATTTGCGCAGGTGCTCTGCATTCCATGCATTCTTAAACTCCTCCCCCTCTAAAGTTTCTATTTTGTATGTCCCTGGTCGAACAACTTCCTTAACTCGGTAGGGTCCATGCCAGTTGGCTTCCAGTTTGTTGTGCTTTTGAATCACCTTCTTTAGCACATAGTCTCCGTCTTTCAAGTCGCACTTCTTCACTCTCTTGTTGTAGAACAAAGTTGTTCGTTGCTGGTAAGAAGCATTTCTAATACCTGCTTCTTCCCTAACCTCCTCGAGCATGTCCAAGTCTAACCTTCTCATTAAATCGCTGACAGGGGAATTGAAATTCAGTATTCTGTATATTGGGAGACCCAATTCGGTGGGTATAACAGCTTCACTTCCAAATGCCAGCATATATGAAGATTCCCCTGTTGCTGCTCGGGGAGTAGTTCGGTAAGCCCATAACACTGATTGTAGCGCGTTGATCTAGTTTGCTTTCACGTCATTCAGTCTTTTTTTCAAACCATTCAGCAACGTTCTGTTTGTCACTTCGGTTTGTCCATTGCTTTGAGGATGGCCTAGTGCCGAGTGGATCTTCAAGATATTTGACTGATGACAATAGGCAGTGAACTCCTCGTTGTCAAATTGTGTTCCATGGTCTGTGATGAAGGCATGAGGAAGACCATATCGACAAATGATGTTCTTCCAAATAAATTGCTACACCTTGTCGTACGTCATATCAATGAGAGGCTCAGCCTCAACCCATTTAGTAAAATAAACCACAGCGACCACGAGATACTTAAATCTTCCCCTAGTCGTCGGCAGTGGCCCGACCAAATCTATTCCCCATATGGAAAATGGCCAAGGGGAAGTAATGGGTGTCAATAACGCTTGGGGAGTTCTTCGGATGGAGGAGAAGCGCTGGCACTTGTCACATTTCTTAGCATAGGCTATGCAATCAGCCCTCATCGTCGGCCACTAGTATCCTTGAGTCATCATTCTTTGCAAAAGAGTCCGACCTGCTACATGTAGGGCTGTCAATGGACCGGGTCTGGACCCGGACCCGATCCGGACCCGATCCGAATTAACGGATCTGAGCAAATTTTATAGACCCGATTATCCGATTACCCGATTACCCGATTAGTTAATGGACCGGATCTGGATATATATGACTCCGATCCGATAAGGACCCGACCCGAATGTGTATATATATTATATAATAAATATATATTTATATATATATATATATAGTAATATAATTACAGTTTTATAGTTTAATAGTAATATAATTACAGTTTTATAGTTTAGTTTTTAGAGTTACAGTTTTTATAGTTTAGTTTTTAGAGTTACAGTTTTTTAGTTTTGTATATATATATATATATATATATATATATATATATATATATATATATATATATAGAGAGAGAGAGAGAGAGAGAGAGAGAGATGTATGTATAATTACAGTTTTATAGTTTTTTATATATAATATATTTACAGTTTTGTATATATTATATGTATAATTACAGTTTTATAGTTTTGTATATATAATATATATGTATAATTATAGTTTTGTATATATTATATGTATAATTACAGTTTTATAGTTTTGTATATATAATATAATTACAGTTATGTATATATAATATAATATATATAGTTAGTTTAGTTATAACTATTCGGGTCGGGTCTTCGGGTCCTTAACGGATCCGGGTCTGGATCCATTTTCTGAGATCCGACGGGTAATCGGGTAAGGCCCGATCTGCTAAAAAAAATACCCGGATCGGATCTGGATATACCCTTACCCGATCCAGATCCGACCCGTTTACACCCCTAGCTACATGGGCTCCACATGATCCTTCATGGACCTCTTCAATCAAATCTTTCACCTCGGTGGGATGCACACATCTTTGCAAACCTGCTATAATTCCTCGTCTGTATAAAATACCATTGGTCAGTACATAACGAGCAGCCTTAAACTTCATTTTCTTGGCTGCAAGTTTGTCAGTTAGTAATTCCCATTTCTCAATATATGCCGTGATGGGATCCATTCATGATGACCCTAAATCGAGGGTATTAAAGTTTATCGTCAGATCTTCATCTATACTCCGACCAGCTAAAACAACAATTATGATTGTTCTTCGTAGCTCAGTACGAGTAGCTGATGCTAATCGAGCTAAAGCGTCTACTCTTACATTCTCCATTCTTGGTATTCTTACCAGCTGAATAGAAACAAATTCCGACACCAATTCCTTTGCATGGTATCTGATCATTAATTCTCTTTTTAACTGCATATACTCCCATCATTTGATTTATGACCAATTGTGAGTCACTGAAAATAATAACTTATTTTGCCCCCATGGTTTTTGCCAAACTAAGACCTGCAATCATGGCTTCATATTCAGCCTCATTATTCGAAGCTTTGAATTGGAAACGTAGGGCGTATTCTATGTCGACCTCATCCGGACTGTTCAAAACTATCCCTGCGTCACATCTTATAGTGCAGGATGAACCATCCACATACAGACTCTATATAGGCAACTCGTCTTCAAATTGTTGATCTGATAGAGTTCCTCGGTGGAAAATTTGTTGCTCTCTTTCACCATCTCCTGATATTTCTTGCTGTTCGTTGATCATCTTTTCTTGCCCTTTTACCAACCTAAGCTGGTCTGGGCTTGAATTTGATGATCCTGTAACATCTACTTTCCCTTTTACCAAGCTAAGTTGGTATGGGCTTGCATTTGATGATCCTTTAACATGCACAGGTTGATCAACGAGCAACTTTTGCTCCTCGGGGGGTATCAGGATAGGTGAACTCTTCTATAAAATCTGCTACCGCTTGCCCTTTTAGCGATGATCTGGGTTCATAAACTATATCATATTCACCAAGTTCTATTCCCCAGCACATCAACCTTCCTGACTTTTCTGGTTTATGAAGGGCTTGCCTGAATGGCATATCAGTATATACTACTATGGTATGAGCCTAGAAGTATGGCTTCATTCTTCTACTTGCTTCGATCAATGCTAGTGCTAATTTTTTCAGCCTTGGATATCTGATCTCTGCTCCTCGGAAGGCCTTACTTGTGTAGTAGATTGGTTTTTGTACTCCATTCTCCATTCTTATCAATGCCGAACTAACTGCATTCTCGGACACTGCCAGATATAAGTATAATTTTTCTCCCATCACTGGCCTGGATAATAGTGGAGGTATTTCCAAATATTTCTTCAAGACTTGGAAAGCCTTTTCACATTCATCATTCCACTCAAAAGTTTTTCTGAGCGTCTTGAAGAATGGAAGACATCGATCAGTTGCTCGCAATACAAATCTGTTGAGTGCTGCTACTCGTCCTGTAAGACTTTGTACCTCTTTCTTCGTCGTTGGGGATCGTATCCCTAACAGAGCTTTGATCTTTTCAGGGTTAGCTTCAATGCCTCGCTGATTAACAATGTACCCGAGAAACATGCCTTCTTGTACTCCAAATGTGCACTTCGTTGGGTTCAACTTCATTTGATATTTATCTAGTTGATCAAAGGTCTGGCCTAAGTCAACTAGATGATCAGCAACTTTCTTGCTCTTTGTCAGCATATCGTCAACATAGACTTCCATATTGCAACTGATTTGTTCTGCAAACACTTTGTTCATCAGTCGCTGATATGTTGCACCTGCATTTTTCAAACCAAAAGGCATAACATTATAATAATAAGTTCCCCTAGGGGTAATGAAAGAAGTACTCTCCATGTCTTCAGGTTTCATTTTAATCTGATTGTAACCAGAATAAGCATCCATGAAGCTCAGCAGCTCGTGTCTCGAGGTAGCATCCACTAGTTGATTAATTCGGGGCAGCGGAAAGTGATCCCTTGGGAATGCTTTGTTAAGGTCGGTGAAGTCTACACACATCCTCCATTTGTTGTTCTTCTTTTTCACCATCACCACATTTGCTAACCAGTCTGGATATTTAACATCTTCAATAAAGCAAGCTTTCTGGAGCTTCTCGACTTCCTCCTGTATAGCTTGATTCTTCTCGGGACTGAATACTCTTCTTCTCTGCTTCACAGGCTTGATCTCCTTATTCACATTGAGTTTATGATATAAGAAATTTGGGTCTATCCCAGGCATATCCTCATGACTCCATGCAAAAGTTTGCTTTCTGCTTCTTAGGAAAGTTATCAATTTCTGCTTTAGTGAGGCTTCCAACGACGAACCTACTTGAGTAGTTCGTTCAGGGTGCTCATCGTCCAGGATGATGTTTTCAGTAGCTTCCACCACTTGACCCTTTACGAGTTATGACTCATCTCTAGGATCCAATGTTTCAATCTCTGCACCCTCATCCACTTGATAGGTAGTAGTCTTTTTCCTTAAGTCTTCCATTTCCTCTTGCTCGGCGGATTAATAATAGCATTCCTGAGCTACTTTCTGATCACCTTTCACAACTCCTACTCCAAAATTTATTGGAAATTTTAGGCATTAATGTACCGTAGATGGTACAGCCTAGAACTTCTTTAATCCTACTCTTCCCATGATGATATTGTATGATGATTGAACATTCTTATCCATCTCGAAGAAGCGTATTCTTTCTATTCGACAAGCAGGCCACGTACCAATGAATATATCCAATTTGATCGTCCCAAGTGGAAATACTTTCTCGCCAGCAAAACCGAGGAGGGGTCTATGATAAGGCTCCAGTTGAGATAGCTTTAAATTTAAACTATCGAAGCACGAGTAGAACATGATGTCTGCTGAGCTACCATTGTCTACCAGTACTCTTAAAATAATTACCTCATTCATCCTCATTTTGATCACCAATGGGTCATCATGAGGATATAGAACACCTGCGAGGTCGTTCTTCGAGAAACTAATGACCAATTTCTCTTTATTCACCTTTCTCGGGTGATCCTCCTCAGCTAGATTTATTTATTGAATGTATGAGTAAGCTTGAGCCTCACAGAGGTAAGCTTTTCTCTCGGCAGTAAGGTCTCCTCCTCCTGCATCTCCGCCTGTAATAACATTACAGTCAAATGACCCAAAGCGTATTGAAAATACCTCACGCTCTGTCTGCCTTGGTCTCTTTGGAAGATCGGGGTCATCTTCTGGATCAACTTCATGGTCTCTCTTCTTGTTCTCCTCTTCTCGACAAGGATATCTAGACCTCTCTCTTGCTCAGTCGTTGTTTCTTCTACCATTCCTCCGATCAACATACTTTGCCAGTTTTCCTCGTCTGATGAGTGTTTCAATCTCATTCTGAAGAGCTATGCAATTTTAGTCATGTGGCCATGATCTTTGTGAAACTCGCAATATTTTGCCTTATTTCTCATGTCAGGGTTTGCCTTCATTTTCTCTGGCCAATTTAATTCCTCCTTGTTCTTGATTTCTTCTAGAACGTGGTTGATGTCTTTCTTCAAAGGAGTATAATTATCAAATTTCTTTCATACTTCCCAGGACGACCTTGTTCTTGAGTGTTTGTCACTACCATTGTTCTTATGCTCTTTCTTCTTAGCTTTATCACCTTCCACCTTGGTTTCTTTGGCATCCATATTCTTCTTCGCAGCCATAGCCTCCTCGGCATTCATAATCTTGGCCTCTTTTCCCATCGGATCTGACATAGTTTTAGGTGGATCTTTGGCCAAAGTGTAGTATAACTTATTGGGCAGTAATCCACTCATCAAGGCGGTAATCGCTGTCTTTTCCTCATAATCAATGACTTCGAGCTTCTCGTTATTAAAACGAGTTATATAATCTCTGGTACTTTCACCAGCTTTTTGTCTAACACTTAACAAATGCGCTACTCGTTTAACTGGCTTTGCCCCAAAACATAAATTCCCTATGAATAACTCAACCAGTTGAAAGAAAGTTGAGATCTTACTCCGAGGAAGGTTATTATACCATATTTGAGCAGATCCGGTAAGAGTTCCCGAGAATGCTCTGCATCTCATCTCATCTGGAACATCGTAGATGTCGGCTGCAGCTTGGTATTGTTCTATATAAAGGACAGGAGCGGTCTTTCCATCATATTTGGGGGTCACAACAGGTGCTTTGAATTTTGATGGTGTTGGAAAATCTACAATGACCTGGACAAAAGGTGTTCCTTGAACAAAAGTTCATTGTAGAGGGTTCTTGGCCTTAGCCATTTCCCCTAATATATCCTCCAGCCTCTGAATAGAGCCTTTCCATGCATCGTTTCTTTCCTCGGGCCTGTTGGTTCGAGCAACTGATCGCGTTGATGTGGCTTCCTGGGATCTATATTGACAAGCAGCTGGTCGTGACTGGGCAGATCCTTACCTTAAGTCTGATGGTCGTCGAAAACTCCTCGATGCGGCTCTAGGAGGACTTTTGCTCCTCCTAGGACCTAATCTATCAAAAGGAGATACTCTGCTTAATCTTTTTAGCGCACTAGTCCTTTCTGAAGAGAGAGTAATACGTTGTTCAGTATATGTGGCTCGTACTGACGAAGTTCGTCCAGGTTGATAAGAAAAATCTTCAGACTCCTCAGTACGATATGAATCGGTACGCCTAGTACGCGAAGAGGGTAAACGAGTATTTCTTTAAATACTTCGCGATTCTGAGTGGGTTGGTGCACCGCCATGGAGGGTTCGTATGAGTTGTCGCATCGTTTCTTGCATGACTGTTTGGACCTGGGCCAGATTTGTTATTATTCCAGCCAGATCGGGAATATTTGGCGGAGCAGATGGATTTGGAGGGCTTCCAGCATTTCAATTGTTGGGTTCTGGAATATCAGCCATTTGTGATGAATTGTTTTTGATGAAAAATGATATTACCAGTCGTTTCCCACAGACGACGCCAATCTGTTGACGTAAAAAATTAGATTATATCTAAGTATTTAATCATAGATAAATAAAATGAGACAAAGAACTTTTAAAGTGGTTCAGCCTTATAAGAATGGCCTAGGTCCACTGTTTCTGTTATTGCTGACTATTTGGGAATTCTCGATTACAAGTTTTCTCAAGAAATTTCGGTCCCCTTACAATGAGGATAATACAATGTATTTATAGCCCTAAGGCTGTAATGTGAAAGGGTAATACATTTAATGCTCCTTAAGCGTATACATCTGTAGATAATAATAAGCATTTAATGCGCAGTCAAACTGTTGGTTATCGGCTATTACTGTTTTGTCCGAGGTGCAGCTCGGACCGCCTAAGTTCCTCGGTGCTCAAAAGTTCCTCGGTACTCAAAAGTTTCTCGGGGAGTTCTTGTAGGTCGGAGCGTCTGAGTTGATCGGGGAAACAGAGTTCCTCGTTGCAGTATGGTTCCTTGGAGTCGAGGTGTTGTTCGTAAGTGTTTGTCGTTGCCATGTAGATTGCCACGTGTCTTCACCCAATTGAGCCATGTCAGCAGACTAAATTTGGTATCAACAATAACTATACTCCTATACAATGTCTGATCAATATTTATTCCCGGTGAATCCACTGTGTTCACTATGGAATCTTCTGCATCTCTAGGCCTTAATGGATTTGGGGAATTCAATTTGACAGTTATGTCTGAAGGTTCAACTGCATACTCTTGGTCCTTATACAACACCTTTTCAAATTAGTACTTGCACCTGTTTAGTTGACATATGGCTATTTTGTCTTAGTTCTCAAGCCATCAATGTGAGATCTCAAGCCATCAATGTAATGAATTTAATTTAATATAAGATCTCAAGACGTCGATATAATCCAGCACACAATATGAAATTTGAGACTCATATTCATGAAATTTTTAACCATGTTTTTTATTCTAATGGCCGATTTATTCTATGCGCTTTGTTAAGTTGCAAATAACACATTATTGGTATCTTTATCGTTCTTTTATTGTTCATATATTCACCTCTTTGTTCAGTTATACATCATTGTAAATGAGTTTTTGATTCTATCGATGTTGGCAAGAGGAGTATTCATGTCTTTTTTCGGTGGTATTGGTCATTAATTTAAAATGTTTGTTGTGTAACCCTCGTCATTGATGATTGCAAGATTTATATTCTCCCACACAATGAATGTTGTCGTGGGACCTAAAGAGGACAGGCAACTGATGACTGGTCTCCGGGGAATTTTTCTTCCCTGGAGAGAGCAGTTACCCATTAAATGTCCCAGTTGCTTGCACAAAATTCATGTATGATCTTTAATCAAAATATGAAAGGGGTTAAATGAATCGACTCTTTAAACCACTCCTCCGGGTTGGGCCATTAAATGTTATTGTGCACTGATCGCTGAGTAATTGGTGCTCTCACAAGTTCAGGGGTGAACGGGTTCACGCATACATCATCCTGGTAGTTCTACAAATTTCCCATCTTTAAAGGGTGGGGTGAGGTTTGTTAAACTCATTCCTAATTGCCTTGCAAAATTAAGCATCCAGCAGCTATTAACTCTACTTCAGGTTGTAACATTTAGAGAAAATATTAACTTTACTTCAACTATTAACTCTTTGGGATTCCTCTATGATCTCTTCTCTTTTTTATCAACACACTTCTAATTTAACCATGTCTACTCTTATAATTGCTAATTATGATTATATCCCTATCTGGAATGTTGAACATAGTGATGTTTTCTATGTTTCTTTTGCTTAGAACCTTATCAGATCCCATAGACCAACTTCTTGGTCTCAATCATTTATTTGGTATCCTACTATTAACTCTGCTATAAATATTTTGGGTATTAGGGGCCCTCTAAATGTAATTATTGTATTGAAAGTAAATAAAGAGATTGACCACGTGTTTTCAACTGGTGAAGTTCCACCCCAAGTTTAGTTACACTACAAGAGAAAATTTGGCATCAATGTCTCCAATAAATCTATTAGAGTTGTGCTGATTAGCGTGTGGTTAAGCAATATTGATCCTCATTTGAGATCATCTATTCCTAGTTTTATATGTTGGTGCTTATGGTGTGCTAGAAACAAAAGTAGGCTTGAAGATATCCCCCCCAAGGTTAACCATATAATTCATCATATAGAGTCACTGATTGCTTTACATCTAAAACCACTCTATATATCTTCTTTCCTTCCTAAATCTGTCAGATGGATCCCTCCTATTCAATCTTCATTCATTTTACTTCATTATAATTGTTTATGTTCGTGTCTTATTACACCTATTATGTACATATGCAGATCCATGACAATGAAGCGTCAGCGTCGATTGAATATGTGTGATCTCATATACGACGAAAGATAACCACTCACAACACCAATGGAAGAAGATTTAGAGAGGTATGGATCAATAACCCAATTAAAAATCCATGTTTGCTTCATGTAGAATTAACGTGATTCCTCCCTCTTTAAATTTTATTATTACGTAATTCAATTGACTATGTATGTTATATGTACGTATACAGATCCATGATACCCTTTTGCATAAGAGATTTGAAGTAAACTCACCTTTTTTACAATGTAACAAATACATTCTCTTTACTTGTGGTATTAGTCATCTTTACAATAACGCCATTGGAATCAACACCAAACCAAGTTGAGTGATAAAAATAGAAGTGCATGACCACTAATAAGAAAAATTAAAATATTCAAGGAGGAAGACGGTAAGACAAGCGAAAGTTGATAAGAATTTTAGGATGTAGTCAAATATAAAAGTTCTAAATAAAAAACAATCGAAAGATCAAATGCGCATTGTCCTGCAATATGCTGGATCTCCTCGAATGATATCCTCGTCGATGATTTCAACTCTATTAACTTCAGCCTGAGTTCTAGACCTACTAATAATTTTTTGACCTGGGTTATTATTATCTTCCTTTGTTCTATGATCCTTTCGATTACTCGCTTTCCTGTGTTCGCGTGTTTGTTTATTTGTGGGGGGCCATATTTGAATGTATGCAGTAGCATATATGCATATATGTGGCTGCTGCATATTTGCATATATGCTGCTGATATATATGTTGCATATATGTATATATGCAGCAGCATAAGAGGCAACAAATCCAAGGCTAAGTCAAGAATGCAATAATCACGAGAAATCATGACAAAATATACCCAAACTAGTAAAATCATACTATATTACACATGAGAAAATGATATAGAAAAACTCTACAAATATTGCAACTAGGAAGATGTACAACCTATAAGGCTAGAAGTACAACTTTTAGGTGAAATTGTAAATCCTAAAGTACAAAAAGAAAACTTCCAATAAGATCACTAAGGCCATGCGAACGACACAAAAAGGAATTCATATGAACGAATTGAGGAAAAAATAACTCTCTGAATAAACTAAGATGTAATGCAAATTGAGAAAATAATTAATCATGCAAATAGTATTCGTATGAACGGATGCAAAACATAACTACGTGTACGGTTTTATCTAGTAGCTCAAGTCAGGTAAATGTTCTAATAAAAATCATAGCTCACTTTAGCCCTATTCTTTATTGATCTGAGTAGTTAGTGTCTAATAAGACAGTGTGTATATATTGGCTAGATTTAAATTTGATTAGAAGAATACATGACTGAAGCATGAGAATACATGGTCGTTCTTTTAAAAAAGTATTGTCCAAGTATCTTAATCAAGTTAATGTTTCTTGACTTTTTCAGAACCATAGCTAATTGCGTTTTGTATCCCGTTTGTTGCAGGAAGTTTACTATCCCACGAGGACTTGTTATATGTATACTTGAGCCTTTTACCGTTGGAGCTTTTGCATCTATTCTCTCGAACAAAGACCTTGTCGCTTAAGTCCTATTTAGTCTTTCTCTCAACCACAAGCCTAGGTGAGACATATTCAAGTTAAATTTTGTTCATTATGTTTTGCAACGGTAAAAGGAATCGTAATGTGTATTTTTATTTATATTAGTTGTTTAGAAAGTTGTGGCTATCTCTGTTGTTGTTTTTGAGTTAATTTTTATGTTTAAATAGGTTGGTTTTCATGAATAAATAAAAGAGACTCTGCCGATTTTTTAAAAAAATATTGAGTATTTTTAAAAGTAAATAATACGAAGATATACAAATTTGATAAGGTTTTTAAAGATTGTCATCTATAGGAATTATTAAAAAAAGTTACTTCTTTATTTAAGGTAACTGGCACTTAATAAATTTATTGCAAGTGAAAACCTTTTGTGGACAAGGCAAGGTATTGGAGTCATTTTGCTGGAAGTCGTATGCTTGAAGATTGCGAGTTTACTTTGTGTAAATCATTTTATGTTAGGGATATATGGTTTTTTATGTATTTTTTCTAATGAGATGAGTGAAATTTTATAGAGAGATCTATGTTGGACACAATGTTTAAATTGTGTATTTTTTCTTTGTATGAACTTTAATTATAACTGAATGGAAAATTATATGTTATATTTTGAAATGGGATGCAAAATATGTCATATTGTTTTTAAGAGGTTTTGTTTATAATTATATAGAGTATATTATGGAATGGATGAAATTATAACTTTGGTGCCAAAATTATTAAAGACTGCTTATTTGCCTTCTCAAAAGGGTTCCATAAATGGGTACTTTTTGAGACGGTTAAGTTATCATCTCAAAAAACTCTTTGGAGACGTATGTTGGTGTTTCTAAAAAAACTTTAAAATGCAAATTTTTTGCCGTCTCAAAAGGGTCCTATAAGCAATAACCTTTTGAGACTGCGTATTTACTGTCTCAAAAAAACATTTTGAGACGGCTATTACCGTCTCAAAAAGCTTTTAAAATGGGGGTCTAATACTAAGATCCCTTGCCGTCTCAAATGGCGTCATAAAATGCTTTTGAGACGGCCATATTACTTTTTGAGACGGTTGGAGCACCGTAGTAAAAAGTAGTTTTTTTTGTAGTGATAGCTTGTTCGACATAGCATTAATTGAACAAAACCTCACAATTAATGATATGATCTCATATTTTACCTACCCACTAGCCTATGTGGAAAAGTCCAAATAGCATTTCACAAATTATACTAAGAAATACTTTCCAGCATGTCGTAGTATATAAGGAGGATCCATCCTATTTTTGGCAAAATTATGCTGAAATGAAAGTGTCACAAATTGAGGATACAGTCAATATGAAGGACGTAAATAAAAGAATTCATTAGTTTTCATCTTAGTGTGATGCACGGGCGCTATATAATATTTGTTGTATATTATATGTCGTAAGACGGATGAGAAATTATAATTGTACCGTATGTATTTGTCAAAATTATTTTTAACTTCTAGTTCCCAACAATACTATTCCGTTGAATCTTACAATATGGATGTCATCATTAGTTAAAGAAAAAATTAGAAAACAAAATTACCATAAAAGATCCCCACGACGACATGATTAACTAAAGCCCTCCTAAACTACAAATGTTTTACAAACTATCCAGAATGTAAAAAAGAAAAAGCTCGATAAAAACTTGTTTTTGTCCATAAAAAAGTATTTTTTCTCTAAGATTTTGGATAGTCTATACACATTTACATTTCAAGAGAGTTTAATATAGTTTACCCTTATAAAGTTTCATAATTTTGCTAAATTATACTTTCCATAGCCGAGATCAAGACAACTGCATACACTGGTACAACAAAAAAATATTATTCCTTTAAAGATATAAATCTACCAATGACAAATGAACCACAAGACCAATTCCATGCCACGTGGGAAATGGTTTAAACTAAGAAACGAAAGGGATAGTACAACTTTTTGCACCGCGAACTTGATGCTAAAAATCCCAAAATAAACCGTGTTTCTACTTGTAATATATAAAATAATTAGTACAAAATTAAATCAAAATTATATAATAATAAACAAATTCTAATTATAGATATAAGAACAACCTACTTATTAATAAAGAAGGTTTGAATAGAGCATTTATATAGAAAATTCGAGCCCTTTGAAATCACAATCTCCTTAAGAAGAATCAATTCCATCCAAAGTGTTGAAGGTTTTGAATGTTAAATAAGTAGACTAAAACCATGATTTATGTAATAATTTTAGTTATGAATTAATTGTTATAATTAAATCAGTTATTCCTATTTTAATAAGAATCGTATATGGACATAATATTTTGTAGTATTTTATATATTGCTCGTGTATTTTATTCTTCTCAGTAGGTGTTCTGGTGTGTAGAGTACGATATACACACAGAGGCTCAGATCACCAGTTCTTATAGAATATAAGTTTTATAATTCCAAGTCTTAGATGGAATTGGATAGACCATCAATCGAGTTGTAGCACAATATTTTAGAAGGTCTATCTTGATTACGAAAAACTGTATAGTTTTAACTTATTGTATTAGTACACTTTGTGTGTATTGAACGTAATCAATTTAAGGTCATTGCTTTTATATAAATTTCATAAGACAATGTACACCTCGTGATTATAAGGTTTACTTAAGTCTCTTCATCCGAATATAATTAATAGACACATGTACTAGTTATTCATTACTTTGACTTATCGAGTGAGATTCATTATTGTATCAATAATCCTGATAAATAGGGTAATGGTGATTAATGTATGGTGAAAGTCTTTTATGGATGGAATACAAATCTCGGTATAGAGACTTTGACAGGTGAATTATGTTAATCTGACATTACACATAAGTTAAGGTGGATCGCTCAAGGACTTAAAGATGTTAATTAAACAAAATATCAGCAATTTAATTTAGTAACGGGTATCTCTAATATTAAGGTAGGGAGAATTAAGTAATTAATAATGATGATCTCAAAATATAATTTTGAGTTAAGGAGTGGAGTTGTCATTATAATTATTTAGTGGTATTAATTATAATTAAGGGAGTGATATTAGGATCTGAGAAGGATTAGGTTTTCTCAAGCCCATTAGGAGCCACATCCTTATCTCTCTTTAGGGTCCCTACTGTAGCCTATATATATGCACCTAAATCTCATTATTTCTTAACATAGTCGTCACTCTTAGATACTCAAAA
Organism: Sambucus nigra; assembly: GCA_949130495.1. Classification (NCBI taxonomy): domain Eukaryota; kingdom Viridiplantae; phylum Streptophyta; class Magnoliopsida; order Dipsacales; family Adoxaceae; genus Sambucus; species Sambucus nigra. Next base: position 541,597,427 of record OX422211.1, on the reverse strand, counting down.
GACCTAAGTTTGGACTTGTGAGAAAAAGAGGCAGCAAAGAAGAAAGAGGAGACAAGAAGGTGGTCACGAAATATGATCACACCTTCTACTCGTGACTGTCCATATTAGGAATACAATAGAAAACTATAAGGTGAATCGAGCCATCACATATTCTGTTCGTGAAAAGACAAGATCAAATCAAATAGATCTCAAAAGGTGAATCCCAATTCCTCCTTGTAGGATTTCATATATGTGTAATTTTCTTGTAGTTCAATCTATACGCATTTTTAATAGAACCTTGAACTTTCACTCCAATAATTGGTATCAGAGCCCTGTTAATACTAAATATAAGTTGAATTCTGTCATGTTGTCCAATTCAAAGAAATGTATATGAGCATGGATGTTGGGTAGAATATGTATTTTTGCTAACTTCTATTTTAGAGAGATGTAATCCCACTATTATGGTCACGTATTAATATTTTTATTTTATGTGATTGGATCCCTCGATGGCTTATTTGTGGTTACTTTTTCTATGCAGGAATAATTTAATATTAATGTAGAATGTGAACTCCTTTTTGGAGGCATGGAACATCTGTAATTTTTTACTATTTTGATCGTGATTGTCAATGAAGAAGTGTGAAACCGGATCAGTGACAGGTGAAACCCCGTGTTGTCCCATCGTAGTGGCAACATGAAGTGTTTGGGTCTAAGGATGATTGTTGAGTTGAAGGATGACTGTTGAAAACTCCAATCTACGATAGAGTTGTATCTTGACCATAATAGTCGGGAATCCTTATTTATCTCAATTTTCTTATTTACATTGATTTATGTCCTATTATTCATGTTTTAATTAGTGGGTCATCAATATGTACTAACGGTTCCCTTAGAACTACGGACAAGATGGAATACCGACCCAACTTAAATCATCAAGATTCAAAATGTAAATAATTCATATTTATTTGGAATTGTGGACATTAATATGGGTAGTTAGAGAATACAAAAATTGAGTATTCATCTTCTTAACGACCAAGGGTATTTGAATTTTTTTATTTATTACACATATGCTTAATATATTAAAATAGGGATATCTCAGTATTTTTGAAAATATATCAAATGTTCTAGATTTTTCAAATTAATTAAGAATTGAAAATATTTTTTTAACCCCCACAAAAGTTTTTTAAATTACTAAGTGGGAGAGGGACTTTTTCAAGAGAAAATCCCATGTTCTCCATCAACTATTTGTAGACTTTCAATAATAAGTAGGTCCTCTAACGAGGAATAAAAATTATTGTGGTAGTTGATGTAAATTTCCTTAAGGGTAATTTTGGGTTCATTATTCACATAGACGGTCCCCAAAAGAGGAGTTTATGTGATATGAGATAATCTAAAATTATTTTGTGGTATACACTTAGACATAAAATAATGGTAGATTCTCTAAAGAGTAATGCAATGATTTTTGTGGGACGAAAGTGTCGATTTTTTAACTTATTTGACATAGGTTTTGTCTAGAAAATAAAATTAAAAGGAATAACCCTGTTCAATTTTTTTGGACAGTAGTTTCTCTAAAGAGGAATACTATTCTAATGGTAATCGGGATGCTGACAAATTATTTTAAAATTGATAGAGGGAACATTAATTTTAATTTAGAATTAAAAAAGTTTTATGACTTATAATAATTTATTTTATTATTTGATTCTCAGTATTAAGATGGGAAGCTCTTTCAATCCATTTGTTGTCATTCATAAGGAAAATAAATTAACTAGACCTAATTACATTGACTGAAAAAGGAATTTAGATATTGTGTTGATTGCTAACGGGTACAAGTTTGTGCTATATGAGATGTGTCCTGAGAAACTTGGTGAAGGGGAAATCGAAAAGGAAACCTAGGAGTACTAAAAATGGATCAAGGATGATGAGATGGTGCAGTGTTATATTTTGGGATCTATGTCAATGTGACACCCCGACTAATTAAATACCGGGTAGCTACTCCTTTATTAAATTAATTCAAAATGCCAAGTTGGTTCAGTTAATAGCATCACTGTCGAAAACATTTTAATAATTACTAACCACCTAGTATTTAAAAGTAAGTTGCCAAATTTTAAGTTAAGTCTGATTAACATGCAGTAAAAGAATAATGAAAGAATAACAACCATTCACTATAATGAAGTAATGAATAACCAACAACATAAATATAAATCCGGAGGAAAACTCCTCATAACAATACCACCACTGAAAAATAATACTACAAGTCTGAACCCTGAATAATTACATGCCAAAGGTCTGAATAACTGAAATAAATGAAATGTCTCTAAAAGAAATGGGCGACATGCCCTACAACTGATAACTGATGAATATCGAGTCAAGATAGATGAAGCGTCTACAAGCAAAGTCCTGTAACTTCCACAAACAGCTACAGCTCGTCACCTGAATGAGAATCCTATGCATGGTGTCCTTGTGGCTGGGCACCTAAAATGGTTTTTATAAAAAATAGATTTGAAAGCAAATGGGTCAGATCCCGAAAGTGTAAAACATTTTGAAAACAGCAAGTGTTTTAATAACATTAAAACATTAAATGCAAAATACATGTTAGGACGTGCACTCACATGAAATTCTCACCTCTCGACTACATGTGCACTCCTAACGTACCGTACCCATCTATAAGACATCCATATCTAACCAAACCGTAATAAGTTCTACCCCTTACTACTCGATTCCCATAATACATTCTAGCGTTATCAAATAAATAGAGGGCTTTACTTAAACTCAGATTCTCAATATGTAATGCATTTCACTATCGGTTAACCCGTTATGTTTTCTCAAAACAATACCATAATTTTCACAATATTAACATGAATACAATAGAATACAAGCACCCCGAGAACTAGATGCGGTGCACACATACTCTGCTATCCATCCCGGTACATCACGTACATAAGGATTACGCATTTCGAATCTCTCAGGAATCGTTCAGATAACAACATCACAAATAATGGAGGCGAACACAGTCACATCACATGGGTCACGCACATACCTGCGCTCCCACGATTAGCAGACTTATTAACATCCCAATAAGTCCTTCTCTGACCTATGTTCATCGAGGTAACCAGTATAAATTCGGGCAACACAAGGATTAGAGGGCCCTAAGCGAACGCAAACCTCCCGTGATAGCAAGTATGGTAGGTATGTCATACACATAAAATCAATACGTATACTAAGTATTCACACATCTTAGTAATCGCCATAATATATTGGTGGTACACTTCTCATTCTCGTACCGACATATAATACTACACAATTTATATGTTCCCGGTTAATGAAATAAATTAGGCCGTCAATAGTTCTCGCAACATAATAGACACTCACGTCCTACTTCATATTTTCCCTTAGGTTCAAACTACACTTCTAGGTTTGACTCCTCATATATCCCAAACATCCCAAATATCACAATTAATCATCAAGGGAAAGCTATCTCTACCTATACACAAGGTTACGGGGCACTCGGGATCAAAACAGGCTAAAAAGCCTAAACTGTCAACTCGTTCGAAGTCTCGTTCGAACGAGGCTGTTCGAACGAGAGTTCGTTCGAATGAACTGGGCTATCTAACGAGATCCCGTTCGAACGAGATTATCGAACGAACTTCACCCTCGTTAGAAGTCAAAGGTCAACTCGTTAGAAGCTCATTCGAACGAGCTCGTTCGAACGACCTGGGCAGGTCTTCTAACGAGTGGCCAGTTTCGAGCCCAGAAATCCTTATTTCGTTTTTCCCAATTTTCTTCACTCCTAATCTCACATAAAAATCGACCCAACATCATTTTAAGGTTCATAATTTGTACTAAACACTCATAGGTCATAATCAAACGTTTATATAGGGCTAACTCATCTTAAACCTCATCAAATCTTCAAATCTCTTCATTTATCCCTAAATTATATGAACATGAACCCTAACATTTGTAAATCATCATTGAACCTACTTTAATCTGTTTTTGTTTCATCCAAGATATTATTAACATCAGAATAATCGCCTACATATAATTCTACATGCAATTCCTCCTCAATATGTAAGATTCTATTTCAAATTTAATGGGTTTTTCATTAACTCCCAAGAACAAATCAGATTTTTATCAATTGCTACACATGGAAGAAACATTCTCTATAAAAATGAACTTAAATCACTTGCCTTAAGGGTAACTCTGTATTTGATGACGAATCTGATGAATGGTTCTCTCTCTCCTCTGCAGAATTCCTCCTCCTCTCTCTCTCTCTCCAAGCTTTCTTCTCAAGTTCTCAAGGTGTTAATGGAGGTGAGGTTGGTTTTGCCAAGTTATAACCTCTCCTGTAGACCACTTCATAAATTGGGGTTGGAAATGGCTTAGTGGGTTAATACTAAGTCAGATTTTAACTCTAGTTTTCGTGGGTTTTAATTACCCAATTTCCGAAATTACCAAAATGCCCTTATAAGTTACCGGTATGGCCCAATAATGCACCGGGACCCAAACTTAACCCCCGGCTAGTGTTTTCTGACTATTTCGACCCTTCCGGATGCGTTGGCGCACTCAAAACGACCATACGATTAATAGAACTAAAATTCACTTTTTAATTAAAATAAATATTTCCTTGACGCGACTGTCACACGCGTCTCAATAAAATTTTCCAACTTGCCGTATTTCAATATCACGACAAATTTCATACTTCAATATTCATATATAATCATATATGCACATTATATTCAAATACCAACTCGCATCTCACTAGTATTTTAATTCGGATTAATTTCCAATTAATACGCATTTAATTTAATTAATCCCATAAATAAATATCACAAAAATACGGGGTATTACATACTTCCCCCATAATAACTGAATTTCATCCCGAAATTCGGAACTAGAAAGTACCTGGTAAGAATAACTCTGGATAACGTTCGCGCATCTCATCCTCGCGCTCCCATGTGGACTCCTCAATATTATGATGTCGCCATTGAACACGCACTAACGGGACTATCTTTGACCGCAGTTTCTGCTCACTTCGATCCAAAATCGCAATCGGCCCCTCCTCGTAGGAGCTATCAGGCTGGAGATCGATGTCCTCCAAAGCAATGTGAGAATGATCCAAATCGTCTCTAAGATATTTCCTTAGCGAGGAAATATGAAACACATCGTGAATCCGATGTAAATGCTCCGGTAACCCAAGCCTATACGCAACTGGTCCAATGCGCTCAATAATAGGAAATGGTCCCACAAATCTCGGTGCCAACTTCCCTTTCTTCCCGAAACGCATAATCCCCTTCATAGGAGATACTCTGAGCAAAACCTGGTCCCCCACTTGGAACTCTCTGAAGAACCTCTTCGCATCAGCATAGCTCTTCTGCCTGTCCTGAGCTACCCGAATGCGACTCCGAATCAATTCTATCCTTGCCGAAGTATCCTGAATCATTTCCGGCCCAAGTAGTTTGTTGTCCCCCACCTCCAACCAACATGCTGGGGAATGACAAGGTCTACCGTACAACGCCTCAAATGGAGCCATGCCAATGGTGAACTGGTAGGAGTTATTGTAAGCAAACTCTACCAATGGAAGATACTGCTCCCATCCACCCCCGAAATCAATGATACTCATACGTAGCATGTCCTCCAACATTTGGTTTGTACGCTCCGTTTGCCCGTCGATCTGTGGGTGATACGCCGTACTCAACCGCAATTCCGTGTCCATGGCCTCCTGAAAACTCTCCCAAAACCGTGAAATAAACATCTTGTCTCGGTCAGACACGATATTTAGGGGCACACCGTGAAGTCTCACTATCTCTGCAATAAAGAGCTGGGCATACTGTCCCGCAGTGTAGTCTGTCCTTACGGGTAGAAAATGAGCGACTTTGGTCAACCTGTCCACAATTACCCAAATGGAGTCGTGACCTCTCTGTGACGTAGACAATCCCGTGATGAATTCCATGGATATGCTCTCCCACATCCACATCGGGACCTCCAACGGCTGTAGCAGTCCTGCCGGTCTCTGATGATCCACTTTTACTAACTGACAAGTGGTGCATTTAGAAACAAACTCGGCAATATCTCTCTTCATCCCGCTCCACCAATACTGACGTTTCATGTCTAGGTATATTTTGTCCCCACCGGGATGTACCGCGAACCGTGAGCCGTGCGACTCGGCCATCACTTCATGCCACAATTCCTCCCCTTCCGGAACTACCAATCTCCCATTGAAGCGTAATCCCCCGTCTGAGTTAACGGTATAGGACTCGGCTCCCTCTACTAATAATCTAACTATCTGCTCCTGACAAAACAAGTCATCTACTTGTGCCTTTACCACTCTCGTGACAATCTACGGTGTAATGGTCATTACAGACATGAACGATCGTGCCACTGCATCCTGATGTCCCAATTACTTCCACTTGTCCTTCCACACCTCTGCCACTTCATCTGCTGGCCTACGGCTCAATGCGTCTGCCACCACGTTAGCCTTCCCCGGGTGATACTGGATATCGAACTGATAATCCTTCACGAACTCAAGCCACCTCTGTTGCCGCATATTCAACTCCTTCTGCGTGAATAGGTACTATAGGGACTTGTGGTCTGTGAACAATCGAAAATTTTCCCCCAAAAGGTAATGTCTCCATATCCGAAGGGCAAATACAACTGCCGCTAACTCCAAGTCATGAGTGGGGTAATTCTTCTCATAAGGATTTAGCTTACGGGATGCATAAGCAATGGCCTGACTCTCCTGTTGCAATACACCTCCAAGTCCTTGCAAGGATGCATCGGTGTAAACTAAATACTCAACTCCCGGTCTCGGCAATGCTAACACAGGTGCTGAGGTCAACTTATCCTTCAATTCATCGAATGCCAACTGACAGGCATCACTCCAGATGAATGGAACACCCTTACGAGTCAGATGTGTCAAAGGACCTGCTATCTTCGAGAATCCCCGAATGAACCTCCTGTAGTATCCTGCTAGGCCCAAGAAACTACGAATCTCTGTCGGTATCGTGGGATGTCCCCACTCCTTCACCGCGGATACCTTCCCCGGATCAATAGATATTCCCCGGTCGGAAATAATATGTCCCAAAAATTGGTTCTCCTTCAGCCAAAACCCGCATTTCTCATACTTTGCATACAACTCGTTCTGACGTAGTGTCTGCAAAACTTGTCTCAAATGCTCGGCGTGCTCCTCCTCTGTCTGGGAGTAAACCAGAATATCATCAATGAAGATAATGAGAAACTGATCCAGGAAATCCCTGAACACCCTATTCATCAAGTCCATAAATACGGCTAGAGCATTGGTCAAACCAAAAGGCATAACCCGAAACTCGTAAGAACCATATCTCGATAAGAACGCAGTCTTCGAGATGTCCACCTCCCTGATACGCAACTGATGGTTTCCCAATCTCAGATCAATCTTTGAGAAGAAAGAAGCTCCTCTCAACTGGTCGAATAGGTCATCGATTCGAGGTAACGGATACTTACTCCATATCGTGACCTTATTCAACTCTCGGTAGTCCACACACAATCTCAGTGAACCATCTCTCTTCTTCACGAACAACACAGGGGCACCCCACGGCGAAGTACTCCTCCGTATAAACCCCTGACCCAACAACTGCTCAATCTGATCCCGTAACTCCCTCATCTCAGCTGGAGCCATACGGTACGGTGCGCGTGCTATAGGTCTCGTATCTGGCAATAAGTCTATGACAAAGTCTATCTCTCGACTGGGGGGTAATCCAGGTATATCCTGAAATACATCGGCAAACTCTCTAACAACCGGAATCGAATCAAGTGATATCACCACCTCCTTAGAGGTCTCCTCCTCTATATAGTACAAATGAGTGGACGATCCTCCCTCGGAATGAGGCATCGCCACCAAAAACATCTCTTGCCCGGGAATGGCAAAGATAATACTCCTACTGAAACAGTCAATCATGGCTCGGTACGCAACAAGCCAATCCATACCAATAATGGCATCATACTCGGTCATCTCTAATACTAACATATCTACAGGTCACACCAGACTACCAATCTCTACCCCTACTCCCCGGAATATAATGAAAATAAGTGACCCACTCCCCAATGGTGAGTCTACACACGTCACTGTGCTCTATGCTGTGGCTAACAACCCTAAGGCTTTCGCAAAATGTGTAGCTATAAAGAAATGTGTTGCCCCCGTATCAAACAAAACCCGACCCATAGTACCATGGATAGGAAACATACCCTCAATCGCGAGTGGTTCCTGCGGAGCTGCTGCCTGGTGGACGTTATAGACACGTCCATACTGTAACTGTCCCTGCTGCACAGGAACTGCTGGAATGGCTGGAAGAGATGGCACCTGGGCTGGAGCTGGGAGGGCTGGTGGAAAAAGTGGCCTCTACGGCTAATGTCGAGCACCCTGCTGCTGTTGCGGGGCCCTGCCCCTATCAGGATAGTCCTGGCATTTATGGCCAGTCTTGCCACAAACGAAACACTTCCGTGGGAAGTTCCCCCCTCTCTGTCCCTGCTGCCCCCGGCCCTGGTGGCCGTTACCATTCCTCCACTGGCCCTGCTGGCCCTGCTGAAATTGTTGTTAACCATTATGACCCTGCTGGTGCTGATGGCCGTTCGGACCCTGATGGCCCTGCTGGAAACCTCCCTGTCCGTGCCTGAAATTTCCTGACCTTAACCTCTTGTGATCCCCCTGCTGGGTACCCTGATCACCCTGCCTCTTCCCCTGAACAGATTGTGCCCCATTGACACCAATTCCTCCAGTCCTGCCCTGATGGCTAGACTCTCCCGATTGCTTGCCCTCAGCCATGTGAAAGCGGTGATCCTGGCAATGGAGCAATGCAGCGTTAACCACATCGGAATAAGTGGCTAACGAGAGGTTCCCTAGCAAGTGCTGACGAATCCTCCATGTCAACCCGTCCGTAAATTTCTGTATTTTCTTCTCCTCCGTCGGTATCTCATCTGGAACAATGTTCAGAAGATCAGTAAATTTGGCCTCATACTCGGCCACAGTCTTACTCTCCTGCTTGAGGCTCATCAACTTCCTCCTCATCTCTGTGTGAATAGCCGACGGAAAGTACTTGCGGTCAAACTGCACTCAAAACTCCTGAATATTGAGAGTATCCCTCTCCTCTACGGTGGTAATAGACTCCCACCACTACAGTGCAGATCCTACTATCTTAAAGGTAGCTAGTATCTGCTTCTGGACATCTGTGCACTCATACATCCTCAGGTGTCGCTGGATGTCCTTCCTCCACTGACTCGAAACTACCACATCGGAGCTACCTGCGAACTCCGGAGGGTGTGCTTTCTGAAAAGTATCACATACACGTTCCCAAGCAGACGGGAATGCATGAGCCTGAACTGGCGCGGATATCGGCGCCTGAGGTGGTGCCTGCTGAACTACAGCTAGTGCGGCATTTACTGCCTGGGCCACAATGGCTGCAAACTCGACGGCATTCATCGTGCCCTGAACTGGTGCGGGCTGTGGTTCTAGCGTTGCATCCCTAGGAATCCTTTGTGCAAGTCATGGAGGCATCTGAAATAAGAATGAAGTTTATAAGTTCGCAGTTATAAACTTAAAATAGCTGAAGAACGTAGCATACACAAAAGAATACAACAATCCTAAAATATAGGGCTCTACATCAAAGAAAGCTCAGCGGAAACATAATAAGCCGTACAGATCCTAATGGACACTAGAACCTGATGCTCTGATACCACCTGTGACACCCCGACTAATTAAATACCGGGTAGCTACTCCTTTATTAAATTAATTCAAAATGCCAAGTTGGTTCAGTTAATAGCATCACTGTCGAAAACATTTTAATAATTACTAACCACCTAGTATTTAAAAGTAAGTTGCCAAATTTTAAGTGAAGTCTGATTAACATGCAGTAAAAGAATAATGAAAGAATAACAATCATTCACTATAATTAAGTAATGAATAACCAACAACATAAATATAAATCCGGAGGAAAACTCCTCACAACAATCCCACCACTGAAAAATAATACTACAAGTCTGAACCCTGAATAATTACATGCCAAAGGTCTGAATAACTGAAATAAATGAAATGTCTCTAAAAGAAATGGGCGACATGCCCTACAACTGATAACTGATGAATATCGAGTCAAGATAGATGAAGCAAAGTCCTGTAACTTCCACAAACAGCTATAGCTCGTCACCTGAATGAGAATCCTATGCATGGTGTCCTTGTGGCTGGGCACCTAAAATGGTTTTTACAAAAAATAGATTTGAAAGCAAATGGGTCAGAGCCCGAAAGTGTAAAACATTTTGAAAACAGCAAGTGTTTTAATAACATTAAAACATTAAATGAAAAATACATGTTAGGACGTGCACTCACATGAAATTCTCACCTCTCGACTACATGTGCACTCCTAACGTACCGTACCCATCTATAAGACATCCATATCTAACCAAACCGTAATAAGTTCTACCCCTTAATACTCGATTCCCATAATACATTTTATCATTATCAAATAAATAGAGGGCTTTACTTAAACTCAGATTCTCAATATGTAATACATTTCACTATCGGTTAACCCGTTATGTTTTCTCAAAATAATACCATAATTTTCACAATATTAACATGAAAGTTCCCATTAATTAAATGTATATTATTCCCGTCATAAATATACAATAGAATACAAGCACCCTGAGAACTAGATGCGGTACACACATACTCTGCTATCCATCCCGGTACATCACGTACATAAGGATTACGCATTCCGAATCTCTGAGGAATCGTTCAGATAACAACATCACAAATAATGGAGGCGAACATAGTCACATCACATGGGTCACGCACATACCTGCACTCCCACGATCAGTAGACTTATTAACATCCCAATAAGTCCTTCTCTGACCTATGTTCATCGAGGTAACCAGTCTAAATCCGGGCAACACAAGGATTAGAGGGCCCTAAGCGAACGCAAACCTCCTTTGATAGCAAGTATGGTAGGTATGTCATACACATAAAATCAATACGTATACTAAGTATTCACACATCTTAGTAATCACCATAATATATTGGTGGTACACTTCTCATTCTCGTACCGACATATAATACTACACAATTTATATGTTCCCGGTTAATAAAATAAATTAGGCCGTCAATAGTTCTCGCAACGTAATAGACACTCACGTCCTACTTCATATTTTCCCGTAGGTTCAAACTACACTTCTAGGTTTGACTCCTCATATATCCCAAACATCCCAAATATAACAATTAATCATCAAGGGAAAGCTATCTCTACCTATACACAAGGTTACGGGGCACTCCGGATCAAAACAGGCTAAAAAGCCTAAACTGTCAACTCGTTCGAAGTCTCGTTCGAACGAGGCTGTTCGAACGAGAGTTCGTTCGAACGAACTGGGATATCTAACGAGATCTCGTTCGAAGAATATTATCAAACGAACTTCACCCTCGTTAGAAGTCAAAGGCCAACTCGTTAGAAGCTCGTTCGAACGAGCTCGTTCGAACGACCTCGTTCGAACGACCTGGGCAGGTCTTCTAACGAGTGGCCAGTTTCGAGCCCAGAAATCCTTATTTCATTTTCCCCAATTTTCTTCACTCATAATCTCACATAAAAAAAGACCCAGCATCATTTTAAGGTTCATAATTCGTACTAAACACTCATAGGTCATAATCAAACGTTTATATAGGGCTAATTCATCTTAAACCTCATCAAATCTTCAAATCTCTTCATTTATCCCTAAATTATATGAACATGAACCCTAACATTTGTAAATCATCATTGAACCTACTATAATCCATTTTTGTTTCATCCAAGATATTATTAACATCAGAATAATCGCCTACATATAATTCTACATGCAATTCCTCCTCAATATGTAAGATTCTATTTCAAATTTAATGGGTTTTTCATTAACTCCCAAGAACAAATCAGATTTTTATCAATTCCTACACATGGAAGAAACATTCTCTATAAAAATGAAATTAAATCACTTGCCTTAAGGGTAACTCTGGATTTGATGATGAATCTGATGAATGGTTCTCTCTCTCCTCTGCAGAATTCCTCCTCTCTCTCTCTCCAAGCTTTCTTCTCAAGTTCTCAAGGTGTTAATGGAGGCGAGGTTGGTTTTGCCAAGTTATAACCTCTCCCGTAGCCCACTTCCTAAATTGGGGTTGGAAATGGCTTAGTGGGTTAATACTAAGTCAGATTTTAACTCTAATTTTCGTGGGTTTTAATTACCCAATTTCCGAAATTACCAAAATGCCCTTATAAGTTACCGGTATGGCCCAATAATGCCCCGGGACCCAAACTTAACCCCCGGCTAGTGTTTTCTGACTATTTCGACCCTTCTGGACGCTTTGGCGCACTCAAAATGACCATACAGTTAATAGAACTAAAATTCACTTTTTAATTAAAATAAATATTTCCCTGACGCGACTATCACACGCGTCTCAATAAAATTTTCCAACTTGCCGTATTTCAATCTCACGATAAATTTCATACTTCAATATTCATATATAATCATATATGCACATTATATTCAAATACCAACTCGCATCTCGCTAGTATTTTAATCCGGATTAATTTCTAATTAATACGCATTTAATTTAATTAATCCCATAAATAAATATCACAAAAATACGGGGTATTACAGTCAAATGTTCTGCAACATCGGCATCAGCCGATGGACACTGCCTATGGCATGCAACTAAACCTCGAAGATATATTTGGGGATCAGAATCGTGCTGCAAGGCAAATTTCCATTAAAGAACTAATGAATACAAGCATTATTGAAGGGACCCCAGTGAGGGAATATGTTTTATGGATGATGTATCTTCTGAATGAGATTGAAATCCTTGGAGCAGAAATCGATAGGGAAACCCATGTTAATATTGTTCTCCAATCGTTGCTTGAGTCTTTTACGTAGTTCTGCGTAAATTACAACATGAACAAACTTTCTTACTCATTAGCGGAACTACTTAAAGAACTACAAGCAGTTGAGGATCTCATCAAGAAGTCAGTAGGTGCTATTATTCCTGGGAAAGGTTTTACTTCTAAGACTACTGGTAAGAATACAAAGAAGAATAAGAAGGTTCAGAAACAGGTTATGGTCCCTCAGGTAGCTTGTGGGCCTCGGGGAGGTGTGAAAAATCCAAAGGGTAAGTGTTTCCACTTTTAGCAATTAGGACACTTGAAGAACAATTATCCAGTTTTCTGCAATAAATAGAACAATGCAAGTAAATTCCATTTATTTATCATTGAATCATATTTTGTGGTTCATACTACTTGTACCTGGTGTATAGATACGTGAGACACTAATCATGTATGCAATTCTTTGCAAGGGTTCCAGAAAAGCATGCGACTAAATGATGGAGAGATTTGTCTGACTATAGGAGATGCTACGAGAGTAGCGATAATTGTTATGGGAGACATTCATTTAAGATTTAATAATGATAGGAGTTTACTTTTAAAAGATTGTATTTATGCACCTTCCATTACGAGGAATTTGATTTCACTTTCTTGTTTAGTCTTTTATCAATATTCAGTTTCTTTTAATAAACTCGTGGTTATTAAGAAAAATAAATCTTTTATTTGTTCTGGTACATTAGTTGATAATCTTTATATTATTAATCCCATCTCTCCCACACAACAAATTAATATTTTGTATGATTCAATTGGACCAAATTTAAAGAGAAAGGAACCTTCCATAGTGAACCAAACGTATCTTTGGCACTTACGCTTAGGTCATATTAATATAAAAAGGATTTATAGACTGGTATCTAGTGGGAAAATGAGCTCACTAGAAGTGGAGGCACTTCTAGTTTGTGAATCATGTTTAGAAGTTAGAATGACCAAGAGGACTTTCTCGGCCAAGGGCTAGAGAGCCAAAGAACTATTGAAATTGGTTCATTTTGATTTATGTGGATCGATGATGACCTGAGTAAGGCGGGGTTTTGAGCATTTTATGTCTTTTATAGATGATTACTCAAAGATTATAAGGAAGAAGTGGAAAAGCATCAATGTAAAAGTATCAAGACACTATGATCTTATTGTGGTGGCAAGTACCTCTTAGGTAAGTTTAGGAAATATATAGAAGATCAAGGGATCACAACCCAATTGTTTGCGCCTGGTGTTCCTCAGCAAAATGGTGCAGAAGAAAGGAGGAACCAGACTCTTTTGGATATGATTAGTTCCATGTTGAGTTATATAGATCTCCCAGATTTCTTTTGGGGATTTGCTTTAGAAATGGCCACTTATTTACTGAACTTGGTACCTTCAAAGGCAGTCTCTACTATACCCTAGTAATTATGGCTTGGGCCCAAGCCCAGTACGAAACATATTCAGATATATGTTAGTCCAGCACATGTGTTAAAAAGATATCCTAGTAAGTTGGAATCAAGATCAAAAGTTTGGTTTTTTCTAGGATATCCTAAGAAAATTGAGGGTTATCACTACACCAAATCCTACGAATGGTCATGCCCAGTTGGCCACGGTCCAGGTTCGCGACCAGACCATATCAATTTTTGGCGTGACCATATTCATTACCACACTGAGTTATGGATGCTCTGGAAGTGGTCACGGACCAAATCCCCAACCAATGGACTTGGGTCGTGACCCGGGCATGACGAACTTGGAACCAAATTCAAGCTAAAATTCCCTCCAAGCTTGGTCGCGGATGGATCAGAGACTTTGACCGTGACCATCGACATGATTATGAGAAAACATACACATATTGGGTCATAGCTTGGGGTCGTGACCATTTCTTTGTGTGGATCACGACTATGGATCGTGACCATCCTTCATTCCAGTAATGCTTATGATGGTAAAATGGTCGCGCATGGTGGGTCACGACTGTAGGCCGTGACTAGGTTCAATCCAGCAACACCCTTTCCTTCATTTATTGGTCGCGAATGGTGGGTCACGACTCTAGGCCATTTATTGGTCGAACGATTTCAGTTTCTAAAGGTTTGTGCGATTTCTGGCGATCCGTGTGATTTCACAACAAGGTGCGATTTCATTTCAATTTCATTTTGATTCCTCATTTAGATCTAAAGCCCTAATTTCTGTGCATGTATGTATAAATTTATGTTTGTATGTCTGTGTTTGTGTGTGTATATGTGTGCATATGTGTGTGTATGTATATTTATGTTTATACGTGTGTGTATGCAAAGATCTCTGTGTATATGTGTGTAACTATGAACAAATAAATTGTTTTTTATGTCAATAAACCCTAGATTGTATGTGTGTGTATGTATAGATTTATGTAAAAAAAATTAGGGTTTAGTAAACCCTAGATCGTATGTGTGTGTGTGTGTGTGTATGTATGTATAGGTTATGTCAATAAATCCTTGATTGTATGTGTGTATTTTTTTGACAAAATTTTATTCAATACCCTAGACAATATTTTTTTTATCAAAATATAATTATATGGATTTTTAATAAGTAAAAAAATTTACATCCACCTCGTTGTGGGTTATATGCATGTCATCATATTATATTGGGGGTTATATGCTTGTCATATTTTTTTTGACAAGATATAATTAAATGGATTTTTTTTACATACGAGTCGCAAACACGTGTGCACATTACTATATTGAGATACTGTTGGTTTGGTTGTTAGATACTATGTTGGATTTAATGAAGTGATAATACATATATACTCTTAAACTCTTTCATAATAAACCCTAACAAAACATGTTACAAACAATTATGGCTGGTTGTTATTGGGATTTCACATCGATGAGGTCCAAAATGCGAGAGGTTAAGAGAAGGGTAGTGATGAATAAAAAACTTAATAAAACTAATATAACCTTATACATCATATGCTTGAATTAATAGTTATTAATTAATTAGAGCCCTTAAGTGTAGGACTCGCATTCACGCCCTCGTATACTTTTCTCAAGAAAAATGAGGCACGGTGATAATCACCGTCAACAAGAGTGGGAGATATTGCAATTAGACCACACACATAACTCTTTTATTAGTGCAAGACATATAGAGGTTACTCCTATATATAAGTATAAAAATAAAAAAATCGAATAATTTAACCACCTTGTAAATTGTGGAGTTGATCTCCAGCAAGATTACCTGTTCGGTCATATTATTTTTTCTCTATCAGAAAATTGGGATGACGTTAAACAAAATATATTTCACACACATAATCCCGATGCATCCGTGACCTTAGTTACATTGTTGGAGAAGGCGAAAAAAATCCACCCATTATGGATACAACTGCGTACAGAGAGGATTGACATAGACTGTGATATCTCGCGCCACATGCATGTAAAATTTAATCTTGCCAACAAGTTGAGAAAGATGGGATTATGAGTTCATGTCACGGATATCTATACATCAATCATTGATACCCTTCGTCCTAGTTAGCCACGTGCAAAAATTCATAGGTTCTAGAAAACTAATACGGAATGGATAGCGATCAGACACATTGAACATATTCTAAAGTCTTACTCTGAAAAGGCATATATATATATATATATATATATATATATATATATATATATATATATATAGTCATAAGCTTGATTAATTAGTTACAATTTCATATTATTTTAATTATTTAGTCACTTATGGTTTTTTATTTTTGCAGATAATGTCGAGTGGAAACAACCCAATGGTACCAAGGTGACACCGAAACGAGATTCACCACCTATTGTGCAAACCTGAATTCTCAACACCAATAGCTGAGCAATTCGCAACTCCACCAATGGTTCACTCCTCACCAAGTCTAACTCCAAGTGCTTCATCGCCCCCATCCAGCACTTCCATTGCTCCAACGCCCCCATCCAGCACTCTCGATGCCTCCCGCTCAAATGAAAAACAACCCATTGGGTTCTCCCTTCTATGGAATAACCCGATGGGTTATAGGAATGACGTGATGAAATTTAAAGCCCTATGTTTGTCGCTGGGAAAATTGAACGTGGAAGTCGGTGGACAAGACATCCGGAACATTATTGATCAAGATATCAAAGATGACATACATGATCAACTCTGCAATCCTTTATCATTTCTTGAACGTTCTAAGAATAGGGTTCTATCTCGGGTTGCTGAAGGATTGAGGACATACAGGAGAAACCTTCATAAGAAATATTTCCCGAAGGTGGCAACGAGCTTAGATATTTTGGCTTTGAAAGAGAAAGTGCTTCCCAATGTTGAAATACTGGAGGAGTAGTGGAATATGTTTTGGGAGAATGAGGCGAAGGAGAAAAAGTTAGTCCAAAGGGATCAAAATAAAAAAATTAGAGCATAAAAAACTGATATCCACAGGTTGGCATCCAAATCATATGAGGATTTAAAGAATGAATGGGGGAGTAGGTCAAAGGATGGTCCAGATGTCGGTAAAAAACCAAATTAGTCTAACTTATTCATTCATGATCTAAGGGACAAAGATAATAAATTTCCGTCGCACTTGATAAGACGCTGGAATCAATAACGGCCATCAGCAGTCAATTCGATTCGAGCCCTAATGATGACTTTGATCGTGAAAATGATTCCTTGGCCCATACCTTTGGAAAGTACAGGGGGGACGAGAGGTGTTGGCTCACATATGCCAAAAATAAAACTTCAACACACCCCACCTCTTCTGGACGAGCTTTCTTCGGTCAAAAATTGTATCTCGTCCCAAAGGGAACACTAGTTCAAGACCTACGGGGATGTCCATGAGATTAAAAATACCCTAGGATTATTGATGAATCAAATGGGAAAAATTGTGAATTTTTTTTTATGTTATAGGCCCCCAATGCCTCCTCAAGGTTACCCTTACCCTACTCTTACTCAAGGTATCACCTATCCTTCCCCTCCAGCATTCTTGTTCCAAATGCCTCGTCCTCCAATATTACCCTGCCAAATGATGAATACTACAACATTCCCCTTCCCTGCTCCTTCACCAGTCACTGGACTTAGATCATCGTCAACATCTCACATTGACTATGTCCAAATGTACTATATTAAGTACCCGAGCAATACGGGGATGGTCGGCGTGTGTACACTCATCTCCATAGCTGTCAGAATTCCAGTACACAACTGACCTTTGGAGAAGGGTGAGGCTTAAATATTGGTCGAAGAAATATACAACGGCTACGGAGATGTATCTCTGCACGTTGAAAGCGGGAAATGGGTGGAATTGAGTAATTATGTAAAATCTTTTATTGCTTGTCTAGTTTATCTATTGGCGAAGTTCTAATAATGTTTTCTTTCGTTTTAGTTGTACTAATTTTTTTTAGTTGTAAGAATATTGGTTCTGCTTCAGTTGCAATGATATATTTTTTTTGTTTCAGTTGTAAGAATATTGGTTTTGTTTCAGTTGCAATGATATTTTTTTTTCACTAGTAAAATGTGAAAACAACTTTCTAAAATGGTGAATTAGAGAAAATATATGGAGCAACTTGAAGGGTTCATAGCTCCCGAATAAGAAAGTAAAGTATGTAAGCTTGTAAAATCACTTTATGGATTAAAACAAGCACCAAAGCAATGGCGTAAAAAAATTGATAATGATATGTTATCAAATGGTTTCAAAATTAATGAGAGTGATAAATGTGTTTATTACAAAAGTACTCAAAACGGGTATGTCATTGTATGCCTCTATATGGATGATATGCTAATCATAGGTTGTAACATGGGCATTATCAAAACTACTAAAAGTATGTTGAATAATCATTTTGACATGAAAGACCTAGTTGTCGCCGATGTTATATTAGGAATCAAAATTTCTAAAACATCTGATGGACTTATATTATCTGAGTCTCATTATATAGAGAAGATACTTGAAAAATTCAAGAAATATAATATCAGTACAATGAAGACACCATTAGATGTAAATTAACATCTAGAAAGAAATAATGGTCACAGCATATCCCAACCAAAGTACAATCTTATTATTGACAGGTTAATATATGTCATGAATTGTACTCAACCAGACATAGCATACTCGATAAGTAAGCTAAGTTGATGTACAAGTAATCCAGGGAGAGACTGCCGAAAGGAAATTTTGAGAGTTTTAGGTTATTTAAAATATACTCAAAATTATGGAGTGCATTATTCGAGATATCCGTCCTTACTTGAAGGTAATTGTGATGCAAACTGGATATCCGATATAAAATACTGTAAGTAAAAAAGGGGGTATGTATTTACCTTTAGAGGTCTCTCTATCTCTTCAAAATTCTCAAAACAAACGTGCATTACTTGATTAACAATGAAATTTGAATTCATTGCACTAGACCAAGCTGGAGAAGAAGCTGAATGGATTTGAAATTTCTTGGAGGAATTTCCAAAATTTTCAATACATGTGCCCATGATATGTATACATTGTGATAGTCAATTAGTGGTTAAAAAGGCAAAGAATCACATGTATAACGAAAAATCATGACATATTCGTTGTACATATAATACCTCTATACAACTTCTTTCAAACAAAATGATCTCAATTGACTATGTAAAGTCAAAAGATAATATATTGGATCCATTTACCAAAGGTTTAAATCGTGTCTAAGTTGAAAGATCATCGAGAGGAATGGGTATAAAGTTTAAAACTAAATAAGAATCAATATATTGAAAACCCAATCTGGTTGACCGGAGATCCCAAGATCTTGGTTCAAAGGAAAAACCAAACTACATTGTGTTTAGTACACATTCTGGGATAATTAATCTTATCCATTCCAAAGATGAGACTGTGCACATCTTCTTCGAAGTTAGGATAAGCTACGCTTTTAATGACATCCATATCTTAGTACGTTTAAGTGGGGTATTGCAGGATACTCTTTATGGAAATGACCTACGTGAGTAAGAAGCGTGCCACTTTTGTGAGAAAAATGAACGGTAAATTCTCTAAAATACTCATGGAACTAAGTGGTGTTC
Organism: Sambucus nigra; assembly: GCA_949130495.1. Classification (NCBI taxonomy): domain Eukaryota; kingdom Viridiplantae; phylum Streptophyta; class Magnoliopsida; order Dipsacales; family Adoxaceae; genus Sambucus; species Sambucus nigra. The sequence continues at coordinate 541,577,604 of OX422211.1, read as the reverse complement.
ATGGCCAAAACGAACACACATGTGAGAACCAACTATATTTAAGAATTATTGTGTGAATATTTTAGTCTAGTTTTAAGAAAATGGATTACGGTTCAAGGACGTATAGTATATTAATTAACCAAATAAATCCAATCGTATTTCACTAATGAAAGTTCAAGGCCACTAGGAAATTTTTCCCGATGCAATAAATTTCCAGTTTTACTCAAACTAATGTTTGCATTATCATTATCGTGTTATATATATCCAAATTTAATTCATGTGGGGGATTGTTGGAAATGGGTTTGGAAAACAGCCGAAATGAGTATTTTTAGGCTCATAATTCACCTGCAGGGTTTGACACATACAATACTTATAAGCATCTCAAGAGGGTAACACCGGTCTCTATACCGAGACGTAGATTCCATTCATAAAAGACATTCACCGTACATTAATCACCATTACCCAATTTATCAATATTATTAATACAATAATAAATCTCACTCGATAAGTAAAAGTAATGAATAACTAGTACATGTGTTCATCAATCATATTCGGATTAAGAGCCTTAAGTAAACCTAATAATCACGAGGTGTACATTGTCTTGTAAAATATGTACAAAAATAATGACCTCAAATTGGTCCCGTTCAATACACACAAAGTGTACTAGTACAATAAGTTGAAACTATACATTTTCTCGTAATCAAGATAGACCTACTAAAATATTGTTGTACATCCCTATTGATGGTCTGTCTAGTTCCATCTACGAATGTGAATGATAAAACTTATATTCTACAAGAACTGGTGTTGTGATCCTCTGTGTATAAGTCGTACTCTACATACCAGAACACCTACTGAGCTAAATAAAAGACACGAGAAATATATAAATTACTGCAAATTATTATTTCCATATATAATTTTCATTAAAAATAGGAATACGTGATTTTATTATAACCATGAATCCATGACTAAAAATTCTTACCTAAAGTATGGTTTTAGTCTACTTCACTAACATTTATAACCTTGAGCACTGTGGAGGGAATTAATTCTTTTTTAAGGACACTGTGATTTCACAGTGCTCAAATTTTCTATATAAGTACACTGATCAAACCTTCATTATTAATAAGTAAGTTGGTCTTATATCTATAATTACAACTGTTTATAATTATGTAATTTTGATTTAATTTTGTACTATTTATTTTATAAATTACATGTAACAACACAATTTATTTTGGGATTTTTAGCATGAAGTTCACGGTGCAAAAATTCGTACTATCCCTCATGTTTGTTAGTTTAAACCATTGCCCACCTGGCATGGAATTAGTCTTATGTTTTATTTGTCATTGGTAGATTTATATTTTTAAAGGAATAATGTTTTTTTGGTCTACGAGTGTCTGTAATTGTCTAGATCTCGGCTATGGAAAGTACAATTTAGCAAAATTATGAAACTATGCCGGGGTAAACTATATTAAACTCTCTTGAAATGTAAATTTTTTATAGACTGTCCAAAATCTGAGAGAAAAACATTTTTTTATGGACAAGAACAAATTTTTATTGAACTTTTTCTTTTTTACATTTTGGATAGTTTGTAAAACATCTATAGTTGAGGAGGGCGTTAGTTAATCATGTGGTCGTGGGGATGTTTTACTGTAATTTTTTCTAATTTTTTCTTTAACTAATGATGACATCCATATTGTATGATTCAATGGAATGGTATTGTTGGGAACTACAAGTTAAAAACAATTTTGACAAATACATACGGTACTAACATAATTTCTCATTCGTCTTATGACATATAATTTACATCAAACATTATACAGCGCCGGTGCATCACGCTAAGATGAAAACCACTGAATTCTTACATTTACGTCCTTCATAATGACTGTATCCTCAATTTTTGATTGTTTCATTTCAGCATAATTTTGCCAAACATATGATGGATCCTCCTTATATACTGCTACATTCTGAAAAGCATTTCTTAGTACAATTTTTGAAATGCTATTTGGACTTTTCCACATATGCTAATGGCTAGGTAAATGGTGAGATCATTTCATTAATTATGTTGTTTTGTTCCATTAATGCTATGTCTCACAAGCTATCTTTATATATCCATGAAAGTGAAAGATTGAACCATAGAAGGGAGGAAATCCATATAGAATGTGTATGAATAGACGTTTCAATTTAGGGGAGGATTCAAAGAGTGTTTATCTTCTAATTAAGATGTTGAATTAATGATGTGTGTGTGAGTGAGTGTGTGTGTTTAAACACCGAGTTATTCTAATAGTGAATTTAAACTTTTCCCTCCTAACCAAATTAAATCTGGAGTTTTTCTCTTGTGTGCGTCACTTATTTCTTGTACTAGTTCCTATCTTTACTTTTCCCTCCTAACCACATTAAATCTGGAGTTTCTCTCTTGTGTGCGTCACTTATTTCTTATACTAGTTCCCTGTTAATTTGTAAACTTTTTTTTCAAGCCCAAATCCATTAGAGGGAAGTCCAACCTAGTTCGTTGGAGGCCCAACCCATATAATCTTCTAAGTTAGGTGAAGGAACTCAATCATGGAAATGACTCATCATCCATTTCAGCAAGAAAATAATGGGTGACTCCTCCTACAACTAGCTAGACTTTAAGTGTGTGATTTATGTTTAAATTGCCTTAATATAATGTGGTGTTTGTTCATTGCATTTTAGTATAAATACAGAAGCCTTGTAAGTGTTAAATATCAAGTAAGAGAGTTATCAATAAAGAAACAAGTTTCTCTTCTTCATGTGTGTGTGAATCAAAGTTGCAGCAAAATAGTGAGGTTAATAGTGTTTTTCTTTTTATTAAATTTCCAATAAAGTGGTATCAGAGCGATTGGAAATTTATTTCAAAGTATACTTTATGGCATATCAAATCAAAGATCTCGAGGAGACGAATCCAACGCTGCTAGATTCATCCCGATCAAAGGTCTGACGCGCCGCCACATGTCACGAGAACATTACTGCCAGAAAGTGAGTTAACTCACCGAGTTAGCCAAATCATCTTAGTTGGAGTTGAGTTAATCGAGCCTTGAAGCCTGTTGACCGCGCTGTTTGAGCTGCTTAACTGAGTTGTCGAGCGTTGACTAAAGGTTGACAGTTGACTTTGACAGATGACTTTGACCGAGTTTTTTTTGCCCACATTGTTCCTAAGGTTTTTGGGCGTTTCGGATCCATTCACACAATCAAAATTTCCAAATTCTCACTAGAATTATGGCAAATGGTGGTATGCCATCCTTTCAAGTCCCGATACTCAACAACAACTATGATAATTGGAGTATTAAGATGAAGGCACTTTTGGGTGCACACGATGTTTTGGAAGTCATGGAGAGAGGTTACAGTGAGCCAAAAAATGAAGCTGTGTTAAACCAAACTCAGAAGAAAAGTTTGAAAGACTCAAGAAAGAGAGACAAGAAAGCTCTTTATTTCATCTATCAAGCATTAGATGATGATGGTTTCGAGAAGATTTCAAGTGCAATCTCCTCTAAGAAAGTGTGGGAGAAACTACAAACCTCTTACAAAGGAGACGAACAAGTGAAGAAAGTTAGTCTTCAAACTTTAAGAGGTGATTTCGAATCGCTACATATGAAAGTGTCCGAGTTTGTCTCCGACTACTTTCAAGAGTCTTAGCTGTTTCAAATCAATTAAAAATAAATGGCAAGAAGTGAGAAGATGTGATGATCATGAAGAAGATACTCTGCTGGTTAGATCCAAAATTCGAGTACATCATTACGAAGATCGAAGAAACTAAATACTTGAATGAGTTGACAATCGAACAACTAATGGGGTCATTACAAGCATACAAAGAGAAGAAGAATAAGAAGCAAGAATTTGTGGTACAACTTCTTAAGACAAACTCTATCCGACAAAGAAAGAAGAAATTTTCAACAATGATATAAGCCAACGTGGAAGAGGTCGTGACCGAGGACGAGGTTACGAACGTGGACAAGGTTGGAATTCTAACAACTACAATTCCAATAACAACTACAAGAGAGGAGAAAGATTAGCACGAGGTCATGGAAGAGGTAATCCGAACTCGAGGTATGACAAATCTCAAGTTCGATGTTATAATTGTCAAAAGTTTGGGCATTATGCTTCAAAATGCAGAGCACCCAACAATAGAGTTGAGGAGAAGGCCAATTATGCGGAGGATAAGATAAATGAGAAAGAAAATCTTCTTCTTCAAGCACGGAAGGAGTTTGATGGTATCCAAAAAAATTCCTGATTTCTTAATAGCGGTGCAAGCAATCACATGTGTGGAAGGAAAGACATGTTCGTGGAGTTGGACGAGTCAGTAAGAGAAAATTTCTTATTTGGAGATGATTCCACAATATCGGTGAAAGGAAAAGGTAAAATCCTTATTCGTGCAAAAGATGGTAGTCACCAATTAATTTCAAATGTCTATTATGTGCCTAATATGAAAAGAAACATCTTCAGTTTGGGTCAATTCTTAGAAAAAGGCTATGATATCCATATGAAAAATTGTAGTCTTTTTATAAGAGGTGACAAAGGAGATTTAATTACCAAGGTACAAATGTCAAAGAATAGAATGTTCCCTTTGAATATTCAAAATGATGTTGCGAAGTGTCTAAAGGTATGTTAAAAATATGCATAGTGGCTATGGCATCTTTGATTTGGACATCTCAACTTTGGAGGATTGGAGCTATTATCCAAGAAGGAAATGGTGAGAGGCTTACCTTGCATTAATCACCCTGACCAACTGTGTGAAGGATGTTTACTTGGGAAGAAATTCAGAAAAATATTTCCAAAGGAGTCAGACTCAAGAGCTAAGAATCCACTCGAGCTAATCCACATCGATATACGCGGTCCAATCAAGCCAAGCTTTCTTGATAAAAGTAATTATTTCCTTCTATTCATTGATGATTTTTTTAAGAAAAACCTGGGAATATTTCTTGAAGTAGAAATAAGAAGTTTTTGAAATATTCAAGAAGTTCAAAGCTGCCGAGGAAAAGAAGAGTGGTCGTAAGATCAAGGCAATGAGATCTGATCGAGGAGGAGAATTTACTTCTAGTGAATTTCAAGAATTTTGTGAAGCAAACGGAATTCGTTGACCAATGACAGTTCCTCGATCCCCTCAGCAAAACGGAGTAGAGGAAAAAAAAAATCGAACTATCCTCATCATAGCTCGGAGTATGCTCAAAAGCAATAAACTGCCCAAGGAATTTTGGGCGGAAGTAGTGGCGTGTGATGTCTTCTTGTCCAACCGATCTCCAACAATAAGTGTTTGGGGAAAGACACCACAAGAAACATGGAGTGGAAGAAAGACGGGTATCTCCCACCTGAGAGTTTTTGGGAGCATAGCCCATGTACATGTACCAGAAGAGAGAAGAACCAAACTTGATGATAAAAGTGAGAAGTTCATCTTCATTGGCTACGACAACAACTCCAAAGGTTATAAATTGTACAATCCTAACAATAGAAAGATTGTAATTAGACAAGATGTGATATTTGGTGAAGAAGGATAATTTGATTTCATCTCAGATATATATGATTTCAACTTCTTTCTCGACTTTGAAGTAGAGAATGAAGAAACCATGATAGAAAAAGAAGGAGAAGTTCAATAAGAGACCACTACTCCACCTACCTCACCAACATCAACAACTCATGGAGACTCATCACCATCGTCAATTGAAAGTTTCAATAAAAGAGTTGTTCCTCGCATAAGAAGTCTACGGGATCTCTATGAGGAAACCGAAAGACATGATAATCTTACCCTCTTCTACCTCTTTGCCAATTGTGAACCAGTAAACTTCCAAGAAGCTGCACAAGACAGGAAGTGGAGAGAAGCGATGAATGAAGAAATCAGGGCCATTGAGAAGAATGACACTTGGGAACTCGCTTCACTTCCAAAAGGTCAGAAGGCTATCGATGTCAAATGGGTGTACAAAATGAAGAGGGATACTATGGGAGAAATAGAAAGACACAAGGCGAGGCTAGTCGCAAAAGGATATAGTCAAAGAGATGGAATGGACTACGATGAGGTATTTGCTCCTATTTCCCGCTTAGAAACTGTAAGAGAGTAGTCTAATTTTGGGGAAATATCGGATTTTAGCATGTGTTTGACTTGAGCAACTTCGGTTGCGCCTACGTATCCGTTATACTCGGAATCAAAGTCAGCGTAGTTCGTGGGTTCGTACTATTAGCCAAAAAATTCATTGTGGTTGTTTTTCGGAGAGGTGGGAGGTGTTGAAACTCATCTCAAAACTCTTTTCCAAAACTCTATTCTCAAACTCTCTAAAAACTCATAAGATAAGAAACTGACTCTTCCACTCCTAAGAAGCTCTCTCTCAAATGTATGGGGGTGAGGCTTATTTATAGCAAAACTAACCCAAGTGGGTCGCCACATGTCAAATAACCCGTGGTGACACATGTCCTATTTTAAGTGGCATGTGTTTCATAACATATGTCAAAACTCTCCATACTAGAATATTGTCTAGTTAATACGTAAATAATACACAAATACGCGTGATATGTCTGACGCGCATAATAATACTCTAGTCTCATAAACACAAGGACTTTTATCAATTTTTATCATCTCTAATCTCATTTAATAATTTAATAAGAGGCTTATCATTAATCCCCTCCTACATTTGCCCCCTAGTACATATAGTTGATATATTGATACATGTCTGAAATATATCGACTGTATGTACGAAATAACTTTAGTCAGTTTTCATATGTTCGATCGACCCGTGAATCGTGGGTAATAATCTCGTACCTCATTTAATCTTGATGATGTACTTTTACCTCATATCTGACATTTTATGATATACTGCAATCTCATATTTCATATCTTAAATCTCAATTCTTTTTAGTCTTTGACCTCATAGGTTTATTCTGAAGGACCTCGTTTATCATTCTTTTCATATGATTGTTATACTATGAGTGTTTTCCCCCATTCCTTTTTAATTGAACATGCATCCACGATTTTATTGTGATTGTTCGCAACTCTGCTTTTGGTAAAAAGTATTATCATGGACACATAATAACTAGTCCATCATTCTTTTTCATCATTCTCAACCAATCTTGGTGGAAGTATTATTATGGTTTACATAATAACTACTTTGTCGTTCTCAAGTTTGGTGGAAGTATTATTATGGTTTACATAATAACTACTTCATCGTTCAATTTCATCATTCTCAACCAAGCTTGGAGGAAGTATTATTATGTTTACATACTAACTAGTTCGTTGTTCTCGATTAATCTTTTAATGCATGCGCATGTTTTTTAATTTATTTCATTCATGATGACATTTCTTGTGCGTGTACGTAATATTGACTCGCTCAAATTACCACTTTTTAACATATTTCGCAAACTCACACCTACGAGGTGACTTAATGGTGAACACACACTTGTTAGGATTTTTCGTAAACTCCGCCGTTAGAGGTGACTTAACAATGAAAACATACTTGTTAAGGTTTTTCGCAAACTCCACCATTAGAGGTGACTTAACAATGAGAACACACTTGTTATGATTTTTCGCAAACTCCACCGTTAGAGGTGACTTAACATTGAAAACACACTTGTTAAGTTTTTTCGCGAACTCCACCGTTAGAGGTGACTTAACAATGAGAACATGCTTGTTAAGGTTTTTCGCAAACTCCACCGTTAGAGGTGACTTAACAATGAGAACACACTTGTTAAGAGTTTTCGCAAACTCCACCGTTAGAGGTGACTTAACAATGAGAACATGGTAAAGCCGGGGTTATTAATATATATGTATACGATGTAGTGATAGTATATATATATATATATATATACGTGTATGTATTGTGTGTGACATTAAATTACAGGCAGTGTGCAGGAGTTTGAGTACACGGTAAAAATCGGGGTTCATAATATACATATACGGGTAGTGATAGTATATATATATGTGTATATATTGTGTGTGATAGTAAATATCAGTGACTAGATATTTATTAAATTTATATACTTTAATGCTATCAAGGGAGGTTGCACGATGTGGGTGAATCGCCTAGCTTGAGGAGTAGGGCGAGTATATCCCCAGGTCATAGCGTCCGGTATATATGGGTGAGGGATTTATCTCACTTTCAGGGAAGGAATATGACCGCCTCCACTTCGTTTATATTTTGGTCCAAGTTGGTGAGCGATTCCAACTCGGGGAAACTAGGTTTTGTTAGCTCACCTAGTGAGATAGCATTTTAGAGGAAATCATCCGGTGAGGGTAAACTCGGAAGGATGGATACACGTATGATATAGGTGTGGATGTTTGTAAAGGTACGTATAATATGGTAGTAAATATTATATGTAGGTGATAATACAGGGTGTGATGTATTTACTTTATATAACTCGGGTTCCAGTTATATGCAGTTAATTAATGAGAAATTAATTAAGTTAATCATTTGTGGGAATAATACAGTGTGTGATGTATGTACTTTATATAACTTGTGAGACGGTTACATGGTGATATTTAAGAGGAATTAATTAAGTTAATTGTGAAATAACTTATAATTCAATAATCATTATACTCGGGTTAGAGTAGTATGGAAAGGGAAGGTTATACCAGGACTAGTTGGACGGGGTAGTACAACTAGGCGGGGTTAAGGTAACCGGTAGGTGTGCATAATAGTGGAGGGGTGAGAATGTCCACAAGGGAGTGCGATACGAACTTAAATATGAAGCGCATTCATGCATTTTAAATTACTGCAGTTAATTCACTTGCTAAATATTTTCAAAATGTTTTGGGTTCTAACCCTTGATATAAAACTATTTTCAAAACCTTTTAGGTGTCCAACCACAGGGACGCCAGGATTGATATTCCATTCAAGGGACACGGAGCTGCGGCATATGTGGATTCTAGCAGGAGTTTGGATTAGACGCATCAGTCATTCATTCCTAGAGTAGGAATCTTGTATCAGTCTCAATTTTATTTAGGGCTTGTAGCCCAGACTTCTCGGTACAGTTTTCAGGTGTAATTCATTCAGGTGTTGAATATTTGCATTGGATTATTTATTTGGTGGCCGGTGATTTATTCGGCAAGTTGTGTAATTACTATTCTGTTTACTTTCATTCAGTTGTGTGAATGGTTTATATTTTAATTCTGCATGTACTGTTTTGTTTATTTAAAAAGTTAAAATTGGCACCAATTTTTGGAATACTAGGTGGTTAGTAAGTTTTAAAAAGTTTTCGACAGTGATGCTAAGGATGATCCAACTGGGATTACTGTTTTAATTTGGTATAGGACTGATCACCCGGTATTTTATTAGGTGGGGTGTCACAGATCCTTAAGATCTGTGCGGCTTTTCACGTTTCGGCTTAGCAATCTTTGATATAGACCCCTATCATAGGATTGTTGTATTCTCATACGTATGCGCATATACGTTCTTCTATGAAATTTATATTTGAGAGTAAACTCATACCAATTCGGTTCTCATTCCAGATGACGCCCAGGAGAGAGCAACTAGGATAACAGGGGGAGATGAGGCGAGGGAGGCTCGTCAGGAGCAAGAGTTACCGCAGCAACGGTCATGGATGATTTTGGCAGCATAGGTAACTGAAGTAGTGGCACAGGAAGTTGGAGCAACGGTGGTCACAACGGAAGGGTACTTTCCACGGGATCAGCCACAAGTGTTAGTGGCGCCGGATGTTCAGACTCACGCGGAGTCGTCAGGGTGGAAGCAAGAAAGAGAGGTTATTTTAGCAGGAACCCACCAGAGTTGCGAGGGGGTTCAGGTGTAGTACTAGCGTGTCAAGGAAGGGAGGTATCCAGCGTCACCTACACATGGGAGATTGCGATGGGGTACAAAAGTAAATGCTAACCACTTTTAGTTAGTGGGAGCGGTTCTATAGTGGTGGGAGTCGATCACCACAGTTGAGGAAAGGGACACACTAGCTACTGCAGTGTTTTGGGTGCGGTTCGACCGCAAGTATTTTTCCTTCAACGGTCGAGATCGAAATGAGGAGAAAATTTTGTGAGGAGACTCAAAGGGAGACAGTTCAGTGGTCGATTACGAGGAAGATTTCACTCGTTGGCAAATTTTATACCGGATGAGGTAAGCGAGGAAAATAGAAAGGAAGCAAAGTTTATGGATAAGTTAATTTGGAGAATCAGACAACGTTTAATTGATAATTCCGCATTAGTAGGTTATACTGATGTCATTAACGCAACACTCCGACACTGTTGGGAATATCGCTTCCACGCGAAAGGAAACGGGAAGGGAGTGGGGATTAGCCAGTCGGATGAGGCAGAAGGGGACAATACCAGTGGGGTATCCCAGCAGCAGACTGGGAGAGATCAGGGGCAGGATTTCCAGCAGGGAAATCATGCCAAATGATCTAGAACTGGAGGCTATCGGCGGGATGGCCAGGAATTCCAACAAGGTTGGCATGGAAGGGATCAGTGGCAGGGTGAACATGTTAGAAAGTGTTTGTTTGTGGGAAAAGCGAGACACATGAAGAGATATTACCTTAAGCGAGGCATGGGTCAACTACAGGACGAGGTCCTGGATGTATAGCCACTAAAGCAAGACGCGGGTGCATTCGGGCAGGGAGAAACTCCTCCGAAACCCGAGAACCAGCCGTTACAGCTGGGGTATAGAGGTAAGTACTTTTACCCTAGAGGCATGGGGTATATTTTTGAGTGACAAAGAGAAAGTCATAATAAGACTTATTTTTCACTAGAGTTCGCGGGCGAGTCGAACTTAGTGGGTGCGTTGGCGGTAGCTGCCATAACATGTGGGTAAACTTTCCGTAGGGTAGTGGAGTTCCTTAGTGTTCTTCACGGGAGAGTGGAGGTGTACACTGAGTGATTGGTTGAATTATGCGAGGAATGACTACTTTCATGAATAATGGGAGTAAGGTTGATAATACTTTTTAAACATCGGCTGGATAGCGATGGAATTTAACTATTGTGGATAGTGGAGTTAAATTTTGGTGTCCGTGACACCAAGGTATGGTTGGTGCTAGGTATCACCGGAGAGGGCGTATAGCTTATATATATATGGATATATATGTTGTATTGTGTGGTGCGATGGCACATAGTGAGGTTTTGTATTCTCACATTTTATCCCGGTAAGTGGGGATTTTACTGAAGTGAATCAGGGTGGTTAAATTGATTTTCGAGCAAAGAGAGATAGCTCGGGGCTTATTTTGCGCAACGACTAGTGGTAGTAAGGGCGCGGTATTATGTTGTCTTTGGTAGCATAAGGGTAAGCGTATATTCTTTTGTGTTGAGAGATAAGTAGTTATGGGGAGATGGTTGGATGTAGCATGGGTTGAGTACCCGGGCAGTAACTATATATGTATATATATATATATATATATATATATATATATATATATATAGGTAATATGATTACGGGTTCGAAGTTATATTACGGGTTACGACTAGCACAGTCGGGTAACTTTTGTGCGGTAGAGAGCGGGGATAGGGTGTATGGGAACCCGGGTTAATTAAGGCAAAATTTTGTGCGGTTAAGCACGGGTATAAGGTGTATGGGCGCCCTGGTAAAGTTAAATGCATACTTGTGTAACGAATGGTTAGAATCGGATGGGATAGATATAGCGGGCTTGGAGGCACTTGACTAGTGAGTAATATGTGAATACTGGAACAATAGGTTTATCTTAATTTCGAGGACGAAATTCCTTTGTAAGGGGGGAAGTATGTAACACCCCGTATTTTTATGAATTTAATATTTAATTAATTCGGGAATTTTAAATTACTTGTATGTTGTAATTTTAATTGAATTAATTATGACAATATATATATTTAAATATTAATCGAGGAGTAAATGGTTAATGTTTAGGGAAATTTATTTACTAAGTGAATAGTAATAATTTAATTACGTCATTTCGGGTATTAATGACGGGATATGCACTTATTCCAGCCGGGAGTCGGTATAGACTTAATGGGGTGTGAGATAAGGATTTTTATAAATTAATTCGGATGTCAATTCTGACTGCGCGGTTGAGTCCGGATGGGTCGAGATAGTCAGAAAAGAGTACCCGGGGGTAGTAATTGGGTCTCGGAGTATTTTTGGGCATAGCCGGGCCCACACGGGGTGAGTTGGGCCACTTTAATTAGGCCCATTAGGTGAAAAACGGGATTAAGGGTTTTTAACCTAATGGGGAGATTAGGAAATCAACAGCCATCAAATCTAAGCCTAGGGCTTGAGAGGGAAATTGGGGGAAAGCTTAGCAAAAGCCAATTTGGGGATTTTGGAGCCAAATCGAGGGACTACGCCAACGGAATCAGACACTACGAACACTTTCAGGCAAGTGGTTAACTGTTTTGATTCTTAAAGCATGATAATCAATCCATATCATAGTGATGTGTAAACCAAAATTCGTTTTTGGGTGTAAATGGGTACAAAATGGGGTTTTTGTTTTTGAAACACTTGAATGAGATTCAAAGTAAGATTTAGATGGGTGATTGATATCTGAATATGTATATATGATTTGAACGAAAATTTCAGAACATAAAAGAGTAGAAATCGAATCTGGAATTTGGGATTTAAAACAGATAATTGAATTTTATGGAGAAAGACCCATTTCGAAAATTATGAGATAAGTAGAGAGGTTGATTATCTTAAGGTCTCTATGATGAATGGGATGTGGATTAACCATGTGTAGATGATGGGATGATGTAATTAGAGGTTTAAATTCTGGTTTAGAAACCTTGAGGTTCGTTAATGGTGAAAAACAGGGGGGAGGCAGAGCTGTAACGAAGGGGTCGATCGATCGGGGGCATCGATCGATCGATGGTGGGAAATTCTGGCCAGTTCGGCCTGGGTGAGATATAAGGGGGAATTAATTATAAATTAAATTTCCATACATTTATTAGTGATAAATAATTGTGAAACAAATATTCCTAGCAATTATGGGAGAAAGTAATTGGGATTAGGATGAATTTATGTGGGATATTAAATGGATGAAATTGAGAAATTTTATTCCAAAATAGTGAGGTACCGATCAAGTGAGTGAATCCGGGTATATTGGACATGCGACCCCAAGGTAGTGAATTAAGTTTGGAGATAAACTAAATAATTTTGAGTCGGGATATAGACTCGGGAAATATTAAGTTACGGGCCAAGTAAGTGAGTCCGGGGACAATGGTTGAGTGACACCAAGTTATTAAATTAATAAATGCGATAATTAATTTAATTAGAGTCGGATTGTAGACTCGGGTAGGATTAAATTAATAAAGGTGTTAATTAATTTAATTAAAGTCGGTTTGTAGACTCGGGTATGATTAAATTAATGGGTGGGATAATTAGTTTAATCAGGATCGGATTGTAGACTCGTGAAGGGTACTTATTAATTAATGTGATAATTAATTATATTAGAGTCGGACCACAGACTCGGAATTCGGGTTGATTAATTAATTTGTTAATTAATTTAATTAGAGTCGGGCGATAGACTCGGGGAGGTATTAAATTAAAATGTGTGTTAATTAATTTAAGGAGAGTCGGACCATAAACTCGGAGAAAGTATTATATTAATTGAGGTGTGAATTAATTATATTAGAGTCGGACCATAGACTCGGGAAGAGGATAAGTTATTAAGTGAGAAAATTAATTACATTGAGTCGGGCCACAGACTCAGGAAATTACAGGCAGTGTATGGGATTTTGAGTACATGGTAAAGTCGGGGTTATTAATATATATATATATATATATATATATATATATATATATATATATATATATATATATATATATATATATATATATACGGTGTAGTGATAGTATATATATATATATACGTGTATGTATTGTGTGTGACATTAAATTACAGGCAGTGTGCAGGAGTTTGAGTACACGGTAAAAATCGGGGTTCATAATATACATATACGGGTAGTGATAGTATATATATATATATGTGTATATATTGTGTGTGATAGTAAATATCAGTGACTAGATATTTATTAAATTTATATACTTTAATTCTATCAAGGGAGGTTGCGCGATGTGGGTGAATCCCCTAGCTTGAGGAGTAGGGCGAGTATATCCCCAGGTCATAGCGTCCGATATATATGGGTGAGGGATTTATCTCACTTTCAGGGAAGGAATATGACCGCCTCCACTTCGTTTATATTTTGGTCCAAGTTGGTGAGCGATTCCAACTCGGGGAAACTAGGTTTTGTGAGCACACCTAGTGAGATAGCATTTTAGAGGAAATCATCCGGTGAGGGTAAACTCGGAAGGATGGATACACGTATGATATAGGTGTGGATGTTTGTAAAGGTACGTATAATATGGTAGTAAATATTATATGTAGGTGATAATACAGGGTGTGATGTATTTACTTTATATAACTCGGGTTACAGTTATATGCAGTTAATTAATGAGAAATTAATTAAGTTAATCATTTGTGGGAATAATACAGTGTGTGATGTATGTACTTTATATAACTTGTGAGACGGTTACATGGTGATATTTAAGAGGAATTCATTAAGTTAATTGTGAAATAACTTATAATTCAATAATCATTATACTCGGGTTAGAGTAGTATGGCAATGGAAGGTTATACCAGGACTAGTTGGACGGGGTAGTACAACTAGGTGGGGTTAAGGTAACCGGTAGGTGTGCACAATAGTGGAGGGGTGAGAATGTCCACAAGGGAGTGCGACACGAACTTAAATATGAAGCGCATTCATGCATTTTAAATTACTGCAGTTAATTCACTTGCTAAATATTTTCAAAATATTTTGGGTTCTAACCCTTGCTATAAAACTATTTTCAAAACCTTTTAGGTGTCCAGCCATAGGGATGCCAGGATTGATATTCCATTCAAGGGACACAGAGCTGCGGCATATGTGGATGCTAGCAGGAGTTTGGATTAGACGCATCAGTCATTCATTCCTAGAGTAGGAATCTTGTATCAGTCTCAGTTTTATTTAGGGCTTGTAGCCCAGACTTCTCGGTACAGTTTTCAGGTGTAATTCATTCAGGTGTTGAATATTTGCATTGGATTATTTATTTGGTGGCCGGTGATTTATTCGGCAAGTTGTGTAATTACTATTCTGTTTACTTTCATTCAGTTGTGTGAATGGTTTATATTTTAATTCCGCATGTACTGTTTTGTTTATTTAAAAAGTTAAAATTGGCACCAGTTTTTGGAATACTAGGTGGTTAGTAAGTTTTAAAAAGTTTTCGACAGTGATGCTAAGGATGATCCAA
Organism: Sambucus nigra; assembly: GCA_949130495.1. NCBI lineage: Eukaryota > Viridiplantae > Streptophyta > Magnoliopsida > Dipsacales > Adoxaceae > Sambucus > Sambucus nigra. Next base: position 541,562,446 of record OX422211.1, on the reverse strand, counting down.
CTGGGATTCCTATTTTAATTTGGTATAGGACTGATCACCCGGTATTTTATTAGGCGGGGTGTCACACTATAACGGTGACTTAACAATGAAAACACTTGTTAAGATTTTTTGTAAAACTCCACCCATAACGGTGACACCCATAGCGGTGACTTAACAATGAAAACACTTGTTAATATTTTTCGTAACTCCACCTTTAATGGTGACTTAACAATGAAAATACTTATTAAGATTTTTTTAAAACTCCACCAATAACGGTGACACCTATAATGGTGACTTAACAATGAAAACACTTTTTAAGATTTTTCGTAACTCCACCTTTATGGGTGACTTAACAATGAAAACACTTGTTATGATTTTGGTAAAACTCCACCAATAACGGTGACACCCATAACGATGACTTAATAATGAAAACACTTGTTAAGATTTTTCGTAACTCCACCTTTATCGGTGACTTAACAATGAAAACAGTTGTTAAGATTTTTCGTAAACTCCACCTATAACGGTGACACCCATTACGGTGACTTAACAATGAAAACACTTGTTAAAATTTTTCGTCAAACTCCACCAATAATGGGTGACTTGACAATGAAAATACTTGTTTAAGATTTTTTGTAAACTCCACCTATATCGGTGACTTAACCATGAAAACACTTGTTAAGATTTCTCGTAAACTCATTCTTCTGTATCACTTTTCAGGATGGGATCCCATACCTGTCGAATGACAAACTGAGCATGGTCCTTTGTCTGTTTGCAGCAATGACCAATTTCTCCGGACGAGTCAAGTCACAACGACCGTGGTTCAACCACTTACCAATTTCATCGGATTTTTTTGTATATAATACATTTCTAAAGAATACTTAACACAATATTCGCAAAGGTCTTGTAATATGATGTCATATCTGAAGGATAACTACGACTTTGTCAATCTCTGAGTGATAACTATTTAATCCGTTTAAAATCTTTGCGAAAGAAGTCGAAGAAGCTTTTATAATGGTTTAATTGGACATTACTATACTCAGAAGGTTCATTAATCTAACCTTGGCATGGATGATGTCGAAGAAGCTTTATACTACAAGTTACGTTACATCATAATATCCATTTTCCCCCTTTATTTTATTTTTTCTCAAGATAAAATAAAATAAAATAAATTACATATATCATTTACAATTCCCACCCGAAAAAATAATGAAAGCAACCTAATTATTACAGTTAATGGGGTGTATCTCAAACTGTCATGTCTTTGAACAATGACTTAATATTTGTGTCGCTCAAAATCTTGCTCATTTAGAAGCTTCTGCAAAATAATATCTCTCTCACCCAATTATAAAATATTGAAAATTTTAGTAAAACTCGGTAAATATCTGAGTACAATTCTCATCATGCCCCCTTTATTTTATTTTATGTAATAAAATAAATAAATAAATAAAGTCCTGGGATATTTGTGTAATGAATCATAACCATCCATACTCGTAAGTGTATCACGCAACAATTTAATGTCGTTTCAACACACGTCATATTAAATCAGAGATTTTGTAAAATATCAAGGTAAATTCTGAATTACGAAACATACTCAAATTGTTTCGTAATATATTCATGTTTAACACGGTCTTGCGCAATAAAATAACATTTTCAAAATGTTTTTTTTCTTTGTTTTTTTCTATAGAAAAAAATCGGTATTTAAATGAAGGTTCATTACGCTCCCTCAAACTCATTTTGAGCTTTATGTTATAACATAACATATAGATATATCATGAGAAATATCATACCATCAAAACCACAATAGTTGTATCCCAAGTAGCATGATTCATCGTGTACACAAGCTCCAGGTGTATTGTAAATAAATTCAAGAACGATACGCCATGTTCAATATATTCTAAACTCATAGAATAATTTTTATAAATATTCATAAGATGCCATAAAATATTCAGATATAACCCTTGATTGTATTTTATTTCATGTTATAAAATAAAAGCAAAATAATAAAATATATTCTTGCATCCAAATTAAAGATTATTAAACGATTTAATTTAATGGCCGTCTTTTAAAGATCAAAACTCACTGGATATCTCGATCCAAAAAAAAAATCATGTGAGGCACGTATACTCTTTAGTGTCTGGTCAAATAACATAACAAAGTACCAAAGCCAGCATTTGAGCTGCAACTAGCCTCCATTTGCTTTCGACATTTGGCAGTAAAAATATAAAAAGATAGTTTGTATGTATCAATTTGTCTTTCCAACCTTGCAAGCATTAATGACAATATATCATCACCCATCACTCAATCAACCAAACATCTCAATTCCAAGAGCTACACATACGACTGTATCTTATAGGTTATGTGTACTTTTGATTTTGTTTTACCCCCAGTTGTCAACAACCTTTGCCTTTGTGAATGACTAAGTGTATTGTATGTTATTGTAAGGACATTTTTCTCCATTATCAATTTGTATGTCGTACGCCGTTACACCGTTAAAGAAACTCAAGATTTCATCTACATCAACGGATCGAAATATCAAAGTGACTTCAACATCATAGCCTCCGCGAGAATGAACTTGGTAAAATTTTGTTTTTACGTTCCTTAAAGTTCATATTTAGTATTGGGAAATTTTTATAAAATGTTTTTTATTAAAATAAGAAGTAAGTTTTTTCAAGCAAAATGAGGCTTTTAAAAGTTTTTTATTTTTCTGGCAAGCCGGATCGGTCCGCCTCTATACCGGACCGATCCGCCCTCTACCCGGACCGATCCGCCTTGCTTTGTCCAGTAGACCACGGACCGATTGCGAACCGAAGTAGCCAAAATTTAAAAGAACCGATCCGAGGTCAGACCGATCCTCCCCCAAGCCGGACCGGTCCGCCTGGGATAAGTTCGAACAGTTCCGTGAGATTTTAATCCACCAGCTCTTATTTTCTATATATATTCCTACTTCGTTGGTGTATTTTTTTAAGTCTTTGAGAAAACGTTTTTAAGAGTACAAACACAACAAGACTTCAATTTTTGATGTGCCAAACATCTTTTTGATTCACACACAAAAATCCCAATTACTTTTGTGAATCTTTTCGAGCCCTAGAACACAATCTTGTTATTGTTCAACCCTTGTGGAGAAGCCGTCTTTCTTCTTCATTGCTGCCCTCCTGGAAAGGAAAAATTCCAGCCGACAAACTTGTGGAGAAGTCGTTTCTCTTCTTCATTGCAACCCTCCTGGAAAGGGATATTTCCAGCCGCCGACTACAGAATCCGAAACCTAAGGGTAATTCTTAGTCACTTGTATTTTCATTGTAATCCGAAATTGTACTGTTACAATATTATAATAAAAATAAATGATTTTGCCCCTTTGAGGGATTTTTCCTCACAAGCATGTGATTGATTTTTCCTGAAAGTGTTTGTTTTATCCTGCATGCTTTATTTTATTAGATAAATCATCTAGATGCATAATTTAGGGTTTAACTAAAATTTGGGATTAATTAAAATTGGATTTTATTTGAGAAGTCGCAATATTTTCGCTGTAGCTACTCTCTCAGTTATATTTATAGACAAGGACATGTGGGTACAGGGAAACTCTAATTAATTGATCATAAGGGTTTCCAAAATGCCACAAATGGGGGAGGGTACGCCGGAGCCAGACCCCCTCCTCTTTTAAACCGTTACGCCTGCTTCACCACCAACCCTCTCCAAAACCACCGCACCAACCTCAAGTCTTATCACAATAAAATGTCGACACCCTGCCAATAATCCCCACCACCAACCTGTAAATGCCACTCCCCAATTCTGAGATGGAAACTCATTTAGAAATAAATTTGTAGAGAGATATGGGCCGAACCGTTGAAGGGTGTTTAAAATCGCCATCCCTTCAACTGTCGTCACCACCATCTCCGACATCAGGTAATGTGGGCACCGTGTTTTCAAAATCAGTGGTGGGTAGGGTTGGTCGTGCAGCATGTGGTAAATAGAGGGATAGAGGCTAGTATGCCCTCCATTGAGTTCTGTATTGAGCAAGTTTAATTATACAGTCGTCCCTCATAAACATAGCCAATTTGTCATTTCAGTCCAGCAAAGGACGTATGTGACAGTAGCCCTCCCTTTTTTATAACAGCTATCAATAGTTGTTAAAGACAATCATTAAGCATGGTTTGCTATATTTTGTTAGATACAAAGAGTAAAACATAAAAATATTTGTGTTTGGCCATACTCTTGCGGATATTTTAAATATCTTTTGACAAAATGGTACGATCCAATATGCTTACTGAATATATTTTTTACTGACCAAACATATTGAGCCAGTTTAGTTGGCAACCTACCAGGTTTTACTCAAACACTAACAAATATCTAGGATTTAATCTCAAATAAAAGAACTAAGGTTGTTCGTATCTTACTTTATAACTCGTAGTGATTTTTGTCCTTTTTTAAATATGAAAGATTATACGAATAAAATTTATGCCATCACATAACATATATCCTCTTCTTATAAAGATATCAATGTTAGTCTAATATTGAGGATATCTTTCATATAATTATTTTTTATTCGGAGATAAACATCTTACTTAGTGTTTTTCTTGAAAGTACACCATATGATTTTGATACAAGGTAGGAGAGATTTACAAGCAGAAATACTTATATGGAATGAAGTTGCATATTTTTTTCACATAAATGTTGTAGTGGAGAGTTGCTTTGCCAACCCCTTTTCCTCCATCTCCGACCATTTTTCTGAGCACGAATGAGGCGTTACACGATAAAAACGCGAATACCTCCCCAGCAGAGTCGCCAAATATAAGAGAGTAGTCTAATTTTGGGGAAATATCGGATTTTAGCATGTGTTTGACTTGAGCAACTTCGGTTGCGCCTACGCATCCGTTATACTCGGAATCAAAGTCAACGTAGTTCGTGGGTTCGTACTATTCATTGGAAAATTCATTGTGGTTGTTTTTGGAGAGGTGGGAGGTGTTGAAACTCATCTCAAAACTCTTTTCCAAAACTCTATTCTCAAACTCTCTAAAAACTCATAAGATAAGAAAATGACTCTTCCACTCCCAAGAAGCTCTCTCTCAAATGTATGGGGGTGGGCTTATTTATAGCAAAACTAACCCAAGTGGGTCGCCACATGTCAAATAACTCGTGGTGACACATGTCCTATTTTAAGTGGCATGTGTCGCATAACATATGTCAAAACTCTCAATACTAGAATATTGTCTAATTAATACGTAAATAATACACAAATATGCGTGATATGTTCGACGCACATAATAATACTCCAGTCGCATAAACACATGGACTTTTGTCAATTTTAATCATCTCTAATCTCATTTAATAATTTAATAAGAGGCTTATCATTATTCCTCTCCTATAGAAACTATGAGATTAATTATCTCCCTAGCAACTCAAAATCGGTGGAAGATTCCTCAGTTGGACATAAAGTCTGCATTTCTAAATGGAATACTTTAAGAATAAGTCTACATCGAGCACCCTTTGGGAAATGTAGCAAAGGGACTCGAAGACAAAGTTTTGAAGCCGAAGAAAGCTCTCTATGGGTTAAAGCAAGCACCAAGGGCCTGAAATAGTCGTATTGACAAGTACTTTCAAGAGAATGGTTTCAGGAAATGTCCATACGAGCACGCTTTACATATCAAGATCAAACATGGAGATATTTTGATCGTGTGCCTATACGTGGATGATTTTATTTTTACCGGAAGTAGCCCAAAGATGTTCAATGACTTCAACAAAGAAATGGCGAAAGAGTTCGAGATGACAAATATTGGACTAATGGCGTACTATCTTGGCATCGAAGTTAAGCAACAATAAAATGGAATGTTCATCTCAGAGGAAGGCTACACAAAGGAGATCCTCAAGAAGTTCAAGATGAGTGACTGTAAGCCAATTAACACACCAGTAGAATGCGGAGATAAGCTATCAAAGAATGACGAAGGAGAAAGCGTAGATCCAACTTTCTTCAAGAGTTTGGTGGGAAGTCTACGCTACCTAACATGCACGAGGCCTAATATCCTTCACGCAGTCGGATTGGTTAGCCGCTACATGAAATCTCCAACAGCCACTCATTTCAAATCCACAAAGAGAATTCTTCGCTATCTAAAATGTACAATTGACTTTGGCCTGTGCTATTCAGTATCTAATGATTACAACCTTGTTGGATATAGTGATAGCGATTGGGGTGCAGACATAGATAATCGAAGGAGCACTACTGGATTTGTATTTTTCATGGGACATACTTCTTTCACATGGTCATTGAAGGAACAACCGATTGTTACATTATCCACTTGTGAAGCAGAATATGTTCCTGCTAACTCATGTGTTTGTCAGGCAATTTGGCTTAGAAATCTATTGAAGGATATATGCTTAACAGAAGAAGAGCCCACTAAGATTTTTGTCGACAACAAGTTAGCCATTGCCTTAGCAAAGAATCCAGTGTTCCATGATCGAAGCAAACACATCGATATTCGCTATCACTATATAACGGAGTGCATCACAAAAAAAGAATGTTCAAGTCAAGTACGTGAAGTCTCAAGATCAAATTGCAGATATTTTCACTAAGCCCCTCAAGATTGAAGACTTTGCGAAGTTAAGAAATTTTCTTGGTGTTACAAAACAAGTTTAAGGGGGAATGTTGATTTGTAAATTTGTTTTTCAAGCCCAAATCCATTAGAGGGGAGTCCAACCTAGTTCTTTGGAGGTCCAACCCATAGAAGCTTCTAAGTTAGGTGAAGGAACTCAATCATAGAAATGACTCATCATCCATTTCAGCAAGAAAATAATGGGTGACTCCTCCTACAACTAGCTAGACTTTAAGGGTGTGATTTATGTTTAAATTTCCTTAATATAATCTCGTGTTTGTTCATTACATTTTAGTATAAATAGAGAAGCTTTGTAAGTGTTAGATATCAAACAAGAGAGTTATCAATAAAGAAACAAGTTTCCCTTCTTCTTGTGTGTCTGAATCAAAGTTGCAGCAAAATAAGAAGTTAAAGAGTGTTTTTCTTTTTATTAAATTTCCAACATTCCCATCTTTATTTCATTTTCATTTGTTTGAATTGATGCTGGATTTGTGCACAACATTACGTAGTTGTACAATATTCGTAAGAACACTCTTTTCCAACTATTTGTCTGTTATTACTGAATCGGCATGTATGATTGGGTTGGTAAAATCCATTATTTTTGTTTGTCATTTATGCCATAATTACGAGGAGTTTCACCGCAAAAAGTTAATGTTGTGAATAAGCTCTAACGGGAATGCTATTTGGATTCCCCACCCTTTATATTAGAAAAATACGAACAATTCTCGTAAGCATTTAGTCTCACTCAATTGACCCAGTCATGCATAACAATAACCGAAGAAAATATTTGTTTGAACATCGCCGGATATTAAATTTTCTCATCACATTTGGCTAAAGTAGTGAAAAACCTTGCATATATCGCCATTAGCCGGCCCATCATTGTTGCCGATGATCTATAAAATGCTACCCATGTTATTGTTAACACACACATCGTAGTAGAAGGTTGACAATTATCAAGCAAACAAGGATTCAACCTTCACCCATTATTTATTTATTTATTCATTTTATTTTATCAATGGCCTGCATTCGCATCTTCATTGGCATAGCCATTGTGGCAGCAGTGTGCGGTCAAACATTGGCAACAGAGTTTGTGGTTGGAGATGAAATTGGTTGGACAACTAATTTTGATTACCAAGCATGGGCTCAGGGCAAAGAGTTTCATGTTGGAGACAAGCTCAGTATGCTTTTAACTCTCATTATCTAATCTTATCATGGTTCGCACAACAGCACTTATATATATATATATATATATTATAGCTCAATTATCTCTTGTACACTATTAATATTTTCAAAAATATTTGTTTCTCATGTCCTAATGACTTAACGTGCTACACCCTAATTTAAAAAGTACTCATTTCATCATCCCATTTTCAAGCTCAAATTCTATATAATACACGTAGCATCTGCAATGTTAAGTCAACCACGAACCCTTGTACTACATTACACATCTATAATTGGGCTAAGCTCAATCTACTTGATTGTCTATACAAATATATAATATTTGTGAACATATTAAGTCCCTTTAATTATTTAGAAAATCAATGCTGGATATCAAAGACAAGATATTGGGTTTGCCTTGTTTTGTAGTTATAAATGTGCATGTGTGTATCTTGTTCATGTTGCAGTTTTTAACTACCCACAAGGAGCTCACAATGTTCACAAAGTGGATGGGACTGCCTTCAAATTATGTGCACCACCACAAACGAGTGTGCCCTTGACAACCGGAAGTGACGTGGTTACTCTTCAAACAGCAGGAAGGAAATGGTATATATGTGGTGTTGGTAGCCATTGTGATACTGGAATGCAGAAGCTTTTAATAACTGTTTTGCCTCAAATGGAAATGGGGTCTCCTACGACTTCACCTCCTCCAACCTCCGCCGCCGGTGGATTGGCTCCCTCTGCATATTTTGCATGGATAGTTGCCGGATTTGGAGTGTTCAAGTTGATCATGGTTTGATGAAAACATTTGTCTTTTTCTTAGGCGGAAGAAATTTATATTATTTTTGCATGCATCAATAAAAAAACCACATTATTTTCAATACAATTATGTCATTTTAATTTGATAATATAAATACTCACATAAAAGTTTATTCGTGTATGATTGTAAAAGTTTGTTCCTGTATGTGATTGTAGAAGAATCCTAAGTCATTTAAATAAACATTTTATTTACCCAATGGAATGGAAAATGGGAAACATATTTCAACTATTTTTTTCCCTCCTTTTATAGAAAAAAAATGTTATAATTTTGGATTTTCTGGGCATTGGTTCCGAGAGGTTACAGAGAAACTAAAAATGGTGACATAGTGTTTCATGTTATCTGACGACTCACCATTAATATAGACTTCCATCCATCATTTAAACAATTCAACCATTTTATCATTTTATAATTTTATTAAAAATCTAGAGCTTTCTCTTCCCAAAACACACACAGGCAAGTGCGCCCACATACACACACTAATTTAAAAACATTCCATCACCTGAACAATTCTACAATTCAGACAATTTACATGAAAAAATAATTTTATCACGATTTCTAACGGTTATAGAAAGACATTTTATTATGGTTTTTATGTTCTCAGAAACCCTCATAAGTTTGACTGTTATAAAAAAATTTGAAACTATTAAAATGTAACTATCATAAAAATGCATGCTAGATTCATCTTATTATTATATTAAACTTTAAAAATCATCACTAGTGGGACATTCATTATGACGGGGTTGTTATAGCTATCGTAAAATCAACTATATGTTCTTGCTTCATATTACACTACATCCAAAAATCGTCATCAACATCACTGAAAACCGTCATAGTATGTCTCCATGCATTTGAAAAACCGTCATTTATATTGTTGGAGTTTTTTTTTTAGCATACCATGAGGTATTCGGACCAGTTTCCTCGCACCTCGACTAATCCTCATTCGCTGTTCGTGACTTCTGTTGGTCAAGCATTATTTGAAGTGTTCAAGTTGATCATGATTTGGTGAAAACATTTGTCATTTTCTTAGGCGGAAGAAATTTATATTAATTTTGTATGCATCAATAAAAAGCCCTGCTTCTTTTAACTAGATCTCATCTTAGTTTCGAGATATAAATACTTCCATGGAACCTTACATAAAAAGTAGTTCATGCAGAATTATAAAATAACCTTATGTCAGCTGCTAAATTAGTTATTTACCTGATGGAATTATTTTTTCTTTAACTTTCCCCTTTGAAATGTTAAACTTTTTTTATTTTCTTGACATCTTTCGCGAGAGATTATAATGAAGCTATCAAGGTGACAGAGTCTTTAGTATTGTTTGAGGATTCAACACTAATCTTGACAAGTTCCATCATTAGGCCATTTTATAATTTGATTAAATATCCATAAATACATCTTCCCATCATGCACATTAGCGCGCACAGACACACTAATTTAGAGATGTTCCATTTATTGAACTATCGAATAGTTTAAGAAAATTATAATTGTATTGGAAACCCTTAAATCTTTGTCTCCCTCTCATTTGATAAATTTCATTATTTCATATTTGATTGAAAACATGTAATCCCTCACCTCTCTCTCTCTCTCTCTCTCTCTCTCTCTCTATATATATATATATATATATATATATATATATATATATATATATATATATACAAAGTTACAATTGGGACATTTTTTTTAAAATTCCACCGCTGAATTTTCTTAGATAATCCCAAGAAAACACGACTTCCCTTTGAAATTCCAATGAAAACTCCGAATAAAATGACAAAGTTAAAATTTGATTTTTCTTTGAGAAATCACATTATCTTTACATTTTGAATTTTTGTAAGGTTATATATATACTCATGTGTCCCATCGTTACATAGTTGTCTTGATTACATTGACCAAACTCACTTTGAGTCGTAGTCCAAATTGATTTAGAAAGATTCAAATCTACCTCATCCTATTACAAATGATAATGCCACTTTGTGTAAAAGGTAAATAATTTAGAATGACCCTTGGTTTAATAGGACTAAAATTGAATTTTCGTAAATTGAAAACTGTTTTAAACTTTTGTGTGCTTGAGATGTTTGTACTCTTCATATGTCATATAATTATATCTATGATATATATTTTTAAATATAAGGCATATAATCGTAGTTGATGAAGCTACACTACATCTAGCTCTTGCATTACTGCCCTTAAACTTTTGTGCATCCTTTTGACGAAATATTCGATAGATTTCTGACCTCCATTTGCTTTAAGTTTGTTGCATCAAAGTGTTTGTTCGATTGAGTGAAGGAAGTAATCACCACCAGCAAAACCCTGAGAGGTGGGATCCTTAATCTCTAGATACTCTGCTACCTTGTTTCCCGGATGTTTGCTCTAACAGAGCTTCTCTTCATTGCAACAAACTACACATAAAATCGTCAATGATGGTGCCCAATTTTATATTTTGAAGATATTTAGTGGTTGGATTGCTTTGGAAAATATTTGTATTGGTATCTAAACACATTTACAATCATATATTGTTTATAAATATACTATTTGACTTGGTAGAGGGGCTAAGGACTTCCTAGTAGTCTATGAGAGCTTGCATCACAATCTTGAGGCTATTTATGTGAGACTTATGCTGCATTAATAAGTAGAGATTGAATACAAATTTGAGAGCATGAGGTTTTTAGAATACATTTGTTGAAATTTATTATCTTATGTTAACGTTTTTTTCAAGCCTATTTGTATTTTTGTCATAGCATTGTTTTATTTATAGTTTAAATTTATATGAAGTTTGATCACTTCTTTTCAAGAGTTGAACAAATATTTTTGAACTTTAAACTCGAGTGAATTTAAATGTTTAATATCTCAAAAATAGTTTGGGAGTTTATATTAAGTAAGCCAAAGACCTTTAAACACTTCCTCCAACGTTTAAAACTCTCACATCCTAGGAAGTAAGAAATACACTTGGGGTTATGAAGATATCGATTGAGGATCAGAACACTTCGTGGTTGTGAAGCGACTTCAAACTATTGGCGCCTTTTTGCGTCAGAAGACACAACACCAAAATGGTCAAATTGGCACCCTTCAGCTGGTCAGCATTGTCACGGTCAATGACCATGACAAAAAATACGTGTTTTATATCACGGTCATTGACCGTGATAATTGTACTTGTCATGGTCATTGACAGTGACAATCTTTTAAAGTTGTCACGGTCAATGACCGTGACAGGTCCGTGACAACTTTGTCAGTAAAAAAAACCTCCCTCTTATTTTTTCCCACCGTTTTCTATTCCCTCTCTCTCTCTCTAAGCGCCTGCACTCTCTCTCTCCCCCTATCTCTCTCTCTCTCTCTCGCTCTCTACGATTTTGGTACATTTTATCTCTATTTCTCTTCCATTTGTATATATGTGTGTGTATATGTGCGTGTGTGCATATATGTGTATGTAAATGTGCGTGTGTGTGTGAGGGTGTGTGGTGGGGGGAGGGGCAAGGATGGGGGTGGGGGTGGGGAGGGGGTGTATATGCATGTGTGTGTGTGTGTGTGTGTGTATATGTGTATGTGTGCTTATGTGTGGTGGGTAGTGGCAGTGGGGGGTGGGGGGGGGGTAGGGTTGGGGGTGGTGGGCAAGGGGGTGGGGCTGTATGTGTGTGTGTGCGCGCGTGTGTGTGTGGTGGGGGCGAAGGGGGTGGCAGGGGAAATGGGGCGGGAGGTGGGGCTTGTTAATTGCAGGCAACGGGGAGTGGCCTTGGGGGTAGGCCACATAGGCTCGATGCTTATGTGGCTATTCGGACGAAGAAGGGGAAACATAAGGAGGTGTCCCCGATTGTCACATCTACGATTGTAGGTAATCCGACATTTTACTTTTTATTAATTACGTTATAATTTTTTTATTTACTTATTTAACTAATAATGTGCTTTTTGTCGTTTCAGGCAAAGCTTAAAGAAGTGCATGAGTCACAGTCTGATGCCGACAAACATCTTTGTCCACAGACGCACTCAACCAAGTGCTTGACGCTGATCGCAAGGGGAGGACAAGGGGGTGAGCTCGAAGGTGGCCAAATCTAGGATCATCGGATATGAGATGAGCAATATGGGGTTGGCTCGAACAGTGGACTCGCATGGCACGAAGCTTTCCCGTTTGGAGGTGACGGTCCAAGATATGTTCTCATTCATGAAGCGTTCGTTGGGCGAAAAGCGTAAGGGGAAAGGGACGGAGAAGGCGGTGGAGGAGGACGAGGACGTGGACGTCGTTGCTTCATAGCCGACACGTGCGGACTCTGATGATCCAGTCCCCTATTTTGCTCCCTTCGACCAACCTATGGCGACACTCGGTTTGCCCAGCGTGTTTATACAGGAAATATTCGATGGCCAACAGATAGGGAGGGGTTTGAGGGTCCCGAATACCGTCTAGGGTATACTAGTTCATGGACGTGCGCTTCAAGACATCGAGGCCAATGTGCTCGTCACGCATGTGATACCCGGGAAGGAGAACTCCCCATTGTGGTTGTGCGAAAAATGTGGCACGATGCATATTCAAGGGTGTATGAATTTGTATATCGTGTGGTCTATCCACCTCCTCAAACCTACCCCATACATGTAGTGACATTATTTAAATTGAATTGTTTTAAGTTGTTACATTTGAAATATATTTGGATTATATCGTGATGCATATTTTTTTGAATGTACATTTTCATTATCTCTATTCTATCTGGATATATGATGTTTGAACAGGTACATCGTTGCTATAACAGGTACAAATATACTACTAGGCAGTGGCAGTGGACATACTATCCAGTAGATTTTTTTTTTCAATTCTGCCCAGAATTATCACGGTCATTGACCGTGACAAGTCCTTGATAAGTATTATTTGTCACGGACTTGTCACGGTCAATGACCATGGCAATTTTTTTAAAAGGTCACTGATTTGTCACGGTTATTGATCGTGACATAGCTTGTCACGGTTATTACCCGTGACATGATCGTGACAAGTCCGTGACAACAGAAGTTGTCACCCCCGGACTTGTCACGGCCATTGACCTCGATAAATTGGACTTATCATGATCAATGAACGTGACAATCTGGCAGATTTGGTGTAGTGAGATGTGGTATGAAAGATCTTTAATAAAAGTTACGAGAAAGAGATTATAAGATGTATTTCAACCTTTGTAAGTCATATCATAGTTCATTTTCTAGTCATCTGACCCAAGGTTTTCCCGTTGTGAATTTCTTTCGTATACATCTTTGTGTTGTGTAATTATTTATTTATTCTGTATTTTTCTAACTTTAATCTAAGAAGATTAAATCGGATTTTAATTATTTTAAGATACTTTATCACATAGAGATAGGATTATTTATTTTCCAATAAAATGAATTAAAATAAAATATTATCTTAATCTCGGTAACAATTTAAATTTGGGTAGTCGAATGAAGCTATCGTTTCTCTTTAGCTTTTTCATATCCCCATCCCTACATAACATGACTAATAAATAACTTGTAAAGTTATTTCTTAGTCATGTTATATAATATTTTAATTCATGTTGTATAATATTCTAATTTATATCCCTTCTCCTTAGCTTTTTCATATCGTTTCTCTTTAGCTTTTCATATTAAATAACTTGTAAAGTTATATACTATTTTAATTCCCACATAGAAATATCACGTTATAACATTTTGTTGCCTTTAACGGATTCACCATCAACGGACTTTTTGCTACCAATATGTGTACTTAAACAATCTTTTGGTAAGGTCGAATGTTAAATCTGTTAGCAACATAACAAAAACTTATTTAGATTCTTTTCCTTATCATATATCAATGACTGAACCAAATATTCAATGTAAAATCAAAACAATATAAAAAAGATACTACCTAAAACTCATTAATCAAACTTAACGAACCTCATTACTGAGATAAATCAATACCATAAATTCACACTTTCACTAAAATTTTAAATATACCGTGCCATACCATTCCATTGATTAACCTCTAATTATAGATAAATTTTCTATAGCTTTCCATATATCATCAAATAAACTGTAGAAAAATTATGAAACTCTAAGTTTAGACGCCTTTATTTTCTCCCAACAACACACAACAAAGTTGTCACTTCTCCTTTGCACGTAGTTGCAGTTTTCTTATATACCAATTATCAAAACATTTAAAAACCAAATATAGCCATCTTATTCACATCGACAAAATGCATCCAGTAGCCAACGTTATACTAGTGTTCAAGATTCTGCATAGGCCATCCTTTGTATAAAATCGATGTAATACCCCGTATTTTTATAGCTTTTAAAATTATGGGATTTATTAAATTTAATTGAGATAAATTAATTTAATTTTAATCCGAAATGTTGCTTTGAATATTTACTAGCGTGACGAGAGTTAGTAATTATTGGAAATTTGTTATTTGTTGCACATTACTGGATGAGTATAGTAATATATGAGATTTATTTTTATAATGTTGTCAAGAGTGAATTAAATGACTATTTCGGAAATTTAAGTCGGGACGTGCCCGTGTCATGTCAGGACTAATTTTGTTAAATAAAAAGTAAATATTTTATAAGTTGTTCTTATGGTCGTTTCGAGTGCGCCAACGCATCCGGAAGAGTCGAGATAGTCTGAAAAGTATACCCGGGGGTTTAGTTTGGGTCTCGGGGCGTTTTTAGGCCTAATTGGTGCCCCAGGAGGGCATTTAGTCATTTTACATAAGTGGGTAATTAAACCCACGAATTTCAGCCAACCTATATCAGCCATTAGGTCAGCCTCTTAGGGTTAGAACATTCACAAATCAAGTGACGGCCATTGGAGAAGAGAGGAGAGAGCTCCAAGGCAATCCAAGGCCAAAAAGCCACCGGTTTGCACCGCCACCACCACCACCGCGTAGATCACGAGTCGAGGAATGCAGCCATACCAAAATCAGTCGTGAATCTGCATACCAAAATCCCAGGCAAGTGTTTAAACTTGCTATTTTCGTTGATGCAATCTTCATGTTAGCTTAGGAATGAATTGTGATAAAAACTATGGAAGAAAACCCCATTTTTATAGGAGAACCCATGTAGTATTGATGTATATGTTGATTCTGGAAACCCTTGCCATGTAGAGGTAATAATCCATGAAATTTGGTGATCATAATAAATAAATATTGGAGAAAGATTCATTAGAAATCTGTTTAAGAAAATTCTAGGGTTCTTGATAATTGGACATGATTTTAGGTTGAAAATCCATGTTTAATGATAGTTATACACATGCTTTATGTTATAAACACCTGGTATAATGTTATGATGATGATAGTAGGATTTTTGGGACGATTAGAATGGAAAAACATAATTTTGGATGAAGAAGTTTGATGAATCCCGTAACTGCATTCTGCAGAATTTTGCCCAGACCTGCTTGATCGATCGATCGAGCCTAGAGCATCGATCGATCGAAGGTTCGATCGATCGAGACCCAAGCTTCGATCGATCGACCCCTCCTGGCAGACTCCTATTTCCCTTGTTTAATTAGTTAAATTAAGTTTAGCGTGAAATAATTTTTGGGCATTCTAAATAAAATGATTTGGGAGTCATTGAGGACCAGTAGGGTATATGAAATAATGTTGGAACCTTTAATATTCAACGAGAATGAGATTTATGGGATATTTACCTTAGGTTGTTAGATTTATGAATTTAAAGGCTGAGGTGCGTAAGAGAGCTACGTTGGAATCTAATAAAGTCACTTACTGAATTTCAGATTTGTGAGGATATAGCCCACGAGTGTTAGGTAATAAGTGAGAAAACCTTTCGAGTTAAGGTTAGGAATGAAACCTTATACGTAATTCTATAAATGTGAAATTAAGGATAAATGGTATAATTACGGGTGATGAGAAGAACCTATATAAATTTGATAAAGTGGTATATTTATATGATTGTGTGTACATATATTATATGCATGTGAAAATCATACCCACGCTACTTGCTATCCCTGAGGTTTCCGCGCTGGGACAAGTCTTATCTCGATGGGACCTTTATGGGGGATATTGACTTGTACCCTAGAAGATAGATATCCTTGGTACAGGCTATCGATGTGATAGTTCAGACGGCCCTAAGAGACGCCGGTATGTGCCATCCTCTTAGAGACTTGGAATCTATGCTTCGCCTCAATATTGTTTGTGTATTTATGTTAATACAATTCGAGAGTGATTCCGAATGTATTCCCCTTAATATGAGTGATATGGGGCTTTGGATAGTAGAGTATGCACACACCATAGTTTTATTCGGGGTGCTGTTATATATATATATTATACGAGTAGTTAATATATATATGAGATTATGAAATTTGAGACTGACTACTGTGAATTGATAAGTAGGACATGGTTGTTGACTCATATTATAAATACTTGCTTTGAGAAAGTATAAAATGTCACGGGTACTTTATAAATTTTTACGAAGTTAAAAATAGAGAACTTTGGCTACAAATTGGAACATCTTTTTAAAGTGAAATCGTGTATTGTAAATCTTACGAGTAATCTAAGATAGGTTAAATCTTTTAGAAAGACTAGTGCGATAATTGATAAAACAAACCGTTGGCAAGATTAGTGCGATAGGTGTGCACATTAGAAGAGAGGTGAGTATTTCTCAAGAGAGTGACGCACTAATATGTTGTTGCATTGGCCTGTATCAATTTAAATACTTGCTAAACGTATTTTAAATCAAACACACTTTCGGGCTCTGACCCGTTTCTTTTTCTCTCTCTCTCTTGTATATATATATGTATATTTTCAGGTGCCCAGCCACAGGGGCGTCTTGCTTAGGATCCCTTGAGAAGAACGAGCTGCAGCTTAGGTGAGAGTTGCAGGTCACTTGAGTAGACGACTTCCGTTATTGACTCCACTCCTAGTACTCTCATTTATTGGGCACGTGTCGCCCCTTTTCATCATTTCATTTGTTGTAGGGACATTTATATTTCAGTTATTTCCAGTATTGTTCTATGGGATTCATTCGGGATGGATTTATGATTTTAGTTTCATATGTTGACATTCGATTGACGAATGTATTATGTTATTTAGTTTATTGTGGTGTGATTCTTAATTGTAGAAATGTTGTTATTAAGTAAATAAATCTTTTCTTTAATTAAAATTTGGAAAGTTTGTATGAAAATGTTTTTGACACTTAGCTTAATTATTTAGGGTGATAAATTGGAAAATTTATTTTTATCGACAGTGATGCTGAGAATGAACCAACTATTTACCTTGATTTAATTTAATAAAGGAGTGATTGCCCGGTATTTAATTAGGCGGGGTGTCACAATCGAAAAATAAAAAAAAAGTTACAATAAAAATAATTAATCCAATTCCAGAAATGGAAAGAGCATATCATAAGGATCATCACTCTAATAAAATATCTAACACTAAAAAAATATGAGAAAAATCTAACAAAAATATATGGGACAGTAAAAATAGATTAGTGTGATGAATATAATTGGGGGTAAACATCATCATGAATATGAACTCGGGAAAAAAGAAAAAAAATTACCTTATTCCAACTACGTTAATGCTCTTGATCTTCCTCACCACACCCTATATTCAAATCGGTCCAAACAAAATCACACAAATATATCATCTAGGAAAAATAAATAGAAGAAAACCCACAAACGTTTTTTTTCCCGAAATAAATATTTATTGATAAGGTGGAAAAGCCCCACCTGTGGCAAAGAAAGCAAGAAGCATAACTTGACTCAAGCTGAAAAGAGGACCTAAATAATTATGACTCTTGCAAAAGATAAAAAGCATTTAGGTCCTACGATTTCTTGAACGTGTTCATTTGAGGATGACCTTCCAATTATCATTTTTCGCAGTAAAATTTACATTATTCGAGATGAGATCAGAATCCACCGCATATGCTGAATCAATTTTGGGGAGATCCACGAATAAATCAATGCTGCGGTCGTTGTGAATCAAACTCTAATATGATTAACTCGGGATAACTCGTCACTTGTTTTAATATTCTCTAAAGGAGTCATATCTTCATCACTTTTGGAGTCTTCATCAGAAGATGAAGTCTCAAATAAATCATTGCGTAAAGAAAGTTTATCTCCTATTAAAACGATAGAATCGCGTTGGATTAATTGTTGAATATAGCTTTGTTTTTTCTTATTTGGGTTCCCAACAGAAGATCCATGATGTCGAATGTTGATAGCAGATTCAAACGACTGATCATCATTTGACTCTTCATTATTAGATAAATCCCCATCCGGAAAATTCTCATTTGTATTATCCACATGTATTTTTCCAAAGAAGTTTGTAGCAGGAGACTTGATCTCATTAATTCCACATAAAATGTCTGCATCTTGAGTTAAGTCGACTTGATTTAAATTCACATGATCACCTGTAAGTGGAGTTTTTGATTTATCCAGATTTATTAATTTCTTCCCATTAATCTCAGCTGATCTAGAAATTCCTAGCGCCACAGGGGGTTGAGTGAGCTTTCCTACATCTGATTTTGGAGGTACTCCTCTTTTTTTGGTTGCGTCAGTTATATCAGTTGGAACTAATCTCCCTGACAGCGTTGAATATTTCAAATCCGAAGTCAGTTGTAATTCCTAATATTTTCTAACCATGATTTCAGAAATAACGGATAATCTAGCTACTTCTAAATTTTTAACGTGGGTCCTTTAATTAATGTTGGTAGATGGATCAGTTAAATAATTATAAACTCCATTGAGACTTGACGGTGTACCCTAGTTTTCAGGACTGAAACCTTTCGAATTATGAGCCATAACTTCATTCCCATATTGATCAGTCAAGTCAGTTGGTTATTTACGATTTATCTGCTGATAATGTGGAACCAAATGTTTTAAAACATTTTCACTTCCACCTATTTCGGTTGACCCAACAGGGTGGAGGGAAACTTTTTTCTTTGTGGGACCAAAATCTCTGCCAATTTCATCAGAGTCTGAAGTTTGAACAGAAGATTTAGTAATTTGTTTTCTGTACTGTGATTTTAGAGAGTATTATTAGCCACCAATTTTTGTATATTTCTGCATTCATTCACATTGTGACCAACCCCCCTACAGAACTTGAAAAAACTAGGAAGAGATTCATAAAAAACTTTAACAAAGAAGCTACTATCACCTCTTTCGACAAGAAGTTTGTCAAGAGGTTTTTCAGACATATCTACCTCAACAAGAACGCTAGAAAAAATGCCATAGGATCTATCCAAGGTAGCCTTGTCTATGCGTAAAGGAATACCAGCACCCCTAGCAATTTGTAAGAGAAGTCGCGGATCCTAATATTCTTGGCATAATCCAACGAATCTAACCCAAACATTAGTAGTAGTTATAACATTAGTATCCGGATGAAAGTCTGGAACCCATTGAAAAACCTTAAAAACACCTGTAGAAAGCTTAGAACTAAGAATGTTCCATACTTTATTCATCTCAATTGAGCAAGAAAAACAAAGGTTATAGTAGCCTTTACCAATGTGTGTAAGAATCCAACTATTTTTAAGTTTTCATATATTGGTGAGGTGAGCTTTTAATTCTTCCAACTTCCATGGTTTGTCACCTTTTGCAAGCATGATCCTACCAATGAGATTAGATGAGTTGCAATTTTTAATAACTTCTTGATAAACCTCATCACGGATACTAATAGCCATTGTGTCTTCACTCATATATGGAGCACTTAAAGGAGGAAGAGATGGAGTAGGTTTGAGTGGTTTTGTTGTAGTAGAAATTTTGTTCCCAACAATATTAGCAAAAGATGGTTTATTATGTTGATTATCATGAGCATGATTGCTACAAGGAGAGTGAGCATCACGAACTAGAAGGCTATGAGTTAGAATATTCTCACAAAATGGTTTAGGATCATAGTCCAAGCAAAGAAATGTACTTGAATCCATATGGAGAGAAACTCGTAATTTAGAGAGTGGGAAAATAAATTTTTAGAGAGAAGTAGGAGTTTATCTCTCTAGAGGCCATCTTCTCATTTTTCAATAGCGTATTTTTTTTAAACCCACAATCGCCTGATTAGACACAAACCTGGAACTATTAATTATTTGGAAAAGTTTGAAATCACATGGATGATACAAATTGAACTATTATTAAAATCACATCTTGAAACAATGAATAGGAAACAATCTAAGTTAGAATTCATAGACATTTTTTTGATGAATTTTTTAAAAATCAACGATTATTCAAGTTGAACTATTTTTAAAATCACATCTTGAAATAACTAATAAGAAAAAATATAGATTTGAATCCATAGACATTTTATAGATTATCAGCCCCATCTTATAAGTTTTCATGATACCAATAAATAAAATAATTTGTTAATAGAAGAAAAAAATAGTTTCTTAGCACTTACCTCTAACACCTAAACCTATTCCATAGATATTTTCACCTTATTAATGGATTCTCATTGCCACATAGGGTTCTTCTCGAGTGAGTAAAGAGAGAGAAATAGAGGTGATATGGTACGGGTTAAAGGGAGAAAAATGTTTTGAATCATCTCTAAATTTGGACCCAATAAATTCGTGGAATTAAATCTTTGAGTCATAGGATAAAAGTTATTTGTTACCTTTCAAGTCATTGACATTATGTTTGAAGACGTAGCGACCAAGTCCAAGAAGATCGCATCTATGCCATGTTTCGTGCCTTTTTTTGTCATCAATATTCCAAGGATCTCTCAAAGGTATGAATGCTTATATAATTGTTGAGCCTTGGATAAATTTATTGGGTGTCATATTTTGTAAATGTATTTTAAAATGACTTTGTATTTTTTTCTAAGAAAAATATTTTTTTTTGTAAAGTCTTGGAATATCCCCGTTCGAACGAGATTGCTAGTCGTTCGAACGAGGTATTTAACAAGGTTTCTTTTTGTTTTCACTGTGATCTCGTTTGATTTGTCAGCTTAACGAACCTTCATTTTAGAAGTTATTGTCTTCTCGTTCGATTTGTTGTTCGAAAGACTCTGGTATGACGTTCAAATGACCGCATCAGTTTTGGCAAAAATTGGCAATTTTCAGCGATTTCTTCTAGTAACTCCCCACTACTTTTTCCCACCTTTTATGTAGTATGACAGATTTTTAGCGACTTTTTCAAAACCTTGAGGAAAAATCACCTTTCCAAAAAGTCATTTGTTTCTTGTTGATCCTTAATGAATTAATTTCCAAAATAGAAACATGTTTACACCCAATTATTTGTTTGAACCAAATTTTAACATGATATTTGTTTGAGATCATCTTTGGCACTAGTTTTATTATTTACACCATAAAGACTGTTTCTTGAGGAAGATTCCGTGATCATGGATTTTCATATGATCGACTTTGTGTGCGTGACGGTAGCTTTTCTCCGTCGGTGGACTCTGAGACATAGGTGGACTCCTGCGATGTCACTGGGAATATGTGGAAGGAACGAAGAGCCTCAAGGCTTATGAGGGCGTCGAGTCCTTGTGTAAGTATTATGTCGTGTCCTTTGTAATTACTTACTTAGTGGACTTGTGGTTGGTCCGTCCGAGATTTTTCCCATTTTGGATTTTCCTCGTACATCGCCGAGTTGTGGTTATGTATGTTATCTTGCAGATTCACACGTAGATGCATGCTTAGGTTTAACACGAAAAAATTGTTTCAAACACTAAAATGGTGTAATTGGTGTTTAACTAAATTTGGGTAATTTTAATTTTCTTTAATTTAATTTGAAAGTATTGATTTGGAAAAATTCATGTTTGGTTTTATTTTGATAAATTTGAACATGAATTGAAGTCTGGTTTAAGAAAAGTGTAAATTAATTTGAAGAATTTATTACTTGGATAATCATCCCTTTAGAAATAAAAAAAAATGATATTTTTTGACACCTATCAGAGTTATTGTTTCAATTAGTGTATTCCGTTGGTTTACAATTGAATTTTTTTCTTGAAGGTGATATGGATGTCAGGGTTATGAGGTCAAAATAAATGTTAAAGGATAATTTATTTTGGCATTTATGGAATTAGTAGTTTAGAAATATTTTCTTCTATTGATGTATGAAATAAAAGTTTATTTATTTTAAGAATGAGAAAGATCTGGTGGATAGAGAGTATTGTAAAAATAATATCGATGGATATAAATGGTATTTCCATGCGTAAAAATTTATGTGGTTTTATGCATATGAATAATTAATAAGATTAACACGTGTAGTTGGTTTATCCATACTCTTAACAGTTCAATGACCAATTCGAATTTGGTATCATCCGTTTTAGGGTATTATATTAGGGATACATCATTGAAAAAACCAGGGGGATTACTCAAGGATTTTAAAATGAATTCAAGTTTGACATTACGTATCATGAAGCTTGGTAGGTAAAGGACTAACGAATGGTGAATTGAATGATAGAGAGGAAATGCTATATAAATTATAATGTGTTTATAAAGGATAATTGAGGAAGGTTCAAGGTATCTAATTCAAGTGATATAACCAGAGAACAAGTGTTAAAAGAGATACTTATAATTTGTTAAGAGTGTTCGGGCCACTTTCAGCCCTTATATTGAATATACCATAAAGAAAAACACGTAGATACCCCCCTGAGGTACTATACCATTATACATCCTTGTGTATTTAACAATTTTAGTTTAAGAACACCTCCTCCTACTCTGAGCGGGCATATTTGGTGAGGTTGAGGTGTAAACCTATTTTAGTCCCATCATTTTAGCGCTATGTTTGGGAACGATTGTTCTCTATGATCATTTTATCAAATTTTTTGATCTACATCAGCCATGATTACCATCGCAAGGTTGACTAAGTATAGAGAAGATTGAAGCTCATCAGAATAGAGATACAATACCATCTTTCAACTATCATTGTAAGGTTACCAACCCTCACACCTACTCCACCCCTTGCACCTGATCCACTTATTTCACTTGCCCCTATTCTCTTATCCTCTTATTAGCCCAAGTAGAGGATACTTAAGACATACAGTCTAAAGAAAGAGAGGGAGAAACCCATGCTAAGGAGATTTCCTAGAGTTTCCCCACATACGCAAAGGTTTTAAACATGTGTCTCAACCCAGGAAAGACTACCCTTCTGACGAGGACACTCTCATAGAGGTTCCAAAATCATCAAGACATGGGATGATGAGATCAAGAAGGTGGAAGACCGGTTGTCAATCTTCCTCAACTAGTATTATGATAAAACCTCAAAAATAAATTTCACATGGCCTTACAAGAGCCCCTTTCCCTATTCTCTAAGGAGGTGAAACACTATGCTCTTCCTCGTAAATGGAAGATGCCAACTATAAAGATATTTGATGTGTGTAAGGACCTTATAGACCATTTGCAAACTTACCAGTCACTCATGTTGCTATTAGATACCCTAGACTTGGTATTATGTACGTCATTACCAACCACATTTATAGGGATAACCGCACACTATTTTTGTAAGCTTAGGAAGGGGACCATAAAGAACTTTATGGAGCTATCCTAGTCCTTTGTGGATATTTCTTAGGACCTCGAAATATGTACAAACTGTACACATATCTCCTATTTTTTTAGGAAAAAGTTATGGAAATCCTCATAACATATGCAAAGAGGTTTAACTAGGTAGCTATATATATAAGTACCTTAAATGATAATGTATGCATAATCGCATTTATTACAGGAATGACCTTTGAAGCTTTATCAAGGTCATTCAACAAGATACCACATCCTTCCATGATTGTCTTTTTTGTGAAAGCACACAAGTACATGAAAGCTAAGGATGTCATATCATCTTGAATGTTTGACTTCACTAACTCTTCTAATCCTTAAAAAGATAAGAGGAAAAACATGTTCTCTCATTCAGGATACACCTCACTTGAAGAGGATGAAGTCAATAACAAGAAGGGAAGGAAGAATGGATAACCCAATGAAAAAACTTTACCCCTTTATATCTACTCTAAAATAGGCCTACTTAGTTGTAAAACATAAAAACATTCTGCCTGAACCCATACCAATGAAATTAGCTGAGCATAAAATAGATAAGTAAAAGTATTTCAAGTTACACATAGACCATGGTCACAATACTAACGATTATTACCATCACAAATAAGCTATTAAAGAGGTCATCAAGATAGGTGTGACACCCTGCCTAATTAAATACCGGGCGACCAGTCTTTTATTAAATTAAAATCAAGGTGAACAGTTGGTTCATTCTTAGCATCACTGTCGCAAAATAAAATATACCAATTTAAACACCCTAAATAATTAAGCGAAGTGTCAAAATAATATAAAAATTTATTTCCATTTTGTTAAATCCAAATATGTAAACCTTTTTAACAACCAACAGTTTAAGAATCACATAAATACTAAGGATGGCGATAACACACAAGAATTAAAACCATCTAGATAAACCAAACAAGTTTAAAACTATAAATGAAACCATCCTGACAATAGTTAACTCCCAAGGAGTACTGAATACTGAAAATACAAATAAACATTAATATCTAATATATCCAAACTGAATAGGGAAACGGACGACACATGCCCTAACTATGAAGAACTAAAACATAAACTGAATCAATGAGGAGGTCGTCCAAAACAAAGGCCTGCAACTCCCACATAAGCTGCAGCGTGTCCAATTCAAGGAACTATGCATGACGCCCCTATGACTGGGCACCTGTAATACATATATATATATATATACAAGAGAGAGAAAAGACAGAAAACGGGTTAGAGGCCGAGTGTAAAATAATTTTAAAAATAGTTTAGCAAGTATTTAAAATGATTACTGGCTAATGCAACAACCATGTTAGTACGCGACACTCTCTTGAGAATTCTCGCCTCTCATCTAGTGTGCAAGCCTACAATACTAGTAAATCTCATAAGTTTCTCTAACTTATTCTCCATAAGGTTTTATCATGTGAAAAGAAAGGTTATAATATTTACTTTAGGAAATCAATCTCTTCAAGATTTATTATGTTATTTAGAATAACTGAGTACCGTTATAAAGTTCCCGAACACTTATAATAAAGTTGAAGAATTTATTCATTACTTAACTACTTATACGCACAGTAGAAAGTTCCCATATAGATATACGTATATGTATTAGTCACCCCTACAATATATATACTATGGAACCCCACATAAAATCTATGGTGCTGGCATACTTGATTAGGCATAAATTCTTCACATTTATCCCCTTAATTTTGGTATTTGTATGATCTCGTGCGGTGTAAATAGATTGGATTTGACTTATATTTATTCTACTAACCCTGTTTGGCAAGTATTCTATATTCTGTGTATCTCTTATGTGTTATACAGGTATTTCATGCAAGGTAGTGCCAAAAAGAACTCAAAACAGTGAAAGAAAACCAAGAAACGGGGAGTAAAGGGCATTTTCGTAATTTTTCAACCTTATTCCGGAGGTGGGGCCAACTGGAAAGTTGAAAAGCTTTCAACTATAATAACACTGGAAATCAATCGGAGTCCAGGTGTGAAAGTTATGAGCGGTCAAAGATAAAAGAAAAAGTCAAATAAAGAGAGGACCGGTCCGCCCTCACCCCGGACCGTCCACTGTGCAAACTCCAGTAAACCTCGGATCAAAAGCAAACCGAAGAAGGCAGAAAAATAAAAGAACCGGTCCGCACCGGACCGGTCCGCCAAGAAATTAAAAGAATTGGTCCGCATTCAAGGCAAATCGGTCCGGAGGAGGACAGGACCGATTCGGATCAAGGCAAACCGGTTCGGAGGGGACCGGTCCGGCTGTCGCAGTTTTAATTTTCTAGTCTTCCTCTAATGGAGAGTCCTAGTGCTGCTAAAACTCCATAAACTTTGTAGGGTATATAAACCCATTTTATTATCATTCTTAGCACGGAGAATTATAGATAATTTTCCATTCTTTTTCAGAAATCCTAGTTTAGATATAATTTACAGTTTAATTCCAAAGATTGAAGGTTATTTCAGAATTCTGTGTTCTTCATTGCTTTTGTTACTTCTTTGGTAAAAAATTAGTGAGTAATTCCCTCTTTTCAATTCCGTTCTACATCAATTCACAAGTTTTCTTTAGATTAATCATGAATTTCTACACGTCAAACACTGTTTTCATTACTTTCAGTATGCTAGGCTAGATTTTCTAAGGCCAGGATACATGAACCCAGCCTGATGTGTTAGTTGCATGTGTATAACATTAATCCTCTGAATTTAGTGATTGATTACGACCGTATTGTGTAGGAACACAACAATTGTAGATCTTTATATCTCGTTTGCCTCTGGGTAACCGGGATGATTTAGAATGCAATTCGAGTGTCACTATCGCGATACCAATTTACTCGTCCTCAGATTAGGTATGACGTGGGTTTGAACCTCGTATACATAATGCTTGGGAGTACTAAATTCTGGGTTAAATTAATCAGTTAAATTCATGATTAGTATCATAACTGCAATACACTAGGGTTAGGGGATTGTATTCCTGTCCTTTTTTTTTCTCATCACTTAGTTCAAAAGTTTCAAATTATTCTTCATTAATATTTTAGGTAGTTTAGTATAATTGTATCTTTTCATAATTTCATAATTGCATCTAGTGTAGTCATTCCACAACTCAAATCACTTTTTCTTTTCCCTTTAGAGTTAGAGTTAGGATTTCCTTGTCTATCCAACGTCGTCACAACTCCGTTGTCCTTTTTCCCTGTCGATACGATCCCGACTTACCGGGTTTATTACTAATGCGACAGGCTTGCACTTGAGCCTAGAGAATACGCACTTCTGCGACACATTTTGAGTCGCGTCAATACTTTGCTCTCAAGCCCCCGTATCACTGAAACTAAGGGAAATACTAGTTCGAAATCACTCTTGAACTGTATTAACACAAAGCACAAACAAATGGAGGCGAAGCATAGTTGCAGGTCCTAAGAGGTCAGCACATACCCTCACGTCTCTGCGAACATTCGACTATCATTCCCAGATAGCCTATATCGAGGATACTATCTTCTAGGGTATGAGTCAATATCCACCCAATCAAGATAAGACTGTCTCGACGCGGAAATATCCGTCATAGCAAGTAGCCCAGGTATGATGTTTACACAAATACATAATATATGCACAGTCACACAGTCATATATATAAACATTCACATTTTCAAAATTAGGTGTGCCCACGACCCATAATAATAATTATCCGTTCTTAGCACAAATTAGTCAATTATCTCGCATAACGGATTTGTCTCTTTTATTCCCATTTATAATTTATTTCATAAATACTTATCATCTCTCGAAGTATTCACTTACTAAATACAATTTCAGTAGGTATACCCTCTCTAACCTTCTGGTCTAAGACTTTCACGAGTCCCTCAATTTTATTAACAAACTTACGCACAAGCTCTAATGTGTAATGAAATTCCTCGTTAATCCACAATTTTATCCCATATTAAATTTCATTCAACGTAGTCTATTTAGACCCTACTGGTCCTCCCCACGACACATTATACTCTATCAATAATAATCAACGGTTCCCACGTATTTAAACCGGATTAAACAAAAAGGGGGCAAATATGTAGTTTTCCATGAGGGGTCGGTCGATCAAGGAAAGAGGGTCGATCGATCGATGTTCTTGGGTCGATTAATCGATCAAGCAGTTCTTGCCCAGAAACTGCAGTTTCAACCTACGGGTTTCATCTTCCAAATTACTCCAAAACGCCATTGTTGATTCCCAAACTCCCAAACAACATTTCTAATAGTTATATATACCTATATACACGATTTCCTACGTGAAACATGTCAAAATTCATCAAAGGCATTGAATCTATGGGATAATTTAACTATATTATTAAGAACCCTAATTTTACATGAAATATTAATTCTTCTAATTTTTTTCCCGATTTCTTGCCTCTAAATCCATACTAATTCGTGGATAATTCTCTACATATGATGGGTATGTCCAGAATACATTTAGTTTCTCTAAAACATGCGATTTTAAGTCTCTAAATTATCAATCTCTTTCATTAAAACATGTTTTTAACAATCCTAAACTAACATGGGTGAGACATTAACTAAAAACAAAGCAGGATAGATACTTGCCTGAAATTTAAGGTTTTGATTTGTGGATGAAAAGGCATGGTTGCGTTCCTCGTTGTGCGATCTACGTTTTGGTGGTGGTGGCGGTGCAAACGGATGAGTTCTTGGCCTTGGATTTCTTGGAAAGCTTCCTATCTTATTCTCTAATGGTCGTTCAAAGGTTCTGTGTTTGTTAACCCTAAAAGGCAACTCCCAATGGCTGATATAACTATTGGAAATTCGTGGGTTTATATACCCAAAAATATAAAATGTCTAATATACCCTCCCGGGATGTCAATTAGGCCTAAAAACGTCCCGAGACACAAACTAAACCCCTGGGTATACTTTTCTGACTATCTCGACCCTTACGGACACATTGGCACACTCGAAATGACCATACGTGAGACTTATAATTTATTCACTTTTAATAATAATAATAATTTAGTCCCGACACGACACAGGCGCGTCCTGACTTAAATTTCTATAATTGTCATTTTATTCACTCGTGACAATTTTAATAAAATCAACCTTATATATTACTTTACTCAATTAGTAATATTCAACAAATTCCCAATAATTACTAACTCTCGTCATGCTAGTAAATGTTTTGAATAAATTTTCGGATAAATATTAAATTAATATCTCAATTTAAATTTAATACATCCCCAAATTTAAAAGCTTTAAAAATACGTGGTATTACATACTTCCACCCTAATAATGGAATTTCGTCCTGAAATTCGGAAAATAAGGCAAACTTGGTAAAGACAATTCTGGGTACCTTATTAGTATGCAAACTAACTTAAAAGTAAGGCGCTCAATCACTATAGCCCTCGTTTCACATCAAGCTTGTTTAACATTCTCATTAACGACACTTCTCAATATGCTCCAATCCGACAACATTCGCATACGACGAGCCTACACATCATTGACTCCCATTATTTCAATATCATTGGGAGGCCACACCTCACAACATGACAACTACTCCTATTTATCTAAATGCAAAACCCCCATTTTGAGAGAAACCATACGAACATCTGACCACAACTTGCTCTTCTAAAACAGTCGTGGTAATTCCACTATAAACATTAGACTCTAACTCGACCAATCCAAAATTTTATTATTCGCCCATCTCTTAACATTCACAGTGAGAAAAGTTAAGGTATTTCCACATCCGAAACCTCAATAAGCACCTTGTTCACAATAAGCAGGTACAAGTGCTCCCACGGAACCCTACCATTAGGTAGTATCTTCCCCCAATTACTTTCACATTGCTCCATTAATCGTTAATCACCGTTTTCCTACTTCCCGGCTATGGGTGATACATCCTACTCAAAATGTAATGTTATCCCCGCTGCTTCCTGAAATCCCATTTTGAAGGTGGGATTAAAAAATTTCATCATAATTAAGAAAAATACCATGTAGGACCACGTACCGGTGCGATCGTTCCTTTCAAAGAAGACTAGGGCACACTAGCTAATACTGTAAATCACACCAAAGGAATGTCACTCACTTCCTTCTTGGGCATCTTGTTCCCCACATTTGAAGGAACTCTTGATCTTACTTTGAGGTTGGCAACTCATCCAAGAAACTATACCGACTTTACCGACCTCTTCCACTATAGGAATTGTCTATAGCCATAAAATTCTCTGGTTGATCATCTTGTTACAACCGATTTCTATCTATGAGTGGTGCATGCGGAGACCACTCACTATGTCCCGCTCAACATCGATATCTACTTGAAATGTCTCACATTAAGTGTCACTTAATACACCCCTTCATTCCTTAGCGTTTATCGAAAGTTCTGATCCGTGCACTTTTCTCCACGATGTGCACTTCTGGACTTTTTATACCATACTAACATCTTCACGCTTTGTACACGATAGTCGCTCTCAACATTTGACTAATTATAACTCCGCTCTGAGTGTTTTCCATAATAATTAAATTCTGCCCTTCTCAAGGAATACCCCCTCCTTAAATGGCTTCCCACATTGTTCTAACCAAATTCTGGTGTGCTACTCTAATCGCACACGTATATATGGATCATCGTTCTTCACGCGATGCTTAACCCACTCTACCACTTCCACCTCATCATGTTAGTCCCACAAACATAAATTCCACACGTTTATTCCCACATCCTTATAACTCGGACAATTCTAACATCAGCTAACCAGGATGCCCACATTCTGTAGCACCCCGCCCGCCCGAAAAGAGCGAATGACGCGCTACTCATCGATAAAACTAACCAAATCCATCAAAATACTAGGTATAGAGCATCTACATACCACAACAACAAAAGACAAATCACTAATCTTGAGTCTCTTCAATTAAGTACAACAATTCTCTCGAATAAATACAACAACTAAAATAAATCACCAATGCTCTATACATCAAAATAAATACAAGTCTTCTCTCTTGTATTAAAAATTCTTCCCAAATAATCCACGTTAAAAATCATCCCAACTCTTTTTTTCCCTTGTGCTCAGAAGGCGGTTACAACACTTGGGTATTCTCAATCACCCCTAGAAATTAAAATTTTAAATTCTCCTTATCATCGTCCCACCCTTCAACTCATGGTGATAAAACAAAACTATAAATGCTTTCTTACCACACCACCGGGTCCACTGGCCTTAAATCATAATTCAACTTCCAACTTGTAGATATAATTACCTGTTCCTATTACGACCGAGGTACCGAACTCATGGACTAATGACCAAACATGTCCCTATTTCCAACTTTACGCTAATTTTCATGCGTTGAATGTCTCGCAAACAGAAATCCAAATAAGGAACCCCCCGATACACTACTACCTAGCATTGTCGGTTATCAAATTCTGCTAGGGCTTCGTCCATAGCATGTACCCCTTTATTCCGTCTCCTGACAGAAAAGTTACAACACCTCCCGTAATTACACTTAACAATGAACATTTTGCCAATTGCACTATCATTTAGTATTGGTGAAAATCACATTCCATAAACCTTGAATACATACAATCGGGATTCTCGAAATCCAGTTCCCAATCATATGGGTGTAACTCTCAACTCCCACATCTCTAAAGGATAGATATATCAATGCGCTCTTCCTATCACAAAGTCCTGAGCGCTAAACATAATAATGAGTTAAATCTCTTCGGTCAATGGTAAACCCAATACACACTGAACCATGGCAACAAGGTCCCTAAAGACCCCGATTTTAAACATTTCGATACCACTATACCCTTCGAAGTCTCTAGAATATATGATATAAATGCGAGCCCGACCCTCTCACAGGTGAGGCCTCGCCAGGACAAAACATATTGTACTAAGGTATCCACTCCGATAGCTTTGCAATAACTGCCTACTATCGTACTAACCATTACTATAAATTTGTAACCAAGATAACATCATACTCGTATATCACACCACTAAAATGAGTAACCTCATTAAAGTATATAACACTATTAATACACCCATTCATCCTCCGTGGATAGCAGTAAAGATAATCCCGCTACACTAGGGAAATTATTCACATAATAATAATGTTTATAGTTTTACGCATTAAACTCGTCTCACGTGCTAATCTAGCAATGAATAAAATAGAGTGACTCGCTCATGTTACATAAAATACGCCTCATCCATCGACGATAAAACTCATAATTCTACCTTGCCTTGCAAATCGTCTTGACTGCACAAATGGTCCCCGGACGTATTACGCCCGTCCAAACCAAACCAAAAACTACTTTAATCGTTGTCCTTTACTAGGAATCCTACTCTTGTCCCTTTACTCACTTCGGGAAAACATTAACGCATGTGATTTCACTCTCCTCAAAATACCTCTACACATAATCTACTTATCACCCCGTCATACTAACGATATTATGGTTGTCCTTCGCTCGAACTTTGGTAGGCTCGATTCTTGATGGCAACCCCCGTTGTTCCTTTAGCCTTGTTGGCCCTATGGAACATGCTACTGGATAAAGTAATCCTTGCTGAATTCGCCATTGCTCGATAAGAATCGAGCTATCTGATTCATTTAAATGGGTCCCCTGATGTGTGTCCACACCCCCTTGTGGTGCTACACTACCACCATTGCATCCAATCTTATTCTTGACTAAATTCTTCGATTCTTTCAGCTTCCCACACAAGGAATCATTATCATCTCCATTGACAAAGCACGACATTGTTAATCTCTGAATCGACTGTCCAGGAGAATTCCCCTTTTAAGCATTATTAACTATTATTACGAGTCGATCTCCCACTTGGAGTCCTCTCCTATATTTGTATCTACATCCTCTGATACAATATTCACTAACGGTTTAGATTCATAATCATAAATGGACCTCTGTCAGGTCCATTTATGATGAGTTCAGAACAACGTTCACATTTTATCCTGAACATCTGATGAAGGAACATGTGGTCAACTGTACCCAAGATCCTTCTTTACACATAGCATTGCACTTCTAAAAGTGGGGATGACTCCAACCACTATAACTTCGTTCCGACAAACCAATAAAAAATTTACTCTAAATTTTCACTTTCAATTAGCCACACTCCGTCATATATCCAAACCTTTGGATATTTTAAATCCTTTGGCTAACATACACAATCTGCTCATTTCTAGAATTTCCACTGACAGTTCTCTTCAATGTCTTATCTGATTCTTTCCCAGTCATACCACGTTGGGTGAGTCTACTCTTGTACCACTTTCGACTATAGTAGCATTTGGAAATCACAGGCTATGCCCTAGCCATCTTTATAGTCATGGATTCTCGTGCCATAATAGGGGTGACCTTAACTACGATTATCACCCTCGAATATAATCTACAACCTAAATTAAGCCTTGCATCCTTCTGTCCGCCCAACGGCCCTTGCCTTCCATATTTCATTATTCGAACATGCCCGAACGCAATCAAGATTCAGTAATGTACATACGTTGTAGCAGGAAAACAGAATATCACCATAGAAATCAATAATCCTAAACATAGGGCTCTATATCAAACAAAGTAACGCTGGAAGTATAATAAGCCGCACATATCCTAAGGACACTAGAACCTGATGCTCTGATACCACCTGTGACACCTCTCCTAATTAAATACCCGGCTATCAGCCCTTTATTAAATTAAAATCAAGGTGAACAATTGGTTCATTCTTAGCATCACTGTCGCAAAATAAAATATACCAATTTAAAGACGCTAAATAATTAAGCGAACTGTCAAAACAATATACAACTTTATTTCCATTTTATTAAATTCAAATATGTAAAACTTTTTAACAACCAACAGTTTAATAATCACATAAATACTAAGGATGGCGATAACACACAAGAATTAAAACCATCTAGATAAACCAAACCAGTTTAAACTATAAATGAAACCATCCTGACAATAGTTAACTCTCAAGGAGTACTGAATACTAAAAATACAAATAAACATAGATCTCCGATATATCCAAACTAAATAGGGAAACGGGAGACACATGCCCTAACTATGAAGAACTAAAATAGAAACTGAATCAATAAGGAGGTCGTCTAAAACAAAGGCCTACAACTCCAACATAAGCTGCAGCGCGTCCAATCCATGGAACTATGCATGACGCCCCTGTGGCTGGGCATCGATAATACATATATATATATACATATATATATATATATATATATATACACACACACACAAGAGAGAGAGAAAAGACAGAAAATGGGTCAAAGCCCGAGTGTAAAATAGTTTTAAAAATAGTTTAGCAAGTATTTAAAATGATTACTGGCTAATGCAACGACCATGTTAGTATGCGAAACTCTCTTGAGAATTCTTGCCTCTCATCTAGTGTGCACGCCTACCGTACTAGTAAATCTCATAAGTTTCTCTAACTTATTCTCCATATGGTTTTATCACGTGAAAAGCAAGGTTATGTTATTTACCTTAGAAAATCAATCTCTTCAAGATTTCTTACGTTATTTAGAACAACTCAGTACCATTATAAAGTTCTCGAACTCTTATAATAAAGTTGAAGCATTTATTCAGTACTTAACTACTTATACGCACAGTAGAAAGTTCCCATATAGATATACCTATATATATTAGTCACACCTACAATATATATACTACGGAACCCCATATAAAATCTATGGTGCTGGCATACTCTGTTATCAAGTCCCGATATCACTTAAACTAAGGGAAATACTAGTTCAGAATCACTCTCGAACTATATTAACACAAAACGTAAAAAAATGAAGGCGAAGCATAGTTACAGGTCCTAAGAGGTCAACAAATACCCTATCGTCTCTTAGAACATCTGACTATCAATCTCACATAGCCTGTATCAAGGATACTATCTTCTAGGGTACGAGTCAATATTCCCCATAAGGCCCAATCGAGATAAGACTGTCCCGACGCAGAAACCTCCGTGATAGTAAGTAGTCCGGGTATGATTTTTACATAAATACATAATATATGTACAGTCACACAGTCATATATATAAATATTCACATTTTCAAAATTAGGTGTGCCCACGACCCATAATTATAATTATCCGTTCTTAGCACAAATGAATCAAGTATCTCGCATAACGGATTTATCTCTTTTATTCCCATTTATAATTCATTTAATATATACTTCTCATCTCTGGAAGTATTCTCCTGCTAAATACAATTTCAGTAGGTATACCCTCTC
This sequence comes from Sambucus nigra, assembly GCA_949130495.1. Lineage (NCBI taxonomy): Eukaryota > Viridiplantae > Streptophyta > Magnoliopsida > Dipsacales > Adoxaceae > Sambucus > Sambucus nigra. The sequence goes on along the minus strand of OX422211.1, from coordinate 541,527,319 downwards.
TAACCTTCTGGTCTAAGACTTTCACGAGTCCGTCAATTTTATTAACGAACTTATGCACAATCTCTAATGTGTAACAAAATTCCCCGTTAACCCATTATTTCATCCCATATTAAATTTCATTCAACGGAGTCTATTTAGACCCTACTGGTCCTCCTCACGACCCATTATTCTCTATAAATAATAATCAATGGTTCCCACATATTTAAATCGAATTAAACAAAAAGGGGACATATATGCAGTTTTCCAGGAGGGGTCGATCGATCGAAGAAAGGGGGTCGATTTATCGATCAAGCAGTTCTTGCCCAGAAACTGCAGTTTCAACTTTCAGGTTTCATCTTCCAAATTACTCCAAAATTCCATTAATGATTCCCAAACTCCCAAACAACATTTCTAATAGTTAAATTTATCTATATTTCATATTTTCTACGTGAAACATGTCCAAATTCATCAAAGGCATTGGATCTATGGGATAATTTAACATAATTATCAAGAACCCTAATTTTACATAAAATATTCATTCTTCTAATTATTTTCCCGATTTCTTGCCTGTAAATCCATACTAATTCGTGGATAATTCTCTACATATGATGGGTATGTCCAGAATACATTTAGTTTCTCTAAAACATGCGATTTTAAGTCTCTAAATTATCAATCTCTTTCATTAAAACATGTTTTTAACAATCCTAAACTAACATGGGTGAGACATTGACTAAAAACAAAGCAGGATAGATACTTGCCTGAAATTTAAGGTTTTGATTTGTGGATGAAAAGGCATGGTTACGTTCCTCGTTGTGCGATCTACGTTTTGGTGGTGGTGGCGGTGCAAACGGATGAGTTCTTGGCCTTGGATTTCTTAGAAAGCTTCCTATCTTGTTCTCTAATGGTCGTTCTAAGGTTATGTGTTTGTTAACCCTAAAAGGCAACTCCCAATGGCTGATATAACTATTGGAAATTCGTGGGTTTATATACCCAAAAATATAAAATGTCTAATATACCCTCCCGGGATGTCAATTAGGCCTAAAAACGCCCCGAGACCCAAACTAAACCCCCGGGTATACTTTTCTGACTATCTCGACCCTTACGGACACATTGGCGCACTCGAAATGACCATATGAGAGACTTATAATTTATTCACTTTTAATAATAATAATTTAGTTCCGACACGACACATGCGCGTCCTGACTTAAATTTCCATAATTGCCATTTTATTCACTCATGACAATTTTAATAAAATCAACCTTATTTATTACTTTACTCAATTAGTAATATTCAACAAATTCCCAATAATTACTAACTCTCGTCATGCTAGTAAACGTTTTGAATAAATTTCCGGATAAATATTAAATTAATATCTCAATTTAAATTTAATACATCCCCAAATTTAAAAGCTTTAAAAATATGTGGTATTACATACTTCCACCCTAATAATGGAATTTCGTCCTGAAATTCTGAAAATAAGGCAAACTTTGTAAAAATAATGTTGGGTACCTTATTAGTATTCAAATTAACTTCAAAGTAAGGCGCTCAATCACTATAGCCCCCGTTTCACATCAAGCTTGTTTAACATTCTCATTAACAACACTTCACAATATGCTCCTATCCGACCACATTCGCATAAGATGCGCCTACACATCATTCACTCCCATTATTTCAATATCATTGGTAGGCCGCACCTCACTACATGACAACTACTCGTATTTACCTAAACACAAAACTCCCATTCTGAGAGAAACCATATGAACATCTGACCACAACTTTCTCGCTTAAAACAACTGTGGTAATTCCACCATAAGCATCATACTCTAACACGACCCATGAAAATTTTTGATTATTCGCCCATCTCTTAACATTCAGAGTGAGAAAATTTAAGGTTTTTCCACACCCAAAACCTCAATAAGCACCTTGTTCACAATAAGCAGGTACAAGTGCTCCCACGGAACCCTACCATTAGGTAATATCTTCCCCCAATTACTTTCACATTGCTCCACTAATTGTTAGTCACCGTTCGCCTACTCCCCAGCTATGAGTGATACATCCTACTCAAAACGTAATGTTATCCCCGCTGCTTCCTAAAATCCCATTTTGAAGGTAGGATTCAAAAATTTCATCCTAATTCAGAAAAATACCGTATAGGACCACGTATCGGTGCGATCCTTCCTTTCAAAGGAAGACTAGGTCACACTAGATAATATTTTAAATCACCCCAAAGGAATGTCAATCACTTCCTTCTTGGGCATCTTATTCCACAAGTTCAGAGGAACTCTTGATCTTACCTTGAGGTTGGCAACTTATCCAAGAAATTTATCGACTTTTTTACTGGCCTCTTCCACTATAGGAATTGTCTATAGCCACAAAATTCTCTGGTTGCTCATCTTGTTCCAATCGATTTCTATCTATGAGTGGTGCATGTGGAGAACACTGACTGTGTCCCGTCAACATCGACTTCTAATTGAAATGTCTCACATTAAGTGTCACTTAATAATCCCCTTCTTTCCTTAGTGTTTACCGAAAGTTTCGATCCATGCACTTTTCTCCACGATGGGCACTTCTGGACCTTTTATACCATACTAACATCTTCACTCTTTGTACGCGTCAGTCAACCTTAACATTTGACTAATTATAACTCCGCTCTGAGTGTTCTCCATAATAATTAAATTCTTCCCTTCTCAAGGAATATCCCCTTTTTAATTGGCTTCCCACACTGTTCTAACCAAATTCTGGTGTGCTACTCTAATCGCACACGTATATATGGATCATCATTCTTCACGCGAAGCTTAATCCACTCTACCACTTCCACCTCGTTATGTTAGTCCCACAAACATAAATTCCACACGTTTATTCCCACATCCCTATAATTCGGACAACTCTAACATCAGCTAACCAGGATGCCCACATTCCGTAACACCCCACCCGCCCGGGAAGAGCGAACGACGCGCTACTCATCGATAAAACTAACCAAATCCATCAAAATACTAGGTATAGAGCATCTACATACCCCAACAACAAAAGATAAATCACTAATCTTGAATCTCTTCAGTTAAGTACAACAATTCTCTCGAATAAATACAACAACTAAAATAAATCACCAATGCTCTATACATCAAAATAAATACAAGTCTTCTCTCTTGTATTAAAAATTCTTCCCAAATAATCCACGTTAAAAATCATCCCAACTCTTTATTTCACTTATGCTTAGAACGTGGTTACAACACTTGGGTATTCTCAATCACCCCTAGAAATTGAAATTTTGAATTATGCTTATCATCGTCCCACCCTTCAACTCGTGGTGATAAAACAAAACTTTTAATGCTTTCTTACCACACCACCGACTCCACTGGCCTTAAATCATAATTCAACTTCCAACTTGAAGATATATTTACATGTTCCTATTACGATCGAGGTACCGAACTCATGGAATAATGACCAAACATCTCCCTATTTCAAACTCTACGCTAATTTTCATGCGTGGGATGTCTCGCAAAGAGAAATCCAAACAAGGAACCCCCTCAATACACTACTACCTAGCATCGATTATCGAAATTCGTTAGGCCCTCTGTCCATAGCATATACCCCTTTATTTCATCTCTTGACATAAAATTTACATCTCATCCTGTAATTACACTTAACAAGGAATATTTCGCCAATTGCACTATCGTTCAGTATTGTTGAAAATCACATTCCATAAAACTTGAATACATACAATCGGGATTCTCAAAATCCCGTTCCCAATCATATGGGTGTAACTCTTAACTCCCACATCTCTAAAGGATAGATATATCAACACGCTCTTCCTATCACCAAGTCCTGAGGGCTAAATATAATAATGAGTTAAATCTTTTCGGTCAATGGTAAACCCAGTATACACTGAACCATGGAAACAAGGTCCCTAAAAACCCCGGGTTTAAACATTTCTATACCATTATACCCTTTGAAGTCTCTATAATATATGATATAAATACGAGCCTGACCCTCTCATAGGTGAGGCCTCGCTAGGACAAAACATGTTGCACTAAGGTAGCCACTCTGATAGCCTTGCAATAACTGCCTACTATCGTACTAACCATTACTATAAATTTGTAAGCAAGATAATATCATACTCATATATCACACCACTAAAACGAGTAACCTCAATAAATTATATAACACTATAAATACACCCATTCATCCTCCGCGGATAGCACTAAAGGTAATCCTGCTACACTAGGGAAACTATTCACATAATAATAATGTTTATAGTTATACTCATTAAACTCGTCTCACATGCTAATCTAGCAATGAATAAAAAATAGTGACTCACTCGTGTTACATAAAATACGCCTCATCCTTCGAGGATAGAACTCATACTTCTACCTTGTTAATCGTCTTGACTGCACAAATGGTCCCCGTACGTACTACGACTGTCCAAACCAAACCCAAAACTACTTTAATCATTCTAATTTACTAGGCATCCTACTCTTGTTCCTTTACTCACTTCGGTAAAAAATTAACGCATGTGATTTCACTCTCCAGATAATCTACTTATCACCTGTCATACTAACCATATTATGATTGTCCTTCTCTCAGACTTTGGTAGGCTCGATTCCAAATGGCTACCCCCATTGTTCCCTTAGCCTTGTTGGCCCTAAGGAACATGCTACTGGATACAGTAATCCTTGATGAATTCACCATTGCTCGGTAAGAATTCAGCTATCCGATTCATTTAAATGGGTCCCCTAATGTGTGTCCACACCCCCTTGTGGTGCTACACTACCACCGTTGCATCCAGTCTTATTCTTGACTAAATTCTTCGATTCTTTCAGCTTCCCACACAAAGAATCATTATCATCTCCATTGACAAAGCACGACATTGTCAACCTCTGAATCGACTATCCAGCAGAATTCCCTTTTTAAACATTATTAACTATTATTACGAGTCGATCTCCCACTTGGAGTCCTCTCCTCTATTTGTATCTACATCCTCCGATACAAGATTCGCTAACTATTTAGATTCATAATCACAAATGGACCTCTGTCAGGTCCATCTGTGATGAGTTCAGAACAACGTTCACATTTTATCCTGAACATCCAATGAAGGAATATGTGGTCAACTGTACCCAATATCCTTCTTTACACATAGCATTGCACTTCTAAAAGTGATGGCTGACTCCAACCACTATAACTTCGTTCCGACAAACCAAGAAAAACTTTACTCCAAATTTTCAGTTTCAGTTAGCCACACTCCGTCATATGTCCAAACCTTTGGATATTTTACCTCATTGGCTAACAAACAATCTGCGCATTTTTAGAATTTCCACTGACAGTTCTCTTCAATGTCTTATCTAAACCTTTGGATATTTTACCTCCATGGTACTAGAAATTACTTGTATTGTATTATGGAGGAGACTTCTCGGGATGTAGTTGTTTCCCTAGATTCTATTCCGATTGCTAGAGACTTTGAAGATGTTTTTCAGGAAATACCGAGTTTGCCTCCTAGTAGGGAGATCGAGTTTGTGATTGATTTAGCACCGGGAACTCGACCGATCGCGAGAGCTCCTTATCGTATGGCTCCTATTGAGATGAGGGAGTTGAGAGACCAAATTCAGCAATTATTGGAACAGGGATTCATTCGGCGTATCACATCTTCGTGGGGCGCTCCGGTGTTGTTTGTAAAGAAGAGGGATGGATCTCTCCGGTTATGCGTTGACTACAGATAGTTGAATAAAGTCACCATCCGGAACAAATACCCTTTACTTCGGATTGATGATTTGTTTGATCAACTTAGGGGAGCGTCGTACTTCTCTAAGATCGATTTGAGTATGGGGTATCACCAATTTCGGATACGGGAGCAAGATGTGTACACGACTGCTTTCCTAATGAGGTATGGGTCCTATGAATTTTTGGTTATGCTTTTCGGACTAACCAACGCCCCCGCCGCATTTATGGACCTCATGAATAGGGTATTTCAGGACTTCCTGGACCAGTTTGTTATTGTATTCATCGATGACATCCTTGTTTATTCTCGAACAAAATCGGACCATGCTACTCATTTGCGGTTGGTCCTGTAAAGATTAAGGGATCACCAATTGTATGACAAGTTCGAGAAGTGTGGCTTTTGGTTGCAGGAAGTTCAGTTTTTGGGCCATGTTGTGTCATCCCAGGGTATTTCGGTGGACCGAAGAAAAGTGGTTGCGGTGAAGGAGTGGGGTCAGCCCATGACACCTATCGAAATTCATAGTTTTCTGGGTTTGGCGGGTTATTACCGCCGATTTATCAAGGGTTTCTCCAAAATTTCTAGTCCTTTGATAAACTTAACCCGGAAAGGAGTGAGGTTTGTATGGGATAATTCTTATCAGTCTGCTTTTGATGAGCTAAAGGAGAGGTTGACTTCTGCTCCAGTCCTTGCATTACCAAAGTCGGGATTAGAATATTTAGTCTTTACCGATGCATCGCTACAAGGTTTGGGAGGTATACTTCAATAAGAGCCTCGCTTATGCTTCTCGCAAGCTAAAGCCTCATGAGAGGAATTATCTGGTGCATGATTTGGAACTTGCCGCGATTGTCTTTGCCTTAAAGATTTGGAGGCATTATCTCCTTGGGGAGAAATTTAGTCTTTTCACGAACCATAAATCGTTGTAGTATTTATTTTCACAAAAGGATTTCAATATACGACAACGCCGATGGCTAGCGTTTGTGAAAGACTATCAATTCGACATCCACTATCACCTGGGCAAGGCGAATGTGGTAGAAGATGCTTTGAGTAGAAGACCCGAAGGAGAGTTAGCGGAGGTATGGAAGGCCAAGTGGAATGAGCTTAGTCAGGAGGACGCAGTTGCTAGGGCGTTCATGTCATCGTTACACCTACCATTGTGGCTAAGTTCGTAGAAGATCAAGTAAGGGATAAAGGTTTTCAGGACCACATACGCAAATTATTGTCTGAGGGAGTGGAATCTCACTCGATAAGCTCGGAGGGTGGATTACATTTTCACGGGAAACTCATCGCCCCGGATGAAGGGGATTTGAGAAGGACCGTGATGGCAGAATCTCATGGGTCTAAATTTTCAGTACATCCTAGTGGGGACAAGATGTATCAAGACATGTGCCATCAGTATTGGTGGCCGGGCATGAAGCGGGATATTTCTGAGTTTGTATCCCAATGTACTACTTGTCAATTGGTCAAGATAGATCATGAGCGACCGACAGGTTTGTTGCAACCGTTGGAGATTCCGGAGTGGAAGTGGGAGAGTATATCGATGGACTTCATTACGGGCTTACCAACGTCCCAGAGTGGTCATGATTCTATCTGGGTGATTGTCGACTGCTTGACTAAGTCGACACACTTCTTACCCGTGCGCACAAATTATGATACTCCTCGCTATGCCCAACTGTTCATCGCTAAGGTTGTTAGACTCTATGGGGTGCCTTTAAATATAGTTTTGGATCGAGACAAGATTTTTGTTTCCCATTTTTGGTGAAGTTTCTAAGAGACTATGGGAACCGAATTAAAGTTAAGCACTTCTTATCATCCTCAAATAGATGGGCAGACAGAAAGAGTCAACCAAATGTTGGAGGATATGCTCCGAATGTGTATGCTCGATTTCAAAGGTGGTTGGGAATAATATCTCTCTTTGGTAGAATTTGTTTATAATAATTCATATTAATTTACTATTAGGATGGCGCTCTATGAAGCTTTATATGGTAGACCGTGTAGATCACCCACTTGTTGGATGGAGGTGGGCGATAATAAGTTTCTTGGACTTGAAATGATCCAGGATACTTCTTCTAAGATTAAACTCATCCGGAATCGCATTAAAATATCTCAATATCGACAAAAGAGCTATGTCGATGCGGGTAGAAGGCATGTTGAGTTGGAAGTTGGAGATCAAGTCTTGGTGCGGGTGTCACCAATGAAAGGCATAAACCAATTCAGGAAGAAGGGAAAGCCTGTGCCGCGTTATGTTGGACCTTTTCTATTATTCCCAAGGTAGGTCCAGTAGCGTATCAACTTGCCTTACCGGAACCCTTACATCAAATCCATGACGTGTTCCATGTTTCCTCTTTGAAGAAGTATAAGAGGTGTGAAGGTGCCCTTTGGCATATTCCTTTTGAGGATATTGACTTGCAACATGACATTTCGTATGAAGAACAACCGATTCCTATCTTAGAACTTGGTGAGCGTAGATTGATGTCTCGGGAGGTGTTCTTGGTGCGAGTCCAATGGAGTCATCACAATGCCAAGGAATCGATGTGGGAACGTGAGGATGATATGCAGGAAAAGTATTCGCATCTCTTCTTGTAAGGTACACTTTAATTTCGGGGGAAAAATTCCCTCATAAGGGGGGGAGTATGTAAAAACCCTCTCTTTTGAGAATTGATTTTATATTCATTTACTATGTGAAGTAATTATATAAAATGTTAGAATATGAAGTAAATATTAATTGAATGAGGCAAGAGTTAATATTTACAAAATTTTGGCATATTTACTGTATGTGTATGTAAATATCCCCCTGATGAGGTTTATAGTGTCATAAGATTTAAATGACATTCATGATTTAAAATGAAATCGGAACTTGAAATGAGTTATAAAATTTCGAAATGATAATTTGGAGGACGTAGTTGGTCCCGGAACGTGCGAAATAGTCAAAATAAGTGCCATATTGTATTTTTATGTTTTGGGCACCTTTGACTGGTTTTAACATAAATGTGTAGTTGCGAATCATTTTAATGTGGTATTAACCACTTAAGTCGGGAATTTTAGACTAAAGGCACGATTTATGTCTTATTAAGTCATTTATTTCTCTTAAGTTTATTCCTAAACCTAGAGAGAAAGAGTGAGGAAGAGAAATTGTAGAGAAAAGAGAGGAGATTGAAGATTGAAGATTGAAGATTGGGGAGTGTTGCTAGCAAGGAAAAATATAAATTTTCAAGCTCAAGGCAAGTTTTCTACTTGATAATATGTGATTTAAGATGGATATTTGGTATTGATAGTTGTGTATTAGTTATGGTTTATCAATGTTAGGGTTTTTATGGATTTATGGGTTTTGAATCCTTAAAGGATGATTTGGATATTCATTAATGTAAATGATAGTAGTTAGATGCATTTATGATGTATTGGTGAAAATAAATGATCTTGGTTTGGTTAGATTTGAGTTGGGGGAAATTTAGGAGTCCAAGAATCCATAGCCAAACTTGGCAAATTCGCAGAGGCAAATCTATTTGGCCCCTGGGCGAATCGATTCGCATAGGGTCAGTTTCCAGGTCTGCTTGGACCGAATCGATTTGGTAGTTAACAGAATCCCAGTTTTCCTTGTCCGAATCGATTCGCTTTTTGGGCAAATTGATTCGCTTTCCTGCTGTTTTTGAGTTAGTTTTATAACTCAATTCTAATTCATTTTCTTTAGGTTTAGGGCCTAGGAACCTTCTTGTATGAAGTAAACTTAGTGTCCTAGAGTCTTATATGAGTTGGGGGACTACCCTAGACTAGAATTGGTTTATATGGGGTTTATTTCGAGGGTGAGTAAAGTGATGTTCAGGCATTACTTTCCTTTTGTAAATTATTAGGAGTCTAGGAGTTGTGAGGTCATATTTGGAGACTTTAGAGGCCAATTTGAGATATGATGGTCTTCGTGGTTTATTATAAAACCCTAAAAAGGTTTGAAGAATAAATTGGGAGTTTATTTATTCATTGAGGTTATTATGATGATGCGAACTACGTATAGCTCCGGATAACTATAATTCATTTGATAAAATGGAAATGGAATTGGAAATGAATAGAGTAAATGATAATTTACTTTATCATGATATGGTAATTAATAAAATGGTATAAACACACCCTCTCTAAATGCCATCATAAGGGAAGTTCGCGCATGAGGTGAAGCTCACAGCTAGTGAATGCAGGGTGGATATAGTCCTAGGCCATATGAGTGCTTGTTATGTATTTTTCTGCGATGGTGAGGTAATTTTGGGTGTGGTTATGACTCTCCCACGGGCATATGGACGCTTACCGACGTCTTTCAGTATAGGTGCCCAGGTGGTCTTAATTTATAGGCCCTGGAAGATGATGGTCATTTAGGGGTGCGCGCAGTGGCGAAACTCGGACGTGAGGTCTTAGAATTGTTATATATATATATGGTTATAACTATTCTTAATCAAGTGGGACTTGATGGATTATAATTGCCACAAAGAGCATAATGAAATTCCATAAAGAGCATACAATTGAGATAAATGCCACAAATAGCATATGATAGAATTTATATTCCTGATAAGGAATGGAGAGATGAAATGAAAGGGATGAAAAATGATAAAGGCTTTTAATTAATGATGTTTATTCATATTCTCTTGTATAACGGAATTAAATTTATAATCATTTAAATTGTTGTAGTTTATAATATGAGGTTAACATGTTAGAATATCATCTTTATCATTCATGATTAATTGTGCATAATTGTCATACTTTTTATTAATCTGGTGATCATATAAAATCGGGCCCTGGCCCATTCATATTTCTTGTTGTGCATGAATCTTGTATCCGCTCAGGTGCTCTGCCGCAAGGACGCCCGTACTGACCTTTCCATTCCAATGACTTTTGAGGAGCCGTGATATTTTGCGGATATTACGGGATATGTTGTATATACGTCTTCATTTTTTGTACTTTAATTATGTTCGGGTCTTTTACTCGGGCGTGTGGCCCAAACTTTTGTAATTGCATAACGAATGTAATATGTAGCTTAATGAACTGGTTATACATTGTATGTACCTGTGGACTGACAACATATTCGGTCCCCATATTATATACTTGTTATTGTTGTTGTAATATAAGTTCTTTTGGGTTTCCACTTTCTTTTAAATTATGGGTTGTTTAAATTGCTTTCTTTAAATTATAGAACAAATTTTTTGGCAAACCGTTTTCTGAAATATTGAGTGGTTGTCCCGTATACTTATTATATTGTCACGATACTGAGAATAATTCCATCCATGATTCCAGTATTATTGGAGTATCGGGCTGGCCACCCCTTATTTTGGTGAGCGGGTTGTCACATAGCCGCCCCAACCTTAATATTTTTCTACCATGGGAATGCAATTAACCTCCTTCATAGATTTTGGGTCATCCTTAATGGATTCATAAGAGTTCAGATCACCAAAGGCCAAAGGACAATCATAGAGGTATAGGTTTTTAAGATATTTATAAGAGTAAGGATATCCCCCCTCCCCTAACCTAGTCTTTCCCTTTTTGAAGGGAATTTGGGACATCTTCCACTACTAGTGCATCCCTTTTACTATAAATCTAGGTCATAAGTCCATGATCCACAATTGCAGTAGTATTGGTTGGAGTAGGCGTTGTTAACCGATGCCCCCTTAGAGGGGATATCCTTTTATGTTATTGGAATTTGTTAGTTTTGCACATTTGACATATAATTTACTAACATAAAAAAAAATACACGTAATCATTTTTTCCTTTTTAAGAAAATGCTATAGTATTATGAAAGATATACAAATAAAAAAGTCATTAATATAATATTCTACCACATTGTTTATTAAAAAAAACACAAAATATTTTCCAAATAAATCAACTATATCAAAGATTACTCAAGTTTATGTACAAAATAAGATTAGTTTGGAAATCGTATACTCCTATAAGTGATGGGAGGAAATAGTCACTTGAAAGAAAATGTGTAAAATTTTCTAGACCAATCATATATGTGTATTGATTTGGGAATACTTTTTTGGGGTGAATATTTTTGATAAAACAATTTTATAAAAATTTCTTTTGAAATTACTCCATTCTTTTACATACTGGTCAAGTGAGAAATTCGATTTTAATTATTTTTCTTAACTCTTACTCTTTATATTATATCCTTTTTTCAACTCTTTTGGACATTTAATAAGAAAACTCAACATCTAAGATTGGATGTAAACTCAACATCATGGTTTGAGTAAGAAACACATCATTGAGTTCGTTGTAATCTAAATATTGCAGTGCTGATTTTTTATTCGTAATCCATTCTATCTTGGGAAACGATAATTCACAATCTTGAGCATTATGGGGGGAATTAATTCGTCTTATGTACACTGTAATTTCAAAGGGCTTAAATTTTCTATGTAAATACATTAATCAAATCTTCCTCATTAACAAGTAAGTTATTCTTATTTATGTAATCACAATAATTATACAGTATTTAATTTATAAATTACTAGTAGAAACAATCTTAAGACTAATTAAAATCTTTCTTTTCTACTTTTTATAAATAGGTACATACATTTATAATGTTAAATGTACTGTTACACATATTTTAGTTGCACTATTATATAAAATTTAAACTTTTATCTTAAGAATATGTTTTATTGTTGAAAATTTGGAAATTATTTTCTTACAAATACTTTTAATAAAACATTTTTCTATTATTAGATTAATTGTACTATTCTGAGATACATTCAGAAATTTCATTTAGAATTAAAAAAAATTGATTCATAGATATATTCAGTTATAAATAAATTTTTCTATAAAAGTTATTCAACATAATTTAATATTCTTTTTTAATAATTACATTATATATTCATAATATTATTCATATTTTTTTTTTCATGACATAAATGGATGATATTCCCAGGTCAGGGTGGCTACATTATGACCTCTGTCTATAACTAGTCACCAGAAACTGACCTCACTTTCAGACTTGTAGGATGCTGAAACTAGTCAAAGATTGGTATAAATTCCTACCCCATTGAATCTTCGTGATTTGGCATATCCATTTCTCACCTTCACTTGCTCCAGGATTTCCTAGAAAGTAAGGGGGTCGTTGCCTCAGATTTTCCTTAAGAGAATTCATTCAATGTGTCTCCTCTGTGACTTCTTCCAGAGTCGGGCATTGAGTTAGTACTTGTTGTTGCCTAGAGAGAGATGTTAATTCTTGAAGGCATTTATAATATCCCTCAATGTGAGTTTTCTCAGTTCGGGCTTCGTTGGAAGGAATGTGAGTGTTAGCCATCCTACAACATAATAACTTGTAACATTTAAATAAATATGATGCATAAGAGTAAGGTATAAGAATGGAGCATGTAGAAGCAACTTTTAACTAGGTTATATTATATAGGAAAAGTTGTTACAACTAGGAGTTTATGTTACATTAGCATATTGTCACACTCTCATTCTAAGAATATATACACACTTGGAACACTTACTTTATAAATTTTCAATTTAATCCAAAAGATTAAATAATTGATAATTAAACTAAAGCAACCCTGTATCATTACATGCCATATCCCATGGCCCGAATAACCTATGTTTGAAAGTCTAATTTAGAATAAAATCTAGAGACTTTAACAACGTTGGTTGCCCTCCGTGGCCTTACTAATGTCATTTTTGTCACCCCTACTCGATGTACCGGGGGGGGGGGGGGGGGGGGGGGGAGGTAACATAAAAAGTAAGGGGTGAGCGAACGCTCTGCAAGGTGACTAATACTAAGATATAAATTTTCTACAAAAATACTACTCATATAACTTTTATTTTAATGAATTCTAAAACGTTTTAACACTGAGCTAGTATTGACGTAACTACTATGAAATGCAATGCTTAACCATTTTCGTCACCCTGTACCGGGTTTAGAGAATAATTAATAATATTTTATTCTTTAGTCTCATTTCATTAGGTTGATTTACATGCATTAAAATTACAACGAGTAGAATTCCTTTTTCATTATATTTTCTTGAAATCATCCAATATGCGCATACTTAAAAGGGCTCCACAAAGTTGGATATGCTACCATATGCTCTGGCCAATGATTTTGAATCTTTCACCACAGGGATATGGAACCTCCTTAATTATCCCAGTATCATCCGAGTCTAATTTTAATGAGTATTAACATTTTATCTAATGTCCACATTATTCCATATTTTTACCTTTTTTTGCGTTCTACGGTTTGAGTCATTCATTCATTTCATCAAAGTGCCATATATTCACTTTATCCACTTTTCACCAAAATTCGACCGATAAGGTCTAAAAGAAAGTCCAACCACTAGGACCCTCATTTGCCAAAATCACCATTTTTCCCTTTTATCACAATTTGTGTGAAAAACATATTTAGATTTCAAGGTCAAACTAATGTTTGCGAAACCAATTAGTTTAAAGGCCTGGGGACTAAGTTACGGAATGGGAATGTGTTAGGCACCCATTCTACCCTTTCAGTCTCTCATGGGCTAATGTAAATCTTCTCATTTTAGACTCCGTGACTTGTGTACATATGTGTATAATATAAATGGTGGAGAATTAAAGGGTGAATATGTATGTTGGACGAAACATAAGTATGTAAAAGTATGAAACTCATATATATATATATATATAAGATATTAAAGTAGCATATAAACAAAAAAAAGGAAGGACTCGAATCTCGAGATTGGCCCAAGACGCCAACGTAGCCCAAGGGGAATCAACGTCCATGTAGTTCAGAAAAAGCATAGGGTGGAGTTGAACCTATAAATCCGAATATCGGACTTCTCTTATGTGTGTGTAGAGAAAATGTTCTTTAAGAGTGAGAGTGTGAAATAGAAATCTCGCTTACCAACCATGAGTGTCTCATGGAACCACTATTGTCGCACTCATGATTTTGCCTCACGGGGAGAAGCCAAAAAAATTCAGAGGAACGAACTTCAAGCATTAGCACAACAGATGTATTTCTACCTAACTACTTTTCATTTGACAAGGTTCCTACATGAGGAATGCCCCTACTTATGGAGGGAGCTGAAAAAGATAATGTCCAAGCAATGGAAGCGTGCAAACATTGTAAATATCGATGCCAAAACTATGTCCTCACTTATTTGGACCATTCACTCTATAACGAGTATTATTCCATAAAGATTGTAAAGGAACTTTGGGAATCCTTAGATAAGAAGTACAATACCGAAGATGTTGGCATGAAGAAATTCATAGTTGGAAGATTTCTTGACTTCAAAATAGTAGATTCTTAGCCAATGATAGCATAAGTTCAGAAACATCAAGTTATTCTTCATGACATTCATGCTGAAGGAATTGTCTGTTAATGATTATTTTTAAGTGGCATTAATAATTGAAAACTTGTTGCCATTTTGATAAGGCTTCAAGAACTATCTCAACCATAAACACAAAGAGATGAACGTGGAAGAATTAATTAGGAGGTTTGGGATTTAAGAACACAATTGCGAGTCGGAAAAGAAAAGTGAGAAGAATCCTATGGAACCAAGGCTAATGTGGTGGAACAAAGTTCAAAACCCAACAAAAGGAAAAGTGAAGGCGAAGGCTCTTCAAAACAGAAAAGAAGTTAAATGGAAAATGTTATAGCTGTCGAAAACCCGGACATCGTTCAAATGAATGTTGAAAGCCAAAGAATTTCAAGAAGCAAAACGCACAAGCTAGTGTAACAAAATTTGAGAAGACTTCAGAAGGCATGACCAATATCAATCTTTTTGAGATGGTATCCAAATGTAATTTGGTAGGAATTACAAAAGAATGGTGGGATGACACCAGTGCTACACATAACATTTTCTGAAACAAGCCGGTGAAAATTGTGTAGAACCTATTTATGGGTAATTTATCAAGTTCTAAAGTTAAAGGGCATGGAACGATTGTGATGAAAATGACATCCGAAAAAGAACTCATCGTTAATGATGTGCTTTACATTCCAGATATTCACAAGAATTTGGTTTCTGGTTCTTCACCTATCAATAATGGCTTCAAGTTAGTGTTTGTATTTGATAAATTTGTTCTATACAAGAATGATATGTATGTGTTAAAGGGATACATGACTGAAGGGCTCTTCAAGGTGAATGTAATGACTGTTGCGACTAAAGAAATCAATAATCATATCAATTCCTCTTACTTGTTCGAGTCTTCAAATATGTGGCATGCTAGATTGAGACATGTTAATTTTGATACTTTACGTAGATTAATTAACTTATAATTTCTGCAAAAAAATGAAATTGATAAAAAATCATAAATGCGAAATATGTGTAGAATCAAAATTGGAAAAATTAATTTTTTATTCTGTTGAAAGAAGTACTTAACCTTTATACCTTATTTATACCGATATATGTGATGTAAAGTTTTTCCAAATAAGAGGGGATACAAGTATTTTATTACTTTTTATTGATGATTGCACAAAATATTGCTATGATTATTTGCAACAAAGAAAAGATACGGCTATAAATTTATTTAAACATTACAAAAATGAATTGAGAATCAACTTAAAAAAAATAAGGGTTGTAAAGAGAGATGGAGGTGGTGAATATGAATCTCTTTAAAGAGTTCTGTTTCGAACATGGGATCGTTCACCAAACTACTGCTCCTTACTCACTTCAATTTATTAGCATTGTAGAATGCAAAAGTTGTACATTGGAAGAAATGAGGAACTCTATGTTAATAAGTTCTG
The DNA here is from genome assembly GCA_949130495.1 of Sambucus nigra. Lineage (NCBI taxonomy): Eukaryota > Viridiplantae > Streptophyta > Magnoliopsida > Dipsacales > Adoxaceae > Sambucus > Sambucus nigra. Next base: position 541,510,946 of record OX422211.1, on the reverse strand, counting down.
AAGCACCGCATACCTTATGGGGGGAAGCCTTACTGTCCATTAATTATATTCTCGACAAAGTACCTTATAAAACACCTTATGAATTATGGAAAGGTCAAAGACCATTGTATAAATATTTACGAGTGTCGGGGTACTTAGCTAAAGTGAAGGCTTCTAAACCTAAAAGGGTCTAGATAGGACCAAAAACCGTTGATTGTGTTTTCATTGGTTATGAAATCAAAAGCAACATATATCAAATTTTCATTTGTAAGATCGAGATTCCGGATATTCATGTTAATATAATTATTGAGTAAATGGATCCTTCATCTTTTGAAAATGGATTTTTGTATAACAGGATCGGAGAATCTAGTCCTACTAAAATGACACATGATGCTACATCTAGTGGTAGTAATTAATCCAAATATCTAGAATCTTTAACGGATGAACATAGATATAGCAAAAGGAAAATAACATCTAAATCCTTCGGTCCTAATTTTCTAACATACTTGTTAAAAAACGGGCTTCAAGCGTACAAAGAAGAAATATCTTCACCCGATACTTCAAATTGGAAAGAAGCAACTAATAGTGAAATTAGTTCCATAATGAAAACCCGTTGATGGGAACTTATGGATCTACCACTAGGTTCAAAACCTTTGGGTTACAAATGGATCTTCAAAAAGAAGATGAAATCGGATGGATTAATTGATAAGTTTAAATAAAGACATGTTGCCAAAGGATATAAATAAAAAGAAGGGTTGGATTACTTCGATACATACCCACCACTGACGAGAATCACATCCATTCTAATGTTGATATCAATAGATGTAATAAATGGACTTGAAATACATAAAATGGATGTGAAAACGACTTTCTAGAATGGTGACTTAGAGAAAATATATATAGAGCAACTTGAAGGGTTCATAGCTCCCAAAAAAGAAAGAAAAGTATGTATGCTTATAAAATCACTTTATGGATTAAAACAAGCACCAAAGTAATGGCATAAATTTTTTGATAATGATATGTTATCAAATGGTTTCAAAATTAATGAGCGTGATAAATGTGTTTATTGTAAAAGTAATCAAAATGGGTATGTCATTGTATGCCTCTATGTGGATGATATGATAATTATAGGTAGTAACCTGGATATTATCAAAACTACTAAACGTATGTTGAATAATCATTTCGACATAAAAGATCTAGGTGTTCCAATGTTATATTAGGAATCAAAATTTCCAAAACATCTTATGGAATTATATTATCCAGGTCTCATTACATAGAAAAGATACTTGACAAATTCAAGAAAGATAATAATAGTCCCACTAAGACACCATTACATGTAAATTAACATCTAGAAAGAAATAATGGGCATAGCATATCCCAACTAGAGTACTCTCGTATTATTGGTAGTTTAATGTATATCATAAACTGTACTTAACTAAATATAGCACACTCGATAAGTAAGCTAAGTCGATCTACAAGAAATCTGGGGAGAGACCACCTGAAGGAAATTTTGAGAGTATTAGGTTATTTAAAATAGAATCAAAATTTTGGACTGCATTATTTGAGAAATCTAGTCGTACTTGAAGGTCATTGTGATGCAAACTGGATATCCGATACAAAATACTGTAACTCAACAATTGGGTATGTATTTACCTTTGGAGGTGTCGCCATCTCTTAGAAATTCTCAAAATAAATGTGTATTGGTAGATCAACAATGGAATTTAAATTCATTGCACTGGACAAATCTAGAGAAGAATTTGATTGGATTTGAAATTTCTTAGAGGATGTTCCAAATTGGTCAATACCTGTGCCCACGATGTGTATACATTTTGATAGTCAATCAGTGATTGAAAAGGCACAGAATCACATGTATAACGGAAAGTCATAACATATTCGTCGTATATATAATGCCGTTAGACAACTTCTCTAAAAAAAATTATCTTAATTGACCATGTAAAGTCAAAAGGTAATATATCAAATCAACTTACCAAATGTTTAAGTCGAGTGTAAGTTAAAAGATCACCGAGATGAATGGTTCTAAAGCTTAAAAATAGACAATAATAAATATAGTGGCAACCCAAGATATTTGACCAGAGATCCCAAGATCTATGTTCAATGGGAAAACCAAACTACAATGTATTTAGTACACACTCTGGGATAATTAATCTTATCCATTACAAAGATGAGACTGTGCACATCTGCTGCGAAGTTAGGATAAGTTACGCTTCTAATGACATCTATATCTTAGTACGTATAAGTGGGGTATTACAAGATACTTTTTATGGAAATCACATACGTGAGTAAGAAGTGGGCCACTTTTATGATAAAAACGAAAGGTAAATTCTCTAAAATACTCACGAAAACAAGTGGTGTTCATGGACAAAATGAACACACACATGAGAACCCACTGTCTTGAAGAATTATTGTGTGAGTATTGTTGTCTAGTTTTACAACAACAGATTACGGTTCAAGGATGTATATTATATCTATTAACCAAGTAAATTCGTTATTATCACTAGTGAAAGTTCAAGGTCACTAGGTTATTTCTTCCGGTGCAATAAATTTATAGCTTTACCCAAACTAGTGTTCGCATTATCAATATCATGTTATATATAGCCAATTTTCATTCATGTGGGGGATTGTTGGAAATGGGTTTGGAAAACAACTGAAAGGAGAATTTTTGGGCTCATTTTATAGTGGGACCCACATTTCGATTTGGTTGGGACATTGCACAAATATGTTCTCCTTCGTAAGGAGTATAACATAGTATATTTGTTTGTCTAAAACCATTAAGTAATGAAGGAAAAATTTGAACTCAAAGTGACCCATTTGAAAGCTACTTAGTGCATTGTAGTAAGTGTGGAACATTTGTCCTACATTGGAAAACTTAATTTTTTTGGCAAAAGTTAATAAAACCAAATATGTGTGCTAAGGCTTTGATGCTTTCGGGGTATTGCAACTCTTTGAATGGAAGATGGCATAGACTATGCACGTGTTGGACGTAGACCAAAGGTCCACAAGCGCACATACCGTTTGTCCATTCGATTGGCTAGGCTCGACTCGATACGTGACCCCCAACCTTGACAAAAAATGGTTGGGGCAAAAGTCCGTGACCCACATCACGACGAAAAAAAAAGGAAAAAACTGATCGCGACCCAAGTCGGCGACCCCTAACAACGACGGAAAATGGTTGCAACCAAAGTCCTTGACTCACACCGCAACAAAAAAAATGGTCACGGCCTCGTGACCAATACCGCGACCATTTTTCTTCACGATCGGGGGTCACGGACTTGGCCGTGACCATTTTTAAGCGCGACGGAAAAATAAAAATGGTCATGGACAAAGTTCATGACCATTTTTAACTATAATAAAAAAAATGATATTTTTTAGGTCCAATCCTAAAATTGGAGGTCCCGTGACTGCGCGACCGGTTGCTATGTGTAACTTTAGACGCGCACGAGGTGTTACAAATATTTATTATTGGCAAAACAATAAAAAAATCACAAATTGATAATCGGGAACATTGTTTATAAACTAATATGCAATCAAACTTAAAAATATTATAAGTCTTAATAATTCACCAACCACAAAAATTGGGCAGAGTTTCCCATATTTTTTGGACATTCCAAACCCTGTTAATATAAAACCTTCTTTTTATAAAGCCCGCATGAAAATTAAATTTAACAATTAAATTATAAAAGCCCAAACATCCATAAAACTAAATAATAAAACTATAAAAGCCCGCATGGAAATAACACATGAAAAATATAATCCTGAATGTCAACAACACTATATAAACAATCTTCATATTGTAAACCACTGCCTTCTTCTGTGTTTCACGTGCAAACAAGAAAACAATAAAATGTTATCCTGCAAAAATATTTGATAGAAAAAAAAATGATATTAGTAACCAAGTAGTTTTAAAAAATCGTATTCAAGATGAAAAATTGCATATACGAGTTATAATTATCATCATAGAAGTTCCTACGAGTTACTTTTATCCCGTGCGAGGTGTCAATGCCTCTCACGGGGCCGTTTGGGTGCTATTTCGGGTTTTCACCCTCTAACGCCATATTTTTAAGACTAAGTCCTGATATTTTAAAATTACCATCGCATTCTTAAACATTGAGTCCCGAGATCACGCAGTCAATTCCTACGATTTACACTGATCACATGCTAGGTGTTGGTGGCTCTAACGGGACTGTTCAGGTTTTCTCCCTCCACCACAATGTTTTTAAGCCAAATCCTGATATTTTCATATTATCCCCGTATTCTGAAACTGGGAGTCCAGTGAGCATGCGGTCTATTCGTATGAGTTACATTGATCCCGTATAAGGTGTCGATGCCTCTCGCGATGGTGTTCGGGGGCTATTTCGGGTTTTCTCCGTCTAATGCCATGTTTTTAAGACTAAGTCTTGATATTTTCAAATTATCATCATATTCAAAAATCAGGAGTTCCGTGATCGTACTGTCAGTTCCTACAAGTTACATTGGTCCCGTACGAGGTGTTGGTGCTCCTTACGGGTCCGTTTGGGAGCAATTTCTAGGTTATTACCTCCAGAGCCATGTTTTTATGCCAAAGTCTAGATATTTTTAAATTATAATCATATTCTAAAATCGTGATTCTTGTGATCACGCGATTAGTCACTACAACTTACATTAGTCCCGTACGAGGTGTCGTAGCCTCTCATGGGGCCGTTCCTCTAACGCCATATTATTAAGCCTAAGTCCTGATATTTTTAAATTATCCTCATATTATCAAATCGAGTCCTGTGATCGCAAGGTCAATTCCTACGAGTTACAATGGTCCCATGCGAGGTGTTGGTGCCTCTTATAGGGCCTTACGGGGGTTATTTCAGGTTTTTTCCCTCTAACGCCACATTTTTTAGCCTCAGTCCTAATATATGAAAATTATCCTCCTATTCTCAAACTGAGAGACCAATGATCATGCGATTTGTTCGTACGAGTTATATTGGTCCCATGAGAGGTGTTCGGGCCTCTCTCGAGTCCGTTCGAGGGTTGTTTTGGGTTTTCACCGTCTAACGCCATGTTTTTAAGCCTAAGTCCTGATATTTTCAAATTATCTTCATATTATCAAACCAAGAGTCAAATGATAGCACGATCAGTTCCTATGAGTTACATTGGTCCCGTGGGAGGTGTTGGTGCCTCTCGTGGGACCGTTCAGGGGCTGTTTTGTGTTTTCGCCCTCTAATGCCATGTTTTTATGCCTAAGTCCTGATATAATGAAATTTCCTCGTATTCTCAAACTGGAAGCCCTGAGATCACACGGTCTGTTTCTTACAAATTACATTGATCCCGTGCGAGGTGTTAGTACCTACCACGGGGTCGTTCGGGTGTTGTTTTTAGTTTTCACCCTCTAACGCCATAGTTTTAAGCCTAAGTCCTGATATTTTCAAATTCTTATATTATTCTTTAACAGGGAGTTCGTGATCGAGCAATCAATTCCTATGAGTTACATTTGTCTCGTGCGATCTGCCGGTGCCTCTCACATGGCCTGTTTTGGGGTTTCCCCCTCTAACGCCATATTTTAAGCCTAACTTTAGACATTTTCTAATTATCCTCGTATTCTAAAATTAGGAGTTAGATGATCGCGCAGTGTTTTCATACGAGTTACATTTATCCCGCACAAGGTGTCGATGCCTCTCACGGGACAACTCGGGGGCTATTTTTAGTTTTTGCCCTCTAACGCCATCTTTTTATACAAGGTGTCGATACGTTTCCCCCTCTAGCACCATGTTTTTTAGCCAATGTCGAGATATTTTCAAATTACCATCATATTCTCAAAGTGGGACTCTGATGAGCCTGTGGTCTATTCTTGTGAGTTATATTTTCCCGTGCGAGGTGCCGGTGCCACATATGGGGCGTTTCGGGGGCTGTTTTGATTTTCACCCTTTAACTCCACATTTTAAGCCTAAGTCCTGATATTTTCAAATTAGCCATGTATTTTCAAACTGAGAGTCCTATGATCACGCCGTCAGTTCCTACGAGTTATATTTGTCACGTGCAAGGTGTTGGTGCCTTTCACGGGGCTGTTTGGGTGCTATTTCGGGTTTTCATCATCTAACGCCATGTTTTAAAGCCTAAGTCCCGATATTTTAAAATTACCCTTATATTCTCAAATCAGGATTCCTATTATCACATGTTCAGTTCCTACAAGTTACATTGGTCTCGTGTGAGGTGGTTGTGCCTCTCACGGGGCCGTTCGAGGGCTATTTTGTGTTTTTACCCTCTAACACCATGTCCTTAAGACTATGTCCTGATATTTTCAAACTATACTTGTATTCTCAAATCCGGAGTCCCCTAATGGTGCGGTGAGTTCCTACGTGTTACATTGGTCTCGTGCAAGGTGTTGGTGCCTCTCACAGGTCCGTTCTGAGGCTATTTTGGGTTTTTGCTATCTAACGCCATGCTTTTAGGCCTAATTCCTAATATTTTAAAATTAACCTCATATTATTAAACCAGGATTCTCATGATTGCACGGCCAGTTCTTACGAGTTATATTGGTCCCGTGCAAGGTTTTGGTGCTTCTTATGAGGCCGTTTGAGGGCTGTTTTGGGTTTTTACCTTCTAACGCAACGTTTTTAAGCCTATGTTCCGATATATGCAAATTATCCTCATATTTTCAAACCGAGAGTCCAATGATTGCATTTTCTTTTCTTTCGAGTTACATTGGTCCCGTGCGAGGTGTTAGTGCCTCTCACGGGGCTGTTCGGGTGCTATTTTTGGTTTTCCCCCTCTAATGCCATGTGTTTAAGGCTAGGTTCTAATATTTTAACATGATCATCATATTCTTAAATAGGGAGTTCGGTGAGCACGCAGTCAGCTCCTACGAGTTACATTGGTCCTATGCGACGTGTTGGTACCTCTCACGGGGTTGTTTCTAGTTTTCACCTCTAACGTCATTTTATTAGGCCTATATCCTGAAATTGAGGGTCCCCTAATTGTGCCGTCAATTCCTACAAGTTACATTGGTCTCGTGCGAGGTGTTGGTGCCTCTTACAGGGCCATGTAGGGGCTATGTTAGGTTTTCACCGTCTAACGTCATGTTTTTAAGCCAAACTCCTGATATTTTAAAATTAACCTCTTATTCTCAAATCGAGATTCCCATGATTGCACGATCAGTTCTTAGGAGTTGCATTATCCCGTGCAAAGTTTTGGTGCCTCTCATGGGGCCGTTCGTGGGTTATTTTGGGTTTTCACCTTCTAATGCCATGTTTTTAAGCCTATGTCCTGAATATGAAAATTATCCTCATATTCTCAAATAGGGAGTCACCAGCTCACATTTTATATTCGTACGAGTTATATTGATCACGTGCGAGGTGTTGGTGCCTCTAACGGGGCCGTTTGGGTACTGTTTCGGGTTTTCCCCCTCTTACGCCATGTTTTAAGGCTAAGTCCTGATATTTTTAAATGATCATCATATTCTTAAATAGGGAGTCTGATGATCACGCGGTCATTTCCTACTAGTTACATTGGTCCTGTGCGAGGTGTCGGCGCCTCTCACGTGGTCGTTCGGGGGCTATTTCGGGTTTTCCCAATCTAATTCCATATTTTTAAGGCCATGTCCTAATATTTCTAAATTATGCATGTATTCTTAAACTGGGAGTCACATGATCGCATGGTTAATTCCTATGAGTTACATTGGTCCCGTGCAAGGTATTGATGCCTCTCATAGGGCCTTTCGGGAGCATTTTGGGTTTTTGTTGTCTAACGCCATGTTTTTAAGTCTAAGTCCTAATATTTTTGAATTATTCTCGTATTCTCAACTTAGGATTCCCATGATTGCACGGTTAGTTTCTACGTGTTACATTGGTCCCGAGCGAGGTGTTGGTGCCTTTCATCGGATCGTTTGGGGCTTATTTTGAGTTTTCGCCGTCTAATGACATGTTATTAAGCATAAGTCCTGATATTTTCAAATTATAATCATATTCTTAAACCGAGATTTCCATTATTGTGAGGTCAGTTACTATGAGTTTCAGTGGTCTCGTGTAAGGTTTCAGTGCCCCTTACGGGGTCAATTAGGGGCTATATATGGGTTTCCCACTCTAGCGCAATGTTTTTAAGCGAAAGTCTAGATATTTTCAAATTATCGTTGTATTTTCAAACTTGGATTCCAGTGATCATGCAGTCTATTCATACGATTTACATTGGTCCTGTAAGAGGTGTCGGTGCCTCTCAACAGGTACTTTGGGGGTTGTTTTAGGTTTTTTCCCTCAAACGCCATGTTTTTAAGCCTTAGTCCTGATATTTTGAAATTATCCCCTACTCTAAAACCGAGAGTCCCCTGATCGCGTGATCAGTTCCTAAAAGTTATATTTGTCCCGTATGAGGTGTTGGTGCTTCTCACAGGGCCGCTTGGGTGTTGTTTCGGGTATACGTCGTCTAATGCCACATTTTAAAGCCAAAGCCTTGATATTTTCAAATTATCCACTTACTCTCAAACTGAGAGTCCCGTGATCATGCGAACATTTCCTATGAGTTACATTGATCCCGTATGAGGTGTTGGTTCCCCTAATGGGGTCGTTTGTGGGCTATTTTGAGTTTTCACCTTCTAACACCATGTTTTTAAGCCCAACTCGTGATATTTTTAAATTATCCTCGTATTCTCAAATCAATATTTCGGTGATCAGATGGTCAGTTTCTATGAGTTACATTGGTCCCGTACGAGGTGTTAGTCCTTCTCATGGGGACATTTGAGGTCTGTTTAAGGTTTTCTCCTTATAACACCATGTTTTCAACCCTATGTCCTGATATATGAAAATTATTCACGTATTCTAGAATTGGGAGTCAACTTATCAAGCGGTCTATTTGTACGAGTTACATTAGTCCTGTGCAAAGTGTTGGTACCTCTCACGGGGCCATTCGGGTGCTGTTTTGGGTTTTCTCCCTCTAACACCATGTTTTTAAGCCTAAGTCCTGATATTTTCAAATATAATCGTATTTGGAAATAGGGATTCCGATGAGCACATGGTCAGTTCCTATGAGTTACATTGGTCCCTTGTGATGTGTTAGTGCCTCTAACGGGGCTGTTTGGGGGTTATTTCGAGGTTTCCCCCTCTAGCTCCATGTTTTTAAACCTAATTCTTGATATTTTTAAATTATCCTCAAATTCTTAAGCCGGGAGTCCCGTGATCACATGGTCAGTTTGAACGAGTTACATTGGTCCTGTGCGAGGTGTCGATGCCTCTCACAGGGTCGTTCGTGGGTTGTTTCGAGTTTTCACCCTCTAACGCCATGTTTTTAAGCCTAAGTCATGATATTTTTAAATTATTCTCGTATTCTCAAATTAGGAATCTCGTGGTCATGTGGTATGTTCCTACGAGTTACATTGGTCCCGTGTGAGGTGGTAGTTCTCCTTATAGGGCCGTTTGGAGGCAGTTTCGGGTTTTCATTATTTAATGTTGTGTTTTTAAGCTTAACACTTAATATGTTAAAATTATCCTTGTGTTCTAAAACCAGGAGTCCTATGATCACGCGGTCAGTTCTTATGTGTTACATTGGTCCCGTGCAAGGTGTTGGTGCCTCTCACGGGACCGTTCGGGCCTTGTTTTAGGTTTTCTCCCTCTAACGCCATGTTTTTAAGCCTAAGTCCTAATATTTTAAAATTGACCTCATATTCTTAAATCGGGATTCCTGTGATCGCACAGTCAGTTCCTACGTGTTACATTAGTCTCGTGTGAGGTGTTGGTGCCTCTCATGGGGCAGTTTGAGGGTTGTTTTGGATTTTCTCCCTCTAATGCCATGTCTTTAAGCCTATATCCTAATATTTTCAAGTTATGATTGTATTCTCAAACTAGAAAATCCGATGATCACACGATCATCTCCTGTGAATTACATTGGTCCTGTGAAAGGTGTTAGGGCCGTTTTTAAGCCTAATTCCAGATATTTTAAAATTATCCTCATATCCACACACTCAGTTCCTACGAGTTTCATTGGTCCCGTGCGAGGTTTTTGTACCTCTCACGGGGTCATTCGAGGGTTGTTTCGAGTTTTTTCCCTTTAACACCACATTTCTAAGCCTATGTCCTGATATATACAAATTATCCTCGTATTCTCAAACAAGGAGCCCCGTGATCACGTGGTCTATTCATACCAGTTACATTGGTCCCGTGCGAGGTGTTGGTGACTCTTACGGGGTCGTTCGGGGACTATTTCGGGTTTTTGCCCTTTAATGCCATATTTTTAAGTCTATGTCCTGATATTTTCAAATTATGATTGTATTCTGAAACTGGGAGTCCCATGATCGCGTGGTCAGTTCCTACGAGTAACATTAGGCTCGTACGAGTTGTTGGTTCCTCTCACAGGGTCGTTTGGGGGCTATTTTTGAGTTTTCACCGTTTAACGCCACGTTTTTAAGCCTAAGTAATGATATTTTTAAATTATACTCGTATTGTCAAATTAGTATTCCCATGATTGCATGGTCAGTTTCTATGAGTAACATTGGTCCCGTACAATGTGTTGTTCCTTCTAATGGAGCCATTTGAGGGATGTTTCGGGTTTTCACCCTATAACGCCATGTTTATAAGACTATGACTTGATATTTTCAAATATCATCGTACTCAGAAATAGGGACTCCGACGAGCACGTGGTCAGTTCCTTTGAGTTACATTGGTCCCGTGTGAGGTGTTGGTGCCTCTTACAGGGCTGTTCGGGGGCTGTTTCAGGGTTTCCCCCTCTATCGCCATGTTTTTAAGCCTAAGTCTTGATATTTTTAAATTATCGTCATATTCTCAAATTGTATTTTTGTGATCGCATGTTCAGTTTAAATGAGTTACATTGGTCCCGTGCGTGGTGTCGGTGCCTCTCATGGGGTCGTTAGGAGCTATTTCAAGTTTTTGCCCTCTAATGCCATGTTTTTAAGCCTAAGTCCTGATATTTTCAAATTATCCTCTTATTCTCAAATCGAGAGTCCCGTCGTCACGCGATCATCTCCTACGAGTAACGTTGGTCCCTTGCGAGGTGTTAGTGCCTCTCACTGGCCGTTCGGAGGATGTTTTGGATTTTCACCATTAAATGCCATGTTTTTAAGCTTAACTCTTGATATGTTCAAATTATACTCACATTATGAAATCGAGAGTCCTGTGATCACGCGGTCAGTTCCTACGTGTTACATTGATCCCGTGCGAGGTGTTGTTGCCTCTCACGGGGCCGTTCGGGGCCTGTTTTGAGTTTTTGCCATCTAATGCCATGTTTTTAGCCTAAGTCCTGATATTTTCAAATTAGCATCGTATTCTCAAACTGAGAGTTTCATGATCGCGTGGTTAGTGACTACTAGTTTCATTGGTCCCGTGTGAGGTGTTGGTGACCCTTACGACGCTATTTGGGGGATATATCAGGGTTTCCCACTCTAGCACCATGTTTTTAAGCCAAAGTCTAGATATTTTAAAATTATCATTATATTCTCAAATTGGGAGTTCGGTGAGAACGCGGTGTGTTCGCACGAGTTACATTGGTCCCGTGCAAGGTGTCGGTGCCTCTTACGGGGCACTTTGGGGGTTGTTTCGAGTTTTCACCCTCGAACGTCACGTTTTTAAGCCTACGTCCTAATATTATCAAATTATCCACATACTCTCAAACTTAGAGTCCCTTGATCGCACGGTCAGTTCCTATGAGTTTTATTGGTCCCGTGCAAGGTGTTGGTGCCTCTCACGAGGTTGTTTGTGTGTTGTTTTAGGTTTTCGCCGTCAACCGCCATATTTTAAAACCTAAGTCATGATATTTTAAAATTACCCATATATTCTCAAATCGGGATTCCATTGATCGCACGGTCAGTTCCTATGAGTTACATTGGTCTCGTGCGAGGTGTTGATGCATCTCATGGGGCCGTTCGAGGGTTGTTTTGGGTTTTTTCTCCTTACGCCATGTGTTTAAGCCTATGTCCTAATATTTAAAATTATCTTAGTATTCTCAAACCAGGATTCTCGGGATTACACGAACAGTTTCTACGAGTTACATTGGTCCCGTGCCAGGTTTTGGTCCCTCTTATGGGGTCGTTCGAGGGTTGTTTTGGGTTTTCATCGTCTAATTAGATGTTTTTAAGACTATGTCCTAATATTTTCAAATTATGTCCGTCTTCTCAAACAAGGAGTCCCGTGATCATGTGGTCAGTTCATACAAGTTACATTGGTCCCATGCAAGGTGTTGGTGCCTCTCACAGGTGTTGCGACTAAGAATTTGTCTCAAAAGTGTGTTTTCTATAGGCTCAAGTGCAAGCCTGTCGCATTAGTAATAATCCGACAAGTCGGGATCGTATCCACAGGGATTAAAAATTGACACTTTTGTAGGAGAAGTTATTAAATCTTGAAATGATTCCTCCAAAGAAGTATAAAGATGATTGATGATGAGAAATTGCAATTGGAATAAAATACACTCAAAGAAAAGAAAACCCTAAAAAATTGTGGAGAAATTAGATTGAAAAATAAGAGAAAATAGGGTAGGGTACAATCCCTCAAACCTTAACGAATTACCGTGTAGAATACTAAAATTGTAAATTAAAATTCTTGAGTAAATCCAATCTTTATAAATCCTAAGAATTACATATATGAAGGATCTAGACCTCACCATATGAAATCAAAGGTAAATATAAAGCGGTGAATGGACTATTACACTTGCAAAACGTTCTTAAACATGTCAAGTACCTAGGGCAAGAGAGATTAAAAGATTGGCATGTTCATGTAATTTCCTTCCACGATTCGGTCAATATTTAATTTACCCTCTATTTTCTACATAAGTAATTTGCCTCGGAGTGAGTTCATGTACCCTAGCCCTTAAGAATTTAGCTAGACATTATTTGATTAGAAGACAAATTCATACACAGATTTATAAACCTACCAAACATTGGAAATAATTTTGCAATACAATTGAAATTTAACTAGCATATATACCAAATAAGAGAATGGAATTGTTATACTTGTATTCAGCAACAGGAAAAGACTTTGAATCCAGAAATTTTGTCTCTCTCAACCTTACAAACTAGGGTTTATGAAAACTCCTACCTAAGAAAATGAAAATTTCCTAACTTCTGAATTGCTCTCTCTAAATCGACCACCTAGAATGAGGTAGGGCATGGGCTTTTATAGCACCTAGTAGTACGAATTTGACAGCCAGAATTGCTTGTTGCGCAAGATTTCACCAACTATGCACATCAAAATCTTCATAAAAAATGCCAGGATTTCGCATGACCGGACCGGTCCGGATATCCCTCAGATCAGTCTGTTTTTCAGCCACCGGATCAGTTCTTTTTTTATTCTACCGGATCGGTCCGGTACCCACCGGATCGGTCCGGTACCCACCGGATCGGTTCTGCTGTCATCGGTTTATCATCCATCCGGGGTCTACTAGACTTGGGTCATTTCGGATCGGTCTGAATATACACCGGATCGGTCCAATTTCTTCCAGGTTGACTTTTTCCTTTTCTTCTTTGACTGGCCCTAACTTTTGATCTCGAGCTCCAATTTGCGTGTCGTTTCTTCCAATGCTCTTGTGAAATCAAGCTCTTCAACTTCCCTTTAGGTGTCGAATTCGAACTCTGGGTATAACTTTACTTTTTTGCCCTTTGACTTTTCTTCCTTTCTTCTGTTTCTTTCTTCCAGTTTCTTTCTCTCTTTCTTGCACTCCATTCCTAAAAAAAATCATCAAAAATACACGAAACTCGGGGAAATTGTTAGAAATAGTCAATGAAAATGATATGGAATAAAAATGGTTCAATTACCTTGTTCGGGATATAAAAATCACTAACTTAAGGGTCTAAATTCAGAAGAATTTATACTTGGTCAAATCCCCCTAACTTAGGACTTTGCACGTCCCGGGTAATGTAAAAGAAATTAGTTTAACGCTCAACTCTTGAAAATTCTTTTATTGGGATAGAATAACTTTTTCGCGGGCAAGCGATTGCATTTAGCATATGCAATAAGCCTTTACACCCCTAGGTTATACTAGTAGGACGAGTTTTGTCTCTTGGGGGTTTGCAGTGAATATACCCACAAATTTCTTTATTGACTCAAATAAATATCAAAATACTTAAAAATTGTACAATTTAAACTTTTCAAAATGTAATCATCATAAATTCATATTCAAATGTCTCAAACCATAGTGTGTGTGTGTAAAGCCAAAAATTAAACCTCAAATTTCCACCGATTGAGCATTACGTTACTTTCCGAAAATTCGTTTTGATTCAAATTCTTACGGATGCACTCACAAATGAATCACTCGGATTGTGGCTATTTTCTCTTGGTATGCATGATATAAAGAGTAAATATAATGGACACGAATTCATGCATACAAAATTGAAAAGAAGTAAATATATGGTGAAAAGATCTCATCATCGGAATACAGTTATTAGGAAACTGGAACATCACCTCTAGTTCACACCATTTAATCTCTCCTATTATCTTTTTGTATCTTATCTCTCCATGCCGTAATTAATTTCGCAATTTGGACTCTGTTAGGAATTTTCGGGTTAAAAAGTGTGAAGGGTAAAATTGGGAATAGACAGATTGTTCGGAATTGGAAAATGTCCCTATGACGTCCATTAGTGCTTTTTCGGGCATTTGCTCATTTTTCTCCTTCTTTTATATTTTCTATTTTCTATTTTTTTTCTTTTTTTCTTGCTATTTTTTTTTGTTGAGCATTTTTTTTTCTGTTTTTCTCTTGCTATTTTTTTATTGCACAATTTGAACTTACTTGATGAATTTCTAATTTTTCACAATTCCGAGCCAATTGGGTTTTTTTAGGTTATCAAACGAAAGGAAAATATTATATTAGGCTCAAAGTGGGTTGCAAAGGGATAATTTCTCACAACTTTATTATGGCTAATATTTTTGGGTTAAACAAAAGAGGGCCTACTTCATTGTCCAAACTGCTAATCACATTACCATATGCATCTCGAGATTAATTAAGTTTAGAGATATATTTAGCACGAATTTCGAGACAACATTTCACACATTTCCCATAACCGATCAAAACAAAGGATTGAGATCATCAACGGCTTATTAAAACGCTGAAAAGAACTTTGAGTTAATCATAAACTCAGATTGATTTAAAAACTCATAAAAAATTGAACGGCTCAAAATCTCACCGGATTTGATCAATCTCCACACTTATTCGTTAAGTCGTCAATTTTCTTTCAATTTCCATCCTCGGTTAATTTTGTCTTAGTGCATTATGATTTAACAATTTGAGACTTTAAATAGAATAAAAGTGATATTTTTGAAATGTTTAAATTCCAATTTTCATTTATTTTGAAAAAAAATATTTTTGGCTTTTTTTTTATATAGATACATAGATGCGAAGTTTTATGAATACATACTTGTCATCCCCCCTAACTTAGTGATTTGCATTGTCCTCAATCAAATGGACGAGAGATAAAGAAGACAACATTAGGAGTGCGATAAATAAAACAAGCAAATATCATACTAAAACTGTATATTACAACACAACTGTGGAAGCAAAGGATCACAAACATAATAATAGAACATAAAGGGGTAGCGAGGCATCCTAAGGGGCGGGTGGGGGACGGGAAGTTTAGGGTGCAGCAGGATCATAAGGATTGTAGTAATAGGGAGGAAGGGGTGCCTCGGGACCCAACTGGAGACGGTACAAGTCAGCCTGCATACGCAGGACCAAACTCATGTCCCTCTCGTATGCATTCATAAACCCGTCGAAACGCGTTTCAAGAGAAAGAACGCGCTCAGTCAAACCTGTACCAACCGGAACATAATTCGGATCAGCGGTTTCATCATATTCTTCCTCCTCCCCATCTTCCATCTCAACGTCCTCATCAGCAACGTCCTCTTCCGCATCAGTCTCCTCAGCATCCTTGAGTAAGGATGTAATGAGACGTCCATAAGGAAGAGGGGCCCGACCCTTTTTGTCGTAGGCCACAAAGAGAATATCATTGTAAAATGTGCGGGCCAAATTGATAACAGTTGCATGGTTAAACAAGTGATACATCATTGTAGCTTGACACGGGCGCATTGCCGAATCATTGGAGGTTTGCAAAATGTTGGCATAAACAATGTGAAAAGTGAATCATGCCTTGTCGGATAACCGACCAACTGGAAAGGCTTCGGTAGTCCAAACCGCACCCGACTCGATTCTTGAGATGCAAACTGCTTTGGATAGAACGGGATGGGGACTAGGATAATCAAATTGAGCTAGAGTGATCACACATTTAGACTCGAGTTTCTGGGCCAGAAGTTCAAGTGAGAACGGTATTGGTGTGGAATCCACAAAAGCTTGGGATTCGAATTCATCGGTACGGACAAGCGTACCATAAAACTGACGCACTTCATTCTCCCAAACTGCCTCAAATGGTTCATTAAAAAATCTGCACCAGCCTCGTGACATGAACATGCCGGTGATAGAATTCGGCAGTTGATCCCAAAGTACTTGATGTTCAATGTGAATTTTTCGCGTCGGACTGAAAAACCGCCGGCACCAATTTGCCTCATGGCGAGAACGATATTCGCCATTACCGTCGGGCAGGACTTAAATGGAGGTATACTTCTGGGGAGCAGCCATGGGTATGAGAGAATTATACAGAAAGTGAGATAGGAGAGAGGAAAGGGAGGTGTGAAGAAATAGGGATAGGAGGTGTGGGTATTTATAGGAGGGATAAGGAAATAGGAGGGAATGGATGGGGGGAAATAGAGGAGACGAAATTTTTAGGGAAAGGAAGTGATTGGGGGAATGAATGTGATTTGGATTGAAGAGGTGTGAACCTCGGGAAGTAGCACCTGTAGATTACCGGACCGATCCGATTTTTAGGACCGGACCGATCCGATTTTTAGGACCGGACCGATCCGATTTTTAGGACCGAACCAATCCGATTTAACTGGATCGATTCTTTTTTTCAGGACCGGACCGGCCCGATCTGATGAATTTCCAAAATTTCCCTTTTTTTTCTCTGGTCTTCTCACTATTAAGTTTCTTTTCTCTATTCCAATGATTCCTTTACAACTCCTCGCACTTCAAAACTCCCGCAATGCTCATCAAAACCTTAACACCCCTCAAAACATTGGATTCCCTACCCCGGGCCTAACACATATTTACGACTCCTAACATCCTAAAACTATTATGTACAACCTTCACCCCATACACATCGGGGGTGCGACGACCTCACCTCGCTTTTTTTCAGTCAATCCCCAAAAATGGGGTTCGACAACCAGATTGTGTCGGCTTCCTTGACGATCGCTTCCAAATATGGCTTGAGACGATGCCCGTTGACCTTACATGTGTTTCCCCCTTTTTCATCTTCGAGTTCAACAGCTCCATGGGGAAATACTTCTTTCACAATGAATGGACCTGACCACCTTGACCGCAATTTTTCGGGAAACAAGTGCAACCTCGAGTTGTAGAGAAGTACTTTTTGTCCCGAATGAAACTCTTTCCGTCGAATGATTCTGTCGTGAGCTCGTTTCATTCGATCTTTGGATATTTTAGCACTTTCATACGCATCATTGCGTATTTCGTCCAACTCATTCAACTGAAGTTTATGGGTTTCACCGACTTTATCCATGTTAAAGTTCACCCTTTTGATAGCCCAATACGCTTTGTGTTCGATTTCAACCGGAAGATGACAAGGCTTGCCATACACAAATTGAAATGGGGACATCCCAAGGGGATTCTTGTATGCAGTTCTATACGCCCAGAGTGCATCATTCAATCTGAGAGACCAATCTTTCCTATTAGGTTCGACTGTCTTTTCCAAGATATTTTTGATTTCCCGATTGGTGAGCTCGGCTTGGCCATTCGATTGAGGGTGATAAGTTGTTCCAACTTTATGGACAACTCCATACTTTCGCATTAGCTTCTCCATAGGCCTGTTGCAAAAATGGGTTCCATTATCACTGATTATAGACTTAGGCATTCCGAAACGAGAAAGTATGTTTTCTTGAATGAATTTTATTACCACCTTATTGTCATTCGTCTTTGTAGATATGGCCTCTACCAATTTTGAGACGTAGTCTACAGCGAAGAGGATGTATAGAAAACCAAAAGAAGGTGGAAAGGGCCCCATGAAGTCAATACCCCAACAGTCAAACAACTCCCAGACTAGAATTGGGGTCAATGGCATCATGTCACGGCGAGTAATAGCTCCCATTCTTTGGCATCTATCGCATGATTTGCAAAAAGTATTCATATCCCGTAAGATTGTGGGACAGTAGAGACCTCTTTGAAGGATTTTCGCAGCAGTTTTATTTTTGGAAAAATGACCTCCACATGCTTCCGTATGACACAATCGAATTACCCCTTGGATTTCTTCATTAGGGACACATCTTCGGATGATTTGATCAGCACAATACTTAAACAAGTATGGATCATCATAAAAGAACATGCGTGACCATGAAATGAACTTCCTTCTCTCTTGGGGAGTCCAATTAGAGGGAAAAATTCCAGTGACAAGGTAATTGAATATATCCGTAAACCAGGGGAGAGAAGAAGTAGCAAATAGATTTTTATTCGAAAAATACTCGTCTATGGGAATGGGATCAATAGGTACGTCGGACGAGAGGCGTGACAAATGGTCAGAAACGACGTTTTCTACTCCTTTCTTATCTTGAATCGAGAGATTAAACTCTTGAAAGAGTAGGATCCACATGATTAGATGGGGTTTGGCATCTTTCTTGCTCAAGAGATATTTGACAGCCGAGTGATCAGTGAAGCAAAGGATGGGCGACCCAACAATGTAAGAGCGGAATTTGTTGAGAGCACAAACGACTACTAGTAACTCTTTCTTTGTAGTAGAGTAATTAAGGTGAGGGCCAGATAATGCTCTGCTAGCATAGTAAATAACATGAGCTCTCTTGTCTTTTCTTGATCCAAGAACGACCCCAATCGCGTAATTACTTGCGTCACACATAAGCTCAAATGGGAGTGACCAGTCAGGAGCTTGCATGATGGGAACGAAAATTAGCATGCTTTTAAGTTTATCAAAAGCTTCTTGAGATGATTTATTCCATTCAAATGGAGTGTCCTTCATGAGAAGATTACTCAAAGGTCTAGCGATGGTGGTAAAGTCTTTGATAAATCTTCTATAAAATCCAGCATGGCCTAGAAAGGACCTCACATCTTTAAGCTATTTTGGCAGGGGTAACTCAGCTATTACTTTAATTTTTTCTCGATCAACTTCAATCCCCCGAGATGAGACTATGTGGCCTAAAACTACGCCCTCGGTAACCATAAAATGGCATTTTTCCCAATTGAGGACTAAGTCTTTTTCCACACACCGGAATAGAACTCTTTCAAGATTAGCTAAACATTGGTCGAAAGATGGACCGAAAATGTTGAAATTGTCCATGAACACCTCAAGACCTTTTTCAATCATGTCGTTAAAGAGACTTAGCATGCACCTTTGAAAAGTTGCTGGTGCATTACATAACCCAAATGGCATACGTTTATAGGCAAATGTACCAAATGAACATGTAAAAGTCGTCTTTTCTTGATCAAGTACATCCACTTCAATCTGATTATAGCCAGAATACCCATCTAGGAAACAGTAGTAAGGATGGCCCGCCACTCGTTCAATCACTTGATCGATGAACGGTAAGGGAAAATGGTCTTTTCTGGTTCCGGCATTGAGCTTTCGGTAGTCAATGCATACACGCCACCTGGTGGTGGTGCGTTGAGGTATTAGTTCTCCCTTGGAGTTTTCAACCACGGTCATACCCAATTTTTTTGGAACGACCTGAATTGGCCTCACCTATTTACTATCAGAAATGGGATAGATAATCCCAGCATCTAGCAATTTAATGATTTCCGCTCTTACTACATCTTTCATGGTTGGGTTTAATCGCCTTTGCATCTCTCGCGAGGGTTTCACCTCTTCCTCAAGATGGATTTTATGGGCACAAATCAATGGATTTATACCTTTCAAATCTGCTATAGTCCAACCAAAAGCACTTCTATGCTTCCGTAACACATTCAACAACATGCCCTCTTGCTCTTTTTTTAAACTGGAAGAAACAACAACAGGAAATGTATCATTATCTCCCAGAAAAGCATATTTGACATGCGAGGGTAGTTTCTTCAACTCAAGACTAGGAAAACTATTTTTAGAGGGAATCATGGTTGTCTCCCTCGGAGATAATTCTTCAAACCTAGAAATCCAGTCAACATCTCTTAATTTATCAGAACTCACTTCTTCTAGTAACCAAGTTTCCAACTCTTCCACCTCATGCTCAAACTCAATATAAAGGCTCTTTTTCTCACCACTTTGCACTAAACACACTTCAAGTGCATCTTCTCCTATGATCTTCTCGATGTGCTCATCCACCACTTCTTCAATAAGATCAACCTCAAGAATTTCATCCTCATCACCCATTTGGTTAGCGACATTGAAAATATTGGTCTCGAGAGTCATGTTTCCAAAAGTGAGTTGCATTTGGCCATTCCTTGTATTGATCAAAGCATTAGCAGTGGCTAAAAATGGACGGACCAATATTATTGGAACATGATTTCTCGCATGGGGAGCAGGCTCAGTGTCCCAAATGACGAAATCAACAGGGAAGTAGAACGTGTCCACTTGAACTATCATGTCCTCCACAACCTCACGAGGCACTTTCACGGTTCGATCAGGTAACTGTAGAGTGATTCGGGTTGGTTTTAAATCACCTAAATCAAGCTGCTTATACATGGAGTATGGAAGGATGTTCACACTCACATCTAAGTCAAGCAATGCTTTTTCCACTCTTTTTTCTCCTATGACACACGAAATTATAGGTGCACCAGGATCCTTGAATTTTGGTGGTAGATCATTGAGAAGGACCGAGCTAACATTTTGTGCCAAGAAAACATTCTTCTTCACCTTGAGCCGTTGTTTGACAGTCAAAAGATCTTTGATGACCTTGGCATATGCTGGAATTTGTTGAATAGCATCAAGAAACGGCAAGTTTAATTTTACTTGCTTCAAAACCTCCAACACTTCTATACGCGAAGATCCTTTTTTAGGTGGTGCTAAGCATTGTGGAAATGGAGAAGCAGTGGGTAGTTTGACTTCAATTTCAGGTTCAAATCCCTTATCTTTGTCTTTCGTATCCAATGGAGTCTCAGCAGACTCGAAAGTTTTAGATGCCTTGGGAATTTCAGGTTCAATTCCCTCATCTTTGTCTTTTGTATCCTTGGGAAGTTTTGGTGTTAGATCAATTACGCGACCACTACGAAGAGTAGTAACAGCTTGACATTGTTCTGCAAAATTCGATGATGTGGAGCTAACCGTGGGTTGTCCTTAAAAAGGAGGTCTTTGGCCTTGAGCTGGGAATTTACCCTTCTCCTGAGTATTCACTACAGATTGCAACCTAGAGATGCTAGTATGAATTTCAGTGAACATTAGATCATATTTAACATTGCTCTCTTTTTGATATTGGATGAATTGATTCAGATTATCTTCAAGAGATCGCCTAGGTGGAGTAACATATGGACCAGGAGGTGGTACCTGCATTGGAGGATGCATCTAAGGAGCCACTTGCTAAAATTGAGGGGGGGGGGGGTGGTAGAGTTACCTGTGGGTTAGGAGCCATCCCCCCTTGCGGTTGTCCATAGTTGAAACCAGGGTGATTCCTCCACGATTGATTGTATGCATTCCCTTACTGTGCATTATAATTTCCGTGAAAACCCCCTATTGCCTCAACTTGTTCAGTGTACATTGCCTTGTATGCAGGGATGGTAGGACATCCTTTGGTAGAATGACTAGCAGCACAAATGACACACACTTTCTCCTTCCCGGCTTGCACGGGTCCAGCTACTTCTCTCAATCTCACTTCAAGCATATATCTGAAATTCTTTTCCAAATGGTCAAATTTTCGATCTAACAAAGTGTCATTATTCAAGTGATAGATACCGTACGCAGGAGACAAATTGGACACTTGTCGATTTCTATTTTGACTATTAGGATCAGAAATATCCCATGCTTGGGTAGTCTCTGCTACATATTTCAGATGAGCCTCCGCATCGCTTGAGTCTAACTCCCAAAAAGGTCTTTCGCACATGGTTTGAACAAGTTGTTTAGATGCTAAAGTAAGGTCTTGATGAAAAAATGAAATCAAATGATGTTTTTCGAATCCATGTTGTGGGCAAGAACTAACTAACTCCTGAAATCACTCCCAACACTTGTCGAAGGCCTCATTCTCATTTTGTCGAAAAGCTTGTATTTGTGCCTTGACAGAATTGGTTTTGTGTTGTGGAAAGAACTTGGAGAGAAACCTGGTTTGCATATCTCTCCAGGATAATACGGAATTCGGGGGTAGCGACCATAACCAAGTTTTAGCTTTATCATTTAAGGAAAAAGGGAAAATCTTTAACCAGATAACATCTTGTGGGAAATCTTGGTCACCAAATGTCTCACATGCTTCCTCGAACTCTCTAAGATGGAGATATGGTTTTTTCGAATCCATCCCGTGAAATGTGGGAAGAATTTGAATCATACCATTTCGAAAGTGGAACTGACCAACATTATACGGTAGTAAAATGCAACTAGGGGTAACAGTTCTTTCTGGAAATAAAAGATCCTTCATGGGAAGATATGGTATCTCTTCCTCTCCAGCACTAATACCAACACTACCGTGCACCGACATATTGCTACCGAAAGATTCAGAATTCACACTTAGTGTTTGACATAATGAGCGACTTGTGATTGAATTGTTAGGCGAAGGAGGAGGAACCCAATAATGAGGAGAGTCAGTGGTATGGGAATTTTCAGAATTTGCTTCGGCAATAGGATTTTCGTGAACTTGGGTGGAAGATGAATTCTGCATGAAAGCGCATAAGAGATGAGATGTAGAAAGATTTTTTTTTTTTTTTTGAAATCACTTGTAGATTAAAATCACTTTCCTACTTTATACCAATAGGTAATCCCAGGCAACGGCGCCAAAAACTTGACGCCACTAAGAATTTGTCTCAAAAGTACGTTTTCTATAGGCTCAAGTGCAAGCCTGTCGCGTTAGTAATAATCCGACAAGTCGGGATCGTATACACAGGGATTAAAAATTGGCACTTTTGTAGGAGAAGTTATTAAATCTTGAAATGATTCCTCCAAAGAAATATAAAGATGATTGATGATGAGAAATTGCAACTGGAATAAAATATACTCAAAGAAAAGAAAACCCTAAAAAATTGTGGAGAAATTAGATTGAAAAATAAGAGAAAATAGGGTAGGGTACAATCCCTCAAACCTTAACGAATTACCGTGTAGAATACTAGAATTGTAAATTAAAATTCTTGACTAAATCCAATCTTTATAAATCCTAAGCATTACATATATGAAGGATATATCCCTCACCATATGAAATCAAAGGTAAATATAAAGCGGTGAATGGACAATTACACTTGCAAAACGTTCTTAAACATGTCAAGTACCTAGGGAAAGAGAGATTAAAAGATTGGCATGTTCATGTAATTTCCTTCCACGATTCGGTCAATATTTAATTTACCCTCTATTTTATACATAAGTAATTTGCCTCGGAGTGAGTTCATGTACCCCAGCCCTTAAGAATTTAGCTAGACATTATTTGATTAGAAGACAAATTCATACACAAAATTATAGACCTACCAAATATTGGAAATAATTTTGCAATACAATTGAAATTTAACTAACATAGATACCAAATAAGAGAATGGAATTGTTATACTTGTATTTAGCAACAGGAAAAGACTTTGAATCCAGAAATTTTGTCTCTCTCAACCTTAAAAACTAGGGTTTATGAAAACTCCTACCCAAGAAAATGAAAATTTCCTAACTTCTGAATTGCTCTCTCTAAATCGACCACCTAGAATGAGGTAGGGCATGTGATTTTATAGAACCAAGTAGTACGAATTTGATAGCCAGAATTTCTTGTTGCGCAAGATTTCACCAACTATGCACATCAAAATCTTCATAATAAATGCCAGGATTTCGCATGACCGGACCGGTCCGGATAGCCCTCGGATCGGTCCGTTTTTCAACCACCGGATCGGTTCTTTTTTTATTCTACCGGATCGGTTCGGTACCCACCGGATCGGTTTTACTGTCATCGGTTTGTCATCCATCCGGGGTCTACTGGACTTGGGTCATTTCAGATCGGTCCGATTTCTTCCAGGTTGACTTTTTACTTTTCTTCTTTGACTGGCCCTAACTTTTGATCTCGAGCTCCGATTTGCATGTCGTTTCTTCTGATGCTCTTGTGAAATCAAGCTCTTCAACTTCCCTTTAGGTGTTGAATCGAACTTTGTGAATAACTTTACATTTTTTCCCTTTGACTTTTCTTCCTTTCTTCTGTTTCTTTCTTCCGGTTTCTTTCTCTCTTTCTTGCACTCCATTCCTAAAAAAATTCATCAGAAATACACGAAACTCGGGGAAATTGTTAAAAACAGTCAATGGCAATGATATGGAATAAAAATGGTTCAATTACCTTGTTCGGGATATAAAAATCACTAAATTAAGGGTCTAAATTCAGAAGAATTTATACTTGGTCAACAGGGTCGGTCAAGTGTTGTTTCGAGTTTTTCCCTCTTACTTCATGTTTTTAAGCCTAAGTCTGTATATTTTTAAATGATCATCGTATTCTTAAAAAAGGCATTCGGTGAGCATGCGGTCAGTTCCTATGAGTTAAATTGGTCCCATACGAGGTGTCGGTGACTCTCAAGGGGCCGTTTGGGGGTTATTTAGAGTTTTCGCCCTCCCTTGCCATATTTGTATTGATATTTTCAAATGATCATCGTATTCTTAAATAGGAAGTTCAGTGAGCATGCAGTAAGTTCCTACGAGTAACATTAGTACCACGTGAGGTGTCGGTGTCTTTCATGGGTCCCTTCGGGGTTATTTCAGGTTTTCACCCTCTAATGCCATGTTTTTAATCCAATGTCCTGATATTTTCAAATTATGCTCGTATTGTCAAATTAGGAGTCACATGATCATGAGGTGAGTTATTACTATTTACATTGGTCCCGTGCGAGGTGTTGGTTCTCTCATAAATCTGTTCAGGGGCTATTTTAGGTTTTTGCCGTCTAACACCATGTTTTTAAGCCTAAGTCCTGATATTTTAAAATTCTGCTCGTATTCTCAAACTGGGATTCCCGTGATCATACAATCAGTTCATATTAGTTACATTGGTCCCGTGGGAGGTTTTGGCACCTCTCGTGGGGCCATTCGAGGGATGTTTTGGGGTTTTGCCATCTAACGCCATGTTTTTAAGCTTATGTCCTAGTATATGAAAATTATCCTCATATTCTCAAACTAGGTTGCCCATGATCGTGTGGTCTATTTATGCGAGTCACATTGGTCCCATGCGAGTTGTTAGTGCCTCTTAGGGGGTCGTTCGGGGCCAGTTTTAGGTTTTTCCCTCTTACGCCATATTTTTAATCCTAAGTCCCGATAGTTTGAAAGCATCATCGTATTCTTAAACAGGGAGTCCGGTGAGCACGCGGTCAATTCCTATGCCATGTTTTTAAGCCAAAGTCTAGATATTTTCAAATTGTGGGTTTCCTAATATTTGCAAATTATCATCGTATTCTCAAACTAGGAGTCCCGTGATCGCGTGGTCTGTTCGTACGAGTTACATTGGTCCTGTACGAGGTGTTGGTACCTCTTAAGAGGTCGTTCGGGTGTTATTTTGGGTTTTTGTAGTCTAACGCCACATTTTTAAGCCTAAGTCCTAATATTTTCAAATGATCATCGTATTATTAAACAAGGAGTATGGTGAGCATGCTGTCAGCTCCTATGAGTTATATTAGTCCCGTGCGATGTATCAGTGCCTCTCACGAGACCGTTCGGGGGTTGTTTCAAGTTTTCACCCTCTAATGCCATGTTTTGAAGCCTATGTCCTGATATTTTTGAATTATGCTCATATTCTCAAATTTTGAGTTCCATGATCATGCAATCAGTTCCTAAGAGCTATATCGGTCCAGTGTGAGGTGTTTGTGCCTTTTATAGGGTCGTTCAGGGGCTATTTCAAGTTTTCATCCTCTAAAGTCATGTTTTTAAGCCTATGTCCTCATATATGCAAAATATCATCATATTCTCAAACCGAGAATCCCGTGGTCTATTCGTACGAGTTACATTGGTCCCATCCTAGGTGTAGGTACCTCTCACGGGGACGTTCGGGTGCGGTTTTGGGTTTTTTCCATCTAATGCCATGTTTTTAAGCATAAGTCCTGATATTTTCAAATGATCATTGTATTCTTATATAAGGAGTCCGATGAGCATGCAGTCAGTTCCTGTGAGTTACATTGGTCCCGTACGAGGTATCGGTGCGTCCCACGGGGCCGTTCGGAGGCTGTTTCGAGTTTTCACCCTCTAACGCCATATTTTTCAACGTATGTGCTGATATTTTCAAATTTTACTCATATTCTCAAAACAGGAGTCCCATGATCATGAAGTCAGTTTCTACGAGTTACATTATTCCCGTGCTAGGTGTTGGTGCCTCTCACAGGGCCGTTCGGGGGCTATTTCAGGTTTTCAGCATCTAACACCATATTTTTAAGCTTAAGTCCTGATATATGAAAATTATCTTTATATTCACAAACCGAGATTCCCATGATCACCCAATCAGTTCCAACGAGTTACATTGGTCCCGTGCGAGGTGTTGGTGCCTCTTATGGGGACATTGAGGGGTTGTTTCAAGTTTTCACCCTATAACGCCACATTTTTAGGCCTATTTACTTATATATGCAAATTATCCTCGTATTCTCAAAGTGGAGTCCCGTGATCGTGCAACATATTCGTACGAGTTACATTGGTCCCGTCCGAGGTTTTGGTACCTCTCACGGGGCCGTTCGAGTGCTATTTCGGGTTTTCTCCGTCAAACGCAATGTTTTTAAGCCTAAGTCCTGATATTTTCAATTTATCATTGTGTTTGGAAATAGGAAGTCTGATCAGCACGGGGGCAGTTTCTACGAGTTACATTGGTCCCGTGCGAGGTGTTGGTGCCTCTCATGGGGCTGTTTCGGGGTTTCCCCCTCTAGCGCCATGTTTTTAAGACTAAGTTATCATATTTTTAAATTATCCTCCATTATCAAGCCGAGAGTCCCATGATTATACGATCAGTTCATACCAGTTACCTTGGTCCCGTGCGAGGTGTTAGTGCCTCTCACAGGGCCATTCGTGGGATGTTTTGGGTTTTCACTCTCTAACGCCATGTTTTTTATCCTAAGACCTTATAGTTTCAAATTGTCCTCATATTCTCAAATTGGGAGTCCCATGATTGTGCGACTAGTTCCTACGAGTTACATTAGTCCCGTTTGAGGTGTTAGTGCCTCTCTCGTGGCTATTCGGAGGTTGTTTCGGGTTTTCTCCATATAACACCATGTTTTTAAGATTATCATATGTTCAAACTATCCTCATATTCTGAAACCAGGAGTCCTACGATTACGCAGTCAGTTCCTACAAGTTATATTTGTCCTGTGTAAGGTGTGGGTGCCTCTTATGGGGCCGTTCGAGGCTTGTTTTAAGTTTTTCAATCTAATGCCATGTTTTTAAGCCTAAGTCATGATATTTTCAAATTATCATTGTATTCTGAATCCGGGAGTTCCATGATCGCAAGGTCAGTTACTATGAGTTTCATTGGTCCTTTTAGAGGGGTCGGTACCCCTCACGGGGCCGTTTGGGGGCTATATCTGGGTTTCCCCCTATAGTGCCATGTTTTTAATCCAAACTCTAGATATTTTAAAATTATTATTGTATTATCAAATGGGGAGTTCGGTGAGCACACAGTATGTTTGTATGAGTTACATTGGTCTCGTGTGAGCTGTTGGTTCCTCTCACAGGGCCTTTAGGGGGTTGTTTCGGGTTTACCCTCTAATGCCACATTTTAAAGCTTAAGTCCTGATATTTTAAAATTATCCAAGAAGTCTTAAATTGAGAGTCCCGTGATCGAACGATCAGTTCTTACGAGTTATATTGGTCTCGTGCGAGGTGTTGGTTCCTCTCACGGGGCCGTTTAGGTGTTGTTTTGAGTTTTCGCCATCTAACGCCATGTTTTTAAGCCTAAGTCTTGATATTTTAAAATTATCTTTGTATTCTCATACGGCAGTCCTGTGATCACACGATGAGTTCCTATGAGTTACATTGGTCTCGTGGCAGGTGTTGGGGCCT
Organism: Sambucus nigra; assembly: GCA_949130495.1. NCBI lineage: Eukaryota > Viridiplantae > Streptophyta > Magnoliopsida > Dipsacales > Adoxaceae > Sambucus > Sambucus nigra. Next base: position 541,482,883 of record OX422211.1, on the reverse strand, counting down.
CTCATGGGGCTGTTTAAGAGTTGGTTCGGGTTTTCACCCTCTAACGTCATGTTTTTAAGCCTATGTCCTGATATTTTAAAATTATGCTAGTATTATCAAATAGGGACTCCCTGATCGCACGATGAGTTCCTATGAATTACAGTTGTCTCGTGCGAGGTGTTGGTGCCTCTCACTGGGCCGTTCGGGGGAAGTTTTGGCTTTTTTCCTCTAATGCCATGTTTTTAAATCTAAGTCCTAATATTTTAAATTATCCTCGTATTCTCAAACCTAGATTCTCATGATCAGTTCCTAAGAGTTATATTGGTCCCGTGCGAGGTTTTGGTTCCTCTCACAGGGCCATTTGAGGGTTATTTTGCGTTTTCTCCCTCTAATGCCATGTTTTAAGGGTATGTCATTATATATATGCAAATTATCCTCGTATTCTCAAATGGGGAGTCCCATGATCAATTGGTATATTCGTACGAGTGACATCGGTCCCGTACGAGGTGTTGGTGCCTCTCACGAGGACGTTCAGGTATCATTTCGAGTTTTCTCCCTTTAATGCCATGTTTTTAAGTCTAAGTCCTAATATTTTCAAATTATCATTGTATTCGGAAATAGGGAGTCTGATCAGCACGCGGTCAATTCCTATGAGTTATATTGGTCCCATACGAGGTGTTGGTGCCTTTTACGGGGTTATTTGGGGGTTATTTTGGGGTTTCCCCTCTAGCGCCATGTTTTTAAGACTAAGTTCTGTTATTTTTAAATTATCCTCATATTCTCAAGCCGGTAGTCCTGTGATTGCGCGGTTAGTTCGTACGAGTTACATGGGTCTCGTACGAGGTGTCGATGCCTCTTACAAGGTCGTTCAGGGGCTGTTTTATGGCCCTCTAACGCCATGTTTTTTAGCCTAAGTCCTGATATTTTCAAATTATCCTCATATTCTCAAATTGGGAGTCCCGTGATCATGTGATCAGTTCCTACGAGTTACATTGGTCTTATGGGGCCGTTCCTGGCCTCTTTTGAGTTTTCTCCATCTAACTTCATGTTTTTAAGCCTAAGTCATGATATTTTCAAATCATCATCATATTCTTAAATCAGAAGTTTTGATATTGTGAGGTTAGTTACTATGAGTTTCATTTGTCCCGTTTGGGGACTATATAAATTGGTTTCCCACTGTAGCACCATTTTTTAAGCCAATGTCTAGATATTTTCAAATTATCATTGTATTCTCAAACCAGGAGTACAATGAGCATGCAGTTTGTTCGTACAATTTACATTGGTCCCGTGCGAGGTGTTGGTGCCTCTCACGGGACCATTTGGGGGCTCTTTCGGGCTTTCACCCTCTAACGCCACATTTTAAGCCTAAGTCTAGATATTTTAAAATTATTCACGTACTCTCAAATCGAGAGTCCCGTGATCACGCGATCAGCTCCTATGAGTTACATTGGTCCCGTGCGAGGTGTTAGTGCCTCTCACGGGACCATTTAGGTATTATTTCGGGTTTTCATCGTCTAACTACATGTTTTTAAGGCTAAGTCTTGATAATTTAAAACTATCCTTGTGTTCTAAAACGGTATTCCTATGATCACATGGTCAGTTCCTACTAGTTACATTGGTCCCATGCGAGGTTTTAGTGCCTCTCATGGGGCCATTCGAGGGTCGTTACGGGTTTTTTCCTTCTAATGCCATGTTTTTAAGCCTATGTCCTGATATTTTTAAATTATGCTTGTATGCTCGAACTGGGAGTCCCCTGATTGCGATGTGAGTTCTTACGAGTTATATTGGTCTCGTGCGAGGTGTTGGTTCCCCTCACAGGGCCGTTCGAGGGCTATTTTGGGTTTATCACGTCTACTGCCATGTTTTTATACCTAAGTATTAATATTTTAAAATTACCCTTGTATGGTTAGTTTATACGAGATATATTTGTCCCATGCGTGGTGTTGGTGCCTCTCATAGGTCCATTCGACGGTTGTTTTTGGTTTTCACCCTCCAACGCCATGTTTTTAACCTATGTCCTGATATATGCGAATTATCCTCGAATTATCGAACTGGGAGTCCTGTGATCGCGCGATCATTTTATACGAGTTACATTAATCTCGTGCGAGGTGTTGGTGCCTCTCATGGGGCCGTTCGAGTGTTGTTTCAGGTTTTTGCCCTCTAACTCGACGTTTTAGAGGCTAAGTTTTGATATTTTCAAATTATCATCGTATTCTCAAATAGGGAGGCCGATGAGCATGTGATAAGTTTCTACGAGTTACCTTGGTCCTATACGAGGTGTTGGTGCCTCTAACGGGGTCGTTCAGGGGATATTTCGAGTTTTCCCCTTTATTGCCATGTTTTAAGCCTCTGTCCAGATATTTTCAAAGTATGCTCCTATTCTCAAATTGGGAGTCCCATCATCACGTGGTCAATTTTTGCAAATTACATCGGTCCCGTACGAGGTGTTGGTGCCTCTCATAGGGCCGTTCGGGGGCTATTTCGGTTTTTCACCGTCTAATACCATGTTTTTAAGCCTAACTCCTAATTTTTTAAAGTTATCCTCATATTATCAAATCAGGATTCCTGTAATCGTACGATCAGTTGCTAAGAGTTACATTGGTCTCGTGCGAGGTTTTGGTACCTCTTATGGGGCCGTTTGAGGGTTGTTTCGATTTTTCTCCCTCTAAACCCATCTTTTTAAGCCTATGTCCTGATATATGAAAATTATCCTTGAATTATCAAACTGAGAGTCCCGTGATCATGCAGTCTTTTTATATGAGTTACATTGGTCTCTTGTGAGGTGTTGGTGCCTATCACGGGATGGTTCGAGTGTTCTTTCGGGTTTTTTCCCTCTAACTACATGTTTTAAAGGCCAAGTGTTGATATTTTCAAAAGATCATCATATTCTTAAATAGGGAGTCCGGTGATCACATGATCAATCCCAACGAGTTACCTTGGTCCTGTGCGAGGTGTCGGTGCCTCTTAGGGGGCCATTCGGGGGCTATTTTGAGTTTTCACCTTCTAATAAAATGTTTTTAAGCTTATGTCCAAATATTATCAAATTATGCTCGTATTATCAAACTGCGAGTCCCATGATCACGCGGTCAAATCCTATGAGATACATCGATCCCGTGCGAGGTGCTAGTGCCTCTCACAGGGCCATTGGGAGTCTATTTCGGTTGTTTGTCATGTAATGCCGTGTTTTTAAGCCTAAGTCCTGATTTTTTAAAATTATCCTTGTATTCTCAAATCGGGATTCCTCTAATCGGACAATTAGTTTGTTTGAGTTACATTGGTCCCGTGCGAGTTCTGGTACCTCTCATCAGGCCGTCAAGGGTTATTTCGGGTTTTCTCCCTCTAATGCCATGTTTTTAAGTCTATGTCCTGATATATGCAAATTATCCTCATATTCTCAAACTAGTAGTCCCGTGATCATGTGTTCTGTTCGTATGAGTTCCATTGGTCCCGTGCGAGGTGTTGGTACCTCTCACGAGGTCATTCGGGTGCTGTTTTGGGTTTTTTCCCCTCAAATGCCATGTTTTTAAGCCTAAGTCGTCATATTTTCAAATGATCAGCGTATTCTTAAACAGGGATTCCGGTGAGCATGCGGTCAATTCGTACGAGTTACATTGGTCCCGTGCGAGGTGTCGGTGCCTCTAACAAGGCCATTCGGGGGCTGTTTCAGGTTTTTACCCTCTAATGCCTGTTTTTAAGCCTATGCCCTGATATTTTCAAATTATGAATGTATGCTCAAGTCGGGAGTCCTATGATCGTATGATCAGTTCCTACAAATTACATTGGTCCCGTGCGAGGTGTTGGTTCCTTTCATGGGGCCGTTTGAGGGTTGTTTCGAGTTTTCACCCTCTAACGCCATACTTTTAAGCCTATGGCCTAATATACCCAAATTATCCTCGTATTCTCAAACTGGGAGTCCCCATATCTTGCGGTCTATTCATACGAATTGCATTGGTCCCGTTTGAGGTGTTGGTACCTCTCACGGGGTCGTTCGTGTGCTCTTTAGGGTTTTCTCCCTCTAACGCCATATTTCTACGCCTAAGTCCTAATATTTTCAAATTATCATCATATTCGGAAATAGGGAGTCTGGAGAGCACGCTGTCAGCTCCTATGAGTTAAATTGTTCCTCTGTGAGGTGTTGGTGCCTCTCAGAGGGTTGTTTCGGGGTGTCCCCCTCTAATTCCATGTTTTGAAGCCTAAGTCCTGATATTTTTAAATTGTCCTTATATTCTCAAGCCGGGAGTCCCGTGATCGCGCGATCAGTTCATACGAGTTACATTGGTCCCGCGCGAGGTATTGTTGCCTATCACGGGGATGTATAAGTGTTTTTTTGAGTTTTCCCTCTAACTCCATGTTTTAATGGGGAAGTCTTGATATATTAAAATGATCATCATATTCTTAAATAGGGAGTCCGGTGAGCACGCGATCAGTTCCTACGAGTTACCTTGGTCCCATGCGAGTTGTCGGTGCCTCTTACGGGTTCGTATGGGGGCTATTTTGAGTTTTCACCCTCTAATGCCATGTTTTTAATCCTATGTCCAAATATATTTGAATTATGCTCGCACGGTCACTTCCTATGAGTTACGTTGGTCCCGTGCGAGGTTCTGGTACCTCTTATGGGGCCATTCGAGGGTTATTTTGGGTTTACACCCTCTAATGCCATGTTTTTAAGCCCATGTCCTGATATATATGCAAATTATCCTCGTATTATAAAATAGGGAGTCCCATGATCACGTGGTCTGTTCGTCCGAGTGAAATTGGTCCCGTGCGAGGTGTTGGTACCTCTCACAGGGACGTTCAAGTACTGTTTCGAGTGTTCAACCTTTAACGCCATGTTTTTAAATCCGAGTTCTAAAATTTTCAAATTATTGTTGTATTTGGAAACAAGGAGTCTTATCATCAAGCGGTCAGTTCCTACTAGTTATATTGGTCCCGAACGAGGTGTTGGTGCCTTTTACAGGGCTGTTCGGGGGTTGTTTCGGTGTTTCCCCCTATAGTGCCATGTTTTTAAGACTAAGTCCTGAAAATTTTAAAATATCTTCATATTCTCAAGCTGGTAGTCCTGTGATCGCGCGGTTAGTTCGTATGAGTTACATTGGTTCCCTACGAGGTGTCGATGCCTCTTACAGGGTCGTTCGGGGGCTGTTTCGAGTTTTTTCCCTCTAACGCCATGTTTTTTATCCTAAGTCCTGATTTTTTAAAATTATCCTCGTATTCTCAAATTGGGAGTCTCGTGATCATGCGATCAGTTACTATGAGTTACATTGGTCCCGTGCAAGGTGTTGATGCCTCTCACTTGGCCGTTCGGTTCCTCTTTTGGGTTTGTGCCATCAAACGCTTTTTTTTTAAGCTAAAGTCCTGATATTTTCAAATTATCATAAAATTCTCAAAATGAAAGTTTTGAGATCATGGGGTCAGTTCTACGAGTTTCATTGGTCCCGTTTGTGGTGTCGGTGCCCCTTACGGGGCAGTTTGGGGGCTATATATGGGTTTCCCACTGTAGTGCCACGTTTTTAAACTAAAGTTTAGTAATTTTCAAATTATCGTTGTATTCTCAAACCAGGAGTTCGTTGAGCATGCGATTTGTTCATATGAGTTACATTGGTCCCGTGCGAGGTGACGGTGCCTCTCACGGGGCCATTTGGGGGTTGTTTCCCATTTTCATTTTCACCCTCTAACGCCACAATTTTAAGCCTAAGTCGTGATATTTTCAAATTATCCACGTACTCTCAAACCGAGAGTCCCATGAGGTGATGGTGCCTCTCACGGGCCGTTTAGGTGTTATTTTGAGTTTTTGCCGTCTAACACCATGTTTTTAAGTATAAGTCTTGGTATTTTAAAATTATGCTTGTATTATCAAACGGTATTCTTATGATCACACGATCAGTTCTTATGAGTTACATTGGTCCCATGCGAGGTGTTGGTGACTCTCATGGGGCCATTAGAGGGTCATTACGAGTTTTTACCCTCTAATGCCATGTTTTTAATCCTTTGTCCTGATATTTTTAAATTATGCTCGTATGCTCCAACCGGGAGCCCCTGATCGTGTTGTTAGTTCCTACGAGTTATATTGGTCTCATGCGAGGTGTTGGTGCCTCTCAAAGGGCCATTCAAGGGCTATTTTGGGTTTATCACGTCTAACACCATGCTTTTAAACCTAAGTCTTAATATTTTTAAATTATCCTTATATTCTCAAATCGGGATTATCATGATCGCACAGTTAGTTCCTATGAGTTACACTGGTCACGTGCATGGTGTTGGTGACTCTCATAGGTCCATTCGATGGTTGTTTTGGGTTTTCACCCTCTAACACCATATTTTTTAGCCTATGTCAGGATATATGCAAATTATCCTTGAATTCTCAAACCGGGAGTCCCGTGATCGCGCGGTCTTTCTGTACAAGTTACATTGGTCCCGTGCGAGGTGTTGGTCCCTATCACGGGGACGTTCGAGTGTTGTTTCAGGTTTTTTCCCTCTAACTCCATGTTTTAAAGGCTAATTCTTTATATTTTCAAATTATCATTGTATTCTTAAATAAGGAGTACGGTGAGCACATGATAAGTTCCCACTAGTTACCTTGGCCCTATACGAGGTGTTGGAGGCTCTCACGGGGCCTTTCAGGTGCTATTTCGAGTTTTCACCCTCTAATTCCATATTTTTAAGCCTATATCCAGATATTTTCAAAGTATGCTCTTATTCTCAAACTGGGAGTCCCGTGATCGCGCGATCAATTCCTATGAATTACATCGGTCCCGTACGAGGTGTTAGGGCCTCTCATAGGGCCGTTCGGGGGCTATTTCGGGTTTTCGTCGTCTAACGCTATATTTTTAAGCCTAAGTCCTAATTTTTTCAAATTATCCTCATATTCTGAAATCGGGATTCTCGTAATCACACGGTCAGTTGCTACGAGTTACATTGGTCCCGTGGGAGGTTTTAGTACCTCTCATGGGGCCATTCGGAGGTTGTTTTGGTTTTTCTCCCTCTAACGCCATGTTTTTATGCCTGTGTCCTCATATATGCAAAGTATCCTTGAATTATCAAACCGAGAGTCCCGTGATCATGCGATCTTTTTGTACGAGTTACATTGGTCCCGTGCGAGGTGTTGTTGCCTATCACGGGGTCGTTCGAGTGTTGTTTCGGGTTTTTGCCCTTTAACTCCATGTTTTAAAGTCTAAGTCATGATATTTTCAAAAGATCATCATATTCTTAAATAGGGTATTTGTTGATCACTTGATCAGTTCGAACGAGTTACCTTGGTCCTGTACGAGGTGTTGGTGCCTCTCACGGGGCCGTTTGGGGGATATTTTGAGTTTTCGCCTTCTAATGCCATGTTTTTAAGCCTATGTCCAAATATTATCAAATTATGCTCGTATTCTCATACTGGGAGTGCCATGATCACACGGCCAAATCCTATGAGATACATCGGTCCCGTGCGAGGTGTTGGCGCCTCTCATAGGGCCATTCGGTGGCTATTTCAGATTTTTGCCGTCTAACGCCATGTTTTTAAGCCTAAGTCTTGATTTTTTAAAATTATCCTCGTATTATCAAATCGAGATTCTTGCAATCGCACGATCAGTTCATATGAGTTACATTGGTCCCGTGCGAGGTTCGGGTACCTCTCATGGGGCGGTCGAGGGTTGTTTCGAGTTTTCACCCTCTAACGCCATGTTTTTAACCCTATGTCCTGATATATGCAAATTATCCTCATATTCTCAAACCAGGAGTCCCGTGATCATGTGGTATGCTCGTACGAGTTACATTGGTCCCGTGCGAGGTGTTGGTATGTCTCACGGGGTTGCTCGGGTGCTATTTTGGGTTTTTCCCTCAAACGTCATGTTTTTCAGCCTAAGTCCTTATATTTTCAAATGATCGTCATATTCTTAAACACGCAGTCTGGTGAGAACGCGGTCAGTTCTTACGAGTTACATTGGTCCCGTACGAGGTCTCGGTGCCTCTAATCGGGCCGTTCGGGGGTTGTTTCTAGTTTTTGCCCACAAACGACATATTTTTAAGCCTAAGTCCTGATATTTTAAAATTATCCTCGTATTATCAACTCGAGATTCTTGTGATCGCATGATCAGTAACTATAAGTTACATCGGTCCTGTGCAAGGTGTTGCTGCCTCTCATGGGGATGTTCGAGGACTATTTCAAGTTTTCACCCTCTAACGCCATATTTGTAAGCCTATGGCCTAATATACCAAAAATATCCTTGTATTCTCAAACTGGGAGTCGCCTGATCTTGCGGTCTATTCATACAACTTACATTGGTCTCGTTCGAAGTGTTGGTACCTCTCACGGGGCCGTTCGTGTGCTGTTTTGGGTTTTATCCCTCTAACACCATATTTCTAAGCTTAAGTCTTAATAGTTTCGAATTATCATTATATTCGGAAACAGGGAGTTCGGTGAGCATGCTGTTAGTTCCTACAAGTTACATTGGTCCTCTGTGAGGTGTTGGTGCCTCTCACGTGGCTGTTTTGGGGCTGTTTCGGGGTTTCCCCCTCTAATGTCATGTTTTTAAGCCTAAGTCCCGATATTTTTAAATTGTCCTCATATTCTCAAGCTGAGAGTCCCGTGATCGCGTGATCAGTTCGTACGAGTTACATTGGTCCCGTGCGAGGTATTAGTGCATATCATGGGGATTTTTAGGTGTTTTTTAGGTTTTTCCCCTCTAACGCCATGTTTTAATGGAGAAGTCTTGATATTTTAAAATGATCATCGTAATCTTAAATAAGGAGTCCGGTGAGCACACGGTTAGTTCCTATGAGTTACCCTTGTCCTGAGCGAGTTGTCGATGCCTCTTACGGGGCCGTTTGGGGGCTATTTTGAGTTTTCGCCCTCTAATGCCATGTTTTTAATCCTATGTCCAAATATTTTTGAATTAATCTCGAATTATGCTTGCACGGGCAGTTCCTACGAGTTACATTGGTCCCGTGCGAGGTTCTGGTCCCTCTTATGGGGTCGTTCGAGGGTTATTTTGGGTTTTCGCCCACTAATGCCATGTTTTCAAGCCTATGTCCTACTATATGCAAATTATCCTCATATTCTCAAACCGAGAGTCTCGTGATCACGTGGTCTATTCATACAGGTTACATTGATCTCGTGCGAGATGTTGGTACCTCTCACGGTGTCGTTTTGGTGTTGTTTTGGGTTTTTGCCCTCTAACGCCATGTTTTTGAGCCTAAGTCCTGATATTTTCAAATGATCATCGTATTATTAAACAAGGAGTCTGGTGTGCATGCAGTCTGTTCCTACGTGTTACATTGGTCCCGTGCGAGGTGTCGGTCCCTCTCACAGGGCCGTTTGGGGGTTATTTCGAGTTTTTGCCCTCTAACACCATGTTTTTAAGCCTAATTCCTAATATTTTCAAATAATGCTTGTATTCTCAAACTAGGGAGATCCATGATCGCACGGTCAGTATCTACGAGTTACATTGGTCCCGTACGAGGTGTTGGTGCCTCTCAGAGGGCCGTTCGGGGGTTGTTTCGAGTTTCTATCATTTCACACCATGTTTTTAATCCTAAGTCCTGATATTTTAAAATTATCCTCATATTCTCAACTCGGTATTCTCGTGATCGCATGATCAGTTACTACAAGTTACACTGGTCCTATGTGAGGTGTTGGTGCCTCTCATTGGGTCGTTCGAGGACCGTTTTGGGTTTTCACCCTCTAACGCCATACTTTTAAGTATATGCCCTGATATATGCAAATTATGCTCATATTCTTAAATCGTGAGTCTCGTGATCATGCGGACTATTCATACGAGTTACATTGGTCCCGTGCGAGGTGTTGGTATCTCTCACGGGGCTGTTCGGGTACTGTTTCGAGTTTTCTCCCACTAACGTTATATTTTTAAGCCTAAGTCCTCATATTTTCAAATTATCATCTTATTCTAAAATAGGGAGTCTGGTGAGCACGCGGTCAGTTCCTATGAGTTAGACTGGTCCTGTGCTAGGTGTTGGTGCCTCTCACGGGGCTGTTCGGGGGCTGTTTCGGGGTTTCCCCCTCTAGTCTCATGTTTTTAAGTCTAAGTATTGATATTTTTAAATTATCCTCATATTCTCAAGCCGAGAGTCCCGTGATCGCATGATCAGTTCGTATGAGTTATATTGGTCCCGTGCTAGGTGTGGATGCCTCTCACAGGGTCATTTGGGGGCTGTTTCGGGTTTTCTCCCTCCAACACCATGTTTTTAGCCTAAGTCCTGATATTTTCAAATTATCCTTGTATTCTCAAATCGGGAGGCCCGTGATCACGCGATCAGTTGCTAAGAGTTACATGGGTCCCGTGAGCGGTGTTAGTGCCTCTCATGGGGCCATTCAGAGGCTGTTTTGGATTTTCACCGTTTAACGCCATGCTTTTAAGCTTAAGTCTTGATATGTTCAAATTATCCTCATAGTCTGAAATCGAGAGTCATGTGATCACGAGGTCAGTTCCTGTGAGTTACGGTGGTCCCGTGCGAGGTGTTAGTGCCTCTCACGGGTCCATTTGGGGTCTACTTCGGGTTTTCACCGTCTAATGCCACGTTTTTAAGCCTAAGTCCTGATACTTTTAAATTATCATCGTATTCTCAAACCAAGAGTTCCATGATCACGAGGTTAGTTACTACGAATTCCATTGGTCCCATGTGATGAGTCGGTGCCCCTTGCGGGGTCGTGGGGGCTATATATGGGTGTCCTACTCTAGGTCCATGTTTTTAAGCCAAAGTCTAGGTATTTTCAAATTACCATTGTATTATCAAACAGGGAGTCTGGTGAGAACGCAATCTGTTTGTACGAGTTACATTGGCCCCGTGTGAGCTGTTAGTGCCTTTCATGGGGCCCTTCGGGGGCTGTATCTATTTTTCGCCCTCTAATGCCACATTTTTATGCCTAAGTCCAGATATTTTCAAATTATCCTCGTACTCTAAAATTGAGAGTCTCATGATCGTGCGGTTAGTTCCTAGGGATTACATTAGTTTCGTGCGGGGTGTTAGTGCCTCTCACGGGGTCGTTTGGGTGTTATTTCGGGTTTTCGGCGTCTAACGCCATATTTTTAAGACCAAGTCCTGATATTTTAAAATCATCCTTGTATTCTCAAATGGTATTCCTATGATTGCACGGTCAGTTCCTACGAGTTACATTGGTCTCGTGCGAGGTTTTGGTACCTCTCATGGGGCTATTCGGGGGTTATTTTGGGTTTTCGCCCTCTAACGCCATGTTTTAAAGCTCATGTCCTAATATTGACAAATTATGCTCATATTCTCAAATCGAGAGTACGTTGATCGCACGGTCAGTTCCTACGAGTTACATTGGTCTCGTGCGAGGTGTTGGTGACTCTCATACGGTCGTTCGGGGGCTATTTTGAGTTTTTACCTCAAACGCCATGTTTTTAACTCTAGGTCCTAATATTTTAAAATGATCCTAGTATTTTGATACCTAGAATCCCTTAATCTCACATTCGGTTCCTACAAGTTACATTGGTCTCGTACGAGGTGTTGGTGCCTCTCGCGAGGCTGTTCAGGGGCTGTTTTGGGGTTCCCCCTCTAGTGCCATATTTTTAAGCCTAAGTCCTCCTATTTTTAAATTGTCCTCATATTCTCAATAACGGAGTCCCGTGAGGAGGCAGTCAGTTTATACGAGTTACATTGGTCCCGTACGAGGTGTTGGTGCCTATCACGGTGTCATTCGAATGTTGTTTCGAGTTTTTCCCCTCTAACTACATCTTTTAAAGGATAAGTCTTGATATTTTCAAAAGATCATCATATTCTTAAATGGGAGTCCGGTGATCACATGATCAGTTCCTACGAGCTACCTTGGTCCCGTGCGAGGTGTCGGTGCCTCTCTGAGGGCTGTTCGGGGGTTGTTTCGAATTTTTGCCCTCTAATGTCATGTTTTTAAGCCTATCTACCGATATTTTCAAATGATGCTAAAATTCTCAAATAGGGAGCCCCATGATCAAGCGGTAAGTTCCTATGAGTTACATTGGTCTAGTGCGAGATGTTAGTGCCTCTCAGAGGGCCATTCGGGGGCTATTTCGAGTTTTTTCCATCTAACGCCATGTTTTTAAGCCCAAGTCCTGATATTTTAAAATTATCCTCGTATTTTCAAACTGGGATTCCCATGATCGTACGATCAGTTCCTACGAGTTACATTAGTTATGTTCGAGGTATTAGTGCCTCTCATGGGGCCATTCAAGGGTTGTTTCATGTTTTCACCCTCTAACGCCATATTTTTAGGCCTTTTTTTCCTAACATCTGCAGATTATCCTTGTATTCTCAAATTAGGAGTCCCGTGATCCCTCTTTCAGTTCGTACGAGTTACATTGGTCCCATGCGAGTTGTTGGTAAATCTCACGAGGACATTCGGGTGTTGTTTCTAGTTTTCTCCCTCTAATGCCATTCTTTTAAGCTTAAGTTATGATATTTTCAAATTATTGTTGTATTCGAAAATAGGGAGTCCGATCAGCACACGATCATTTCCTACGAGTTACATTGGTTCCGTGCGAGGGGTTCGTGCCTCTTATGGGGCTGTTTCGGGGTTTCCCCTCTAGAGCCATATTTTTAAGACTAAGTCTTGATATTTTTAAATTATCCTCATATTCTTAAGCCAGGAGTCCCGTGATTGTGCAGACACACTACACCAAATCTGCCGAATTGTCACGGTTATTTACCTTGACAACTTTAGCCTGTCAAGGTCAATGACCGTGATAATTCTGGCTGAGAATTTTTTTTTTGTCACGATCATGTCACGGTCATTGACCGTGATAAGTTCGTTAGAATTTTCACGATCATGTCACGATCCTTGACCTCGACAATATTTGTCACGGCCAAGGATCGTGACAAGACCGTGACATTCTTTAAAAAATTATCACGGTCATTGATCGTGACAAGTCCGTGACAAGTTTATTTGTCAAGGACTTGTCACGGTGAATGACCGTGACAATTCTGGGTAGAATTAAAAAACATTCTGCTGGGCAGTATGGCCACTCCCATTACCCAGCAATATATTTGTACCTGTTCAAACATCATATATGAAAATAAAATAGAGATAATGCAAATATACATTCAAAATATAGAGAATATGCATCACCATATAATCCAAATATAATTCAAATGTAATAATTTAAAATAATTCAATTCAAACTTAAATCAATGTCACTAAATGTCTGGGGTATGGTTAACGCTGAGGAGGTGAGTAGGCCACACGATAAATGAATTAACACATCCACTAATATACGCCATGCCGCATTGTTCGCACAACCACAATTGGGAGTTCTCCTTCCTGGGTATCACATGCGTGACGAGCACCCTGGACTCGATGTCTTGAAGCTCACGTCCATGAACTAGTTCACCCTGCATGATATTCGGGTCCCTCAACCCTCGCCCTATCTGCTGGCCATCAAATATGTCCAGCACAAACACGCTCGGCCAACCAAGTGTCGACATCGATCTGTTGAAGGGAGCCAAATAGGGAAGTGGATCATCAAAGTCCGCACATCTCAACGATGAAGCAGCGAGGTCCACATCCTCGTCCTCGTCCTCCCACACCTCGTCTTCCCGCACTTCCTTCTCCTTCCCTTTACCCTTACGGTTTCCTCCCAACGAACGCTTCACGAATGAGTACATATCCTGGACCGTCGCCTCCAAACGGGACAACTTCGTGTCATGTGAATCCACCATTCGAGCCAACCCGGTGTCGCTCATCTCCAATCCGATGATCCTAGATTTGGCCACCCGCGAGCTCACTCCCATTGTCCTCCCCTCGCGATCAGATATAAGAACTTGGATGAGTGCGTCTGTGGACAAAGATTCCTTGTCGGCATTAGACTGCGACTCATGCACTTCCTTAAGGTTTGCTTGAAATGACAAAAAGCACATGATTAGTAAAATAAGTAAATTAGAAAATTATAACCTAATTAACAAAAAGTAAACTGTCGGATTACTTACAATCGTGGCCACGATGCTTGGGGATGCCTCCTTGTCCTTCCCCTTCTTCGTCCGAAGAGACACATAAGTATCGAGCCTATGTGGCCTACCCCCAAGGTCACTCCCCGTCCCCTGAAAGCAAATGAAGTAAAATTAGTATCGGCCCCGCAAAGTAAAATAATGCAGAATAATATATTTTATGTAGTTATAGAAAAATTAAATCTTACCATCATCCTATGCTCCACCTTGGCGTAAGACGTCCGGTCGGAGTAGTGCACGTCCGTCTTTTTTGCCCGATTTTCCCTTCCCAATTGGCGAGATGCCAATTGTCTCTCCCCGATCTCATTGTCAATAAATCTTTGACATTGTGCCAATGAGATTGGTTCCTTTGTTGGGATGGATTCAAGCCATTGGATAATGGACTCTAGTGTCTTCCCAAAGTACCGAGTCCGCATATTTTTCTTCCACGTCTTGTGTTGCTCCCTCAACTGCTCGTAGCTTTGGATCCAGGTTGAATTGTTCATGTCCAACAAATACAATGTTAGTTGCAAATAAATATAAATATAAAATGAAATTAAAATCAAAATTGAATTTGAAATTGAAATATTCATATAAATATAAATGTATTACCTGTAGTGCCACCTAAACAGCTAACTTGTGCTCATATGGCACCTCCTTCCAACTAATGTACCCTGAGCCGATGATCGTCTTTACCAGCTCGAGAAATCTCGCTAATAGCCCTGACTTGTTCTCGATGGGCATCCCCAATTTGCCATATTTGGGGAGACTAGGGGCTGAGGAGCCTTCGTCACCTCCGCTACCACCGAGCCCAGACGACATCATCATAACCAGCATCATCATCCTCGCCTTAGTACCTAAAGGAGACATTTGCTGTAAAAAAACGTTACTAGTACATATCAAAATGAATTAAAAGAAGACATGCAAATATGTACAATTACTACAAATAAAAATGAATTGTTACTGGTAATATGTACAAGTGTGAAACATACCCACCCCCACCCCACCCCACACACATACACGCACACGCACAGCCCCCTGCCCCACCCCTCACCCACCACACACACACACACACATAAAAATATATATATATATATGTTTCTTAGTATTTCCCAACTTGCTGAATGCTTTGTTCACCCCTACTTTTTATGTTAAACCCCCCACCCCCAGGTGCTTCCGGTAGGGACGGAAGCAAGGATGTTGGTAAGGCTTCCGAGGGTTAGAATCGTTGTTAAAGTTCTACCATGACATTTTAAAATTTGTGTTTGAGAACATTTAAATTTATGGCATTTTGAAAAAAAATGATTATTCGGGTCGTGGCCCATTTATTGTAATAATATAGGAGTTGCGTGGTATATTTCCTTAATATTAGCATTGTTTGATTTAATGGAATTTTTTCTAAATAAATATTGCTAATTAATTAATTTCCTTAAAGTGAAAATCTTTTTCATAAATGAAAATTTGTTAATTACCTTATATTTCTTATAAAATGCTTCAAATTAGAGGCTTTCCCTATATAATAAAACTTAATACTCCCCCTCCACCCTTAACACCTAGACTTCAGTTTTATCCAACGGTATCCCAAATCCAAGTCGGGGCGTTACACATTCCGACAAAGCTTCACATAATTATGTATCTACCGGACTTCAGCGAACTTCGTCCCATCATCATTAACTATTATACATTTGAGGATGTTACTACTGTATTAATTTAAAGGACATAAATGACTTAGAATACCCATGGTTTAACATAACAATAATATGATTTTATAATATTTTCCATATAGAGATAAACTTCCTCCTTCCTTAAAATGGATAAGACTCATGTTTATTTTTAACAATTACATGGAGTGGGAAAAGAAGTATGGAGTTGGCTAAGATGATTTCATTTGTAAAACTCATTCTTCTAATATGAAATTATTGTTTTGGACAAGAATTATACATTACACAAATGTTATGTAATGTGTGTATTATTATTGTATGTGTGTGTGTGTGTGTGTGTGTGTTTTATATAGTTGTCTTTGGTTCCTCACGAACTCTAGTATGCCTCAATTTTATGCCAAGTAATCGATCAACTATCTCATCATGATTCAATGGTAAAACACACTCGAGAGTTGGATGGGAATTAAAATATAACAACCCATTATCAAAATAATATATATGTATAAACACACACACACACCCCAAACACACAAAATAATATATATATGTATAAACACCCCCCTGCCCCCTCCCCACCCCCTACCCTACACCCCCCCCCTGCCCCATGCCCCACCCCCACCTTGCCCCCCTCCCCACCCCCCACCCCACCCACCACACACACACATCCCCCCACCCTGCCCCACCCCCTCCCCACCCCACCCCCCCACCCACCACACACACACGCACACACATACACACACATGCACATATATACACACACACACACATATACACACAATCATATATATATAAATGGAAGAGAGAGAGAGAGAGAGAGAGAGAGAGAGAGAGAGTAGCCTGAAAGTGAGAGAGAGGGATAACGCAGCGTAGAGAGAGAGAGAGAAAAGGAGGGAAGAAACAACGGGGAAAAAAGAAGGGAAAGGGTTTTCTTACTGCGACATATGTCACGGTCGTGTCACAGTCATTGACCATGACAACATTATAAGTATTGTAACGGCCAATGACTGTGACAAGTCGGTGACAATTCTATTTGTCACGACCTTGTCACGGTCAATGACCGTGACACAAGTCACGGTCATTGACCGTGACACAAGTCACGGTCATTGACCGTGACAAGGCTAAGCGCTGGAAGGGTGCCAATTTACCCATTTTGGTGTAGTGATTGTTCGTACGAGTTACATTGGTCCCGTGCGAGGTGTCGGTGCCTCTTATAGGGTCATTCAGGGGCTGTTTCGGGTTTTCACCCTCTAATGTGATTTTTTAGCCAAAGTCCTGATATTTTCAAATCATACTCGTATTCTCAAATCGGGACTCCGGTGATCACACAATCAGTTCCTACGAGTTACATTGGTCCCGTGTAAGGTGCTAGTACCTCTCACGGGCTATTCGAGACCTTTTTTGGGTTTTTGCCATCTAACGCAATATTTTTAAGCCTAAGTCCTGATATTTTCAAATGATCACCATATTCTTAAACTAGGAGTCTAGTGAGCACACGATCGGTTCCAACGTGTTACGTTGGTCCCATGCCAGGTGTCGATGCCTGTGATAGGGCCTTTCATGGGTTGTTTCGAGTTTTCTCCCTCTAACGCCATGGTTTTGAGCCTATGTCTTGATATTTTCAAATTATTCTTGTATTCTCAAACCATTAGTTCCATGGGAGGTGTTGGTGCCTCTCACAGGGCCATTCAGGGGATATTTCAGGTTTTCATCCTCTAACCCCATGTCGTGAAATATGAAAATTATCCTTATATTCTCAAACAATGAGACTTGTGATCACACAATCTTTTCGTATAAGAGGCATTGGTCCCGCACGAGGTGTTGGTACCTCTCACGGGGCCGTTTGGGTGCTATTTTTGGTTTTCTCCCTCTAACGCCATATTTTTAAGCCTAAGTCCTGATATTTTCAAATTATCATCGTATTCGGAAACAGGGAGTCCGAGGAGCACGCGATTAGTTCCTACGAGTTAGATTGGTCCTATACGAGGTTTTGGTACCTCTCACGGGGCTGTTCGGGGGTTGTTTCGGGGTTTCCCCCTCTAATGTTATGTTTTTAAGCCTAAGTCCTGATATTTTTATATTCTCCTAATATTCTCAATCCGGGACTCCCGTGATTGCGCGATCAGTTCGTAAAAGTTACATTGGTCCCGTGCGAAGTGTCGATTCCTCTCACAGGCTCGTTCGTTGGCTGATTTAGGTTTTCTCCCTCTAACACCATGTTTTTGAGCCTAAGTCCTGATATTTTCAAATTATCCTCGTATTCTCAAATAGGGAGGCCCGTGATCGCGCCGTCAGTTCCTTGGAGTTACATTGGTCCCTCGCAAGGTGTTAGTGCCCCTCACAGGGTCGTTCAGAGGTTGTTTTAAGTTTTGACCTTTGAACTTCGTATTTTTAAGCTTAGGTCTTGATATGTTCAAATTATCATCATATTGTGAAACTAGGAGTCCTGTGATCATGCGGTCAGTTCCTACGAGTTACATTGGTCCCGTGCGAGGTGGATGTATGGACTTTTCTCCCTCTAACGTCACATTTTTATGCCTAAGTCCTGATATTTTAAAATTATCCACATACTCTCAAACCAAGAGTCTCACAATCGCGCGGTCAGTTCTTACGATTTACATCGGTCTCGTGAGAAGTGTTGGTGCCTCTCAGAAGGCCGTTCAGATGTTCTTTCGAGTTTTCATTGTTTAACGCCATGTTTTTAAGCTTAAGTCCTCATATTTTAAAATTATCCTTGTATTCTCAAATGGTATTCCTGTGATCGTACGGTCAGTTTCTACGAGATATATTGGTCCCATGCGAGGTGTTGGTGCCTCTCATGGGACTATTCGAGTGTTATTTCGGGTTTTCGCCCTCTAATGCCATGTTTTTAAGCCTATGTACTGATATTTTAAATTATGATCGTATTCTCAAATCGGGAGTCCCCTAACGCGCGATTAGTTCCTACGAGTTACATTAGTTTCACGTTAGGTGTTGGTGCCTCTCACAGAGCCGTTCAGAGGCTATTTTCAATTTTCTCCTCTAATGCCTTGTTTTTAAATATAATTCCTAATATTTTAAAATTATCCTTGTATTATCAAACCTAGATTCCCGTGATCGCATGGTCAGTTCCTATAAGTTACATTGGTCCCGTGCGAGGTTTTGGTGCCTCTCATGGGGCCATTCGAGGGTTGTTTTGGCTTTTCTCCCTCTAATGCCATATTATTAAGCCTATGTCCTGATATGTGAAAAGTATCCTCGTATTCTCAAATTGGTAGTCCCACAATCGCATTGTCTATTCATACGAGTTACATTGGTCCCATGCGAGGTGTTGGTGCCTCTCACGAAGTCGTTCGAGTGTTGTTTTAGATTTTTTCCCTCTAACACCGTGTTTTTAACCCTAAGTCCTGTTACTTTTAAATGATCATCGTATTCTTAACTAGGGAGTCTAGTGAGAAGGCAACCAGTTCCTACGAGTTACCTTGGTCGCGAGGTGTCGGTGCCTCTCACGGGGGCATTTGGGGGCTATTTCAAGTTTTCACCCTCTAATGCCATGTTTTTAAGCCTATGTCCTAATATTGACAAATTATGCTCATATTCTCAAAATAGGAGCCCCATGATTGTGCGGTCAGTTCCTACGAGTTACATCGGTCCCGTGTGAAGTATTGTTGCCTCTCAAAGGGCAATTCGGGGGCTATTTCGAGTTTTAGTCGTCTTACGCCATGTTTTTAACCTTGTGTACTGATATTTTGAAATTTTCCTTATATTATCAAACTAGGATTTTGTTGTCACACGATCAGTTCCTAAGAGTTGCACTGGTCCCATGCCAGGTGTCGATGCATCTTATGGGGCCGTTTGGGGGCTGTTTCGGGTTTTCACTCTCCAATGCCATATTTTTAGGCCTATTTTCGAATATACGCAAATTATCCTCATATTATAAAATTGGGAGTCCCTTGATCATACCTTCTATTCGTACGAGTTACACTGGTCCCTTACGAGGTGTTGGTACCTCTCACGGGGCCGTTCGAGTGCCATTTCGAGTTTTCTCCCTCTAACGCGATATTTTTAAGCCTAAGTCTTGATATTTTCAAATTATTGTTGTATTCAAAAATAGGGACTTCGGTCAGCACGTGATTAGTTCCTACGAATTATAAATGTCCTGTGCGAGGTGATGGTGCCTTTTATAGGGCTATTAGAGGGCTATTTCGGTGTTTTTTACCCTCCAGTGCCATGTTTTTAAGCCTAAGTCCTGATATTTTTATATTATCCTCATATTCTCAAGTCGAGAGTCCCATGATCACACGATCAGTTCGTACGAGTTATATTGGTCCCGTGCGTGATGCCCGTGCCTCTCACAGGGTCGTTCGGGGGCTATTTCGATTTTTCACCTTCTAACGCAATGTTTTTGAGCGAAAGTCCTAAAATTTTCAAATTATCCTCTTATTCTCAAATTGTGAGTCTCGTGATCATGTGGTCCGTTCCTACGAGTTACATTGGTCTCGTGCAAGGTGTTAGTGCCTCTCACGGGGCCATTCGAAGTATATTTTGAGTGTTCGACGTTTAATGCCATGTTTTTAAGATTAAGTCTTGATATGTTCAAATTATCCTTGTATTCTAAAATCAGGAATCCTGTGGTCATGCAGTAAGTTCCTACGAGTTACATTGGTCCCGTGCAAGGTGTTTATGTCTCTCATGGGGCCATTCGAGAATGTTTCGGGTTTTCTTCCTCTAACGCCTTGTTTTTAATCCTATGTCTTGTTTTTAAGCCTATGTCCTGATATCCGTGATCACGTGGTCTATTCATAAGAGTTACATTGGTCTCATGTGAGGTGTTGGTACCTCTCACGGGGTCATTCGGGTTCTATTTTGGGTTTTTGTCATCAAAGGCCATGCTTTTAAGCCTAAGTTCTGATATTTTCAAATGATCATCGTATTCTTAAACCAAGAGTCTAGTGAGCATTCGATCAGTTCGTATGAGTTACATTGGTCCCGTGCGAGGTATCGGTGACTCTCACGGGGTCGTTTGGTGGCTATTTCGAGTTTTTTCCCTCTAACGCCATGTTTTTAAGCCTATGTCCTGATATTTTCAAATTATGCTCGTATTCTTAAATCGAGATTACCATGATTGCATGGTCAGTTCCTTCGAGTTACATTGGTCCCGTACGATGTATTGGTCCCTCTCATGGTGCCATTCGAGGGCTGTTATGGGTTTTCACTATCTAACGCCATACTTTTTAGCCTATTTCCTAATATATGCAAAATATCATCGTATTCTCAAACTGGGAATTCTGTGATCCTGCCTTCTATTCATACGAGTTACATTGATCCCATACGAGGTGTTAGTACCTCTCACGGGGTTATTGGGGTGCTGTTTCGAGTTTTAACCCTTTAAAGCCATGTTTTTATGCCTAAGTCCTGATATTTTGTGTTCAGAAACAGGGAGTCCGATTAGCACGCGATCAGTTCCTACGAGTTATATTGGTCCAGTGCAAGGTGTTGGTGCCTCTTATGGGACTGTTTTGGGGTTGCCCCTCTAGTGTCATGTTTTTAATCCTAAGTCCTAATATTTTTAAATTGTCCTCATATTCTCAAGTTGGGGGTCTCATGATCACGCGGTCAGTTCATACGAGTTACATTTGTCCCGTGCGAGGTGTCGATGCCTCTCACAGGGTCGTTCGGGGGCTGTTTCTAGTTTTCGCCCTCTAACACCATTTTTTGAGCCTAAGTCCTGATATTTTTAAATTGTCCTCGTATTCTCAAATTGTGACTCCCATGATTGCACGGTCAGTTCCTACTAGTTATATTGGTCCCGTGTGAGGTGTTAATGCCTCGAATGGGGCCGTTCGGAGGTTGTTTCAGGTTTTCACCTTTTAATGACATGTTTTTATGCTTAATTCTTGATATGCTCAAATTATCTTCGTATTCTGAAATCAGGAGTCTGTGATCGTGCACCCAGTTCCTACGAGTTACATTAATCCCGTGCGAGGTGTTGGCGCCTCTTACGAGCCTGTTCGGGGCCTACTTCGGGTTTTTCCATCTAATGCCATGTTTTTAGGCATAAGTCCTAATAATTTCAAATTATCGTCGTATTCTCAGACCGAGAGTTCCATGATCACGAGGTCAGTTACTACGATTTTCATTGGTCCCGTGTGAGGAGTCTGTGTCCCTTACGGGGCCATTTGGGGGCTATATATGGGTTTCCCACTCTAGGTCCTTGTTTTTAAGCCAGAGTCTAGATATTTTCAAATCATCATTGTATTCTCAAACAGGGAGTCTGGTGAGCACGCGGTCTATTCGTATAAGTTACATTGGTCCCGTGCGAGGTGTCGGTACCTTTCACGGGGGCTTTTGGGGACTGTATCGGGTTTTCTCCATCTAACACCACCTTTTAATGACTAAGTCCTAATCTTTTCAAACTATCCACGTACTCTTAAATTGAGAGTCTCATGATCACGCGATCAGTTCGTACAAGTTACATTGGTTTCGTGTAAGGTGTTGGTGCCACTCACAGGGCCGTTTAGGTGTTATTTTGAGTTTTCACCGTCTAAAGCCATGTTTTTAATCCTAAGTCCTCATATTTTAAAATTATCCTTATATTATCAAACGGTATTCTTGTGATTGCATGGTTAGTTCCTACGAGTTACATTGGTCCCGTGCGAGGTGTTGGTGCTTCTCACGGGGCTGTTCGAGGCATGTTTTGGGTTTTTGACCTCTAACACCATATTTTAATCCTATGTCCTGATATTTTCAAATTATGCTCGTATTCTCAAATTGGGAGTCCCCTAATCATACAATCAGTTCCTACGAGTGACATTGGTCTCGTGCGGGGTGTTGGTGCTTCTCACAGGGCTGTTGAGGGGCTATTTCTGGTTTTCGCCTCCAATGCCATGTTTTTAAATCTAAGTCCTAATATTTTAAAATTATACTCATATTCTCAAACATACATTTCCGTGCTCGCATGGTCAGTTCCTATAAGTTACATTGGTCCCGTGAGAGGTTTTGGTGCCTCTCATGGGGCCATTTGAGGGTTGTTGTGGGTTTTCGCCATTTAATGCCATGGTTTTAATTCTATCTCCTGATATATACTAATTATCATTGTATTCTCAAATTAGGAGTCCTGTGATCATGTGGTCTATTCGTACGAGTTATATCGGTCCCGTGCGAGGTGTTGGTTCCTCTCACGGGGCCGTTCAGGTGTTGTTTTGGGTTTTCGCCCTCTAACGCCATGTTTTTAAGGCAAATTCTTGATATTTTCAAATGATCATCGTATTCTTAAATAGTGAGTCCGGTGAGTAGGCGGTTAGTTCCTACGAGTTACCTTGGTCCCGTGCAAGGTGTCGGTGCCTTTCACGGGCCCGTTCGGGGGCTGTTTTGAGTTTTCAGCCTCTACTGCCATGTTTTTAAGCCTATGTCCTGATTTTTTCAAATTATACTCATATTATCAAACTGGGAGTCCCATGATCCCGCAATCAGTTCCTACGAGTTACATCGGTTCCGTTCGAGGTGCTGGTGCCTCTCATAGGGCCGTTCGGGGGCTATTTTGGGCTTTCGCCGTCTAATGCCATGTTTTTAAGCCTAAGTACTGATATTTTAAAATTGTCATCGTATTCCCAAATTGGGATTCCCGTGATCGCACGGTCAGTTCCTTCGAGTTACATTTGTCCCCTGCAAGGTTCTAGTACCTCTCATGGGGTTATTCAAGGACTGTTTTGAGTTTTCACCCTCTAACGCCATATTTTTAAGCCTATGTCCTAATATATGCAAATTATCCTCGTATTCTTAAATCGGAAGTCCCATGATCACGTGGTGTGTTCGTACGAGTTACATTGGTGCAGTGCGAGGTGTTGGTACCTCTCATAGGGCCATTCGGGTGCTATTTTGGGTTTTTGCCATCTAACGCCATGTTTTTAGGCCTAATTTTTGATATTTTCAAATGATCATCGTATTCTTAAACAGGGAGTCTGGTGAGAACACGATCAGTTCCTATGAGTTACATTGGTCCCATGAGAGGTGTCGTTGCCTCTCACGGGGCCATTCAGGGGCTGGTTTGGGTTTTTACCCTCTAATGCCATATTTTTAAGCCAATGCCATGATATTTTCAAGTTATGCTCGTATTCTCAAATCGACTGCTGTATATAGTTTTTGCTATATATAGCTTCTGCTATATATAGCTACTGTTATATATATCCATATTTAGTTGCTGCTATATATAGATGACATGTATAGCTACTATATATATGCTATATATTGTTGCTGCAGCTGATGTAGATTTTGTTTTGTGTATATTTTTAATTATGATAAAATACAAGTGACTTCTAACTTACAAAAAATATGAAAATTTACGTAATTTGATATCAATTATGAGTATATTATGATCAAATTGAGAGTTTAGTGATCGCACAGTCGGTTCCTATGAGTTACATTAGTTCCATGCAAGGTGTCGGTGCTTCTAACGAGGCCGTCTGGGGGCTATTTCGGGGTGTCGCCTTCTAACGCCGTGTTTGGAAGCTTAGGTCTAGATATTTTCAAATTATCGTCGTATTCTCAAAACGGGTGTCCAGTGACCACACGGTCAGTTCATATGAGTTATATTTGTCCCGTGCGATGTGTTGGTGCCTCTCACGGGGCGTTTCCCCCTCTAGCCCCATGTTTTTAAACCTATGTCCAGGAATTTTCAAATTATCATCATATTCTCAAACTGGGAGTCCTATGACCACGCGGTCAGTTCCTACGAGTTACATGTGTCACGTACGAGGTGTTGATGCCTCTCATGAGGGCGTTTAGGGGATATTTTGGGGTGTCTCTCTCTAACGTCGCATTTTTAAGCCTAAGTCTAGATATTTTCAAATTATCTCCGTATTCTCAAATAGGGAGTCTGGTGACCAAGCAGTAGGTTCCTACGAGTTACGTTGGTCCCGTACGAGGTGTCGATGCCTCTCACGGGGCCATTTGGGGGATGTTTTGGGTTTCTCCCCTCTAACGCCGTGTATTTAAGCTTAAGTCCAGACATTTTCAAGTTATCATCGTATTCTCAAACCAGGAGTCTAAAATATTTTCACCATATTATCTAACAATCAAACCAATAATTATCCCGTACTCCTTCTAATCATCCCATACTCCTTCTAACATACAATCCAACAACCAATAATTATCTAACAACCAAACAAAAAAATAATTATCCCGTACTACTTCTATCATCTAAAAGATTTAATAGATAATTCATATCAATTATATAGCTACTTTAGTTAATGTAATGAGTACCTGGTATGTAATAAAGTACTGGTATTCAATTGGTTAAATCTGCAATACATAAACAATGGGTAATGAAGAACTAGTATGTAGAATTAAAGAAATTACCTCACAAAACCAGTGAAGAATTAGATCTGTTGCCTATAATATGTCACAGATTTACATATGTCGCAGATTTATTCCCTCATTTTAACACGACAATTTCTAACGAGCATTAGCAACCTGCTGCCTATAATAAGTAAAGAAAAGTACACAAAGGATAACAAAAATGTATAATATCAACCTGGTGCATATTATATCAATGAAGTTATGATTATTTCAGTCCATTTTAAGGCTTTAAAATACATATTCAAACAAGTTGATCACAACAAATTTCAACCTAAAGAAGAATTGTATGAAATCAACACAGTTATGGCATACATGTCAAATTAAAATATGAATGAACGGAATCAAGTTGGATTCGTTCCATGTCAAGTTGCAACCTCCTAATATCTTGACATAAACGTCAAAAAATGCACTTTTATCGCAAGATATGTGATATAATTTTTCATTAATTAGGAAAATCAAGAACATACCAAATAAATTTAATAACATGCACATTTATCGACATGATCATAAAAAATTTACCAACATTTGCAGAAGCACCTACAAATAAGATTGTCAATTATTTAACTACTTTAGTTAAAGTAAAGAGTACCTAGTAGGATACAAATAAGATTTACAAGGATAAACATTCGTAAAAGTAACTAAACATTCATAGATCATAGTGAAATGTTAATATATTGTCAATATCATAATAGGATATAAATAAGATTGGCAAGGATAAAATAATATTTTGATACTCAATCTTACTCTAAATATCCCTCAAATTAGGGCTGTCATCAAGAGCTGACTGGAACTCTTTTTGAGCCTTTAATGCGTATACTTGAGTAGTCATACCCTTTAGTGCATGCACAATAATAGCCAAATTGCCATCATTTATGCACTTTGAGTAGAATACCTTCTTTACATTTTGAAAAGCACAAATAAAAGGCTCACTGACCATGCGATCTTTACTCTTCAGCTTTGATAAATCTACCATAATAAGTTTGCAGTTAAGATCAACTTTGCAAGTATTCGTTGTATCCTCCACCTTTACCAAATCACAATAGAATACGATTTTTTTGAAATCTAAGTAATCAAGTTCTAGCATTTGTTGAATTATCCCATAATAGGTTAGCACTGTATTCTTTGGATTTTTATCACTTTTCGAGCGATATAGGTGGTCAAGGAAGAAATTGATATTCCACTGTTTTGCATCAAAAGCTTTTCCACATATGGATATGAAATGAAATCAAAACATTGGTGCGGAATTTCTTACTCTTTCCAAGAAAACTAGGACCTTCTTCTAGGCGTGCAAGTCCAAAAGAGACATCACCTCTTTTTAGTTACTACAGTTATTAATGAATTTGTATTAGGGTATGTTTTTACCACACATGAATAAATAGTCGCACACATAAGATGTGAAAATTACATCTTTTGACACCCATGCCCTAAAATCAGTTGTCGTGCAATTTCACCTTTGATTTGGGTCAATTTCTTTCTCGTACTTCCTACCAGTAGAGTTTAGATCATAAAATATAAAATACATATAATCAAAGAAGAAGAATTCTGTAGATACTCAATCTCTCCAATCTTTGACTTCATCTTGCGATTCGAAGACATAACGAGCGGCTTGCTCGTATTGTATCTTTGTGATTTCCACCTCTTTAGGGTTCCCAAACGATAATTCATCCTCAAACTCATTAGGTTTCTCTATCATTTATTCTCCAAGAGGATTGAACCTCCTCACCTCTTATTCTGGCATATATTCCCTGGCGTATAGAGATGATTCCACCGTTACGTATTCTTCAGCAATTGACCCTTCAATATACCATGTATTATTTATATAATCTTTGAAGGTTTTCATTAAGTGATCCAAAGGATACATTCAACGATACCTAACGGGACCACATAATAAAGCTTCATCGCATAAATCCACAAGCAGGTGGACGCTGATATCGAAAAATAACGGAGGAAAATATTTATATAATACACAAACTTCCTCGGCTAAAGTTGATTTCACTGCTCTAATGTGCCTTATGTTTACCACTTTTGCACAAACTAGGTAAAACACAAACTGATTTGCATAATCTCCAAATGGAGATCATTGTGTTCAAAGAAGCATTGTTGAAATAACAGAGGGATTAATTGGTTGATTATGTTCCACTCGTGAGACTTGAACTGTTTCAAGTCATTTGCTTGGTATCTTACTACCCTACGTAAATTACCAGAATAACTGGTTGGAGTCTTCAAGTTGAACAACGTGTCTAAGAGGATCTTCTTCTCACTAGTAGTCAAAGTGAAAGCAGTCGAGGGGGGTAGAAATTCTTCCTGCTGTCAGATCACTTTTTAACCACAGTTTCTTCTTTATTTCCATATCCTATAGATCTCGATGGGCGTGCTCTCCATATTTTTAATGAGATCCACCCAGACATGCTCATATCAAATGTTCTGTAACATTCTTCTTTGTGTGCATCACATCAATTATATTCCTTACACGATGATCTTTCCAATACGATAAAAAATATTGATCGCATGGACCATGACTTCACTTTACTGGGGTCATTAGGATCTCCTTAGATTTACGCTTGAGGTTTACAACCTGTTGTTTTTCCCTACGTACCTATTTCATGCAGTTGCAGCCGCCACTTTCTCCTAGATTTGCTGACCATAATTCGCTGTTGTTGTTTTCCTACGTACCTATTTCCTGTTGTTGTTTTCCTACGTACCTATTTCATTTACGTGGTCATAATTCGCATGATTTGTATCCATAGGTTGGCGGTTTTAATGTTTGTGGAGTTCTTAAGCATCATCAATTAAGTCAATCAATGGACAATGTGTTGGTGAATCAGGTACCACTTCCACTCGTTGGGGTTCCGTTACGCGGTCGGGTATCAGTAATTCTTCCTAAATATAAGATATATTTTTTTCACCACAGTATGTCCATATTTTATAGTTTTGATAGATTCCCCACTTTATTAAATGAAACTCAACATCTTTCAATGAATTATATTTTCCGTTCATATAATGGGTTCACGAACATGGAATCTTGTCACTTTTAAGATTTTTGGAAGCGTATTTAACAAATTCATGAACGCCCTTTACATGATTATTTGTTATCCGGTTAATCTCTCCCATCCACTCTTTATATTGTGGGAAATACATGTAATAATCTTCAAATTTCAGTCCTATGGTAGTAAGTTAGAAAATATTATTACAACTGAAACAAAACGAATATTCCACTACATCAAAAACACAAAACTCGCACGCTTACTTAAGAGAAATCTGGCACAATTATAAACCGTCGGAATTTGGCATGGTTTTGTTACAATCTGGCACGATTTAAAACAGTTCCAATGTCTGGCATCATTTTAAACCATGCCAAAACTACATCAAATTTGGATAGCTTAAGTAAGAGGTGAAATATTCATAGCCATTAGACTTTTCATTTGGATCCAGCTAACGTCTTAACCCCTCCCCCCCCCCCCCCCCAATTCTCCCGCTCACTCTTCATGAAGCCCAACTCTCTCTATCTCAAAAGACCTGATATCTATCTCTGTCCCAATAGAGGATGGTGGAGAATCCATCAATGAATGAATACGAGAGCAGAGTAACAAAGTGGATGATTCACAAAATTTATTTCTCTCTTTTCGATTGAAAAATAATTTCACATATGGACAGTGAAAACCCTACAGGTTTACTATGTTATTCATCCTTCAAAGGTAGTTCTCATCTCACTTCGGTATTTTGATCTATTCAACTGCTACCTATCATAAATTTTGAACCCAATAAAACTGGTTTTTGATTTTGAGACTAAAATATTTCTTTGATTTATTTTACTGTGAAATTAATTGAGGAAAATAAGAAAGGAAATAAAGTATGGAAGAGGGGGTCCAGATCGATTAAAAAAGTTATGTATGGAAGATGTAGCCTGGATCGATTCAAAAAAGATGAGTCTTTAGAACCATTTTCAGTATTTGTGAACTCTGCTCCTAAACAAATCACAAAGCCGGTTGCCATTCCTGTGGCTGCTTCATATCTAAATGTGTGTGCTTGTTGTTTTCTTTTACTAGATCATAAAAATTGACAGAATTTTATGTTGTCTCGTGTTGTAAGTAAATATGTTACACAAACACCTTGTATTGGTAGTTATATGTTATAATGTTTCATTTATCGATAAGAGGATGGAGGTTTGCCTTGAATATTTAAACTAGTTACTAGATGTTAGAGAATAATGTATTATTTATACATGTCTCAGCAAAATTCTTTCTATTTACAATTTTTTGATTAGAATGGTCTGGTGATAGACAATCTTCTCTAAATAAAGGTACCTCAAGTGGAAGACCTGAAATTTACAAAGCCAATGAAGATTAAGATTATGACGATTCGTTGAGGTAGTTGAAATGAGTAGAGAAAGATTGAAAATGGTCAGCGCTTTGCTTGTTTACGAAATTCGATGATATTAATTGTTGAAGAACATCATTTTATAGACAATGACATATATTTTCTTCCATTTGTAAATGGAAATTTTTGTTGCATCTCATCATCCATTTTATTTACTTTCCATTCACCATTATTGGTTTGAACCTCCAATTTAATTAGAACCTGGGATTATGGGTCTATGTTTGTGTTTCCTAGAGTGGATAGGAATCACTGTTTGATAATCGTAAAATTGTCTTTGTTTAGGGGGTTGAACAATTCATTAGTTATGCTTTGATCTGTTTCATCTAATAGGCTTTTAATGTTGTTTGGCTGCAATTAGTTGGTCTCTGTGTGCCTAAACTAGATTTTAGTTATAGGTTCCATTTAGTATCCTTATTTTTTTTTTCCTTGTAAGCCATATGATATTTCAACACTACCAGTTAGTCGGTTACATTCCAAAATCTAAGAATTCACTATTCATGTAAATCGCTATCTTTTTTCCTTTAAACATATTTAGATTAGGGTGTGGCTATTATCATGATATAGTTGTTATAATAGTCCTTGTTGCAAAAATCGTTCACAAAGTATTGCAAAAAGTTATTTTGAATTGTTGAGTATGAAAATGGACTTCTAATAGTCGAACTGTTATTATTATTGTCGCAAGTGGTGGTTTACATGATAGATTTGTACTTTTGTTATGTTTTCATTTAACGATGTCACATAAGCCTATAATGATTTTCATTTTTCGCTGTTGTAGTTTTATAATTTCCATGCTCTTGTAATTGTGATGTAATTAAGTCGAAGCAAACAACCATTGACCCGTTAAGATTCAAATATTAGAACAAATATATCAATCAAATGAATAAATGAATTATAAGGGAGGGGTCTTACATTTTTTTAGAAAATAGTGGCATGAAAATAAAAAACAATGCGTATCAAAAAGTGTGGGCGGACCTCAAAGTGCAAATAATGACTACTTGGATTACGAAGAACTAGTCTCTTTTTATAATCTAGTGAATTGACCCAGTTTTATCTTTTCTCATGCAGCGTATAGCCTTTGTGCCGCTCATAAAATCAAAGAAACAAAGTTGCAGATTAAGATGCTCGACAATTAGAGCGATGAATTTAATGTCGCTCAGATTGCGAAGCTCTATTCGTGCTTGTTGCACCTCCTCAATCACATCTAGAAAATTAACTAGAAGTGAAGAGTTAGTTTATGTTTCTTGTTCCAAACTTCTCGGGCCAACATACTTCCTAGTGGTCTCAGCATCTAAAATGAATGAAAATGCAGTGCAAGCATACATATCTGTAAATTCTTAACAATATTCATATCATTCAACTCATTCGATATGTAAATGATTAAGGCTAGACCAACATTAATTTTTATCCTCTGACTGATGAAGCTAAGGTAGTTGAGAACAATATATCCGTACTCATATTGTGCACTAATATTGTTCACTTCCCTGTTTTTGGGATAGTTTCACTATGTGTAAGATGGTAAGATTAGGCCACTTTTAATAATATATGCATACTCATATGTGAACTACTATTTTTTCAAGGCTTACAATTGTTAACTATTGATCATTACTAATAATTTCATTAGTTGGTGATGCTAAGAATAGCAATGACTCGGTAGACATATTATAAAACATTGGTAGAGGGTCACATTTGGTTCACGTGCCATTGATTTTCAAGTTTAACCATTTTTACTTTATTAGTTATTTCTTTATCTTATGTTTATAACCAATTATATTGTTTATTATTGTATATTATTTGCAGGTTTATCTAGAGTATAAAGAAAATCCTGAGTGGTTACCTCATTAATGGATCATGGTAATCACGTTTCACACTTCCATGAATTTTTTGATAATCTCTTTTAGATTTTGCGGGTAAAATTCGTTTATAATAAAGTCCATCAATAGTTTTGAGATGTAATTGTTTTGATTATGTTTACACCTAGCGGTTGCCCATGCGCAGTTGCGTTTTTGGTGCCCATATGATTTGTAGTTAAGGGCAACTACTAGATTATGTGGGTTGTAGTTTTGTTAATTTGTGTGTGCTGCTAAAATTTAAATATAAGTTAGCTGCCACACTTTGTTAACGCTGCCACACCTCAAGACAACATTAATAAAATGCACTTAAGGAAAATATCTATGCCAACTGGTGTGAAATCAAAAGAAGTGTCTGAATGTTTACCTGATGGATGGATCACATAATCGAAAATTCAAAAAAATGGTTCAGTGCAGAAGTCTTATATCGATCCAACGGCTGGATGAAAATTATATTCAAAGCCACAAGTATCTCGATATCTTAAAACTTTAAACAACGACATGGATGACCATGATAAAATTGGGACCAGCTTCGACAAAAATCGTTACACTTAACATTCAAATGAAGGAAAATCCTCTTCGAAGCCAGATGCACCTCAAAAGTGCGAAATAATTAAAATAAAGAGTGGAAAATCCAATTAGAAGAAAGTTGGCATTGACAAGGACTTCAATGTTGTGATTAAGAGGGGCCCAGCTGATGGGCTACCGCCACGGTGGATAAAAGAAATTAGAGTCAGAACTAAGAAAACTGCTAATGTGAACAAAACAAACCCGTACTACATTGATCCCAGAAGTGGATACATATTCTTCTTCCAATTGGATGCTTTGCACTATCTGGAAACAGGAGATATTTATAAGTGCACAATCAAACCAAGAAAAGGTGACGTGAATAATTTGGAGTTCATAAATGGTGACTCATCTTCTCCATCTGTAGCTGAAAAGAATAAATCAACTGACAATACAACTAGGAAAAACTATTTACAGGTATAGAAAGTTCAATAGAAGAAACAAAAGCTGAGAATCTTGAAGAAAATCATTCATTTGATAACACAAATGAGAGAAAATAATCTGAAAGAAACAAAATCTTTGACCCCAAAACCAAAGTACCTAAGAGAAAACGAGCAATCGAAGTTTCTGCTGAAAAGGGGTCCATTTCCACTCGTGCAAATGATACCTTGCAAGAGGAGAAATCGCCAAAGAATGAGATGGCTAAGTGTATCAACAAGAAAATCGAGAAGAAAAACACCATTATATCACCTAATCGATCTTCAAAAAGGCTTGCGGGGTCCAAACCTAAGATAATGACCAACTTGGGGTTAAAAAAATGTGGTCTTCAAGCTGCAGCTAGAAAGGGTGGTGAAACTGAAGTGGATTCACATTTGGATTTGGGCTCATTGTCTCTAATTGGCCAAGTTATTCACAAGGATAAACTGGAAAGGAAAAAGGAGTCCAATAAACACACAAACGAGATGGAGAAATTGCAAAACATGGAACTCGAGAACCCATTGACAGACTCCTTATGGGACCCATCCCTTGAATTATCTTTCAATAATTTCACCGGGGAATAAGAGGTAACTTGTAATGACTTTGTTGACTATTTTACATTTCCAGATGGAGAAAATTTCACCTTACCATGTTGCATCAGTGTGGACCCTCAATAATCTGGTTTGGATGGTGTGAACAAAGAATATCAAAATAAGGTGAACTAAGAGTAAGGATGCATATTGCTGAATCATTTCTTAAGTTGCACACTTTCTTAAGTTCGAGGCTGGGTAAATGTCCTAGGCACTGCCAATTTGTCCCCATACAGGATGAAGCTTCCACTGTTGACACCTTCGAGAATTAGGCTTCTTTCGTATGGAAATTTTTTTAATTGTTAAAGAAAATGATCGACTTGTCTACACACCCATTGCACCACTTTCGATCTAACATAAATTAGATTTGATTTTTTTTTTTAAATTATAATATTGTTGTTACATTTTTCTCTAAAATATTTTTATGGGTCATTAGGCATTTAACGCCATTTGTTATGTTGTATATCACTTTGGAATTGATTTTCTGCATGATGGTCTTAGGAGGAATTGAAGGCTAAAATACAACGTAAAAGGGATGGTCCATCAAAAGCTTCTATATATATAATACGTGGAAGAGGTATATACATTCATTTCCTTTTCTAATTACCACATTATTTTATATATAACTGTTACAGTCTCTGCAATGATATATATATATGCCTTGATTTAAATGATTCCTTTCAGAATGTAACCATTTTTATTATCATCTGCTTCTTGTACCGATTTAATCTATTAGTATAAGGGCCAATCACTATCATTACCTTATAGATTAGGTTCTTGGTTGGAAAGTAGTCTTGTTGATTACAATACATCTACTAAAGCATAATTCTATTGGAAGTAGTCTTGTTAATCACAATAAAGTTGTCTTGCGACTTCAGCCTCCTTTGTAAAATACTTCTTTGTGAACTTTTCCACATTTAAGCCTGTATACCAACCCTGGTCAAAGTGGCAATCACGTATAACTATAAATGTGTGATAATATGATTGTCTTTCAAGTGTTAGGTCACACCTAAAGGCCTTTTTCTTTTTACGCATGTAATGATTGTATAGCATTATATAGTAACAGATATAGAATGGAATAGTTACTATATAAGCTATGAAGGGGCATAAACTCCAGTAAAAAAATGAAGAAACCTCAACATGAGAAACATGCCGTTGGGTAGTGAAAATCCCAAACGGCCCCCCGTAAGAGGTACGGACACCTCGCACGGGACCAATTTAACTTGTAGAAACTGACTGCATAGTCACAGGACTCTTGATTTGAGAATATGATAATAATTTGAAAATATCTAGACTTTGGCTTAAAATATGTTGTTAGGTAGTGAAAACCCAAATAAGCCCCTAAAAGGTCCTGTAAGAGGCACGAACACCTCTTACGGGACTAATGTAACTCACAGGAACTGATAGAGTAGTCATGGGACTCTAGGTTTGAGAGTATGACGACAATTTGAAAATATCTATATTATGCTTATTAACATGTCTTTAGGTTTGATAATTTTTTAAAATTACTTGATTACTAATATCATCTCTTTTTTGTATCTTTTTTTTTGCAGGATAATATTTTATCAGTAGCTTTCATCCATGTGGAACATAAGAAGAAGTCAATGGTTTATAGCAAGGACATTCTTTATTTAATGTCATCGATATTCAGGATTCTGTTCTTTATGTGTTTGGTCGTGCCGACTTTTCTAATTTTATTGTTAACTTTAATAGTCATGTGTGCAGGCCTTTGTAATATTATTGTTAAATTTTATGGACACATAGGCTTTACATTCCGCAGGTTTTATATTAACAGGTTTTAGAATGTCCAGAAAACAGAGGAAACTCTGCCCAATTTTTTTTTTTGTCTATGAACTATTAAGACTTGTAATATTTTGAAGTTTATATGTACATTAGTTTATCAACAACCTCCGAGATTTGCAATTTTTGAATTTTCTTGCCTTTTTGGAAATAATAAATATTTTTCCTAGCAAATTTGGAATCTACTGATTTTCCAGATTCGTTTTCAAAAAATACTTTTTTTATTATTTGAAAAATGTGGTACGGTTTATAACCGTGCCAAAAGTGTGCCAGAAACTGAAAATCTGGCACGGTTTGAAAGTGTGCCAAAAGCATGTCAGATTCAATATCTGGCACGATTTAAAAGTGTGCCAAAAGTGTGCCAGATTAAAATTTGGAACGGTTTAAAAGCATGCCAGAAGCGTTCTAGATTGGGAAATCTAGAACGATTTTAAA
The DNA here is from genome assembly GCA_949130495.1 of Sambucus nigra. Classification (NCBI taxonomy): domain Eukaryota; kingdom Viridiplantae; phylum Streptophyta; class Magnoliopsida; order Dipsacales; family Adoxaceae; genus Sambucus; species Sambucus nigra. The sequence goes on along the minus strand of OX422211.1, from coordinate 541,447,960 downwards.
CCGTGCCAAAAATCCGACACTCCTGATTCTGGCACGGTTTAAAACCATGCGAAATTGGGTCTAGCACGGTTTAAAACTGTGTCAGGTTCCTATTTTTTGTGTAGTGTTCTTACAACCGAAAAAAATGACATTGCAACTGAAACAAAACCAATATTCTTACAACTAAAACAAAACCAATATTCTTACAACTGAAAAAAAATATATCATTGCAACTGAAGCAAAACCATTATTCTTAAAACTAAAAAGAAATTATTACAACTAAAATGAAAGAAAATATTATTAGAACTTCACCAGCAGATAAACTGGCCAAGCAATAAAAGATTTTACATAATTCCTCAATTCCATCCCTTCCCCGCTTTCAAAGTGCACAGGTACATTTTCGCAGCCATTGTATATCTCTTTGACCAATATTTAAGCCTCACCCTTCTCCAAAGGTCAGTTGTATAATAGAGTTTCGACAGATATGGAGATGAGTGTACACACGCCAATAATCCCCGTATTGCTCAGGTTCCTAATATAGTACATTTGTCCATAGTCACCATGAGTTGTTGACGATGATCCAAGTCACGTGACTGGCGAGGAGAAGGGAAAGGGAATGTTAGATTATTCTCCATTTGGTAAGGGAATGTTTGAAGAGGAGGAATTTGGGATGGGAATGTTGGAGGGTAAGGATAGATGAAACCTTGAGTAGGAGTAGGGTAAGGTTAACCTTGAGGAGGCATTGGGGGCCTATAACTTTCAAAAATGTTCACAATTTTTCCAATTTGATTCGTCAATAATCCCAAGGTATTTTTAATCTCATGGACATCCCCATCGGTCTTGAACTAGTGTTCCCTTTGGGATGAGATACAATTCTTAACCAAAGAAAGCTCGTCCATAAGAGGTGTGGTGTGTTAAAGTTTTTTTTATCATATGTGAGCTAACACCTCTCGTCCTCCCCCATTTGTCCTTTCCAAAGGTCTAGGCCAGGGAATCATTTTCAAGGTTAAAGTCATTACTAGGGCTCGAATCAGATTGACTGGTGATGGCCTTTATTGATTCCAGCGTCTTAGTTAAGTGCGACGAAAATTTATTATCTTTGTCCCGTCGATCATGAATGAAAAAGTTGGACTGATTTGGTTTTTTATCGGCATCTGGACCATCCTTTGTCCTACTCCCGCATTTATTCTTAAAATCCTTATATCATTTGGATCCCAACCTATGGATATCAGTTTTTTGTGCCCTACTTTTTTTGTTTTGCTCCCTTTGGACCAACTTTTTATCCTTCACCTCATTCTCTAAAAAATTATTCCGCTACTCCACTGGTATTTCAACATTGGGAGGAACTCTCTCTTTCAAAGCAAAACTATCTGAGCTCGCTGCCTCCTCCAGGAAATGTTTGTAATGAATGTTTCTCCTGTATGTCCTCAATCCTTCAACAACCCGAGATAGAACCATATTTTTGGAAGGATCAGGAAATGAGAAATCTTACAGAGTTGATCATGTATGTCATCTTTGACAGCTTGATCAACAAGGTTCCAGTTATCTTGTCTACCAACTTCCACGTTCAGCAATTTGGGATCCTCATTTTGGTCAATCGGCTGTAGAAGCTTTTACTCGAGGGGGTGCTCTTGGTCCAGTGAATATCGCCTATTCTGGTGTTTATCAGTGGTGGTATACAATCGGTTTGCGCACTAATGAAGATCTTTATACTGGAGCTCTTTTTCTATTATTTCTTTCTGCTATATCCTTAATAGCAGGTTGGTTACACCTACAACCGAAATGGAAACCGAGCATTTCGTGGTTCAAAAATGCCGAATCTCGTCTGAATCATCATTTGTCAGGACTCTTCGGCATAAGTTCCTTGGCTTGGACAGGGCATACTGCTTCAATTGCTTTCCGATGGCAAATAAGCGCCGCTTACCAGCCCCCTCTACTGTGTTAGCTAACTTAGCAGGAGTTTAGCATGTCATTACTATCACCGATTGGGTTATTCCTAAGAAGGGAGAACCCAATGGGCTTATTTTTATTTGAGCGGGAGGCGTCGAGAGTGCTGGATGGGGGCATTGGAGAAACGGGAGTGCTGGACGGGGGAGATGAAGCACTTGGAGTTAAACTTGGTGAGGAGTGAACCATTGGTGGAGTTGTTAAGTGCTCATCCATTGGTGTTGAGAATTTGGGTTGCACACGGGATGGTGAACCTCATTGCGGTGTCACCTCGGTATTTAATACCATTGGATCGTTTCCTCTCGACATTATCTACAAAAATGAAAAACCATAAGTGACTAAATAATTATAATAATATGAAATTATAACTAACTAATCAATCTTATGATATATATATATATATATATATATATATATATACACACACACTAGGGTATGCCCGTGCCTGAAGGCACGCTGATAATTTTGAAAAGTATAAAGTCGTACATTGGTGAGATGGCAAGTGCCCTCGCCAAAGCTACGATTGACCTCAGGTTCAAAACACGGGAGCAACCTCTTCATATATGTGGGTAAGAAATCCGACATCCGCCTATTCAAGATCCTGTAGTTAAGAATTTTTTTCAAAATATAAAGTCATGTATAATTTAAGTCTAATGTTTTTATATAAAATAAATAAACATAAACAATTTAAAAATTTAGGACAAAATTTCCTTTGTTTATAAAATTATCTGCCCTGTATGAGAAATAAAGAATTACACCAACAACAAAACTAATAGGAACATTTTTCGTTTGACGTCATATTCATATCTACTATTGTCATGTATTATCGCTTTAGTCGTATTTTTACTCGCGTTTTCATGTATCATCATTTTAAATTGGGGTCAATTGTTAAACGCGTTAGGCGTGTAATTTCACATTATAAATGGATCGTGTTCGTGTGAAATAAAAAATAACACAAAAAACTATAATAAGTTTTAAAGTAGATTCATACAAAATTAGGATTTTTTACACTACCGTGTAAACATTTTAGATATTTTGGACAAAATATCCTTCGTTTATTGGACTAATCCCTATTTAAAAAATAAACATTACTCCCAACAATAGTGATAATTCATCTTGGACCTCGTATAAACATCATAATTTAAGTAAAAAGATCTAACACAACAAAGTGTAAACAATAGAATCAAACCAACCGCTTTTTTATTGATAATAATCACTGGAAATTGGTAAAAGGTGATCACGGGAAGATCAACCGTAGATCCATATATCAGTAAGATTTTTTAGAATTTGCCTAGCTATCTCAGTAACCTCCATTAACACTCTCTACAGTTCCACATAATAATGTCTGGCCTCTGGTCGTCTGAGCTTCTGTTTCCCGATGCTCATATTTGTTGCCTCATTAATCTTCTCAATGTACCCTTCAATGGGTGGCGAGTCGTGAATTGATTTATCGGGAATGGATCTAGACCCGACCAAGTAGTGCTTCGATTGAAGAAATATCTAAGATTAAATCAGAATATGAGAAACATTAAACATTAATTCATCATATGAAAAACCGCAAAAAATAAATATGCATCGACATATGAAAATGATATAACCCCCATATATTGATAATATCAATTAAATCTTCATGGAATTTGAATTTGAATTTGACTAAACTGAAATGGAATTCGAATTTGGTCCAATAACATTACTACACAAACAATAACTAAAGAGCAAAGGTTGGTGGCATACCCTACGTGTTAGAAACTTTGATTAAACTGAATTTACCATTACATGTCCTACCTGCAAACATGTCAGGAAAATAACAAAGAGAGTGTAAGTTCCATCAAAGACAAAAATCTAAACTTGAATCATATGACCATATATATTGGGAGAAGGTTTCATACCCCCGAGAGTTTTGAAACTGGGAGAGAGCCTGTCGTGATGATAGCCACCCACCTAGATCACCTGTCAAGCCCTAATTTCAAAACATTGAAACCAAAGGAAAAAACATGTAAGCGAATACCTTCAGAACAACTCAAAATATCTCAGTCTTGTATGTCTAGAAAAAAATAGAGCACCTATCAAACCAATAATAACGCCTCGGATATCAACGTTAAAACATCATTATGCGCCTAGAAAGTAAACCCGAAAGGATTAACCCATGCCTAAAGGCACCGTTCAAAAAGTATTAACATATTAACAATGTGTACCTTAGTGCCTATGACTTGGAAGGTAAACTCAAGTTGCCTAGTAAAATTATTTAGGCCTAGGCATATTTCTAGCTTCTTATAAACACGTGCAATGCTTATTAGTAATGACAACCAGCACTTTATTTTTTCAACCTACAGGCAACCAAATACCACTTGTGTTTACCTTAATGATTCCTCATTTCAATTTAAAGAATAAAATTCACCTTCCAAAATGGTTGGCCGGTTGAATAAATGTCTATAATTCAAGATTTACAGACTTACAGATTTCATTATACATGTCTGTAATTCAAGCTCTGTAATTACAGATTTACAGATTACATTTGGTCCGGTAATTCAATCTCTGTAACTGAAGATTACAGTCTGTAATTCAAGATCTGTAAGTCAAACAAATCTGTAAGTCAATCCAACATTTCAGATGTATGTCAAGATTACATTCTGTAATACATTTGTTTGAATTACAATCGGATGTCTGTAATTCAAGATCTGTAAGTCAAACGTCTGTTAGTCAAGATCTGTAATTCCAGCTGAGGTAACAGTTGTCAAATGTCTATAATTCACTAAACAAATCTGTAACTCAAACCAACCGGATCAATAATCGGACTAACCAGATGTCTGTAATTAAAGATTATAATATGTAATACATTAGTTTGACTTACAACCGGATGTCTGTAATTCAAGATCTGTAAGTCAAACCTATCGGAACAATAACCAGAACAATAACCGGCCAGATTAATAACCATTATACAGATTTCATTATACATGTCTATAATTCAAGATTTCAACAAAGTAACATGGTGTGGCAATCAGATTTTACGGATCAATCTGAATCTGTCTTACCTTAATTGTCTCAGGTAGAATCCATTTCCCTCTACCTGATTATACACAAATGGGACGTAAAAAAATGCACTGTTAGGAGATAATAAACATAATCGAACACTAACAGAATTGAACACAGAGTTGAGACATTTATGGCTTATCATAAATTTAAACCAGTGTGGGAGACACACTTTTCCATCGAAACTATTTTCGCAGTTTGGGCTACGCTTGTTCCTTTTCCACATCCAAGCTTCTACATATTGGATAAGTATCTCTGTCAAGTACTACTCTTGATTTTCTATTGCAATTATTGATCGTCTCTATGTGCCCAGTACTTCTCTCGATCTTTCCTTGATGTCACCTACAATTTACCCACAATTTGATCACAATGTTTAAAATTGTCCAAACCAGTACTGCTCTTGATCTGAAAAGTTGTTGAAGTGTCCAAACGAGTTGATATTTCATCCATGAAAAGAGATTTTGCTGGTCCAACCATCATCTCCCCTGTACCATAATTTGATCACAATGTTTAGAAGAATTTGTGCTGTTTGGTTTAAAGTGAATATGATCGCTGAGTGAAAAATAACTTCATGAATAGTACACTTATTTGTAATTTTGTACAAACAAAATTTTAAACTTAAAATAGGTTGAAATATTTTTGCCATGGTCAAAAATTTCAGTACATATCAAGTGTGGCTTAAAAAGTGTTGTTTCTTCTTTAAGTTCAAGAATTATTTAGGAAACTTTTGAGAAATGTCAAGAATCAAGAATTCAACTATATTCAAAACTCAAAAGCATCTATTTAATTAACACCCCGCAAAAAAGGCAATTAAACTCACCATCTATCCTAAAAAAAATGAAAAAAACTTCATACATACTATTTTCCCGAACAGAATACACAATATGAATGTTAAAAAAAATATAACAACAAATATTATCTTTTTCTTTGACCAAGCAAATAATCAACACACACACTCATAAAATATGAACATAGATATACGCAATGAAACATAAGAAAAAATTTAAACCAATATAAAATAAAATAACATAGATTAGACCATATATAAAAAGAAAAAAAAATCAATTGAATGTTCATACTTGAGAACTGAAGGGCTATAAAAATGCGTTTCGACAGAACCATGAATGAGTTTAGGTGTAAAAATAGACATAACAGAACTTTAAGGTCCATTATTCGGTACCATGTAAAAACCACGAAATTGGACACTCGGACACATCTAGAGTTTCTCATAATGCGGACCTATTGAGGAAAAAAGGACCCGCTCGATAGAGACAAAAAGAGATCAAGTGAGGATCTGCTCTATAGAGACAAAAAGAGACAAAAATAGATCAGACATGTCTGACTTTTCAATTTGAGGACCTGTCTTTCAATAATCCAGAAATCTAATATGTGAAGTGTAGCAGTCACAATGCATTTAGATAACAGTTACGTTGTTTGTTCAAACCCTGCGAATGACAAAAAGAGAAACACCATAATCACACCATACTCTAAAATCAGAATATGAAATTCAACAATTGGACATGCATATCAGAAGTCATATAAAATGTGAAGTAGCGTGTTAAAGATGCTATATTACAGGACATTGAGGTTGTGAGGATTCTGTGGGATGTTATGATAGATGCTCCTCAATGGTCTCGTAAGATCCAATAGCAGAATGCTAATTCAGCTCTTTGCTAGGTTAAAACATGGGCAAAATTATTTGTTCCCAAATGTTCAAAACTATCAGACATATCAAATAAACTCCTTACCTATCATCATGGGACATAAGCATACCAAAAGAAACTACGTTGGGCATTTGACCAAACAATACATGCATTGGTAGGCATTCATAGAAAACACAGATTCAAAAGTGCTAGCAAACAATGGTCTAAGTAATTCCTAATCAAGAATGATTCAAAAGTGCATGCACATTTAATGCAGCAGCTCCCAACGTCACATAAGACATAAGTTAGGAGATGATATTCAAAAACCAAAAATTTTGATTCCAAACATCGAAGAAGATCCTAAAGGAAACCTTAAAAAAAGTGAAGGAAAAGCAGTAAGATTCAGTAGGATAGAGCAGAGAATTAGAAAATCTAAAACTATATTAGAGTTAGCTAAAGAACTAAAAATTACGCAACTAAACGGTATTCATATCCAACAACATAGAGAACTGTATCAGGAAATTGATTGAATGTTATTCACCCCAAAAAATGAGTTGATTAAGGGAAGTAATCTAAATATTTATTTTGCAGTTTAGTATATGGAAATTACTCTGCTTCTCTAGTTATATATGCTTGAATATTCTTAAATTTACTTGCCTGATCATCCCTACAAGATCTGTGCCATTTTTGAACATCTGTTACAGACTATACATAATAAAATCTGTAATTTACATGCCTAAATTTATTTTGCAGTGTAGGTATTATGGACTCATTACTTTCTACCATTCAATTATCTACTTCATGGCCAGTATCATGTATATATATATATATATATATATATATATATATATATATATATATATATATATATATATATATATATATATATATATATATAAATGTAGGTATTGAGGTCTAGCAGTTGTAGTTGGTAAAAGACTCAATCTTATTATGATTTATAGCCCCTTTTGCGCGAAACATATTTACACTCATTGATGTGATAGAGAACACGATATGTAAATAAATTAGTTCATAACTTAAATATGTTTAAAAAATTCATCAACTATATTTTGGAAAGAAATGTGTCCACTGAATTTGTTCCTTGTTACCTCTCAAATCATTCGAGAAATCAAATAACTGCTAAAAAAAAGGAACTGCTAGGACTAAGAAGTCTCCAACTACATAGGGAGACGTACCTGCTTCAATTTAAATAAAAGGAAAACATGTGTAAATAAGATATCCGCTCCTGCAGAATCGATCAAAGCAAGTACCAAGTCACCAATGTCGACTCCTAAGAATAAGAGGAAATATCCTTAATAATAATCGCCCACAAAGACCATTGATCTAACTTCCTCCCCACACGATTACTATCATGAATGAAATGCTCATTGACAGCAATATAGAATCTGAAGATTCTTATGTCTAAACCCATGTTGTTAATAACAGATCTAATTGTTGTCCCGGTCACAACTTAAGAGAATCCAATCTAGGCTACTATATGCAACTCTACTTATTGCTCCAATCCAAACTACTCTATGCAACTCAATACATTGTCTAATGAGATATAACTGAGAGTTTGAGAAACTATATAATGAGATAACCATTTTGTAAAACGGGGAGCCTAGTTCAGGTATCTTATTCTGAAAATCAGCAGTTCGAGTGGCATTCGCAACTGGTACAATAGTTTAAGCAACGGCATTGCTGATGTTGGAGACCTGGCAGTGAGTGAGTCCACCTAAACTAAACCTCTATCACCGGTACAAAAGAACATAAAGTCATTAAAACACAGCTAATCAAATCAAATGCGAAAACACGATGCAAAATTAGTAATTATTTACATCTTCAACTTCATAACTTGGATCAAATGGAATTACAGTCGAGTACGAAAACATTGTAATGCCAACATATATATAATGTTTGCAAGCCCTGCTCAGAGCCTATACTTGAGCCAAAAAATATAAATACCACTTTCTTTTATCAGTGATCTACATGAAAACCATAGAATAAGTATATTATAAGAAATATAATTGATCCAAAAAACATACTTAAATCAACGCAACTTGTTGATACTATCAAACATAAGGCATGTCAATTCAATGTGGTTCAACAATGTATGTAAAGAATGACAATTTCTAAGAAATTAGACAGGAACATTTTCAATGTTAAGCATTGAGACTCATAAACAATACATCTGTCCAAAAGCATGCTTAAAAAATGCAAACAACTTTATAGTGAATCAGTGACAAACTGAAGCTATTTTTTCAGTTCTCATTGTTGGAAAGCTCATAAAAAAAAATTTATCGAAGAAAGCACTAATAGATTATGGGTTGGAAGAATATTACTAAAACATGCATAAATTGAAGAGAAGTGGATGTAAATACACAAATGAATTGAAATTTGAAGATAAATGACCTATAGTTCATATCCCCAACACAAAATATTTACGAAACATATAATAACATACAAAAGCTCAATCCAAAACCTATTTCCTAAACATAGGAATTCATTCCAACTAAGGCAAATACATGAAGAAAATTAGGAAAGTTGTAAAAAAGGAGTGAAAGCTCACTTTATAGTATTATGAAACTGAATAAATATACCATAGTAAACTGAACACAAATGAATGTTTCACACCTTTAAAATAGCACCGGATTATGTCATAGTTTTTTCTGCATAAAGTGAACAAACAACAGTGAAATAAGAGACTAAACATAACATAAAATCTAGATACAAATTCTGAATCCCAAATAGTATACCTGATTATTTTTGTAGTGTATAACATCCATTAGAAACCTTCAATTTAGATCTGCAAAACCAAACAAACAAAACAAATCAAAATCGGGAGTAGAAAAATAAAATCGCATTTAAAACCTAAAATAGGGAGTGAAAAAGCACTAATAGATTAAAACGAAGCTTTTGAAATCAAGTTGGTGGAATGCTCTTAGAATTTAAGATAGGAGTCACAAAATTTATGTCTTTTAAATTGTAGAGAACTGATTAGAGAGACAATGAACATAGAAATCAAGTTGCTATTTCAATAATAACTCATTCCAATGTACAGGGTCTTTGTTAATGAATATAAGAAATTGACATCAATGGTAGTTTTGGGAAACACAAATTATATGATTTGAAATTCAAGTACCATGGATGGTTTACATCTCAATATACATACACATACGATATTGAGAAATATATAAAAATAAATCAAGAATGATGAGATAAATCAACGATACAGAGAAATATAAACTAAAGTCATAATTGGGGAGAAAGTAACAATAACAATACACCTACGGATATTAGACATCAATTCTTAGGGTTTTCTCCATGGATTGATACTAACTAATGGTCAGGTCACAGGTGTAACAATAAAGACACTACAAAATAATACTTTTAATCAAATGACATTATAGAATAACTCACATCATGTGGGGGCATAGAGGAAAGTAAAAATAAGGAATGGAGTTTCCAAACACTCCATATATATTAACATGACATAAAACCTAAATATTAAATCACTAAAAGATTATAGATTCAGTACATCCTTATAAGCTAATATATGAGTCCTGATTCAAACAATCCATATATATTAACATGACATAATACCATATATTAACATGTGTTTTTACAAACTAATAAATGAGTCCTGATTCACTAAAGTTCATTATATATTCTAATCAATTTCATAAAATAGTTATAGTAAAAAGCACTTTGCTAACACATATTTGTAACGGGGACATAGACCATCACAATGAGGGAACCTCAAACCCCCACAACCTATAAAAATATAAATGTGCCAATGACACACTTTTTATTATACCCCTAATGTAAGTATCTTTACTACACTTCTCGCATCTATTATGACCCCATGTCATATATCACCACAACAAACCCGAAAAAATAACCACAAAAATAACCAAATCAAGAACAAATACACATCATCACATAATGATTCATACGATGTAATTAGTATTACCTTGGCAATCCAACTGCCTTTCAAATTAGAAACAACCATACTTTAGTAAAAAGAGTGAAATATTAGTTCCCATAAAAAGAAAATATAATTTCTTGTAAGACTTTGTATCTCCATCAGGAATAATATTTCAAAATAAAAACTCAAAAAAATATCACATCTCCAATCAATCTTAACAGTAACCTTAAACATTAATGTAGAGGGCCTTGAATAATGAAAATTGCAAATTGATAGCATCCACAGTAGTTTTTTGAGAGCTTGTATAGGATACACATAGAAACATTTAACTATCATATTCACATTGTTGTCAATCACCATCAAACTATGACGAAAACCTTTAAACCAAAAAATGAAATGAAAAAAAAATCAAGCTAAGAATTACATAAACTTTAAACCACTAATTTAATTATAAATCCTCACCACCATTAGTTTCTTATGAAATAATCCATGTCTCCCCCAAAAGCAACCTACGCGTATTAGGTCTGTGCTCCCATGTTAAAGAAATCATGACACTGATTGTTGCTGAAACTTCATCTATCAAAAGCAAACAAACAATTACTGAAAAAATCAATAATGAAAATAAAATTTAAGGTTCTCAATCATCGAGAAACAGTCACCTAGTGAAATGAAAAGCCTACTTTAGAAATAAATGAATCCATTCCTATTATTACTCAATCCCGCAACTGGTAAAACAAAGAGAATAAGCAAAGTACCTGCAACAGAGTTTAATAAATATTACTAACCTTCAATGAGTGTCTTTTAAATACGTTGATATAAACAACCTAACCTAAAATCTAAAATCTACAAATCCCCCACAACAATAACTAAACCTAACCTCAAATCTAAAAATGAATCCAAACCACCAATAATATTGAACCTAACCTAAAATCTAAAATATATAAATAGACACAAAAAGAGTATAACATTACAGAAAAAAAGTATAATTAGGTCTTAATATGAAAAACACCAAAATAAAGAAAATAATTAGCAACACAAAAATAGGGTGTGTGGCCCAAAATAAATTTTAGCTGAAATCATGATCAAACATGTGTGGGCAAAAAAACTACTGATAAGGTATAGATTCATCAAAATCCTAAATCAAAAAACATAAAACATGATCAAGTATTTGTCAATCCCCATGTGACATATGTGAGCTATTGTATTGGCACCTGAAACACTAAATCGAAAGAACACAAAAACCTAAACACTGAAACCTTCGAAAGAACAACAAAATGAGGTAAAAACCTTCGATTCACATCTATAAAACTAAGAACAACAAAAAATCTTCAATTAAAACCTAAATCGAAATATATAACTCGAAACCCTAATTTGTACCTATCGAAAAACTCTAGTGTATATTATCTTATCAGATCTCCAAAACCAAACATGCAAACCATATTTAGAGTTTCAAAAATCCTAAGATCCCTAAATAAAATGTAATAAAGAGGGATCTAAGTTCTAACCTCAACTTGCAAACATAAAACCCATAGTGTTGGAATTAAGGGCACCGTCAATTGGGAGAGAGAGACGGCAAGACAGAGGGCCGAGTAAGGGTTTTTTGGCCACAGTAAAATCGTTCATTGCTTTTGGTTTCAAAGGGATGTGGAGAGAGGAGAGAGGGGAGATAAAATGAGTGATGTGCTTTGTTAACGTGAACAGATTTTATCTAGAGGCTTTCGTGAGAAATGAGAGAGAGACGGAATAAATTGATGAAGTGATATGGACAAAAGTACCCCTAATTTTGAAATGAGGTGGAAATTTGCTAAGTATAAAAAGAGGGGGAAATAAAAAAATTGAGGGCAAAATAGGGAGTGCAGGAAGCATTTATATGGATGAAATCATATGTTAAGCTTATGACATACATAAGTTTTAAACTTTATTATATATATATATATATATATATATATATATATATATATATATATATATATATATATATATATATATATATATATATTACACACCTTTATTTAGAATATGTTCAATGTGTCTGATCTCCATCCATTCGGTATTAGTTTTTAAGAACCTATGAATTTTTTCACGTGGCCAACTAGGAGGAAGGGTATCAATGATTGATGTGTAGATATCCGTGACATAAAATCGAAATCCCATATTTATCAACTTGTTGACAAGATTCAATTTTACGTGCATGTGGCGTGAGACATCACAGTCTATGCCAATGCTCTTTGTACGCAGTTGTATCCATAACGGGTGGATTTTTTTCGCCTTCTCCAATAATTTATCTAAGGTCATGACTATGTCGGGATTATGTGTGTGAAATATATTTTGTATAACGTCATCCCATTTATCTGGTAGAGAATATACAATATGATTAAATAGGTAATGTTGCTAGAGATCAACTCCACAATTTACAAGGTAGTTAAATTGTTCAATCTTTTTATTTCCATACTTATAAATAGGAGTACCCTCTATATGGCGTGCACTAATAAAAGAGTAACGTGTGCACTCTATTTGCAACCTCTCCCACTCTTTTTGATAGGGATTATCACCGTGCCTCATTTTTCTTGAGAAATGTATATGAGGGCGTGAATGCGTGTCCTACACTTAAGGGCTCTAATTAATTGATAACCATTAATTCAAACATATGGCCTATAAGGTTATATTAATTTGATTAAGCTTTTTATTCATCACTACCCTTCTCTTAACCTCTCGAATTTTGGATCTCATCGATGTAAAATCCCAATAACAATCAGCTGTAATTGTTTGTAACATGTTTTCTTAGGGTTTATTATGAAAGAGTTTAAAAGTGTGTATGTATTATCAATTCAATAAATCCAACATAGTATCCAACAACCAAACCAACAATATCTCACTATAGTAATGTGCACACGTGTTTGCGACTCGTATGTAAAAAAAATCCATTTAATTATATCGTGTCCAAAAAAAAAATACGACAAGCATATAACCACCAATACAATATGATGACAAGCATATAACCCACAACGAGGTGGATGTAATTTTTTTTACTTATTAAAAATCCGTTTAATTATATTTTGTCAAAAAAAATATAATGTCTGCGGTATTGAATAATATTTTGTCAAAAAAATACAGACACATACAATCTAGGGTTTATTAACATGATATATACATACACACACATACAATCTAGGGTTTACTAAGACCCATTTTTTTTTACATAAATCTATACATACACACACATAAAATCTAAGGTTTATTGACATAAAAAATATTTTTTTGTTCATTGTTACACATAAAAACACACATATACACACAAATCTATGCATACACACACATATAAACATAAATATGTACATACACACACATATGCACACATACACACACACACACACACATAAGCATAAATCTATACATACACGCACATTAATTAGGGCTTTAGATAGAAATCAGGAGTCAAAATGAAAACTGTGAAATCGAAATGAAATCGCACCTTGTTTTGAAATCGTACGAATCGCACAAGCCTTTAGAAATTGAAATCATTCGATAGAAATGAGGATCAACAGGTCTTTTTTTAAGTTTTGAACCTGGTCACGGTCTAGAGCCGTGACCCACCATACGCGACCAATAAATGAAGGAAATGGTGTTATTGGATTGAACCTGGTCATAGCCTATAGCCATAACCCACCATGCGCGACCATTTTACCATCACAAGCATTGCTGGAATGAAGGGTGGTCATGGTCCATAGTCGTGACCCAAACTAAGAAATGGTCAGGTCCCCAAGTCATGACCCAATATGTGTATGTTTTCTCATAATCATGCTGATGGTCACGATCAAAGTCCATGACCCATCCACAACAAATCTTGGAGGGAATTTTAGCGTGAATTTAGCGCCAAGTTCGTCATGCCCTGGTCACGGCCTAAGTCCGTAACCCATACTGGTCAGCGATTTGGTCCGTGACCACTTTCTAAGAATCCGTGGCTCAATGTGGTAATGAATATGGTCACGCCAAAAATTGATATGGTCGTGGCCAAGTTCGCAACTAGCTAGTCGTGGACCTGGGTCATGACCAACTGGGCGTGACCATTCACAGGATTTGGTGTAGTGATAACCCATTTTTTTAGGATATCCTACAACAAAACGAACTCTTCATCTTGATTCTAACTTACTTGTATCTCTTTTTAACACATGTGTTAGACTAACACAGATCTGAATATGTTTCATACTGGGCTTGCGCCCAATCCATAATTCCTAGGGTATAGTAGAGACGTTCTTTAAAGGTACCAAGTTCAGTAAATAAGTGTCCATTTCTAAAGCATGTCCCCTAAAGGAATCTGGGAGATCTGTATAACTCAACATGAACCTAATCATATCCAAACGAGTTTGGTTCCTCCTTTCTTCTGCACCATTTTCCTGAGGCACAACAGGCACATACAATTGGGGTGTGATCCCTTGATCTTCTAGATACTTCCTAAACTTCCCTAAGAAGTACTTGCCACCACGATAAGATCATACTGTGTTGATACTTTTACATTGATGCTTCTCCACTTCTTCCCTATAAACTTTGAATTTCTCAAAGGCTTCGAACTTATGGTGCATTAAGTAAATGTACCCATACCTTGAGTAATCATCTACAAAAGTCATAAAATGATCAAACCCCACCTTACTCAGCTTGTCATCGGTCCACATAGATCAAAATGAACCAACTTCAATAGTTATTTGGCTCTATTGCCCTTAGTCGAGAAAGGATTCGTGGTTATTTTAACTTCTAAATATGATTCACAAACTAGAAGTGCCTCCACTTCTACTGAGCTCATTTTCCCACTAGCTACCAGTCTACAAATCCTTTTTAGATTAATATGACCTAAGCGTAAGTGCCAAAGATACATTTGTTTCGCTATGGAAGGTTCCTTTCTCTTTAAATTTAGTCCAATTGAATTATGCAAAATATTAATTTATTGTGTGGGAGATATAGGATTAGCAATATAAAGATTATCAACTAATCTACAGGAACAAATAAAAGATTTATTTTTCTTAATAACCAAGAGTTTATTAAAAAAATTGAATATCCATAAAACACTAAACAAGAAACTGAAATGAAATTCCTCCTAATGAAAGGTGCATAAAGACAATCCTTTAAAAGTAAACTCCTATCATTATAAAATCTTAAATGAATGTCTGCCACAACAATTACAGCTACTTTCATAGCATCTCCCATAGTCAGACAAATATCTCCATCACTTAGTCGTCTTCTTTCCTAGAACCCTTGCAAAGAATTGCATACATGATTAGTGTCTTCCATATCTATACACCAGGTACAGGTAGTACGAAGCACAAAACATGATTAAACGACAAATAGATGGAATTTACTTGCATTGTTATATTTATTGCGAAAAATCGGATAAGTGTTCTTCTAGTGTCCTGATTGCTTACAGTGAAAACACTTGCACTTTGGCTTTTCCACACCTCCCTGAGGCCCACAAGATGCTTGAGGAACCATAACATGTTTTCGAACCTTCTTCTTCTTCTTTGTATTCTTACTAGTAGGCTTAGAAGTAAAACCTTTCTCAGTAACAATAGCACTTAGTGACTTCTTGATGAGACCCTCACATTCTTGTAATTCTTTAAGTAGTTTCACTAAAGAGTAAGAAAGTTTGTTCATGTTGTAATTTACGCAGAATTGCGTAAAGGACTCAGGCAGCGACTGGAGAATAATATTGACCTTTGGTTTCCCTATCGATTTTTGCTCCAAGGATTTCAAGTTCATTCATAAGAGACATCATCGTTAAAACATATTCCCTCACTGGGGTCCCTTCAATCATGTTTGTATCCAATAGTTCTTTCATGGAAATTTGCCTTACATCATGATTCTGATCCCCAAACATATCTTTGAGGTTCAGCATCATGCCATAGGCAGTGTCCATCGACTGATGTTGATGTTGCAACACATTTGACATAGATCCCAAAATACAACACCACTCCATCTCATCATCCTTTATCCATTTCTGGTAGCCCTAGGTTTCCTTTTCGATTTCTCCTTCACCAGGTTTCTTAAGACAGATCTCATAGAGCACAAACTTGTGCCCTTCATCAATCAACACAATATCCAAATTTCTTTTTCAGATAATGTAATTAGGTCCAGTTAATTTGTTTTCCTTATGAATGACAACACATGGATTGAAAGAGCTTCCCATCTTAATACTGAGAATCAAATAATAAAATGAATTATTATAAGTTATAAAACTTTTTGAATTTTAAATTAAAATTAATGTTCCCTCTATCAATTTTAAAAGAATTTGTCGGCATCCCGATTACCATTTGAATAGTATTCCTCTTTGGAGAAACTACTGCCCAAAATAATTAAGCAGGATTATTCCTTTTAATTTTATTATCTAGACGAAACTTATGTCAAATAAAATTAAAAACTCGACACTTTAGTCCCAAAAAATCATAGCATTCCTCTTTAGAGAATCTACTATTCTTTTATATCTAAGTGTATACCACTAACTAATTTTAGATTATCTCATATCACGTAGACTCCTCTTTTGGGGACCGTCTATGTGAATAATGAATCCAAAATTACCCTTAAGAAAATTTATACCAACTACCACAATAATTTTCATTCCTCGTTAGAGGACCTACTTATTATTGAAAGTCTACAAATAGTTGATGGAGAAAATGGGATTTTCTCTTGAAAAAGTCCCTCTCCCGCTTACTAATTTAAAAAACTTTTGTAAAGGTTAAAAAAATATTTCCAATTCTTAATTAATTTGAAAAATCTAGAACATTTGATATATTTTCAAAAATACCGAGATATCCCTATTTTAATATATCAAGCAAATGTGTGATAAATAAAAAAAATTCAAATACCCTTGATCGTTAAAAAGATGAATACTAAAAAAAATTTATTCTCTAACCACCCATATTAATGTCCACAATTCAAAATAATTATGAACTATTTACATTTTGCATCTTGATGATTTAAGTCGGGTCGGTATTCCATGTTGTCCATAATTCTAAGAGAACCGTTAGCATATATTGACAACCCAACAATTAAAACATGAATAATAGAGACATAAACCAACGTAAATAAGAAAATTAAGATAAATACGGATTCCCGACTATTATCGTTAAGATAAAACTCTATCGTTGATTGGAGTTTTCAACAGTTATTCTTGAACTCAACACTCATCCTTAGTCCCAAACACTTCATGTTACCACTACGCTGGGACGACACGGGGTTGCACCCGTCATCGATCCGATTTCACACTTCTCTATTGACAATCACGATCAAAACAGTAAAAAAAAAACAGATGTCCTATGCCTCCATGAAGGAGTTCACATTCTACATCAATATTACATTAATCCTACATAAAAAAGTAACCACAAATAAGCCATCGAGGGAGCCAATCACATAAAATAAAAACATTAATACCTGACCATAATAGTTGGATTAGATTGATGTAAATAGAAGTTAGCCAAAAATGCATATTTTACCCAACATCCATGCTCATATACATTTCTTTTAATTGGACAACATGACTGAATTCAACCTATTTCTAGTATTAACAGGGCTCTGATACCAATTATTAGAGTGGAAGTTCAAGAGTCTATTAAAAATGCGTATAGACACTACAAAAAAACTTCTTTTTACTACGGTGCTCCAACTGTCTCAAAAAGTCATATGACCGTCTCAAAAGCCTTTTGTGACTCCTTTTGAGGCGACAAATGGGCGTAGTATTAGACCCCCGTTTTAAAAACTTTTTGAGACGGAAGAAGCCGTCTCAAAAAGTTTTTTTAAGACGGGAAATAAGCCGTCTCAAAAGGTCACTTCTTATAGGACCCTTTTGAGACGGCGAAAAAACCGTCTTTTAAAGTTATTTTTAGAGGCGCCAATAAACGTCTCAAAAGAGTTTTTGAGACGATAACTTAGCCGTCTAAAAAAGTCCTCATTTATAAAATCCTTTTGAGACGGCAGTCTTTAATAATTTTTGCGCCAAAATTAAAATTTCATACATTCCATAATATGCTCAATATACTTTTAAGCAAAAACTCTTTAAAATAATATATAACATATTTGACATCCCATTTTAACAAATATAAAACATAATCTTCCATTCAACTTAAACTATAGTTCATACAAAGATAAAATGGACAATTTCAACATTGTGACCATCACACTAAATATCTATACAAAATTTCACTTGTCTCATTAGAACAAATACATAAAAACCAATGTATTCCTAACATAAACTAATGCAAGTAAACTTGCAATCTTGAAGCAAACGATCTCCATCAAAACGTGTCTTGCCTTGTCCATAAAAGATTTCGACCTGCAATAAATTTAATTCAGTGTAAGTTACCATAAACAAAGAAGTAATCTTTTTTAATAATTCCTATTGATGGCAATCTTTAAAAAACTTATCAAATTTGTATATATTTGGTTTATTTACTTTTAAACATTTAATATTTTTTTAAAAATTCGACAGAGTCTCCTTTGTTTATTCATGAAAACCAACCTGTTTAAACATATAAATTAAGTCAAAAATAACTATAGAAACATCCACAACACTATAAACATCTAAGAGCCAAATAGCCACTAACATATATATATCCTACCTAATACTCCACCAAACTAAATATCTCTACAAAATTTAACTTATCTCATTAGAATACATACTCACAATCTTGAAGCAAACGATCTCCATCAAAACGTGTCTTGCCTTATCCCAAAAAGATTTCAATCTGCAACAAAATTAATTCAGTGTAAGTTACCAGAAACAAAGAAGTAATCTTTTTTAATAATTTCTATTGATGACAATCTTTAAAAAACTTATCAAATTTGTATATCTTTGTTTTATTTACTTTTAAACACTTAATATTTTAAAAAAAAATCGACAGAGTCTCCTTTGTTTATTCATGAAAAACAACATGTTTAAACATATAAATTAACTCAAAAATAACTATAGAAATAACCATAAAATTGTAAACAACTAGGATCCAAATAGCCACAACATATATCCTCCCTAACACTTCATCACATACATATATAACAATAAAATAAAGATGTGTCATTACCT
Organism: Sambucus nigra; assembly: GCA_949130495.1. Lineage (NCBI taxonomy): Eukaryota > Viridiplantae > Streptophyta > Magnoliopsida > Dipsacales > Adoxaceae > Sambucus > Sambucus nigra. Next base: position 541,428,372 of record OX422211.1, on the reverse strand, counting down.
AGTCGGTATGAGCCGTTGAGGTAATTGAAGCATGATTAGGGATAATACTCTGAAACAAACTATGCATTCCACTTCTCATGTCAGTTTCATCTGTAAGAGTGCTTGTTGGTGGCAAAATTCTAATTCTTCGAGCTCGCACCGATGTCTAGGCTCTCGATCTTCAGCGACTTGTCTAGCTCTACCCTCTCGATCTTCAGTGTCTTTCTTAAGTTGATTAATATCCTCCAATAATTAAAGAGAGTAACTTGTTCATGTAGATGTTGGCCTAATGCCTACTCCATTTAGTAAAGTATAACCATGGCCTCCTTGTCCTACCACATCCTTAAAAATCTCATTCCTCGCTTCCGGATCATTTCGCTTCTCTTCTCGAGCATTGTCTACCAATTAAACATATATTTAAAAACTAATGAATTTAATTTAAACATATATTAGAAACTAATGAATGGATTTAGTTAGCATATATACATATCGCTCTATCTGATGACCCATCTTCAACATTGAAAAGTTTATTATTCGGAGCCTGAGTGGCTTGCCACATGCTGATTTCATCAACGGGCTCTCCTGCCTCTACCCTCTAAGAAAAATAATGTATATATTAATATTTATTAAACTAAAAATTATAAGGGTTTATACTACCAGAATTCTAACCTCCTTGGTAATTTTTGCATGTGGATTTCGCCCAGTCCTTGAGTACGCACATTCACCTTCACGATTCTTCGAGTTTTGCTTTGCTATATCCTATAAAAAAAGTTAGAGAAATTAATAAATTTGATATTACTAATGAAGTAGATGTAAATAAACTCATCTTAAACTTAATGAGTTGTCATACAATTATCTTCTTTAGACCCCAATACTTCAGTATAGTATGCCATTGAAGTTTGTCGACTCGAGGGGCGTATTTTTCAACCGTTCTTCATCGGTTTGAAACCTTTCATAGTGATCTATCTTCAATCAGTACTTCCATTGCCTCCAAGAAGCTCCCATCCTAGCAAAGCAAATTGGTTTAAAACCTTCTGGTGCATTTGTGTTTTCCTTAAAATTTACAACGAAACAAATAAATATTGAATTAATAAATTGGTTAGAAATTTAACAAAATCATATATAACGAAACAAATAAATCATATTGAATTAATGAACTACCTTCACTTCATTCCAAATACCCTCAAGAGTGTCATCTTTCGCCTCCGTCCAATATAACATTGTCAACGAAAACAAATTTCCACTCCTAGCATAGTAGCCTAATTGCGACATCAATTTGCATTCAAGCCTACAAACTGGCTGACAAAGCTCATTCCATTCTAGTATCTTCTTTTTCTTATAATTCCATTCAATCCAAGGCCTGGAAGCTGTTCTAACATTTTTCGTATTAGTCGTGGTACTCTCTGTACCTAAACAAATATTTGATAAACTATTATTATGTGAAACATAATATCAAACTAGTGTGATAAAAAAGTGCATTGCTAACATATGATATACCTGCGGGCTCCTCAACATTTAAAGTCGAGTCATTGTATGAAGGATCAACATTTTCTCGTAGATCATTAATTTGCTCGATATATTGGGTTTGTTGGCATGTAGGGCTCTGAAATAAAGAAACATGAACCCTTAAGTTGCGATGTGACGTGTCTGACTGGGGTGCCACTAGGGTCGTTTATTGGGGATGCAACACCTCACAGCTAACTAACAGCATAACTAACTGATAACAAGTGTACAAATAAGACACTTAATAGGACAGTAACTTCTCTATAGAAGGCCACTCACAACCCCGGAGGTAACTGCTCTATAGAACAGTAGTTGCATATAGGACAGTAGCTGTATAATAGGACAGTAACTACTCTATAGGCACTTGATTTTTATGATCTGCATAACATTAGAAAAACACCATTGGTAAGAGCAAATATATTTATAGACTGATCTAAGTTTACTAACTAAGGCATTAGGTATCGAATCTAAGTCTCTTTATTCGACATTAGGGGCTCTAACAAGCACCTATATGCACATATTTGCAATTGACCAACAAATATATCTCTTTGGTTCAAAAGTAAATAATATAAAATTATATGCTCATTTTATAATTTGGCAGGAAAATGGTTATAATGAGAGATGGTAAACACGCACACACCCGCACACAAACACACACAAACACACACAAAAACATGCACACACGCACTGCATATATATGCATATTCTGCATATATATGCAGTTGCATATATATGCACTGCACATATATCATATGATGCATATGCATATATATATATGCAATTGCATATATATGCACTGCATATATATCATATGCTGCATATGTATTATATGCTGCATATATATGCAGTTGCATATGCATATATATGCATCATGTGTATATATACTGACATCTCATACTCTCTCTGTAATCCTCTTTTAGTAGTCCTCCCAATACATTTAGCCTATATCAGACATGTATAGATGATTCTAATTTGGTACTGTATGCATATATATATCAAAGATGATGGACCATATGATGGTTTGCAATTAATTCTTGAGTGCGAATTAGTGGGCTGAGATGTGGTTTTGAGGCTGTGCACAGGTTGGAAAGAGGTTGAGGTATTAGTTGTAGTTTGTGGTAGTATTTTTAAGTCAATCTATACTTTGGAGGCAGAGAAGTTTTGAGGTCTTATAGTAAATCTCCATCTAGCATTGGGCTTGCCCCTGATTACACTAAGCATGTGAGTCGAGCCAGTGCTTAGCCACCACAAAATATACATCCAAATTAGATAAAATTTTAAAAAAATAGAAGTTTTCTATGGAACCCCTAAAATCTTACATACATTAGACATAAAGGTTCCTTATCGATACTATAGAAAAGATTATAGAGGAGAATTAGAAAATGAAAACACACAGAGAACAAATATCTGTTGGATTTAGTATCACTTTGTTAGTTTTTTAGGCATATTTCAGTAATATTGGAAAGAGTATCAACACCACCTCAAATATAAATCAATAAAGTATATAGAATATAGTATCAATTAGATCCAAATCAAACCATATCACGTATCAGTATTCTTACCCAAATTGGCAGCCAACTCAAGATATATTATCAAACCATTTGTAACTGATGGAAACTATAAAATCTCTATTCATTCGGCCATCGCCCAGCTTGATTGAGAGTCACCAAACTTCTACCAGCATCACTAATCATCCCCAATTGGTCACTGTCTAACCCCAATTGGTCACTGATCAGGAGCTCAATCAGGCCACGATTTTGACTGTGCCTACCATAGACTTAAAATTTTTTATAACCTCTCCCAAACTTCTGATTTCTTTCCCTCTTAAACACTAATGGTCAAAACTGGATTGTGTTATTTCAACAGCACATATTAAAAATATTTGGGCAACTCTAAGAATATCCGACTCAGAAAGGGATGCAATATTTTTTCTTCCACCACTCGATGCCTATGGAATTTTTTGAAAATCTTACTGCTCAGTATGAATTTCTGCAAAAACCTATTCCTGATGGATTCATAACTATCAAGAAGTAGTGTGGGAAGAAACAAAGTGTGCCCTCAAACCCCACCGTGCTTATTATATCATCGTTTGGATGCGTGCAAAAACCTATTCCTGATGGAGGTATTAGATCAACTCTTAAGTAGCTCAAAACCGACAAAAAGTTGTTAATAGCATTTACAAGATCAATTTTTATAATGTGCCAACACTTTTTATAAAAATTTCCACCATATAACCATCAGGGCCAGGAGATGAGTCTTCATTCATATCCTTCAAAGCTTCATATATTTTATATTCAGTTGTAAACTTTTCAAGACATTCATTCACCTCAAGAGAAATGATGTTTGGAATTACATCCAAATGTAGATCATTAGAAATAGTCTGCTCAGAACAAAAAAGCTCTTTAAAATGATCCACCACATGATTTTCGATGTCTTTCTTTTCATCTAAAAGGTTACAACACCATTAATAATAATTTGAATCGAAAATATTTGTGTTTAGCTTTGACAGTAGCATGAAAATTGCGTGTGTTTGCATTCCCTGCTTGTAACCATTTAACAGTCAATTTTTGCTTCCAGAACAACTCTTCATTTTTCAATGTAACTAACAAATTAGACCTGCCCAATTTAAATTCCAACCTATCAGCATCAGAAGGATTTAACTCATATCTAAGCGCAAGGTTAAGTATTTGGTCCTGCGCATCTTTCACATTTTGATCAATATTTTTGAATGAGTCTTTATTCCAACTTTTCAAATTTACCTTTAATCTCTGAAATTTCAAAGAGAAGTTCCTCATTCCAGAGGTATTTGTCTCCACTTTCCAAGAGTTCATAACCAACGCCATGAACTGAGGGTGATTGCACGACATCTTTTGGAACATAAATAATATAGGATGAGCATCAATTTTAGTCAAAACTAATAACAATAAAGGAGAATGATCATAAGTTATAGTGTGCAAGTGTTTAATATTAGATAAGGGATAAATTTGAGCCCACTTTTAATTGTAAAAACATCTGTCTAATCCATCCACAATCACCTCCTCCCCATATCTATTTTTGCACCAACTAACCTAGTGCCAATATATCCTAAATATCTAAGCCCACTGTCATCAATTGCCTGATTGAACTCCTTTACTGCAGAATGATCAATATCATTTCCACTAAGTTTTTCTTCTTAGGGTGAAATTACATTAAAATGCCATAACATAAGGTGAGGTAAATAGACTAAACTGAGATAAAACTAAAACTCCAATACATCTGAATCCACTTTGATGGATCGAGCCATCTGCATCCAACATCATGTTGTGGTGGCCATATCGAATGTGTGATCACAACACATCGACCTTCACAAAATCATGCGTCATCATCCGGATTGATTTAGACGCCCTAGGTCCTAATTCTTCTTGCATAAAATGCATATTTACGGACCCAACCTCCATTGAAGTAAATTCCAAGCATCTAAAAACATACAAAACCCAATCTCCGGGTTTATAAACTACATATTCATGCTTCTAATTCGATTAGACAATGAATAACTTCATTCTAACATGAATTAAGGTTCAAATTTGTCAAAAACAATTTAAACCTAACCTCATTCTCAAACTTTAATTAACTCAATCAACATATGATTTCAGATTCAAAAACTTCAAATTAACATAACACACTCATACTTACAATTAATTAAGTCCTAAATATGCATTCTAACACGAAATCATAACTCAACACAATTCAATTAAAGGTTTCCAACAAAATCACCAATTAAGTCAGATTATAAAACCCACCAATTGTCTAATCTAATGACCTAATTTTAACAGAGCATTTAAGCTCAACATTATTTCTTTACACCTTTTCTTCTTTAAATGGGGGGCTCCAAAATTATTGTATTGCTTCTCATGGTTTCTGATATTCAAATAATTGGCATAGTTGGAATTCATTTTCCATTCCCAGTTCCTCCATATTAAACCACATTCCCCCTCATCAAGAAATTTGTCTTCTAAGAAACCAGAACTTGCTGAGAAATATTATTTAGAAAATTCAGATAATGCCACTTTAAAGTACATAATCGAAGTCGCAACTTAATTTCCAGGTCAAAGACAAAGCTAGTTATTCAATGTGGATATCATTAAAAGAACTATTATATAGATTAACAACCTTCATTTTTTATTGTCACTAATTGCTGAAAGCTGAAAAATATTATAAGAAAAACCGTAAAACAACTAATTAATTAACAGGTTTATAAATATAATTGACCATATATCTAAAGCTGAATTTCCATCAAAGCTTCACACTTCATATTTAGGACAGAGATATACAATCTATTTCAAAATACTTAATGATATCTATATTAAGATTCATAATGGAACGGAGGAAAAATAGGCACCGGAGGAAGGAAAAGAACTCTACCATTCCACGTGTATTCATTTTTGTCCGCACAACTGTAAGAGGTTTCTTCATAGTAAAAAATATTCTTCAAGTTACTACAATTATCAATGAGCTGCAAGAAATCTTTGACGGTACTAGTTTTCTGCTATGGATTAGTATATGAATCCATAACTTCCCTCAAGTGGAATGGTAGCTCAAACAAACTTTCATAAGCTGGACTGATAATGCAAAGAAGGATGTGGACAAGGACTGCCAACTAGGTTGGCAATGGCACCCTGAGCCAGCCAATACCAAAGCCCAAGCCACAAATTTTATTTATGAAATTCAATAAAGGGCAAGTACAAGAAGGGGAGTAGATCCAACAGAGAGCAAAAATGAAGGGAAAAAAATATACGAAAGAACTATAGCACACCATCATGATTGTGAATAGCTCATTAGGCTAGGGAGTAGGGTGACTCGTGTGTTAACAAAGCACCATAGCACACCATCGTGATTGTGAATACAATTCAACCATTAGCTAGAGAACAATGAAACTCAGTAAGATTGTCTAAGCAGATGTATGTATACATAAATAGATCACAGAATTACAACCAGTAGTCCAGTCTATAGCCTCTAAAATCCAAAGTTTGAAGACTAAGTTCCTCTCATTGGGAGGAAGATTTACTTTCATCCAATTAGTCCCCTCTTCAATGCCTATTTATTCTCTATTTGCTTTAAATCCCCCAAAAATGGTCATTAAGTCTATAAACCAGTTGATTAGTGCCTTCTTTTGGGGGATGAACAAGGAATATGGGAACAAACACCATTGGATTAGATGGGATTCTATCTGTTTTCCTAAGCAAGCAGGCGGATTAGATGTTAAAAACTTGTCCTCTATTATGGAAGCTACTAATATCAAGTTGACTTTGAACATGAAGGAAGGTAGAAGCCTATGGACTAAATTTATGAATTCAAAATACTTTAATGTTGGATCAATGACTCTTAGAAGAATCCAATCTGTTTGGGAGATAATGGACTCAAATTCCTAATGGGAGACAATGAGTCTCGTTAATAATAAGGCTCGACGAATCAGCTCGGAGAGTTGCCACCATTTAGGTAGAAAAATATGTTTTTACATGACCTGTCAAGTTTATTCCATTCATCTATATGTACGGTTTGGGATCTATGGGTACCGAAACCTAGTCAACTTGGTTGTGTCATTAACTTTTGGATCTATGGGTACCGAAACCTAGTTAACTCATGGAGAGTTTCTTCATTAGGGGACTTGGCACATGTTCTCCAGCAATCTCGACAATTGAGGAGCAACCAAAAAGATATTCCCCTGGTGTGGTGTCCATTGGGCCTTTCCATAAAGATGATGAGACCCTCCAAGGTATGCAGGATGACAAAATGAATTACACCCATAGCCTCTTGGACAGTAACGCTAAAGCAAGACAATATAATGTAGATGATATACTACGTGTATGTGGGGATGTCATGTCAGATTTGGCACCCGATGCTCGAGTATGCTATGAAGAAGGATTAAAATACGACAATGTGGAGCTTAAAAAAATAATGTTGGTTCATTATTGTTTCATACTTCAATTTCTATGAAGATCACTGACTCATGAACATAATGTTATGCACCCAATATTCATTAAGGAGTTAAATCACTTTATAATGAAACGTGACTCACTACTACTAGAGAACCAGGTTCCTTTATGTGTTCTTGAAAAATTCTTCCATCTCATTCTCCGAAAAATTATCATAGATGCTATAAATTGGTGACTTAAGATATATGTTTGAATTCTTCCACGCTACTATGAGTCTGAACTTCTAGAAAATGGCAGTAAAGGATTACACTAATAATTTTCATATTTTGTTAATGGGTGTAACGCTATCACTTCATAAACATACACAGGTGCAATCAGCTAACATATAATGTTTGTTTAGGGAATTATCCCGTCGTGTATTACTCTCCAACTGATCTTGATCGGTCGGGCATCAAATTCAAAGCGAGCGAGAGCCCGCACTTTCTAATTGTGAAATTTCGATCTATTTGTTTACTGCCTTCTTATTCGATGAATCTTTATCAAATCATAACTTCTTTGAAGGCATACCCTTACCAAATTATATATTCAAGGTTGCAAGACCCTGATAATACATTTCATGTGATTGTGATAGAGGAGACGACTCTAATATTACCTATGGTTGTGGTAGAGGAGACAACTCTAATATCATATAGTCATCGTTTGTTGTCAAGGTTGTTGAATCTTCTACGTCATATATCAATGTTTATTTGTTATTTGTTTAGTTGGTTGTGTCAGATGTGTGGTACACGTTGTTTCAAATGACCATCGTTGTGCATTGATGATTTCACTTAAACATTCTTGAGGAACTTGATTGCTTACAAGTATTGTTCCCCTAATGTATCACATTTTATCACATCTTATGCTATGCTCATGGACACACTCATTGATTCTAAGGAGGATGTTGAATTGTTTATAAAGGAAAAACTGTGGGGCGACTCTCTTCTACATTACCCCTAAATATCTTATTTTTAGAGTATCAACACGTTTTCCCCGTGAATACACTTTAAAATGACAACAAACTTGCAATTTTGGTTAGTCAACCAAATATCAACAAATCAAATTCGCCCCCTCGCACAAAAGATCATTAAATACAAACTTATATTAGATACTAGTGGTAACCTGTGCGATGCGCGGGAAAGTTTGGTTGAAAAAGTTACTATTTTTTAACTGAATATGGTCATTCAAATAGCACTCCCCATAAAGTGTAGAACTAACAAATGTTTGGGAAAAAAACTATTTGTTTTGAACTAAAAACATAACATGAGTCACCACATAATTATCAGTAATAACTTCACCAACAAGTGATTCACGCGATCAATGGATCAAAACAATATTAAATTATTTCAAATCCCTAAAAAGCCATAACCATCATTAGATTTAATCTAATCCAGGTCTGATTTCACAAAAAACTTACCCATCTAACGCAACTATCCACGAATGCAAAATGATTTGAGATATGAGATTAATTCAAAAATGATGAGGTACCATACTTTGGTACTCTTAGGGTGTGTGCGCCTCTTTTTAGGCCACTCGGTTACTATTTTAAGTTTTCGACTCCTAAATCATATTTTAATTCTAAACAATCGTATAGTAGTTAATTGCGGATTGGGAGTCCAGTGAGAACACGATCACTTCCCTTAGGTTACTTTTGTGTGTCTTGGTATTCGTGTCTCATTTCTTACCACTCAGATCGTGAGATATCAAGTTTATCTTTTTAGATTGTTTAAAGATTGTGACATTAATTGTTTGTGTTTACAAATTTTTTATTTAAATTAGAATTTTAACTAATGATTGTATTTTTATTTATTACTTTTAGGTACCACCTAATATGTTTATATGTTGGAGTTTGTGTCCCAACATTTAGTGATTTGAATGTTAAAAATTAGCATAAACTACTTGCAAAGGACAAAATAAAATCATAATCGAATAGTAAACCAGATTAATGCCATAAACTACTTGCAAAGAAAATGAATTAATTAACGAAAACAAACATATCAATAATTCTAACTAACATTTACACAAACAAGTATGCAGATATTATCATAAATTAATCTTAAAACTATACTACAACATCCAATTGACAATTCAGGTTTTTAATTGGCTCACCCTCAACCTCCTATCACCACTACAAATCAATCCAGTAAAAAATCTAATAATATTAAGCAATAACCAATAATTAAAATTACCTTTTATCCACATATTGAAACCCTGCTCCGTATACAATATTTTAGGTTGCATCCTCCTGTACAATCTTCCAACCAATATAATTAATAACATAAACCCTTTAACATGCAACAATAGCATAAAAGATAATCAAAATAGTCAACAAATAAAATATGACTGGCCCGATATTGTTAACTTAACCAGAAGCTAGGGCAAAGGCTAGGGCAGTTAGAGTGAGGGCGGTGAAGGCGTGCGGCTAGGGCGGCGAGAGTGAGGGCGGTGAAGGCATGCGGCTAGGGCGTGCAGTTGAGGCATGTGCGTGGATTTTTTTGCCAGTGAAGTAAATGTCGTGGGTGAGGCATGTAGGTGGGGAGGATTTGGTTCAACTTCTTTTCATTTTTTTTCTTATTTTTTTACTAATAGAAAGGGGGGAAAAGAAGCGGGAACGAAAAAAGAGAGAAGGGGGAATCCAATTTGGTAGCAGCCGTCTCTTAAGGTATAGCTTTTCAGACGGCTATTAACTTGCTGTCTTATAAAGTATATTTTTTTAGACTGGTAAAATTAACTGTCTTAAAAAATAATAGTTTTTAAGACTGTAAATTTTAACCGTCTCAAAAAGTGAGTTTTAAAGACCAGAATTTTAGCCGTGTCAAAAGCCTCCGTAGAAAAAAGAATTTTTTTTTGTAGTGAGATTAAACTATAAAAAATTACACATACATGAAATCCGACAAGACGGAATTAGGATTCACCTTTCGAGACCTGTTTGATTTGATCTCTTCTTTGCATGAATAGAATATGTGATGTCTCGATTCAACTCATAGTTTTCTACTACATTCCTGATATGGAAAGTCACGAGTAGAAGGTGGGATCCTATTTCGTGACCACCTTCTTATCTCCTCTTTCTTTTCTGCTGACTCCTTTTCTCACAAGTCTGAGCTTAGGTCTTTTGGGTATCCAAGAGTGATGAATACGTTAAGAAAGAATGAGACTTAGGTGCATATATATAGGCTATAATAGAGACTCTGAAGAGAGATAAGGATGTGGCTCCTGATGAGCTTGAGAAAACCTAATCCTTCTCGAATCCTAATATATGTCCCTTAATTATAATTAATACCACTAACTAATTATAATTGCAACTCTACTCCTTAACTCAAAATTATATTTCGAGATTCTCATTATTAATTACTTAATTCTGCCCACCTTAAGGTTAGAGATACCCGTTACTAAAATAAATTACTGATTATTTATTTGATTAACAACTTTAAGTCCTTGAGTGATCCACCTTAACTTATTTGTAGTGTTGTATTAACATAATTCACCTGTCAAAATCTCTATATCGAGACGTGGATTCCATCTATAAAAGACTTTTATCGTACATTAATCACCATTACCCAATTTATCAAGATTATTGATACAATAATGAATCTCACTCGATAAGTCAAACTAATGAATAACTAGTGCATGTTTCCATTAATTATATTCGGATGAAAAGCCTTAAGTAAACCTTATAATCATGAAGTGTACATTGTCTTATGAAATTCGTATAAAAGCAATGACCTCAAATTGGTCCCGTTCAGCACACACAAAGTGTACTAACATAATAAGTTGAAACTATACAGTTTTTCATAATCAAGATAGACCTTCTAAAATATTGTGCTACAACCCGACTGATGGCTTATCCAAGTCCATCTAAGACTGTGAACGATAAAACTTATATTCTATAAGAACTGGTGATCTGATCCTCTGTATATAAGTCGTGCTCTACACACCAGAAAACCTTCCTTATTAATAAGTAAGTTGTTCTTATATCTGTAATTACAATTGTTTATAATTATATAATTTTGTACTAATTATTTTATAAATTACAAGTAAAAACACAATTTATTTTGGGATTTTTAGCATCAAGTTCACAGTGTAAAAAGTCGTACTATCCCTTACTTTTCTTAGTTTAAACCATTGCCCACGTGGCACGGAATTGGTCTTAAGGTTTATTTGTCATTGGTAGATTTATATCTTTAAAGGAATAATGTTTTTTTATTGTACGAGTGTATGCAATTGTCTTGATCTCGTCTATGGAAAGTACAATAAATCAAAATTATGAAACTATATAGGGGTAAACTATATTAAACTCTCTTGAAATGTAAATGTTTTATAGAGTATCCAAAATCCGAGAGAAAAAACACTTTTTTATGGACAAGAACACGTTTTTATCGAACTATTTCTTTTTTACATTTTGGATAGTTTGCAAAACATCTATAGTTTGGGAGGGCTTTAGTTAATCATGTGGTCGTGGGGATGTTTAATGGTAATTTTTTTTCTAATTTTTTCTTTAACTAACGATGAAATTCATATTGTATGATTCAACGGAATAGTATTGATGGTCACTACAAGTTAAAAATAATTTTGACTAATACATACGGTAGTATTATAATTTATCATCCGTCTTACGACATATAATATACAACAAACATTATATAGCGCACGTGCATCACGCTAGGATGAAAACTAGTGAATTATTTTATTTATGTTCTTCATATTGATTGTATCCTCAATTTGTGACTGTTTCATTTCAGCATAATTTTGCCAAACATAGGATGGATCCTCCTTATATACTGCGACATGCTGGAAAGTATTTCTTAGTATAATTTGTGAAATGCTATTTTGACTTTTCCACATAGGCTAGTGGGTAGGTAAAACATGAGATCATATCATTAATTGTGAGGTTTTGTTCAATTAATGCTATGTCTCACAAGTTATCTTTATAGAATAATGATACAAGTACAAAAAACTCCCCCAAAATCTCTCCCAAATATGACGTGGATTCTATATATTTTGTTACTTACCTATTAAATATTGCCTTGTGGTATGGGGTCCTGGGAAAACACCAAAATTTATTACTTTTGGGAGAGATTTTGTGGAGTTGTTTTATATACATAACACTACTCGTCTGTATATATCCTTGAAAGTGAAAGGTTCAGGCACAGAAGTGAGGAAAACCATAGAGAAATAGTTTGCATCGACTTTTCGATTTTTGGGAGGATTCGAAGGTTGTATATCTTTGAAGTAAGATGTTGAATTACTAATGTGTGAGTGAGTGTATGTGTGTGTGTGTTTAAACACCGAGTTATTCTAATAGTGAATTTAAACTTTTTCCTCCTAACCACATTAAATCTGGACTTTCTCTCTTGTGTGCGTCACTTATTTCTTGTACTAGTTCCCATCTTTATTTCATTTTCATTTGGTTGAATTGATGCTGGATTTGTGCACAACATTAAGTAGTTGTACAATATTCGTAAGAACAATCTTTTCCAACTATTTTTTTGTTATTACTGAATCTGCATGTATGATTTGGTTGGTCAAATCTATTATTTTTGTTTGTCATTTATGCCATAATTACGAGGAGTTTCACCGCAAAAGTTAATGTTGTCAATAAGCTCTAACGGGGATGCTATTTGGATTCCCCACGCTTTATATTAGACAAATACGAACAATCATCGTAAGCATTTAGTCTAACTCAATTGACCCAGTCATGCATAACAATAACCCAAGAAAATATTTGTTTGAGCATTGCCGGATATTAAATTTTCTCATCACATTTGGCTAAAGTAGTGAAAAACCTTGCATATATCGCCATTAGCCGGCCCATCATTGTTGCCGATGATCTATAAAATGCTACCCATGTTATTGTCAACACACACATCGTAGTAGAAGGTGGACAATTATCAAGCAAACAAGGATTCAACCTTCACCCATTATTTATTTATTTATTCATTTTATTTTATCAATGGCCTGCATTCGCATCTTCATTGGCATAGCCATTGTGGCAGCAGTGTGCGGTCAAACATTGGCAACAGAGTTTGTGGTTGGAGATGAAATTGGTTGGACAACTAATTTTGATTACCAAGCATGGGCTCAGGGCAAAGAGTTTCATGTTGGAGACAAGCTCAGTATGCTTTTAACTCTCATTATCTAATCTTATCATGGTTCGCACAACAGCACTTATATATATATATATATATATATATATATTATAGCTCAATTATCTCTTGTACACTATTAATATTTTCAAAAATATTTGTTTCTCATGTCCTAATGATTTAACGTGCTACACCCTAATTTAAAAAGTATTGTGTTATTATCAACTAAGAGGTCAATGTGTTGTACTCATTTCATCATCCCCTTTTCAAACTCAAATTCTATATAATACACGTAGCATCTGCAATGTTAAGTCAATCATGAACCCTTGTACTACATTACACATCTATAATTGGGCTAAGCTCAATCTACTTGACTGTCTATACAAATATATAATATTTGTGAACATATTAAGTCCCTTTAATTATTTAAAAAATCAATGCTGGATATCAAAGACAAGATATTGGGTTTGCCTTGTTTTGTAGTTATAAATGTGCATGTGTGTATCTTGTTCATGTTGCAGTTTTTAACTACCCACAAGGAGCTCACAATGTTCACAAAGTGGATGGGACTGCCTTCAAATTATGTGCACCACCACAAACGAGTGTGCCCTTGACAACCGGAAGTGACGTGGTTACTCTTCAAACAGCAGGAAGGAAATGGTAGATATGTGGTGTTGGTAGCCATTGTGATACTGGAATGCAAAAGCTTTTAATAACTGTTTTGCCTCAAATGGAAATGGGGTCTCCTACGACTTCACCTCCTCCAACCTCCGCCGCCGGTGGATTGGCTCCCTCTGCATATTTTGCATGGATAGTTGCCGGATTTGGAGTGTTCAAGTTGATCATGGTTTGATGAAAACATTTTTCTTTTTCTTAGGCGGAAGAAATTTATATTATTTTTGCATGCATTAATAGAAAAACCACATTATTTTCAATACAATTATGTCATTTTAATTTGATAATATAAACACTCACATAAAAGTTTATTCGTGTATGATTGTAAAAGTTTGTTCCTGTATGTGATTGTAGAAGAATCCTAAGTCATTTACATAAACATTTTATTTACCCAATGGAATGGAAAATGGGAAACATATTTCAACTATTTTTTTCCCTACTTTTATAGAAAAAAAAATGTTATAATTTTGGATTTTCTGGGCATTGGTTCGAAGAGGTTACAGAGAAACTAAAAATGGTGACATAGTGTTTCATGTTATCTGACGACTCACCATTAATATAGACTTCCATCCAGTGGCGGAACCAGGATTTGATGCTGGGACGGGCTAACGTCGGGGGTTCGGGGGCGGGAGCCCCCGAGCCGAATTTTTTTGAGGTTATTTAACACATTTTGACGAAAATCATCAAAATTCCTATTAAGGGTGGGCTGAATTTAAATTTCGGGTGGGCTGAATTTAAATTTTAACACTATTTTTTTTTTTTTAATAATTAACACTACTTTTTTTTTTCTTTTTTTTTTAGGGGCGGGCTGGAGCCCCCCCCCCCCCCCCCCCCCCCCAGCCGACCACTAGTTCCGCCTCTGCTTCCATCCATCATTTAAACAATTCAACCATTTTATCATTTTATAATTTAATTAAAAATCTAGAGCTTTCTCTACCCAAAACACACACACTCAAGTGCGCCCACATACACACACTAATTTAAAAACATTCCATCACCTGAACAATTCTTCAATTCAGGCAATTTACATGAAAAAATAATTTTATCACGATTTCTAACGATTATAGAAAGGCATTTTATTATAGTTTTTATGTTCTCAGAAACCCTCATAAGTTTGACTGTTATAAAAAAATTTGAAACTATTAAAATGTATCTATCATAAAAATGCATGCTAGATTCATCTTATTATTATATTAAACTTTAAAAATCATCACTAGTGGGACATTCTTTATGACGGGGTTGTTATAGCCATCGTAAAATCAACTATATGTTCTTGCTTCATATTACACTACATCCAAAAATCGTCAGCAGCATCACTGAAAACAGTCATAATATGTCTCAATGCATTTGAAAAACGGTCATTTATATTGTTGGAGTTTTTTTTTGTAGCATATCATGAGGTAACCGGATCAATTTTCGCGTACCTCGACTAATTCTCATTTGCTGTTCGTGACTTCCGTTGGTCAAGCATTATTTGGAGTGTTCAAGTTGATCATGGTTTGATGAAAACATTTGTCATTTTCTTAGGCGGAAGAAATTTATATTAATTTTGTATGCATCAATAAAAACCCCTGCTTCTTTTAACTAGATCTCATCTTAGTTTCGAGATATAAATACTTCCATGGAACCTTACATAAAAAGTAGTTCATGCAGAATTATAGAATAACCTTATGTCACCTACTAAATTAGTTATTTACCTGATGGAATTATTTTTTCTTTAACTTTCCCCTTTGAAATGTTAAACTTTTTTTATTTTCTTGACATCTTTCGCGAGAGATTATAATGAAGCTATCAAGGTGACATAGTCTTTAGTATTGTTTGAGGATTCAACACTAATCTTGACAAGTTCCATCATTAGACCATTTTATAATTTGATTAAATATCCATAAATACCTCTTCCCATCATGCACATTAGCGCGCGCAGACACACTAATTTAGAGATATTCCATTTATTGAACTATCGAATAGTTTAAGCAAATTATAATTGTATTGGAAACCCTTAAATCTTTGTCTCCCTCTCATTTGATAAATTTCATTATTTCATATTTGATTGAAAACATGTAATTCCTCACCCCTCTCTCTCTCTCTCTCTCTCTCTCTCTCTCTCTCTCTCTCTCTCTATATATATATATATATATATATATATATATATATATCTTTCTCTCTCTCTCTCCCTCTCTCTCACACACACACACACACACACACAAGCACGTGCGCACAGATTATAAAGAGAATTCATCAAATAATCAATTATAACATATAATTTTATTTGATACTATACAATAGCTCTGTGGCATTCCTTTTATGTTATAGAAGCATCCCCCTGCACATACAAAGTTACAATCGGGACATTTTTTTAAAATTCCACCTTTGAATTTTCTTAGATAATCCCAAGAAAACACGACTTCCCTTTGAAATTCCAATGAAATCTCTGAATTAAATGTCAAAGTTAAAATTTGATTTTTCTTTGAGAAATCACATTATCTTTACATTTTGAATTTTTGTAAGCTTATATATATACTCATGTGTCCCATCGTTACATAGTTGTCTTGATTACGTTGACCAAACTCACTTTGAGTCATAGTCCAAATTGATTTAGAAAGATTCATGCTAAAAATTTAAAACTCGACTCTTCCTATTCATTTCAAATCTACCTCATCCTATTACAAATGATAATGACACTTTATGTAAAAGGTAAATAATTTAGAATGACCCTTGGTTTAATATGACTAAAATTGAATTTTCGGAAATTGAAAACTATTTTAAACTTTTGTGTGCTTGAGATGTTTGTAATCGTCATATGTCATATAATTATATCTATGATATATATTTTTAAATATAAGTAATATAATGCTAGTTAATGAAGCTACACTACATCTAGCTCTTGCATTATTGCCCTTAAACTTTTGTGCATCCTTTTGACAAAATCTTCGATAGATTTCTGACCTCCATTTGCTTTAAGTTTGTTGCATCAAATTGTTTGTTCGATTGAGTGAAGGAAGTAATCACCACCAGCAAAACCCTGAGGGGTGGGATCCTTAATCTCTAGATGCTCTGCTACCTTGTTTCTAGGATGTTTGCTCTAACAGAGCTTCTCTTTATTGCAACAAACTACACATAAAATCGTCAATGATGGTGCCCAATTTTATATTTTGAAGATATTTAGTGGTTTGATTGCTTTGGAAAATATTTTTATTCGTATCTAAACACATCTTACAATCATATATTGTTTATAAGTATGCTATTTGACTTGGTAGAGGGGATAAGGACTTCCTAGTAGTCTATGAGAGCTTGCATCGCAATCTTGAGGCTATTTAGGTGAGACTTATGCTGCATTAATAAGTAGAGATTGAATACAAATTTGAGAGCCTCAGGTTTTTTAGAATACATTTGTTGAAATTTATTATCTTATGTTAACGATTTTTTCAAGCCTATTTGTATTTTTGTCATAGCATTGTTTCATTTATAGTTTAAATTTATATGAAGGGTAGGGTTGGGGGTTGGGGGTGGGGAGGGTAGGTTTGGGGGTGGGGGGGGGGCAAGGGGGTGGGGCTGTATGTGTGTGTGTATGTGCGCGCGTGTGTGTATATATGTGTGCGCATGTGTGTGTGGTGGGGGAAGGGGGTGGGGGGTGGAAGGGGGAAATGGGGCGGGAGGTGGATGTTGTTAATTGCAGGCGACGGGGAGTGGCCTTGGGGGTAGGCCACATAGGCTCGATGCTTATGTGGCTATTCGGACGAAGAAGGGGAAACATAAGGAGGTGTCCCCAATTTCCGCATCCACGATTGTAGGTAATCCGACAGTTTACTTTTTATTAATTACGTTATAATTTTTTTATTTACTTTTTTAACTAATCATGTGCTTTTTGTCGTTTCAGGCAAAGCTTAAGGAATTGCATGAGTCATAGTCTAATGACGACAAGCATCTTTGTCCATGGACGCACTCAACCAAGTGCTTGGCGCTGATCGCAAAGGGAGGATAGGGGGGTGAGCTCGCAGGTGGACAAATCTAGGATCATCGGATAGGAGACGAGCAATACCGGGTTGGCTCGAAAAGTGGAATCGCATGGCGCGAAGCTTTCCCGTTTACAGATGATGGTCCAAGATATGTTCTCATTCATGAAGAGTTCATTGGGAGAAAAGCGTAAGGGGAAAGGGAACGAGAAGGTGGTGGAGAAGGTGGTGGAGGAGGACGAGGACGTGGACGTCGTTGCTTCATAGCCGACACGTGCGGACTCTGATGATCCAGTCCCCTATTTTGCTCCCTTCGACCGACCTATGGCGACACTCGTTTTGCCGAGCGTGTTTATACATGACATATTTGATGGACAACAGATATGGAGGGGTTTGAGGGTCCTGAATACCGTCTAGGGTATGCTAGTTCATGGACGTTCGCTTCAAGACATCGAGGTCAATGTGCTCGTCACGCATGTGATACCCGGGAAGGAGAACTCCCCATTGTGGTTGTGCGAAAAATGCGGCACGATGCATATTCAAGGGTGTATCAATTCGTAAATCGTGTTGCCTATCCACCTCCTCAAACCTACCCCAGATA
Organism: Sambucus nigra; assembly: GCA_949130495.1. Classification (NCBI taxonomy): domain Eukaryota; kingdom Viridiplantae; phylum Streptophyta; class Magnoliopsida; order Dipsacales; family Adoxaceae; genus Sambucus; species Sambucus nigra. Next base: position 541,409,630 of record OX422211.1, on the reverse strand, counting down.
TGTAGTGACATTATTTGAATTGAATTATTTTAAGTTGTTACATTTGAAATATATTTGGATTATATCGTGATACATATTGTTTTGAATGTACATTTTCATTATCTCTATTCTATCTAAATATATGATGCTTGAACAGGTACAACGTTGCTATTATAGGTACAAATATACTACTGGGCAGTGGCCATACTGTCCAGTAGATTTTTTTTCAACTCTGCCCAGAATTATCACGGTCATTGACCGTGATAAGTCCTTGATAAGTATTATTTGTCACGGACTTGTCACGGTCAATGACCATGGAATTTTTTTTTAAAAGGTCACTGATTTGTCAAGGTTATTGATCGTGACATAGCTTGTCACATGTCTTACCCGTGACATGACCGTGACAAGTTCGTGACAACAGAAGTTGTCACCCCGGACTTGTCACCGTCATTGATCTTGATAAGTTGGACTTGTCATGGTCAATGAACGTGAAAATCTGGCAGATTTGGTGTAGTGAGATGTGGTATGAAAGATCTTTAATAAAAGTTACGAGAAAGAGATTATAAGATGTATTTCAACCTTTGTAAGTCATATCATAGTTCATTTTGTAGTCATCTGACCAAAGGTTTTCCCGTTGTGAATTTCTTTCGTATACATCTTTGTGTTGTGTAATTATTTATTTATTCTGTATTTTTCTAACTTTAATCTAAGAAGATTAAATCGGATTTCAATTATTTTAATATACTTTATCACATAGGGATAGGATTATTTATTTTCCAATAAAATGAATTAAAATAAAATATTATCTTAATCTCAGTAATAATTTAAATTTGGGTAGTCGAATGAAGCTATCGTTTCTCTTTAGCTTTTTCATATCCCCATCCCTACATAACATGACTAATAAATAACTTGTAAAGTTATTTCTTAGTCATGTTATATAATATTTTAATTCATGTTATATAATATTCTAATTTATATCGCTTCTCCTTAGCTTTTTCATATCATTTCTCTTTAGCTTTTTCATATTAAATAACTTGTAAAGTTATATAATATTTTAATTCCCACAAAGAAATATCACGTTATAACATTTTGTTGCCTTTAACGGATTCACCATCAACGGACTTTTTGCTACCAATATGTGTACTTAAATAATCTTTTGGTAAGGTCGAATGTTAAATCTTTTAGAAACATAAAAAAAAATTATTTAGATTCTTTTCCCTGTCATATATCAATGACTGAACCAAATATTCAATGTAAAATCAAAACAATATAAAAAAGATACTACCTAAAACTCATTAATAAAACTTAACGAACCTCATTACTGAGATAAATCAATACCATAAATTCACACTTTCACTAAAATTTTAAATATACTGTGCCATACCAATCCATTGATTAACCTCTAATTACAGATACATTTTCTATAGCTTTCCATATATCATCAAATAAACTGTAGAAAAATTAATGAAACTCTAAGTTTAGACGCCTTTATTTTCTCCCAACAACACACAACAAAGTTATCACTTCTCCTTTGCACGTAGTTGCAGTTTTCTCATATACCAATTATCAAAAGATTTAAAAACCAAATATAGCCATCTTATTCACATCGAAAAAATGCATCCAGTAGCCAACGTTATACTAGTGTTCAAGATTCTGCACAGGCCATCCTTTGTATAAAATCGAAAAAAAAGTTACAATAAAAACCATTAATCCAATTCCAGAAATGGAAAGAGCATATCATAAGGATCATCACTCTAATAAAATATCTAACACTAAAGAAATATGAGAATATCTAACAAAAAATGGGACAGTAAAAATAGATTAGTGTGATAAATATAATTGGGGGTAAACATCATCATGAATATGAATTCGGGAAAAAGGAAAAAAAATTACCTTATTCCAACTACGTTAATGCTCTTGATCTTCGTTATCACACCCTATATTCAAATCGGTCCAAACAAAATCACACAAATATATCATCTAGGAAAAAGAAATAGAAGTAAACCCAGAAACCTTTTTTTTTCCCAAAATAAAAATTTATTGATAAGGTGGAAAAGACCCACCTGTGGCAAAGAAAGCAAGGAGCGTAACTTGACTCAATCTGAAAAGAGGACCTAAATAATAATGACTCTTGCAAAAGATAAAAAGCATTTAGGTCCTATGATTTCTTAAACGTGTTCATTTGAGGACGACCTTCCAATTATCATTTTTCGCAGTAGAATTTATATTATTCGAGATGAGATCAGAATCCACCGCATATGCTGAATCAATTTTGGGGAGATCCACGAAAAAAGCAATGTTGCGGTCGTCGTGAATCAAAACTCTAATAGGATTAACTCGGGATAACTCGTCAGTTGTTTTAATATTCTCTAAAGGTGTCATATCTTCATCACTTTTGGAGTCTTCATCAGAAGATGAAGTCTCAAATGAATCATTGTGTAAGAAAGGTTATTTCATATTAAAACGATAGAATCGAATTGGATTAATTATTGAATATAGCTTTGTTTTTTCTTATTTGGGTTCCCAACAGAAGATTCATGATGTCGAATGTTGATAGCAGATTCAAACGACTGATCATCATTTGACTCTTCATTATTAGATAAATCCCCGTCCGAAAAATTCTCATTTGTATTATCCACATGTATTTTTCCAAAGAAGTTTGTAGCAGGAGACTTGATCTCATTAATTCCGCATAAAATGTCTGCATCTTGAGTTAAGTCGACTTGATTTAAATTCACATGATCACCTATAAGTGGAGTTTTTTATTTATCCAGTTTTATTACTTTCTTCCCATTAATCTCAGCTGATCTTGAAATTCCTAGCGCCATGGGGGATTGAGTGAGCTGTCCTACATCCGATTTTGGAGGTACTCCTCTTTTTTTGGTTGCGTCAGTTATATCAGTTGGAACTAATCTCCCTGACAGCGTTGAATATTTCAAATCCGAAGTCAGCTGTAATTCCTGATATTTTCTAACCAAGATTTCAGAAATAACGGGTAATCTAGCTACTTCTAAATTTTTAATGTGGGTCCTTTCATTAATGTTGGTAGATGGATCAGTTAAATCATTATCAACTCCATTGAGACCTGACTGTGCACCCTAGTTTTCAGGACTGAAACCTTCCGAATTATGAGCCATAACTTCATTCCCATATTGATCAATCAAGTCAGTTGGTTGTTTACGATTTATCTGCTGATAATGTGGAACCAAATGTTTTAAAACATTTTCACTTCCACCTAGTTCGGTTGACCCAGCAGGCTGGCAGGAAACTTTTTTCTTTGTGGGACCAAAATCTCTGCCAATCTCATCAGAGCCTGAAGTTTGAACAGAAGATTTAGTAATTTGTTTTTCGCACTGTGATTTTATAAGAGTATTATTAGCCACCAATTTTTGTATATTTATGCATTCATTCACATTGTGACCAACCCCCCTACAGAAGTTGTAAAAACTAGGAAGAGATTCATAAAAAACTTTAAGAAAGAAGCTACCATCACCTCTTTCGACAAGAAGTTTGTCAAGAGGTTTTTGGGACATATATACCTCAACAAGAACCCTAGCAAAAATGCCATAGGATCTATCCAAGGTAGCCTTGTCTATGCGTAAAGGAATACCAGCACCTCTAGCAATTTGTAATAGAAGTCGCGGATCCCAATATTCTTGGCATAATCCAACGAATCTAACCCAAACATTAGCAGTAGTTATAACATTAGTATCCGGATGAAAGTCTGGAACCCATTGAAAAACCTTAAAAACACCTGTAGAATGCTTAGAACTAAGAATATTCCATACTTTATTCATCTCAATTGAGCAAGAAAAACAAAGGTTATAGTAGCCTTTACCAATGTGTGTAAGAATCCAGCCATTTTTAAGTTTTCATATATTGGTGAGGTGAGCTTTTAATTCTTCCAACTTCCATGGTTTGTCACCTTTTGCAAGCATGATCCTCCCAATGAGATTAGATGAGTTGAACTCTTTAATAACTTCTTGATAAACCTCATCACGGATACTAACGACCATCGTGTCTCCACTCGTATATGGAGCACTTAAAGGAGGAAGAGATGGAGTAGGTTTGAGTGGTTTTGTTGTAGTAGAAATTTTGTTCCCAACAATATCAGCATAAGATGGTCTGTTATGTTGATTATCATGAGCATGATTGCTAGAAGGAGAGTGAGCATCACGAACTAGAAAGCTAGGAGTTGGAATATTTTCACAAAATGGTTTAGGATCATAATCCAAGCAAAGAAATGGACTTGAATCCATATGGAGAGAAACTCGTAATTTAGAGAGTGGGAAAATAAATTTTTAGAGAGAAGCAGGAGTTTCTCTCTCTAGAGGCCATCTTCTCATTTTTCACTGGCGTATTTTTTTTAAACCCATAATCGCCTAATTAGACACAAACCTGGAACTATTAGTTATTTGGAAACTTTGAAATCATGGATGATACAAATTGAACTATTATTAAAATCACTTCTTGAAACAATGAATAGGAAACAATCTAAGTTAGAATTCATAGACATTTTTTTGATGAATTTTTGTAAAATCAATGATTATTCAAGTTGAACTATTTTTAAAATCACATCTTGAAATAAATAATAAGAAAAAATATAGATTTGAATCCATAGATATTTTATAGATTATCAGCCCCATCTTATAAGTTTTCATGATACCAATAAATAAAACAATTTGTTAATAGAAGAAAAAAATAGTTTCTTAGCACTTACCTCTAACACCTAAACCTATTCCATAGATATTTTCACCTAACTAGTGGATTCTCATTGCCATATAGGGTTCTTCTTGAGTGAGTAGAGAGAGAGAAATAGAGGTGATATGGTACGGGTTAAAGGGAGAAAAATGTTTTGAATCATCTTTAAATTTGGACCCAACAAATTAGTGGAATTAAATCTTTTAGTCATAGGATAGAAGTTATTTGTTACCTTTCAAGCCTATGACATTATGTTTGAAGACGTAGCGACCAAGTCCAAGAAGATTGCATCTATGCCATGTTTCCTGCCTTGTTTTTCTCATCAATATTCCAAGGATCTCTCAAAGGTATGAATGCTTATATAATTGTTGAGCCTTGGATATATTTATTGGGTGTGATATTTTGTAAATGTATTTTAAAATGACTTTGTATTTTTTTCTAAGAAAAATAAGTTTTTTGTAATGTCTTTGAATATCCTCGTTCGAACGAGATTGCTAGGTCGTTCGAACGAGGTATTTAACAAGGTTTCCTTTTGTTTTCACTGTGATTGCGTTTGATTTGTCAGTTTAACGACCCTTCATTTTTGAAGTTGTTGTCTTCTCGTTCGATTTGTTGTTCGAAAGACTTTGGTATGACGTTCAAATGACCGCATCAGTTTTGGCAAAAATGGACAATTTTCAGCGGTTTCTTCTAGTAACTCCCCACTAATTTTTCCCATCTTTTATATAGTATGACAGATTTTTAGCGACTTTTTCAAAACCTTGAGGAAAAAGCACCTTTCCAAAAAGTCATTTGTTTCTTTTTGATCCTTAATGAATTAATTTCCAAAATAGAAACATGTTTACACCCAATTATTTGTTTGAACCAAATTTTAACATGATATTTGTTTGAGATCATCTTTGGCACTAGTTTTATTATTTACACCATAGTGACTGTTTCTTGAGGAAGATTCTGTGATTGTGGATTTTTATATGATCGACTTTGTGTGCATGACGATAGCTTTGCTCCATCGGTGGACTCTGAGACATACGTGGACTCCTGCGATGTCACTAGGAAGATATGGAAGGAACTAAGAGCCTTAAGTCTTGAGAGGGTGTCGAGTCGTTATGTAAGTATTATGTCGTGTCCTTTGTAATTCCTTACTTAGTGGACTTGTGGTTGGGCCGTCCGAGGTTTTTTCCGTTTTGGATTTTCCTCGTACATCGCCAAGTTGTGGTTATGTATGTTATCTTGCAGATTCACACGTAGATGCATGCTTAGGTTTAACACGAAAAAATTGTTTTAATCACTAAAATGGTGTAATTGGTGTTTAGCTAAATTTGGGTAATTTTAATTTTCTTTAATTTAATTTGAAAGTATTGATTTGGAAAAATTCATGTTTGGTTTTATTTTGATAAATTTGAACATGAATTGAAGTCTTGTTTAAGAAAAGTGTAAATTAATTTGAAGAATTTATTACTTGGATAATCGTCCCTTTAGAAATAAAAAAATGATATTTTTCGACACCTATCAGAGTTATTGTTTCAATTAGTGTATTCCGTTGGTTTACAATTGAATTTTTTTCTTGAAGGTGATATGGATGTGAGGGTTATGAGGTCAAAATAAATGTTAAAGGATAATTTCTTTTGGCATTTATGGAATTAGTAGTTTAGAAATATTTTCTTCTATTGATGTACGAAGTGATAATGTATATAGTGAGAGTAGCTACGCATAAGAGAACGAGTATCCAGAAAAAAAATGTATACGCATGAAAAATCCATTATTATCAAATAACTGGAGAACATATATAACTCACATGTTTAAAGGATTTGAAGTGGTTGGTAAGGTGTTTGGAGACGAAATGGTTAAAAATTCCATGGAAATGAAATGAAAGTGTGTTTATTTCAAGAATGAGAAAGATTTGGTGGATAGAGAGTATTGTAAAAATAATATCGATGGATATAAATGGTATTTCCATGTGTAAACATTTATGTGGTTTTGTGCATACGAATAATTAATAAGATTAACACGTGTAGAGGGTTTATACATACTCTTAAGAGTTCAATGACCAATTCGAATTTGGTATCATCCGTTTTAAGGTATTATATTAGGGATACATCATTGAAAAAACCAGTGGGATTACTCAAGGATTTTAAAATGAATTCAAGTTTGACATTACGTATCATGAAGCTTGGTAGGTAAAGGACTAACCAATGGTGAATTTAATGATAGAGATGAAATGCCATATAAATTATATTGTGTTTATAAAGGATAATTGAGGAAGGTTAAAGGTATCGAATTCAAGTTATATAACCAGAGAACAAGTGTTAAAAGAGATACTTATAATTTGTTAAGAGTGTTCGGGCCACTTTCACCCTTTATATTGAATATACCATAAAGAAAAACACGTAGATACCTCCCTGAGGTACTATACCATTATACATCCTTGTGTATTTAACATTTTTAGTTTAAGAACACCTCCTCCTACTCTGAACGGGCATATTTGGTGAGGTTGATGTGTAAACCAATTTTAGTCCCATAATTTTAGCGCTATGTTTGGGAACAATTGTTCTCTATGATCATTTTATCAAAATGTTTTATCTACATCACCCATGATTACCATCGCAATGTTGACCAAGTATAGAGGAGATTAAAGCTCATCAGTATAGAGATACAATACCATCTTACAACTATCATTTCAAGGTTACCAACCCTCACACCTACTCCACCCCTTGCACCTGATCCACTTATTTCACTTGCCCCTATTCTCTTATCCTCTTATTAGCCCAAGTAAATGATACTCAAGACCTACAATCTAAAGAAAGAGAGGGAGAAACCCATGCTGAGGAGATTTCCTAGAGTTTCCCCACATACGCAAAGGTTTCAAATATGTGTCCCAACCCAGGAAAGACTACGCTTCCGACGAGGATACTCTCATAGAGGTTCTAAAATCATCAAGACATGGGATGATGAGATCAAGAAGATGGAAGACCGGTTGTCAATCTCCCTCAACTAGTATTATGATAAAACCTCAAAAATACATTTCACATGGCCTTACAAGAGACCCTTTCCCTATTCTCTAAGGAGGTGAAACACTATGCTCTTCCTCCTAAATGGAAGATGCCAACTATAAAGATATTTGATGGGTATAAGGACCTTATAGACCATTTGCAAACTTACCAGTCACTCATGTTGCTATTAGATAACCTAGACTTGGTATTATGTACGTCATTACCAACCACATTTATAGGGATAACCGCACACTATTTTTGCAAGCTTAGGAAGGGGTCAATAAAGAACTTTATGGAACTATCCTGGTCTTTTGTGGATATTTCTTAGGACCTCAAAATATGTACAAACTGGACACATATCTCCTATTTTTTTAGGAAAAAGCAATGGAAATACTCATAACATATGCAAAGAGGTTTAACTAGGTAGTTATATATATAAGTGCCTTAAATGATAATGTATGCATAATCGCATTTATTACAGGAATGACCATTGAAGCTTTATCAAGGTCATTCAACAAGATACCACATCCGTCCATGATTGTCTTTTTTGTGAAAGCACACAAGTACATAAAAGCTAAGGATGTTATATCATCGTGAATGTTTGACTTCATTAACTCTTCTAAACCTCAAAAAGATAAGAGGAAAAACATGTTCTTTCATTTCGGATACACCTCACTTGAAGAGGATGAAGTCAATAACAAGAAGGGTAGGAAGAATGGATAACCCAAGGTAAAAACTTTACCCCTTTATATCTACTCTAAAATAGGCCTACTTAGTTGTAAAACATAAAACCATTCTGCCTGAACCCATACCAATGAAATTAACTGAGCATAAAATAGATAAGTCAAAGTATTTCAAGTTACACATAGACCATGGGCACAATACTAACGATTATTACCATCACAAATAAGTTATTAAAGAGGTCATTAAGATAGGTGTGACACCCCTCCCAATTAAATATCGGGCGACCAGTCTTTTATTAAATTAAAATCGAGGTGAACAGTTAGTTCATTCTTAGCATCACTGTCGCAAAATAAAATATACCAATTTAAACACCCTAAATAATTAAGTGAAGTGTCAAAACAATATAAAACTTTATTTCCATTTTGTTAAATCCAAATATGTAAACCTTTTTAACCACCAACAGTTTAAGAATCACATAAATACTAAGGATGGAGAAAACACAGAAGAATTAAAACCATCTAGATAAACCAAACAAGTTTAAAACTATAAATGAAACCATCCTGGTAATAGTTAACTACCAAAGAGTACTGAATACTGAAAATACAAATAAACATAGATATCTAACATATCCAAACTGAATAGGGAAACGGGCGACACATGCCCTAACTATGAAGAACTAAAACATAAATTGAATCAATGAGGAGGTCGTCCAAAATAAAGGCCTGCAACTCCCACATAAGCTACAGCGTGTCCAATCCAAAGAACTATACATGACTCCCCTATGGCTGGGCACCTGTAATACATATATATATATACAAGAGAGAGAAAAGACAGAAAAAGGGTCAGAGCCCGGGTGTAAAACAACTTTAAAAATAGTTTAGCAATTATTTAAAATGATTATTGTCTAATGCAACAACCATGTTAGTATGTGACACTCTCATGATGATTCTCGCGTCACATATAGTGTGCACGCCTACCGTAGTAGTAAATATCATAAGTTTCTCTAATGTATTCTCCATAAGGTTTTATCACGTGAAAAGCAAGGTTATGATATTTACTTTAGGAAATTATTCACTTCAAGATTTCTTATGTTATTTACAACAACTCAGCACCATTATAAAGTTACCGAACACTTATAATAAAGTTGAAGCATTTATTAATTACTTAACTACTTATACGCATAGTAGAAAGTTCCCGTATAGATATACGTATATATATTAGTCACATCTATAATATATATACTACGGAACCCCACATAAAATCTATGGTGCTTGCATACTCTGCTCTCAAGTCCCAGTATCACTCAAACTAAGGGAAATACTAGTTTGGAATCACTATTGAACTGTATTAACACAAAACACAAATAAATGGAGGCGAAACATAGTTCCAGGTCCTAAGAGGTCAGCACATACCCTCATGTCTCTTAGAACATTTGACTATCATTCTCATATAGCCTGTATCGAGGATACTATCTTCTAGGGTATGAGTCAATATCCTCCATACAGGCCCAATCGAGATAAGACTGTCTCGACGCGGAAACCTCCGTGATAGCAAGTAGCTCGGGTTTGATGTTTACACAAATACATAATATATGCACAGTCACACAGTCATATATATAAATATTCACATTTTCTAAATTAGGTGTGCCCACGACCCATAATAATAATTATCCGTTCTTAGCACAAATTAGTCAATTATCTCGCATAATGGATTTGTCTCTTTTATTCCCATTTGTAATTTATTTCATAAATACTTATGATCTCTCCAAGTAGTCACTTACTAAATAAAATTTTAGTAGGTATACCCTCTCTAACCTTTTGGTCTAAGACTTTCATGAGTCCCTCAATTTTATTAACAAACTTACGTACAATCTCTAATGTGTAACGAAATTCCTCGTTAATCCACAATTTTATCCCATATTAAATTTCATTCAACGGAGTCTATTTAGACCCTACTGGTCTTCCCCATGACCCGTTATACTCTATAAATAATAATCAAGGGTTCCCACGTATTTAAACCGGATTAAACAAAAAAAAGGGAAAATATGTAGTTTTCAATGAGGGGTCGATCGATCGAGGAAAGAGGGTCGATCGATCGATGTTCTTGGGTCGATTGATCGATCAAGCAGTTCTTGCCCAGAAACTGCAGTTTCAACCTACGGGTTTCATCTTCCAAATTATTCCAAAACGCCATTATTGATTCCCAAACTCCCAAACAACATTTCTAATAGTTATATATACCTATATACATGATTTCTTACATGAAACATGTCCAAATTCATCAAAGGCATTGAATCTATGGGATAATTTAACATAATTATCAAGAACCCTAATTTACATGAAATATTCATTCTTCTAATTCTTTTCCCGATTTCTTGCCTCTAAATCCATACTAATTCGTGGATAATTCTCTACATATGATGGGTATGACCAGAATACATTTAGTTTCTCCAAAACATTCGATTTTAAGTCTCTAAATTATCAATCTCTTTCATTAAAAGATGTTTTTAACAATCCTAAACTAACATGAGTGAGACATTAACTAAAAACAAAGCAAGATAGATACTTGCCTAAAATTTAAGGCTTTGATTTGTGGGTGAAAAGGCATGGTTGCGTTTCTCGTTGTGCGATCTACGTTTTCGTGGTGGTGGTGGTGCAAACGGACAAGTTCTTGGCCTTGGATTTCTTGGAAAGCTTCCTATCTTCTTCTCTAATGGTCGTTCTAATGTTCTGGGTTTGTTAACCCTAAAAGGCAACTCCCAATGGTTGATATAATTATTGGAAATTCGTGGGTTTATATACCCAAAAATATAAAATGTTTAATATACCCTCCTGAGATGTCAATTAGGCCTAAAAACGCCCCGAGACCCAAACTAAACCCCCGTGTATACTTTTCTGACTATCTCGACCCTTATGGACACATTGGCGCACTCGAAATGAACATACGAGCGACTTATAATTTATTCACTTTTAATAATAATAATTTAGTACCTACACGACACAGGCGCGTCCTGACTTAAATTTCCATAATTTCCATTTTATTCACTCGTGACAATTTTAATAAAATCAACCTTATATATTACTTTACTCAATTAGTAATTTTCAACAAATTCCCAATAATTACTAACTCTCGTCATGCTTGTAAACATTTTGAATAAATTTTCGAATAAATATTAAATTAATATCTCAATTTAAATATAATACATCCCTAAATTTAAAAGCTTTAAAAATACGTGGTATTACATACTTCCCCCTAATAATGGAATTTCGTCCTGAAATTCGGAAAATAAGGCATACTTGGTAAAAACAATTATGGGTACCTTATTAGTATGCAAACTAACTTTAAAGTGAGGCGCTCAATCACTATAGCCCCCGTTTCACATCAAGATTGTGTAACATTCTCATTAACGACACTTCATAATATGCTCCTATCCGACAACATTAGCATAAGACGAGCCTACACATCATTGACTCCCATTATTTCAATATCATTGGGAGACCGCACCTCACAACATGACAACTACTCCTATTTATCTAAATACAAAACTCCCATTTTGAGAGAAACCATACGAACATTTGACCACAACTTGCTCGCCTAAAACAACCGTGGTAATTCCACCATAAACATAAAATTCTAACTCGACCAATTCAAAATTTTGATTATTCGCCCATCTCTTAACATTCACAGTGAGAAAAGTTAAGGTATTTCCACATCCAAAACCTCAATAACCACCTTGTTCACAATAAGAAGGTACAAGTGCTCCCACGAAACCCTACCATTAGGTAGTATCTTCCCCCAATTACTTTCATATTGCACCACTAATCGTTAATCACCGTTCGCCTACTCCCCGGCTATGGGTGATACATCCTACTCAAAACGTAATGTTATCCCCGCTGCTTCCTAAAATCCCATTTTGAAGGTGGGATTCAAAAATTTCATCATAATTCAGAAAAATACCGTGTAGGACCACGTACCGGCGCGATCCTTCCTTTCAAAGGAAGACTAGGGCACACTAGCTAATACAGTAAATTACCCCAAAGGAATATCAATCACTTCCTTCTTGGGCATCTTGTTCCACGCGTTCGAAGGAACTTTTGATCTTACCTTGAGGTTGACAACTCATCCAAGAAACTTTACCGACTTTACCAGCCTCTTCCACTATAGGAATTTTCTATAGCCACAAAATTCTCTGGTTGATCATCTTGTTCCAACCGATTTCTATCTATAACTGGTGCATGCGGAGACCACTCACTATGACCCGCTCAACATCGACTTCTACTTGAAATGTCTCACATTAAGTGTCACTTAATAATCCCCTTCTTTACTTAGAGTTTATGGAAAGTTCTGATTCGTGTACTTTTCTCCATGATGTGCACTTCTGGACCATTTATACCATACTAACATCTTCACTCTTTGTACGCGTCAGTCTCTCTCAACATTTGACTAATTATAACTTCACTCTGAGTGTTCTCCATAATAATTAAATTTTGCCCTACTCAAGGAATACCCCCTTTTTAAATGGCTTCCCACACTGTTCTAACCAAATTCTGGTGTGCTACTCTAATCGCACACATATATATGGATCATCGTTCTTCAAGCGACGCTTAATCCACTCTACCACTTCCACTTCGTTATGTTAGTCCCACAAACATAAATTCCACACGTTTATTCCCACACCCCTATAACTCGGACAATTCTAACATTAGCTAACCAGGATGCCGACATTCTGTAGCACCCCGCCCGCCCGAAAAGAGCGAACGGTGTGCTACTCATCGATAAAACTAACCAAATCCATCAAAATACTAGGTATAGATCAACTACATACCACAACAACAAAAGATAAATCACTAATCTTGAATCTCTTCAGTTAAGTACAATAATTCTCTCGAATAAATATAACAACTAAAATAAATCACCAATACTCTATACATCAAAATAAATACAAGTCTTCTCTCTTGTATTAAAAATTCTTCCCAAATAATCCATGTTAAAAATCATCCCAACTCTTTATTTCCCTTGTGCTCAGAATGCGGTTACAACACTTCGGTATTCTCAATCACCCCTAGAAATTGAAATTTTAAATTCTCCTTATCATCGTCCCACCCTTCAACTCATTGTGATAAAACAAAACATTTAATGCTTTCTTACCACACAACCGGCTCCACTGGCCTTAAATCATAATTCAACTTCCAACTTGTAGATATAATTACCTATTCCTATTACGACCGAGTTACCTAACTCATGGACTAATGACCAAACATCTCCATAATTCCAACTTTATGCTAATTTTCATGCGTGGGATCTCTCGCAAAGAGAAATCCAAATAAGGAACCCCCCGATACACTACTACCTAGCATTGTGGGTTATCAAATTCCGTTAGGCCCTCCGTCCATAACATGTACCCCTTTATTCCGTCTCTTGACAGAAAAGTTACATCTCCTCCCGTAATTACACTTAATAAGGAATATTTCTCCAATTGCACTATCGTTTAGTATTGGTGAAAATCACAATCCATAAACCTTGAATACATACAATCGGGATTCTCGAAATCCAGTTCCCAATCATATGGGTGTAACTCTCAACTCCCACATCTCTAAAGGATTGATATATCAACACGCTCTTCCTATCACCAAGTCCTGAGCACTAAACATAATAATGAGTTAAATCTTTTCGGTCAATGGTAAACCCAATAAACACTAAACCATGGCAACAAGGTCCCTAAAGACACCAAGTTTAAACATTTCGATACCACTATACCCTTCGAAGTCTCTAAAGCACATGATATAAATGCGAGCCCGACCCTCTCACAGGTGAGGCCTCGCCAGGACAAAACATGTTGCACTAAGGTATCCACTCCGATAGCCTTGCAATAACTGCCTACTATCGTACTAACCATTACGATAAATTTGTAACCAAGATAATATCATACTCATATATTACACCACTAAAATGAGTAAGCTCAATAAAGAATATAACACTATTAATACACCCATTCATCCTCCGCGAATAGAACTAAAGATAATTCCGCTACACTAGGTAAACTATTCATAAAATAATAATGTTTATAGTTATACGCATTAAACTCGTCTCACATACTAATCTAACAATGAATAAAATAGAGTGACTCGCTCGTGTTACATAAAATAGACTCATCCTTCGACGATAAAACTCATAATTCTACCTTGCCAATCGTCTTGACTGCACAAATGGTCCCCGAACGTACTACGCCCATCCAAACCAAACCAGAAACTACTTTAATCGTTGTCCTTTACTAGGCATCCTACTCTTGTCCCTTTACTCACTTCGGGAAAACATTAACGCATGTGATTTCACTCTCCATAAAATACCTCTACACATAATCTACTTATCACCCGTCATACTAACGATATTATGGTTGTCCTTCTCTCGTACTTTTGTAGGCTCGATTCTTGATGACTACCCCCGTTGTTCCTTTAGCCTTGTTGGACCTAAGGAATATGCAACTTGATACAGTAATCCTTACTGAATTCACCATTTCTAGGTAAGAATTTACCTATCCGATTCATTTAAATTGGTCCCCTGATGTGTATCCACACCCCCTTATGGTGCTACACTACCACAGTTGCATCCAGTCTTATTGTTGACTAAATTCTTCGATTCTTTCATCTTCCCACACAAAGAATCATTATCATCTCCATTGAAAAAGCATGACATTGTCAACCTCTGAATCGACTGTCCAGTAGAATTCCCGTTTTAATCATTATTAACTATTATTACGAGTCGATCTCCCATTTGGAGTCCTATCCTTTATTTGTATCTACATCCTCCGATACAATATTCGCTAATGGTTTAGATTCATAATCACAATGGACCTCTATCAGGTCCTTCTGTGATGAGTTCAGAATAACGTTCACATTTTATCCTGAACATCCGATGAAGGAACATGTGGTCAACTGTACCCAAGATCCTTCTTTAGACATATAATTGCACTTCTTAAAGTAGTGCCTGACTCCAACCACTATAACTTCGTTCTGACAAACCAAGAAAAATTTTACTCTAAATTTTCACTTTCAGTTTGCCACACTCCGTCATATGTCCAAACCTTTGGATATTTTACATCCTTTGTCTAACACACATAATCTACGCATTTCTAGAATTGCCACTGACAGTTCTCTTCAATGTCTTATCTGACTCTTTCCCAGTCGTACCACGTTGGGTGAGTCTACTCTTGCACCTCTTTTGACTATAGCAGCATTTGGAAATCACAGGTTGTGCCATGGCCATCTTTATAGTCATGGATGCTCGTTCCATAATAGGGGAGACATTAACTACGATCATCATCCTCGAGTATACTCTACAACCTAAATTAAGCCTTGCATCCTACTATCCACCCAACGGCCCTTGCCTTCCATATTTCATTATTCGAACATGCCCGAACGCAATCAAGATTCAGTAATGTACATACGTTGTAGCAGGAGAACGTAATCTCACCATAGAAATCAACAATCCTAAACATAGGGCTCTATATCAAACAATGTAACGCTGGAAGCATAATAAGCCGCACATATCCTAAGGACACTAGAACCTGGTTCTCTGATACAACCTGTGTCACCCCGCCTAATTAAATACCAGGCGATCAACTCTTTATTAAATTAAAATCAAGGTGAACAATTGGTTCATTCTTAGCATCACTGTCGCAAAATAAAATATACAAATTTAAACACCCTAAATAATTAAGCTAACTGTCAAAACAATATAAAACTTTATTTCCATTTTATTAAATTCAAATATGTAAAACTTTTTAACAACCAACAGGTTAAGAATTACATAAATACTAAGGATGGCGATAACACACAAGAATGAAAACCATCTAGATAAACCAAACCAGTTTAAACTATAAATGAAACCATCCTGACAATAGTTAACTCCCAAGGAGTACTGAATACTGAAAATACAAATAAACATAGATCTCCGATATATCCAAACTAAATAGGGAAACGGGATACACATGCCCTAACTATGAAGAACTAAAATAGAAATTGAATCAATAAGGAGGTCGTCTAAAAAAAAGTCATGCAACTCCCACATAAGCTGCAGCGCGTCCAATCCAAGGAACTATGCATGACGCCCCTGTGGCTGGGCATCGGTAATATATATATATATATATATATATATATATATATATATATATATATATATATATATATATATATATATAAGAGAGAGAGAGAGAAAAGAAAGAAAATGGGTCAAAGCCCGAGTGTAAAATAGTTTTAAAAATAGTTTAGCAAGTATTTAAAATGATTACTGGCTAATGCAACGACCATGTTAGTATGCGATACTCTCTTGAGAATTCTCGCCTCTCATCCGGTGTGCACGCCTACCGTAGTAGTAAATCTCATAAGTTTCTCTAACTTATTTTCCATATGGTTTTATCACGTGAAAAGCAAGGTTATGCTATTTACTTTAGAAAATCAATCTCTTCAAGATTTCTTACGTTATTTAGAATAACTCAGTACCATTATAAAATTCACAAACTCTTATAATAAAGTTGAAGCATTTATTCATTACTTAACTACTTATACACACCGTAGAAAGTTCCCGTATAGATATACGTGTATATATTAGTCACACCTATAATATATATACTACGACACCCCACATAAAATCTATGGTGCTCGCATACTCTTCTATCAAGTCCCCATATCACTCAAACTAAGGGAAATACTAGTTCCGAATCACTCTCGAACTATATTAACACAAAATATAAACAAATGGAGACGAAGCATAGTTCCAGGTCCTAAGAGGTCAGCGCATACCCTCATGTCTCTTAGAACATCTGACTATCATTCTCAGATAGCTTGTATCGAGGATACTATCTTCTAGGGTACGACTCAATATCCCCCCATAAAGGCCCAAACGAGATAAGACTGTCTCTCTATGATAGCAAGTAGCCCGGGTATGATGTTTACGCAAATACATAATATATGCACAATCACACAGTCATATATATAAATATTTACATTTTCTAAATTAGGTGTGCCCACGACCCATAATTATAATTATCCTTTCTTAGAACCAATTACTCAATTATCTCGCATAATGGACTTATCTCTTTTATTCCCATTTATAATTTATTTCATACATACGTCTCATCTCTGGAAGTATTCTCTTGCTAAATACAATTTCAGTAGGTATACCCTCTCTAACCTTCTGGTCTAAGACTTTCACGAGTCCTTCAATTTTATAAATGAACTTATGCACAATCTCTAATTTGTAACGAAATTCCCCGTTAACCCACATTTTCATCCCATATTAAATTTCATTCAACGGAGTCTATTTAGACCCTAATCGTCGTCCTCACGACCCATTAAACTCTATAAATAATTATCAAGGGCTCCCACATATTTAAACCGAATTAAACAAAAAGGGGACAAATATACAGTTTTCCAGGAGGAGTCGATCGATCGAGGAAAGGGGGTCGATCGATCGAACAAGCAGTTCTTGCCCAGAAACTGCAGTTTCAACCTACGAGTTTCATCTTCCAAATTACTACAAAATGCCATTATTGATTCCCAAACTCCCAAACAACATTTATAATAGTTACATATACCTATATACATGATTTCCTACGTGAAACATGTCCAAATTCCCCAAAGGCATTGAATCTATAGGATAATTTAACATAATTATCAAGAACCCTAAATTTACATAAAATATTCATTCTTCTAATTCTTTTATAGATTTCTTGCCTCTAAATCCATACTAATTCGTGGATAATTCTCTACATATGATGGGTATGTCTAGAATACATTTAGTTTCTCTAAAACATGCGATTTTAAGTCTCTAAATTATCAATCTCTTTCATTAAAACATATTTTTAATAGTCCTAAACTAACATGCGTGAGACATTAACTAAAAACAATGCAAGATAGATACTTGCCTTAAATTTAAGGTTTTTATTTGTGGATGAAAAAGGCATGGTTGTGTTCCTCATTATGCGATCTACGTTTTGGTGGTGGCGGCGGTGCAAACAGACGAGTTCTTGGCCTTGGATTGCTTGGAAAGCTTCCTATCTTCTTCTATAATGGTTGTTCTAAGGTTCTGTGTTTGTTAACCCTAAAAGGGAACTCCCAATGGCTGATATAACTATTGTAAATTCGTGGGTTTATTTACCCTAAAATATAAAATGTCTAATATACCATCCCGAGATGTCCATTAGGCCTAAAAACGCCCTGAGACCCAAACGAAACCCTTGGGTATACTTTTCTGACTAACTCAATCCTTTCGAACGCATTGGCGCACTCAAAATGACCATATGAGTGACTTATAATTTATTCACTTTTAATAATAATTTAGTCCTGACACGACACAGGCGCGTCATGACATAAATTTTCATAATTGCCATTTTATTCACTCGTGACAATTTTAATAAAATCAATCTTATATAATACTTTACTCAATTAGTAATATTCAACAAATTACCAATAATTACTAACTCTCATCACACTAGTAAATATTTTGAATAAATTTCTGGATAAATATTAAATTAACACATTAATTTAAATTTTATACATCCCCAAATTTAAAAGCCATAAAAACCCGGGGTATTACATACTTCCCCCCTAATAACGAAATTTCGTCCCGAAATTCAAAAAATAAGGCATACGTGGTAAAAATAATTCTGGGTACCTTATTAGTATGCAAATTAACTTCAAAATAAGGCGCTCAATCAGTATAGCCCCCGTTTCACATCAAGCTTGTTTAACATTCTCATTAACGACACTTCACAATATGCTCCTATCCGATAACATTCGCATAAGATGAGCCTACACATCATTCACTCCCATTATTTCAATATCATTGGGAGGTCTCACCTCACTACATGACAACTACTCGTATTTATCTAAACACAAAACTCCCATTCTGAGAGAAACCATACGAACATCTGACCACAACTTGCTCGCCTAAAACTGCCGTGGTAATTCCACCATAAACATCAGACTTTAACTCGACCCATCCAAAATTTTGATTATTCACCCATCTCTTAACATTCAAGCTGAGAAAATTTAAGGTTTTTCCACACCCGAAACCTCAATAAGAACTTTGTTCACAATAAGCAGGTATAATTGCTCCCATAGAACCCTACCATTAGGTAATATCTTCCCCCAACTACTTTCACATTGCTCCACTAATTGTTAGTCACCGTTCGCCTACTCCCCGGATATGAGTGATACATCCTACTCAAAACGTAATGTTATCACCGCTGCTTCCTGAAATCCCATTTTGAAGGTGGGATTCAAAAATTTCATCCTAATTCAGAAAAATACCGTGTAGGACCACGTACCGGTGCGATCCTTACTCTCAAAGAAAGACTATGGTAAACTAGCTAATATTTTAAATCACCCCAAAGGAATGTCAATCACTTCCTTCCTGGGCATCTTGTTCCACACGTTCGGAGGAACTCTTGATCTTACCTTGAGGTTGGCAACTCATCCAAGAAACTTTACCGACTTTACCGAACTCTTCCACTATAGGAATCATCTATAGCCACAAAATTCTCTGGTTGATCATCTTGTTCCAACCGATTTCTATCGATGAGTGGTGCATGTGGAGACCACTCACTGTGTCCTGCTCAACATCGACTTCTAATTGAAATGTCTCACATTAAGTGTCACTTAATAATCCCCTTATTTCCTTAGCGTTTATCGAAAGTTTCGATCCATGAACTTTTCTCCACGATGTGCACTTCTGGACCTTTTATACCATACTAACATCTTCACTCTTTGTACGCGTCAGTCGCTCTTAACATTTGACTAATTATAACTCTGCTTCGAGTGTTCTCTATAATAATTAAATTCTGCCCTTCTCAAGGAATACCCCCTTTTTAAATGGCTTCCACACTGTTCTGACTAAATTCTGGTGTTCTACTCTAATAGCACACGTATATATGGATCATCGTTCTTCACGCGAAGCTTAATCCACTCTACCACTTCCACCACGTTATGTTACTCCCACAAACATAAATTCCACACGTTTATTCACATATCCCTATAACTCGGATAATTCTAACATCAGCTAACCAGGATGCCCCCGCCCGGGAAGAGAGAACGACGCGCTACTCATCGATAAAAATAACCAAATCCATCAAAATACTAGCTATAAAGCATCTACATACCACAACAACAAAAGATAAATCACTAATCTTGAATCTCTTCAATTAAGTACAACAATTCTCTCGAATAAATACAACAACAAAAATAAATCACCAATGCTCTATATATCAAAATAAATACACGTCTTCTCTCTTGTATTAAAAATTCTTCCTAAATAATCCATGTTAAAAATCATACCAACTCTTTATTTCCCTTGCGCTCAGAAAGCGGTTACAACACTTGGGTATTCTCAATCACCCCTAGAAATCAAAATTTTAAATTCTCCTTATCATCGTCCCACCTTCAACTCGTGGTGATAAACCAAGACTTTCAATGGTTTCTTACCACACCACCGGCTCCACTGGACTTAAATCATAATTTAACTTCCAACTTGTAGATATAATTACCTGTTCCTATTACGAATGAGGTACCGAACTCATGGAATAATGACCAAACATATTCCGATTTCCAACTTTACGCTAATTTTCATGCGTGGGATGTCTTGCAAAGAGAAATCCAAATAAGGAACCCCCCGATACACTACTAGCTAGCATTGTCGATTATCGAAATCCTTTAGGCCCTCCGTCCATAGCATGTACCCCTTTATTCTGTCTCTTGATAGAAAATTTATATCTCATCCTGTAATTACACTAAACAAGGAATATTTCGCTAATTGCACTATCGTTCAGTATTGGTGAAAATCACATTCCATAAAACTTGAAAACATACAATCGGGATTCGCAAAATCCCATTCCCAATCATATGGGTGTAACTCTTAACTCCCACGTCTCTAAAGGATAGATATATCAACGCGCTCTTCCTATCACCAAGTCCTGAGCGCTAAACATAAAAATGAGTTAAATCTTTTCGATCAATGGTAAACCCAATGAACACTGAACCGTGGAAATAAGGTCCCTAAAAACCCCAGGTGTAAACATTTCGATACCACTATACCCTTTGAAGTCTCTATAATATATGATATAAATACGAGCCCGACCCTCTCACAGGTGAGGCCTCGCCAGGACCAAACATGCTGCACTAAGGTATCCACTCCAATAGCCTTGCAATAAATGCCTACTATCGTACTAACCATTACTATAAATTCGTAACCAAGACAATATCATACTCGTATATCAAACCACTAAAACGAGTAACCTCAATAAAGTATATAACACTATTAATACACCCATTCATCCTCCGCGGATAGCACTAAAGATAATCCCGCTACACTAGGGAAACTATTCACATAATATTAATGTTTACAATTATACACATTAAACTCGTCTCATATGCTAATCTAGCAATTAATAAAATAAAGTGACTCGCTCGTGTTACATAAAATACACCTCATCCTTCAAGGATAAAACTCATACTTCTACCTTGTTAATCGTCTTGACTGCAAAAATGGTCCCCGAACGTACTACACCTGTCCAAACCAAACCAAAAACTAGTTTAATCGTTGTCATTTACTAGGTATCCTACTCTTCTTCCTTTACTCACTTTGGGAAAACATAAACGCATGTGATTTCACTCTCCAGATAATCTACCTATCACCCGTCATACTAACCATATTATGATTGTCCTTCTCTCGGACTTTGGTAGGCTCGATTCCAAATGGCTACCCCCGTTGTTCCCTTAGCCTTGTTAGCCCTAAGGAACATGCTACTGGCTACAGTAGTCCTTACTGAATTCACCATTGCTCGGTAAGAATTCAGATTTCCGATTCATTTAAATGGGTCCCCTGATGTGTATCCACACCCCTTGTGGTGCTACACTACCACCATTGCATCCGGTCTTATTCTTGACTAAATTATTCGATTCTTTCTGCTTCCCACATAAAGAAGCATTATCATCTCCATTGACTAAGCACGACATTATCAACCTCTGAATCGACCATCCAACAAAATTCCTTTTTTAAGCATTATTAACTATTATTACGAGTGGATCTCCCATTAGGAGTCCTCTCCTCCATTTGTATCTACATCCTCCGATACAAGATTCGCTAACGGTTTAGATTCATAATCATAAATGGACCTGGGTTAGGTCCTTCTGTGATGAGTTCAAAACAACGTTCACATTTTATCCTGAACATCCGATGAACGAACATGCGGTCAACTGTACACAAGATCCTTCTATAGACATAACATTGCACTTCTAAAAGTGGTGGCTGACTCCCACCATTATAACTTCGTTCCGACAAACCAAGAAAAACTTTACTCCAAATTTTCACTTTCAGTTAGCCACACTCCGTCATATGTCCAAACCTTTGGATATTTTACCTCATTTCGCTAACACACTATTTGTGCATTTTTAGAATTTCCACTGACAGTTCTCTTGAATGTCTTATCTAACTCTTTCCCAGTCGTACCACGTTGGGTGTTTCTACTCTTGCACCTCTTTCGACTATAGCAGCATTTGGAAATCATAGGCTGCGCCCTGGCCATAATGGGGGTAACCTTAACTACGGTTATCATCCTCGAATATACTCTATAACCTCAATTAAGCCTTGCCTCCTGTTGTCCGCCCAACGGCCCTTGCCTTACATATTTCATTATTCAAACATGCCTGAACACAATCAAGATTCACTAATGTACATATGTTGTAGCAGGAGAAGGGAATCTCACCATAGAAATCAACAATCCTAAACGTAAGTCTCTATATCAAATAAAGAAACACTGAAAGCATAATAATACGCACATATCCTATGGACACTAGAACTGATGCTCTGATACAACCTGTGACACCCCGCCTAATTAAATACCGGGCGATCATCCCTTTATTAAATTAAAATCAAGGTGAACAATTTGTTCATTCTTAGCATCATTGTCGCAAAATAAAATATACCAATTTAAACGCCCTAAATAATTAAGCTAAGTGTCAAACAATATAAACCTTTATTTCCATTTTATTAAATCCAAATATGTAAACCTTTTTAACAACCAAAAGTTTTAGAATCACATAAATACTAAGGTTGGTGATAACACATAAGAAATAAAACCATCTAGATAAAAAAAAATAGTTTAAAACTATAAATGAAACCATCGTGATAATAGGTAACTCCCAACGAGTAATGAATACTGAAAATACAAATAAACATAGATCTGTGATATATCCAAAATAAATAGGGAAACGGGCGACACATGCCCTAACTATGAAGAACTAAAACAGAAACTGAATCAATGAGGAGGTCATCTAAAACAAAGGCCTACAACTCCCACATAAGTTGTAGCGCGTCCACTCCAAGGAACTATGCATGACGCTCTGTGGCTGGGTACCTTTAATACATATATATATATATATATATATATATATATATATATAAGGGAGAGAGAAAACACAGAAAACGGGTCAGAGCCCGAGTGTAAAACAACTTTAAAAGTAGTTTAGCAATTATTTAAAATGATTACTGTCTAATGCAACAACCATGTTAGTATGTGACACTCTCATGATAATTCTCGCGTCTCATCTAGTGTGCACGCCTACCGTAGTAGTAAATCTCATAAGTTTCTCTAATGTATTCTCCATAAGGTTTTATCACGTGAAAAGAAAGGTTATGATATTTACTTTAGGAAATCATTCACTTCAAGATTTCTTATGTTACTTACAACAACTCAGCACCGTTATAAAGTTACCGAACACTTATAATAAAGTTGAAGCATTTATTCATTCCTTAACTACTTATACGCACAGTAGAAAGTTCCCGTATAGATATACGTATATATATTAGTCACACCTATAATATATATACTACGGAACCCCAC
The DNA here is from genome assembly GCA_949130495.1 of Sambucus nigra. Classification (NCBI taxonomy): domain Eukaryota; kingdom Viridiplantae; phylum Streptophyta; class Magnoliopsida; order Dipsacales; family Adoxaceae; genus Sambucus; species Sambucus nigra. The sequence continues at coordinate 541,385,381 of OX422211.1, read as the reverse complement.
ATAAAATCTATGGTGCTGGCATACTCTGCTATCAAGTCCCCACATCACTCAAACTAAGGGAAATACTAGTTTGGAATCACTCTCGAACTATATTAACACAAAACATAAACAAATGGAGGCGAAGCATAGTTCCACGTCCTAAGAGGTCAGCACATACCCTCACGTCTCTCAGAACATCTGACTATCATTCTCATATAGCCTGTATCAAGGATACTATCTTCTAGGGTATGAGTCAATATCCCCCTATAAAGGCTCAATCGAGATAAGACTGTCTCGACGCAAAAACCTCCGTGATAGCAAGTAGCTCGGGATGATGTTTACACAAATACATAATATATGCACAGTCACACAGTCATATATATAAATATTTACATTTTCTAAATTAGGTGTGCCCATAACCCATAATTATAATTATCCTTTCTTAGCACCAATTACTCAATTATCTCGCATAATGGACTTATCTCTTTTATTCCCATTTATAATTTATTTCATACATACTTCTCATCTCTGGAAGTATTCTCTTGCTAAATACAATTTCAGTAGGTATGCCCTCTCTAACCTTCTGGTCTAAGACTTTCACGAGTCCTTCAATTTTATAAATGAACTTATGCACAATCTCTGATGTGTAACGAAATTCCCCGTTAACCCACAATTTCATCCCATATTAAATTTCATTCAACGGAGTCTATTTAGACCTTACTGGTCGTCCTCACAACCCATTAAACTCTATAAATAATAATCAAGGGCTCCCACATATTTAAACAGAATTAAACAAAAAGGGGACAAATATTTAGTTTTCCAGGAGGGGTCAATCGATCGAGGAAAGGGGGTCGATCGATCGAACAAGCAGTTCTTGCCCAGAAACTGCAGTTTCAACCTACGGGTTTCATCTTCCAAATTACTCTAAAATACCATTATTGATTCCCAAACTCCCAAACAACATTTCTAATAGTTACATATACCTATATACATGATTTCCTACATGAAACATGTCCAAATTCATCAAAGGCATTGAATCTATATGATAATTTATCATAATTAGCAAGAACCCTAATTTTACATAAAATATTCATTCTTCTAATCCTTTTCTAGATTTCTTGCCTCTAAATCCATACTAATTCGTGGATAATTCTCTGCATATGATGGGTATGTCTAGAATACATTTAGTTTCTCTAAAACATGCGATTTTAAGTCTCTAAATTATCAATCTCTTTTACTAAAACATGTTTTTAACAGTCCTAAACTAACATGGGTAAGACATTAACTAAAAACAAAGTAAGATAGATACTTGCCTTAAATTTAAGGTTTTGATTTGTGGATGAAAAAGGCATGGTTGCGTTCCTCGTTATGCGATCTACGTTTTGGTGGTGGTGGTGCAAACGGACGAGTTCTAGGCCTTGGATTGCTTGGAAAGCTTCATATCTTCTTCTCTAATGGACATTCTAAGGTTCTGTGTTTGTTAAACCTAAAAGGCCACTCCCAATGGCTGATATAACTTTTGGAAATTCGTGGGTTTATTTACCCAAAAATATAAAATGTCTAATATACCTTCCCGGGATGTTAGTTAGGCCTAAAAATGCCCCAAGACCCAAACTAAACCCTCGGGTATACTTTTTTGACTATCTCGATTCTTCCAAAAACATTGGCGCACTCCAAATGACCATATGGGTGACTTATAATTTCTTCACTTTTAATAATAATAATCTAGTCCCGACATGACATAGGCGCGTCCTGCCTTAAATTTCCATAATTGCCATTTTATTCACTCATGAAAATTTTAATAAAATCAATATTATATATTACTTTAATCAATTAGTAATATTCAACAAATTCCCAATAATTACTAACTCTCGTCATGCTAGTAAACATTTTGAATAAATTTTGGGATAAATATTAAATTAATATCTCAATTTAAATTTAATATATCCCAAAATTTAAAAGACATAAAAATATTGGGTATTTAAATAGTTACTTGAAGCAAATCATCGCAAATAGAAGTGAGAATATAGAAAAAGGTGAAGAAACAATAATATATGTGAATACTATTGAAAGAGGGTTTATAGGCTTTGTAACCTCATCCAGTTAATTCAAATGTTACCTCAACAAAATGAATCAAGTCTATTCTGCAAGAAATCTATATAAGGAGTTCGCTATGATGATATTCATTAAAGATGACCACACAAGGGTCCTCAAACCTCATGATGATCTCGTGGTGATTGTAATGATACAGGGCAATGCTCAAATGCATAAGATGACATTGCTTGTGACTTTCAATGGGGAAAAAACTTTCTCAACGAGGTACATAACTTTCCCCCTCACGAATGCGGCTAAAATTTGTTATAAAACCTTATAGAACAAGTTCTTAATGTTAGACCTACCCGCCACTATACTAGGAAGACGTTCACTCAATGAATTGGACACAATCATTTTCACTAGGAGGATGTTGATGCACTTCTCCACCCCTATGAAGTGAAAAAGGTACTTATCAATGACAAAAAAGCCAAATAATGCTATAATATCACCAAGAGAGACAAAAACGATCACAAGAGGTTCCACAGACAAAATCTATACTCACATAAGGAACAACTAGAACTTCAAGTTTAGCCACCAATGACTTTGAAATTCACCCTAATACCTCCTAAACTTTAAAAATGGTTCTAAGTCAAGAGACAACCTTGGATAGGGATTAGCGACCCTATACACTATCAGGATCTTATAACCACTCTATTTATTCAATGAAATAAGTTAACTTTTAACTTATATAGGTGAATAGAAATTCCTCTACAAAAAAAGAAAATTTAGTCTTAATCAGGTTGAAGGGCCATTGATTGAAAAATTGATTCTTAATAAGGTCTCAGTATCATGGAATGCAAACATACTTAATGGGGTATACATACCCTTGAATGAAAACTTGGTCTTAATGAGGTATAAGCAACCTTCACTACAAACTTTATCTTAATGAGGTTTATGGTCCCTTGATCATAAATCTGATGTATTAATATGGTCCAAGGATCCTTGACTAACAATCTAGTAATGAAGTTCTAAAACCTCCTCACTAAGGGTCAACATGGAGGTGAAAACCCCCTGATCTATAAATCAGTCTTAGCGACAATGTACCTTTGACTTTAAACAAAGTTATGAGGTCTTTACCCCTAACTAAAAATCATTAATACGGTCTCAATACCCATGAAATTTTTTTTTGGTCGAATTCCAAGGATTTTCACCCTTGATTCTTAGGTCCAAATACCATTAATATTCTAAAAACATCTATTAAAGTGGAGGTCTAAACAAACGTCACACCAAAATATCAGGGATTGATAATCCCAAAACACTACATTTTTTATAAAAAGGGTTCAAACATTTGGTCCTAAATTTCTTTGAGGTTCACACATCCTTAGCATAAAAAATTATAAATTTTTTATGGAGTTCATCCTAAATTTTTACATGCCCTAAGGTGCTATGATTGCAAGTTTCATGAATTTTTTTACATTAAGGGACGCACCCTTGGTTATACTTATGATTTTTTGAGGTTATGTGACCCTTAACTTATCGTTGTTTAGGTTAATAAAAGATTAATTCCTTGGGAAAAAAAAGAAATGGGTGTTGAGGCTATGTCTATACCTACTACGAACTCAAACTGGTAACATTTTAACACAAAATAAACAATTTCTTCTTCACAAAGCACAAATAAAAACTAAAGGAAAGCTTTCAAGTACACAAGATCAACCAAAAGATAGAAGAAAAGACCCATTTGATTCATAAAAAATTGCATCTTATAAAGATTGGAACACAAGAGGATAAAAAATAAATAGTATAATAGAAGACTTAGACAGTCTTGCCCTTGTCACTTGAATCATAGCTGAGGTTTGAGATGGTTGAGGCAGATATTTATCCTTCATTTGAGATCTATCGAATTGGTTCGAAGCCTCCTCAACATCATCATATTCTTCCTCTTCCCTTCGTAAGGTAGAGTAAGGCAAAACTCTAAAAAATCTAGGCCAGGCCATAATGAATACACTTTAGCTTTGTAATTCATGAAACTAGTGGAATACCGACCATATATATACCTTTGGTAAGTAATTGGGTTGAAGTAGGCGTGAGGATAAGCTTTCATAGTAACCGTTTGGCATACTTTGTGATGGCCTCCGCCAAATCTTCCTTGATACATAAACATATGGATATATTATTGGTCTCGAGCAAGTTCATCATCTCATAGGAACCTCTACTACGTTAACACTACCTTAGCTAATTTATGGTTATTATGCCCCATCTTAGCAAAGTCAAACTTTAGGGATTCACAACTATTAACCAGGTCCTCATGTCTCTACTTTAAAGCCTCAAGATCCACTAATAGCTCCTAAAGGGCCTTATCTTTCTTCTTTGTGGGATAAAATAATACATTCGAACATCTACTAGGATCTTTTCCATAGTGAGCAACCTGGACTACTAGGTTTCCATCGTCTAATTCTTGAGATCATGAATTTTCTTAACCAACTCCATTTGATCCTTTAACTGTTCCCTTTTATCACTCATAACATCCAAGATCATTCAATGGCTATCGAATATAGACGACCACCCCATTTTATACTTCTCCCATCCGTTACTAAACTAAATTGACTTTATTTAAGCCTTCTCTCCTACTATGGTGAAGGCCATTAAAGCATCTACTAGAGTATGATCCTATAAGAATTACTAAAGTAAACTAGACCATCATATCGAGATATGAAAGAAAATTATCAAACTAGGCTTGTATAATGAAAATAATATTTACCTGATCTATGACATGAATAAGATCTATGGCTTTGGCTTTAGCCTGTAACAACCCTCGCTTTTGAGAATTGATTTTATATTAATTTACTATGTGAAGTAATTATATAAAATGTTGGAATATGAAGTAAATATTAATTCAATGAGACAAAAGTTAATATTTACAAAATTTTGGCATATTTACTGTATGGGTATGTAAATATCCCCTTGATGAGTTTTATAGTGTCATAAGATTTAAATGACATTCATGGTTTAAAATGAAACTGAAACTTGAAATGGGTTATAAAATTTCCAAATGATAATTTGGAGGACGTAGTTGGTCTCGGAACGTGCGAAATAGTCAAAATAAGTGTCATATTGTATTTTATGTTTTGAGCATTGTTGACTGGTTTTAACATAAATGTATAGTTCCGAATCATTTTAATGTTGTATTAACCACTTAAGTTCGGAATTTTAGACTAAAGGCACGATTTATGTATTGTTAAGTCATTTATTTCTCTTAAGTGTATTCCTAAACCTAGAGAGAAAGAGAGAGGAAGAGAAATTGTAGAGAAAAGATAGGAGATTGAAGATTGAAGATTGGGGAGTGTTGCTAGCAAGGAAAAATCTGAATTTTCAAGCTCAAGGCAAGTTTTCTACATGCTAATACGTGATTTAAGATGGATATTTGGTATTGATAGTTGTGTATTAGTTATGGTTTATCAATGTTAGGGTTTTTATGGATTTGTGGGTTATGAATCCTTAAAGGATGATTTGGATATTCATTGATGTAAATGATAGAAGTTAGATGCATTTATGATGTGTTGGTGGAAATAAATGATCTTGGTTTGGTTAGATTTGAGTTGGGGGAAATTTAGGAGTCCAAGACTCCATAGACAAACCTGGCAAATTCGCAGGGGCGAATTGATTCGGCCCCTAGGCGAATCGATTCGCATAGGGTCTGTTTCTAGGTCTGCTTGGACCGAATTGATTCAGCCAGGCCAAATCAATTTGGCAGTTTACAGAGTACCAGTTTTCCTTGTCTGAATCGATTCTCTTTTTGGGCAAATCGATTCGCTAGGGCGAATCGATTCGGCCCTTGGGCGAATCTATTCATTTTCCTGCTACTTTTGAGTTAGTTTTATAACTCAATTCTAATTCATTTCTTTAGGTTAAGGGCCTAGGAACCTTCTTGTATAAAGTAAACTTAGTGTCCTAGAGTCTTAGATGAGTTGGGGGACTACCCTATATTATAATTTTTTTATATGGGGTTTATTTCGAGGGTGCGTAAAGTGATGTTCAGTCATTACTTTCCTTTTGTAAATTATTAGGAGTCTAGGAGTTGTAAGGTCATATTTGGAGACTTTAATGTCAATTTGAGATATGATGATCTTTGTGGTTTATTATAAAACCCTAAAAAGGTTTGAAGAATAAATTGGGAGTTTATTTATTCATTGAGGTTGTTATGATGATGCGAACTACATATAGCTCCGGATAACTATAATGCATTTGATAAAATGGAAATGGAATTGGAAATGAGTAGAGTAAATGATAATTTACTTAATCATGATATGGTAATTAATAAAATGGTTTAAACACACCCTCTCTAAATGCCATCATAAGGGAAGTTCGCGCGTGACATGAAGCCCCCTGGCTAGTGAATGCAGGGTGATTATGGTCCTAGGACATATGAGCGCTTGTTATGTATTTTTCTGCGATGGTGAGGTAATTTCGGGTGTGGTTATGACTCTTCTGCAGGCATATGGCCGCTTCTCGGCGTCTTTCGGTATAGGAGCCCAGGTGGTCTTAATTTATAGGCCCTGGAAGATGATGGTCATTTATGGGCGCGCACAGTGGGGAAACCCGGACAGACGTTCTTAGAATCGTTATATATATATGGTTATAACTATTCTTAATCAAGTGGGACTTGCTGGATTATAAATGACACAAAGAGCATAATGAAATGCCATAAAGAGCATACAATTGAGATAAATGTCACAAATAGCATATGATAGAATTTATATTCGTAATAAGGAATGGAGAGATGAAATGAAAAGGATGAAAAGTGATAAAGGCTTTTTATTAATGATGTTTATTCATATTCTTTTGTATAACTGAATTAAATTTATAATCATTTAAATTGTTGTAGTTTATAGTATGAGGTTAACATGTTAGAATATCATCTTTATCATTCATGATTAATTGTTCATAACTGTCATACTTTTTATTCATCTGGTGATCATTTAAAATCGAGCCCTGACCCAATCATATTTCTTGTTGTGCATGAATCTTGTATCCGCTCAGGTGCTCCTCTGTAAGGACGCCCTGTATTGACCTTTACATTCCAATGACTTTTGAGGAGCCGTGATATTTTACGGATATTACGAGATATGTTGTATAGACGTCTTCATTTTTTGTACTCTAATTATGTTCGGGTCTTTTACTCGGGCGTGTGGCCCAAACTTTTGTAATTGCATAATGAATGTAATATGTAGCTTAATGAACTAGTTATACACTGTATGTACTTGTGGACTGATAGCTTATTTGGTCCCCATATTGTATACTTGTTATTGTTGTTGTAGTATAAGTTCTTTTGGTTTTCCACTTTCTTTTCAATTATGGGTTGTTTAAAATTCTTTCTTTAAATTACAAAACAAAATTTTTGGCAACCCGTTTTATGAAATATTGAGTGGTTGTCCCGATACTCATTATATTATCATGATGCTGAGAAGGATTCCATCCATGATTCCTGTATTATTGGAGTATCGGGCTGGCCACCCCTTATTTTTGTGAGCGGGTTGTCACAGATGGTATCAGAGCATCAGGTTCTAGAGTCTTTAGGATCTATGTGGACTTGTCACGTTCTACCGTTGCATTCTTTGATATAGAGCCTATTGTTAGGACTGCTTTGTTGCTTATGTTTGAGATCTTCTGCAAAATTTGATTGTTCAATGTAGTATTCTAACTCTATTGTTTCTTTATCTCAGATGTCGCCTAAGAGAGGCCGCACCGCTCGACGAAATAGAGTAGTAGAAAGGGATGATGGTCCTCCACCGCCGCCACAGGGGAATATTAATGCTGCTGATATAGCAAATATAGTGGCCCTAGCGGTCAATGCAGTGATGAGTGCTATGGTACAACAAATGCCACAAGCTCAACAGCAAGCACAGGAGGCATAAGCTCCTATGGGACTTTCTCCGTGGGAGAGAGTTAGGGAGTCCTTTCTAAAGGGCCATCCCCCGGAATTTGATGGAGGCTCTGATGTTATTAGAGAAAATCAATGAAAGAAGGATATGAAACTCCATCTTAAAATGGTGGAATGTAGTGAGGAGAAGAATCAAGTCCTTGCTACTTCAAGCTTGTCGGATCTGCGTTACATTGGTGGGAGTCGATGACTACACCAGAGCAGAGGGATACCATGACAATCACTAATTTTTGGGCTTTGTTTGACTGGAAGTACTTCCCTCCTGTAGTTCAAAGGGAGATGAGAAGGAAGCTTCAGGATGTGGTGCAAGGTGAGAGATCTATTGCAGAATATGAAGAGGAGTTCACTCGGTTAGAAAGTTTTGTACCGGATGAGTTGACTCCATAAGAGAGGAGAATCTCCAAGTTTATGGGAGGTTTGAACTAGAGGATCCGACAACATTTGCTGGGTAATCCGGCTTTGCAAACCTTTGGGGATGTGATGAATGCAGCATTGCTTCATTGCCAAGAACATAAATTGTATGTACAGAATTGCAAGAAGGCTACAGTAACGGGGAAAGCGGGAAAACCTGAAGGTAATGGGATTGGAGGAGGAGCATTTCCTTCATCCCAATCTTAGAGAACTAAGCAAAGAGATAGGGATCCCCAGCAGGGGGATTTGTCTAAATGACAACGCTTTGGTGGTTTTATTGCGGGTAGTAATAATAATAGGTAGGGTTAAGGTGGACTGCCATAACAAAAAGCAGGTAGAGGTGGAAATGGAGGTAGAGGCCATCAGGGCCGAGGTTTCGGGCAGTTTCGAAATAATCAAGGGCGTAACCAAGAGAATGCGATGAACCGATGTTTTCAGTGCGGAGAGTTGGGTCATTACAAGAGGTCACGTCCTCAGTTGATTGGGGGACTGCTTCCTAGCGCTCCACAACAACCATATGTTCAGTTTTCACCCCAAGTTCCTAATTCGGTTGTTCCTCCACAACAGGGACAACTACAGTATGGACATGTTTATCACATTCAGGATGCAATGCTTCCTCCAGCCCCTCCGGCCCCTCCAGCAATTGAGGGTAAGTTTCTCATCCAAGGGCATATGGGTTGGGTACTATTTGATACGGGTGCAACACACTCTTTCATTTCTAGAAGTTTTGATCAGACTACTGAGTTGATAAAATCTGCATAAAGTACCTTCACTAGTGTCGAGTCTTCCATGGGTGATGGTTCAATGATTTTCTTTGTTTGTAAATAAATAGGAATTAATCTTAGTAATTTATGCTTTGAGGCCGATTTTCTCGTCCTTGACATGGCCGGGTATGATGTGATTTTGGGTATGGATTGGCTAGTGAAGTATCACGCGATAGTTAATTACTACTGGAAGAGTATAGTGTTTCCCATTCAGGGGCAAGAAATATTTTTAGTGGTTATGCTTCGCTTAGAAGGAGGTACTAGAACTTACTTCTATTGTATTATGGAGGAGACTTATGTGACACCCCGCCTAATTAAATACCGGGCGATCACTCCTTTATTAAATTAAAATCAAGGTGAACAGTTGGTTCATTCTTAGCATCACTGTCGTTAAAATACGTTTCCAATTTAAACACCCTACATAATTAAGCTAAGTGTCAAAACCATTTTTAAACCTTATTTCCATTCTATTAAATCCAATAATAAAACCTTTAACCATTTACATTTTTAAGAGTCACACATTAGGAATGAAAATAGAAATGAACATTCAAGAATAAATAGTCCCAACATTTAAAACACTAAAGGAAAACATCTTGACAGTAATAAATCCCGAAATAAAGATGCTGAAAGTTAAAAGACTTACAGTCTCTGACAGTAATAACTAAATAATAGAATGAGGGCGACACATGCCCCTGCTGGATAAAACTGAACTAGGAGTAGAGTAAAAAATGAGGTCGTCTAATCAATGGCCTGCAACTCCCACCTAAGCTGCAGCACGTTCCTTCCAAAGTATCCTAAGTAAGATGCCCCTGTGGATGGGCACCTGTAATACATATATATATATATACAAGAGAGAAAAAGAAATGGAAACGGGTCAGAGCCCGATAGTGTATATGATTTAAAAATTCATTTTAGCAAGTATTTAAATTGATTACAGGCTAATGCAATAACATATTAGTGCAACACTCTCTTGAGAAATTCTCACCTCTCTTCTAATGTGCACACCTATCGCACTAACCTTCCCAATGGTCTATATCGTCATATACCACACTATCTTTCCCCAATGATTTAACGTATCTTAGGTTATTCGCAGGATTTACAACTGAACAACACAAGTATTTAAAACGTAAGATTTCAATTTGTAACCAAAGTTCTCCTTTTAATTTTATTAATCAATAAAGTTTTCCAGTGTCATTTTATACTTTCTCAAAACAAGCATTTATAATTTGAGTCATCAACCATGTCCTACATATCAAATCACAGTAGGCAGTTCCAGATTTCAGAATTTCATATATATATTAAATACTCGTATAATATATATATATCATAACATCACCCCACATAAAAACTATGGTGCGGGCATACTCTGCTATCCAATCCCCGTATCAATCGTACTAAAGGGAATACAAGTTCGGAATCACTCTCGAACTGTATCAATACATACACAAACAATATTGAGGGGAAACATAGTTTTCAAGTCCAAGAGGTCAGTACATACCCTCACGTCTCTTAGGAGCGTGACTACCGATTCGATAGCCTGTACCTAGGATTTCTATCTTCTAGGGTACGAGTCAATATCCCACATAAGGCACACGAGATAAGATCATCCCAGCGCGGAAACCTCAGGGATAGAAAGTAGCGCGGACATGATTTTCACAAGTATATAATATATGCATACACAATCATATAAATATACCACTTTTATTATATCAATTTAGGTTTATCCAATAACCCACATTCACAACATTTATCCTTATTTTCCCATTATTATTTATCAAGTATAATGGTTCGTTTCTAACTTTAATTCGAAGGGTTTTTCCAACTTACTACGTAACCCTCATGGACTATATTCTTCCAAATGTACAATTCAGTAGATATCCATTTATGTTCCAACGTAACTCTCTCTTACGTGTCTCTCCCCTTTAATATATACTTACATTATCCCTTATGCAAAATATCCCAAAAATATAGATTTTGCCTTACATTAAAGGATTTTGAATTTTATTTTGAAGGATGAGAATTTCAAACGGTTTCGAAATCGAAATTAAAATGGAGTTTTAATTGAATTTTTATTATCTCTAAGAGTCCTCAAAACATAAAACTGTCTAGCAAAAAAAAATATTAAAAAATATTGAACGGTCCGATCGAGCTGAATTTTTTTCTGTAGCTTCCTCTTGTCTTTAGCTAATTCTTTGAAACATTTCATCAAATTCCAATGATCCGATCGTCCGGAATAATTTTTTTTAGTGTTTTTATCTGATTAGAACTCTTTTCTTAATCAAACTCTTAATCCTTTACATGACAAAGGGTTTCCAGAATATCATATAAATCATCACTACATGAAAATTTCTCATCTCAAATTGGGTTTTTCTTCCATAAATCTCATCCTAATAACTCCTAAACTAATATCGATGACGCATTAATGAAATAAGCAAGATAAACACTTGCCTGGGGTTTTTAGAAGTCTGGTTTGGTGCCGAAATTGGTGTGGTTGCGTTCCCCGTCTCGCGATCTACGCGTTGGTGGTGGAGGCGGTGCAAACAGATGGATTTCGGGCCTTGGATTGCTTTGGGAGCTCTCTCATTCCCTCTCCTATGGCCGTCACTTGTCTTTGGTTGTTCTAACCCTAGAAGACAACCTTAGACATCTGATATAACCCTTGAAATTTCGTGGGTTTAATTACCCAAAAATGTAAAATGACCTAAATGCCCTCCCGGGGTACTAATTAGGCCTAAAAATTCCCCGAGACCCAAACTAAACCCCCGGGTACACTATTCTGACAATCTCGACCCTTCCGGACGCGTTGGCCCACTCAAAACGACCATACGAACAACCTATAAAATATTCACTTTTATAAATCAACATTTAGTCCCGACACGACACAGGCGCGTCCCGACTTAAATTTCCATAATTGTCATTTTATTCACACGTGACAATATTATAAAAATAAATCTCATATATTACTATACTCATCCAGTAACATTCAACAAATAACAAATTTCCAATAATTTCTAACTCTCATCACGCTAGTAAATATTTAAAACAACATTCCAGATTAAAATTAAATTAATTTATCTCAATTAAATTTAATTAATCCCTAAATTTAAAAGCCAAGAAAATACGGGTATTACAATTTATCGGGATGTAGTTGTTTCCCTAGATTTTATTCCGATTGCTAGAGACTTTGAAGATGTTTTTTGGGAAATACTGGGTTTGCCTCCTAGTAAGGAGATCGAGTTTATGATTGATTTAGTGCCGGGACCTCGAACGATCGCGAGAGATCCTTATCTTATGGGTCCTATTGAGATAAGGGAGCTAAGAGACCAAATTCAGCAGTTGTTGGAACATGGATTCATTCGGCGTAGCACATCGCCGCGGGGTGCTCCGGTGTTGTTTGTGAAGAAGAGGGATAGATTTCTCCGGTTATGCGTTGACTATAGAGAGTTGAATAAAGTCACCATCCGACGTATTGATGATTTGTTTGATCAACTTAGGGGAGCATCGTACTTCTCTAAGATCGATTTGAGGACGGGGTATCACCAGTTGCGGATACGGGAGCAAGATGTTTCCAAGACTGCTTTCCTAACGAGGTATAGGTCCTATGAATTTTTGGTTATGCCTTTCGGACTAACCAATGCCCCCGCTGTGTTTATGGACCTCATGAATAGGGTACTTCGGAACTTCCTGGACTAGTTTATTATTGTATTCATCGATGACATCCTTGTTTATTCTCGAACAGAATCTGACCATGCTACTCATTTGCGGTTGGTCCGGCAAAGATTGAGGCATCACCAATTGTATGCCAAGTTCGAGAAGTGTGGCTTTTGGTTGCAGAAAGTTCAGTTTTTGGGCCATTTTGTGTCATCCCAGGGTATTTCGGTGGACCCAAGCAAAGTGGTTGCGGTGAAGGAGTGGGGTCAGCCCACGACACCTATCGAAATTCGTAGTTTTCTGGGTTTGGCGGGTTATTACCGACGGTTTATCAAGGGTTTCTCTAAAATTGCTATTCCTTTAATAAACTTAACCCGGAAAGGAGTGAGGTTTGTATGGGATAATTCTTGTCAGTCTACTTTTGATGAGCTGAAGGAGAGGTTGACTTATGCTCCAGTCCTTCCATTACCTAAGTCGGGATTGGAATATTTAGTCTTTACCGATGCATCTCTACAAGGTTTGGGAGGTGTACTTCAATAAGAGCGACGGGCTATCTCTTATGCTTCTCGCAAGCTAAAGCCTTATGAGAGGAATTATCCGGTGCCTGATTTGGAACTTTTCGCGGTTGTCTTTGCCTTAAAGATTTGGAGGCATTATCTCCTCGGGGAGAAATTTAGTCTTTTCACGGACCACAAATTGTTGCAGTGTTTTTTTTCACAAACGGATTTGAATATGCGACACCGCCGATGGCTAGAGTTTGTGAAAGACAATCAATTCGACATCCACTATCACCCGGGCAGGGAGAATGTGGTAGTGTATGCTTTGAGTAGAAGACCCGAAGGAGAGTTAGCGGAGGTATGGAAGGCCAAGTGGAATGAGCTTAGTTAGGAGGACGCGGTTGCTAGGGCGTTCATGTTAGTGATGATCGTTACACCTACCATTGTGGCTAAGGTCGTAGAAGCTCAAGGAAGGGATAAAGCTTGTCAGGACCAAATACGCAAATTGTTGTCTGAGGGAGAGGAATCTAACTCGATAAGCTCGGAGGGTGGATTACATTTTCACGAGAGAATCATCGTCCCGGATGAAGGGGATTTGAGAAGGACTGTGATGGCAGAATCTCATAGGTCTAAATTTTCAGTACATCCTGGTGGGGACAAGATGTATCAAGACATGCACCGTCAGTATTAGTGGTCGAGCATGAAGCGGGATATTTCTGAGTTTGTATCCCAATGTACTACTTGTCAATTGGTCAAGATAGATCATCAGCGATCGACAGGTTTGTTGCAGCCGTTAGAGATTCCGGAGTGGAAGTGGGAGAGTATATCGATGGACTTCATTACGGGCTTACCAAGGTCGCAGAGTGGTCATGATTCTATTTGGGTGATTGTCGAACGCTTGACTAAGTCGGCACACTTCCTACCCGTGCGCACAGATTATGATACTACTCGCTATGCCCAGTTGTTCATCGCGGAGGTTGTTAGACTCCATGGGGTGCATTTAAATATAGTTTCCGACGAAGACAAGATTTTTGTTTCCCACTTTTGGCAAAGTTTCCAAGAGGCTATGGTAACCGAATTGAAGTTAAGCACTTCTTATCATCCTCAAACAGATGGGCAGACAAAAAGAGTCAACCAAATGTTGGAGGATACGCTCCGAATGTGTATGATGGATTTCAAAGGTGGTTGGGAACAATATCTCCCTTTGGAAGAATTTTCTTATAATAATTCATATGAATTTACTATTAGGATGGCGCCGTATGAAGCTTTATATGGTAGAGCATGTAGATCACCCAGTTGTTGGATGGAGGTGGGCGATAATAAGTTTCTTGGACCTGAAATGATCCAGGATACTTCTTCTAAGATTCAACTCATCCGGAATCGCATTCGAATAGCTCAAGATAAAAAAAAGAGCTACGCCGATGCAGGTAGAAGGCATGTTGAGTTGGAAGTTGGAGATCAAGTTTTGGTGCGGGTGTCAGCAATGAAAGACATAAAGCGATTCGGGAAGAAGGGAAATCTTGCACCGCGTTATGTTGGACCTTTTCCTATTATTGCCAAGGTAGGTCCAGTAGCGTATCAACTTGCCTTACCGGAAACCTTACATCAAATCCATGACGTGTTCCATGTTTCCTCTTTGAATAAGTATAAGAGGTGTGAAGGTTCCCTTTGGCATATTCCTTTTGAGGATATCAACTTGCAACCTGACATTTCATATGAAGAACAACCGGTTACTATCTTAGAAAATGGGGAGCGTAGATTGAGGTCTCGGGTGGTGCCCTTGGTGCAAGTCCAATGGAGTTATCACAATGCCAAGGAATCGACATGGGAACGTGAGGATGATATGCAGGAAAAGTATCTGCATCTCTTCTTGCTAGGTACACTTGAATTTTAGGGGCAAAATTTGCTCATAAATGGGGGGGGGGGGGGGGGGGGTATGTAACAACCCTCGCTTTTCAGAATTGATTTTATATTAATTTACTATGTGAAGTAATTATATAAACTGTTGTAATATAAAGTAAATATTAATTGAATGAGACAACAGCTAATAGTTACAAAATTTTGGCATATTTATAGTATGTGTATGTAAATATCCCCCTGATGAGTTTTATAGTGTCATAAGATTTAAATAACATTCATGGTTTAAAATGAAACCGAAACTTGAAATGAGTTACAAAATTTTCAAATGATAATTTGGAGGACGTAGTTGGTCCTGGAACGTGCGAAATAGTCAAAATAAGGGCCAAATTGTATTTTTATGTTTTGGGCACTTTTGACTGGTTTTAACATAAATATGTAGTTGCGAATCATTTTAATGTGGTCTTAACCACTTAAGTTGGGAATTTTAGACTAAAGGCCCAATTTATGTCTTGTTAAGTCATTTATTCTCTTAAGTGTATTCCTAAACCTAGAGAGAAAGAGAGAGGAAGAGAAATTGTAGAGAAAAGAGTGGAGATTGAAGATTGAAGATTGGGGAGTGTTGCTAGCAAGGAAAAATCTGAATTTTCAAGCTCAAGGCAAGTTTTCTACTTGCTAATATGTGATTTAAGATGGATATTTGGTATTGATAGTTGTGTATTAGTTATGGTTTATCAATGTTAGGGTTTTTATGGATTTGTGGGTTTTGAATCCTTAAAAGATTATTTGGATATTCATTGATGTAAATGATAGTAGTTAGATGCATTTATGATGTATTGGTGGAAATAAATGATCTTGGTTTGGTTAGATTTGAGTTGGGGGAAGAGTCCAAGACTCCATAGCCAAACTTGGCAAATTCGCAGGGGTGAATCGATTCGGCCCTTGGGAAAATCGATTCGCATAGGGTCGGTTTCCAGGTCTGCTTGGGCCGAATCGATTCGACAGTTTACAGAATCCCAGTTTTCCTTATCCGAATCGATTCTCTTTTTGGGCGAATTGATTCGCTAGGGCGAGGCGAATCGATTCGGCCCTTGGGCGAATCGATTCGTTTTCCTGCTATTTTTGAGTTAGTTTTATAACTCAATTCTTCGATGGATAAGTTATTTTTGAGTTAGTTTTATAACTCAATTCTACGATGGATATAGTCCTAGGACCTATGAGAGATTGTTATGTATTTTTCTGCGATGGTGAGGTAATTCCGGGTGTGGTTATGACTCTTCCGGAGGCATATGTCTGCTTCCCGATGTCGTTCGGTATAGGTGCCCAGGTGGTCTTAATTTATAGGCCCTGGAAGATGATGGTCATTTAGGGGCGCGCACAGTGGGGAAACCTGGACGGGCGGTCTTAGAATTGTTATATATATATGGTTATAACTATTCTTAATCAAGTGGGACTTTATGGATTATAAATGCCACAAAGAGCATAATGAAATGCCACAAAGAGCATACAATTGAGATAAATCCCACAAAGAGCATTTGATAGAATTTATATTCCTAATAAGGAATGGAGAGATGAAATGAAAAGGATGAAAAATGATAAAGGCTTTTAATTAATGATGTTTATTCATATTCTCTTGTATAACTGAATTAAATTTATAATCATTTAAATTGTTGTAGTTTATAGTATGAGGTTAACATGTTATTATATCATCTTTATCATTCATTATTAATTGTGCATAACTGTCATACGTTTTATTCATCTGGTGATCATATAAAATCGAACCCTGACCCGTTCATATTTCTTGTTGTGCATGAATCTTGTATCCGCTCAAGTGCTCCGTTGCAAAGACGCCCGTACTGACCTTTCCATTCCAATGAATTTTGAGGTGCCGTGATATTTTACGGATATTACGGGATATGTTGTATAGATGTCTTCATTTTTTTTACTCTAATTATATTCGGGTCTTTTCCTCGGGTGTGCGACCCAAACTTTTGTAATTGCATAACGAATGTAGTATGCAGCTTAATGAACTGGTTATACATTGTATGTACCGGTGGACCGACAACATATTCGGTCCCCATATTGTATACATGTTATTGTTGTTGTAATATAAGTCCTTTTGGGTTTCCACTTTCTTTTCAATTATGGGTTGTATAAAATGCTTTCTTTAAATTACAAAACAAAATTTTTGGCAACCCGTTTTCGGAAATATTGAGTGGTTGTCCCGTATACTCATTATATTGTCACAATACTGAGAATGATTCCATACATGATTCCTGTATTATTGGAGTATCGGGCTGGCCACCCCTTATTTTGGTGAGTGGGTTGTCACATAGCCCCCCAACCTTAAGATTTTTCCACCATGGGAATGCAATTAAGCTCCTTCATAGATTTTGGTTCATCCTTAATGGATTCATAAGAGTTCAGATCACCAAAGGACGATCATAGAGGTATAGGTTTTTAAGATATTTATAAGAGTAGGGATCTTCCCCCTCCCCTAACCTAGTCTTTCCCTTCTTGAAGGGAATTTGGGACATCTTCCACTACTAGTGCATCCATTTTACTAAAAATCTTGGTCATAAGGCCATGATCCACAATTGCAGTAGTATTGGTTGGAGTATCCAAGATCAAGGCATTGTTAACCGATGCCCCCTTAAAGGGGATATCCTTTTATGTTATTGGAATTTGTTAGTTTTGCACATTTGATATACAATTTACTAACATAAAAAAATACACGTAAATGTTTTTTCCTTTTTAAGAAAATGCTATAGTATTATGAAAGATATTCAAATAAAAAAGTCATTAATATAATATTCTACCACATTGTTTATTAAAATAAACAAAAAATATTTCCCAAATAAATCAACTATATCAAAGATTACACAAGTTTTTGTACAAAATAAGATTAGTTTGGAAATCGTATACTCCTATAAGTGATGAGAGGAAATAGTCACTTGAAAGAAAATATGTAAAATTTTCTACACCAATCATATATGTGTATTGATTTGGGAATACTTTTTTGGGGTGAATATTTTGAATAAAACAATTTTATAAAAAAAATCTTTTGAAATTACTCCATTCTTTTACATACTAGTCAAGTGAGAAATTCGATTTTAATTCTTTCGCTTAACTTTTACTCTTTATATTATATCCCTTTTTCAACTCTTTTGGCCATTTAATAAGAAAACTCAACATCTAAGATTGGATGTAAACTCAACATTATGGTTTGAGTAAGAAACACACAATTGAGTTCGTTGTAATCTAAATATTGCAGTGCTGATTTTTTATTCGTAATCCATTCTATCTTGGGAAATGATAATTCACAATCTTGACCATTATGGAGGGAATTAATTCGTCTTAAGTACACTGTGATTTCAAAGGGCTTAAATTTTCAATGTAAATACATTAATCAAATATTCCTCATTAACAAGTAAGTTATTATTATTTATGTAATCACAATTGTTTATAATTCTATGATTTTTATTTAATTATACAGTATTTAATTTATAAATTACTAGTAGCAACAATCTTAAGACTAATTAAATCTTTCTTTTCTACTTTTTTATAAATAGGTACATACATTTATAATGTTAAATGTACTGTTACACATATTTTAGTTGCACTATTATATAAATTTTAACTTTTATCTTAAGAATCTGTTTTATTGTTGAAAATTATTTTCTTACAAATACTTTTAATAAAACATTTTTCTACTATTAGATTAATTGTACTATTCTGAGATACATTCAGAAATTTCGTTTAGAATTAAAAAATTTGATTCATAGATATATTCAGTTATAAATAAATTTTTCTATAAAAGTTATTAAACATAATTTTATATTCTTTTTTAATAATTACATTATATATTGATAATATTATTCATAATTTTTTTTCATGACTTAAATGGATGATATTCCCAGGTCAGGGTGGCTACATTATGACCTCTGTCTATAAGTAGTCACCAGAAACTGACCTCACTTTCAGACATGTAGGATGCTGAAACTAGTCAAAGATTGGTATAAATTACTACCCCATTGAATCTTCGTGATTTGACATATCCATTTCTCACCTTCACTTGCTCCAGGATTTCTTATAAAGTAAGGGGGTCGTTGCCTCAGATTTTCCTTAAGAGAATTCATTCAGTGTGTCTCCTCTGTGACTTCTTCCAGAGTCGGGCATCGAGTTAGTACTTGTTGTTGCCTAGAGAGAGATGTTAATTCTTGAAGGCATTTATAATTTCCTTCAATGCTAGTTTTCTCAGTTCGGGCTTCGTTGGAAGGAATGTGAGTGTTAGCCATCCTACAGCATAATAAGTTGTAACATTTAAATAAATATGATGCATAAGAGTAAGGTATAAGAATGGAGCATGTAGAAGAAAATTTTAACTAGGTTATATTAAATACGAAAAGTTGTTACAACTAGCAGTTTATGTTACATTAGCATATTGTCACACTATCATTCTAAGAATATATACACACTTGGAACACTTGCTTTATAAATTTTCAATTTAATCCAAAAGATTAAATAATTGAGAATTAAAATAAAGCAACCCTGTATCATTACATGCCATGTCCCATGGCCTGAATAAATGTTTAAAATACCGAATAACCAGTGTTTGAAAGTCTAATTTAGAATAAAATCTAGAGACTCTAACAACGTTGGTTGCCCTTCGTGGCCTTACTAGTGTCCTTTTTGTCATCCCTACTCGATGTACGGGGGTGGGGGTAACATAAAAAGTAAGGGGTGAGCGAACGCTCTGCAAGGTGACTAATACTAAGATATACATTTTCTACAAAAATAGTACTCATATAACTTTTATTTTAATGAATTCTAAAACGCTTTAACACTGAGCTAGTATTGACGCAACTACTATGAAATGCAATGCTTAACCATTTTCGTCACCCTGTACCGGGTTTAGAGAATAATTAATAATATTTTATTCTTTAGTCTCATTTCATTAGGTTGATTTACATGCATTACAAGTACAACCAGTAGAATTCCTTTTTCATTATATTTTCTCGAAATCATCCAATATGCGCATACTTTAAAGGGCTCCAAAAAGTTGGATATGTTACCATATGCTCTCGCCAATGATTTTGAATCTTTCACCACAGGGATACGGGACCTCCTTAATTATCCCAGTAGCATCTGAGTCCAATTTTAATGAGTATTAACATTTTATCTAATGTCCACATTATTCCATATTTTTACCATTTTTTGCGTTCTACGGTTTGAGTCATTCATTCATTTCATCAAAGTGCCATATATTCACTTTATCCACTTTTCACCAAAATTCGATCGATAAGGTCTAAAAGAAAGTCCAACCACTAGGACCCCCATTTTCCAAAATCACCATTTTGCCCTTTTATCACAATTTGTGTGAAAAACATATTTAAATTTCAAGGTCAAACTAATGTTTACGAAACCAATTAGTTTAAAGGTCTGGGGACTAAGTTACGGAAAGGGAATGTGTTAGGCACCCATTCTACCCTTTCAGTCTCTCATGGGCTTATGTAAATCTTCTCATTTTAGACTCCGTGACTTGTGTACACATGTGTATAATATAAATGGTGGAGAATTAAAGGGTGAAAATGTATGTTGGACGAAACAAAAGTATGTAAAAGTATGAAACTCATATATATATATATATATAAGATATTAAAGAAGCATATAAACAAAAAAAAGGAAGGACTCAAATCTCGAGATTGGCCCAAGACGCCAACGTAGCCCAAGGGGCATAAACATCCATGTAGTTCAGAAAAAGCATAGGGTGGAGTTGAACCCATAAATCCAAATATCGAACTTCTCTTATGTGTGTGTAGAGAAAATGTGCTTTAAGAGTGAGAGTGTGAAATAGAAATCTTGCTTACCAATCATGAGTGTCTCATGGAACCACTATTGTCGCAGTCGTGATTTTGCCTCATGGGGAGAAGCCAAAAAAATTCAGAGGAACGAACTTCAAGCATTAGCACAACAGATGTATTTCTACCTCACTACTTTTCATTTGACAAGGTTCATACATGAGGATTGACCCTACTTATGGAGGGAGATGAAAAAGATAATGTCCAAGCAAGGGAAGCGTGCAAACATTGTAAATATCGATGCCAAAACTACGTGCTCACTTATTTGGACCATTCATTCTATAATGAGTATTATTCCATAAAGATTGTAAAGGAACTTTGGGAATCCTTATATAAGAAGTACAATGCCGAATATGTTGGCATGAAGAAATTCATAGTTGGAAGATTTCTTAACTTCAAAATAGTAGATTCTTAGCCAATGATAGCACAAGTCCAGAAACTTCAAGTTATTCTTCATGATATTCATGCTGAAGGACACTACACCAAAATGGGCAAATTGTCACCTTTCAGCCGGCCAGCCTTGTCAAGGTCATTGACCGTGACAAAAAAACATGCATTTTATGTCACGATCATTGACCTTGACACGACCGTGACAACGAATTGTCACGGTCAATGACCCTGACAATTCGTGTCACGGTCAATGACCTTGACACGACCGTGACAACTTTTCCAGCAAAATCACTTTCCCCCTTATTTTTTACCTCCCACCGTTCCCTCCCTCTCTCTCTCTCTCTCTCGACTCGACGCTGCTCTCTCTCTCTCTCTCTCAGGTCCAATTTCTCTCTCTCTCTCTCTTCCATTTATATATATATTTGTTTGTATATTTATGTGTGTATGTGTATATATATATGTGTGTGTGTATGTGTGTGCGTGTGTGGGGGGTGGGGCGGGATGGGGCAGGGTGGGGGAGGGGGTGGTGGAGGGGGGCAGGGGGTGGGGCGGGGTGGGGGAGGGGGCGGTGGAGGGGGCAGGGGGTGGGGTGGGGTGGGGTGGGGTGCAGTGTGTGTGTGTGTGTGGTGGTGTGTTTTGGGGGAGGGGGGCAGGGGGTGGGGTAGAGTGGTGTGTGTGTGTGTGTGTGGTGGTGTGTGGTGGGGGAGGGGGTGGTGGAGGGGGGCAGGGGGAGGGGGTGGGGTGGGGTGGGGTGGGTGTGTGTGTGTGTGTGGTGGTGTGTGGTGGTGTGTGGTGGGGGTGGGGCAGGATGGGGCAGGGTGGGGGAGGGGGTAGTGGAGGGGGGGAGTGGGTGGGGTGGGGTGGGCACACCTACGCACACACGCACACCTACGCCACACACACACGCACACCTACGCACCTACGGACACACACACACCCCACCCCACCCCACCCCCTGCCCCCCTCCACCACCCCCTCCCCCATCATTGTGTGAATAGGTATGAGATCATAATTTGGAGGAATTCACGTCCAAGAAATAATTTGGATTCCCTTTAGGGTCTTATGTCTTGAATTAATCTGAGGGGGGGGGGGGGCGGGGGTGGGTGGGGTTTTGAATATTATTTACATTCAAAATAAATAATTGATAATAGTTGGATAATAATTGGATAATAATTGTTTTTATACCTATAGAACAGCTTAGATAGTGTGTGTGTGTGTGTGTATGTGGTCAATACATGAATTTCTTTTTGTATTTGAATTATCCCATGAATTTATTTTTGTATTTGAATTATCCCATGAATTTATTTGTGTATTTGAATTAACCCATTATATGAAACATACTTGAAATTAAATATAGTGCGCATAGATACTAGCATTCTAGTTCTTATGCGTACGCATTCAACAACCCTTAGACCCGTTCGAGAGTCATTACCCCTGTAATGAGATCTCTCGAATTGTCCCGTTTGGAAAGTTTGAGACTGTATAATTTTCGTATAATATTCTTATTGGCTTAAAGTTGTTACTTTTGGAGGAAGTTCTGCAGTCGTATCTTAATGTTCTCTGGGTACATACTAGATTGACAAGTGTGACTGTTATTTTAATTGGCCAATTGAAATAACACTCACACCTGCCAATCTACGTCGTGTACTTGGAGAACTAAGGGGATATGCTGTCGAATTTTTTTCAAATCGTAACAATGTGCATGAGCTGTTAAGTATATTACAGAAAAATGCATTCTTGAATGGGATAGGACCACATACCCTTTAATAGGATAATTAAATGATGGGATAATTAAAAAAAACATACTATAAATATAAGTTTTGTTTACCTTTAATAGGTGTTTAGTTGTGGTAGCTGTGATGGGATATCCGAAATACAAAGAGTGGATGGGTGAGACTAATAGAATGGGGGATGTGTTTCGCAGAGGTGCTAACGAATTTGTGAAATATGCAAAGAGATGTCGTAATGATGAAGAGTTTCCGTGTCCGTGTGCTAGGTGTAAGAATGGTAAGGTGTTTGAGTGGAAAACAGTTGAACTACATTTGTTAAGATCGGGTATGCAAGATAGTTATCGATTTTGGAGTTTTCACGGTGAATTGAAAGTTCCTTTTGTCCCTGACCAACCTTCACAACATCCTTCAACAAGTAGAATAGATGAAGAAGGGGACGACGTAGATCATAATATGTTAGAGGATTTAGTTGATGATGCGTACGGAGTTTATGAAGCTGAGGAGAATGAGGTTACTGATGATGTAGAAGATTCAAGTGCTCGTGAAGATAACACGATAAAACTTGACGATGACTACCAAAGTTTAAAATTTAAGGCGACCCAACCGTTATACTCTGGCTGTGAGAAAGATCAAACAACTTTACATGCCATGGTTGGTTTGCACAGTTTGAAGACGCAGTACGGTTTGTCTGGCAATAGCGTGACGGGAATTCTGAAATGGGTGAAGGGCTTATTACCCAAGGTGAATACACTTCCAAATAGCTATCATGTTATGAAGAACAGTTTGAAATGTTTGGGAATGAAGTATAAATCGATTCATGCTTGTGTGTATGACTGCATACTATACCAAAAGGAGTATGAAAATCTCGATCGTTGTCCGGTATGCGATGAACCTAGATATGTCCAATCTACTAGTAAGGAAGGCATAAGCTCAAAAGTGCCTCAAAAAGTATTGAAATATTTTCCCGTTGGGCCTAGATTAAAGCGATTTTTCACAGTACCATGGATTGCAGAGGCAATGACTTGGCATGCTAGGGCAGAAGTAGGGGGTAATATCATGCGTCATCCTATTGATTCTACTGCCTGGCGGAGGATGAATTATGAGTATCCCGATTTTGCTCGAGAACAACGCAACATTCGTTTGGCTATATCAACAGATGGTTTCAATCCATTTGGAAATCTAAGCACCAATCAGAGTGTATGGCCAGTGATCCTAGCCCCACTCAACCTCCCTCCTTCACAGTGTATGAGACCTGAATTTTCGATGATGGCTTTATTGATACCTGGGCCAAAGGCACCAAGTGAAGACATTGATATCTACCTGGCTCCTTTGGTAGAAGAATTAAATGAGTTGTGGGAAGATGGTGTGCAATCATTTGACTCTTTTAGAAAATAAGAGTTTACGCTGAAAGCTATGTTGATGTGGGCAATTCATGATTTTCCAGCTTATGGGACATTATCCGGATGTGTAGTACATGGTTATTTGGGGTGTCCTATTTGTGGAGAGGAGACTGAATCTCTTCGTCTATCCTCCAGCTTAAAAAATGTATACCATTGCCACAGGAGGTTTTTACCCCCAGCTCATAGTTTCAGATTTGAGAAAGCTTCCAATTTTTTATTGGGCGGAGTTGAACATAGGCTACCGCCGAGACAACTTTCAGGTTCAGAAATTGAAAGTAAATCTTCTAAATGTGGCCCAAATATGCCAGGTAAGAATCCCAAATTTAAGAATGTCAAGCATAAGAAGACCCCAACTGGGAATGAAACTGAGATAAGAAAGGCATGGTCTCGGAGGTCAATTTTATTTGACTTGCCTTATTGGAAGAAAAACCCGGTGCGCCATGTATTGGATGTGATGCATGCAGAGAAGAACTTCGCTGAACATATTGTGGGTACTTGCCTTGGGGGGAGTCATTCGAAGGATGGAGAAAATGCACGAAAAGACCTTAAAACGTTAAAACTTAAACCACAACTATGGTTGAAAGAAGATAGTAGGGGAAGGACAATAATTCCCCCTGGTGCGTTTACTTTGACGAGTGAGGAAAGGAAGGTGCTTCTAGACACAATATATAATTTGAAGGGCCCATCTACTTTTTCGTCCAACTTGCAAAGGATTGTGAATTATGCTACTCATGATTTACATAAGTGTAAGTCCCACGATTGGCATGTGATCATGCAATTGGTTCCTCTATTGTTTAAGCACTGTTTCTCCAAGCACAAGGATTTGCGTAGGGCTATTATGCAAATTAGTATTACCTTCTCCCTCTTGTGTGAGAAGGTAGTGAATCGAGAACACATAGTGGACGCAAAATTGGCTGTGAACGAAGCGATTTGTGTATTGGAGAAGTACTTTCCCCCAGCATTCTTTGACATAAGTGTTCACTTGTTGCTACACCTATGCGACGAGGCACTTCTTTGTGGTCCAGTTAGATATCGGTGGATGTATCCGTTTGAAAGATTGATGAAAGTTTTTAAAGATTACGTCAAGAATACGCGATATATTGCAGGATCAATTGCAGAGGAATACATCACCGTGGAGTCATCAATATATACTCGGGAATATATGACTGACTCTACCAGCGTTGATGACACTGATGAATTCCTCGATGATGGTGGTAATGTGATGGGAAAACGAGTGAAATTAACGAGTTTGCAAGATGAACAAGTAGCTCGTTATCTATTTGACACACATGAAGATGTCGAAGAATGGAAAAAGTAAGTTTCGAATATTATAATGTTTAACATTATTTTAGATTACTTTATACATGATTAATTTTGTAATATGCAGTAAATATGAAGCCTGTGAGAACAATAAAAGACGAAAAACAGTGGTACAATCAGACAGCGAATTTAGGCTATGGTTGACACAAGAGGTAATTACAATGAAAACAGTCGTTATATAACGTTACATTACACTCATATTTTACCACTAATATAATTAATTTATCTATATTCTCAGCTCCTAAAGATGGGTGATGCGACATCAAGGCTTGCTCGTCTAGCCACTGGACCCTTGTTCGTGGCACAAGAGTACAAAAAATATCGATTGAACGGTTACATTTTCGGCGCTAAAGTGTACGAGGAAAGTAAAAATGTACAGAACTCGGGTATTTCATACAAGGTTCTTACTTTCTTTCGAGCAAGCGCAAAAGATAAAACCTCGTTGAAGCTGAAATGACTTACTATGGTGTAATTCAAAATATATTTTAATTGGATTATATAAGCTTCAAAGAGGTTGTATTTTACTGTGAATGGGTAAGAGTTGAGGATAAAAATGCTTCTAAAGTTGATCCTGTCACCAATTTGATCATGGTTGACTTGTCCAAGTTGAAGAGCAACGACCACGTGAGCGATGAGCCGTTTGTTTGTGCATTTCAAAAGGCTAAGCAAGTGTTTTACTTGGAGTATATCAACAACGAGCCGTGGTCAATTGTCCAACACGCGCCAAGGCGTCTAAATAGTAGTGTGGATGACTTGGCTGCTCCTACCGAATATCAATCCATTTTTGATGATAACCCGAATTTGAAACAATTTTTCAATTTGTAATAATTATTTCAATTTGTACCGAAACATCCATTTTTAATGCTTTTACTTGATCTGCACTTTATCATTTTCACTCTTGTGTAGTGTGCGTGTGTGGAGAGGAGATTAATACATAAATATTCCAACTACATCTAAGTTTTGTTTATACTAATCCATGAATATACGCTTCTTACCTTTAATAGGTGATTAGTACATAGTTATTTGGGGTGTCCTATTTGTGGAGAGGAGACTGAATCTCTTCGTCTATCCGAACACTAAGAAATGCCATAATCCTCTGGAGCGATGCTCTGCAAATTCCTCCCAACCGTTATGTAGCCAAACATCATCGGTTGAAGTTGTCAATTCCACTTTCCATACCCCACCACTTTCCATACCCCATTCAAAGGTGGAGTTGACAACTTCAACTGCTGATTTTTGGCTACACAACGGTTGGAAGGAATTTGCAACGCATACCTCCATAGGATTATGGTATTTCTTAGTGTTTAGATATGAAGAGAATTATAATTGACACGATTGCCCGGGGTACATTAGTTGGAAGGAGGTGCCATATGAACTCAAGTTAGCTGTTTGAGTGACACTACAGGTAATGTATTTATATTTATATGTCAATTTCGATTTCGATTTCGATTTCAATTACAATTTATATTTATCTATATTTGAGGGGCGGATACTAATTTTACTTTATTTCAATTCAGGGGACAGGGAGTGGCCCTAAGGGTAGGACACATATGCTCTATACTTATGTCGCTATTCGGACGAGAAGGGAAGGATAAGGAGGTGTTCCCGAGCGTCGCGGTACAAAATCTCTTTTCCATGCAAATAGTTTGTAGATTTGAGATAAAATGATGGTGATGTTGTTTCTTTTTAAATAGTTTCTTATTTGAATATATATTTGCATTATCTTTAGTTTGTTCGGATATATGATGTGTGGAACAGGTACAACGTTGCTATAACAGGTACAAATATACTGCTGGGCAGTGGCAGTGGCCATACTGCCCAACAGTTTTTTTTTAATTCTGCCCAGAATTGTCACGGTCATTGACCGTGACAAGTCCCTGACAATTTTGTCATGGCCTTGTCACGGTCAATGACCGTGACAATTTTTTTACTAAGGGTCACGGCTTTGTCACGGTCAATGACCGTGACAAACGTGTCACGGTCATTGACCTTGACACGACCGTGACACAAAACGCGAGTTTTGTGTCAAGGTCAATGACCGTGACACGACCGTGACAAAAAAAGTTGTCTCGCCTCGAAATGTCACGGTCATTGACCTTGACAAGGTGAATTTGTCAAGGTCAATGACCTTGACAAATGGGCAGATTTGGTGTAGTGGGAATTGTCTGTTAATGATTAATTTTAAGTGGCATTAATAATTGAAAAATTGCTGCCATTTTGAAAAGGTTTCAAGAACTATCTCAAGCATAAACACAAAGAGATGAACGTGGAAGAATTAATTATGAGGTTGGGGATTTAAGAACACAATTGCGAGTCGGAAAAGAAAAGTGAGAAGAATACTATGGAACCAAGGCTAATATGGGGGAACAAAGTTCAAAACCCAACAAAAGGAAATCAATAATCATATCAATTCCTCTTACTTGTTCGAGTCTTCAAATATGTGGCATGCTAGATTGGGACATGTTAATTTTGATACTTTACGTAGATTAATTAACTTATAATTTCACAAAAAATTGAAATTGATAAAAATAATAAATGCGAAATATGTGTAAAATCAAAATTGAAAAAATTATTTTTTTATTCTGTTGAAAGAACTACTTAACCTTTAGACCTTATTTATACCGATATATGTGATATAAAGTTTTTCCAAATAAGAGGGGAAACAATTATTTAATTACTTTTATTGATGATTGCACAAAATATCGCTATGCTTGTTTTCTACAAAGAAAAGATAAGGCTATAGATTTATTTAAACATTACAAAAATGAATTGAGAATCACTTAAAAAAAGGGTTGCAAGGAGAGATGGAAGTGGTGAATATGAATCTCTTTAAAGAGTTATGTTTCGAACATGGGATCGTTCACCAAACTACTTCTCCTTACTCACTTAAATTTAATGGCATTGCAGAATGCAAAAATTGTACATTGGAAGAAATGAGGAACTCTATGTTAATAAGTTCTGAAGCACCGCAAAACTTATGGGGGGAAGCCTTACTATCCATTAATTATATTCTCGACAAAGTACCTCATAAAACACCTTATGAATTATGGAAAGGTCAAAGACCATTGTATAAATATTTACGAGTGTCGGGGTGCTTAGCTAAAGTGATGGTTCCTAAACCTAAAAGGGTCCAGATAGGACCAAAAACCGTTGATTGTGTTTTCATTGGTTATGCAATCAAAAGTAGCATATATCAGATTTTCATTTGTAAGATCGAGATTCCAAATATTCATGTTAATATAATTATTGAGTAAATGGATCCTTCATCTTTTGAAAATGGATTTTCGTATAACATGATCAGAGAATCTAGTCCTACTAAAATGACACATGATGGTGACTTAGAGAAATGGACTTGAAATACATAAAATGGATGTGAAAACGACTTTCTATAATGGTGAGTTAGAGAAAATATATATAGAGAAACTTGAAGGGTTCATAGCTCCCGAAAAAGAAAGAAAAGTATGTATGCTTATAAAATCACTTTATGGATTCAAACAAGCACCAAAGGAATGGCATAAATTTTTTTATAATAATATGTCATCAAATGGTTTCAAAATTAATGAAAGTGATAAATGTGTTTATTGTAAAAGTAATCAAAATGGGTATGTCATTGTATGCCGCTATGTGGATGATATGATAATTATAGGTAGTAACCTGGACACTAACAAAACTAATAAACGTATGTTGAATAATCGTTTCGACATAAAAGACCTAGGTGTTTCCGATGTTATATTAGGAATCAAAATTTCTGAAACATCTGATGGAACTATATTATCCAATTCTCATTTCATAGAAAGGATACTTGACAAATTCAAGAAAGATAATAACAGTCCTACTAAGACACCAGTACATGTAAATTAACATCTAGAAAGAAATAATGGTCATAGCATATCCCAACTAGACTACTCTCGTATTATTGGTAGTTTAATGTATATCATAAACTGTACTTAACCAAATATAGCACACTCGATAAGTAAGCTAAGTCGATCTACAAGCAATCCAGGGAGAGACCACCTGAAGGAAATTTTGAGAGTATTAGGTTATTTAAAATAGAATCAAAATTTTGGACTGCATTATTCGAGAAATCTAGTCGTACTTGAAGGTCATTGTGATGCAAACTGGATATCCGATACAAAAGACTGCAACTCAATAATTGGGTATGTATTTACCTTTGGAGGTGTCGCCATCTCTTAGAAATTCTCAAAACAAATGTGTATTGCTAGATCAACAATGGAATTTAAATTCATTGTACTGGACAAAGCTAGAGAAGAAGTTGATTGGATTTGAAATTTCTTAGAGGATGTTCCAAATTGGTCAATACCTGTGCCCACGATGTGTATACATTTTGATAGTCAATCAGTGATTGAAATGGCACAGAATCACATGTATAACGGAAAGTCATAACATATTCGTCGTAGATATAATGCCGTTAGACAACTTCTCTAAAAAAAATTATCTTAATTGACTATGTAAAGTCAAAAGGTAATATATCGAATCAACTTACCAAATGTTTAAGTCGAGTGTAAGTTCAAAGATCACCGAGAGGAATGGTTCTAAAACTTAAAAGTAGATAAGAATCAATATAGTGGCAACCCAATATATTTGACCAGAGATCCCAAGATCTATGTTCAATGGGAAAACCAAACTACAATGTATTTAGTACACACTCTGGGATAATTAATCTTATCCATTACAAAGATGAGACTATGCACATCTGCTGTGAAGTTAGGATAAGTTACGCTTCTAATGACATCTATATCTTAGTACGTCTAAGTGGGGTATTACAGGATACTTTTTATGGAAATCACATACGTGAGTAAGAAGCGGTCCACTTTTATGAGAAAAACGAAAGGTAAATTCTCTAAAATACTCCCAAAAACAAGTGGTGTTCATGGCCAAAATGAACACACAGGTGAGAACCCACTATGTTGAAGAATTAATATGTGAGTATTGTTGTCTAGTTTTACAACAACAGATTACGGTTCAAGGACGTATAGTATATCTATTAACCAAGTAAATTCGTTAGTATATCACTAATGAAACTTCAAGGCCACTAGGTTATTTCTCCTGATGCAATAAACTTATAGCTTTACCCAAACTAGTGTTCGCATTATCAATGTCATGTTATATATAGCCAATTTTCATTCATGTGGGGGATTGTTGGAAATGGAATTGGAAAACAAACGAAAGGAGATTTTTTAGGCTCATTTTATAGTAGGACCCACATTTCGATGGTTGGGACATTGCACAAATATGTTCTCCTCCATAAGGAATATAACATAGTTTATCTGTTTGTCTAAAATCATTAAGTAATGAATGAAAAATTTGAACTCAAAGTGACCCATTTGAAAGCTACTTAGTGCATTGTAGTAAGTGTGAAACATTTGTCCTACATTGGAAAACATAAATTTTTTGGCAAAAGTTAATAAAACCAAATATGTGTGCTAAGGCTTTGATGGTTTCGGGGTATTGCAACTCTTTGAATGGAAGATGGCATAGACTATGCACGTGTTGGACGTAGCCCAAAGGTCCACAAGCACACACACCGTTTGTACATTCGATTGGCTAGGCTCGACTCGATACGTGACCCCCAACCTTGACAAAAAATGGTTGGGGCCAAAGTCCGTGACCCACATCATGATGAAAAAAAAGGGAAAAAACTTATCGCGACCCAAGTCCGCAACCCCTAACAACGACGGAAAATGGTCGCAGCCAAAGTCCTTGACTCACATCGCAACAAAACAAAATGGTAACGGCCAAAGTTCGTGACCCATACCGCAACCATTTTTCGTCACGATTGGGGGTCATGGGCTTGACCGTGACCATTTTTAAGCGCGACGAAAAAATAAAAATGGTCATGGACAAAGTCCATGACCATTTTTAACTATAATAAAAAAAATGATATTTTTAGGTCCAATCCTAAAATTAGAGGTCGTGTGACCGCACGATCGGTTGCTATGTGTAACTTTAGACGTGCACAAGGTGTTACAAATATTTATTATTGGCAAAACAATAAAAAAATCACAAATTGATAATCGGGAACATTGTTTATAAACTAATATACATACAAACTTAAAAATATTATAAGTCTTAATAATTCACAAACCAAAAAAATTGGGCAGAGTTTCCCATATTTTTTTGATATTCCAAACCCTGTTAATATAAAACCTTCTTTTTATAAAGCCCGCATGGACATTAAATTTAACAATCAAATTATAAAAGCCCAAACGGCCATAAAACTAAATAATAAAACTTTAAAAGCCCGCATGGAAATAACACATAAGAAATATAATCCTGAATGTCAACAACACTATATAAACAATCTTCATATTGTAAACCACTGCCTTCTTCTGTGTTCCACGTGCAAAAAAGAAAACAATAAAATGTTATCTTGCAAAAATATTTAAAAAAAATGATATTAGTAACCAAGTAGTTTTAAAAAATCGTATTCAAGATGAAAAATTGCATATACGAGTTATAATTATCATCATATCAGTTCATACGAGTTACTTTTATCCCGTGCGATGTGTCAATGCCTCTCACGGGGCCGTTCGGGTGCTGTTTTGAGTTTTTACCCTCTAACGTCATGTTTTTAAGACTAAGTCCTGATATTTTAAAATTATCATCTTATTCTTAAACATTGAGTCCCAAGATCACGCAGTCATTTCCTACGATTTACATTGATCACATGCTAGGTGTTAGTGCCTCTAACGGGACTATTCAGGTTTTCGCCCTCCATCGCAATGTTTTTAAGCCAAGTCCTGATATTTGCATTTTATCCTCGTATTTTGAAATTGGGAGTCCAGTGAGCATGCGGCCTATTCGTACGAGTTACATTGATCCCGTACAAGGTGTCGATGCCTCTCGCGATGGTGTTCGGGGACTATTTCGGGTTTTCTTCGTCTAATGCCATGTTTTTAAGACTAAGTCTTGATATTTTCAAATTATCATCATATTCACAAATCAGGAGTTCCGTGATCGCACTGTCAGTTCCTACGAGTTACATTGGTCCTGTACGAGGTGTTGGTGCTCCTTATGGGGCTGTTTGGCAACAATTTCTAGGTTATTCCCTCCAGCGCCATGTTTTTATGCCAAAGTCTAGATATTTTCAAATTATAATCGTATTCTAAAATCACGATTCTTGTGATCACACGATCAGTTCCTACGACTTACATTAGTCCCGTACGAGGTGTCGATGCCTCTCATGGGGCCGTTCAGGGGCTATTTCAGTTTTTTCCCCTCTAACGCCATATTTTAAGCCTAAGTCCTGATATTTTTAAATTATCCTCATATTATCAAATAGAGTCCTCTGATCGCAAGGTCAATTCCTACAAGTTACAATGGCCCCATGCGAGGTGTTGGTGCGTCTTATGGGACCTTTCGGGGGCTGTTTCGGGATTTTGCCCTCTAACACCACATTTTTTAGCCTCAGTCCTAATATATGAAAATTATCCTCGTATTCTCAAACTGAGAGACCAATGATCACGCGATTTGATCGTACGAGTTATATTGGTCCCATGAGAGGTGTTCGGGCCTCTCTTGAGGCCGTTCGAGGGTTGTTTTGGGTTTTCACTGTCTAACGCCATGTTCTTAAGCATAAGTCCTAATATTTTCAAATTATCTTCATATTATCAAATCGAGAGTCAAATGATAGCACGGTCAGTTCCTATGAGTTACATTGGTCTCGTGGGAGGTGTTTGTGCCTCTCGTGGGGCCATTCAGGGGCTGTTTTGTGTTTTCGCCCTCTAATGCCATGTTTTAAGCCTAAGTCCTGATGTAATGAAATTTCCTCATATTCTCAGACTGGAAGCCCTGAGATCACATGATCTGTTTCTTACAAATTACATTGATCCCGTGCAAGGTGTTAATACCTCCCACAAGGCTGTTCGGGTGCTATTTTTAGTTTTCACCCTCTAACGCCATAGTTTTAAGCCTAAGTACTGATATTTTCAAATTCTCATATTATTCTTTAACAGGGAGTTCCGTGATCGAGCGATCAATTCCTATGAGTTACATTTGTCTCGTGCGATCCGTCGGTGCCTCTCACAGGGCATGCTTTGGGGTTTCCCCCTCTAACACCATGTTTTAAGCCTAACTTTAGACATTTTCTAATTATCCCCGTATTCTATAATTAGGAGTCTGATGATCGCGCGGTGTTTTTGTACGAGTTACATTTGTCCCGCACGAGGTGTCGATGCCTCTCACGGGACAACTCGGGGGCTATTTTTAGTTTTTGCCCTCTAATGCCATGTTTTTATGCCTAAGTCCTGATATTTTCAAATTATCCTCGTATTCTCAAATCGAGAGTCATGTGATCACGTAATCAGTTCTTACGAGTTACATTGGTCCCGTGCGAGGTGTTGGTGCAACTCACGGGGCCTTTGGGGGATATTTCAAATTTTCACCGTCTAACGTCATCTTTTTAAGCTTAAGTCCTGATATTTTAAAATTATTGTCATATTCTCAAACCAGGAGTCTGGTGAGAACGCAATCAGTTCCTACGAGTTACATTGGTTCCGTACGAGGTGTCCGTGCCTTTCATGGGGACCTATGGGGGCTGTTTTGGGTTTTCTCCCTCTAACGCCATATTTTTAAGCCTATGTCCTGGTATTTTCAAATTATCAACATATTCTCAACCCAAGACTCTCGTGATCATGCATTCAGTTCTTACGAGTTACATTGGTCCCGTGCGACGTGTTGGTGCCTATCATAGGGCCGTCCGGGGGATATTTTGAGTTTTCACCGTCTAATGTCATGTTTTTAAGCCTTTGTCCTAATATTTTGAAATTATCCTCGTATTCTCAAATAGGGATTCTCGTGATCGCAAGGTCAGTTCCTATGAGTAACATTGGTACCGTGCGAGGTGTTGGTGCCTCTCATGGGGCCATTCGAGGGTTGTTTCGGGTTTTTCCCTTCTAATGCCATATTTTTAAGCCTATGTCCCTATATATACAAATTATCCTTATTTTCTCAAACTGTGAGTCCCATGATCGCTCAGTCTATTCGTACGAGTTACATTGGTCCAATGCAAGGTGTTGGTACCTCTCACGGGGCCCTCGGGTGCTATTTCCAATTTTATCCCTTTAACGCTATGTTTTTAAGCCTAAGTCCTGATATTTTCAAATTATCATCATATTGTGAAATAGGGAGTCTGGTGAGCACGCAGTCAGTTCCTACGAGTTAGTTTGATCCCGTGCAAGGTGTTGGTGCCCCTAATGGGGTCGTTTGGGCGCTATTTCTGGGTTTCCCTCTCTATCACCATATTTTTCAGCCAATGTCGAGATATTTTCAAATTATCATCATATTCTCAGAGTGGGACTCTGATGAACCTATGGTCTATTCTTTTGACATATATTTGTCCCGTGGGAGCTGTCGGTGCCACTTATGGGGCCTTTCGGGGGCTGTTTTGATTTTCGCCCTTTAACGCCACATTTTTAAGCCTAAGTCCTGATATTTTCAAATTATCCATGTATTCTCAAACTGAGAGTCCTATTATCACGATGTCAGTTCCTACGAGTTATATTGGTCCCGTGCGAGGTGTTGGTGCCTCTCACGGGGCCGTTTGGGGTGCTATTTTGGGTTTTCGTCATCTAACGCCATGTTTTAAAGCCTAAGTCCTGATATTTTAAAATTACCCTTATATTCTCAAATCGGGATTCCTATTATCGCATGTTCAGTTCCTATGAGTTACATTGGTCTCGTGTGAGGTGGTTGTGCCTCTCACGGGGTCGTTCGAGGGCTATTTTGTGTTTTTACCCTCTAACACCATGTCTTTAAGCCTATGTCCTAATATTTTCAAATTATGCTTGTATTCTCAAACCGGGAGTCCCCTGATCACGCGGTGAGTTCCTACGAGTTACATTGGTCTTGTGCGAGGTGTTGGTGCCTCTCACAGGTCCGTTTTGGGGCTATTTTGGGGTTTTGCTATCTAATGTCATGCTTTTAGGCCTAATTCCTAATATTTTAAAATTAACCTCGTATTATTAAACTACGATTCTCATGATTGCATGACCTGTTCTTACGAGTTACATTGGTCCCGTGCGAGGTTTTGGTGCCTCTTATGAGGCCGTTCGAGGGCTATTTTGGGTTTTCACCTTCTAATGCCATGTTTTTAAGCCTATGTCCCGATATATGCAAATTATCCTCATATTTTATAACCGAGAGTCCGATGATTGCATTTTCTTTTCGTTCGAGTTACATTGGTCCCGTGCGAGGTGTTGGTGCCTCTCACGGGGCTATTCGGGTGCTGTTTTTGGTTTTCCCCCTCTAATGCCATGTGTTTAAGGCTAGGTCCTGATAATTTAAAATGATCATAATATTCTTAAATAGGGTGTTCGGTGAGCACGCAGTGAGCTCCTACGAGTTACATTGGTCCTAAGCGAGGTGTCGGTACATCTCATGGGGCTGTTTCTAGTTTTCACCTCTAACGCCATTTTATTAGGCCTATATCCTAAAATCGAGGGTCCCCTAATTGTGCGGTCAGTTCGTACGACTTACATTGGTCTCGTACGAGGTGTTGGTGCTTCTTACAGGGCCGTTTAGGGGCTATTTTAGGTTTTCACCATCTAACGTCATGTTTTTAAGACAAAGTCCTGATATTTTAAAATTAACCTCGTATTCTCAAATCGGGATTCCCATGATTGCATGATCAGTTCTTAGTAGTTGCATTATCCCATGCAAGGTTTTGGTGCCTCTCATGGGGTCGTTCGTTGGTTGTTTTGGGTTTTCACCCTCTAACGCCATGTTTTTAAGCCTATGTCCTGAATATGCAAATTATCCTCATATTCTCAAATAAGGAGTCACGTGATCACATTTTATATTCGTACGAGTTACATTGGTCCCGTGCGAGGTGTTGGTGCCTATCACGGGGCCGTTTGGGTACTGCTTCAGGTTTTCCCCCTCTTACGCCATATTTTAAGGCTAAGTCCTGATATTTTTAAATGATCATCATATTCTTAAATAGGGAGTCCGATGAGCACGCGGTCATTTCCTACTAGTTACATTGGTCCTGTGCGAGGTGTCGGTGCCTCTCACGTGGTCATTCGGGGGCTATTTCGATTTTTCCCACTCTAATGCCATGTTTTTAAGCCCTTGTCCTGATATTTCCAAATTATGCCTATATTCTTAAACTGGGAGTCACATGATCGCATGGTTAATTCCTATGAGTTACATTGGTCCCGTGTAAGGTATTGATGCCTCTCATAGGCTTTCGGGAGCATTTTGGGATTTTTCCGTCTAACGCCATGTTTTTAAGCCTAAGTCCTGATATTTTTGAATTATCCTCGTATTCTCAAATTGGGATTCCCGTGATCATACCGTTAGTTTCTACGTATTACATTGGTCCCGGGCGAAGTGTTGGTGCTTTTCATCAGGTCGTTTGTGGCTTATTTTGAGTTTTCACCGTCTAATGCCATGTTATTGAGCCTAAGTCCTGATATTTTCAAATTATAATCATATTCTTAAACCGGGATTTCCATGATCGTGAGGTCAGTTACTATGAGTTTCATTGGTCTCGTGTAAGGTGTCGGTGCCCCTTACGGGGTCATTTAGGGGCTATATATTGGTTTCCCACTCTAGCGCAATGTTTTTTAGCCAAAGTCTAGATATTTTCAAATTATCATTGTATTTTCAAACTTGGAGTCTGGTGATCATGCAGTCTATTCGTACGATTTACATTGGTCCCATAAGAGGTGTCGGTGCCTCTCAACGGGCACTTTGGGGGTTGTTTCAGGTTTTTGCCCTCAAACCCCACGTTTTTAAGCCTTAGTCCTGATATTTTGAAATTATCCCCTACTCTAAAACCGAGAGTCCCCTGATCGTGCGA
Organism: Sambucus nigra; assembly: GCA_949130495.1. Classification (NCBI taxonomy): domain Eukaryota; kingdom Viridiplantae; phylum Streptophyta; class Magnoliopsida; order Dipsacales; family Adoxaceae; genus Sambucus; species Sambucus nigra. Next base: position 541,347,725 of record OX422211.1, on the reverse strand, counting down.
TCAGTTCCTAGAAGTTATATTTGTCCCGTACGAGGTGTTGGTGCTTCTCACAGGGCCGCTTGGGTGTTGTTTCGGGTATACATCATCTAACGCCACATTTTAAAGCCTAAGCCCTGATATTTTCAAATTATCCACGTACCCTCAAACAAAGAGTCCCGTGATCATGCAAACATTTCCTACGAGTTACATTGGTCCCGTATGAGGTGTTCATTCCCCTAATGGGGACATTTGTGGGCTATTTTGAGTTTTCACTGTCTAACACCATGTTTTTAACCCCAACTCCTAATATTTTTAAATTATCCTCATATTCTCAAATCGGTATTTCAGTGATCGTATCGTCAGTTTCTATGAGTTACATTGGTCCCGTGTGGGGTGTTAGTCCTTCTCATGGGGACATTCGAGGTCTATTTCAGGTTTTCTCCCTATAACGTCATGTTTTCAAGCTTATGTCCTAATATATGAAAATTATCGATGTATTCTAAAATTGGGAGTCATCTTATCGCGCGGTCTATTTGTACGAGTTATATTGGTCCCGTGCAAAGTGTTGGTACCTCTCACGGGGCCATTCAGGTGCTATTTTGGGTTTTCTCCCTCTAACACCATGTTTTTAAGCCTAAGTCCTGATATTTTCAAATATCATCGTATTCATAAATAGGGATTCTGACGAGCAAGCGGTCAGTTCCTACGAGTTACATTGGTCCCTTGCGATGTGTTGGTGCCTCTCAAGGGGCTGTTCGGGGGTTATTTTGAGGTTTCCCCCTCTAGCTCCATGTTTTTAAGCCTAATTCTTGATATTTTTAAATTATCCTTAGATTCTTAAGTCGGGAGTCCCGTGATTGCATGGTCAGTTTGAACGAGTTACATTGGTCTCGTGTGAGGTGTCGATGCCTCTCACAGGGTCGTTCGTGGGTTGTTTCGTGTTTTCACCCTCTAACGCCATGTTTTTAAGCCTAAGTCCTGATATTTTTAAATTATTCTCTTATTCTCAAATCGGGAGTCCCGTGGTCGTGTGGTATGTTCCTACGAGTTACATTGGTCCCATGCGAGCTGGTAGTGACCCTTATAGGGCTGTTTGGAGGCAGTTTCGGGTTTTCATAGTTTAACGCTATGTTTTTAAGCTTAACACTTGATATGTTACAATTATCCTTATGTTCTAAAACCAGGAGTCCTATGATCACACGGTCAATTCTTACATGTTACATTGGTCCCGTTCAAGGTGTTGGTGCCTCTCATGGGGCCGTTCGGGCCTTATTTTAGGTTTTCTCCCTCTAACACCAAATTTTTAAGACTAAGTCTTAGTATTTTAAAATTGACGTCATATTCTCAAACTGGGATTCCTGTAATCGCACAGTTAGTTACTACGTGTTACATTAGTTCCGTGCGAGGTGTTCGTGCCTCTCATGGGGCAGTTCGAGGGATTTTTTTGGTTTCGCCCTCTAATGTCATGTCTTTAAGCCTATATCCTAATATTTTCAAGTTATGATTGTATTCTCAAACTGGAAAATCATATGATCACACGGTCATCTCTCGTGAATTACATTGGTCTCACGAAATGTGTTGGAGCCGTTTTTAAGTCCAATTCCATATATTTTAAAATTATCCTCATATCCACACACTCAGTTCCTACGAGTTTCATTGGTCCCGTGCGAGGTTTTTGTACCTCTCACGGGGTCATTCGATGGTTGTTTCGAGTTTTTTCCCTTTAACACCACATTTCTATGCCTATGTCATGATATGTACAAATTATCCTCGTATTCTCAAACTAGGAGTCCCGTGATCACGTGGTCTATTCATACCAGTTACATTGGTCCCGTGCGAGGTGTTGGTGACTCTTACGGGATCTTTCGGGGGCTATTTTGAGTTTTCCCTTTAATGCCATGTTTTTAATCCTATGTCCTGATATTTTCAAATTATGCTTGTATTTTGAAACCGGGAGCCCCATGATCGCGTGGTCAGTTCCTACGAGTTACATTGGTCCCGTACGAGGTGTTGGTTCCTCTCACAGGGCTGTTCGGGCCTATTTTCGAGTTTTCACCGTCTAACGCCATGTTTTTAAGCCTATGTCCTGATATTTTTAAATTATACTTGTATTCTCAAATTAGTATTCCCATGATTGCACGGTTAGTTTTTATGAGTAGCATTGGTCCCGTACAAGATGTTGTTCCTTCTAATTGGGACATTTTAGGGACGTTTCGGGTTTTCACCCTATAACGCCATGTTTTTAAAACTACGTCTTGATATTTTCAAATATCATCGTACTCAAAAATAGGGACTCCGACGAGCACGTGGTTAGTTCTTTCAAGTTACATTGGTCCCGTGTGAGGTGTTGGTTCCTCTCACAGGGCTGTTCGGGGGCTGTTTCAGGGTTTCCCCCTCTATCGCCATGTTTTTAAGCCTATGTCCTGATATTTTTAAATTATCCTCATATTCTAAAATTGGATTTTTGTGATCACATGTTCAGTTTAAACGAGTTACATTGGTCCCGTGCGTGGTGTCGGTGCCTCTCATGGGGTCGTTCGGAGCTGTTTCGAGTTTTTGCCCTCTAACGCCATGTTTTTAAGCCTAAGTCCTGATATTTTCAAATTATCCTCTTATTCCCAAATTGGGAGTCCCGTGGTCACGCGATCAGCTCCTACGAGTAACGTTGGTCCCGTGCGAGGTGTTAGTGCCTCTCACTGGGCCGTTCGGAGGATGTTTTGCGTTTTCACCATTAAATGCCATGTTTTTAAGCTTAACTCTTAATATGTTCAAATTATACTCGCATTCTGAAATCGGGAGTCTTGTGATCGCGCGGTCAGTTCCTACGTGTTACATTGGTCCCGTGCGAGGTGTTGTTGCCTCTTACGGGGCCGTTCGGGGCCTGTTTTGAGTTTTTTCCATCTAATGCCATGTTTTTAGCCTAAGTCCTGATAATTTCAAATTATTTTCGTATTCTCAAATCGAGAGTTTCATCATTGCGTGGTTAGTGACTGCTAGTTTCATTGGTCCCATGTGAGCTGTTGGTGCCCCTTACGACGCTATTTGGGGGCTATATCAGGGTTTCCCACTCTAGCGCCATGTTTTAAAGCTTAAGTCCTGATATTTTAAAATTATCCAAGTAGTCTCAAATTATGAGTCCCGTGATCGCGCGATCAGTTCCTACGAGTTACATTGGTCCTGTGCGACGTGTTGGTTCCTCTCACGGGGCCGTTTAGGTGTTGTTTCGAGTTTTCACCATCTAACGCCATGTTTTATAGCCTAAGTCTTGATATTTTAAAATTATCTTTGTATTCTCATACGGCATTCCTGTGATCACACGATCAGTTTCTATGAGTTACAATGGTCCCGTGGGAGGTGTTGGGGCCTCTCATGGGACTATTTAAGAGTTGTTTTGGGTTTTCACCCTCTAACGTCATGTTTTTAAGCCTATGTACTGATATTTTAAAATTATTCTAGTATTCTCAAATCGGGACTCCCCTGATCACGCGATGAGTTCCTACGAATTACAGTTGTCTCGTGCGAAGGTTGGTGCCTCTCACTAGGCCGTTCGGGGGAAATTTTGGCTTTTTGCCTCTAATGCCATGTTTTTAAATCTAAGTCCTAATATTTTAAAATTATCCTCGTATTCTCAAACCTAGATTCTCATGATCTCATGATCAGTTCCTAAGAGTTATATTGGTCCCGTGCGAGGTTTTGGTGCCTCTCACAGGGCCATTTGAGGGTTATTTTGGGTTTTCGCCCTCTAATGCCATGTTTTTAAGGGTATGTCCTTATATATATGAAAATTATCCTCGTATTCTCAAAGGAGGAGTCCCGTGATCACTTGGTCTATTCATATGAGTGAAATAGGTCCCGTGCGAGGTGTTGGTACCTCTCACAGGGACGTTCAGGTACTGTTTCGAGTTTTCTACCTTTAACACCATGTTTTTAAATCTGAGACCTAATATTTTCAAATTATCATTGTATTCAGAAATAGGGAGTCTGATCAGCACACGGTCAATTCCTATGAGTTATATTGGTCCCGTGCGAGGTGTTGGTGCTTTTTACGGGGTTATTCCGGGGTTGTTTTGGGGTTTCCCCCTCTAGTGCCGTGTTTTTAAGACTAAGTTCTGTTATTTTTAAGTTATCCTCATATTCTCAAGTCGGTAGTCCTATGATCGTGCGATTAGTTCGTACGAGTTACATTGGTCTCGTACGAGGTGTCGGTGCCTCTTACAAGGTCGTTCAGGGGTTGTTTCATGTTTTCGCCCTCTAACGCCATGTTTTTTAGCCTAAGTCCTGATATTTTAAAATTATCCTAATATTCTCAAATTAGGAGTACCGTGATCATGCGATCAGTTCCTACGAGTTACATTGGTTCCATACAAGGTGTTGGTGCCTCTTATGGGGCCGATCGGGGCCTCTTTCGAGTTTTCGCCATCTAACATCATGTTTTTAAGCCTAAGTCCTGATATTTTCAAATTATCATCATATTCTCAAATCGGAAGTTTCGATATTGTGAGGTTAGTTACTATGAGTTTCATTGGTCCCGTTTGGGGACTATATATGGGTTTCCCACTATACAGCCACTTTTTAAGCCAATGTCTAGATATTTTCAAATTATCATTGTATTCTCAAACCAGGAATCCAGTGAGCACGCAGTTTGTTCGTACAAGTTACATTGGCCCATGCGAGGTGTTGGTGCCTCTCATGGGGCCATTTGGGAGCTATTTCGGGCTTTCACCCTCTAACGCCACATTTTTAACCCTAAGTCCAAATATTTTCAAATTATCCACATACTCTCAAATCGAGAGTCCTGTGATCGTGCGATCAGTTCCTATTAGTTACATTGGTCCCTTGCGAGGTGTTAGTTCCTATCACGGGGCCATTTAGGTATTATTTCAGGTTTTCATCGTCTAATCGTAAGAGTTACATTGGTCTCATGCGAGGTGTTGGTACCTCTCACGGGGTCATCCGTGTTCTGTTTTGGGTTTTTGTCGTCTAAGGCCATATTTTTAAGCCTAAGTTCTGATATTTTCAAATGATCATCGTATTCTTAAACCAGGAGTCCAGTGAGCATGCAAACAGTTCGTATGTGTTACATTGGTCCCGTGCGAGGTGTCGGTGACTCTCACGGGGTCGTTCGGGGGCTGTTTCGAGTTTTTACCCTCTAACGCCATGTTTTAAGCCTATGTCCTGATATTTTCAAATATGCTCATATTCTCAAATCGAGATTCCCATGATTGCAAGTCAGTTCCTTCGAGTTACATTGGTCCCGTGCGACGTATTGGTACCTCTTATGGTTCCATTCGAGGGCTGTTATGGGTTATCACTGTCTAACGCCATATTTTTTGGCCTATTTCCTAATATATACAAAATATCCTCATATTCTCAAATTAGGAGTCCTGTGATCATGCCTTCTATTCATACGAGCTACATTGATCCCATACGAGGTGCTGGTACCTCTGATGGGGACGTTGGGGCGCTGTTTCCAGTTTTAACCCTTTAAAGCCATGTTTTTATGCCTAAGTTCTGATATTTTGTGTTCCGAAACAAGGAGTCCGATCGGCAGGCAATCAGTTCCTACGAGTTATATTGGTCGCGTGCAAGGTGTTGGTGCCTCTTATGGGGCTGTTTAGGGGCTGTTTCAAGGTTTCCCTCTAGTGTCATGTTTTTAAGACTAAGTCCTGATATTTTTAAATATTCCTCATATTCTCAAGTCGGGGGTCTCATGATGACGCGGCCAGTTCGTACGAGTTACATTTGTCCCGTGCGAGATGTCGATGCCTCTCACAGGGTCGTTCGGGGGTTGTTTCTAGTTTTCGCCCTCTAACACCATTTTTTGAGCCTAAGTCCTGATATTTTTAAATTATCCTCGTATTCTCAAATTGGGACTCCCATGATCGCGCGGTCAGTTCCTACGAGTTACATTGGTCTCGTGTGAGGTGTTAATGCCTCGAATGGGGCCGTTCGGAGGTGTTTCGGGTTTTCACCTTTTAACGCCATGTTTTTATGCTTAATTCTTGATATGTTCAAATTATCTTCGTATTTTGATATCAGGAGTCTGTGATCATGCGCCCAGTTCCTACGAGTTACATTGATCCCGTGCGAGGTGTTGGCGCCTCTCACGAGCCCGTTCAAGGCCTACTTCGGGTTTTTTTCCATCTAATGTCATGTTTTTAAGCATAAGTCCTCATAATTTCAAATTATCATCGTATTCTCAAACCGAGAGTTCCATGATCACGAGGTCAGTTACTACAATTTTCATTGGTCCCGTGTGAGGAGTCTGTGTCCCTTACGGGGCCGTTTGGGGGCTATATATGGGTTTCCCACTCTAGGTCCTTATTTTTAAGCCAGTGTCAAGATATTTTCAAATTATCATTGTATTATCAAATAGGGGGTCTGGTGAGCATGCGGTCTGTTCGTATAAGTTACATTGGTCCCGTGCGAGGTGTCGGTGCCTTTCATGGGGGGCTTTTGAGGACTGTATCGGGTTTTCTCCATCTAACACCACCTTTTAATGACTAAGTTCTAATCTTTTCAAACTATCCACGTACTCTCAAATCAAGAGTCTCATGATCACATGATCAGTTCGTACAAGTTACATTGGTTTCGTGTAAGGTGTTGGTGCCACTCATAGGGCCGTTTAGGTGTTATTTTAGGTTTTCACCGTCTAAAGCCATGTTTTTAATCCTAAGTCCTGATATTTTAAAATTATCCTTATATTATCAAATGGTATTCTTGTTATTGCACGGTTAGTTCCTACGAGTTACATTGGTCCCGTGCGAGGTGTTGGTGCCTCTCACGGGGCTGTTCGAGGCATGTTTTGGGTTTTTGACCACTAACAACATGTTTTTAAGCCTATGTCCTGATAATTTCAAATTATGCTCGTATTCTAAAACTGGGAGTCCCCTAATCATACGACCAGTTCCTACAAGTGACATTGGTCTCATGCGGGGTGTTGGTGCTTCTCACAGGGCCGTTCAAGGGCTATTTCGGGCTTTCGCCTCTAATGCCATATTTTTAAATCTAAGTCCTAATATTTTAAAATTATCCTCATATTCTCAAACATACATTCCCGTGCTCGCACGGTCAGTTCCAAAAGTTACATTGGTCACGTGAGAGGTTTTGGTGCCTCTCATGGGGCCATTTGAGGGTTGTTGTGGGTTTTCACCATCTAACGCCATGGTTATAATTTTATCTTCTGATATATGATAATTATCATCGTATTCTCAAATTAGGAGTCCTCTGATCATGTGGCCTGTTCGTACGAGTTATATCGATCCCGTGCGAGGTGTTGGTTCTTCTCACGGGGCCGTTCGGGTGTTGTTTTGGGTTTTTTCCCTCTAACGCCATGCTTTTAAGGCAAATTTATGATATTTTCAAATGATCATCGTATTCATAAATAGTGAGTCTGGTGAGCAGGCAGTCAGTTCCTACAAGTTACCTTGGTCCTGTGCAAGGTGTCGGTGCCTTTCACAGGCCCGTTCGGGGGCTGTTTCGAGTTTTCACCCTCTACTACCATATTTTTAAGCCTATGTCCTGATATTTTCAAATTATACTCATATTCTCAAATTAGGAGTCCCATGATCGTGTAGTCAGCTCCTACGAGTTACATCGATTCCGTTCGAGGTGTTGGTGTCTCTCATAGGGTCGTTCGGGGGCTATTTTGTGTTTTCGCCGTCTAATGCCATGTTTTTAAGCCTAAGTACTGATATTTTAAAATTGTTATCGTATTCTCAAATTGGTATTCCCGTGATTGCACGGTCAGTTCCTTCGAGTTACATTGGTCCCCTGCAAGGCTCTAGTACCTCTCATGGGGCTATTCAAGGACTGTTTTGAGTTTTCGCCCTCTAATGCCATGTTTTTAAGCATATGTCTTAATATATGCAAATTATCCTCGTATTCTTAAATCATAAGTCCCATGATCACCTGGTCTGTTCGTACGAGTTACATTGGTGCAGTGCGAGGAGTTGGTACCTCTCATGGGGCCGTTCAGGTGCTGTTTTGGGTTTTTGCCATCTAACGCCATGTTTTTAAGCCTAATTTTCGATATTTTCAAATGATCATCGTATTCTTAAACAAGGAGTCTTGTGAGCACGCGGTCAGTTCCTATGAGTTGCATTGGTCCCAGGATAGGTGCCGATGTCTCTTACGGGGCCATTCAGGGGCTGGTTTGGGTTTTTTCCCTCTAAAGCCATATTTTTAAGCCAATGTCATGATATTTTCAAGTTATGCTCGTATACTCAAACCGACTGCTGTATATAGTTTTTGCTATATATAGCTTCTTCTATATATAGCTACTGATCTATATATCCATATTTAGTTGTTGCTATATATAGATGACATGTATAGCTACTATATAGATGTTATATTTTGTTGTTGCAACCGATGTAGATTTTCTTTTGTGTATATTTTTTATTATGATAAAATACAAGTGACTTATAAGTTACAAAAAATATGAAAATTTGCGTAATTTGATATCAATTATGAGTATATTATGATCAAATTCAGAGTTTAGTGATAGCACAGTCGGTTCCTATGACTTACATTGGTCCCATGCGACGTGTCGGTGCTTCTCACGGGGCCGTCTGGGGGCTGTTTCGGGGTATCGCCCTCTAACGCCGTGTTTGGAAGCTTAGGTCTAGATATTTTCAAATTATCGTCGTATTCTCAAATCGGGAGTCCAGTGACAACATGGTCAGTTCATATGAGTTATATTTATCCCGTGCGATGTGTCGGTGCCTCTCACAGGGTGTTTCCCCCTCTAGCCCCATGTTTTTAAACCTATGTCCAGGAATTTTCAAATTATCATCGTATTCTCAAACTGGGAGTCCGATGACTATGTGATCAGTTCTTACGAGTTACATGTGTCCCGTACGAGGTGTTGATGCCTCTCACGAGGACGTTTAGGGGCTATTTTAGGGTGTCTCTCTCTAACGTCGCATTTTTAAGCCTAAGTCTAGATATTTTCAAATGATCTCCGAATTCTCAAATCGGGAGTTTGGTGACCAAGCAGTAGATTCCTACGAGTTATGTTGGTCCCGTGCGAGGTGTCGATGCCTCTCACGGGGCCATTTGGGTGATGTTTTGGGTTTCTCCCCTCTAATGCCGTGTAGTTAAGCTTAAGTCCGAACATTTTCAAGTTATCGTCGTATTCTCAAACCAGGAGTCTAAAATATTTTCAATATATTATCTAACAATCAAACCAATAATTATCCCGTACTCCTTCTATCATCTAAAAGATTTAATAGATAATTCATATCAATTATATAGCTACTTTAGTTAAAGTAATGAGTACCTAGTATGTAATAAAGTACTGGTATTCAATTGGTTAAATCTGCAATACATAAATAATGGGTAATGAAGAACTAGTATGTAAAATTAAAGAAAGTACCTCACAAAACCACTGAAGAATTAGATCTGTTGCCTATAATATGTCGCAGATTTACGTATGTCACATATTTATTCCCTCATTTTAACACGGCAATTCGAACGAACATGAGCAACCTGCTGCCTATAATAAGTAAAGAAAAGTACACAAAGGCAAAGGATAACAAAAATGTATAATATCAACCGGGTGCCTATTATATTAATGAAGTTGTGATTATTTCAGTCCATTTTAAGGCTTTAAAATACATATCCAAACAAGTTGATCACAACAAATCTCAAACTAAAGAAGAATTGTATGAAATCAGCACAATTATGGCATACATGCCAAATTAAAATATGAATGAACGGAATCAAGTTGCATTTTTTCCATGTCAAGTTGCAGCCTCCTAATATCTTGACGTAAACGTCAAAAAATGCACATTAATTGCAAAATATGTGATATAATTTTTCATTAATTAGGAAAATTAAGAACATACCCAATAAATTTAATAACGTGCACATTTATCGACATGATCGTAAGAAATTTACCAACATTTGCAGAAGCACCTACAAATAAGATTATCAATTATTTAACAACTTTAGTTAAAGTAAAGAGTACCTAGTAGGATACAAATAAGATTTACAAGGATAAACATTCGTAAAAGTAACTAAACATTCATAGATCATAGTAAAGTGTTAATATATTGTCAATATCATAATAGGATACAAATAAGATTGGCAAGGATAAAATAATATTTTTAAACACAATCTTACTCTAAAGATCCCTCAAATTAGGGTTGTCGTCAAGAGATGACTGGAACTCTTTTTGAGCCTTTAATGCGTATACTTGAGTAGTCATACCCTTTAGTGCATGCACAACAATAGACCAATTGCCATCGTTTATGCACTTTGAGTAGAATACCTTCTTTACATTTTGAAAAGCCTAAATAAAAGGCTCGCTAACCATGCGATCTTTACTCTTCAGCTTTGATAAATCTACCATAATAAGTTTGCAGTTAAGATAAACTTTGCAAGCATTCGTTGTATCCTCCACCTTTACCAAATCACAATAGAATACGATTTTTTTAAAATCTAAGTAATCAAGTTCTAGGATTTTTTGAATTATCCCATAATAGGTTAGCACTCTATTCTTTGAATTTTTATCACTTTTTCTAGCGATATAGGTGGTCAAGGCAGAAATTGATATTCCACTGTTTTGCATCAAAAGCTTTTCCTCATATGGATATGAAATAAAATCAAAACATTGGTGCGGAATTTCTTACTCTTTCCAAGAAAACTAGGACCTTTTTCTAGGCATGCAAGTCCAAAAGAGACATCACCTCTTTTTAGAACCTACAGTTATTAATGAATTTGTATTAGGGCATGTTTTTACTACACATGAATAAATAGTCGCACACATAAGATGTGAAAATTACATCTTTTGACACCCATGCCCTAAAATCAATTGTCGTGCAATTTCACCTTTGACGTTGGTCAATTTCTTTCTCGTACTTCCTACCAATAGAGTTTAGATCATAAAATATAAAATACATAAAATCAAAGAAGAAGAATTCTGTAGATAATCACTCTCTCCAGTCTTTGACTTCATCTTGCGATTCGAAGACACAACGAGCGGGTTGCTCATATTGTAGCTTTGTGATTTCCACCTCTTTAGGGTTCCCAAATGATAATTCATCCTCAAACTCGTTAGGTTCCTCTATCATTTATTCTCCACGAGGATTGAACCTCCTCACCTCTTATTATGGCATATGTTCCCTGGCGTATAGAGATAATTCCACCGTTACGTATTCTTCAGTAATTGACCCTCCAATATACCATGTATTCTTTACATAATCTTTGAAGGTTTTCATTAAGTGCTCAAAAGGATACATTCAATGATACCTAACGGGACCACATAATAAAGCATCATCGCATAAATGCACAAGCAGGTGGATGCTGATATCGAAAAATGACGGAGGAAAATATTTCTATAATTCACAAACTTCCTCGGCTAAAGTTGATTTCGCTGCTCTGATGTGCCTTCTGTTTACCACTTTTTCACAAACTAGGTCAAACATAAATTGATTTGCATAATATCCTAACAGAGATCATTGTGTTCAAAGAAGCAATGCTGAAATAACAGAGGGATTAATTGGATGATTATGTTCCAGTCGTGAGACTTGCACTGTTTCAAGTCATTATCTTGGTAGCTTACTACCCTACATAAATTACAAGAATAACCGGTTGGAGTCTTCAAGTTGAACAACGTGTCTAAGAGGACCTTCTTCTCACTAGTAGTCAAAGTGAAAGCAGTCGAGGGGGTAGAAATTCTTCTTGCTATAAGATCACTTTTTAACCACAGTTTCTTCTTTATTTCCATATCTTGTAGATCTCGATGGGCCTGCTCTCCATATTTTTAATGAGATCCACCCAGACATGCTCGTATCAAATGTTCTGCAACATTCTTCTTTGTGTGCATCACATCAATTATATTCCTTACACGATGATCTTTCCAATACGATAAATAAAAAAATATTGATCGTATGGACCATGGCTTCAGTTTACTGGGGTCATTCGGATCCCCCTAGATTTACGCTTGAGGTTTGCAAACTCGGGTTGTTTTCCTACATACCTATTTCCCGCAGTTGCAGCTGCCACTTTCTCCTAGATTTGCTGACCAAAAAGCTAAAAAGGTATCATTCTGCGCTCGTGACCAACAGGCAAAAAGGTAGATTGTCGTTCCTAAAAGGGTGATTGGTCGACAGAAATCTACGATGATCCATGTAACTCATCTTACCACTATATTTTAACCAACATGCTTCAGTTTACTCCCCACATATGGGATATCCATAATAACTATGAACATTAAAATCAGACAAGGTTCTATAAGAAGAAAGGTCGGGGATCACCCACATCACTATTGCTTTAAGTGTGAACTCTTCACCCTTATGAGAGTAAAAAACCTTCACTCCTTTATTCCACTACTCTTTAAGTTATTCGATTAATGATGCTAATAGAATATCAATGTCATCACTAGGAGCCTTCGGACCGAGTATCAACAAAGCTAACAATGTGAACTTCTTTCTCATGTATAGTGTCAAAGGGAGACTTGAAGGCGCCATGAGAACTGGCTAATAACTCTGACTAGTAATTAAATTAACGAAAGGGTTAAACCCATCGATTGAGATTGAAAGACGAACGTGGCGTGGATCCTTTGCAAATTCATGGTGTTGTGTGTTTGAAATTTTCAAGATGGGTGAATTAATCGGATGACACATCAAGTTTCCATTAACCTCGCATAGAGCGTGCCATGTCATGGACTCCCCCATCCATGGTATAGTAAAAAACCATTTTAACCGTGGCCTAAGTGGAAAATACTTCAAAACCTTTCGTGGGATTGCGAGCACTTGCAATTTTTTGCAACTTTGTCTTTTCCATTCTCATAAACCCTATATATAAGCTCATTTCATACCGAACATTCTTTCTTCTCTTCGTGATCATTTCGGTAAAATATGCAATCATACTTGCAAGCATTAATAGATTTGTATTTCAAACCTAAACCCTTCAAACTCTTCTTCATTATAGGATAATTTTCTCGTAATGTGTTCTCTTTTGGGAGAATTTCTTTAACCCACATACGAATTCTGGTTACGCTATTCCTAAACAAACCAAATTAACTCTTTAAATTATGAAAAACAATTGATTTTCATTGCAATCATTATAAATAGTGTAGCCGTGTTGTCTTTCAACCGTATGTATTCCCGATCTCCTAATAGTTCAACATCAAAATTTTCATTTACGTGGTCATAATTCGCATGATTTGTATCCATAGTTTGGCGGTTTTGATGGTTGTGGAGTTCGTAAGCATCATCAATTAAGTCGATCAATGGACAATGTGTTGGTGAATCAGGTACCACTTCCACTTGTTGGGGTTCCGTTACACGGTCGGGTATCGGTAATTCTTCTGAAACATAAGATATATTTTTTTCACCACATTATGTCCATATTTTATAGTCTTGATATATTCCCCGGTTTATTAAATGAAACTCAACATCTTTCAATGACTTATATTTTCCGTTCATATAATGGGTGCACGGACATGGAATCTTGTCACTTTTAAGATTTTTGGAAGCATATTTAACAAATTCATGAACGCCCTTTACATGATTATTTGTTATCCGGTTAATCTCTCCCATCCACTCTTTATACTGTGGGAAATCCATGTAATAATCTTAAAATTTCAGTCCTATGGTAGTAAGTTAGAAAATATTATTACATCTGAAACAAAACGAATATTCCACTACATCAAAAACAGAAAACTCGCACGCTTGCATAAGAGAAATCTGGCACAATTATAAACCGTCGAAATTTGGCATGGTTTTGTTACAATCTGGCACGATTTAAAACAGTTCCAATATCTGGCATCGTTTTAAACCATGCCAAAACTAGGTCAAATTTGGATAGCTTAAGTAAGAGGCGAAATATTCATAGTCATTAGACTTTTCATTTGGAGACAGCTAACGTCTTAACCCCCCCACCCCCCACAATTCTCCCGTTCACTATTCAAGAAGCCTAACTCTCTCTATCTCAAAAGACCTGATATCCATCTCTCTCCCAATACTGGATGGTGGAGAAGCCATCAATGAACGAATACGATAGCTGAGTAACAAATTGGATGATTCACAAAATTTATTTCTCTCTTTTCGATTGAAAAATAATTTCACATATGGATAGTGAAAACCCTACAAGTTTACTATGTTCTTCATCCTTCAAATGTAGTTCTCATCTCACTTCGGTATTTCGATCTATTCAACTTCTACCTATCATAAAGTTTGAATCCAATAAATCTAGTTTTTGATTTTGAGACTAAAATATTTCTATGATTTATTTTACTGTGAAATTAATTGAGGAAAATAAGAAAGGAAATAAAGTATGGAAGAGGGCGTGTGGATGGATTAAAAAAATTTATGTATGGAAGTGGAGTCTGGATCAATTCAAAAAAGTTGAGTCTTTAGAACCATTTTCAGTATCTGTGAACTCTGCTCCTAAACAAATCACATAGCTGGTTGCCATTCCTGTGGCTGCTTCATATCTAAATTAGTGTGCTTGTATGTATTCTCATAATCATGCCGATGATCACGGTCAAAGTCCATGACCCATCCACAACAAAGCTTCGAGGGAATTTTAGCGCGAATTTGGCGTCAAGTTTGTCACGCCCTGGTCACGGCCCAAGTCCGTAACCTATAGTGGTCAGCGATTTGGTCTGTGACCACTTTCTGAGCATCCGTGGCTCAATGTGGTAATGAATATGGTCACGCCAAAAATTGATATGGTCACGGCCAAAGTTAGCGACTAGCTAGTCGTGGACCTGGGTCATGACCAACTGGGCGTGACCATTCGCAGGATTTGGTGTAGTGATAACTCATTTTTTTAGGATATCCTACAACAAAACGAACTTTTGATCTTGATTCTAACTTACTGGTATCTCTTTTTAACACATGTGTTGGACTAACACAGATCTGGATATGTTTCGTAGTGGGCTTGCGCCTAATCCATAATTCCTAGGGTATAGTAGAGACCATTTTTAAAGGTACCAAGTTCAGTAAATAAGTGGCCATTTATAAAGCATGTCCCCAAAAGGAATCTGGGAGATCTGTATAACTCAACATGGACCTAATCATATCCAAACGAGTCTGGTTCCTCCTTTCTTCTGCACCATTTTCCTGAGGCACACCAGGCACATACAATTGGTGTGTGATCCCTTGATCTTCTAGATACTTCCTAAACTTCCCTATGAGGTACTTGCCACCACAATAAGATCATAGTGTCTTGATACTTTTACATTGATGCTTCTCCACTTCTTCCTTATAAACTTTGAATTTCTCAAAGGCTTCGAACTTATGGTGCATTAAGTAAACGTACCCATACCTTGAGTAATCATCTACGAAAGTCATAAAATGATCAAACCCCGCCTTACTCAGGTTGTCATCGGTCCACATAGATCAAAATGAACCAACTTTAATAGTTCTTTGGCTCTATAGCCCTTAGTCGAGAAAGGGTTCTTGGTTATTTTAACTTCTAAACATGATTCACTAACTAGAAGTGCCTCCACTTCTAGTGAGCTCATTTTCCCACTAGCTACCAGTCTACAAATCCTTTTTAGATTAATATGACCTAAGCGTAAGTGCCAAAGATACATTTGTTTCACTATGGAAGGTTCCTTCCTCTTTAAATTTGGTCCAATTGAATTATGCAAAATATTAATTTATTGTGTGAGAGAGATAGGATTAACAATATAAATATTATCAACTAATGTACCGGAATAAATAAAAGATTTATTTTTCTTAATAACCACCAGTTTATTAAAAAAAATTGAATATCCATAAAAGACTAAACAAGAAACTGAAATGAAACTCCTCCTAATGGAAGGTGCATAAAGACAATCCTTTAAAAGTAAACTCCTATCATTATAAAAGCTTAAATGAATGTCTGCCACAACAATTACTGGTACTTTCGTAGCATCTCCCATAGTCAGACAAATCTCTCCATCACTTAGTCGTCTGCTTTCCTAGAACCCTTGAAAAGAATTTCATACATGATTAGTGTCTTCCATATCTATACACCAGGTACAGGTAGTACGAAGCACAAAACATGTTTCAACGACAAATAGATGGAATTTACTTGCATTGTTCTATTTATTGCAAAAAATCGAACAATTTTTCTTCCAGTGTCCTGATTGCTTATAGTGAAATCACTTGCCCTTTGGGATTTCCACACCTCCCTAAGGCCCACAAGATGCTTGAGGAACCATAACCTATTTTCGAACCTTCTTCTTCTTCTTTTTAGTCTTACCAGTAGGCTTAGAAGTAAAACCTTTCTCACTAACAATAGCACTTAGTGACTTCTTAATGAGACCCTCAGCTTCATGTAGTTCTTTAAGTAGTTTCGCTAAAGAGTAAGAAAGTTTGTTCATGTTGTAATTTACGCAGAACTGCGTAAAGGACTCAGGCAGCGACTCGAGAACAATATTGACATGGGTTTCCCTATCGATTTCTGCTCCAAGGATTTCAAGCTCATTCAGAAGAGACATCATCCTTAAAACTTATTCCCTCACTGGGGTCCCTTCAATCATGTTTGTATCCATTATTTCTTTCATGGAAATTTGCCTTACATCATGATTCTGATCCCCAAACATATGTTTGAGGTTCAACATCATGCCATAGGTAGTGTCCATCGACTGATGTTGATGTTGCAAAACATTTGACATAGATCCCAAAATACAACACCACACCATGTCATCATCCTTTATCCATTTTTGGTAGTCCTAGGTTTCCTTTTCGATTTCTCCTTCACCTGGTTTCTCAAGACAGATCTCATAGAATACAAACCTGTGCCCTTCATTAATCAACACAATATCCAAATTTTTTTTCAGACAATGTAATTAGGTCCAGTTAATTTGTTTTCCTAATGAATGACAACACATGGATTGAAAGAGCTTCCCATCTTAATACTGAGAATCAAATAATAAAATGAATTATTATAAGTCATAAACCTTTTTAAATTTTAAATTAAAATTAATGTTCCCTCTATCAATTTTAAAAGAATTTGTCGGCATCCCGATTACCATTTGAATAGTATTCCTCTTTGCAGAAACTACTGTCCAAAATAATTAAGCGGGCTTATTCGTTTTAATTTTATTATTTAGACGAAACCTATGTCAAATAAAATTAAAAACTCGACACTTTGGTCCAAAAAAATCCTAGCATTCTACTTTAGAGAATATACTATTATTTTATATCTATGTGTATACCACTAACTATTTTTAGTTTATCTCATACCACGTAGACTCCTCTTTTTGGCATCGTCTATGTGAATAATGAATCCAAAATTACCCTTAAGGAAATTTATACCAACTACCACAATAATTTTCATTCCTCGTTAGAGGACCTACTTATTATTGAAAGTCTACAAATAGTTGATGGAGAAAATGGGATTTTCTCTTGAAAAAGTCCCTCTCCCACTTACTAATTTAAAAAACTTTGGTAAAGGTTAAAAACATATTTCCAATTCTTAATTAATTTGAAAAATCTAGAACATTTGATATATTTTCAAAAATACCGAGATATCCCTATTTTAATATATGAAGCAAATGTGTGATAAATAAAAAAAATTCAAATACCCTTGATCGTTAAAAAGATGAATACTAAATTTTTTGTATTCTCTAACCACCCATATTAATGTCCACAATTCAAAATAATTATGAATTATTTACATTTTGCATCTTGATGATTTAAGTCGGGTCGGTATTCCATGTTGTCCATAATTATAAGGGAACCGTTAGCACATATTGACAACCCAACAATTAAAACATGAATAATAGAGAGATAAACCAACGTAAATAAGAAAATTAAGATAAATAAGGATTCCCGACTATTATGGTCAAGATAAAACCCTATCGTTGATTGGAGTTTTCAACGGTTATCCTTGAACTCAACAGTCATCCTTAGACCCAAACACTTCATGTTGCCACTACGCTGGGACGACACAGGGTTGCACCCGTCACCGATCCGGTTTCACACTTTTCCATTGAAAATCACGATCAAAATAGTAAAAAAAAATACAGATGTCATATGCCTCCATGAAGGAGTTCACATTCTACATCAATATTACATTAATCCTAAATAAAAAAGTAACCACGAATAAGCCATCGAGGGATCCAATCACATAAAATAAAAACACCAATACGTGACCATAATAGTGGAATTAGATTGATGTAAATAGAAGTTAGCAAAAATGCATATTTTACCCAACATACATGCTCATATACATTTATTTTAATTGGACAACATGACTGAATTCAACCTATTTCTAGTATCAACAGGGCTCTGATACCAATTATAAGAGTGGAAGTTCAAGAGTCTATTAAAAATGCGTATAGATTAAACTATAAAAAATTACACATACATGAAATCCTACAAGACGGAATTAAGATTCACCTTTCGAGACTTGTTTGATTTGATCTCTTCTTTGCATGAAAAGAATATGTGATGTCTCGATTCAACTCATAGTTTTCTACTGTATTCCTGATATGGAAAGTCACGAGTAGAAGGTGGGATCCTATTTCGTGACCACCTTCTTATCTCCTCTTTCTTTTCTGCTGCCTCCTTTTCTCACAAGTCTGATCTTAGGTCTTTTGGGTATCCAAGAGTGATGACTACGTTAAGAAAGAATGAGACTTAGGTGAATATATATAGGCTACAATAGAGACTCTGAAGAGAGATAAGGATGTAGCTCCTAATGAGCTTGAGAAAACCTAATCCTTCTCAGATCCTGATATATGTCCCTTAATTATAATTAATACCACTAACTAATTATAATTGCAACTCTACTCCTTAACTCAAAATTATATTTTGAGATACTCATTATTAATTACTTAATTCTCCCCACCTTAAGGTTAGAGATACCCGTTACTAAATTAAATTACTGATTATTTATTTGATTAACAACTTTAAGTCCTTGAGTGATCCACCTTATCTTACTTGTAGTGTTGTATTAACATAATTCAGCTGTCAAAATCTCTATACCGAGATGTGGATTCCATCCATAAAAGACTTTTATCATACATTAATCACCATTACCCAATTTATCAAGATTATTGATACAATAATGAATCTCACTCGATAAGTCAAACTAATGAATAACTAGTGCATGTTTCCATGAATTATATTCGGATGAAGAGCCTTAAGTAAACCTTATAATCACGAGGTGTGCATTGTCTTATGAAATTCGTATAAAAGCAATGACCTCAAATTGGTCCAGTTCAGCACACACAAAGTGTACTAGCATAATAAGTTGAAACTATACACTTTTCCATAATCAAGATAGATCTTCTAAAATATTGTGCTACAACCCGACTGATGGCTAATCCAAGTCCATCTAAGACTGTGAATGATAAAACTTATATTCTATAAGAACTGATGATCTGATCCCCTGTATATAAGTCGTGCTCTACACACCAGAAAACCTTCCTTATTAATAAGTAAGTTGTTCTTATATCTGTAATTACAATTGTTTATAATTGTATAATTTTGTACTAATTATTTTATAAATTATAAGTAGAAACACAATTTATTTTGGAATTTTTAGCATCAAGTTCACAGTGCAAAAAGTCGTACTATCCCTTACTTTTTTTAGTTTAAACCATTGCCCACGTGGCACAGAATTGGTCTTAAGGTTTATTTGTCATTGGTAGATTTATATCTTTAAAGGAATAATGTTTTTTTTGTTGTAAGAGTGTATGCAACTGTCTTGATCTCGGCTATGGAACGTACAATAAAGCAAAATTATGAAACTATATAGGGGTAAACTATATTAAACTCTCTTGAAATATAAATGTTTTATAGACTATCCAAAATCTGAGAGAAAAAACACTTTTTTTTATGAACAAGAACACGTTTTTATCGAACTATTTCTTTTTTACATTTTGGATAGTTTGCAAGACATCTATAGTTTGGGAGGGCTTTAGTTAATCATGTGGTCGTGGGGATGTTTAATGGTATTTTTTTTCTAATTTTTTCTTTAACTAACGATGAAATTTATATTGTATGATTCAACGGAATAGTATTGTTGGGCACTACAAGTTAAAAACAATTTTGACAAATACATACGGTAGTATTATAATTTATCATCCGTCTTACGACATATAATATACAACAAACATTATATAGCGCACGTGCATCACGCTAAGATGAAAACTAGTGAATTATTTTATTTACGTCCTTCATATTGACTGTATCCCCAATTTGTGACTGTTTCATTCCAGCATAATTTTGCCAAACATAGGATGGATCCTCCTTATATACTGTGACATGCTGGAAAGTATTTCATAGTATAATTTGTGAAATGCTATTTTGACTTTTCCACATAGGCTAGTGGGTAGGTAAAAGATGAGATCATATCATTAATTGCGAGGTTTTGTTCAATTAATGTTATGTCTCACAAGTTTTCTTTATAGAATAATGATATGAGTACAAAAATCTTCCCAAAAATCTCTCTCAAATATGACGTGGATTCTATATATTTTGTTACTTACCTATTAAATATTGTCTTGTGGTATGGAGTCCCGCGAAAACACCAAAATTTATTACTTTTGGGAGAGATTTTGTGGAGTTGTTTTGTATACATAACACTACTCGTCTTTATATAACCTTGAAAGTGAAAGGTTGAGGCACAGAAGTGAGGAAAACCGTATAGAAATAGTTTGCATCGACTTTTCGATTTGGGGGAGGATTCGAAGGTTGTATATCTTTGAAGTAAGATGTTGAATTACTAATGTGTGAGTGAGTGTATGTGTGTGTGTGTTTAAACACCAAGTTATTCTATTAGTGAATTTAAGCTTTTCCCTCCTAACCACATTAGATCTGGACTTTCTCTCTTGTGTGCGTGTCACTTATATCTTGTACTAATTCCCATCTTTATTTCATTTTCATTTGGTTGAATTGATGCTGGATTTGTGCGCAACATTAAGTAGTTGTACAATATTCGTAAGAACAATCTTTTCCAACTATTTTTTTGTTATTACTGAATCTGCATGTATGATTGGGTTGGTCAAATCTATTATTTTTGTTTGTCATTTATGCCATAATTTCGAGGAGTTTCACCGCAAAAGTTAATGTTGTCAATAAGCTCTAACGGGGATGCTATTTGGATTCCCCACGCTTTATATTAGACAAATACGAACAATCCTCGTAAGCATTTAGTCTAACTCAATTGACCCAGTCATGCATAACAATAACCCAAGAAAATATTTGTTTGAGCATTGCCGGATATTAAATTTTCTCATCACATTTGGCTAAAGTAGTGAAAAACCTTGCATATATCGCCATTAGCCGGCCCATCATTGTTGCCGATGATCTATAAAATGCTACCCATGTTATTGTTAACACACACATCGTAGTAGAAGGTGGACAATTATCAAGCAAACAAGGATTCAACCTTCACCCATTATTTATTTATTTATTCATTTTATTTTATCAATGGCCTGCATTCACATCTTCATTGGCATAGCCATTGTGGCAGCAGTGTGCGGTCAAACATTGGCAACAGAGTTTGTGGTTGGAGATGAAATTGGTTGGACAACTAATTTTGATTACCAAGCATGGGCTCAGGGCAAAGAGTTTCATGTTGGAGACAAGCTCAGTATGCTTTTAACTCTCATTATCTAATCTTATCATGGTTCGCACAACAGCACTTATATATATATATATATATATATATATATATATATATATATATATATATATATATATATATATATATATATATATATATATATATATATATTATAGCTCAATTATCTCTTGTACACTATTAATATTTTCAAAAATATTTGTTTCTCATGTCCTAATGACTTAACGTGCTACACCCTAATTTAAAAAGTACTCATTTCATCATCCCATTTTCAAGCTCAAATTCTATATAATACACGTAGCATCTGCAATGTTAAGTCAACCACGAACCCTTGTACTACATTACACATCTATAATTGGGCTAAGCTCAATCTACTTGATTGTCTATACAAATATATAATATTTGTGAACATATTAAGTCCCTTTAATTATTTAGAAAATCAATGCTGGATATCAAAGACAAGATATTGGGTTTGCCTTGTTTTGTAGTTATAAATGTGCATGTGTGTATCTTGTTCATGTTGCAGTTTTTAACTACCCACAAGGAGCTCACAATGTTCACAAAGTGGATGGGACTGCCTTCAAATTATGTGCACCACCACAAACGAGTGTGCCCTTGACAACCGGAAGTGACGTGGTTACTCTTCAAACAGCAGGAAGGAAATGGTATATATGTGGTGTTGGTAGCCATTGTGATACTGGAATGCAGAAGCTTTTAATAACTGTTTTGCCTCAAATGGAAATGGGGTCTCCTACGACTTCACCTCCTCCAACCTCCGCCGCCGGTGGATTGGCTCCCTCTGCATATTTTGCATGGATAGTTGCCGGATTTGGAGTGTTCAAGTTGATCATGGTTTGATGAAAACATTTGTCTTTTTCTTAGGCGGAAGAAATTTATATTATTTTTGCATGCATCAATAAAAAAACCACATTATTTTCAATACAATTATGTCATTTTAATTTGATAATATAAATACTCACATAAAAGTTTATTCGTGTATGATTGTAAAAGTTTGTTCCTGTATGTGATTGTAGAAGAATCCTAAGTCATTTAAATAAACATTTTATTTACCCAATGGAATGGAAAATGGGAAACATATTTCAACTATTTTTTTCCCTCCTTTTATAGAAAAAAAAATGTTATAATTTTGGATTTTCTGGGCATTGGTTCCGAGAAACTAAAAATGGTGACATAGTGTTTCGTGTTATCTGACGACTCACCATTAATATAGATTTCCATCCATCATTTAAACAATTCAACCATTTTATCATTTTATAATTTTATTAAAAATCTAGAGCTTTCTCTTCCCAAAACACACACAGGCAATTGCGCCCACATACACACTAATTTAAAAACATTCCATCACCTGAACAATTCTACAATTCAGGCAATTTACATGAAAAAATAATTTTATCACAATTTCTAACGGTTATAGAAAGGCATTTTATTATGGTTTTATGTTCTCAGAAACCCTCATAAGTTTGACTATTATAAAAAAATTTGAAACTATTAAAATGTAACTATCATAAACGGGGTTGTTATAGCCATCGTAAAATCAACTATATGTTCTTGCTTCATATTACACTACATCCAAAAATCGTCATCAGCATCAGTGAAAACCGTCATAGTATGTCTCCATGCATTTGAAAAACCGTCATTTATATTGTTGGAGTTTTTTTTTTGTAGCATATCATGAGGTATCCGGATCAGTTTTCGCGCACCTCGACTAATTCCCATTCGCTGTTCGTGACTTTCGTTGGTCAAGCATTATTTATAGTGTTCAAGTTGATCATGGTTTGATGAAAACATTTGTCATTTTCTTAGGCGGAAGAAATTTATATTAATTTTGTATGCATCAATAAAAAACCCTGCTTCTTTTAACTAGATCTCATCTTAGTTTCGAGATATAAATACTTCCATGGAACTTTACATAAAAAGTAGTTCATGCAGAATTATAGAATAACCTTATGTCACCTACTAAATTAGTTATTTACCGGATGGAATTATTTTTCCTTTAACTTTCCCCTTTGAACTGTTAAACTTTGTTTTATTTTCTTGACATCTTTCGCGAGAGATTATAATGAAGCTATCAAGGTGACATAGTGTTTAGTATTGTTTGAGGATTCAACACTAATCTTGACAAGTTCCATCATTAGACCATTTTATAATTTGATTAAATATCCATAAATACCTCTTCCCATCATGCACATTAGCGCGAACAGACACACTAATTTAGAGATATTCCATTTATTGAACTATCGAATAGTTTAAGCAAATTATAATTGTATTGGAAACCCTTAAATCTTTGTCTCCCTCTCATTTGATAAATTTCATTATTTCATATTTGATTGAAAACATGTAATTCCTCTCTCTCTCTCTCTCTCTCTCTCTCTCTCTCTCTCTCACACACACACACACACACACACGCACGTGCGCGCAGATTATAAGGAGAATTCATTAAATAATCAATTATAATATATAATTTTATTTGATACTATATAATAGCTCTCTGGCATTCTTTTTATGTTATAGAAGCATCCCCCTGCACATACAAAGTTACAATCGGGACATTTTTTTTAAAGTTCCACCGCTGAATTTTCTTAGATAGTCCCAAGAAAACACGACTTCCCTTGAAATTCCAATGAAAACTCTGAATAAAATGTCAAAGTTAAAATTTGATTTTCTTTGAGAAATCACATTATCTTTACATTTTGAATTTTTGTAAGCTTATATATATACTCATGTGTCCCATCGTTACATAGTTGTCTTGATTACGTTGACCAAACTCACTTTTAGTCATAGTCCAAATTGATTTAGAAAGATTCATGCTAAAAATTTAAAACTCGACTCTTCCTATTCATTTCAAATCTACCTCATCCTATTACAAATGATAATGACACTTTATGTAAAAGGTAAATAATTTAGAATGACCCTTGGTTTAATATGACTAAAATTGAATTTTCATAAATTGAAAACTGTTTTAAACTTTTGTGTGCTTGAGATGTTTGTAATCGTCATATGTCATATAATTATATCTATGATATATATTTTTAAATATAAGTCATATAATGCTAGTTAATGAAGCTACACTACATCTACCTCTTGCATTATTGCCCTTAAACTTTTGTGCATCCTTTTGACAAAATCTTCGATAGATTTCTGACCTCCATTTGCTTTAAGTTTGTTGCATCAAACTGTTTGTTCGATTAAGTGAAGGAAGTAATCACCACCAGCGAAACCCTGAGGGGTGGGATCCTTAATTTCTATATGCTCTGCTTCCTTGCTTCCCGGATGTTTTCTCTAACAGAGCTTCTCTTTATTGCAACAAACTACACATAAAATCGTCAATGATGGTGCCCAATTTTATATTTTGAAGATATTTAGTGGTTTGATTGCTTTGGAAAATATTTTTATTCGTATCTAAACACATTTTACAATCATATATTGTTTATAAATATGCTATTTGACTTGGTAGAGGGGCTAAGGACTTACTAGTAGTCTATGAGAGCTTGCATCGCAATCTTGAGGCTATTTAGGTGAGACTTGTGTTGCATTAATAAGTAGAGATTGAATACAAATTTGAGAGCCTAAGTTTTTTTAGAATACATTTGTTGAAATTTATTATCTTATGTTAACGTTTTTTTCAAGCCTATTTGTATTTTTGTCATAGCATTGTTTCATTTATATGAAGGGTAGGGTTGGGGGTGGGGAGGGTAGGGTTGGGGTTGGGGGGGAAGGGGTGGGGCTGTATGTGTGTGTGTATGTGCGCATGTGTGTGTGTGTGTGTGCGCGCGCGCCTGTGTGTGTGTGCGCGCGCATGTGTGTGTGGTGGGGGAAGGGGGTGGGGGGTGGCAGGGGGAAATGGGGCGGGAGGTGGATGTTTTTAATTACAGACGACGGGGAGTGGCCCTGGGGGTAGGCCACATAGGCTCGATGCTTATGTGGTTATTCGGACAAAGAAGGGGAAACATAAGGAGGTGTCCCCAATTGTCGCATCCACGATTGTAGGTAATCCGACAGTTTACTTTTTATTAATTATGTTATAATTTTTTATTTACTTTTTTAACTAATCATATGCTTTTTGTCATTTCAGACAAAGCTTAAGGAAGTGCATGAGTCACAGTCTGATGCCGATAAGCATTTTTGTCCACAGACGCACTCAACCAAGTGGTTGGCGCTAATCGCAAGGGGAGGATAAGGGGGGTGAGCTCGCAGGTGGCCAAATCTAGGATCATCGGATAGGAGACGAGCAATACCGGGTTGGCTCGAACAGTGGACTCGCATGGCGCGAAGCTTTCCCGTTTGGAGGTGACGGTCCAAGATATGTTCTCATTCATGAAGCTTTCGTTGGGCGAAAAGCGTAAGGGGAAAGGGAAGGAGAAGGTGGTGGAGGAGGACGAGGACGTGGACGTCGTTTCTT
Source organism: Sambucus nigra (assembly GCA_949130495.1). Lineage (NCBI taxonomy): Eukaryota > Viridiplantae > Streptophyta > Magnoliopsida > Dipsacales > Adoxaceae > Sambucus > Sambucus nigra. The sequence goes on along the minus strand of OX422211.1, from coordinate 541,321,786 downwards.
CATAGCTGACACGTGCGAACTCTGATGATCCAGTCCCCTATTTTGCTCCCTTCGACCGAACTATGGCGACACTCGGTTTGCTGAGTGTGTTTATACATGACATATTTGATGGCCAACAGATAGGGAGGGGTTTGAGGGTCCCGAATACCGTCTAGGGTATGCTAGTTCATGGACGTTCGCTTCAAGACATCGAGGTCAATGTGCTCGTCACGCATGTGATACCCGGGAAGGAGAACTCCCCATTGTGGTTGTGCGAAAAATGCGGCACGATGCATATTCAAGGGTGTATCAATTCGTATATCGTGTGGCCTATCCACCTCTTCAAACCTATCCTAGACATGTAGTGACATTATTTGAATTGAATTGTTTTAAGTTGTTACATTTGAAATATATTTGGATTATATCGTGATGCATATTGTTTTGAATGTACATTTTCATTATCTCTATTCTATCTAGATATATGATGTTTGAACAGGTACAACGTTGCTATTACAGGTACAAATATACTATTGGACAGTGGCAGTGGCCATACTGTCCAGTAGATTTTTTTTTCAATTCTGCCCAGAATTATCACGTTCATTGACCGTGATAAGTCCTTGATAAGTATTATTTATCACGGACTTGTCACGGTCAATGACCATGGCAATTTTTTTTCAAAAGGTCATTGATTTGTCACGGTTATTAATCGTGACATAGCTTGTCACATGTCTTACCCGTGACATGACCGTGACAAGTCCGTGACAACAGAAGTTGTCACACACGGACTTGTCACGTTCATTGACCTTGATAAGTTGGACTTGTCATGGTCAATGAACGTGACAATCTGGCAGATTTGGTGTAGTGAGATGTGGTATGAAAGATCTTTAATAAAAGTTACGAGAAAGAGATTATAAGATGTATTTCAACCATTGTAAGTCATATCATAGTTCATTTTCTAGTCATCTGACCCAAGGTTTTCCCGTTGTGAATTTCTTTCGTATACATCTTTGTGTTGTGTAATTATTTATTTATTCTGTATTTTTATAACTTTAATATAAGAAGATTAAATCGGATTTTTATTATTTGAAGATACTTTATCACATAGAGATAGGATTATTTATTTTCCAATAAAATGAATTAAAATAAAATATTATCTTAATCTCAGTAATAATTTTAATTTGGGTAGTCGAATGAAGCTATCGTTTCTCTTTAGCTTTTTCATATCCCCATCCCTACATAACATGACTAATAAATAACTTGTAAAGTTATTTCTTAGCCATGTTATATAATATTTTAATTCCGGTTATATAATATTCTAATTTATATCGCTTCTCCTTAGCTTTTTCATATCGTTTCTCTTTAGCTTTTTCATATTAAATAACTTGTAAAGTTATATAATATTTTAATTCCCACAAAGAAATATCACGTTATAACATTTTGTTGCCTTTAACGGATTCACCATCAACGAACTTTTTGCTACCAATATGTGTACTTAAACAATCTTTTGGTAAGGTCGAATGTTAAATCTTTTATAAACATAATAAAAACTTATTTAGATTCTTTTCCCTGTCATATATCAATGACTGAACCAAATATTCAATGTAAAATCAAAACAATATAAAAAAGATACTACCTAAAACTGATTAATCAAACTTAACGAACCTCATTACTGAGATAAATCAATACCATAAATTCACACTTTCATTAAAATTTTAAATATATTGTGCCATACCAATCCATTGATTAAACTCTAATTACAAATACATTTTCTATAGCTTTCCATATATCATCAAATAAACTGTAGAAAAATTAATGAAACTCTAAGTTTAGACGCCTTTATTTTCTCCCAACAACACACAACAAAGTTGCCACTTTTCTTTTGCACGTAGTTGCAGTTTTCACATATACCAATTATCAAAACATTTAAAAACCAAATATAGCCATCTTATTCACATCGAAAAAATGCATCCAGTAGCCAACGTTATACTAGTGTTCAAGATTCTGCACAGGCCATCCTTTGTATAAAATCGAAAAATTAAAAAAAAAAGTTACAATAAAAACCATTAATCCAATTCCAGAAATGGAAAGAGCATATCATAAGGATCATCACTCTAATAAAATATCTAACACTAAAGAAATATGAGAAAATCTAACAAAAATATATGGGACAGTAAAAATAGATTAATGTGATAAATATAATTGGGGGTAAACATCATCATGAATATGAATTCGGGAAAAAAGAAAAAAAATACCTTATTCCAACTACGTTAATGTTCTTGATCTTCGTTACCACACCCTATATTCAAATTGGTCCAAACAAAATCACACAAATATATCATCTAGGAAAAAGAAATAGAAGCAAACCCAGAAACCTTTTTTTTCCCGAAATAAAAATTTATTGATAAGGTGGAAAAGACCCTCATGTGGCAAAGAAAGCAAGAAACGTAACTTGACTCAAGTTGAAAAGAGGACCTAAATAATTATGACTCTTGCAAAAGATACAAATCATTTAGGTCCTACGATTTCTTGAACGTGTTCATTTGAGGACGACCTTCCAATTATCATTTTTCGCAGTAGAATTTATATTATTCGAGATGAGATCAGAATCCACCGCATATGCTGAATCAATTTTGGGGAGATCCACGAATAAATCAATGTTGCGGTCGTCGAGAATCAAAACTCTTATAGGATTAACTCGGGATAACTCGTCACTTGTTTTAATATTCTCTAAAGGAGTCATATCTTCATCACTTTTGGAGTCTTCATCAGAAGATGAAGTCTCAAATGAATCATTGCGTAAGAAAGTTTATTTCCTATTAAAACGATAGAATCGCATTGGATTAATTATTGAATATAGCTTTGTTTTTTCTTATTTGGGTTCCCAACAGAAGATCTATGATGTCGAAAGTTGATAGCATATTTAAATGGCTGATCATCATTTGACTCTTCATTATTAGATAAATCCCCGTCCGGAAAATTCTGATTTGTATTATCCACATGTATTTTTCCAAAGAAGTTTATAGAAGGAGACTTGATCTCATTAATTCCACATAAAATGTCCGCATCTTGAGTTATGTCGACTTGATTTAAATTCATATGATCACCTGTAAGTGGAGTTTTTTATTTATCTAGTTTTATTACTTTCTTCCCATTAATCTCAGCTAATCTTGAAATTCCTAGCGCCATGGGGGATTGAGTGAGCTGTCCTACATCCGATTTTGGAGGTACTCCTCTTTTTTTGGTTGCGTCAGTTATATCACTTGGAACTAATCTCCCTGACAGCGTTGAATATTTCAAATCCGAAGTCAGCTGTAATTCCTGATATTTTCTAACCGAGATTTCAGAAATAATGGGTAATCTAGCTACTTCTAAATTTTTAACGTGGGTCCTTTCATTAATGTTGGTAGATGAATCAGTTAAATCATTATCAACTCCATTGAGACCTGACTGTGTACCCTAGTTTTCAGGACTGAAATCTTCTGAATCATGACCCATAACTTCATTCACATATTGATCAATCAAGTCAGTTGGTTGTTTACGATTTATCTGCTGATAATGTGAAACCAAATGTTTTAAAACATTTTCACTTCCACCTAGTTCGGTTGACCCGGCAGGCTGGTGGGAAACTTTTTTCTTTGTGGGACCAAAATCTCTGCCAATTTCATCAGAGTCTGAAGTTTGAACAAAACTTTTAGTAATTTGTTTTCCGCACTGTGATTTTAGAACAGTAATATTAGCCACCAATTTTTTTATATTTTTGCATTCATTCACATTGTGACCAACCCCCCTACAGAAGTTGCAAAAACTAGGAAGAGATTCATAAAAAACTTTAAAAAAGAAGCTACTATCACCTCTTTCGACAAGAAGTTTGTCAAGAGGTTTTTGGGACATATATACCTCAACAAGAACCCTAGAAAAAATGCCATAGGATCTATCCATGGTAGCCTTGTCTATGCGTAAAGGAATACCAGCACCTCTAGCAATTTGTAAGAGAAGTCGCGGATCCCAATATTCTTAGCATAATCCAATGAATCTAACCCAAACATTAGCAGTAGTTATAACATTAGTATCCGGATGAAAGTCTGGAACCCATTGAAAAACCTTAAAAACACCTGTAGAATGCTTAGAACTAAGAATGCTCCATACTTTATTCATCTCAATTGAGCAAGAAAAACAAAGGTTATAGTAGCCTTTACGAATGTGCGTAAGAATCCAGCCATTTTTAAGTTTTCATATATTGGTGAGGTGAGCTTTTAATTCTTCTAACTTCCATGGTTTGTCACCTTTTGCAAGCATGATCCTACCAATGAGATTAGATGAGTTGCACTCTTTAATAACTTCTTGATAAACCTCATCACGGATGCTAACGGCCATTGTGTCTCCACTCATATATGGATCACTTAAAGGAGGAAGAGATGGGGTAGGTTTGAGTGGTTTTGTTGTAGTAGAAATTTTGTTCCCAATAATATCAGCATAAGATGGTCTGTTATGTTGATTATCATGAGCATGATTGCTAGAAGGAGAGTGAGCATCACGAACTAGAAGGCTAGGAGTTGGAATATTCTCACAAAATGGTTTAGGATCATAGTCCAAGCAAAGAAATGGACTTGAATCCATATGGAGAGAAACTCGTAATTTAGAGAGTGGGAAAATAAATTTTTAGATAGAAGGAGGAGTTTCTCTCTCTAGAGGCCATCTTCTAATTTTTCACTGGCGTATTTTTTTTAAACCCATAATCGCCTGATTAGACACAAACCTGGAACTATTAATTATTTGGAAAATTTTGAAATCATGGATGATACAAATTGAACTATTATTAAAATCACATCTTGAAACAATGAATAGGAAACAATCTAAGTTAGAATTCATAGACATTTTTTTGAAGAATTTTTTTAAAACCAACGATTATTCAAGTTGAACTATTTTTAAAATCACATCTTGAAATAACTAATAAGAAAAAATATAGATTTGAATCCATAGAAATTTTATAGATTATCAGCCCCATCTTATAAGTTTTCATGATACCAATAAATAAAACAATTTGTTAATAGAAGAAAAAAATAGTTTCGTACCACTTACCTCTAACACCTAAACCTATTCCATAGATATTTTCACCTTACTAGTGGATTCTCATTGCCATATAGGGTTCTTCTTGAGTGAGTAAAGAGAGAGAAATAGAGGTGATATGGTACGGGTTAAAGGGAGAAAAATGTTTTGAATCATCTTTAAATTTGGACCCAACAAATTTGTGGAATTAAATCTTTTAGTCATAGGATAGAAGTTATTTGTTACCTTTCAAGCCTATGACATTATGTTTGAAGACGTTGCGACCAAGTCCAAGAAGATCGCATCTATGCCATGTTTCCTGCCTTGTTTTTGTCATCAATATTCCAAGGATCTCTCAAAGGTATGAATGCTTATATAATTGTTGAGCCTTGGATATATTTATTGGGTGTGATATTTTGTAAATGTATTTTAAAATGACTTTGTATTTTTTTCTAAGAAAAATAAGTTTTTTTTAAAGTCTTTGAATATCCTCGTTCGAACGAGATTGCTAGGTCGTTCGAACGAGGTATTTAACAAGGTTTCCTTTTGTTTTCACTGTGATCGCATTTGATTTGTCAGTTTAACGAGCCTTCATTTTAGAAGTTTTTATATTCTCGTTCGATTTGTTGTTCGAAAGACTTTGGTATGATGTTCAAATGACCGCATCAGTTTTGGCAACAATGGACAATTTTCAGCGGTTTCTTCTAGTAAATCCCCACTACTTTTTCCCACCTTTTATGTAGTATGACAAATTTTTAGCGACTTTTTCAAAACCTTGAGGAAAAATCACCTTTCCAAAAAGTCATTTGTTTCTTTTTGATCCTTAATGAATTAATTTCCAAAATAGAAACATGTTTACACCCAATTATTTGTTTGAACCAAATTTTAACATGATATTTGTTTGAGATCATCTTTGGCACTAGTTTTATTATTTACACCATAGAGACTGTTTCTTGAGGAAGATTCTGTGATCGTGGATTTTCATATGATCGACTTTGTGTGCATTACGGTAGCTTTGCTCCATCGGTGGACTCTAAGACATAGGTGGAATCCTGCGATGTCACTAGGAAGATGTGGAAGGAATGAAGACCCTCAAGGCTTGCGAGGGTGTCGAGTCGTTGTATAAGTATTATATCGTGTCCTTTGTAATTCCTTACTTAGGGGACTTGTGGTTGGGCCGTCCGAGGTTTTTCCCATTTTGGATTTTCCTCATAAATCGCCGAGTTGTGGTTATGTATGTTATCTTGCAGATTCACACATAGATGCATGCTTAGGTTTAACACGAAAAATTGTTTCAATCACTAAAATGGAGTAATTGGTGTTTAACTAAATTTGGGTAATTTTAATTTTCTTTAATTTAATTTCGAAGTATTGATTTGGAAAAATTCATGTTTGGTTTTATTTTGATAAATTTGAACATGAATTGAAGTCTTGTTTAAGAAAAGTGTAAATTAGTTTGAAGAATTTATTACTTGGATAATCATCCCTTTAGAAATAAAAAAAAAATGATATTTTTCGACACCTATCAGAGTTATTGTTTCAATTAGTGTATTCCGTTGGTTTACAATTGAATTGTTTTCTTGAAGGTGATATGGATGTGAGGGTTATGAGGTCAAAATAAATGTTAAAGGATAATTTCTTTTGGCATTTATGGAATTAGTAGTTTATAAATATTTTCTTCTATTGATGTACAAAGTGATAATGTATATAGTGAGAGTAGCTACGTATAAGAGAACGAGTATCCAGAAAAAAATGTATACACATGAAAAATCCATTATTATCAAATAAGTGGAGAACATATATAACTCACATGTTTAAAGGATTTGAAGTGGTTGCTAAGGTGTTTGGAGACAAAATGGTTAAATATTCCATGGAAATGAAATAAAAGTTTATTTATTTCAAGAATGAGAAAGATCTGGTGGATAGAGAGTATTGTAAAAATAATATCGATGGATATAAATGGTATTTCCATGTGTAAACATTTATGTGGTTTTGTGCATACGAATAATTAATAAGATTAACACGTGTAGCGGGTTTATCCATACTCTTAAGAGTTCAATGACCAATTTGAATTTGGTATCATCCGTTTTAGGGTATTATATTAGGGATACATCATTGAAAAAACCAGTGAGATTACTCAAGGATTTTAAAATGAATTCAAGTTTGACATTAAGTATCATGAAGCTTGGTAGGTAAAGGACTAACCAATGGTGAATTGAATGATAGAGAGGAAATGCCATATAAATTATATTGTGTTTATAAAGGATAATTGAGGAAGGTCCAAGGTATCGAATTCAAGTTATATAACCAGAGAACAAGTGTTAAAAGAGATACTTATAATTTTTTAAGAGTGTTCGGGCCACTTTCATCCCTTATATTGAATATACCATAAAGAAAAACACGTAGATACCTCCCTGAGGTACTATACCATTATACATCCTTGTGTATTTAACATTTTTAGTTTAAGAACACCTACTCCTACTCTGAGCGGGCATGTTTGGTGAGGTTGAGGCGTAAACCTATTTTAGTCCCATAATTTTAGCGCTATGTTTGGGAACGATTGTTCTCTATGATCATTTTATCAAAAAAATTTATCTACATCAGCCATGATTACCATCGAAAGGTTGACCAAGTATAGAGGAGATTGAAGCTCATCAGAATAGAGATACAATACCATCTTGCAACTATCATTGTAAGGTTACCAACCCTCACACCTACTCCACCCTTTGCACCTGATCCACTTATTTCACTTGCCCCTATTCTCTTATCCTCTTATTAGCCCAAGTAAAGGATACTCAAGACCTACAATCTAAAGAAAGAGAGGGAGAAACCCATGCTGAGGAGATTTCCTAGAGTTTCCCCACATACGCAAAGGTTTCAAACATGTGTCCCAACCCAGGAAAGACTACGCTTTCGACGAGGATACTCTCATAGAGGTTCCAAAATCATCAAGACATAGGATGATGAGGTCAAGAAGATGGAAGACCGGTTGTCAATCTTCCTCAACTAGTATTATGATAAAAACCTCAAAAATACATTTCACATGGCCTTACAAGAGACCCTTTCCCTATTCTCTAAGGAGGTGAAACACTATGCTCTTCCTCCTAAATGGAAGATGACAACTATAAAGATATTTGATGGGTGTAAGGACCTTATAGACCATTTGCAAACTTACCAGTCACTCATGTTGCTATTAGATACCCTAGACTTGGTATTATGTACGTCATTACCAACCACATTTATAGGGATAACTGAACACTATTTTTGCAAGCTTAGGAAGGGGACAATAAAGAACTTTATGGAACTATCCTAGTCCTTTGTGGATATTTCTTAGGACCTCAAAATATGTACAAACTGGACACATATCTCATATTTTTTAGGAAAAAGCAATGGAAATCCTCATAACATATGCAAAGAGCTTTAACTAGGTAGCTATATATATAAGTGCCTTAAATGATAATGTATGCATAATCGCATTAATTACAGGAATGACCTTTGAAGCTTTATCAAGGTCATTCAACAAGATACCACATCCGTCCATGATTGTCTTTTTTGTGAAAGCACACAAGTACATGAAAGCTAAGGATGTCATATAATCTTGAATGTTTCACTTTACTAACTCTTCTAAACCTTAAAAAGATAAGAGGAAAAACATGTTCTCTCATTTAGGATACACCCCACTTGAAGAGGATGAAGTTAATAACAAGAAGGGAAGGAAGAATGGATAACGAAATGCAAAAATTTACCCCTTTATATCTACTCTAAAATAGGCCTACTTAGTTGTAAAACATAAAAGCATTCCGCCTGAACCCATACCAATGAAATTAGCTGAGCATAAAATAGATAAGTCAAAGTATTTCAAGTTACACATAGACCATGGGCACAATACTAACGATTATTACCATCACAAATAAGCTATTAAAGAGGTCATTAAGATAGGTGTGACACCCCGCCTAATTAAATACCGGGCGATCAGTCCTTTATTAAATTAAAATCAAGGTGAACAGTTGGTTCATTCTTAGCATCACTGTCGTAAAATAAAATATACCAATTTAAACACACTAAATAATTAAGCGAAGTGTCAAAACAATATATAACTTTATTTCCATTTTGTTAAATCCAAATATGTAAACCTTTTTAACAACCAACAGTTTAAAAATCATATAAATACTAAGGATGGCGAAAACACACAAGAATTAAAACAATCTAGATAAACCAAACAAGTTTAAAACTATAAATGAAACTATCCTGACAATAGTTAACTCCCAAGGAGTACTGAATACTGAAAATACAAATAAACATAGATATCTAATATATCCAAACTGAATAGGGAAACGGGCGACACATGCCCTAACTATGAAGAACAAAAACATAAACTGAATCATTGAGGAGGTCGTACAAAACAAAGGCCTGCAACTCCCACATAAGCTACAGCGTGTCCAATCCAAAGAACTATGCATGACGCCCCTGTGGCTGGGCACCTGTAATATATATATATATATATATATATATATATATATATATATATATATATATATATATACAAGAGAGAGAAAAGACAGAAAACGGGTTAGAGGCCGAGTGTAAAATAATTGTAAAAATAGTTTAACAAGTATTTAAATGATTACTGGCTAATGCAACAACCATATTAGTACGCGACACTCGCTTGAGAATTCTCTCCTCTCATCTAGTGTGCAAGCCTACAGTACTTGTAAATCTCATAAGTTTCTCTACCTTATTCTCCATAAGGTTTTATCACGTGAAAAGCAAGGTTATGATAATTACTTTAGGAAATCAATCTCTTCAAGATTTCTTACGTTATTTAGAATAACTCAGTACCGTTATAAAGTTCCCAAACACTTATAATAAAGTTGAAGAATTTATTCATTACATAACTACTTATACGCACAGTAGAAAGTTCCCGTATAGATATAGATATATATATATATTAGTCACACCTATAATATATATACTACGGAACCCCACATAAAATCTATGGTGCTGGCATACTCTGCCCTCAAGTCCCAGTATCACTAAAACTAAGGAAAATACTAGTTTGGAATCACTATTGAACTGTATTAACACAAACCACAAACAAATGGAGGCGAAGCATAGTTCCAGGTCCTAAGAGGTCAGCACATACCCTCACGTCTCTTAGAACATTTGACTATCATTCTCATATAGCCTGTATCGAGGATACTATCTTCTAGGGTACGAGTCAATATCCCCCATAAAGTCCCAATCGAGATAAGACTGTCTCGACGCGGAAACCTCCGTGATAGCAAGTAGCCCGGGTATGATGTTTACACAAATACATAATGTATGCACAGTCACACAGTCATATATATAAATATTCACAATTTCTAAATTAGGTGTGCCCACGACCCATAATAATAATTATTCGTTCTTAGCACAAATTTGTCAATTATCTCCCATAATGGATTTGTCTCTTTTATTCCCATTTATAATTTATTTCATAAATACATATCATCTCTCCAAGTATTCACTTACTAAATACAATTTCAGTAGGTATACCTTCTCTAACCTTCAGGTCTAAGACTTTCATGAGTCCCTCAATTTTATTAACAAACTTACGCACAATCTCTAATGTGTAATGAAATTCCTCGTTAATCCACAATTTTATCCCATATTAAATTTCATTCAACGGAGTCTATTTAGACCCTACTGGTCTTCCCCACGACCCATTATACTCTATAAATAATAATCAAGGGTTCCCACGTATTTAAACCGGATTAAATAAAAAAGGGGAAAATATGTAGTTTTCAATGAGGGGTCGATCGATCGAGGAAAGAGAGTCGATCGATCGATGTTCTTGGGTCGATTGATCGATCAAGCAGTTCTTGCCCAGAAACTGCAGTTTCAACCTACGGGTTTCATCTTCCAAATTACTCCAAAATGCCATTATTGATTCCCAAACTCCCAAACAACATTTCTAATAGTTATATATACCTATATACATGATTTTCTACTTGAAACATGCCCAAATTCATCAAAGGCAGTGAATCTATGGGATAATTTAACATAATTATCAAGAACCCTAATTTTACATGAAATATTCATTCTTCTAATTCTTTTCCCGATTTCTTGCCTCTAAATCCATACTAATTCATGGATAATTCTCTACATATGATGGGTATGTCCAGAATACATTTAGTTTCTCTAAAACATGCGATTTTAAGTCTCTAAATTATCAATCTCTTTCATTAAAAGATGTTTTTAACAATCCTAAACTAACATGGGTGAGACATTAACTAAAAACAAAGCAAGATAGATACTTGCCTAAAATTTAAGGCTTTGATTTGTGGGTGAAAAGGCATGGTTGCGTTTCTCATTGTGCGATCTACGTTTTGGTGGTCGTGGCGGTGCACACGGACGAGTTCTTGGACATGGATTTCTTGGTCAGCTTCCTATCTTCTTCTCTAATGGCCGTTCTAAGGTTCTGTGTTTGTTAACCCTAAAAGGCAACTCCCAATGGCTGATATAACTATTGGAAATTCGTGGGTTTATATACCCAAAAATGTAAAATGTCTAATATACCCTCCCGGGATGTCAATTAGGCCTAAAAACGCCCGAGACCCAAACTAAACCCCCGGGTATACTTTTCTGACTATTTCGACCCTTACAGACACATTGGCGCACTCGAAATGAACATACGAGCGACTTATAATTTATTCACTTTTAATAATAATAATTTAGTACCGACATGACACTGGCGCGTCCTGACTTAAATTTCCATAATTATCATTTTATTTACTCGTGATAATTTTAATAAAATCAACCTTATATATTACTTTACTCAATTAGTAATTTTTAACAAATTTCCAATAATTACTAACTCTCGTCATGCTAGTAAACATTTTGAATAAATTTTCGGATAAATATTAAATTAATATCTCAATTTAAATATAATACATCCCTAAATTTAAAAGCTTTAAAAATATGTGGTATTACATACTTCTCCCCTAATAATGGAATTTCATCCTGAAATTCGAAAAATAAGGCATACTTAGTAAAAAAAAAATCAGGGAACCTTATTAGTATGCAAACTAACTTCAAAGTGAGGCGCTCAATCACTATAGCCCCCGTTTCACATCAAGCTTGTGTAACATTCCCATTAACGACACTTCACAATATGCTCCTATCCGACAACATTAGCATAAAATGAGCCTACACATCATTGACTCCCATTATTTCAATATCATTGGGAGGCCGCACCTCACACCATGACAACTACTCCTATTTATCTAAATACAAAACTCCCATTTTGAGAGAAACCATACGAACATCTGACCATAACTTGCTCGCCTAAAACAGACGTGGTAATTCCACCATAAACATCAGACTCTAACTCGACCAATCCAAAATTTTGATTATTCTCCCATCTCTTAACATTCATAGTGAGAAAAGTTAAGGTATTTCCACATCCGAAACCTCAATAAGCACCTTGTTAAGAATAAGCAGGTACAAGTGCTCCCACGGAACCCTACCATTAGGTTGTATCTTCCCTCAATTACTTTCAGATTGTACCACTAATCTTTAATCACCGTTCGCCTACTCCCCGACTATGGGTGATTCATCCTACTCAAAATGTAATGTTATCCCCACTGCTTCCTGAAATCCAATTTTGAAGGTGGGATTAAAAAATTTCATCATAATTCAGAAAAATACCGTGTAGGACCACGTACCGGCGCGATCCTTCCTTTCAAAGGAAGACTAGGGCACACTAGCTAATACTATATGTCAATAACTTCCTTCTTGGGCATCTTGTTCCAATCGTTCGAAGGAACTTTTGATCTTACCTTGAGGTTGACAACTGATCCAAGAAACTTTACCTACTTTACCGACCTCTTCCACTATAGGAATTGTCTATAGCCATAAAATTCTCTGGTTGATCATCTTATTCCAACCGATTTCTATCTATGACTGGTGCATGCGGATACCACTCACTATGGCCCGCTCAACATCGACTTCTACTTGAAATGTCTCACATTAAGTGTCACTTAATACTCCCCTTCCTTCCTTAGCGTTTATCGAAAGTTCCGATTCGTGCACTTTTCCTCAAGATGTGCACTTCTGGACCTTTTATACCATACTAACATCTTCACTCTTTGTACACGTCAGTCGCTCTCAACATTTGACTAATTATAACTCCGCTCTGAGTGTTCTCCATAATAATTAAATTCTGCCCTTTTCAAGGAATACCCCCTTTTTAAATGGCTTCCCACACTGTTCTAACCAAATTCTGGTGTGCTACTCTAATCGCACACGTATATATGGATCATCGTTCTTCATGTGACGCTTAATCCACTCTAACACTTCCACCTCGTTATGTTAGTCCCACAAACATAAATTCCACACGTTTATTCCCATATCCCTATAATTCGGACAATTCTAACATCAGCTAACCAGGATGCCGACATTCTGTAGCACCCCGCCCGCCCGGAAAGAGAGAACGACGTGCTACTCATCGATAAAACTAACAAAATCCACAAAAATACTAGGTATAGATCATCTACATACCACAACAACAAAAGATAAATCACCAATCTTGAATCTCTTCAGTTAAGTACAATAATTCTCTCGAATAAATATAACAACTAAAATAAATCACCAATGCTCTATACATCAAAATAAATACAAGTCTTCTCTCTTGTATTAAAAATTCTTCCCAAATAATCCACGTTAAAAATCATCCCAACTCTTTATTTCCCTTGTGCTCAGAACACGGTTACAACACTTCGATATTCTCAATCACCCCTAGAAATTGAAATTTTAAATTCTCCTTATCATCGTCCCACCCTTCAACTCGTGGTGATAATACAAAACTTTTAATGCTTTCTTACCACAAAACCGGCTCCACTAGCCTTAAATCATAATTCAACTTCCAACTTGTAGATATAATTACATGTTCCTATTAGGATCGAGGTACCGAACTCATGGACTAATGACCAAACATCTCCCTATTTCCAACTTTACGCTAATTTTCATGCGTGGGATGTCTCGCAAAGAGAAATCCAAATTAGGAACCCCCCGATACATTACTACCTAGCATTGTCCGTTATCAAATTCCATTAGACCCTCCGTCCATAACATGTACCCCTTTATTCCCTCTCTTGACAGAAAAGTTACATCTCCTCCTGTAATTACACTTAACAAGGAACATTTCTCCAATTGCACTATCATTTAGTATTGGTGAAAATCACAATCCATAAACCTTGAATACATACAATCGGGATTCTCGAAATCCAGTTCCCAATCATATGGGTGTAACTCTCAACTCCCACATCTCTAAAGGATAAATATATCAACACGCTCTTCCTATCACCAAGTCCTGAGCGCTAAACATAATAATGAGTTAAATCTTTTCGGTCAATGGTAAACCCAATAAAAACTAAACCATGGCAACAAGGTCCCTAAAGACCCCAAGTTTAAACATTTCGATACCACTATAACCTTCGAAGTCTCTACAGTATATGATATAAATGCGAGCCCGACCCTCTCATAGGTGAGGCCTCGCCGGGACAAAACATGTTGCACTAAGGTATCCACTCTGATAGCCTTGCAATAACTGCGTACTATCGTACTAACCATTACTATAAATTTGTAACCAAGATAATATCATACTCGTATATCACACCACTAAAATGAATAACCTCAATAAAGTATATAACACTATTAATACACCCATTCATCCTCCGTGAATAGCACTAAAGATAATTCCGCTACACTAGGGAAACTATTCATAAAATAATAATGTTTATAGTTATACGCATTAAACTCGTCTCACATACTAATCTAGCAATGAATAAAATAGATTGACTCGCTCGTGTTACATAAAATAGCCTCATCCTTCGATGATAAAACTCATAATTCTACCTTGCCAATCGTCTTGACTGCACAAATGGTCCCCGAACGTACTACGCCCGTCCAAACCAAACTAGAAACTACTTTAATCGTTGTCCTTTACTAGGCATCTTACTCTTGTCCCTTTACTCACTTCGGAAAAACATTAACGCATGTGATTTCACTCTCCACAAAATTCCTCTACACATAATCTACTTATCACCCGTCATACTAACGATATTATGGTTGTCCTTCTCTCGGACTTTGGTAGGCTCGATTCTTGTTGACTACCCCTGTTGTTCCTTTAGCCTTGTTGGACCTAAGGAACATGCCTCTGGATACAGTAATCCTTACTAAATTCACCATTTCTAGATAAAAATTCACATATCCGATTCATTTAAATGGGTCCCCTGATGTGTATCCACACCCCCTTGTGGTGCTACACTACCACCGTTGCATCCAGTCTTATTCTTGACTAAATTCTTCGATTCTTTCATCTTTCCACACAAAGAATCATTATCATCTCCATTGACAAAGCACGACTTTGTCAACCTCTGAATCGACTGTCCAGTAGAATTCTCTTTTTAAGCGTTATTAACTATTATTACGAGTCGATCTCCCATTTGGAGTCCTCTCCCTTATTTGTAGCTACATCCTCCGATACAAGATTTACTAACGGTTTAGATTCATAATCACAAATGGACCTCTGTCAGGTCCTTCTGTGATGAGGTCAGAACAACGTTCACATTTTATCCTGAACATCCGATGAAGGAACATGTGGTCAACTGTACCCAAGATCCTTCTTTAGACATTGCATTGCACTTCTAAAAGTGGTGCCTGACTCCAACCACTATAACTTCGCTCTGAAAACTAAGAAAAATTTTACTCTAAATTTTCACTTTCAGTTTGCCACACTCCATCATATGTCCAAACCTTTGGATATTTTATATCCTTTGGCTAACACACACAATCTACGCATTTCTAGAATTTCCACTGACAGTTCTCTTCAATGTCTTATCTGACTCTTTCCCAGTCGT
Source organism: Sambucus nigra (assembly GCA_949130495.1). Classification (NCBI taxonomy): domain Eukaryota; kingdom Viridiplantae; phylum Streptophyta; class Magnoliopsida; order Dipsacales; family Adoxaceae; genus Sambucus; species Sambucus nigra. Next base: position 541,305,860 of record OX422211.1, on the reverse strand, counting down.
ACCACGTTGGCTGAGTCTACTCTTGCACCTCTTTCGACTATAACAGCATTTGGAAATCACAGGTTGTGCCCTGGCCATCTTTATTGTCATTGATTCCCGTGCCTTAATAGGGGTGACCTTTACTACGATCATCATCCTCGAATATACTCTACAACCTAAATTAAGCCTTGCATCCTACTATCCACCAAACGACCCTTGCCTTCCATATTTCATTATTCGAACATGCCCGAACGCAATCAAGATTCTGTAATGTACATACGTTGTAGTAGGAGAACGTAATCTCACCATAGAAATCAACAATCCTAAACATAGGGCTCTATATCAAACAATGTAACGTTGTAAGCATAATAAGCCGCACATATCCTAAGGACACTAGAACCTGGTTCTCTGATACCACCTGTGACACCTCGCCTAATTAAATACCGGACGATTAGCTCTTTATTTAATTAAAATCAAGGTGAACAATTGGTTCATTCTTAGCATCACTGTCGCAAAATAAAATATATAAATTTAAACACCCTAAATAATTAAGCTAACTGTAATAACAATATAAAACTTTATTTCCATTTTATTAAATTCAAATATGTAAAACTTTTTAACAACTAACAGGTTAAGAATCACATAAATACTAAGGATGGCGATAACACACAAGAATTAAAACCATCTCGATAAACCAAACCAGTTTAAACTATAAATGAAACCATCCTGACAATAGTTAACTCCCAAGGAGTACTGAATACTGAAAATACAAATAAACATAGATCTCCGATATATCCAAACTAAATAGGCAAACGGGATACACATGCCCTAACTATGAAGAACTAAAATAGAAACTGAATCAGTAAGGAGGTCGTCTAAAACAAAGGCATACAACTCCCACATAAGCTGCAGCGCGTCCAATCTAAGGAACTATGCATGATGCCCCTGTGGCTGGGCACCGGTAATATATATAAGAGAGAGAGAGAGAGAAAAGACAGAAAATGGGTCAAAGCCCGAGTGTAAAATAGTTTTAAAAATAATTTAGCAAGTATTTAAAATGATTACTGGCTAATGCAACGACCATGTTAGTATGCGATACTCTCTTGAGAATTATCGCCTCTCATCTTGTGTGCACGCCTACCGAAGTAGTAAATCTCATAAGTTTCTCTAACTTATTCTCCATATGGTTTTATCACGTGAAAAGCAAGGTTATGCTATTTACTTTAGAAAATCAACCTCTTCAAGATTTCTTACGTTATTTAGAACAACTCAGTACCATTATAAACTTCCCGAACTCTTATAATAAAGTTGACACATTTATTCATTACTTAACTACTTATACACACAGTAGAAAGTTCCCGTATATATATATTAGTCACACCTATAATATATATACTACGGAACCCCACATAAAATCTATGGTGCTGGCATACTCTACTATCAAGTCCCCGTATCACTCAAACTAAGGGAAATACTAGTTCGGAATCACTCTCGAACTATATTAACACAAAACATTAACAAATGGTGGCAAAGCATAGTTCCAGGTCCTAAGAGGTCAGCACATACCCTTATGTCTCTTAGAACATCTGAATATCATTCTCAGATAGCCTGTATTGAGGATACTATCTCCTAGGGTACGAGTCAATATCCCCCCATAAAGGCCCAATCGAGATAAGACTATCTCGACGCAAAAACCTCCGTGATAGCAAGTAGCCCGAGTATGATGTTTACACAAATACATAATATATGCACAGTCACACAGTCATATATATTTAAATATTTACATTTTCTAAATTAGGTGTGCCCACGACCCATAATTATAATTATCCTTTCTTCGCACCAATTACTCAATTATCTCGCATAATGGACTTATCTCTTTTATTCCCATTTATAATTTATTTCATGCATACTTCTCATCTCTGGAAGTATTCTCTTGCTAAATACAATTTCAGAAGGTATACCCTCTCTAACCTTCTGGTCTAAGACTTTCACGAGTCCTTCAATTTTATAAATGAACTTATGCACAATCTCTAATGTGTAACGAAATTCCCCGTTAACCCACAATTTCATCCCATATTAAATTTCATTCAACAGAGTCTATTTAGACCCTACTGGTCGTCCTCACGACCAATTAAACTCTATAAATAATAATCAAGGGCTCCCACGTATTTAAACCGAATTAAACAAAAAGGGGACAATAATGCAGTTTTCCAGGAGGGGTCGATCGATCGAGAAAAGAGGGTCGATCGATCGAACAAGCAGTTCTTGCCCAGAAACTACAGTTTCAACCTACGGGTTTCATCTTCCAAATTACTACAAAATGCCATTATTGATTCCCAAACTCCCAAACAACATTTCTAATAGTTACATATACCTATATACATGATTTCCTACGTGAAACATGTCCAAATTCCTCAAAGGCATTGAATCTATATGATAATTTAACATAATTATCAAGAACCCTAATTTTACATAAAATATTCATTCTTCTAATTCTTTTATAGATTTCTTTCCTCTAAATCCATACTAATTCGTGGATAATTCTCTACATATGATGGGTATGTCTATAATACATTTAGTTTCTCTAAAACATGCGATTTTAAGTCTCTAAATTATCAATCTCTTTCATTAAAACATGTTTTTAGCAGTCCTAAACTAACATGGGTGAGACATTAACTAAAAACAATGCAAGATAGATACTTGCCTTAAATTTAAGGTTTTTATTTGTGGATGAAAAAGGCATGGTTGTGTTCCTCATTATGCGATCTACGTTTTGGTGGTGGTGGCGGTGCAAACAGACGAGTTCTTGGCCTTAGATTGCTCGGAAAGCTTCCTATCTTCTTCTATAATGGTTGTTTTAAGGTTCTGTGTTTGTAAACCCTAAAAGGGAACTCCCAATGGCTGATATAACTATTGGAAATTCGTTTGTTTATTTACCCTAAAATATAAAATGTCTAATATACCCTCCCGAGATGTCCATTAGGCCTAAAAACGCCCTGAGACCCAAACGAAACCGCCGGGTACACTTTTCTGACTATCTCGATCCTTTCGGACGCATTGGCGTACTCAAAATGACCATACGAGTGACATATAATTTATTCACTTTTAATAATAATTTAGTCCCGACACGACACAGGCGCGTCATGACTTAAATTTCCATAATTACCATTTTATTCACTCGTGACAATTTTAATAAAATCAATCTTATATATTACTTTAGTCAATTAGTAATATTCAACAAATTACCAATAATTACTAACTCTCATCACGCTAGTAAACATTTTGAATAAATTTATGGATAAATATTAAATTAACACATTAATTTAAATTTTATACATCCCCAAATTTAAAAGCCATAAAAACCCGGGGTATTACATACTTCCCCCCTAATAACGGAATTTCATCCCGAAATTCAAAAAATAAGGCATACGTGGTAAAAATAATTTCGGGTACCTTATTAGTATGCAAATTAACTTCAAAGTAAGGCGCTCAATCACTATAGCCCCCGTTTCACATCAAGCTGGTTTAACATTCTCATTAACGACACTTCACAATATGCTTCTATCCAACAACATTCACATAAGATGAGGCTACACATCATTCACTCCCATTATTTCAATATCATTGGGAGGCCGCACCTCACTTCATGACAACTACTCGTATTTATCTAAACACAAAACTCCCATTCTGAGAGAAACCATACGAACATCTGACCACAACTTTCTCGCCTAAAATAGCAGTGGTAATTCCACCATAAACATCAGACTCTAACTCGACCCATCCAAAACTTTTATTATTCGCCCATCTCTTAACATTCAAACTGAGAAAAGTTAAGGTTTTTCCACACCCGAAACCTCAATATGCACCTTGTTCACAATAAGCAAGTACAATTGCTCCCATGGAACCCTACCATTAGGTAATATCTTCCCCCAACTACTTTCACGTTGCTCCACTAATCGTTAGTCATCGTTCTCCTACTCCCTGGATATGAGTGATACATCCTACTCAAAACGTAATGTTATCACCGATGCTTCCGGAAATCCCATTTTGAAGGTGGAATTCAAAAATTTCATCCTAATTCAGAAAAATACCGTGTAGGACCACGTACTGGTGCGATCCTTCCTATCAAAGAAAGACTGGGGCACACTAGCTAATATTTTAAATCACCCCAAAGGAATGTCAATCACTTCCTTCCTGGGCATCTTGTTCCACACGTTCGGAGGAACTCTTGATCTTACCGTGAGGTTGGCAACTCATCCAAGAAAATTTACCGACTTTACTGGCCTCTTCCACTATAGGAATTGTCTATAGCCACAAAACTCTCTCGTTGATCATCTTGTTCCAACCGATTTCTATCTATGAGTGGTACATGTGGAGACCACTCACTGTGTCCCGCTCAACATCGACTTCTAATTGAAATGTCTCACATTAAGTGTCACTTAATAATCCCCTTATTTCCTTAGCGTTTATTGAAAGTTTCGGTCCATGAACTTTTCTCCACGATGTTCACTTCTGGACCTTTTATACCATACTAACATCTTCACTCTTTGTACGCATCAGTCGCTCTTAACATTTGACTTATTATAACTCCGCTCCGAGTGTTCTCCATAATAATTAAATTCTGCCCTTCTCAAGGAATACCCCCTTTTTTAATGGCTTCCCACACTGTTCTAACCAAATTCTGGTGTTCTACTCTAATAGCACACGTAGATATGGATCATCGTTCTTCACGCGAAGCTTAATCCACTCTACCACTTCCACCTCGTTATGTTAGTCCCATAAACATAAATTCCACACGTTTATTCACATATCCCTATAACTCGGATAATTCTAACATCAGCTAACCAGGATGCCCACATTCTATAGCACCCCGCCCGCCCGGGAAGAGCGAACGACGCGCTACTCATCGATAAAACTAACCAATTCCATCAAAATACTAGGTATAAAGCATCTATATACCACAACAAAAAAAGATAAATCACTAATCTTGAATCTCTTCAATTAAGTACAACAATTCTCTCGAATAAATACAACAACTGAAATAAATCACCAATGCTCTATACATCAAAATAAATACACGTCTTCTCTCTTGTATTAAAAATTCTTCCTAAATAATCCATGTTAAAAATCATCCCAACTCTTTATTTCCCTTGTGCTCAGAACACGGTTACAACACTTGGGTATTCTCAATCACCCCTAGAAATTGAAATTTTAAATTCTCCTCATCATCATCCCACCTTCAACTCCTGGTGATAAAACAAAACTTTCAATGCTTTCTTACCACACCACCGGCTCCACTGGACTTAAATCATAATTCAACTTCCAACTTGTAGATATAATTACCTGTTCCTATTATGAATGAGGTACCGAACTCATGGAATAATGACTAAACATCTCCTGATTTCCAAATTTACGCTAATTTTCATGCGTGGGATGTCTCGCAAAGAGAAATCCAAATAAGGAACCCCCCGATACACTACTACCTAACATTCTCGATTATCGAAATCCGTTAGCCCCTCCGTCCATAGCATGTACCCCTTTATTCCGTCTCTTGACAGGAAATTTACATCTCATCCTGTAATTACACTAAACAAGGAACATTTTGCCAATTGCAACATCGTTCAGTATTGGTGAAAATCACATTCCATAAAACTTAAAAACATACAATCGGGATTCTCGAAATCCCGTTCCTAATCATATGGGTGTAACTCTTAACTCCCACATCTCTAAAGGATAGATATATCAACGCGCTTTTCCTATCACCAAGTCCTGAGCGCTAAACATAAAAATGAGTTAAATCTTTTCAGTCAATGGTAAACCCAATGCACACTGAACCATGGAAATAAGGTCCCTAAAAACCCTGGGTGTAAACATTTCGATACCACTATACCCTTTGAAGTCTCTATAATATATGATATAAATACGAGCCCGACCCTCTCATAGGTGAAGCGTCGCCAGGACAAAACATGTTGCACTAAGGTAGCCACTCCGATAGCCTTGCAATAACTGCCTACTATCGTACTAACCATTACTATAAATTTGTAACCAAGATAATATCATACTCGTATATCACACCACTAAAATGAGTAACCTCAATAAAGTATATAACACTATTAATACACCCATTCATCCTCCACGGGTAGCACTAAAGATAATCCGGCTACACTAGGGAAACTATTCACATAATAATAATGTTTATAGTTATACACATTAAACTCGTCTCACATGCTAATCTAGTAATGAATAAAATACAGTGACTCGCTCGTGTTACATAAAATACGCCTCATCCTTCAGGGATAAAACTCATACTTCTACCTTGTTAATCGTCTTGACTGCACAAATGGTCCCCGGACGTACTACACCTGTCCAAACCAAACCAAAAACTACTTTAATCGTTGTCATTTACTAGGCATCCTACTCTTTTTCCTTTACTCACATTAGGAAAACATTAGCGCATGTGATTTCACTCTCCAAATAATCTACCTATCACCAGTCATACTAACCATATTATGATTGTCCTTCTCTCGGACTTTGGTAGGCTCGATTCCAAATGGCTACCCCCATTGTTCCCTTAGCCTTGTTGGCCCTAAGAAACATGCTACTGGCTACAGTAGTCCTTACTAAATTCACCATTTCTCGGTAAGAATTCAGCTATCTGATTCATTTAAATGGGTCCCCTGATGTGTATCCACACCCCCTTGTGGTGCTACACTACCACCATTCCATCCGGTCTCATTCTTGACTAAATTATTCAATTCTTTCAGCTTCCCACATAAAGAAGCATTATCATCTCCATTGACAAAGCACGACATTGTCAACCTCTGAATTGACCATCCAACAAAATTCCTTTTTTAAGCATTATTAACTATTATTATGAGTCGATCTCCCACTTGGAGTTCTCTCCTCCATTTGTATCTACATCCTCCGATACAAGATTCGCTAACGGCTTAGATTCATAATCACAAATGGACCTCTGTCAGGTCCTTCTGTGATGAGTTCAGAACAACGTTCACATTTTATCATGAACATCCGATGAACGAACATGCGGTCAACTGTACCCAAGATCCTTCTATAGACATAACATTGAACTTATAAAAGTGGTAGCTGACTCCCATCATTATAACTTCGTTCCGAAAAACTAAGAAAAACTTTACTCCAAATTTTCACTTTCAGTTAGCCACACTCCGTCATATGTCCAAACCTTTGGATATTTTACCTCATTTGGCTAACACACAATTTGCGCATTTTTAGAATTTCCACTGACAGTTCTCTTGAATGTCTTATCTAACTCTTTACCAGTCGTACCACGTTGGGTGAGTCTACTCTTGCACCTCTTTCGACTATAGAAGCATTTGGAAATCATAGGTTGCGCCCTGGCCATCTTTATAGTCATGGATTCTCATGTCATAATAGGGGTGACCTTAACTACGGTTATCATCCTCGACTATACACTACAACCTCAATTAAGCCTTGCCTCCTGTTGTCCGCCCAATGGCCCTTGCCTTACATATTTCATTATTCAAACATGCCTGAACACAATCAAGATTCACTAATGCACATATGTTGTAGCATAAGAAGGGAATCTCACCATAGAAATCAACAATCCTAAACATAGGTCTCTATATCAAACAAAGAAGCGCTGGAAGCATAATAATCCGCACATATCATATGGACACTAGAACCTGATGCTCTGATACAACCTGTGACACCCCGCCTAATTAAATAACGGGCGATCATCCCTTTATTAAATTAAATTCAAGGTGAAAAATTTGTTCATTCTTAGCATCATTATCGCAAAATAAAATATACCAATTTAAACACCCTAAATAATTAAGCTAAGTGTCAAAACAATATAAAACTTTATTTCCATTTTATTAAATCCAAATATGTAAACCTTTTTAACTACCAACAGCTTAAGGATCACATAAATACTAAGGATGGTGATAACACACAAGAAATAAAACCATCTAAATAAAAAAAAACAGTTTAAAACTATAAATGAAACCATCATGACAATAGGTAACTCCCAAGGAGTACTGAATACAGAAAATACAAATAAACATAGATCTGTGATATATCCAAACTAAATAGGGAAACGGGTGACACATGCCCTAATTGTGAAGAACTAAAACAGAAACTGAATCAATGAGGAGGTCATCTAAAACAAAGGCCTGCAACTCCCACATAAGTTGTAGCGCATCCAATCCAAGGAACTATGATTGACGCCCTTGTGGCTGGGCACCTGTAATACATACACACACACACACACACACACACACACACACACATATATATATATATATATATATATATATATATATATATATAAGAGAGAGAGAGAGAGAAAAGACAGAAAACAGGTCAGAGCCCGAGTGTAAAACAACTTTAAAAATACTTTAGCAATTATTTAAAATGATTACTGTCTAATGCAACAACCATGTTCGTATGCGACACTCTCATGATAATTCTCGCGTCTCATCTAGTGTGCACGCCTACCGTACTAGTAAATCTCATAAGTTTCTCTAACGTATTCTCCATAAGGTTTTATCACGTGAAAAGCAAGGTTATGATATTTACTTTAGGAAATTAATCACTTCAAGATTTCATATGTTATTTACAACAACTCAGTAACGTTATAAAGTTCCCGAACACTTATAATAAAGTTGAAGCATTTATTCATTACTTAACTACTTATACGCACAGTAGAAAGTTCCTGTATAGATATATGTATATATATATTAGTCACACCTATAATATATATACTACGGCACCATACATAAAATCTATGGTGTTGGCATACTCTGCTATCAAGTCCCCATATCACTCAAACTAAGGGAAATACTAGTTCGGAATCACTCTCGAACTATATTAACACAAAATATAAAAAAATGGAGGCGAAGCATAGTTCTAGGTCGTAAGAGGTCAGCACATACCCTCACGTGTCTTAGAACATCTGACTATCATTCTCAGATAACCTGTATTGACGATACTATCTTCTAGGGTACGAGCCAATATCCCCCCATAAAGGCCCAATCGAGATAAGACTGTCTCGACGCAAAAACCTCTGTGATAGCAAGTAGCTCTGGTATGATGTTTACACAAATACATAATAGATGCACAGTCACACAGTCATATATATAAATATTTACATTTTCTAAATTAGGTGTGCCCACGATCCATAATTATAATTATCCTTTCTTAGCAGCAATTACTCAATTATCTCGCATAATGGACTTATCTCTTTTATTCCCATGTATAATTTATTTCATACATACTTCTCATCTCTGGAAGTATTCTCTTGCTAAATACAATTTCAGAAGGTATAGCCTCTCTAACCTTCTGGTCTAAGACTTTCACGAGTCCTTCAATTTTATAAATGAACTTATGCACAATCTCTAATGTGTAACGAAATTCCCCGTTAATCCACAATTTCATCCCATATTAAATTTCATTCAACGGAGTCTATTTAGACCCTACTGGTCGTCCTCACGACCCATTAAACTCTATAAATAATAATCAAGGTCTCCCACGTATTTAAACCGAATTAAACAAAAAGGGGACAAATATGCAGTTTTCCAGGAGGGGTCAATCGATCGAGGAAAGGGTGTCGATCGATCGAACAAGCAGTTCTTGCCCAGAAACTGCAGTTTCAACCTACGGGTTTCATTTTCCAAATTACTCCAAAATGCCATAATTGATTCATAAACTCCCAAACAACATTTTAATAGTTACATATACCTATATACATGATTTCCTACGTGAAACGTGTCCAAATTCATCTAAGGCATTGAATCTATATGATAATTTAACATAATTATCAAGAACCTTAATTTTACATAAAATATTCATTCTTCTAATTCTTTTCTAGATTTATTGCCTCTAAATCCATACTAATTCGTGGATAATTCTCTACATATGATGGGTATGTCTAGAATACATTTATTTTCTCTAAAACATGCGATTTTAAGTCTCTAAATTATCAATCTCTTTTATTAAAACATGTTTTTAACAGTCCTAAACTAATATGGGTAAGACATTAACTAAAAAAAAAGCAAGATAGATACTTGCATTAAATTTAAGGTTTTGATTTGTGGATGAAAAAGGCATGGTTGTGTTCCTCGTTATGCGATCTACGTTTTGGTGGTGGTGGTGCAAACGGACGAGTTCTTGGCCTTGGATTGCTTGGAAAGCTTCCTATCTTCTTCTCTAATGGACGTTTTAAGGTTCCGTGTTTGTTAACGCTACACGGCCACTCCCAATGGCTGATATAACTTTTTGAAATTCGTGGGTTTATTTACCCAAAAATATAAAATTTCTAATATACCCTCCCGGGATGTCAGTTAGGCCTAAAAATGCCCCAAGACCCAAACTAAACCCTCGAGTATACTTTTTTGACTATCTCGATGCTTCCGGAAACATTGGCGCACTCGAAATGACCATACATGCGACTTATAATTTATTCACTTTTAATAATAATAATCTAGTCCCGACATGACATAGGCGCGTCCTGCCTTAAATTTCCATCATTGCCATTTTATTCACTCGTGACAATTTTAATAAAATCAATCTTATATATTACTTTACTCAATTAGTAATATTCAACAAATTCCCAATAATTACTAACTCTCGTCACGCTAGTAAACATTTTGAATAAATTTTGGGATAAATATTAAATTAATATCTCAATTTAAATTTAAGACATCCCCAAATTTAAAAGCCATAAAAATACGGGGTATTATAATAGTTACTTGAAGAAAATCATCGCAAATCAAAGTGAGAATATAGAAAAAGGTGAAGAAACAATAATATATGTGAATACTATTGAAAGAGGGTTTATAGGCTTTGGAACCTCATCCAGTTAATGCAAATGTTACCTCAACAAAATGAATCAAGTCTATTCTACAAGAAATCTATATAAGGAGTTTGCTATGATGATATTCATTCAGGATGACCACACAAGGGTCCTCAAACCTCATGATGATCTCGTGGTGATTGTAATGATATTGGGCAATGCTCAAATGCATAAGATGACATTGCTTGTGACTTTCAATGGGGGAAAAAATTTTCTCAACGAGGTACATAACTTTCCCCCTCACGAATGCAGCTAAAATTTGTTATACAACCATATAGAACAAGTTCTTAATGTTAGACCTACCCGCCACTATACTAGGAAGACGTTCACTCAATGAATTAGACACAATCATTTTCACTAGGAGGATGTTGATGCACTTCTCCACCTCTATGAAGTAAAAAAGGTACTTATCAATGACAAAAAAGCCAAATAATGCTATAATATCACCAAGAGAGACAAAAACGATCACAAGAGGTTCCACAGACAAAATCTATACTCACATAAGGAACAACTAGAACTTAAAGTTTATCCACCAATGACTTTGAAATCCACCCTAATACCTCCTAAACCTTAAAAATGGTTCCGAGTCAAGAGACAACCTTGGATAGGGATTAGTGACCCTATAAACTATCAGGATCTTATAACCACTCTATTTATTCAATGAAATAAGTTAACTTTTAACCTATATAGGTGAATAGAAATTCCTCTATAAAATATAGAAAATCTAGTCTTAATCAGGTTGAAGGGCTATTGATTGAAAAATTGATTCTTAATAAGGTCTCAGAATCATGGAATGCAAACATACTTAATGGGGTATACATACCCTTGAATGAAAACTTGGTCTTAATGAGGTATAATCAACCTTCACTACAAACTTTGTCTTAATGAGGTTTATGGTCCCTTTATCATAAATCTCATGTCTTAATATTGTCCAAGGATCCTTGACTAACAATCTAGTAATGAGGTTCTAAAACCCCCTCACTAAGGGTCAACATGGAGGTGAAAACCCCCTAATCTATAAATCAGTCTTAGTGACAATGTACCTTTGACTTTAAACAAAGTTATGAGGTCTTTACCCCTAACTAAAAATCATTAATACGGTCTCAATACCCATGACAATATTTTTTGGTCGAATTCCAAGGATTTTCACCCTTGATTCTTAGGTCCAAATACCATTAATATTCTAAAAACATCTATTAAAGTGGAGGTCTAAACACACGTCACACCAAAATATCGGGGATTGATAATTCCAAAACACTGCATTTTTTATAAAAAGGGTTCAAACATTTGGTCCTCAATTGCTTTGAGGTTCACACATCCTTAGTAAAAAAATTATATATTTTTTATGGTGTTCATCCTAAATTTTTACATGCCCTAAGGTGCTAGGATTGCAAGCTTCATGAATTTTTTTACATTATGGGCCGCATCCTTGGTTATACTTATAATTTTTTGAGGTTATGTGACGCTTAACTTATCGTTGTTTAGGTTAATAAAAGATTAATTTCTTAAAAAAAAAAGAAATGGGTGTTGAGGCTATGTCTATACCTACTACGAACTCAAACTGATAAAATTTTAACACAAAATAAACAATTTCTTCTTCACAAAGCACAAATAAAAACTAAAGGAAAGCTTTCAAGTACACAAGATCAACAATAAGATAGAAGAAAAGACCCATTTCATTCATAAAAAATTGCATCTTATAAAGATTGGAACACAAGAGGATAAAAAATAAATAGTATAATAGAAGACTTAGACAGTCTTGGCCTTGTCACTTGAACCTTAGCTGAGGTTTGAGATGGTTGAGGCAGATATTTAGCCTTCATTTGAGATCTATCGAATTAGTTTGAAGCCTCCTCAGCATCATCATATTCTTCCTCTTCCCACCGTAAGGTAGAGTAAGGCAAAACTCTAAAAAATCTAGGCCAGGCCATAATGAATACACTTTAGCTTTGTAATTCATGAAACTAGTGGAATACCGACCATATATATACCTTTGGTAAGTAATTGGGTTGAAGTAGGCGTGAGGATAAGCTTTCATAGTAACCGTTTGGCATACTTTGTGATGGCCTCCGCCAAATCTTCCTTGATACATAAACATATGGATATATTATTGGTCTCGAGCAAGTTCATCATCTCATAGGAACCTCTACTAGGTCAACACTACCTTAGCTAATTTATGGTTATTATGCCCCATCTTCGCAAAGTCAAACTTTAGGGATTCACAACTATTAACCAGGTCCTCATGTCTCTACTTTAAAGCCTCACGATCCACTAATATCTCCTAAAGGGCCTTATCTTGCTTCTTTGTGGGATAAAATAATACATTTGAACATCTACTAGGCTCTTTTCCATAGTCAGCAACCTGGACTACTAGGTTTCCATCGTCTAATTCTTGAGATCATGAATTTTCTTAACCAACTCCATTTGATCCTTCAACTGGTCCCTTTTATCACTCATAACATCCAAGATCATTCAATGGTTATCTAATATAGACGACCGCCCCATTTTATACTTCTCCCATCCGTTACTAAACTAAATTGACTTTCTTTAAGCCTTCTCTCCTACTATGGTAAAGGCCATTAGAGCATCCACTAGATTATGACCCTATAAGAATTACTAAAGTAAACTAGGCCATCATATGGAGATATGAAAGAAAATTATCAAACTAGGCTTGTATAATGAAAATAATATTTACCTGACCCATGACATGAATAAGATCTATGGCTTTGGCTTTATCCTGTAACAACCCTCGCTTTTGAGAATTGATTTTATATTAATTTACTATGTGAAGTAATTATATAAAATGTTGGAATATGAATTAAATATTAATTGAATGACACAAAAGTTAATATTTACAAAATTTTGACATATTTATTGTATGTGTATGTAAATATCCCCCTGGTGAGTTTTATAGTGTCATAAGATTTAAATGACATTCATGGTTTAAAATGAAACCAAAATTTGAAATGAGTTATAAAATTTCCAAATGATAATTTGGAGGACGTAGTTGGTCCCAGAACGTGCGAAATAGTCAAAACAACTGCCAAATTGTGTATTTATGTTTTGGGCACTTTTGACTGGATTTAACATAAATGTGTAGTTGCGAATCATTTTAATGTGGTATTAACCACATAAGTTGGTAATTTTAGACTAAAGGCACAATTTATGTCTTGTTAAGTCATTTATTTCTCTTAAGTGTATTCCTAAACCTAGAGAGAAAGAGAGAGGAAGAGAAATTGTAGAGAAAATAGAGGAGATTGAAGATTGAAGATTGGGGAGTGTTGCTAGAAAGGAAAAATATGAATTTTCAAGCTCAAGGCAAGTTTTCTACATGCTAATATGTGATTTAAGATGGATATTTGGTATTGATAGTTGTGTATTAGTTATGGTTTATCAATGTTAGGGTTTTTATGGATTTGTGGGTTTTGAATCCTTAAAGGATGATTTGGATATTCACTGATGTAAATGATAGTAGTTAGATGCATTTATGATGTATTGGTGGAAATAAATGATCTTGATTTGCTTAGATTTGAGTTGGGGGAAATTTAGGAGTCCAAGACTCCATAGACAAACTTGGAAAATTCGCAGGGGCGAATCGATTCGTCCCCTGGTCGAATCAATTTGCAGAGGTTCAGTTTCTTGGTCTGCTTGGACCGAATTGATTCAGCCAGGACAAATTAATTCGGCAGTTTACAGAATCCCAGTTTTCCTTGTCCGAATCGATTCGCTTTTTGGGCGAATCGATTCATTTTCCTTCTTTTTTGAGTTAGTTTTATAACTCAATTCTAATTCATTTTCTTTAGGTCTAGGGCCTAGAAACCTTCTTGTATGAATTAAACTTAGTGTCCTAGAGTCTTATATGAGTTGGGGGACTACCCTAGATTAGAATTTTTTTATATGGGGTTTATTTCGAGGGTGCGTAAATTGATGTTCAGGCATTACTTTCCTTTTGTAAATTATTAGGAGTCTAGGAGTTGTAAGGTCATATTTGGAGACTTTAGAGGTCAATTTGAGATATGATGGTCTTTGTGGTTTATTATAAAACCCTAAAAAGGTTTGAAGAATAAATTGGGAGTTTATTTATTCATTGAGGTTATTATGATGATGCGAACTACGTATAGCTCCGGATAACTATAATGCATTTGATAAAATGGAAATGGAATTGGAAATGAATAGAGTATATGATCATTTACTTAATCATGATATGGTAATTAATAAAATGGTTTAAACACACCCTCTCTAAATGCCCTCATAAGGGAAGTTCGCGCGTGAGGTGAAGCCCCCTGGCTAGTGAATATATGGTGGATATAGTCATAGGACATAAGAGCAATTGTTCTGTATTTCTCTGCGATGGTGAGGTAATTCCGGGTGTGGTTAAGACGCTTTCGGAGGAATATGGAAGCTTCCCGACGTCGTTCGGTATAGGTGCCCAGGTGGTCTTAATTTATAGGCCCTGGAAGATGATGGTCATTTAGGGGCGCGCACGGTGGGGAAACCCGGATGGGCGGTCTTAGAATCGTTATATATATGGTTATAACTATTCTTAATCAAGTGGAACTTGTGGATTATAAATGCCACAAAGAGCATAATGAAATGCCATAAAGAGCATACAATTGAGATAAATGCCACAAATAGCATATGATAGAATTTATATTCCTAATAAGGAATGGAGAGATGAAATGAAAAGGATGAAAAATGATAAAGGCTTTTAATTAATGATGTTTATTCATATTCTCTTGTATAACTGAATTAAATTTATAATCATTTAAATTGTTATAGTTTATAGTATGAGGTGAACATATTAGAATATCATCTTTATCATTCATGATTAATTGTGCATAACTGTCATACTTTTTATTCATCTGGTGATCATATAAAATCGGGCCCTCACCCGTTCATATTTCTTATTGTGCATGAATCTTATATCCGCTCAGGTGCTCCGTTGCAAAGACGCCCGTACGGACCTTTCCATTCCAATGACTTTTGAGGAGCCGTGATATTTTGCGAATATTACGGGATATGTTGTATAGACGTCTTCATTTTTTGTACTCTAATTATGTTCGGGTCTTTTACTCGGGCGTGTGGCCCAAACTTTTGTAATTGCATAACGAATGTAGTATATAGCTTAATAAACTGGTTATACATTGTATGTACCAGTGGATTGACAGCATATTCGGTCCCCATATTGTATACATGTTATTGTTGTTGTAATATAAGTTCTTTTGGGTTTCCAATTTCTTTTCAAATATAGGTTGTTTAAAATGCTTTCTTTAAATTACAAAACAAAATTTTTGGCAACCCGTTTTCTGAAATATTGAGTGGTTGTCCCGTATACTCATTATATTGTCATGATGCAGAGAATGATTCCATCCATGATTCCTGTATTATTGGAGTATCGGGCTGGCCACCCCTTATTTTGGTGAGTGGGTTGTCACAGATGGTATCAGAGCATCAGGTTCTAGAGTGTTTAGGATCTATGCGGACTTGTCACATTCTACCGTTGCGTTCTTTGATATAGAGCCTATTATTAGGACTTCTTTGTTGCTTATGTTTGCAATATTCTGCAAAATTTGATTGTTCAATGTAGTATTCTAACTCTATTGTTTCATTATCTCAGATGTCACCTAAGAGAGGCCGCCCCGCTCGACGAAATAGAGTAGTAAAAGGGGATGATGGTCCTCCACCGCCGCCACAGGGGAATGTTAATGCTGCTGATATAGCAAATATAGTGGCCCAAGTGGTCAATGCAACGATGACTGCGATGGTACAACAAATGCCACAAGCTCAACAGCGAGCAGATGAGGCATAAGCTCCTATGGGACCTTCTCCGTGGGAGAGAGTTAGGGAGTCCTTTCTAAAGGGCCGTCCCCCAGAATTTGATGGAGGCTCTGATGTTATTAGAGAAAATCAATGAAAGAAGGATATGCAACTCCATCTTCGAATGGTGGAATGTAGTGAGGAAAATAAGCAAGTCCTTGCTAATTTCAAGCTTGTCGAATTTTCGTTACATTGGTGGGAGTCGATGACTACACTAGAGCAGAGGGATACCATGACAATCACTAATTTTTGGGCTTTGTTTGACTGGAAGTACTTCCCTCCTGTAGTTCAAAGGGAGATGAGAAGGAAGCTTCAGGATGTGGCGCAAGGTGAGAGATCTGTTACATAATATGAAGAGGAGTTCACTCGGTTAGCAAGTTTTGTACCGGATGAGGTGACTCCAGAAGAGAGGAGAATCTCCAAGTTTATGGGAGGTTTGAACTGGAGGATCCGGCTACATTTGCTGGGTAATCCGGCTTTGCAAACCTTTGGGGATGTGATGAATGCGGAAGCGCTTCATTGCCAAGAACATAAATTATATGTACAGAATTGCAAGAAGGCTATAGTAATGGGGAAAGCAGGAAAACCTAAGCAAAGAGATAAGGATCCCCAACAGGGGGATTTGTCTAAACGATAACGTTTTGGTGGTTTTATTGCGGGTGGTAATAACAATAGGCAGGGTTAAGGTGGACTGCCACAACAACAAGCAGGTAGAGGTGGAAATAGAGGTAAAGGCCATCAGGGCTAAGGTTTCGGGCAATTTCAAAATAATCAAGGGTGGAACCAAGAGAATGCGATGAACCGATGTTTTCAGTGCGGAGAGTTGGGTCACTACAAGAGGTCACATCCTCAGTTGATTGGGGGACTGCTTCCTAGGGCTCCATAGCAGCCATATGTTCAGTTTTTTCCCCAGGTACCTAATCTAGTTGTTCCTCCACAGCAGGGACAACTACAGTATGGACGGGTTTATCACATTCAGGATGCTATGCTTCCTCCAGCCCCTTCGGCCCCTATAGAGATTGAGGGTAAGTTTCTCATTCAAGGGCATATGGGTTGGGTACTATTTGATACGGGTTCGACACACTCTTTCATTTCTAGAAGTTTTGCTCAGACTACTGAGTTGATAAAATCTCCAGAGAGTACCTTCACTAGTGTCGAGTCTTCCATGGGTGATGGTTCATTGATTTTCTTTGTTTGTAAATAAATAGGAATTAATCTTAGTAATTTATGCTTTGATGCCGATTTTCTCGTCCTTGACATGGTCGGGTATGATGTGATTTTGGGTATGGATTGGCTAGTGAAGTATCACGCGATAGTTAATTGCTACTGGAAGAGTATAGTGTTTTCCATTCCGGGGAAAGAAATATTTTTAGTAGTTATACCTCGCTTAGAAGGAGGTACTATAACTTACTTGTATTGTATTGTGGAGGAGACTTATCGGGATGTAGTTGTTTCCCTAGATTTTATTCCGATTGCTAGAGACTTTGAATATGTTTTTTGGGAAATACTGGGTTTGCCTCCTAGTATGGAGATCGAGTTTGTGATTGATTTATAACCGGGACCTCGACCGATCGCGAGAGATCCTTATCTTATGGCTCCTGTTGAGATGAGGGAGTTGAGAGACCAAATTCAGTAGTTGTTGGAACAGGGATTCATTCGGCGTAGCACATCGCCGTGGGGCGCTCCAGTGTTGTTTGTGAATAAGAGGGATGGATCTCTCCGGTTATGCGATGACTACAAAGAGTTGAATAAAGTCACCATTCGGAATAAATACCCTTTTCCTCAGATTGATGATTTGTTTGATCAACTTAGGGGAGCGTCGTACTTCTCTAAGATCGATTTGAGGATGGGGTATCACCAGTTGCGGATACGGGAGCAAGATATGTCCAAGACTGCTTTCCTAACGAGGTATAGGTCCTATGAATTTTTGGTTATGACTTTCGGACTAACCAACGCCCCCGTTGTGTTTATGGACTTCATGAATAGGGTATTTTGGGACTTCCTGAACCAGTTTGTTATTGTATTCATCGATGACATCCGTGTTTATTCTCGAACAGAATCTCACCATGCTACTCATTTGCAGTTGGTCCTGCAAAGATTGAAGGATCACCAATTGTATGCCAAGTTCGAGAAGTGTGGCTTTTGGTTGCAGGAAGTTCAGTTTTTGGGCCATGTTGTGTCATCCCAGGGTATTTTGATGGACCCAAGCAAAGTGGTTGCGGTGAAGGAGTGGGTTCAGCCCACGACACCTACCGAAAATCGTAGTTTTCTTGGTTTGGAGGGTTATTACCGCCGGTTTATCAAGGGTTTCTCCAAAATTGCTATTCCTTTGATAAACTTAACCTGGAAAGGAGTGAGGTTTGTATGGGATAATTCTTGTCAGTCTACTTTTGATGAGCTGAAGGAGAGGTTGACTTCTGCTCCAGTCCTTGCGTTACCTAAGCCGAGATTGGAATATTTAGTCTTTACCGATGCATCTCTACAAGGTTTGGGAGGTGTACTTCAATAAGAGTGATGGGCTATCTCTTATGCTTCTCGCAAGCTAAAGCCTCATGAGAGGAATTAGCCGGTGCATGATTTGGAACTTTCCGCGATTGTCTTTGCTTTAAAGATTTAGAGGCATTATCTCCTAGGGGAGAAATTTAGTCTTTTCACGGACCATAAATTGTTGCAGTGTTTATTTTCACAAAAGGATTTGAATATGCGACAACGCCGATGGCTAGAGTTTGTGAAAGACTATCAATTCGACATCCACTATCACCCCGGTAGGGCGAATGTTGTAGCGGATGCTTTGAGTAGAAGACCCGAAGGAGAGTTAGCGGAGGTATGGAAGGCCAAGTGGAAAGAGCTTAGTCAGGAGGACGCGGTTGCTAGGGCGTTCATGTTAGTGATGACCGTTACACCTACCATTGTGTTTAAGGTCGTAGAAGCTCAAGGAAGGGATAAAGGTTGTCAGGACCACATACGCAAATTGTTGTCTGAGGGAGAGTAATCTCACTCGATAAGCTCGGAGGGTATATTACATTTTCACGGGAGACTCATCGTCCCGGATGAAGGGGATTTGAGAAGGACTGTGATGGAAGAATCTCATGGGTCTAAATTTTTAGTACATCCTGGTGGGGATAAGATGTATCAAGACATGTACCCTCAGTATTGGTGGTCGGGCATGAAGCGGGATATTTTTGAGTTTGTATCCCAATGCACTACTTGTCAATTGGTCAAGATAGATCATCAGCGATCGACAGGTTTGTTGCAACCATTAGAGATTTCGGAGTGGAAGTGGGAGAGTATATCGATGAACTTCATTACGGGCTTACCAAGGTCGCAGAGTGATCACGATTCTATCTAGGTGATTGTTGACCGCTTGACTAAGTCGGCACACTTCCTACCCGCGCGCACAGATTATGATACTACTCACTATGCCCAGTTGTTCATCGCGGAGGTTGTTAGACTCCATGGGGTGCATTTAAATGTAGTTTCCGACCAAGACAAGATTTTTGTTTCCCACTTTTGGCAAAGTTTCCAAGAGGCTATGGTAACCGAATTGAAGTTAAGCACTTCTTATCATCCTCAAATAGATGGGCAGACAGAAAGAGCCAACCAAATGTTAGAGGATATGCTCCGAATGTGTATGCTCGATTTCAATGGTGGTTGGGAACAATATCTCCCTTTGGTAGAATTTTCTTATAATAATTCATATCAATTTACTATTGGGATGGCGCCGTATGAAGCTTTATATGGTAGACCGTGTAGATCACCCACTTGTTGGATGGAGGTCGGCGATAATAAGTTTCTTGGACCTGAAATGATCTAGGATACTTCTTCTAAGATTGAACTCATACGGAATCCCATTCGAATAGCTCAAGATCGATAAAATAGCTACGCCGATGCAGGTAGAAGGCATGTTGTGTTGGAAGTTGGAGATCAAGTCTTGGTGCGGGTGTCAGCAATGAAAGGCATAAAGCGATTCAGGAAGAAGGGAAAGCTTGCTCCGAATTATGTTGGACCTTTTCCTATTATTGCCAAGGTAGGTCCAGTAGCGTATCAACATGCCTTACCGGAACCCTTACATCAAATCCATGACATGTTACATGTTTCCTCTTTGAAGAAGTATAAGAGGTGTGAAGATGCCCTTTGGCATATTCCTTTTGAGGATATCAACTTGCAACCTGACATTTCGAATGAAGAAGAACCGGTTGCTATCTTAGCACATGGGGAGCGTAGATTGAGGTCTCGGGTGGTGCCCTTGGTGCGAGTCCAATGGAGTTATCACAATGCCAAGGAATCGACGTAAGAACATGAGGATGATATGCAGGAAAAGTATCCGCATCTCTTCTTGCTAGGTACACTTTAATTTTAGGGGCAAAATTCCCTCATAAAGGGGGGTGGGGGGTGGGTGGGGTATGTAACAACCCTCGCTTTTGAGAATTGATTTTATATTAATTTACTATGTGAAGTAATTATATAAAATGTTGTAATATAAAGTAAATATTAATTGAATGAGAGAAAAGTTAATATTTACAAAATTTTGGCATATTTATTGTATGTGTATGTAAATATCCCCCTGATGAGTTTTATAGTGTCATAAGATTTAAATGACATTCATGGTTTAAAATGAAACGGAAACTTGAAATGAGTTATAAAATTTCCAAATGATAATTTGGAGGACGTAGTTGGTCCCGGAACGTGCGAAATAGTCAAAATAAGTGCCAAATTGTGTTTTTATGTTTTGGACACTTTTGACTGGTTTTAACATAAATGTGTAGTTGCGAATCATTTTGATGTGGTATTAACCACTTAAGTTGGGAATTTTAGACTAAAGGCACGATTTATGTCTTGTTAAGTCATTTATTTCTCTTAAGTGTATTCCTAAACCTAGAGAGAAAGAGAGAGGAAGAGAAATTATAAAGAAAAGAGAGGAGATTGAAGATTGGGGAGTGTTGCTAGCAAGGAAAAATCTGAATTTTCAATCTCAAGGCAAGTTTTTTACTTGCTAATATGTGATTTAAGATGGATATTTGGTATTGATAGTTGTGTATTAGGTATGGTTTATCAATGTTAGGGTTTTTATGGATTTGTGTGTTTTGAATCCTTAAAGGATGATTTGGATATTAATTAATGTAAATGATAGTAGTTAGATGCATTTATGATGTATTGCTGGAAATAAATGATCTTGGTTTGGTTAGATTTGAGTTGGGGGAAATGTAGGAGTCCAAGAATCCATAGCCAAACTTGGCAAATTCACAGGGGCGAATCGATTCGGCCCTTGGGAGAATCGATTCACATAGGGTCAGTTTCCAGGTCTGCTCGGACCGAATTGATTCGGAAGTTTACAGAATCCCAGTTTTCCTTATCCGAATCGATTCTCTTTTTGGGCGAATCGATTCGCTAGGGCGAGGCGAATCGATTCGGCCCTTAGGCGAATCGATTCATTTTCCTGCTATTTTTGAGTTAGTTTT
This sequence comes from Sambucus nigra, assembly GCA_949130495.1. Taxonomy (NCBI): domain Eukaryota; kingdom Viridiplantae; phylum Streptophyta; class Magnoliopsida; order Dipsacales; family Adoxaceae; genus Sambucus; species Sambucus nigra. The sequence continues at coordinate 541,283,753 of OX422211.1, read as the reverse complement.
ATAACTCAATTCTAATTCATTTTCTTTAGGTTTAGGGCCTAGGAACCTTCTTGTATGAAGTAAACTTAGTGTCCTAGAGTCTTAGATGAGTTGGGACACTACCCTAGATTAGAATTGGTTTCTATGGGGTTTATTTCGAGGGAGCGTAAAGTGATGTTCAGGCATCACTTTCCTTTTGTAAATTATTAGGAGTCTAGAGTTGTAAGGTCATATTTGGAGACTTTAGAGGCCAATTAGAGATATGATGGTCTTTGTGGTTTATTATAAAACCCTAAAAAGGTTTGAAGAATAAATTGGGACTTTATTTACTCATTGAGGTTATTATGATGATGCGAACTACGTATAGCTCCAGATAACTATAATGCATTTGATAAAATGGAAATGGAATTGGAAATGAATAGAGTAAATGATAATTTACTTAATCATGATATGGTAATTAATAAAATGGTTTAAACACACCCTCTCTAAATGCCATCATAAGTGAAGTTCGCGCGTGAGGTGAAGACCCCTGGCTAGTGAATACAGGGTGGATATAGTCCTAGGACATCTGAACGATTGTTATGTATTTTTCTATGATGGTGAGGTAATTCCGGGTGTGGTTACGACGCTTACGGAGGCATATGGACGCTTCCCGACGTCGTTCGGTATAGGTGCCCAGGTGGTCTTAATTTATAGGCCCGGGAAGATGATGGTCTTTTAGGGGCGCGCACAGTGGGGAAACCCGGACGGACGGTCTTAGAATTGTTATATATATATGGTAATAACTATTCTTAATCAAGTGGGACTTGTGGATTATAAATGCCACAAAGAGCATAATGAAATGCCATAAAGAGCATACAATTGAGATAAATGCCACAGAGCATATGATATAATTTATATTCCTAATAAGGAATGGAGAGATGAAATGAAAAGGATGAAAAATGATAAAGGCTTTTAATTAATGATGTTTATTCATATTCTCTTGTATAACTGAATTAAATTTATAATCATTTAAATTGTTGTAGTTTATAGTATGAGGTTAACATGTTAGAATATCATCTTTATCATTCATGATTAATTGTCCATAACTGTCATACTTTTTATTCATCTGGTGATCATATAAAATCGGGCCCTGCCCCGTTCATATTACTTGTTGTGCATGAATCTTGTATCCGCTCAGGTGCTCCGTTGCAAAGACGCCCGTACGGACCTTTCCATTCCAATGACTTTTGAGGAGCCGTGATATTTTGCGGATATTACGGGATATATTGTATAGACGTCTTCATTTTTTGTACTCTAATTATGTTCGGGTCTTTTACTCGGGCGTGTGGCCCAAACTTTTGTAATTGCATAACGAATGTAGTATATAGCTTAATGAACTGGTTATACATTGTATGTACCAGTGGATTGACAGCATATTCGGTCCCCATATTGTATACATGTGTTGATGTAAAAAATTAGATCACTCTAATTAATCAATCACAGATAAATAAAATGAAACAAAGATTTTTAAAGTGGTTCAGCCTTATAAGAATGGCCTACGTCCACTGTTATATTATTGCTGAGTATTTGGGAATTCTCGATTACAAGTTCAGTCAAGAAATTCCGGTCCCCTTGAATGAGGGTGATACAAGGTATTTATAGCCCTTAGGCTGTACATGAATGGGTTGATACATTAAATGATAATACATATGAAAGGTTAATACATTTAATGCAGCGTGTGCGTCAAGATGATGAACATTCAATGAATAGTTGAACTGTTGACATTATGGCAATTAATACTACGACCGAGATGCAGCTCGGACCGCTTTAGTTGCTCGTTGATCAAGAGTTCCTCGGAGTGCTAGAGTACCTCGGAGTGATAGAGTTCCTCGGTATATCCTTGTTGCTCAGGGAGAACATAAGTTGGTCGAGGAAATGAACTTCCTCGTTGTTATTGTGCCACGTAGATTGACAAGTGTCTTCGTATGATTCGTCCACATCAGCATATTAATTTTGGTATCAACAGAAGCCCCCAATGTTTCATATTTCGAACTTTGAGGAGTATGGAACATTCTTTCTTGGTTTATGGTAATATTGAATGATCTTCCTGGGTTTTAGGAGCATCGTGTTTGAATTTATTTCCAAATTCAAAGAATTCGCCTTTTTTCGAACTTTTAAGAGCGCTTCGATCTTAGTGCCCTTTTTGTCCTTTTAGCCGCCGGAAGTTCAATAGTTTATTTTTTGTAATCATTTCCTTCGCCGCTTCCCAAGGCAAAGTATTTAAACTTCTTAGGTAAACATACCGTCTTCTTCTTTTTCCAATTTCCTGCATTCAAGCTTTCTATTCTCTCCTTCTCTCTTGTGCGTTCATCCTAGTTTTCGTTCGTTGTCAACATACCTCCTTTCTTCCTGTAAGATCTTCTTCCTTTCTTCTGTATCTCTTTTATTCAGTATGGTTTATATTGTGGAGTCTGTTGAGAAATTTCGTTCCGATTTTTCCATTCCTTCTTGGGTAACTCTGGAGGTTCTTTCTGAGCCTTTAGATTATTTTCGATTGGCTGAGGGGAATTGGTTCCCCAGTCTATTCATAGCTGAATGTGGATTTTCTTTTCCACCAAACCCATTGTGTCTTGAGTTTTGTCAGTATTTTGATCTTGTTCCTGAAAAAATAGCCCCCAATTCATGGAGAATAATTAATGGGGTGCACAAATTAAATCTAACTCATGGGACTCGTATAGGGATCCCTGAAATTATGTATTGCTATAAATGGGCCACTCTAGATAATATTTATTACTTAAAAACTAGGTTTCTGAATAGGGCTCTTGTAGTTAACCTCCCTGACTCAAATAGAGATTATTTTGAACATGGGTTGGTTATTAAAAATTGGCAATATGCCCCTTTAGTTGGAGATGGAGTATACAACGGTCCCAGATGCCCCCCATATGGCAATGGGATAGGTTTATTTTTCATCTTATTTTACTTATGAAGTTATGCTTTTTTCATGTTTGACAAAATGTATGACTGATATTTCATTATGTGTTTGTTTGCAGTTGATAGTAAAAGAAAAACTCCCAAGGAATCAGAAGTTAATATTAAGCATTTGAAACTTATCTGGGGTTTGCATAAAAATGTTACAGACGAGCATATTAGGTCTGCATCATATTTGCTACAGTATAAGAGTTACACAACCTCTTATACTGCTCGCCCTGTTGAACCAGCTTTAACTCCAGAGGATTCTTCTTCAGATTCTCATCTTCCTTTAAGTCAAAGAATGGGCAAGAAAAGAGCTCCTCCTGCTCTTTTTGATGACATTACTTCTGCTGTTGGGGCTAAGAAAAGTAAAACTGATGTCCCAGAGGGGACTAAGAAGGTGGATGCTGCACCCTCCAAAGCTGCCGAGAAGCCCCCAGTGGCTCCGAGAAAGAAAGTTGCTCCTATGGAAGTGATTACTATCTCCCCGACCAAGAGTTCTTCCTTGGTTGAAGCTGCTGAAGTCCCTTTGAGAAGATTGAGGAAATCATCCTCAGTCAATTTGGCTGAAACTGTCCCTTCTCTGCCTGCTGGTGGTGTTGGTATTCCAACCATCATTCCTCCGAGCTCTGCAATGAGCTCGGTAAAAACTTGGATCATACCCGAGGTCCAAGAAATTGATGAAAAAATTTCTAGGGATATGCTGACATCCCTAGCCACTCGTCATCTTGCTTCGGTAAATTTCTCACATTCTGAATTTTCTTTCTTTCTCTGAATGCTTGCATTTTGTATTGACTTTACTGTTTTTCTCATCTTTCAGCTGGTGAACTGTTTCAATAATATCGTGAAGAAAGATGAAGCTATTAAAGCTTCAAGCTCCTCGTCAGGTGTAGAGGATGCTCTACTGGGTTTGACCCAATCCCTGAAGGAATCTCGCCAACAGTATAGTGAGGACAAGGCTATTTGGGAGAAAAAGTTGTCTGCAGTTGAGGCCGAGAAGGTGAAGATGGCTGAGATCTCCAAGAATTTGGAGGATAAAGTAAAAGGTTTAGAGGTAGAACATCAGAAGTATGATGTCAAGCTCAAGAACTTTGGAGAGCTTGAGGATAAACTGAAGAAGGCAGAGGAAGAATTGTCTGCCCTGCGAGATATTAAAAGTAAAAAAGAAGAATTGGACGTGAAGCTCTCCTCGGAGAAACTGAGAAGAAAGGTCGCGGTCAAAAAATCCTTCAGCGCTGGCTGGGAAAAAGAATGGGATAAGGGGATTGCTGCGATGACATCCCAAGTTCAATATGGGAAGTTGAAATACTTCCGAGATGGCTGGGTAGCTGCCCTACAGGAATTGAAGATCGAGGATGATTCCGATCTATTCCAGTTGCACCTCCCTGGTCCTCCTCCACCAATTGTGGAAGAAGAAGAAGATGAGCCTGCCTCTGATGAATCTTCTACGGCTATAGGTGATCAAGTCCCTGCCTCTCTTCCTGCTGCCAACGAGGAGATTTCTTCCATGTCTCCTCCTTCTGAGAAAATTTCAACTCTTGCTGTGCAAGCCGCTATCACCTCCGAGCAACCAAGCTCCTCGTCCCAGCCTCCCGAGAAAGTCTTGGGAGACAAGGAAAAGGTGTGAAGTTGTTCGGTATCATTCCTATCTTTTATTATCATCTTGTAATCAAACAATGTAATCTTTTGATGATCTAATAAAATACATTTTTGTTCATCTCTGTTGTTGATGATTGGTTTTTGTTGATTGTTGTCTTTTTCTCATCCTTAGTTTGTTGCTAGAATGGAACTGATATCTGCACATGATACCAAGCTGATGCAGCAATGTCACGAATATTATAAGGCTGGTCATACAGACCTTAGTACATCAGAAATTGCTGACATCCTTGGCCATGATGCCTCGGAACAGGCAATTGAGGCTTATCGATACTTGAAAGATTTACTCGACCGAGTTGTGGCCAACAATGTAGCCTACTACAACTTGATTGAGGAACTTCATTATTCCTTAGAAGATCTCCAAGGTCAGTATAATGAATCAATGGCTTTGTTTCATAAGGAATATGAAAATAGATATCAACAGCTTTCTTCTGACACAGGCCATAAAAAGATCCTGGCTGGATACGATGTTAGGGAAAGAACTTTAAAAGGTGAAGTTGAGGCTTGCAGGCAGATTGCTGAGTTGCTGGAACAGGAGAACAATAATTTGCAGAAAAAGATGGCGCAGTATGAATCTGCAGCGTCATCTTCTACTGCTTTAGTGCAAGTTACCGATGAAGGTTTCTCGTTCTTAGAGGTCGAGAATGCCAAATTAAGGCAAGAGCTGGACAACTTAAGAAGATCTGCTATTTCTGTGACTGCTCGGGGACGAGGAAGAACTTCTCGTGGGCGAGGAAGAGCTGCTCAAAATGTTGCCGAGGAGCAAAGTTCTCCAATCGCTGCTCGGAGTCGATCAAGAGTTCTTAGCCGTAATGTTGAAGAGGCTCGTACCCAATCTACTTTGGAAACTCAAGCATTCCAATTAAACACCAAAGATCGGGCTATATCAGAAATGTCCAAGAAAAATCTATCCTTGGAAGATCAACTTACTGCAACGAAATCTGCTCTTCATACTAAGGATCTTTTTGCCAAAAACCTTCTCGAACAATTGGATAGATTAACCTTACAATTCCATAAACAGCCTCGTGAGTTTTTGATGGGAGGTTATAATGAAGCCCTCTGTCATTTGGATGCTCGTCTTGAAAATGCCAATAACGAATGTTATAAACAAGGATGGTTGAACGCCCTGGGTGTGTTAAAGCTAGAGCAGGGTCATTTCTTATGGGATTATCATGCTCCTGGGCTACTAGACTTGCATGTACCACCTTACAAATTGGACATGGAATGGATCCCAGCTCGTTCCATTCCTCGGAGCTTAATTTCAAAATACCTTGGTGACTGCAGTCTTCATTCTCAAACCGAAGTATCTCGTCCAGATCATTTAATGGAGACACCTTCAATAATATATGTCAGAATGCTGAAGGACTTGAACTTTATTAATTCTCCCCTTTGCCTGGAAGATCCTCCTGCTGGCGAAGAGCCTGTTTCTAAAGCAAAGGGCAAGAAACCAATAGAATAGGAATATCAATGTAATAGTTAGTACATTCATGTAACCTGTAATTTATTTTGAATTTAAATGAAAGATTTTCATTTTCTTTTTGCAAATTTTGCTATTGTCTTGTGTTTATCAAACACCGTTATATTTGCGCATATGTATCTGTTAAAAAGATAACAATAAAAAGGCACAAGTATCAAGGTTGTTCAATCCCTTAATAATAAAGTAATGAGTATAAAATGTTCAAAAATGTTTTCAACCCACCAGGGTGGTTAAATAGTGTTTGTCGACCAACTATAGTTGATGGGTTTTTATCCCCGACCAGCCATACTTGGTTCAATTTCAAATATTTTCATAAAATGTGTCCGACCAACCAAGGTCAATAATTTATCCTTGTCGACCAACTACAGTTAGTGGGTTTTTATCCCCGACCAACCATACTTGGTTCATTTTGGAATGTTTTGTTCTCTGAAGAACTTTTGTAATAATATTACCTCCCGACCAACCGAGATTGGTGTTATAAGAATGTTGTTCTCGCCCTTTTATCAACCGGAGTTGATCGTGGGTCTGAACTATCGTGTTCTTTCGAACTATCTTGTACACTAGTTATTTTACCAACCGAAGTTGATCACGCCAGTGTACGCCTCCTAACCAAAGGAGTATATCAGTTGTTCTCGCCCTTTTACCAACCGGAGTCGATCGTGGGTCTGAACTATCGTGTTCTTTCGAACTATCTTGTACACTAGTTATTTTACCAACCGAAGTTGATCACGCCAGTGGACGCCTCCTAACCAAAGGAGTATATCAGTTGTTCTCGCCCTTTTACCAACTGGAGTTGATCGTGGGTCTGAACTATCGTGTTCTTTCGAACTATTTTGTACACTAGTTATTTTACCAACCGAAGTTGATCACGCCAGTGTACGCCTCCTAACCAAAGGAGTATATCAGTTGTTCTCGCCCTTTTATCAATCGGAGTTGATCGTGGGTCTGAACTATCGTCTTCTTCTTGCTATCAAGCAGCGTAGTGTACAACACTAGTATTCCCCGAAAAACTTTCAAACAAAGGAGAGAAAATTTGTGAAAAACATCATCGTTTTATTCATATTGATAGACCCGTTGTACATTTTACATCATTGATAATACTTGCGAAGGTGTTCAGCATTCCAAGCATTCTTGAATTCTTCTCCTTCTAGAGTTGCTATTCGGTAAGTTCCTGGTCGAACAACTTCTGTAACTCGGTAAGGTCCATGCCAATTTGCTTCCAATTTATTGTGCTTCTGAATGACCCTCTTTAGCACATAATCTCCTTCTTTTAAATCGCATTTCTTCACCCTTTTGTTGTAAAACAGAGATGTTCGTTGTTGATAAGCAGCATTCCTAATGGTTGCCTCTTCTCTGACTTCTTCAAGCATATCCAAATCCAGTCTTCTCATCAAGTCACTGATTGGAGAATTGAAATTCAGCACTCTGTGTGTTGGTAGGCCCAACTCTGCAGGTATCACAGCCTCACTTCCAAATGCCAGCATATATGGTGATTCTCCAGTCGCTGCTCGGGGAGTTGTTCGGTAAGCCCACAATACTGATTGTAGCTCATTAATCCAGTTAGCTTTAGCTTCACTTAGTCTTTTCTTCAAACCATTTAGCAGCGTTCTGTTCGTCACCTCAGTTTGCCCATTGCTTTGAGAATGACCTGGTGCTGAATGGGTCTTCAGGATGTTTGATTGTTGACAATAGGCAGCAAACTCCTCGTTGTCAAATTGTGTTCCATGATCCGTGATAAAGGCATGTGGGAGACCATATCGACAGATGATATTCTTCCAAACAAACTGGTATACCTTCTCATACGTCATATCGATTAGCGGCTCAGCTTCTACCCACTTAGTAAAATAATCCACTGCAACGACGAGGTACTTGAATCTTCCTCGGGTGGTCGGCAATGGTCCAACCAAATCAATTCCCCACATGGCAAATGGCCAAGGGGAAGTTATGGGTGTCAACAATGCTTGTGGAGTTCGTCGGATGGAGGAAAAACGTTGGCACTTGTCACATTTCTTAGCATAGGCTATACAATCAGCCCTCATCGTCGGCCAGTAGTATCCTTGAGTCATTATCCTTTGCAATAGTGTTCGTCCTGCTACATGAGCTCCACAAGACCCTTCATGAATCTCTTCAATCAATTCTTTCACTTCGGAGGGATGTACACATCTCTGCAAACCTGCCATAATTCCTCGTCTATATAAAATACCATTAGTTAATACATACCGAGAAGCTTTATACTTCAATTTCTTGGCAGTGAGCTTATCCTCTGGCAATTCTCCCTCTTCAATATATACCCTGATGGGATCCATCCAAGATGGTCCTAAATCAAGGGCAATAACATTCATCGTCAAGTCTTCATCTATGCTCTGACTTTTTAGTACTTCAATTGGTATTGTTCTTCGCAGCTCGGTACGAGTAGCTGATGCTAGTCGGGCCAGTGCATCTGCTTGTGCATTTTCTATTCTGGGTATTCTGATCAACTGAATCGCATCAAATTCTGCCACTAATTCCATTACTTTGGCATGATATTTGACCATTAATTCTCCTTTAACTGCATACGTTCCCATCATCTGATTCACAATCAATTGAGAATCACTGAATACCATTACTTGTTGCGCCTCCATAATCTTTGATAAATTAAGACCTGCTATCATGGCTTCATACTCAGCCTCATTATTGGAGGCTTTGAATTGGAATCGCAAAGCATATTCCATGTCAATCTCGTCTGGGGTGTTCAAAATAATTCCTGCCCCACAACCTGCTGTACAAGATGAGCCATCTACATATAATCTCCATACGGGCAACCCGTCTTCAAATTTTTTATATGATAGAGTTCCTCGGTGAAATATTTGTTTCTTCTTTTCATCTTCCCCTGACACTTTTCGCTCCTCGTTGACCATCTCTTCTTGTTCTTCATCCAACCGGAGCTCATCCGAGTTTGAAGTTGATGATCCTTCTACATCCACAAGCCCTTTTACCAACCGGAGTTGGTCTGGACTTATGTCTGTTGATCCTGTAACATCCACAGGTTGGTCAGCGAGCAGCTTTTGTTCCTCGGTGGTATCAGGATATGTAAACTCTGCTATAAAATCTGCTACAGCTTGCCCTTTCAATGATGATCTGGGCTCATACACAATATCATATTCACCGAGTTCTACTGCCCAGTACATCAGTCTTCCTGATTTTTCTGGCTTATGAAGGGCTTATCTCAATGGCATATCGGTATAAACGACGATGGTATGGGCCTGGAAATATGGCCTCATTCTTCTACTTGCTTCAATTAATGCCAATGCCAATTTTTCCAGCTTTGGGTACCTGATTTCTGCACCTCGGAAAGCCTTACTTGTGTAATAAATTGGCTTCTAGACTCCATTCTCCAATCTGATCAATGCTGAACTGACTGCATTTTCTGATACTGCCAGATACAAATACAACTTCTCTCTTGTTATTGGCCTAGACAACAATGGAGGTGCTCCCAAATACTTTTTCAAGTCTTGGAAGGCCTTCTCACATTCATCAGTCCACTCAAAAGTTTTTTGAAGTGTTTTGAAGAATGGGAGGCATTTGTCAGTTGCTCAGGATACAAATCTGTTGAGCGCTGCAACTCGTCGTGTAAGACTTTGCACTTCTTTCTTTGTTGTTGGAGATCGCAACCCTAAAAGAGCTTTGATCTTATCTGGATTTGCTTCAATGCCTCGCTGGTTGACAATGTACCCGAGAAACATTCCTTCTCGTACTCCAAATGTGCACTTCGTCGGGTTAAGCTTCATCTGGTATTTATCCAGTTGATCAAATGTCTGAGCTAAATCAACTAGATGATCTGCAGCTTTCTTGCTTTTTGTCAGCATATCATCGACATAGACTTCCATGTTGCAACTGATTTGTTCGGTGAAAACCTTATTCATCAGCCGCTGGTATGTCACTCCTGCATTTTTCAAACCAAAAGGCATAACATTATAGCAATAAGTTCCCCTAGGGGTAATAAAAGAAGTACTTTCCCTGTCTTTTGGTTTCATTTTGATCTGGTTGTAACCAGAGTAAGCATCCATGAAGCTAAGCAGCTCGTGCCCTAAGGTAGCATCTACTAGTTGGTCAATTCTGGGCAATGGAAAATGATCCTTTGGACAGACCTTGTTAAGATCAGTGAAATCAACACACATTCTCTATTTGTTGTTTTTCTTTTTTACCATCACCACATTCGCCAACCAGTCTGGGTATTTCACATCTTCAATGAATTGAGCTTTCTGGAGCTTGTCGACCTCCTCTTGAATAGCTTGATTTTTCTCGGGGCTAAATACCCTTCTTCTCTGCTTTACAGGCTTGATCTCCTTATTCACATTGAGTTCGTGACATAGGAAGTCTGGATCTATTCCCGGCATATCCTCATGACTCCATGCAAAAGTTTTCTTCCTGTTTCTCAAGAAAATTATCAACTCTTGTTTTATTGAAGCATCTAACGTTGAACCTATCTGGGTTACTCGTTCAGGGTGCTCGTCGTCTAGAATAACATTTTCTGTAGATTCCACCACCTGTCCTTTTACAAGTTGGGTTTCATCTCTGGGATCGAGAGTTTCAATCTCTGTATCTTCTTCCACTTGGTAGGTAGTAGTCTTTTTCCTTGATTCCTCAAGCTCCTCTTGCTCGGCAGATGAATAATAGCATTCCCGAGCTGCTTTTTGATCACCTTTCACAACTCCTACTCCAAAGTTTGTTGGGAATTTTAAGCACTGATGCACTGTAGATGGTACTGCTTTGAATTTCTTCAAACCAACCCTTCCCATGATGATGTTGTAAGCTGACTGCACATTCTTATCCATCACAAAGAAGCGTATTCTTTCTGTTCGACAAGCAGGCCAAGTTCCAATGAATATATATAACTTGATCGTCCCAAGTGGGAAAACTTTCTCGCCAGCAAAACCCAGGAGGGGTCTATGATACGGTTCCAACTGAGATAATTTCAGATTCAAGCTGTCAAAGCATGAATAGTACATGATGTCTGTTGAACTTCCATTGTCTACTAACACCCTTGAAATTACTACTTCCTTCATCCTCATTTTGATCACCAGAGGATCATCGTGAGGATAAAGAACACCTGCCAAATCGTTTTTGAAAATCCAATAACCAGCTTCTCTTTGTTTACCTTCCTCGGACGATCGTCCTCGGACAGGTTTATTCGCTGAATATATGAACAAGCTTGAGCCTCTCCGAGGTAAGCCTTTCTTTCTGCAGTAAGGTCTCCTCCTCCTGCATCTCCTCCTGTAATGACATTACAATCAAATGACCCAAAACGTATAGAAAATACCTCTCGTTCTGGCTGTCTTGGCTTCTTGGGGAGATCGGGGTCATCTTCTAGATCATCTTCATGGTCTCTCTTCTTCTTCTCCTCTGCCCGATGAGGAGATCTATACCTTTCTCTAGCTCGGTGGTTATCTTTTCTTTCACCTCCCCGATCAACATATTTTGCTAGCTTTCCTCTTCGGATGAGTGTTTCAATCTCGTTCTGAAGAGCTATGCAATTTTTGGTCATGTGAACATGATCTTTATGAAATTCGCAATACTTATCCCTACTCCTCGAATCAGGGTCCGACTTCAGTTTCTTTGGCCACTTGACCTCCTCATTGTTCTTGATTTCCTCCAAGACATGATTAATTCCCATTTTCAAAGGAGTATAATTATCATACTTCTTCATGACTTCCCATTTATTCTTGGAATGTTTATCTCCACTATTGTTTTTATGCTCTTTCTTCTTATATTTGTCATCTTCCACCTTGGTTTCTTTATCCATATTCTTCTTTGCAGCCATAGCCTCCTCGGCATTCAAAATTTTGGCCGCTTTTGCCATCAATTCTGACATAGTTCTAGGTGGATCTTTCGCCAGGGTGTAATACAATTTATTAGGCAACAACCCACTCATCAAGGCGGTGATTGTTGTCTTCTCTTCGTAATCTATGACTTCTAGCTTCTCGTTATTGAAACGAGTTATATAATCTCTAGTACTCTCACCAGATTTCTGTCTAACACTTAACAAGTGTGCTACTAGTTTTACTGGCTTTGCTCCAAAATAGAAATTGCCAATAAACAACTCGACTAACTGAAAGAAAGTTTAAATCTTACCCCGAGGAAGATTGTTGTACCATATCTGGGCAGATCCAGTAAGAGTTCCTGAGAAGGCCCTGCATCTCATCTCGTCGGGAACAACATAGATGTCAGCAGCAGCTTGATACTGTTCTATGTGAAGAACAGGATATGTCTTTCCATCATATTTGGGAGTTATCACGGGTGCTTTAAATTTCGATGGTGTAGGAAAATCCACAATGGCCTGTACAAAAGGTGTTCCTTGAACAAAAGTTCGTTGTAGGGGGTTCTTTGCTTTAGCCATTTCTCCCAATTTATCCTCCAACCGTTGGAGAGATCCTTTCCATGCTTCATTTCCTTCCTCGGGCCTATTGGTTCGAGCAATCGATCGTTCTGAGGTAGCTTCTTGAGATCTATCTTGACGAACGACTGGTCATGACTGTGTTGATCCTTCTCTTAGATCTGATGGTTGTCGAAAACTCCTTGATATGGTCTTAGGTGGACTCCTGTTCCTCCTAGGGCCTAATCGACTGAAAGGATACGCCCTACTCAGTCTTTATAAAGCGCTGGGTCTTTCTGGAGAGAGGGTGATATGTTCATCAATATCTGTCGCCCTCATTGACGAAGTTCGCCCAGGTTGATAAGAGAAATCATCAGACTCCTCATTGCGACGTGACTCAGTACGCCTGGATCGTGAAGAAAGTAAATAAGTTTGCCTCTGACCACTTTGCTGTCCTGAACGTGCAGGTGCACCACCATGAAGGGTTTGTAAGAGTTGCCTCATTGTGTCTTGCATGGCAGTTTTTCCTTGAGCCAGATTCGTCATAATTTCGGCCAGATCTGGAGGTGCAGAGGGATTTGGAGGATTTCCAGCATTCCCAGCGTTTCTATTGCTAGATTCTGGATTATCCGCCATTGATAATGAATGATTTTTGGTGAAAAACGATAATAACAATCGTTCCCACAGACGGCGCCAATCTGTTGATGTAAAAAATTAGATCACTCTAATTAATCAATCACAGATAAATAAAATGAAACAAAGATTTTTAAAGTGGTTCAGCCTTATAATAATGGCCTACGTCCACTGTTATGTTATTGCTGAGTATTTGGGAATTCTCGATTACAAGTTCAGTCAAGAAATTCCGGTCCCCTTGAATGAGGGTGATACAAGGTATTTATAGCCCTTAGGCTGTACATGAATGGGTTGATACATTAAATGATAATACATATGAAAGGGTAATACATTTAATGCAGCGTGTGCGTCAAGATAATGAACATTCAATGAATAGTTGAACTGTTGACATTCTGGCAATTAATACTACGACCGAGATGCAGCTCGGACCGCTTTAGTTGCTCGTTGATCAAGAGTTCCTCGGAGCGCTAGAGTACCTCGGAGTGATAGAGTTCCTCGGTATATCCTTGTTGCTCGGGGAGAACATAAGTTGGTCGAGGAAATGAACTTCCTCGTTGTTATTGTGCCACGTAGATTGACAAGTGTCTTCGTATGATTCGTCCACATCAGCATATTAATTTTGGTATCAACAACATGTTATTGTTGTTGTAATATAAGTTCTTTTGGGTTTCCACTTTCTTTTCAATTATGGGTTGTTCAAAATGGTTTCTTTAAATTACAAAACAAAATTTTTGGCAACCCGTTTTCTAAAATATTGAGGGGCTGTCCCGTATACTCATTATATTGTCACGATGCTAAAATGATTCCATCCATGATTCCTGTATTATTGGAGTATCGGGCTGGCCACCCCTTATTTTGGTGAGTGGGTTGTCACATAGCCCCCAAACCTTAAGATTTTTTCACCATGGGAATGCAATTAACCTCCTTCATAGATTTTGGGTCATCCTTAATGGATTCATAAGAGTTCAGATCACCAAAGGCCAAAGGACGATCATAGAGGTATATGTTTTTAAGATATTTATAAGAGTAGGGATCTTCCCCATCCCCTAACCTAGTTTTTCCCTTCTTGAAGGGAATTTGGGACATCTTCCACTACTAGTGCATCCCTTTTACTATAAATATTGGTCATATGTCCATGATCCACAATTGCAGTAGTATTGGTTGGAGTATCCAAGATCAAGGCGTTGTTAACCGATGCCCCCTTAGAGGGGATATCCTTTTATGTTATTGGAATTTTTTAGTTTTTCTCATTTGATATACAATTTACTAACATAAAAAAATACACGTCATCATTTTTTCATTTTTAAGAAAATGCTATAGTATTATGAAAGATATTCAAATAAAAAAGTCATTAATATAATATTCTACCACATTGTTTATTAAAAAAACACAAAATATTTCCCAAATAAATCAACTATATCAAAGATTACTCAAGTCTATGTACAAAATAAGATTAGTTTGGAAATCGTATACTCTTATAAGTGATGAGAGGAAATAGTCACTTGAAAGAAAATGTGTAAAATTTTCTAGACCAATCATATGTGTATTGATTTGGGAATACTTTTTTGGGGTGAATATTTTGAATAAAACAATTTTATAAAAATTTTCTTTTGAAATTACTCCATTCTTTTACATACTACTCAAGTAAGAAATTCGATTTTAATTCTTTCGCTTAACTTTTACTCTGTATATTATATCCTTTTTTCAACTCTTTTGGCCATTTAATAAGAAAACTCAACATCTAAGATTGGATGTAAACTCAACATTATGGTTTGAGTAAGAAACACATAATTGAGTTCGTTGTAATCTAAATATTGCAGTGATGATTTTTTATTCGTAATCCATTCTATTTTGGGAAACAATAATTCACAATCTTGAGCATTATGGAGGGAATTAATTCGTCTTAAGTACACTGTGATTTCAAAGGGCTTAAATTTTCTATGTAAATACATTAATCAAATATTCCTCATTAACAAGTAAGTTATTATTATTTATGTAATCACAATTGTTTATAATTCTATGATTTTTATTTAATTATACAGTATTTAATTTATAAATTACTAGTAGCAACAATATTAAGACTAATTAAATCTTTCTTTTCTACTTTTTTATAAATAGGTACATACATTTATAATGTTAAATGTACTGTTACACATATTTTAGTTGCACTATTATATAAATTTTAACTTTTATCTTAAGAATCTGTTTTATCGTTGAAAATTTGAAAATTATTTTCTTACAAATACTTTTAATAAAACATTTTTATGTTATTAGATTAATTGTACTATTCTGAGATACATTCAGAAATTTCGTTTAGAATTAAAAAAATTGATTCATAGATATATTCAGTTATAAATAAATTTTTCTATAATAGTTATTAAACATAATTTTATATTCTTTTTTAATAATTACATTATATATTGATAATATTATTCATAATTTTTTTCATGACATAAATGGATGATATTCCCAGGTCAGGGTGGCTACATTATGACCTCTGTCTATAACTAGTCACCATAAATTGACCTCACTTTCAGACAT
The DNA here is from genome assembly GCA_949130495.1 of Sambucus nigra. Classification (NCBI taxonomy): domain Eukaryota; kingdom Viridiplantae; phylum Streptophyta; class Magnoliopsida; order Dipsacales; family Adoxaceae; genus Sambucus; species Sambucus nigra. The sequence goes on along the minus strand of OX422211.1, from coordinate 541,268,163 downwards.
GTAGGATGCTGAAACTAGTCAAAGATTGGTATAAATTCCTACCCCATTGAATCTTTGTGATTTGACATATCCATTTCTCACCTTCACTTGCTCCAGGATTTCTTATAAAGTAAGGGGGTCGTTGCCTCAGATTTTCCTTAAGAGAATTCATTCAGTGTGTCTCCTATGTGACTTCTTCTACAGTTGGGCATTGATTTAGTACTTGTTGTTGCCTAGAGAGAGATGTTAATTCTTGAAGGCATTTATAATTTCCTTCAATGCGAGTTTTCTCAGTTCGGGCTTCGTTGGAAGGAATGTGTGTGTTAGCCATCCTACAGCATAATAAGTTGTAACATTTAAATAAATAAGATGCATAAGAGTAAGGTATAAGAATGGAGCATGCAGAAGCAACTTTTAACTAGGTTATATTATATAGGAAAAGTTGTTACAACTAGCAGTTTATGTTACATTAGCATATTGTCACACTATCATTCTAAGAATATATACACACTTGGAACACTTACTTTATAAATTTTCAATTTAATCCAAAAGATTAAATAATTGAGAATTAAAATAAAGCAACCCTGTATCATTACATGACATGTCCCATGGCCCGAATAAATGTTTAAAATACCGAATAACCAGTGTTTGAAAGTCTAATTTAGAATAAAATCTAGAGACTCTAACAACGTTGGTTGCCCTCCGTGGCCTTACTAATGTCCTTTTTGTCATCCCTACTCGATGTACGGGGGGTGGGGGTGGGGGTTGGGGGGGGGGGTAACATAAAACGTAAGGGGTGAGCGAACGCTCTACAAGGTGATTAATACTAAGATATACATTTTCCACAAAAATAGTACTCATATAACTTTTATTTTAATGAATTCTAAAACGTTTTAACACTGAGCTAGTATTGACGCAACTACTATGAAATGCAATGCTTAACCATTTTCGTCACCCTGTATCGGGTTTAGAGAATAATTAATAGTATTTTATTCTTTAGTCTCATTTCATTAGGTTGATTTACATGCATTACAAGTATAACCAGTAGAATTCCTTTTTCATTATATTTTCTCGAAATCATCCAATATGCGCATACTTTAAAGGGATCCACAAAGTTGGATATGCTACCATATGCTCTGGCCAATAATTTTGAATCTTTCACCACATGGATACGGGACCTCCTTAATTATCCCAGCATCATCCGAGTCCAATTTTAATGAGTATTAACATTTTATCTAATGTCCACATTATTCCATATTCTTAACATTTTTCGCGTTCTACGGTTTGAGTCATTCATTCATTTCATCAAAGTGCCATATATTCACTTTATCCACTTTTCACCAAAATTCGATCGATAAGGTCTAAAAGAAAGTCCGACCACTAGGACCCTCATTTGCCAAAATCACCATTTTGCCCTTTTATCACAATTTGTGTGAAAAACATATTTAGATTTCAAGGTAAAACTAATGTTTGCGAAACCAATTAGTTTAAAGGTCTGGGGACTAAGTTACGGAATGGTAATGTGTTAGGAACCCATTCTACCCTTTCAGTCTCTCATTGGCTAATGTAAATCTTCTCATTTTAGACTCCGTGACTTGTGTACACATGTGTATAATATAAATGGTGGAGAATGAAAGGGTAAATATGTATGTTGGACAAAACATAAGTATGTAAAAGTATGAAAGTCATATATATATATATATATATATATAAGATATTAAATAAGCATATAAACAAATAAAAGGAAGGACTCGAATCTCGAGATTGGCCCAAGACGCCAACGTAGCCCAAGGGGCATCAACGTCCATGTAGTTCAGAAAAAGCATAGGGTGGAGTTGAACCCATAAATCCAAATATCGAACTTCGCTTATGTGTGTGTAGAGAAAATGTGCTTTAAGAGTAAGAGTGTGAAATATAAATCTCGCTTACCAACCATGAGTGTCTCATGGAACCACTATTGTCGCAGTCATGATTTTGCCTCATGGGGAGAAGCCAAAAAAATTCAGAGGAACGAACTTCAAGCATTAGCACAACAGATGTATTTCTACCTCACTACTTTTCATTTGACAAGGTTCATACATGAGGAATGCCCCTACTTATGGAGGGAGATGAAAAAGATAATGTCCAAGCAATGGAAATGTGCAAACATTGTAAATATCAATGCCAAAACTATGTGCTCACTTATTTGGACCATTCACTCTATAACGAGTATTATTCCATAAAGATTATAAAAGAACTTTGGGAATACTTATATAAAAAGTACAATACCGAAGATGTTGGCATGAAGAAATTCATAGTTGGAAGATTTCTTGACTTCAAAATAGTAGATTCTTAGCCAATGATAACACAAGTCCAGAAACTTCAAGTTATTCTTCATGACATTCATGCTGAAGGAATTGTCTGTTAATGATTATTTTTAAGTGGGATTAATAATTGAAAAATTGCTTCCATTTTGAAAAGGTTTCAAGAACTATCTCAAGAATAAACACAAAGAGTTGAACGTGGAAGAATTAATTATGAGGTTGGGGATTTAAGAACACAATTGCGAGTCGAAAAAGAAAAGTGAGAAGAATCCTATGGAACCAAGGCTAATGTGGGTGAACAAAGTTTAAAACCCAACAAAAGGAAATCAATAATCAAATAAATTCCTCTTAATTGTTCGAGTCTTCAAATATGTGGCATGCTAGATTGGGACAAGTTAATTTTGATACTTTACGTAGATTAATTAACTTATAATTTCTGCAAAAAATTGAAATTAATAAAAATCATAAATGCTAAATATGTGTAGAATCAAAATTGAAAAAATTATTTTTTTATTCTGTTGGAAGAACTACTTAACCTTTAGACCTTATTTATACCGATATATGTGATATAAAGTTTTTCCAAATAAGAGGGGAAACAATTATTTTATTACTTTTATTGATGATTGCACAAAATATCGCTATGCTTATTTGTTACAAAGAAAAGATAAGGCTATAGATTTATTTAAACATTACAAAAATGAATTGAGAATCAACTTTAAAAAAAATAAGGGTTGTAAGGACAGATGGAAGTGGTGAATATGAATATCTTTAAAGAGTTATGTTTCAAACATGGGATCGTTCACCAAACTACTGCTCCTTACTCACTTCAATTTCATGGCATTGCAGAATGCAAAAATTGTACATTGGAAGAAATGAGGAACTCTATGTTAATAAGTTCTGAAGCACCGCAAAACTTATGGGGGGAAGCCTTACTGTCCATTAATTATATTCTCGACAAAGTACCTCATAAAACACCTTATGAATTTTGGAAAGGTCAAACACCATTGTATAAATATTTACGAGTGTCGGGGTGCTTAGCTAAAGTGATGGTTCCTAAACCTAAAAGGGTCCAGATAGGACCAGAAGCCGTTGATTGTGTTTTCATTGGTTATGCAATCAAAAGTAGCATATATCAGATTTTCATTTATAAGATCGAGATTGCGGATATTCATGTTAATATAATTATTGAGTAAATGGATCCTTCATCTTTTGAAAATGGGTTTTCGTATAACATGATCGAAGAATCTAGTCCTACTAAAATGACATATGATGCTACATCTAGTGGTAGTAATTAATCCAAATATCTAGAATCTTTAACAGATGAACCTAGATGTAGCAAAAGGAAAAGAACATCTACATCCTTCGGTCCTAATTTTCTAACATACTTGTTAAAAAACGAGCTTCAAGCGTACAAAGAAGAAATATCTTCACCCGATACTTCAAATTGTAAAGAAGCAACTAATAGTGAAATTAGTTCCATAATGAAAAAACGTTAATGGGAACTTATGGATCTACCACTAGGTTCAAAACCTTTGGGTTACAAATGGATCTTCAAAAAGAAGATGAAATCGTATGGATTAATTGATAAGTATAAAGAAAGACTCGCTGCTAAAGGATATAAATAAAAAGAAGGGTTGGATTACTTCGATACATACTCACCACTAACGAGAATCACATCCATTCTAATGTTGATATCAATAGATGTAATAAATGGACTTGAAATACATAAATTGGATGTGAAAATGACTTTCTAGAATGGTGACTTAGAGAAAATATATATAGAGAAACTTAAAGGGTTCATAGCTCCCGAAAAAGAAAGAAAAGTATGTATGCTTATAAAATCACTTTATGGATTCAAACAAGAACCAAAGGAATGGCATAAATTTTTTTATAATGATATGTCATCAAATGGTTTCAAAATTAATGAGAGTGATAAATGTGTTTATTGTAAAAGTAATCAAAATGGGTATGTCATTGTATGCCTCTATGTGGATGATATGATAATTATAGGTAGTAACCTGGACATTATCAAAACTACTAAATGTATGTTGAATAATCATTTCGACATAAAAGACCTAGTTGTTTCCGATGTTATATTAGGAGTCAAAATTTCTAAAACATCTGATGGAATTATATTATCCAAGTCTCATTACATAGAAATGATACTTGACAAATTCAAGAAAGATAATAATAGTCCCACTAAGACACCATTACATGTAAATTAACATCAAGAAAGAAATAATGGTCATAGCATATCCCAACTAGAGTACTCTCGTATTATTGGTAGTTTAATGTATATCATAAACTGTACTTAACCAAATATAGCACACTCGATAAGTAAGCTAAGTTGTTCTACAAGCAATCCAAGGAGAAACCACCTAAAGGAAATTTTGAGAGTATTAGGTTATTTAAAATAGAATTAAAATTTTGGACTGCATTATTCGAGAAATATAGTCATACTTAAAGGACATTGTGATGCAAACTGGATATCCGATACAAAAGACTGTAACTCAACAATTGGGTATGTATTTACCTTTGGAGGTGTCGCCATCTCTTAGAAATTCTCAAAACAAATGTGTATTGCTAGATCAACAATGGAATTTAAATTCATTGCACTGGACAAAGCTAGAGAAGAAGTTGATTGGATTTGAAATTTCTTAGAGGATGTTCCAAATTGGTCAATACTTGTGCCCACGATGTGTATACATTTTGATAGTCAATCAGTGATTGAAAAGGCACAGAATCACATGTATAACGGAAAGTCATAACATATTCGTCGTAGATATAATGCCGTTAGACAACTTCTCTAAAAAAATTATCTTAATTGACTATGTAAAGTCAAAAGGTAATATATTGAATCAACTTACCAAATGTTTAAGTCGAGTGTAAGTTGAAAGATCACCGAGAGGAATGGTTCTAAAGCTTAAAAATAGACAAGAATCAATATAGTGGAAACCCAATATATTTGACCAGAGATTCTAAGATCTATGTTCAATGGGAAAACAAACTACAATGTATTTAGTACACACTCTGGGATAATTAATCTTATCCATTACAAAGATAAGACTGTGCACATCTGCTGCGAAGTTAGGATAAGTTACGCTTCTAATGGCATCTATATCTTAGTACATCTAAGTGGGGTATTACAGGATACTTTTTATGGAAATCACATACGTGAGTAAGAAGCGGTCCACTTTTATGAGAAAAACGAAAGGTAAATTCTCTAAAATACTCACGAAAACAAGTGGTGTTCATGGCCAAAATGAACACACACGTGAGAACCAACTGTGTTGAAGAATTAATATGTGAGTATTGTTGTCTAGTTTTACAACAACAGATTACGGTTCAAGGACGTATAGTATATCTATTAACCAAGTAAATTCGTTACTATATCAGTAATGAAAGTTCAAGGCCACTAGGTTATTTCTCCCGTTGCAATAAATTTATAACTTTACCCAAACTAGTGTTCGCAATATCAATATCATGTTATATATAGACAATTTTCATTCATGTGGGGGATTGTTGGAAATGGGTTTGGAAAACAAACGAAAGGAGAATTTTTAGGCTCATTTTATAGTGGGACTCACATTTCAATTTGGTTGAGACATTGCACAAATATGTTCTCATCCATAAGGAATATAACATAGTATATTTGTTTGTCTAAAACCATTAAGTAATGAATGAAAAAGTTGAACTCAAGGTAACCCATTTGAAAGCTACTTAGTGCATTGTAGTAAGTGTGAAACATTTGTCCTACATTGGAAAACTTAAAATTTTTGGCAAAAGTTAATAAAACCAAATATGTGTGCTAAGGCTTTGATGATTTCGGGGTATTGCAACTCTTTGAATGGACGATGTCATAGACTATGCACGTGTTGGACGTAGACCAAAGGTCCACAAGCACACACACCATTTGTCCATTCGATTGGCTAGGCTCAACTCGATACGTGACCCCCAACCTTGACAAAAAATGGTTGGGGACAAAGTCCGTGACCCACATCACGATGAAAAAAAAGGAAAAAACTGATCGCGACCCAAGTCCGCGACCCCTAACAACGACGAAAAATGGTCGCAGCCAAAGTCCTTGACTCACACCGCAACAAAAAAAATGGTAACGGCCAAAGTTCGTGACCCATACCGCGACCATTTTTCGTCACGATTGGGGGTCATGGACTTGGCCGTGACCATTTTTAAGCGCGACAGAAAAATAAAAATGGTCATGGACAAAGTCCATGACCATTTTTAACTATAATAAAAAAATGATATTTTTAGGTCCAATCCTAAAATTAGAGGTCCTGTGACTGCACGACCGGTTGCTATGTGTAACTTTAGATGCGCACGAGGTGTTACAAATATTTATTATTGTCAAAACAATAAAAAAATTCCAAATTGATAATCGGGAACATTGTTTATAAACTAATATACATACAAACTTAAAAATATTATAAGTCTTAATAATTCACAAACCACAAAAATTGGGCAGAGTTTCCCATATTTTTTGGACATTCCAAACCCTGTTAATATAAAACCTTCTTTTTATAAAGCCCGCATGGACATTAAATTTAACAATCAAATTATATAAGCCCAAATGGCAATAAAACTAAATAATAAAACTTTAAAAGCCCGCATGGAAATAACACATAAAAAATATAATCCTAAATGTCAACAACACTATATAAACAATCTTCATATTGTAAACCACTACCTTCTTCTGTGTTTCACGTGAAAAAAAAGAAAACAATAAAATGTTATCCTGCAAAAATATTTGATAGAAAAAAAATGATATTAGTAACCAAGTAGTTTTAAAAAATCATATTCAAGATGAAAAATTGCATATACGAGTTATAATTATCATCATATCAGTTCCTACGAATTACTTTTATCCCGTGCGAGGTGTCAATGCCTCTCACGGGGCCGTTCGGGTGATGTTTCGGGTTTTCACCCTCTAACGGCATGTTTTGAAGACTAAGTCCTGATATTTTAAAATTATCATCGTATTCGTAAACATTGAGTCCCGAGATCACGCAGTCATTTCCTACGATTTACATTGATCACATGTTAGGTGTTGGTGCCTCTAACGGGACTATTCATGTTTTCTCCCTCCATCGCAATGTTTTTAAGCCAATTCCTGATATTTGCATTTTATCCTCGTATTTTGAAACTGGGAGTCCAGTGAGCATGCGGCCTATTCGTACGAGCTACATTGATCCCGTACAAGGTGTCGATGCCTCTCGCGATGGTGTTCGGGGACTATTTCGGGTTTTCTTTATCTAATGCCATGTTTTTAAGACTAAGTCTTGATATTTTCAAATTATCATCATATTCACAAATCAGGAGTTCCGTGATCGCACTGTCAGTTTCTACAAGTTACATTGGTCCTGTACGAGGTGTTGGTGCTCCTTATGGGATCGTTTGGGAACAATTTCTAGGTTACTCCCTCCAACGCCAAGTTTTTATGCCAAAGTCTAGATATTTTAAAATTATAATCGTATTCTAAAATCACGATTCTTGTGATCACGCGATCAGTTCCTACGACTTACATTAGTCCCTTACGAGGTGTCGATGCCTCTCATGGGGCCGTTCAGGGGCTATTTCAGTTTTTTGCCCTCTAACGCAATATTTTTAAGCCTAAGTCCTGATATTTTTAAATTATCCTCGCATTATCAAATCGAGTCCTCTGATCGCAAGGTCAATTCCTACAAGTTATAATGGCCCTATGCGAGGTGTTGGTGCCTCTTATGGGGCGTTTTGGGGGTTGTTTCAGGATTTTTCCCTCTAACACCACATTTTTTATCCTCAGTACTAATATATGAAAATTATCCTAGTATTCTCAAACTAAGAGACCAATGATCACGCGATTTGATCGTACGAGTTATATTGGTCCCATGAGAGGTGTTCGGGCCTTTCTCGAGGCCGTTCAAGGGTTGTTTTGGGTTTTCACCGTCTAACGCCATGTTCTTAAGCCTAAGTCCTAATATTTTCAAATTATCTTCATATTATCAAATCGAGAGTCAAATGATAGCACGGTCAGTTCCTATGAGTTACATTGGTCCCGTGGGAGGTGTTGGTGCCTCTCGTGGGGCCATTCAGGGGCTGTTTTATGTTTTCGCCCTCTAAAGCCATGTTTTTAAGCCTAAGTCCTGATATAATGAAATTTACTCATATTCTTAAATTGGAAGCCCTGAGATCACACGATCTGTTTCTTACAAATTACATTGATCCCATGCGAGGTGTTAGTACCTCCCACGGGGCCGTTCGGGTGCTATTTTTAGTTTTCACCCTCTAACGCCATAGTTTTAAGCCTAAGTCCTGATATTTTCAAATTCTCATATTATTTTTTAATAGGGAGTCCCGTGATCGAGCGATCAATTCATATGAGTTACATTTGTTTCGTGCGATCTGTCGGTGCCTCTCACAGGGCATGTTTTGGGGTTTCCCCCTCTAATGCCATGTTTTAAGCCTAACTTTAGACATTTTCTAATTATCCTCGTATTCTATAATTAGGAGTCTGATGATGGTGCAGTGTTTTTGTATGAGTTACATTTGTCCCGCACGAGGTGTCGATGCCTCTCACGGGACTACTCGGGGGCTATTTTTAGTTTTCGCCCTCTAATTCCATGTTTTTATGCCTAAGTCCTGATATTTTCAAATTATCCTCGTATTCTCATACCGAGAGTCCTGTGATCACGTAATCATTTCTTATGAGTTACATTGGTCCCGTGCGAGGTGTTGGTGCACCTCACGGGGCCTTTGGGGGATATTTCAAATTTTCACCGCCTAACGTCATCCTTTTAAGCTTAAGTCCTGATATTTTAAAATTATCATCATATTCTCAAACCAGGAGTCTAGTGAGCACGCAATCAGTTCCTACGAGTTACATTGGTTCCGTACGAGGTGTCCGTGCCTCTCACGGGGACCTATGGGGGCTGTTTTGGGTTTTCACCCTCTAACGCCATATTTTTAAGCCTAAGTCCTGATATTTTCAAATTATCCACATATTCTCAACCCAAGACTCTCGTGATCATGCATTCAGTTCCTACGAGTTACATTGGTCCCGTGCGACGTGTTGGTGCCTCTCATAGGGCCGTCTGAGGGCTATTTTGAGTTTTCACCGTCTAATGTCATGTTTTTAAGCCTATGTCCTAATATTTTGAAATTATCCTCATATTCTCAAATAGGGATTCTCATGATCGCAAGGTCAATTCCTATGAGTAACATTGGTACCGTGCGAGGTGTTGGTGCCTCTCATGGGGTCGTTCAAGGGTTGTTTTGGGTTTTTCCCTTCTAACGCCATGTTTTTAAGCCTATGTCCCGATATATGCAAATTATCCATATTTTCTCAAACTGTGAGTCCCATGATCGCTCAGTCTATTCGTACAAGTTACATTGGTCCAATGTAAGGTGTTGGTACCTATCACGGGGCCCTTCGGGTGCTATTTCCAATTTTATCCCTCTAACGCTATGTTTTTAAGCCTAAGTCCTGATATTTTCAAATTATCATCATATTGTGAAATAGGGAGTCTGGTGAGCACGCAGTCAGTTCCTACGAGTTAGATTGATCCCGTGCGAGGTGTTGGTGCCCCTAATGGGGCCGTTTGGGCGCTATTTCTGGGTTTGCCCCTCTAGCACCATGTTTTTCAGCCAATTCCGAGATATTTTCAAATTATCATCATATTCTCAAAGTGGGACTCTGATGAACCTGTGGTCTATTCTTTTGAGTTATATTTGTCCCATGGGAGGTGCTGGTGCCACTTATGGGGCCTTTCGGGGGCTGTTTTGATTTTCGCCCTTTAACGCCACATTTTTAAGCCTAAGTCCTGATATTTTCAAATTATCCATGTATTCTTAAGCTGAGAGTCCTATGATCACGCCGCCAGTTCCTATGAGTTACATTTGTCCCATGCGAGGTGTTGGTGCCTCTCACGGGGCCATTTGGGTGCTATTTAGGGTTTTCTTCATCTAACGCCATGTTTTAAGGCCTAAGTCCTGATATTTTAAAATTACCCTTATATTCTCAAATCGGGATTCCTATTATCGCATGTTCAGTTCCTACGAGTTACATTGGTCTCGTGTGAGGTGGTTGTGCCTCTCACATGGTCGTTCGAGGGCTATTTTGTGTTTTTACCCTCTAACACCATGTCGTTAAGCCTATGTCCTGATATTTTCAAATTATGCTTGGATTCTCAAACCGGGAGTCCCCTGATCACGCGGTGAGTTCCTACGAGTTACATTGGTCTCGTGCGAGGTGTTGGTGCCTCTCACAGGTCCATTCTGGGGCTATTTCGGGTTTTTTCTATCTAATGCCATGCTTTTAGGCCTAATTCCTAATATTTTAAAATTAACCTCGTATTATTAAACCAGGATTCTCGTGATTGCACCGCCAGTTTTTACGAGTTACATTGGTCCCGTGCGAGGTTTTGGTGCCTCTTATGAGGCCGTTCGAGGGCTATTTTGGGTTTCCACCTTCTAATGCCATGCTTTTAAGCCTATGTCCCGATATATGCAAATTATCCTCATATTTTATAAACGAGAGTCCGATGATTGCATTTTATTTTTGTTCGAGTTACATTGGTCCCGTGCGAGGTGTTGGTGCCTCTCACGGGGCTGTTCGGGTGCTGTTTTTGGTTTTCCCCCTCTAATTCCATGTGTTTAAGGCTAGGTCCTGATATTTTAAAATGATCATCATATTCTTAAATAGGGAGTTCGGTGAGCACGCAGTCAGCTCCTACGAGTTACATTGGTCCTAAGTGAGGTGTCGGTACCTCTCGTGGGGTTGTTTCTAGTTTTCTCCTCTAACGCCATTTTGTTAGGCCTATATCCTGAAATCGAGGGTCCCCTAATTGTACGACCAGTTTGTACGAGTAACATTGGTCTCGTGCGAGGTGTTGGTGCCTCTTACAGGGCCGTTTAGGGGCTATTTTAGGTTTTCACCATCTAACGTCATGTTTTTAAGCCAAAGTCCTGATATTTTAAAATTAACCTCGTATTCTCAAATCGGGATTCCCATGATTGCATGATCAGTTCTTAGGAGTTTCATTATCCCATGCAAGGTTTTGGTGCCTCTCATGGGGCCGTTCGTTGGTTGTACTGGGTTTTCACCCTCTAACGCCATGTTTTTAAGCCTATGTCCTGAATATGCAAATTATCCTTATATTCTCAAATAGGGAGTCATGTGATCACATTTTATATTCGTACGAGTTACATTGGTCCCATGCGAGGTGTTGGTGCCTCTCACGGGGCCGTTTGGGTGCTGCTTCGGGTTTCCCCCTCTTACGCCATATTTTAAGGCTAAGTCCTGATATTTTTAAATGATCATCATATTCTTAAATATGGAGTCCAATGAGCATGCGGTCATTTCCTACTAGTTGCATTGGTCCTGTGCGAGGTGTCGGTGCCTCTCACGTGGTCGTTCGGGGGCTATTTCGAGTTTTCCCACTCTAATGCCATGTTTTTAAGCCCATGTCCTGATATTTCCAAATTATGCCTATATTCTTAAACTGGGAGTCACATGATCGCACGGTTAATTCCTATGAGTTACATTGGTCCCGTGCAAGGTATTGATGCCTCTCATAGGGTTTTCGGGAGCATTTTGGGTTTTTTCCATCTAACGCCATATTTTTAAGCCTAAGTCCTGATATTTTTGAATTATCCTCGTATTCTCAAATTGGGATTCCCGTGATCTCACAGTTAGTTTCTATGTATTACATTGTTCCCGAGCGAGGTATTGGTGCCTTTCATCGGGTCGTTTGGGGCTTATGTTGAGTTTTCGCCGTCTAATGCGATGTTATTAAGCCTAAGTCCTGATATTTTCAAATTATAATCATATTCTTAAATCGGGATTTCCATGATCGTGAGGTCAGTTACTATGAGTTTCATTGGTCTCGTGTAAGGTGTTGGTGCCCCTTACAGGGTCATTTAGGGGCTATATATTGGTTTCCCACTCTAGCGCAATGTTTTTAAGCTAAAGTCTAGATATTTTCAAATTATCATTGTATTTTCAAACTTGGAGTCCCGTGATCATGCAGTCTATTTGTACGATTTATATTGGTCCTGTAAGAGGTGTCGGTGCCTCTCAACGGGCACTTTGGGGGTTGTTTCAGGTTTTTGCCCTCGAACCCCACGTTTTTAAGCCTTAGTCCTGATATTTTGAAATTATCCCCTACTCTAAAATAGAGAGTCCCCTGATCGCGCGATCAGTTCCTATAAGTTATATTTGTCCCGTACGATGTGTTGGTGCTTCTCACAGGGCCGCTTGGGTGTTGTTTCGGGTACACATCATCTAATGCCACATTTTAAAGCCTAATCCCTGATATTTTCAAATTATCCATGTACTCTCGAACAGAGAGTCCTGTGATCATGCAAACATTTCTTACGAGTTACATTGGTCCCGTATGAGGTGTTCATTCCCCTAATGGGGACGTTTGTGGGCTATTTTGAGTTTTCACCGTCTAACACCATGTTTTTAAGCCCAACTCCTAATATTTTTAAATTATCCTCATATTCTCAAATTGGTATTTCAGTGATCGCATGGTCAGTTTCTATGAGTTACATTGGTCCCGTGCGAGGTGTTAGTCCTTCTCATGGGGACATTCGAGGTCTATTTCAGGTTTTCTCCCTATAACGCCATGTTTTCAAGCCTATGTCCTAATATATAAAAATTATCCACGTATTCTAAAATTGGGAGTCAGCTTATCGCGCGGTCTATTTGTACGAGTTATATTAGTCCCGTGCAAAGTGTTGGTACCTCCCACGGGGCCATTCGGGTGCTGTTTTGGGTTTTCTCCCTCTAACACCATATTTTTAAGCCTAAGTCCTGATATTTTCAAATATCATCCTATTCAGAAATAGGGATTCTGTCGAGCAAGCGGTCAGTTCCTATGAGTTACATTGGTCCCTTGCGATGTGTCGGTGCCTCTCACGGGGCTGTTCGGGGGTTATTTTGAGGTTTCCCCATCTAGCTCCATGTTTTTAAGCATAATTCTTGATATTTTTAAATTATCCTTAGATTCTTAAGCCGGGAGTCCTGTGATCGCATGGAGTTTGAACGAGTTACATTGGTCTCGTAAGAGGTGTCGATGCCTCTCACAAGGTCGTTCGTGGGTTGTTTCGAGTTTTCACCCTCTAACGCCATGTTTTTAAGCCTAAGTCCTGATATTTTTAAATTATTCTCATATTCTCAAATCGGGAGTCCCGTGGTCGTGTGGTATGTTCCTACGAGTTACATTGGTCCTGTGCGAGGTGGTAGTGCCCCTTATAGGGCTGTTTGGAGGCAGTTTCGGGTTTTCATCGTTTAACGCTATTTTTTTAAGCTTAACACTTGATATGTTAAAATTATCCTTGTGTTCTAAAACCAGGAGTCCTATAATCACGCGGTCAGTTCTTTCGTGTTACATTGTTCCCGTGCAAGGTGTTGGTGCCTCTCATGGGGCCGTTTGGGCCTTGTTTTAGATTTTCTCCCTCTAAAGCCATGTTTTTAAGCCTAAGTCCTAATATTTTAAAATTGATGTCATATTCTCAAACTCGGATTCCTGTAATCGCACAGTCAGTTCCTACATGTTACATTAGTCCTGTGCGAGGTGTTGGTGCCTCTCATGGGGAAGTTCGAGGGATGTTTTGGGTTTTCGCCCTCTAATGCCATGTCTTTAAGCCTATATCCTAATATTTTCAAGTTATGATTGTATTCTCAAACTGGAAAATCATATGATCGCACGGTCATCTCCTGTGAATTACATTGGTCTCGTGAAAGGTGTTGGGGCCGTTTTTAAGTCCAATTCCATATATTTTTAAATTATCCTCATATCCACACACTCAGTTGCTACGAGTTTCATTGGTCCCGTGCGAGGTTTTTGTACCTCTCACGGGGTCATTCGAGGGTTGTTTCGAGTTTTTGCCCTTTAACACCACATTTATAAGCCTATGTCCTGATATATATAAATTATCCTCTTATTCTCAAAGCAGGAGTCCCGTGATCACGTGGTCTATTCGTACCAGTTACATTGGTCCCATACGAGGTGTTGGTGACTCTTACGGGGTCTTTCGGGGGGCTATTTCGAGTTTTTGCCCTTTAATGCCATGTTTTTAAGCCTATGTCATGATATTTTCAAATTATGCTTGTATTCTGAAACCGGGAGTCCCATGATCGCGTGGTCAGTTCCTACGAGTTACATTGGTCCTGTACGAGGTGTTGGTTCCTCTCACAGGGCCGTTCGGGGGCTATTTTTGAGTTTTCACCGTCTAACACCATGTTTTTAAGCCTATGTCCTGATATTTTTAAATTATACTTGTATTCTCAAATTAGTATTCCCATGATTGCATGATCAGTTTCTATGAGTAGCATTTGTCCTGCACAAGGTGTTGTTCCTTCTAATTAGGCCATTTGAGGGATGTTTCGGGTTTTCACCCTATAACGCCATGTTTTTAAGACTATGTCTTGATATTTTCAAATATCATCATACTCAGAAATAGGGACTCCGACGAGCACGTGGTCAGTTCCTTCAAGTTACATTGGTCCCGTGTGAGGTGTTGTTGCCTCTCGCAGGGCTGTTCGGGGGCTGTTTCAGGGTTTCCCCCTCTATCGCCATGTTTTTAAGCCTATGTCCTGATATTTTTAAATTATCCTCATATTCTAAAATTGGATTTTTGTGATCACAAGTTCAGTTTAAACCAGTTACATTGGTCCCGTGCGTGGTATCGGTGCCTCTCATGGGGTCGTTCGGAGCTGTTTCGAGTTTTTGCCCTCTAACGCCATATTTTTAAGCCTAAGTCCTGATATTTTCAAATCATCCTCTTATTCCCAAATCGGGAGTCCCGTGGTCACGCAATCAGCTCCTACGAGTAACGTTGGTCCCGTGGGAGGTGTTAGTGCCTCTCACTGGGTTGTTCGGAGGATGTTTTGGGTTTTCACCGTTAAATGCCATTTTTTAATCTTAACTCTTGATATGTTCAAATTATACTCGCATTCTGAAATTGGGAGACTCGTGATCGTGCGGTCAGTTCCTACGTGTTACATTGGTCCCGTGCGAGGTGTTGTTGCCTCTCACGAGGCCGTTCAGGGCATGTTTTGAGTTTTTTCCATCTAATGCCATGTTTTTAGACTACGTCCTGATAATTTCAAATTATTGTCGTATTCTCAAATTCAGAGTTTCATCATCGCGTGGTTAGTGACTACTAGTTTCATTGGTCCCGTGTGAGCTGTTGGTGCCCCTTACGACGCTATTTGGGGGCTATATCAGGGTTTCCCACTCTAGCGCCATGTTTTAAAGCTTAAGTCCCGATATTTTAAAATTATCCAAGTACTCTCAAATTGAGAGTCCCGTGATCGCACGATCAGTTCCCACGAGTTACATTGGTCCCGTGCGACGCGTTGGTGCCTCTCACGGGGTGTTGTTTCGAGTTTTCACCATCTAACGCCATGTTTTATAGCCTAAGTCTTGATATTTTAAAATTATCTTTTTATTCTCATACGAAATTCCTGTGATCACACGATCAGTTCCTATGAGTTACATGTGACACCCCGACTAATTAAATACCGGGTAGCTACTCCTTTATTAAATCAATACAAAATGCCAAGTTGGTTCAGTTAATAGCATCACTGTCGAAAACATTTTTAATGATTACTAACCACCTAGTATTTAAAAAGTGAGTTGTCAAATTTTAAATTAAATCTGATTAACATGCAATAAACGAAATATAGAAATGTAACACAACCATTCACGATAAAGTCCAACTATAGTGAATCAACAAATAAAGATGAGTTTTGAGGAAATACTCCTCACAAAAATCCCAATATGAAAATAAATAAAACAAGTCTGCATCCTGAATTAATTACAAGCCAAAAGTCTGAACAACTGAAAGAAATGAAATGTCTCTAAAAGAAATGGGCGACATGCCCTACAACTGATAAAATCTGAATATAGAGTCAAGGCAAATGAAGCGTCTACTAGTAAGGCCCTGTAACTTCCTCAACAGCTACAGCTCGTCACCTGACTGGAAATACTATGCATGGTGTCCTTGTGGCTGGGCACCTAAAAATGGTTTTTACAAAAAGATAGATTTGAAAGCAAACGGGTCAGAGCCCGAATGTGGAGAGTATTTTAAAAATATCAAGTGCTTTAATAACAATTAGAACAATGAATGAAAGATACATGTTAGGACGTGCTCTCACATGAAATACTCACCTCTCGTCTAACTGTGAACTCCTAACGTTCCTGTACCCATTCATGTGTTATTTATCTAACTAAACCATTATAAGTTCAAACCCAACTACTCGAGTCACAATATGAATTCCCAATGTTATTACTTAAATAGATAGCTTTAATTGAACTCGGATTCTCACTTATTAGCATTACCGTTTACTGGAGGTTATCCCCTTATTTATCTTCTCAAGGAGTTACTATTAATTATTCTCGCAATTTAAACATAACAAATTCCTTTTCATTGAACCGTATATTATTCACATCATAAATATACAATATAAGCACCCCGAGGCTAAGCTGCGGTGCACACATACTCTGCTATCCATCCCGGTACATCACGTACATAAGGATTACAAATTCCGAATCTCTCAGGAATTGCTTTAATAAACACCACACACAAAAATGGAGGCGAACATAATTCAACATATCCATGGTCACGTACATACCTACGCTCCATAGTCAGCTAGCTTAATAACTCATAATTAATTCATTCCCTTCAATTATGTCCTCTAAGTACCAAACTAAATCCGGGCACACAAGGATTAGATGGCCCTAAGCGAACGTAAACCTCCCGTGATAGCAAGTATGGTAGGTATGTCATACACATAAGATCATATACTAAGCATGCACACATCTTAGATATCTCAACATTAATAATGGTATTTTCTACATCCTTATACCATTATTCCAATTTTATACATTTTAAGTCTTCCGATAATATATAATGTAGACTATCGACACATCTCACGTCATAAATTCTTATACTTAAAACCTATCTCAAAGGGGTTGTAAAGTTTCCTATTATCCCCACATATAACATCATTATGCTTAAGGTCCTTACTTCTACCCCAAACCTCATTTCACCAAATTATTCAAATTTACTCTTTTAACTCTAACATTATCTCACTCATCGGACTTCACTGGATTTTAGAATAAATCCTCAATTTGAATTCTAATCAAGGTCCAAATTTTATAACCATACCTATTGGTCTTCCTTAAGTCTAAGGATATCCATAAAGTCTCCAATAATAATTTCTAAGGTTTAACACCATTAAAATTTAACTAAGAAAATTTTACTCTTTCTGGGAAGGTCGATCGATCGACCTTGACCTTCGATCGATCTATGGTGGTCGATCGATCGACTGATGAATGTCGATCGATCGATCACACCAGGTAGGCTACGGACTGCTTCGTTTTGCAGTCCTCAAAACGTCCCAAAACTTCATTAATAAGCATGAAACTCTAAGATAACGTTATAATATCATCATACAACCATCCTACAACATTGTTAACGTTCTAAAACCAATAATTCAACAACTAAGGGATTTATTTGGATCAAAATTTCATCAAGAACTCTGTTTTTTTATTTCTTTCAAAAACATTAATAAACCTCTTCTTAAATCTGTTTTTAGATCATCAAGGGTTATATTTTGAATTCATAATTCGTCCATAATGTTTCTACATGCAATACCTAACATAGTTCACAGTTTTAATCTTCAAATTCATGGGTCTATATCAATCTTCCAAGATAAATTCGATAATTTCCTTAAACATGGAAAAGCATAACATTGAATCAATTGTAATTAAATCACTTGCCTCTAATATTTCTCTGAATTTGATGTTGAATCTTGAAGGTTGAATTGTTCTCTCTCTCTCTGCAGAATTCTCCTCTCTCTCTTTGCAGAATTCTCCTCTCTCTCTCTTTCTCTCCAAGCTTTTCTCACAAGATGACAATAGACGTGGGGGTTGGTTTTTGGCAAGTTAGAACTAGTTCCTTAACTTCTCCCGTAGCCCATTAAGTCCCTTAGTGTAGTTAGTGGGTTTAGTGGATAAATAATAAGTCAAATTTTTATTTCTAATTTTCGTGGGTTTTAATTCCCAAATTTCCAAAATTACCAAAATGCCCTTTTAAGTTACCGGTATGGCCCAATAATGCCCCGGGACCCAAACTTAACCCCCGGCTAGTGTTTTCTGACTATTTCAACCCTTCCGGACACGTTGGCGCACTCAAAATGACCATACGGTTAATAGAAATAAAATTCACTTTTTAATTAAATAATTACTTTCCTGATGCGACTCTCACACGCGTTTCAACAAAATTTCCCAAATTGTCGTATATCAATCTTACGACTAATTCAATATTTCCAATATTCATATATTGCCATATATACACATTATAATTAAACACCAACTCACATCTCGTTAGTATTTTATCCGGATTAATTCTCAATTAATTCACATTTAATTTAATTAATCCCATAAATAAATATCGATAAAAATGCGGGGTATTACATACTTCCCCCCTAATAACAGAATTTCGTCCCGAAATTCGGAACTAAAAAGTACCTGGTAAAAATAACTCTGGATAACGTTCACGCATTTCATCCTCGCGCTCCCATGTGGACTCCTCGACATTATGATGCCGCCACTGAACACGCACTAACAGAACTATCTTTGACCGCAGTTTCCGCTCACTTCGGTCCAAAATAGCAATCGGCCCCTCCTCGTAGGAACTATCGGGCTAGAGATCGATGTCCTCCAAAGAAATGTGAGAATGAGCCAAATCATCTCTAAGATATTTCCTTAGCGAGGAAATATGAAACACATCATGAATCCTATGCAAATGCTCAGGTAACCCAAGTCTATACGCAACAGACCCAATCCGCTCGATCATAGGAAATGGTCCCACATATCTCGGTGCCAACTTCCCCTTCTTCCCAAATCGCATAATCCCCTTCATAGGAGATACTCTGAGTAAAACCTGGTCCCCCACTTGGAACTCCCTGAAGAACTTCTTCACATCAGCATAGCTCTTCTGCCGATCCTCAGCTACCCGAATGCGACTACGTATCAATTCTATCCTTGCCGAAGTATCCTGAATCACTTCCGGACCAAGTAGTTTGTTGTCCCCCACCTCCAACCAACATGCTGGGGAACGACAAGGTCTACCGTATAACGCCTCAAATGGATCCATGTCAATAGTGAACTGGTAGGAGTTGTTGTAAGCAAACTCCACCAGTGGAAGATACTGCTCCCATCCACCCCCGAAATCAATGATGCACATACGCAACATGTCCTCCAACATCTGATTTGTACGCTCGGTTTTCCCATCGGTCTGCGGATGATAAGCCGTACTCAACCGCAATTCCGTGCCCATGGGTTCCTAAAAACTCTCCCAAAATCGTGAAACAAATATATTGTCTCGGTCAGACACGATATTTAGGGGCACACCATGAAGTCTCACTATCTCTGCAATAAAGAGCTGGGCATACTGTCCCGTAGTGTAGTTTGTCCTTACGGGTAGAAAATGAATGACTTTGGTCAACCTGTCCACAATTACCCAAATGGAGTCGTGACCTCTCTGTGACGTAGGCAACCCCGTGATAAAGTCCATGGAGATGCTCTCCCACATCCACATCGGGACCTCTAAAGGCTGTAGAAGTCCTACCGGTCTCTGATGGTCCACTTTTACCAGCTAACAAGTGGCGCATTTAGAAACAAACACGACAATATCTCTCTTCATTCCACTCCACCAATACAGACGTCTCATATCTTGGTACATTTTGTCCCCACCGGGATGTACAGCGAACCGTGAGCTGTGCGACTCTACCATCACATCGTGTCGCAGTTCCTCCCCTTCCGAAACTACCAGTCTCCCGTTGAAGCAAAATCCCCCGTCTGAGCTAACGGTATAGGACTCGGATCCCTCTATTAATAATCGAACTATCTGTTCCTGACAGAACGAGTCATCTGCTTATGCCTTTACCACTCTCGTGATAATCTGCGGTGTAACAGTCATCACCGACATGAATGATCGGGCCACTGCATCCTGGTGTCCCAAGTCCTTCCACTTTGCCTTCCACACCCCTGACACTTCATCCACTGGCCTACGGCTCAACGCGTCTGCTACCACGTTAGCCTTCCCCGAGTGACATTGGATAGCGAACTGATAATCCTTCACAAACTCAAGCCACCTCCGTTGTCGCATATTCAGCTCCTTCTGCGTGAACAGGTACTGTAGGGACTTGTGGTCCGTGAACAATCGAAACTTCTCCCCCAAAAGATAATGTCTCCAAATTCGAAGGGCAAATACCACTGTCGCTAACTCCAAATCATGAGTAGGGTAATTCTTCTCGTGAGGCTTGAGCTTACGGGAAGCAAAAGCTATGGCCTGACTCTCCTACTGCAGTACACCTCCAAGTCCTTGTAAGGACGCATCGGTGTAAACAAGATACTCAACTCCCGATCTCGACAATGCTAACACAGGTGCTGAGGTTAACTTGTCCTTCAACTCATCGAATGCCAACTGACAGGCATCGCTCCAAATGAACGACACACCTTTACGAGTCAGATGTGTCATGGGACCCGCTATCTTGGAGAAACCCCGAATAAAACTCCTATAGTATCCTGCTAAGCCCAAGAAACTACGTATCTCAGTCGGTGTCGTGGGTTGTCCCCACTCCCTCACCGCGGATACCTTCCCCGGATCAACAGATATTCCCCGGTCGGAAATAATATGCACCAAAAACTGAACCTCCTTCAGCCAAAACCCGCACTTCTCATACTTTGTATACAGCTCGTTCTGACGTAGCGTCTGCAAAACCGGCCTCAAATGCTCGTCGTGCTCCTACTTTGTCTTGGAGTAAACCATAATATCATCAATGAAGACAATAACGAACTGATCTAGGAACTCTCTGAACACCCTATTCATCAACTCCATAAACACGGCTGGAGCATTGGTCAAACCAAAAGGCATAACCCGAAACTCGTAGGAACCATATCTCGTTAAGAAAGCAGTCTTCGAGATGTCCTCCTCCCTCATACGCAACTGATGGTAACCAGATCGCAAATAAATCTTCGAGAAGAAAGAAGCTCCTCTCAACTGGTCGAATAAGTCATCGATTCGAAGCAACGGATACTTATTCCGTATCGTGACCTTATTCAACTCCCAGTAATCCACACACAATCTCAACGATCCATCCCTCTTCTTAACGAATAACACAGGGGCACCCCACGGCGAAGTACTCCTCTGAATAAACCCTTGACCCAACAACTGCTCAATCTGATCCCGTAACTCTCTCATCTCAGCTGGAGCCATACGGTAAGGTGCGCGGGCAATAGGCCGAGTGCCTGACGTTAAATTAATAACAAAATAAATCTCCCTACTCAGAGGTAGTCCAGGTATATCCTGAAATACATCAGCGAACTCACTAATAACGGGTATCGAATCAAGTTCTATCACCACTTCCTTAGAGGTCTCCTCCTCTATGTAGTACAAATGAGTGGACGATCCTCCCTCAGGGCGAGGCATCGCCACCAAAAATATCTCCTGCCCGGGAATGGCAAAGATAATACTCCTACTAAAACATTCAATCATGGCTCAGTACGCAACTAGCCAATCCATACCAATAATGGCATCATACTCGGTCATCTCTAACACTAACATATCAGCGGGTAAAGTAAACCTCCCGATCTCTATACCCACACCTCTACATATAAGCGAAATCATGGAACCCCTACTCAACGGTGAGTCTACACAAGTAGCGGTGCTCTCTGCAGTGTCTAATAACCCAATGGTGCGTGCAAATCTCATAGCAATAAAATAGTGTGTAGCCCTTGTGTCAAATAAAATGCGCCCCAGAGTCCCCTGAATAGAGAACATACCCTCAATGGCTGGCGGATTCTGTGGGGCTGCGGCCTGCTAAAGTTGATACACTCTCCCATACTGAAGCTGTCCGTGCTGAACTGGGACTACTGGAATGGGTGGTAGTGATGCCATCTGGGGTGGTGCTGGGAGGGCGGCGGGAAACATAGGCCTCTGTGGCTCGTGTCGAGCACCCTGCTGCTGCTACTGTGGGGCCCTGCCCTTATCAGGACACTCCTGACGTTTGTGGCCAATCTTGCCACAAATGAAACACTTCCCCTAGAAGTTCCCCCCTCGCTGTACCTGCTGACCACGGCCCTGGTGACCGTTACCATTTCTTCCCTGGCCTTGCTGGCCTTGGTAAAACTGCTGTTGTTGACCATTTTGACCCTGCTGGCCCTGATGGCCGTTCTGACCCTGCTGGCCATTTCGGAATCCTTCCTGACCGTTCCTGAAACCCCCTGATCGGAATCTCTTAGAATCCCCCTGCTGGGAACCCTGATCACCCTGCCTGATTGTGCCCCGCTGGCACCATTTCCCCCTGTCCTGCCCTGATGGCTGGACTCTCCTGATCGCTTCCCCTCTGTCAAGTGAAAGCGGTGGTCCTGGCAATGGAGCAATGCAGCGTTAACCATGTCAGAATAAGTGGCCAACGAGAGATTCCCCAATAAATGCTGACGGATCCTCCAAGTCAATCCATCTATGAATTTCTGAATCTTCTTCTCTTCCGTCGGTATCTCATCCGGTACAATGTTCAACAAATTTGTGAATTCGGCCTCATACTCGGCCACAGTCTTACCCTCCTGTCTAAGGCTCATCAACTTCCTCCTCATTTCCGTGTGAACAGCTGACGGAAAATATTTGCAGTCGAGCCGCACCTAGAACTCCTGTATAGAGAGTGTATCTCTCTCCTCTGTAGTGGTAATAGACTCCCACCACTGCAATGAAGATCCCACTAGCTTGAAAGTAGCTAGTATCTCCTTCGGAACATCACTGCACTCATACATCCTCAAGTTCCTCTGAATATCCTTCCTCCACTGACTAGATACCACAACATCGGAGCTACCTGCGAACTCCGGAGGGTGTGCTTTCTGAAAAGCATCACGAACGCGTTCCCAAGCAGACGGGAATGCATGTGCCTGAACTGGAACGACTACTGGCGCCTGGGGTGGTGCCTGCTGTACAATGGCAAGAGCGTCATTTATCGCTTGGGCTACAATGGCTACAACCTCGGCGGCATTCATGGTGCCCTGTATTGGAGCTGGCTGTGGCTCTGGCTGTGCATCCCTAGGAACTCGCTGCGCACATCGTGGAGGCATCTGAAATAAGAGTAAAGTTTATAAGTTCACAGTTATAAACTTAAAATAGCTCCTGGATTTGGCCACCCGCGAGATCACCCTTATTGTCCTCCCCTTGCGATCATATCTAAGAACTTGGATGAGTGCATCTATGGACAAAGATTCCTTGTTGGCATCAGACTGCAACTCATGCACTTCCTTAAGGATTGCCTGAAACGACAAAAAACACATGATTAGTAAAATAAGTAAATTAAAAAATTATAACCTAATTAACAAAAAGTAAACTGTCGGATTACATACAATCGTGGCCACGATGCTTGGGTACACCTCCTTGTCCTTCCCCTTCTTCGTCCGAAGAGACACATATGTATCGAGTCTATGTGGCCTACCCCCAGGGCCACTCCCCGTCCCCTGAAATAAAATGAAGTAAAATTAGTATCGGCCCCTCAAAGTAAAATAATACAGAATAATATATTTTATGTAGTTATAGAAAAATTAAAGCTTACCATCATCCTTTGCTCCACCTCGGCGTAAGACGTCCGGTCGGAGTAGTGCACATCCGTATTTTTTTCCCGATTTTCCTTTCCCAATTGGTGAGATGCCAATTGTCGCTCCCCGATCTCATTATCAATGAACCTTTGCCATTATGCCAATGAGATCGGCTCCTTCGGTGGGACGGATTCAAGCCATTGGATAATGGACTCTCGTGTCTTTCCAAAGTACCGAGTCCGCATATTTTTCTTCCACGTCTTGTGTTTCTCCCTCAACTGCTCCAAGAAGGAATCGCATAGCTTTGGATCCAAGTTGAATTGTTCATGTCCAACAAATACAATGTTAGTTGCAAATAAATATAAATATAAATATAAAATGAAATTAAAATCGAAATTGAAATTGAAATTGAAATATTCATATAAATATAAATATATTACCTGTAGTGCCACCCAAACAACTAACTTGAGCTCATATGGTACCTCCTTCCAACTAATGTACCCGGAGTCGATGATCGTCTTTACCAGCTCGAGGGATCTCGCAAATAGCCCCGACTTGTTCTCGATGGGCATCCTAAATTTGCCGTATTTGGGGAGACTAGGGGCCGAGGATCCCTCGCCACCTCCGCTACCACCGAGCCCAGACGACATCGTCATAACCAGCATCATCATCCTCGCCTTAATACCTGAAGGAGACATGTGTTGTAAATAAATGTTACTAGTACATATCAAAATGAATTAAAAGAAGGCATGCAAATATGTACAATTACTACAAATAAAAATTAATTATTATTGTTAATATGTACAAGAGTGAAACATCCCCACCCCCCACCCCACACACACACATACACATACACACACGCACAGCCCCCCTGCCCCACCCCTCACCCACCACACACACATACACACACACACACACACACATAAAAATATATATATTTCTTAGTATTTCCCAACTTGCTGAACGCATTGTTCACCCCTACTTTCAATGGTAAAACTCCCCCACCCCCAAAGTGCTTCCCGTAGGGACGAAAGCAAGGATGTTGGTAAGGCTTCCGAGGGTTAGAATAGTTGTTAGAGTTCTACCATGGCATTTTAAAATTTGTGTTTGAGGACATTTAAATTTATGGCATTTTGAAAAAATAATTATTCGGGCCGTGGCCCATTTATTGTAATAATATAGGAGTTGCGTGGTATATTTCCTTATTATTAGCATTGTTGGATTTAATGAAATTTTTTCTAAATAAATATTGCTAATTAATTAATTTCCTTAAAGTGAAAATGTTTTTCATAAATGAAAATTTGTTAATTACCTTATATTTCTTATAAAATGCTTCAAATTAGAGGCTTTCCCTATATAATAAAATTTAATATTCCCGCTCCACCCTTAACACCTAGACTCCGGTTTTACCCAACGGTAGCCCAAATCCAAGTCGAGGTGTTACACATTCCGACAAAGCTTCACATAATTATGTATCTACCGGACTTCAACGAACTTCGTCCCATTATCATTCACTATTATACATTTGAGGATGTTACTACTGGATTAATTTAAAGGACATAAATGACTTAGAATACCCATTGTTTAACATAACAATAATATGATTTTATAAGATTTTCCATATAGAGATAAACTTCCTTCTTCCTCAAAATGGATAAGACTCATGTTTATTTTTAACAATTACATGGAGTGGTAAAAGAAGTATGGAGTTGGACTAAGTTGATTTCAATTGTAAAACTCATTCTTCTAATATGAAATTATTGTTTTGGACAAGAATTATACATTACACAAATGTTATGTAATGTGTGTATTATTATTGTGTGTGTGTGTGTGTGTGTGCTTTATATAGTTGTCTTTGGTTCCTCACGAACTCTAGTATGCCTCAATTTTATGCCAAGTAATCGATCAACTATCTCATCATGATTCAATGGTAAAACACACTCGAGAGTTGGATGGGAATTAAAATATAACAACTCATTATCAAAATAATGTATATGTATAAACACACACACACTAAACACACAAAATAATATATATGTATAAACACCCCCAACCCTGCCCCCCTCCCTGCCCCATGCCCCACCCCCACCTTGCCCCCTCCCCACCCACCACCCCACCCACCACACACGCGCACACACACACACACGCACAGCCGCCCCACCCTGCCCCACCACCTCTCGCCCCCCACCCACCACACACGCACGCACACACACACACGCAAATATATATATACACACACACATATATACACACAATCATATATATATAAATGGAAGAGAGAGAGAGAGAGAGAGAGTAGCCTGAAAGTGAGAGAGAGAGAGATAATGCAACGTAGAGAGAGAGAGAGAGAGAGAGAGAGAGAGAGAAAAGGAGGGAAGAAACAGCGGGGAAAAAAAGAAGGGAAAGGGTTTTCTTACTGCGACATTTGTCACGGTCATTGACCGTGATAACATTATAAGTATTGTCACGGTCAATGATCGTGACAAGTCCGTGACAATTCTATTTGTCACGACCTTGTCACGGTCAATGACCGTGACACAAAATGCATGTTTGTTGTCACGGTCATTGACTGTGACAAGGCTAAGCGCTGGAAGGGTGCCAATTTATCCATTTTGGTGTAGTGACAGTTCGTACGAGTTACATTGGTCCCGTGCGAGGTGTCGGTGCCTCTTATAGGGTCATTCGGGGACTGTTTCGAGTTTTCACCCTCTCATGTGATGTTTTTTAGCCAAAGTCCTGATATTTTCAAATTATACTCGTATTCTCAAATCGGGACTCTCGTGATCACACGATCAGTTATTACGAGTTACATTGGTCCCGTGCAAGGTGCTGATGCCTCTCATGGGCTGTTCGAGACCTGTTTTGGGTTTTTTCCATCTAAAGCAATGTTTTTAAGCCTAATTCCTGATATTTTCAAATTATCATCATATTCTTAAACTAGGAGTCTAGTGAGCACACGGTCAATTCCAACGTGTTACATTGGTGCCGTGCCAGGTGTCGATGCCTGTGATAGGGCCTTTCGTGGACTGTTTCGGGTTTTCGCTCTCTGACGCCATGGTTTTAAGCCTATGTCTTAATATTTTCAAATTATTCTTGTATTCTCAAACCATAAGTTCCATGATCGCACGGTCTGTTCCTACGAGTTACATTGGTCCCGTGCAAGGTGTTAGTGCCTCTCACAGGGTCATTCGGGGGATATTTCAGGTTTTCATCCTCTAACGCCATGTCCTGAAATATGAAAATTATCCTTATATTCTCAAATAAGGAGTCTTGTAATCACACGATCTTTTCGTATAAGATTAATTGGTCCCGCACGAGGTGTTGGTACCTCTCACGGGGCCGTTTGGGTGTTGTTTTTGGTTTTCTCCCTTTAACGCCATATTTTTAAGCCTAAGTCCTTATATTTTCAAATTATCATCGTATTCGGAAACAGGGAGTCCGAGGAGCACGCGATTAGTTCCTACGAGTTAGATTGGTCCTATACGAGGTTTTGGTACCTCTCACGGGGCTGTTCGGGGGCTGTTTCGGGGTTTCCCCCTCTAATGTTATGTTTTTAAGCCTAAGTCCTGATATTTTTATATTCTCCTAATATTCTCAATCCGGGACTCCCGTGATCGTGCGATCAGTTCGTACAAGTTACATTGGTCCCGTGCGAGGTGTTGATTCCTCTCACAGGCTCGTTCGGGGGCTGATATAGGTTTTCTCCCTCTAACACCATGTTTTTGAGCCTAAGTCCTAATATTTTCAAATTATCCTCGTATTCTCAAATCGGGAGGCCCGTGATCGCGCCGTCAATTCCTTCGAGTTACATTGGTCCCTTGCAAGGTGTTAGTGCCTCTCACGGGGCCATTCAGAGGCTGTTTCAAGTTTCCACCTTTGAACTCCATATTTTTAAGCTTAAGTCTTGATATGTTCAAATTATCATCATATTGTGAAACTAGGAGTCTTGTGATCATGCGGTCAGTTCCTACGAGTTACATTGATCCGTGCGAGGTGGATGTATCGAGTTTTCACCCTGTAACGCCACGTTTTTATGCCTAAGTCATGATATTTTCAAATTATCCACATACTCTCAAACCGAGAGTCTCATGATCGTGCGGTCAGTTCTTACGATTTACATCGGTCCGTGCGAAGTGTTGGTACCTCTCAGAGGGTCGTTCGTATGTTCTTTCGAGTTTTTGTCGTCTAACGCCATGTTTTTAAGCCTAAGTCCTAATATTTTAAAATTATCCTTATATTCTCAAATGGTATTCTTGTGATCGCACGGTCAGTTTCTACGAGTTACATTGGTCCAATGCGAGGTGTTGGTGCCTCTCATGGGACTATTCGAGTGTTGTTTCGGATTTTCTCCCTCTAATGCCATGTTTTTAAGCCTATGTACTGATATTTTAAATTATGATCGTATTCTCAAATCGGGAGTCCCCTAACGCGCGATTAGTTCCTACGAGTTACATTAGTTTTGCGTTAGGTGTTGGTGCCTCTCATAGAGCCGTTCGAAGGCTATTTTGGGTTTTCGCCTCTAATTCCATGTTTTTAAATCTAATTCCTAATATTTTAAAATTATTCTTGTATTCTCAAACCTAGATTCCCGTGATCGCATGGTCAGTTCCTACAAGTTACATGGGTCCCGTGCGAGGTTTTAGTGCCTCTTATGGGGCCATTCGAGGGTTATTTTGGCTTTTCGCCCTCTAATGCCATATTTTTAAGAATATGTCTTGATATATGAAAATTATCGTCGTATTCTCAAACTAGTAGTCCAACGATCGCATGGTATATTCATACGAGTTACATTGGTCCCATGCGAGGTGTTGGTACCTCTCACGAGGTCGTTCGAGTGCTGTTTTAGATTTTTTCCCTCTAACGCCATGTTTTTAACCCTAAGTCCTGGTACTTTGAAATGATCATCAAATTATTAAATAGGGTG
Source organism: Sambucus nigra (assembly GCA_949130495.1). NCBI lineage: Eukaryota > Viridiplantae > Streptophyta > Magnoliopsida > Dipsacales > Adoxaceae > Sambucus > Sambucus nigra. Next base: position 541,239,331 of record OX422211.1, on the reverse strand, counting down.
TCTGGTGAGAAGGTAACCAGTTCCTACGAGTTACCTTGGTCGCGAGGTGTCGGTGCCTATCACGGGGGCATTTGGGGGCTATTTCAAGTTTTCTCCCTCTAATGCCATGTTTTTAAGCCTATGTCATAATAGTGACAAATTATGCTCATATTCTCAAAATAGGAGCCCCATGTTTGTACTGTCAGTTCCTACGAGTTACATCGGTCCCGTGTGAGGTATTATTGCCTCTCAAAGGGCAATTCGGGGCTATTTCGAGTTTTTGTCGTCTTACGCCATGTTTTTAACCTTGTGTACTGATATTTTGAAATTGTCCTGATATTCTCAAACTGGGATTTTTTTGTCACACGTTTAGTTCCTAAGAGTTGCAATGGTCCCATGCTAGGTGTTGATGCCTCTTATGGGGCCGTTCGGGGGCTGTTTCGGGTTTTCACCCTCTAATGCCATATTTTTAGGCCTATTTTCTAATATACACAAATTGTCCTCGTATTATCAAATTGGGAGTCCCGTGATCATACTTTCTATTCGTACGAGTTATATTGGTCCCTTGCGAGGTGTTGGTACCTCTCACGGGGCCATTCGAGTGCCGTTTCGAGTTTTCTCCCTCTAATGCGATGTTTTTAAGCCTAAGTCCTAATATTTTCAAATAATCTTTGTATTCGAAAATAGGGACTCCGGTCAGCACGCGATTAGTTCCTACGAGTTACAAATGTCCTGTGCGAGGTGATGGTGCCTCTTATAGGGTTGTTCGGGGGCTATTTCGGGGTTTCCTCCTCTAGTGCCATGTTTTTAAACCTAAGTCCTGATATTTTTATATTATACTCATATTCTCAAGCCGAGAGTCCCATGATCACACGATCAGTTCGTACGAGTTACATTGGTCCCGTGCGAGGTGTCGGTGCCTCTCACAGGGTCATTCGGGGGCTATTTCGGGTTTTCACCTTCTAACACAATGTTTTTGAGCGAAAGTCCTTAAATTTTCAAATTATCCTCTTATTCTCAAATTGTGAGTCCCGTGATCATGTGGTCCGTTCCTATGAGTTACATTAGTCTCATGCAAGGTGTTAGTGCCTCTCACGGGGCCATTCGAAGGATATTTCGAGTGTTCACCGTTTAATGTCATGTTTTTAAGCTTAAGTCTTGATATGTTCAATTTATCCTTGTATTCTGAAATCAGGAATCCTATGATCATGCAGTCAGTTCCTACGAGTTACATTGGTCCCGTGCAAGGTGTTTGTGTCGCTCATGGGGCCATTTGAGGGTGTTTCGGGTTTTCTCCCTCTAACGCCTTATTTTTAAGCCTATGTCCTGATATATGAAAATTATCCTGGAATTCTTAAATCGTGAATCCCGTGATCGCGTGGTCTATTCGTAAGAGTTACATTGGTCCCATGAGAGGTGTTGGTACCTCTCACGGGGTCATCCGCGTTCTGTTTTGGGTTTTTGTCATCTAAGGCCATATTTTTAAGCCTAAGTTCTAATATTTTCAAATGATCATCGTATTCTTAAACTAGGAGTCCAGTGAGCATGCGGCCAGTTCGTATGAGTTACAATGGTCCCGTGCGAGGTGTCAGTGACTCTCACGGGGTCGTTCGGGGGCTGTTTCGAGTTTTTTCCCTCAAACGCCATGTTTTTAAGCCTATGTCCTGATATTTTCAAAATATGCTCATATTCTTAAATCGATATTCCCATGATTGCATGGTCAGTTACTTCGCGTTACATTAGTCCCGTGCGACGTATTGGTACCTCTCATGGTGCCATTCGAGGGCTGTTATGGGTTTTCACTGTCTAACGCCATATTTTTTGGCCTATTCCCTAATATATACAAAATATCCTCATATTCTCAAACTAGGAGTCCTGTGATCGTGCCTTTTATTCATACGAGTTACATTGATCCCATACGAGGTGTTGGTACCTCTCATGGGGACGTTGGGGTGCTGTTTCGAGTTTTAACCCTTTAAAGCCATGTTTTTATGCCTAAGTCCTGATATTTTATTTTCAGAAACAGGGAGTCCGATCAGAACACAATCAGTTCCTACGAGTTATATTGGTCCCGTGCAAGGTGTTGGTGCCTCTTATGGGGCTGTTTCGGGGTTTCCCCTCTAGTGCCATGTTTTTAAGCCTAAGTCCTGATATTTTTAAATTGTACTCATATTCTCAAGTCGGGGGTCTCATGATCGCGCGGCCAGTTCGTACGGGTTACATTTATCCCATGCGAGATGTCGATGCCTCTCACAGGGTCGTTCGGGGGCTATTTTTGGTTTTCGCCCTCTAACACCATTTTTTGAGCCTAAGTCCTGATATTTTTATATTATCCTCGTATTCTCAAATTGGGACTCCCATGATCGCGCAGTCAGTTCCTACGAGTTACATTGGTCCCGTGTGAGGTGTTAATGCCTCGAATGGGGCCATCCGGAGGTTGTTTCGGGTTTTCACCTTTTAACGCCATGCTTTTATCCTTAATTCTTGATATGTTCAAATTATCTTCGTATTTTGATATCAGGAGTCTGTGATCATGTGCCCAGTTCCTACGAGTTACATTGATCCCGTGCGAGGTGTTTGCGCCTCTCACGAGCCCGTTCAGGGCCTACTTCGAGTTTTTTCCGTCTAATGTCATGTTTTTAAGCATAAGTCCTAATAATTTCAAATTATCATCGTATTCTCAAATCGAGAGTTCTATGATCGCGAGGTCAGTTACTACGATTTTCATTGGTCCCGTGTGAGGAGTCTGTGTCCTTTACGGGGCCGTTTGGGGGCTATATATGGGTTTCCCACTCTAGGTCCTTATTTTTAAGATGAAGTCTAGATATTTTAAAATTATCATTGTATTCTCAAATAGGGAGTCTGGTGAGCACGCGGTCTGTTCGTATAAGTTACATTGGTCCCGTGCGAGGTGTTGGTGCCTTTCATGGGGGGCTTTTGGGGGTTGTATCAGGTTTTCTCCATCTAACACCACCTTTTAATGACTAAGTCCTAATCTTTTCAAACTATCCACGTACTCTCAAATCGAGAGTCTCATGATCAAGCGATCAGTTCGTACAAGTTACATTGGTTTCGTGTAAGGTGTTGGTGCCACTCATAGGGCCGTTTAGGTGTTATTTCGGGTTTTCACCGTATAAAGCCATGTTTTTAATCCTAAGTCCTGATATTTTAAAACTATCCTTATATTATCAAATGGTATTCTTGTGATTGCACGGTCAGTTCCTACGAGTTACATTGGTCCCGTGCGAGGTGTTGGTGCCTCTCACGGGGCTGTTCGAGGCATGTTTTGGGTTCTTGACCACTAACACCATGTTTTTAAGCATATGTCCTGATATTTTCAAATTATGATCATATTCTTAAACTGGGAGTCCCATAATCGTATGATCAGTTCCTACAAGTGACATTGGTCTCGTGCGGGGTGTTGGTGCTTCTCACAGGGCCGTTCAGGGGCTATTTCGGGCTTTCGCCTCTAATGCCATGTTTTTAAATCTATGTCCTAATATTTTAAAATTATCCCCATATTCTCAAACATACATTCCTGTGCTCGCACGGTCAGTTCCTACGAGTTACATTGGTCACGTGAGAGGTTTTGGTGCCTCCCATGGGGCCATTTAAGGGTTGTTGTGGGTTTTCACCATCTAACGCCATGGTTTTAATTGTATCTCCTAATATATGCTAATTATTATCGTATTCTCAAATTAGGAGTCCTGTGATCACGTGGTTTGTTCGTACGAGTTATATCGATACCGTGCGAGGTGTTGGTTCTTCTCACGGGGCCGTTCGGGTGTTATTTTGGGGTTTTGCCCTCTAACGTCATGTTTTTAAGGAAAATTCCTGATATTTTTAAATGATCATCGTATTCTTAAATAGTGAGTCCGGTGAGCAAGCGGTCAGTTCTTACAAGTTACCTTGGTCCCGTGCAAGGTCTCGGTGCCTTTCATAGGCCCGTTCGGGGGCTGTTTCGAGTTTTCACCTTCTACTACCATATTTTTAAGCCTATGTCCTGATATTTTCAAATTATACTCATATTCTCAAATTGGGAGTCCGATGATCACATAGTCAGTTCCTACGAGGTACATCGGTTCCGTTCGAGGTGTCGGTGACTCTCATAGGGTCGTTAGGGGTCTATTTTGGGTTTTCGCCGTCTAATGTCATGTTTTTAAGCCTAAGTACTGATATTCTAAAATTTTCATCGTATTATCAAATTGGGATTCCCGTGATCGTACGGTCAGCTCCTTTGAGTTACATTGGTCCCCTACAAGGTTTTAGTACCTCTCATGGGGCTATTCAAGGACTGTTTTGAGTTTTCACCCTCTAACGCCATGTTTTTAAGCCTATGTGCTAATATATGCAAATTATTCTTGTATTCTTAAATTAGAAGTCCCATGATCATGTGGTCTATTCGTATGAGTTACATTGATGCAGTGCGAGGTGTTGGTACCTCTCATGGGGCCGTTCGGGTGCTGTTTTGGGTTTTTGCCATCTAACGCCATGTTTTAAGCCTAATTTTTTATATTTTCAAATGATCATCGTATTCTTAAACATGGAGTCTTGTGAGCACACGGTCAGTTCCTATGAGTTGCATTGGTCCCATGAAAGGTGTCGATGCCTCTCACGAGGCCATTCAGGGGCTGGTTTGGGTTTTTTCCCTCTAACGCCATATTTTTAAGCCAATGTCATGATATTTTCAAGTTATGCTCGTATTCTCAAACCGACTGTTGTATATAGTTTTTGCTATATATACTTTCTTTTATATATAGCTACTGCTCTATATATCCATATTTAGTTATTGCTATATATTGATGACACGTATAGCTACTATATAGATGTTATATATTGTTGCTACAACCGATGTAGATTTTGTTTTGTGTATATTTTTTACTATGATAAAATACAAGTGACTTATAAGTTACAAAAAATATGAAATTTTTTTGTAATTTGATATCAATTATGAGTATATTGTGATCAAATTCAGAGTTTAGTGATCGCACAGTCGGTTCCTATGAGTTACATTAGTCCCATGCGAGGTGTCGGTGCTTCTCACGCGGCCGTCTGGAGGCTGTTTCGGGGTGTCTCCCTCTAACGCCGTGTTTGGAAGCTTAGGTCTAGATATTTTCAAATTATCATTTTATTCTAAAATCGGGAGTCCAGTGACCCCATGGTCAGTTTATATGAGTTATATTTGTCCCGTGCGATGTGTCGGTGCCTCTCACGAGGCGTTTCCCCCTCTATCCCCATGTTTTTACACCTATGTCCAGGAATTTTCAAATTATAATCGTATTCTCAAACTGGGAGTCCGATGACCACGCAGTCAGTTTCTACAAGTTACATGTGTCCCGTACGAGGTGTTGATGCCTCTCACGAGGACATTTAGGGTGTCTCTCTCTAACGTCGCATTTTAAGCCTAAGTCTAGATATTTTCAAATTATCTCCGTGTTCTCAAATCGGGAGTCTGGTGACCAAGAAGTAGATTCCTACGAGTTACATTGGTCCCGTGCGAGGTGTCGATGCCTCTCATGGGGCCATTTGGGGAATGTTTTGGGTTTCTCCCCTCTAACGCCGTGTATTTAAGGTTAAGTCCAAACATGTTCAAGTTATCATCGTATTTTCAAACTAGGAGTCTAAAATATTTTCAACATATTATCTAACAATCAAACCAATAATTATCCCGTACTCCTTCTATCATCTAAAAGATTTAATAGATAATTGATATCAATTATATAGCTACTTTAGTTAAAGTAATGAGTACCTAGTATGTAATAAAGTACTGGCATTCAATTGGTTAAATCTGCAATACATAAACAATGGGTAATGAAGAACTAATATGTAAAATTATTGAAAGTACCTCACAAAACCACTGAAGAATTAGATTTGTTGCCTATAATATGTCGCAGATTTACATATGTCACAGATTTATTCCCTCATTTTAACACGGCAATTCGAACGAACATGAGCAACCTGCTGCCTATAATAAGTAAAGAAAAGTACACAAAGGCAAAGGATAACAAAAATGTATAATATCAACCTGGTGCCTATTATATCAATGAAGTTGTGATTATTTCAGTCCATTTTAAGGCTTTAAAATACATATCCAAACAAGTTGATCACAATAAATCTCAAACTAAAGAAGAATTGTATGAAATCAACACAATTATGGCATACATGTCAAATTAAAATATGAATGAACGGAATCAAGTTGCATTTTTTCCCTGTCAAGTTGCAGCCTCCTAATATCTTGACGTAAACGTCAAAAAATGCACATTAATTGCAAGATTTATGATATAATTTTTCATTAATTAGTAAAATCAAGAACATAACCAATAAATTTAATAACATGCACATTTATCGACATGATCGTAAGAAATTTACCAACATTTGTAGAAGCACCTACAAATAAGATTGTTAATTATTTAACTACTTTAGTTAAAGTAAAGAGTACCTAGTAGGATACAAATAAGATTTACAAGGATAAACATTCGTAAAAGTAACTAAACATTCATAGATCATAGTAAAGTGTTAATATATTGTCAATATCATAATAGGATACAAATAAGATTGGCAAGGATAAAATAATATTTTGATACTCAATCGTACTCTAAAGATCCCTCAAATTAGGGTTGTCGTCAAGAGATGACTGGAACTCTTTTTGAGCCTTTAATGCGTATACTTGATTAGTCATACCCTTTAGTGCATGAACAACAATAGACTAATTGCCATCATTTATGCACTTTGAGTAGAATACCTTCTTTACATTTTGAAGAGCCCAAATAAATGGCTCACTAACCATGCGATCTTTACTCTTCAGCTTTGATCAATCTACCATAATAAGTTTGCAGTTAAGATCAACTTTGCAAGCATTCGTTGTATCCTCCACCTTTACCAAATCACAATAGAATACGATTTTTTTAAAATCTAAGTAATCAAGTTCTAGGATTTGTTGAATTATCCCATAATAGGTTAGCACTGTATTCTTTGAATTTTTATCACTTTTTCTAGCGATATAGGTGGTCAAGGTAGAAATTGATATTCCACTATTTTGCATCAAAAGCTTTTCCTCATATGGATATGAAATGAAATCAAAACATTGTGCGGAATTTCTTACTCTTTTCAAGAAAACTAGGACCTTTTTCTAGGCATGCAAGTCCAAAAGAGACATCACCTCTTTTTAGAACCTACAGTTATTAATGAATTTGTATTAGGGCATGTTTTTACCACACATGAATAAATAGTCACACACATAAGATGTGAAAATTACATCTTTTGACACCCATGCCCTAAAATAAGTTGTCGTGCAATTTCACCTTTGATTTTGGTCAATTTCTTTCTCGTACTTCCTACCAATAGAGTTTAGATCATAAAATATAAAATACATATAATCAAAGAAGAAGAATTCTGTAGATACTCACTCTCTCCAGTCTTTGACTTCATCTTGCGATTCGAAGACATAACGAGCGGCTTGCTCATATTATAGCTTTGTGATTTCCACCTCTTTAGGGTTCCCAAATGATAATTCATCCTCAAACTCGTTAGGTTCCTCTATCATTTATTCTCCACAAGGATTGAACCTCCTCACCTCTTATTCTGGCACATGTTCCCTGGCGTATAGAGATGATTCCACCATTACGTATTCTTCAGAAATTGACCCCCCAATATACCATGTATTCTTTACATAATCTATGAAGGTTTTCATTAAGTGCTCAAAACTATACATTCAACGATACCTAATGGGACCACATAATAAAGCTTCACCGCATAAATGCACAAACAGGTGGATGCCGATATCGAAAAATAACGGAGGAAAATATTTCTATAATTCACAAACTTCCTCGGCTAAAGTTGATTTCGCTGCTCTAATGTGCCTTCTGTTTACCACTTTTGCACAAACTAGGTAAAACATAAACTGATTTGCATAATCTCCTAACAGAGATCATTGTGTTCAAAGAAGCAATGCTGAAATAACAGAGGGATTAATTGGATGATTATGTTCCAGTCGTGAGACTTGCACTATTTCAAGTCATTTGCTTGGTACCTTAGTACCCTACGTAAATTACCAGAATAACCGGTTGGAGTCTTCGAGTTGAACAATGTGTCTAAGAGGATCTTCTTCTCACTAGTAGTCAAAGTGAAAGCAGTCAAGGGGGGTAGAAATTCTTCCTGCTGTAAGATCACTTTTTAACCACAGTTTCTTCTTTATTTCCATATCCTGTAGATCTCGATGGGCCTACTCTCCATATTTATAATGAGATCCACCCAGACATGCTCGTATCAAATGTTCTGCAACATTCTTCTTTGTGTGCATCACATAAATTATATTCCTTGCACGTTGATCTTTCTAATACGATAAATAAAAAAATATTGATCGCACGGACCATGGCTTCACTTTACTGGGGTCATTCGTATCCCCCTAGATTTACGCTTGAGGTTTAAAAACTGGGGTTGTTTTCCTAAATACTGTAATACCCCGTATTTTTATGCTATATTAATTTGGGGATTTATTAAAGTTAATGTGAATGAATTATATAATAAAAATCCAAAAATTAATTATGTTATAATTATTAACGTGACGAGAGTTAGTAATTAATGGAAATTTGTTGAATATTACTAATGAGTAAAGTAATATATTATATTGGTTATATTGAATGTCATGAGTGAGTTAAATGACAATTTTGGAAATTTAAGTCGGAACGTGCTAGTGTCGTGTCGGGACTAAATTTCGATAAATAAAAAGTGAATATTTTTTAAGTTGCTCGTATGGTCATTTTGAGTGCGCCAACTCATCCGGAAGGGTCGAGATAGTCAGAAAAGTGTACCCAGGGGTGTAGTTTGGGTCTCGGGGCGTTTTTAGGCCTAATTGGTACCCCGGGAGGGCGTTTTGGACATTTCACCTTTATAGGTAATTAAACCCACGAAAATACCAAGGGTTATATCAGATATCTGGATTGTCATCTAGGTTTAGAAACTCTAAACACAAGTGACGGCCATAGGAGAGGGAAGAAGAAAGCTCCAAGGCAATCCAAGGCCCCAAAAGTCATCCGTTTGCACCACAACCACAACCACCGCGTAGATCGCGAGACAAGGAACGCAACCATACCAAAATCAGCCGTAAATCAGAATACTAGAAATCCCAAGAAAGTGTTTATCTTGCTATTTTCGTTGGTGCAATCTCCATATTAGTCTAGGAATGATTAGGGATGAAATATGTGGAAGAAAACCCAATTTGTGATAGGAAAATCCATGTAGTATTGGTTGATATGATGATTCTGCAAACCCTTGCCATGTAGAGGAAATTTACCACGAAATTTTGATGATTATAAGAAATAAATTCTGGAAAAAGGTTTGTTAGAAAACTGTTTAAGAAATTTTTAGGGTTCTTGATAATTAGATATAATTTTGGGTTGAAAATCCATGTTTAAATGATGAATATGTACATGCCTTACGTTAGAAACATCTGGTATATTGATATAATGTTAGTAGTAGAATTCTTGGGACGTTTGGGGTTGGAAAACATGGATTTGGATGAAGAAAATTGGTAGAACCCATAACTGCAATTCTACAGAAATCGAAATACTTGCTTGATCGATCGATCGAGCATAGAGCTTCGATCGATCAAAGGTTCGATCGATCGAGTCCCAGACCTCGATCGATCGACCCCTCCTGGCAGACTCCTATTTCCCTTGTTTAATTAGTTAAACTAAATTTATCGTGAAATAATTCTTGGGTATTCTAAATAAAATGTTTTGGGAGATAGGAATGACCAGTAGGAAATATGAATAAGTGTTGGGAACTTTATTATGAGACGAGAAGTTTGCTTTTGGGATAATTATATAATGGACGATGAAACTACGTATTTCAAGTGAGAGATTACGGCGAATAGATATGATAGTGAATAGAGGTATACCTACTGAATTTTCTACTTGGAAGGATAGAGTCCACGAGTGTCACATAATAAGTGAGAAAACCCTTCGAGTTAAGGTTAGAGATGAAACCTTAAACGTAATACTAATAATGTGAAATTAAGGATAAATGTTGTAATTATGGGTGACGAGAGGAACCTATATTAATATGATAAAAGTGGTATATTTATATGATTGTGTGTACATATATTATATACATGTGAAAATCATGCCCACGCTACTTGCTATTCCTGAGGTTACCGCGCTGGGACAGTCTTATCTCAATGGGACCTTTATGGGGGATATTGACTTTTACCCTAGAAGCTAGATGTCCTTGGTACAGGCTATCGACGTGATAGTTCAGACGGTCCTAAGAGACGCAGGCATGTGCCATCCTCTTAGAGACTTGAAATCTATTCTTCGCCTCAATTTTGTTTGTGTATGAGTTAATACAATTCGAGAGTGATTCCGATTGTATTCCTCTTAATATGAGTGATATGGGGTTTTGGATAGTAGAGTATGCCCGCACCATAGTTTATTTGGGGTGCTGTTATAATATATATATATATTATACGAGTAGTTAATATATATATGAAATTCTGAAATTTGGAACTACCTACTATGAATTGATAAGTAGGACATGGTTGATGACTCAAATAGTAAATACTTGTTTTGTGAAAGTATAATCTCACACTGGGAAACTTTATAAATTAATAAAGCTAAAACGAGAGTTGTGTTGCTAATTGGAAGTATTCTTTTTAAACAATGATATTGTTCGGTTTTGAAATTTTATGAGTAAGTAAGATAAGCTAAATTTCTGGGAAGGTTAGTATGATAAAATGATAAGATAAATCGTTGGGAAGGTTAGTACGATAGGCGTGCACATTAGAAGAGAGGTGAGAATTTCTCAAGAGAGTGTCGCTCTAATATGTTGTTGCATTAGCCTGTATCAATTTAAATACTTGCTAAACGTATTTTGAATCAAACACACTTTCGGGCTTTGACCCGTTTTTCTCTCTCTCTCTCTCTCTTGTATATATATGTATGTATTGTAGGTGCCCAGCCACAGGGGCGTCTTGCTTAGGATCTCTTGGAAGGAACGCGCTGCAGCTTAGGTGGGAGTTGCAGGTCTCTTGATTAGACGACTTCGTTCATTCGGATCCACTCTTAGTACTTTCATTTAGTTGAGCATGTGTAGCTCTTTCCATTATTCCGTTGTTATTGGACATTTGTATTTCAGTTATTTCCAGTATTGTTACTATGGGTTTTATTCAGTTTGATTGTGTTACTTTATATTTTGCATGTTGACATTCGATTGACGAATGTATGAAATCAATTGGACTATGTTGCAGATAATTAATGTGGTGTGATTCTTACTTATTGAATGTTGTTAATAAATAAATGATTTTCTTTAAATAATTTGGAAAGTATGTATGAAAATGGTTTTGACACTTAGCTTAATTATTTAGGGTGTTAAATTGTAAAATTTATTTTTATCGACAGTGATGTTGAGAATGAACCAACTGTTTACCTTGATTTAATTTAATAAAGGAGTGATCGCCCGGTATTTAATTAGGCGGGGAGTCACAGGTGGTATCAGAGCATCAGGTTCTAGTGTCCTTTAGGATCTGTGCGGCCTATTATGCTTTCAGCGTTGCTTTCTTTGATATAGAGCCCTAAATACTAGGAATGTTGTATTCATCTCTATACATTGGGAATTCGTGCTTCTGCAATTTGTTTATTTGAATGATGAACTCCTCCAAATTTACTTAAATTTTCAGATGGATCGTCAAGAAGAACTAGCTAAGACGGTTAAGGGAGTCAACGAGCAAGATCGACTCACACCTCAGGTATCCCCAGGGAGAATATCAACCGCCGAGTTAGGAGGTATCGTGGCACAACCAGTTACCACTGCAGTCCTACAATACCAAGAACGCAGCCTACAACTTAAAGGAGGCAAAAGACCTAGAGAGGTTAACAAAATGCATGTGACTAACGTTGAGAATTGTGTGAAGGCACCGAATCTGCGACAACAAAATAATCAAGATCGAGTCAGTTCCAGAAGTAACGAGATTTATGTACAGGGACAAAAGTGTCACGGCCAATGAAGTCAGGTTCAGAATGAAATCACCAAGATGTGTTTCAGTTGTGGAATGGACCATCACAAACGTAAATCTTGTCCGAATCAGACTGGGGATAAACTACAATCTGACCAGCGAAGAATTTCGAAACTCTGCTATAAATGTGTACAATCGGGTCACAAGTGGATGGATTGTCCTCGCCCTGACATAGTTTTTCCACAGATATCCCCTCAAGGCCAGCAAGACCAGGGAAAAAGCGAGACTAGTCAATACCGTAAGGAAGGGAAGCAGTTTCGAGGGAGGTGCTTCCAATGTGGCAGGAATGGCCATAGGCGTCAGGATTGTCCAGAGAAGGATAGGGCCCCACAACAGGAATGTGCTAATAATGAACCCCAGAAGCCAGCTCCACCACCCTTTCCAACAGCCTCTGTTCAGCAGAGAAAGCTACAGGGCGGACGTGTCTATAACTTCCCACAGGCAGTAGCCCCGCAGGCACCACCCTCGACTGAGGGTATGTTTTTCTATCCATGTTACTATGAGTCGAGTTTTGTTTGATACTGGGGCAACCCACTATTTGATAGCTACCTAATTTGTGAAAGCCTTAGGGTTATTAGCCACAACAGAGAGCATTGTGACATGTGTAGACTCACCCCTGGGGAGTGGGTCACTTATTTTCTTTATATGCCGGGGAATGGGGGTAGAGATTGGTAGTTTGGTATTACCTGCAGACATGTTAGTTTTAGACATGCACGAGCATGATGTGATTATTGGTATGGATTGGCTCGCAGCTTATAGAGCCATGATTGATTGCTTCAGTGGGAGCATTGTTTTTGCCATTCCGGGGCAAGAGATGTTTGTAGTGGCGATGCCTCGCCCAGAGGGAGGTTCAAACGCTCATTTGTATTACATAGAGGAGGATACCTCTAAGGAGGTTGTGATTCCCTTAGATTTGATCCCAGTTGTCAGGGAGTATTCTGATGTGTTTCAGGAAATACCAGGCCTACCCCCCAGTCGAGAGATAGACTTTGTCATAGATTTATTGCCAGATACGAGACCTATAGAACGCGCACCATACCGTATGGCTCCGGCAGAGATGCGAGAGCTACGAGATCAGATAGAGAAGCTGTTAGGTCAGGGCTTCATTCGTAGGAGTACCTCACCTTGGGGTGATCCAGTCTTGTTTGTGAAGAAGAGAGATGGTTCACTGAGGTTATGTGTGGACTACCGGGAGATGAACAAGGTCACGATACGGAATAAGTATCCGTTGCCTCGAATCGATGACCTGTTCGACCAGTTGAGGGGAGCAACTTTCTTTTCGAAGATAGATCTGAGGTCGGGGTACCATCAGCTACGTATTAGGGAGAAGGATGTTTCGAAGACTGCTTTCTTGACGAGATATGGGTCCTATGAGTTCAGGGTGATGCCTTTCGGACTCACAAATGCTCCAGCCATTTTCCTGGACTTGATGAACCGAGTATTCAGAGATTTCTTGGATCAGTTTGTCATAGTTTTCATAGATGACATTTTGATATATTCACACTCCGAGGAGGAGCATGCCGAGCATTTGAGGCAGGTCCTTCAGACTCTACGAGAGCATCAATTGTATGCTAAGTACGAGAAGTGTGGATTCTGGTTGCGAGAAGAACAGTTCTTGGGCCATGTTGTTTCTGACCAGGGGATAGCAGTTGACCCGAGTAAAGTATCAGCGGTGAGGGAGTGGGGACAGCCCACGACACCGACGGAAGTACGTAGTTTCTTGGGATTAGCCGGATACTACAGGAGATTCATTCGGGGATTCTCCAAAATAACGGGTCCATTGACGAATCTGACTCGCAAGGGAGTACCATATGTTTGGGATGACGCTTGTCAGTTGGCTTTCGACGAGCTGAAAGAAAAGCTTACTTCAGCACCAGTCCTTGCTTTACCAAAGCCGGGTGCGGAGTACCTGGTTTACACCGATGCCTCTTTACGGGGACTTGGGGGAGTACTTCAGCAAGAGGAGAAGGCTATAGCTTTTGCCTCCCGCACGCTTAAGCCGCATGAGAAGAATTACCCCACCCACGACCTGGAGTTAGTAGCGGTCATTTTTGCATTGAGGATATAGAGACACTACTTATTGGGAGAGAAGTTTCGTTTGTTCACAGACCACAAATCACTGTAGTACCTGTTCACTCAGCGAGAGCTGAATATGCGTCAGCGCAAATGGCTAGAGTTTGTGAAGGACTACCAGTTCGATATAGAGTATCATTCGGTAAAGGCCAACGTAGTTGCTGATGCGTTGAGTCGTAGACCGGTAGACGAGGTAGAAGATGTCTGGAAAGCAAAGTGGAAGGAGTTAGGTCACCAGGACGCAGTAGCACGTTCTTTCATATCCGTGATGTCAGTCACACCCGAGATTGTTACGAGGGTGATACAGGCACAGACCACAGACCCGTTTTGCCAGGAGCAGATTGTGCGACTTTTAGCAGAGGGTGCTGAGTCCTATTCTGTTAGTTCTGATGGAGGTTTACGGTTTAATGGGATATTGGTGGTTCCAGAAGGAGAAGAATTACGTCATGCAGTGATGACTCATTTTCATGGGTCCCGATTTGCAGTACATCCGGGAGGCAATAAGATGTACCAGGATATGAGGCGACAATACTGGTGGAGTGGGATGAAGAAGGACATCGCCGAGTTCGTGTCCAAGTGTTCTACCTGCCAGCTACTGAAGGTGGACCATCAGAAACCGTCAGGGCTGCTTCAGCCATTGGAAGTACCCGCGTGGAAGTGGGATAGCATTTCCATAGATTTTATTACAGGGTTGCCTGTCTCACAGCGGGGCCATGACTCTATCTGGGTGATTGTAGACTGTTTGACCAAGGTAGCCCATTTTCTGCCGGTGCGGACAGATTATACCACGGGTCAGTATGCTCAGTTGTTCATCACTCAGATTGTCAGATTATACGGGGTGCCCCTGAATATTGTGTCAGATAGGGACAAGATTTTCGTGTCACGTTTTTTGGGAAATCTTTCAGGAGGCTATGGGTACTGAGTTGAGGTTGAGTTCAGCTTACCACCCACAGACAGATGGACAGACAGAGCGTACTAATCAGATGTTAGAGGATATGCTACGCATGTGTGTTCTCGATTTTAAAGGAGGTTGGGAGCCACATCTTCCACTGGTAGAGTTTGCTTATAATAACTCTTATCAGTTCACGATTGACATGGCTCCATTTGAGACTTTGTATGGCAGGCCTTGTCGTTCCCCAGCTTGTTGGCTCGAAGTGGGGGATAAAAAGTTGTTAGGACCAGAGGTGATTCAGGAGACCTCCGCGAGGATTGAGATGATCAGGAGTCGCATTCGGACAGCCCAGGACAGGCAGAAGAGCTACGCCGATGCGAAACGGTTCTTCCAGGAGTTTAGTGTGGGGGACCAAGTGTTATTGCGTGTATCTCCTATGAAGGGAGTGATGAGGTTCGAGAAGAAGGGGAAGTTGGCTCCGAGGTACGTGGGACCATTTCCCATCATCGAGAGGATTGGTCCGGTTGCATACAGGTTGGGACTGCCAGAGCATTTACATCGCATTCATGATGTATTCCACATCTCGTCGTTGAGACGGTATCTTCGGGATGATATGGCCCATACTCACATTGCGATAGATGAGATAGACTTACAACCTGACAGCTCTTACGAGGAGAGACTGGTGGCTATCCTAGAATATAATGAGAGGAGATTGAGGTCGAAGATAGTTCCACTTGTGCGGGTCCAGTGGGAGCATCATAATGTGGAGGAATCAACTTGGGAGCGCGAGGCTGATATGCGCGAGAGATATCCAGAGTTGTTTTTACCAGGTATGCCTTATTTTTCGAATTTCGGGATGAAATTCCGTTATTAGGGGGGAAGTATGTAATACCCCGTATTTTTATGCTATATTAATTTGGGGATTTATTAAAGTTAATGTGAATGAATTATTTAAAAAAATTCGGAAATTAATTATGTTATAATTATTAATTTGACGAGTGATAAGCACCCAAAATTGTATAATTTATGTCCCAAATATGTGCATTTTAGTCACTCGTTTTAATTAAAATTGGCCTTATGTTCGTATTTTATTATTTTTCAGGTCAATATGCAGTTGCAGTACAAATAATGCTAAATCAGTACAATTGTGACTCAATAGCGGTCAAAAGCTTGCATCGAAGAAATCAAAGAGACTGCGAAGTCAGAGTCCTTATTGAGCTTGCCCGATGTGATCCGATGCTCCGAAACACTCCCGTAATCCAAACCTAAGCCTAAACCGAGCTCAGACTATTCCCCGAGCCCCGTGTGTGTTGAGTTTGTACCATTATTATTTTTTCTAGATTTTTATTTTTAGTCATTTTATTTTTATGATTTATTTAAAAATTTCTAGGATTTATTTTCTATTTTTCTATTTCTTGATTTTGATTTTTATTAGTTTTTAATTTTTAATCTTTATTTTATTTTTATTAGGATTAGTTTTTAGAAATTTATTTTCTAATTTTATTAGATTTTAATTTCTTTTGTTTTAGTTTTATTAGGATTATATTTTTTTTAGTTTTAATAGAGTTTTATTTTATTTCTTTTTATTTTCATTTTCATTTTCATTTTTTTTAGTTTGAGATGTTAGTTTTTAGTTTTATTAGATTTTAAATTTTTATTTTATTATTTTAGTTCTAGTTTTATTTTTTAGTGTCATTTTTTTAAAGGGTGCAAATTAAACACACAAAAACTAAAACTCACACACACACCTAAATCAACACACACCCAAAGACACCCCTAGATCTACTATTCATCATCATCCTTCCAAAACCACACCCGATTCTCTCTCCTCCTCCATTAACACTACCCTTAACTCCTACCCCATACCCTTATTCACCCATGGCAGACCAACAATTCCACCATCGGAGTCGCATCGCCCCATTCGGCGGTGACCCACCATCGCCAACAGCCCAACCCGCGGCCCTGTTCGAAACAGGGAACCCTTCAACCCGCGCTCCCTCACCTCCAAACCCGACCCAACTACCCTCCTGTCCGCTGCCTGACCCGATCTCTATCGCGGTCCAAACTCGCCGGCGGCTCCCAGCTCCTAGCTCCGGTCGGAGCTGCCACAAACCTACCCGAAAGCCCATCCAGAAAAAAACCAACCCGGACGCCCCGATTCACGTCACCCACAGCAAACCGAGACCCACCATATCCAAACATCCTGCCACATTCTAGTCTTCAACCCAAATCCCAACAATATCGGAGTCAAAACCCAAGCCAAGAAATCCCATAAAAATCTTTCCAGGAACCATTTCGTGGGTTATAAAGAGAAGACTGTCATCAACAGCAAAAGAGAAAACGTAGAGAGAGAAAAATAGACTGTATATTATGTAAAGCTTAGGGTCTTAAAAAAATTTCAAAAAATTCCAAAAAAAATTAATTTAGTGTTAGAATAATTTTTAGGTTTGTTTTTTTTATTGTTTTTGGTGTAATCAAGTGCTGGATTAGTGAGAAGATTGAGACGCATTTTATGAACGCGATTCGACAAGGAGACTTGCGTATTGTATTCTATTTCTCTATTCATTTATGTCATTTTTTGATATGTTATTGAATGTTGTTTATGCACACATGAGAATGTTTGGCTAAACACCCCGTTCAAGGGGTGGGGTGCACTGCGAATGATGTTACTTTAATTAGTTGATTCATTAATTTTATATTTCTAGGTAAATTAATCTTTAACTGTCACCAATTAATTTATGTAACGAGAGTTAGTAAATTAATTGAACAAATTAATATTTGAATTTAGGAATCGAACTAGAGATAGGTTTTTCCTATATTTGAACATTAATTCGGTGTTGAAATTTAAGGGTGAAATTATTTTCGTTAAATTGATCCTAGCGGGTAATTTTCTGAAAATAATGTAGTCCTAATTTTTCATCGTGTGACAATTTTAAATTAATTTTCTGAAAAATATATTATTAAATTTATAATTTTAACGAGAGTTTGATTATAGATTTAATATTATCTCGAAATATTTCAAAATTAATAAATTGAGAAATTAAAATAATTGAAAATGCAGTGCAATCCCATCTCTTGACCTTCTCACAATATTTCACACTCGGTTGCACATTTTTATTCATTCTTTAGTCCTTTTATAATTTTTAGCATGTGTTAGTAAATCTTTCCCTTGAAATTGTTTTTAAAAAAAAATAAAAAATAAAAAAATATTTTCATAAAAAAAAAATTGAAATTGCACGTTTTCACATTAATTGTTTCACCTTGAAAGTTGGATTGATACCCGTACTTACCGCAATATGAGTTATTTTTAGACAAGTTTTGTAGGTATTCAAGGGAATTTTGAGAGTGGCTTTTGCACGACAACGATATATACGCAAAAAGCTGCTTATCAAATGGCGTCGTTGCCGGGGAGTTTAAAAGCCTTTTATCAAATGGCGCCGTTGCCGCTTTCTTGGTCTGGAGACATGATTGAAGACTTGTAATTTTATTTCTCATTTTTTTTATTGTCGTTCTTCCTCCTCCCTCCTCCTTAGACTGGTTGTATAGGATTTTTAAAGCTTGGTATTTATTTTGGTGCATTTTGACACCGATTTTGTTTGTAATAATTATTCATATAAAAAAGGCGAAAAGGGAAACCGGACAAGGTAGAGAGAGGGCGTCCAAGGCGAGGATTTTTGAAGCCTCTCTACTTTGGGTCGGTAGGACTCCCGGGGACGACTGAGATAGGCGAGATCTCCCCCCGGTCGACTCAACTCGATCTTCACCCCACGTGTGTAAAAATCGTGGGAGGTACATTTCTTTATCCCTCGCGAATCTCCTGTCAGCGAGTCAATTTTTGTGTGCTACTTGCTCCTATATGCTTTTTATTTTTGTCTCGCACTTAAATTGGTTGGTTTGATGAATTAATTTACCTAAGACCTAGACCTGGTCATTGAAACGGGAAGGGATTTCATCACCCGACTCACTCGCTTATCCATTGTGTGCTACCCTAACTATCATTAAATTTAAAATCAATCAACTAGCTAGCCACGTAGGCACACATTTTTGCAACAGGCGATCACAAAGATAAATTCTGTGCATTTTGTCGCCCGCGGACTTAATTATAATTTGACTACCCCTTTCACAAATTTTGAAGATAATAATTGGCTACGTGCTCGTTAGGATTTTTTCTTGACTCGTGTGTGTCCAATTCCATTATTTTAGTAGCCGAGTTTTGTTAGTTCGCTTAAATCAAGAGTCCATTTTCTCCCTTTTTCGAAAATAATCCCAAAAATATTTTCCTTTCTTTTTAAAAATATTTTCAAAAATCCCAAAAAGATTTTTTTTTTCTTATTTAAAATACCAAAAAGATTTTCCTTTTCTTATTTTCAAAAATCACAAAAAGATTTTCTTTTCTTTTGAAAAATATTTAAAAACAAAACAATATTCCTCTTGTCATGGCCGAAGAACGTCCTTTACGGGAATACTTTGGCCATTTCCCATTCTCTCGAAGTTTGTTTGATGATAATCCCGAATCGAACCTTCATTCATTAATTGATGGCTTTCACTCTCAAACGCCCACTATTGATACTCCTGTGTCGTCCATGCACACATCTCATCTTCCACCACCTCCGGTGCCGAGTGTCAACCCATCCCATGCTTCACCGTGCACATACTGCTTTCTTAGCGATCACTTGTCCCATGAGTGTCCATTTATATTCTCTCCATCTGAATCCACCTTGGAAGATGTGCGTCCCTATGACACTGTTTTGGAACCACCCTCGCCGTATTGTCACGACATATCTAATGTCGAGGGATATGAGTACCCAAGTTATTCATGGAGGCCTGATAATCCTTCCATGCAATATGAATCCCAACGCCATGTTGTGGATCCTTACGGTTTCCAACAGTCGTCCTCACCACCTCGTGCACCTCTTATCTATCAGTCCACTTACTATGCTCCTCATGTTGATCACACTTTTGTCCCTCACGGAGATGTTTCTCCCGTGAATGCTACACTTGACCTTGCTCCACACACTTCATATGAGTATTCTCCACATCCTAGTGTTTCTAGCGAGTTATGTCCACCTCACCCACCACTGCCACCCGCCACCACTTCAACACCACCTTGCACATCCGTTCTCGAAAGTCTTTTGCACAAGTTCGCGCACACTCTTCAATCTCAAACTGAATCACTTCAAAGGCTTGAACAACGATTATATGATTTTGAGTGTGCGAACGAGGCGGATTCCACCCTAAGTCGACCCTTTATTCCACCTACGTGGGATGAGGATGTGTCGTCTTGTGCTACGAATTTTGAGTGTGACCAACTCTGTCATCCAGAGAATCTCGACATTAAGACCACCCAGTGGTCCGAGCCCCAAGTTGACAATTGTGTTGACATATCCACTGTTTGCGAGACTGACCCCACACCACCTTATCCTTTCAAACCCACCATTGAGTTTCACCTTTCCCCTTCCACCCAATCCATACTTATGCCCGAGTCTACACCTTTTGACCCTTTTAGGTGTGTTCCCGAGGAACCCATTATTTCTAGGTTAGCTCCGGCTACGAGTGCTCACCATTTTTCCGAGATAGAATCCGAGATAGTTCCTACCTATATGGATATGGATCCTGTTCCACAATGCCTGGCTCACCTTGAGCCCATTATTTCTGATGATTCCTCTATCTTAGATCTCAGTGCCTCGTCTTACCCACCCACCACATTCACTGACGATATTCTTGTGGAGACGATGACCACTCCATCTTTAGCTACCACCCTTCCTCCTCCGAGTGTGATTGAGGATCACTCCGCGCCTCATGAGAAGTGTGTATCTCCTACTCGTGAGTTAGATCATCTTCCCCCACCCTTTGTCCCACCCGATCCACCCACTGTCCCTTCCACCCCACCGCCTAGTTTGGACCTTGTTATTTCTCCTCACCTGTTCACATCTAAGCATTTAGGTCTTCACCTACACCAACCCTCCACCCTAGTGCCACCCGATCCCATTTGTGCACTTTTCATTGACCCCACCATCCATGTGAGTATTCTAGATACTCTCCACTTCTGTGACACCGAGCTTATTACTTTATGCACACCACTTCCTTGTGGTGTTGATTTTTTTCATCGACAGCTCCCTGGCGTGTCACGGCGCGACCATTATCAGCGTCCATTTATAGAACGGTCGTGCACTTTCTCTGAGGCCCACCCCATTACTATTGCCAAACCATTCTGCCTCCCCCACCAACTTGAGCGTCATGCTTATAGGGCCCTTGTTGCCCTCACATTTACGCTCAATAAGGCCCGTGATCGACGACTCTTCACCCTTCACCTTACCATCCTTCCCACCCGCCCCTGGTCCACCGATGCTTTGCATCGAGTGATGCACTTTGCTATACAAGTGCATTGACTTTTTCTAGACTTTATCCAACAAGACTGACGCTTCAGTCTTGTTTGGGGGTGATTCTCATCACCCAATTTTTTCTGCCACCCGTGCTTTTCATAGTTCCTATCCTTAGGGTGAGATTGGTTCGGTCTGGCTGAAGACGTTAAACTTAGCGCTACCGGGAGGCAGCCCGTCGTTCATTGTTTCTGAGTATGAGTCTTACCCTGTTTGGGGGTGGTGTTTCACACCACCCAATGATTTTCACATGCTTTATGGACTTGTACATATTTTTGTATCGCATTTGTTCTTCAGGTTCTATCTCTGCTCCACAGTGCGGTACATTTCACTAGTGGTTCATTATGGTACTATCTTTCCTCCCTTGTGCTTTTCATTTTTATATATGATTTTAAACATCGGGGACGATGTTCTCTTTTGTTTGGGGGTGGGAAATTTATCAAAATTGTACCTCTTTTGAAAATTTTCAGAAATAAGTGATTTTAAACTTTTTGTGCAGTTAAATTTAAATTTTTTATGATATGATTTGTCTATCATCCCTCTTTTAGAAGTCTCGTAATACCTGTGTTCGAACCCAAAAATTACACTTTTAACCTTAAATTAATTAATACCTCTTAAAAGCGTACTTGCACCATGAATTCCTAAACTCAACAATTTGCACAGTCACTTTACAATCAAAAGTTGAAGAGTAATTATATTCTCAAGAAAGCCTTAAAAGATCACTAGTGGAGACTTAAAACCCGTGAGATTTGAGCTTTTCACCTTTTTTAGGGTTTTTACGTATCCCAGAGTCACAAGTTGACTCAACTTTCTTTGGGTACCACACTTAGTCGTTGCATGGTCTCATTATTTTTCACTTTTGGCTTAATCACTGAGAATGACATTACTTTCGAGTTGTAAGAAACATGTGTCTTGTAGTTTGTCCCGAGCACTAAACCGATTTTACCATACACTTACCATTTTCCCTATCACATTATCATTCACCCATTATCATTTTCCATATTACCCTTATCCATATTCCCAAAATGTCATCCACATATCAATTCCCATCACTACCATAATTTTTGAGAAAAAAAAAAGTGTTTGAAATTATCAATGTAAATTGTCTTCATTTGTGCTATGAAAAGAAAAGCGTATCGCAATAAAAAAAATAAAAAAAAATAGAAAAAGGAAAGAAAAAAAAATAGAAAAGAAGAAAAAAGAAATATGCGATCATAGGTTCAAATGATGAAGACAATATTTATTCAAAGTATGTCACACTCTTCTCAAAACCCCCATCATTCATCTTCTTCATTTCATTATTCCCTCATACCATTCATAAACCCCATTTTTCACCCTTGGTATAGCGTTCGGGCAAACGAGAAGATTATATGGTGAATAATTCGACATTCTCGACATAGTGATTAGCATTCGTTCATGAGATCAAACTTCTTTCATGTATCCGTCATTTCTTATAAAGTGTGTGAGACGTTTGAACTTGTTTACATTTACTCACATCCTCACACACTAGAGAGATACACTTACCCAAT
This sequence comes from Sambucus nigra, assembly GCA_949130495.1. Lineage (NCBI taxonomy): Eukaryota > Viridiplantae > Streptophyta > Magnoliopsida > Dipsacales > Adoxaceae > Sambucus > Sambucus nigra. The sequence continues at coordinate 541,216,468 of OX422211.1, read as the reverse complement.
TCTCAGAGAGTTCGATTCAGAGAGTTATATCGAGTGAGAATTGAAGTCAAAGCTTTGATTCTATAAAGGCAATCTACGAATTACTCTAATGATACTTAAGATTGTTTCACACTACACACGCTGAGTTTTAGGAAGGATTACGCTTTCGGTATTAAATAATTTCATATCTTATTTTGATAGTTGAATACGGTGTTCCTTGATGTTCTTTTTTAAGTTGGGTTGTACAGCATTTCATCATCTACTCAGATACTGCATTTAAATAAGTTTTTGAATTTTATGGGTATATTCACTGCAAACCCTCACGAGACACCACTCGTCCTGTAGGGCAACTTACAGGTTTAACGACTTGTTGTACATGCTAAGTGCAATCGCCAGTGCCTGCGAAAGTGACACACTTTTGGTTACTTATCTCTATTTTCTCTCTAATTTTTGCTCGAGGACTAGCAATGTTCTGTTTGGGGGTGGTGTGATAAGCACCCAAAATTGTATAATTTATGTCCCAAATATGTGTATTTTAGTCACTCGTTTTAATTAAAATTGGCCTTATGTTCGTATTTTATTATTTTTCAGGTCAATACGCAGTTGCAGTACAAATAATGCTAAATCAGTACAATTGTGACTCAATAGCGGTCAAAAGCTTGCATCGAAGAAATCAAAGAGACTGCGAAGTCAGAGTCCTTATTGAGCTTGCCCGATGTGATCCGATGCTCCGAAACACTCCCGTAATCCAAACCTAAGCCTAAACCGAGCTCAGACTATTCCCCGAGCCCCGTGTGTGTTGAGTTTGTACCATTATTATTTTTTCTAGATTTTTATTTTTAGTCATTTTATTTTTATGATTTATTTAAAAATTTCTAGGATTTATTTTCTATTTTTCTATTTCTTGATTTTGATTTTTATTAGTTTTTAATTTTTAATCTTTATTTTATTTTTATTAGGATTAGTTTTTAGAAATTTATTTTCTAATTTTATTAGATTTTAATTTCTTTTGTTTTAGTTTTATTAGGATTATATTTTTTTTTAGTTTTAATAGAGTTTTATTTTATTTCTTTTTATTTTCATTTTCATTTCATTTTTTTTAGTTTGAGATGTTAGTTTTTAGTTTTATTAGATTTTAAATTTTTATTTTATTATTTTAGTTCTAGTTTTATTTTTTAGTGTCATTTTTTTAAAGGGTGCAAATTAAACACACAAACTAAAATTCACACACACACCTAAATCAACACACACCCAAAGACACCCCTAGATCTACTATTCATCATCATCCTTCCAAAACCACACCCGATTCTCTCTCCTCCTCCATTAACACTACCCTTAACTCCTACCCCATACCCTTATTCACCCATGGCAGACCAACAATTCCACCATCGGAGTCGCATCGCCCCATTCGGCGGTGACCCACCATCGCCAACAGCCCAACCCGCGGCCCTGTTCGAAACAGGGAACCCTTCAACCCGCGCTCCCTCACCTCCAAACCCGACCCAACTACCCTCTTGTCCGCTGCCTGACCCGATCTCGATCGCGGTCCAAACTCGCCGGCGGCGCCCAGCTCCCAGCTCCGGTCGGAGCTGCCACAAACCTACCCGAAAGACCATCCAGAAAAAAACCAACCCGGACGCCCCGATCCACGTCACCCACAGCAAACCGAGACCCACCATATCCAAACATCCTGCCACATTCTAGTCTTCAACCCAAATCCCAACAATATCGGAGTCAAAACCCAAGCCAAGAAATCCCACAAAAATCTTTCCAGGAACCATTTCGTGGGTTATAAAGAGAAGACTGTCATCAACAGCAAAAGAGAAAACGTAGAGAGAGAAAAATAGACTGTATATTATGTAAAGCTTAGGGTCTTAAAAAAATTTCAAAAAATTCCAAAAAAAATTAGTTTAGTGTTAGAATAATTTTTAGGTTTGTTTTTTTTATTGTTTTTTGTGTAATCAAGTGCTGGATTAGTGAGAAGATTGAGACGCATTTTATGAACGCGATTCGACAAGGAGACTTGCGTATTGTATTCTATTTCTCTATTCATTTATGTCATTTTTTGATATGTTATTGAATGTTGTTTATGCACACATGAGAATGTTTGGCTAAACACCCCGTTCAAGGGGTGGGGTGCACTGCGAATGATGTTACTTTAATTAGTTGATTCATTAATTTTATATTTCTAGGTAAATTAATCTTTAACTGTCACCAATTATTTTATGTAACGAGAGTTAGTAAATTAATTGAACAAATTAATATTTGAATTTAGGAATCGAACTAGAGATAGGTTTTTCCTATATTTGAACATTAATTCGGTGTTGAAATTTAAGGGTGAAATTATTTTCGTTAAATTGATCCTAGCGGGTAAAATTTCTGAAAATAATGTAGTCCTAATTTTTCATCGTGTGACAATTTTAAATTAATTTTCTGAAAAATATATTATTAAATTTATAATTTTAACGAGAGTTTGTTTATAGATTTAATATTATCTCGAAATATTTCAAAATTAATAAATTGAGAAATTAAAATAATTGAAAATGCAGTGCAATCCCATCTCTTGACCTTCTCACAATATTTCACACTCGGTTGCACATTTTTATTCATTCTTTAGTCCTTTTATAATTTTTAGCATGTGTTAGTAAATCTTTCCCTTGAAATTGTTTTTAAAAAAAAATAAAAAATAAAAAAATATTTTCATAAAAAAAAAAATTGAAATTGCACGTTTTCACATTAATTGTTTCACCTTGAAAGTTGGATTGATACCCGTACTTACCGCAATACGAGTTATTTTTAGACAAGTTTTGTAGGTATTCAAGGGAATTTTGAGAGTGGCTTTTGCACGACAACGATATATACGCGAAAAGCTGCTTATCAACGAGAGTTAGTAATTATGGGAAATTTGTTGAATATTACTAATGAGCAAAGTAATATATTATATTGGTTATATTGAATGTCATGAGTGAGTTAAATGACAATTTCGGAAATTTAAGTCGGAACGTGCTCATGTCGCGTCGGGACTAAATTTTGATACATAAAAAGTGAATATTTTATAAGTTGCCCGTATGGTCGTTTTGAGTGTGCCAACGCGTCCAATAGGGTCGAGATAGTCAGAAAAGTGTACCCGGGGGTGTAGTTTGGGTCTCGGGGCGTTTTTAGGCCTAATTGGTACCCCGGGAGGGCGTTTTGGACATTTCACCTTTTTGGGTAATTAACCCCACGAAAATACCAAGGGTTATATCAGATATCTGGATTGTCATCTAGGTTTAGAAACTCTAAACACAAGTGACGGCCATAGGAGAGGGAAGAAGAAAGCTCCAAGGCAATCCAAGGCCCCAAAAGTCATCCGTTTGCACCACAACCACCACCACCGCGTAGATCACGAGACAAGGAATGCAACCATACCAAAATCAGCCGTAAATCAGAATACCAGAAATCCTAGACAAGTGTTTATCTCGCTATTTTCGTTGGTGCAATCTCCATATTAGTCTAGGAATGATTAGGGATGAAATATGTGGAAGAAAACCCAATTTGTGATAGGAAAATCCATGTAGTATTGGTTGATATGATGATTCTGGAAACCCTTGCCATGTAGAGGAAATTTACCACGAAATTTTGATGATTATAAGAAATAAATTCTGGAGAAAGATTTGTTAGAAAACTGTTTAAGAAATTTTTAGGGTTCTGGATAATTAGATATAATTTTGGGTTGAAAATCCATGTTTAAATGATGAATATGTACATGCCTTACGTTGGAAACATCTAGTATATTGATATAATGTTAGTAGTAGAATTCTTGGGACGTTTGGGGTTGGAAAACATGGATTTGGATGAAGAAAATTGGTAGAACCCGTAACTGCAATTCTGCAGAAATCGAAATACCTTCTTGATCGATCGATCGAGCATAGAGCTTCGATCGATCAAAGGTTCGATCGATCGAGTCCCAGACCTCAATCGATCGACCCCTCCTGGCAGACTCCTATTTCCCTTATTTAATTAGTTAAACTAAATTTATCATGAAATAATTCTTGGGTATTCTAAATAAAATGTTTTGGGAGATAGGAAAGACCAGTAGGAAATATGAATAAGTGTTGGAACTTTATTATGAGACGAGAAGTTTGCTTTTGGGATAATTATATAATGAACGCTGAAACTACGTATTTCAAGTGAGAGATTACGGAGAATATCTATGATAGTGAATAGAGGTATACCTACTGAATTTTATACTTGGAAGGATAGAGTCCACGAGTGTCACATAATAAGTGAGAAAACCCTTCGAGTTAAGGTTAGAGATGAAACCTTATACGTAATACTAATAATGTGAAATTAAGGATAAATGTTGTAATTATGGGTGACGAGAGGAACCTATATTAATATGATAAAAGTGGTATATTTATATGATTGTGTGTACATATATTATATAGATGTGAAAATCATGCCCACGCTACTTGCTATCCCTGAGGTTACCGCGCTGGGACAGTCTTATCTCGATGGGACCTTTATGGGGGATATTGACTTTTACCCTAGAAGCTAGATATCCTTGGTACAGGCTATCGACGTGATAGTTCAGACGGTCCTAAGAGACGCAGGCATGTGCCATCCTCTTAGAGACTTGGAATCTATTCTTCGCCTCAATTTTGTTTGTGTATGAGTTAATACAATTCGAGAGTGATTCCGATTGTATTCCCCTTAATATGAGTGATATGGGGTTTTGGATAGTAGAGTATGCCCGCACCATAGTTTATTTGGGGTTCTGTTATAATATATATATATATATTATACGAGTAGTTAATATATATATGAAATTCTGAAATTTGGAACTACCTACTGTGAATTGATAAGTAGGACATGGTTGATGACTTAAATAGTAAATACTTGTTTTATGAAAGTATAATATGACACTGGGAAACTTTATAAATTAATAAAGCTAAAACGAGAGTTGTGTTGCTAATTGGAAGTATTCTTTTTAAACAATGATATTGTTCGGTTTTGAAATTTTATGAGTAAGTAAGATAAGCTAAATTTTTGGGAAGGTTAGTATGATAAAATGATAAGATAAACTGTTGGGAAGGTTAGTACGATAGGCGTTCACATTAGAAGAGAGGTGAGAATTTCTCAAGAGAGTGTCGCTCTAATATGTTGTTGCATTGGTCTGTATCAATTTAAATACTTGCTAAACGTATTTTGAATCAAACACACTTTCGGGCTCTGACCCGTTTTTCTCTCTCTCTGTCTCTCTCTCTCTTGTATATATATGTATGTATTACAGGTTCCCAGCCACAGGGGCGTCTTGCTTAGGATCTCTTGGAAGGAACGTGCTGCAGCTTAGCTGGGAGTTGCAGGTTACTTGATTAGACGACTTTGTTCATTCGGATCCACTCTTAGTACTTTCATTTAGTTGAGCATGTGTAGCTCTTTCCATTATTCCGTTGTTATTGGACATTTGTATTTCAGTTATTTCCTATATTGTTACTATAGGTTTTATTCAGTTTGATTGTGTTACTTTATATTTTGCATGTTGACATTTGATTGACGAATGTATGAAATCAATTGTACTATGTTGCAGATAATTAATGTGGTGTGATTCTTACTTATTGAATGTTGTTAATAAATAAATGATTTTCTTGAAATAATTTGGAAAGTATGTATGAAAATGGTTTTGACACTTAGCTTAATTATTTAGGGTGTTAAATTGGAAAATTTATTTTTATCGACAGTGATGCTGAGAATGAACCAACTGTTTACCTTGATTTAATTTAATAAAGGAGTGATCGCCCGGTATTTAATTAGGCGGGGTGTCACAAATACCTATTTCCTGCAGTTGCAGCCGCCACTTTCTCCTAGATTTGCTGACCAAAAAGCTAAAAAGGTATCGTTCTGCGCTCGTGACCAACACGCAAAAAGGTAGATTGTCGTTCCTAAAAGGGTGACTGGTCGACAGAAATCTACGATGATCCATGTAACTCATCTTACCACTATATTTTAACCAACATGCTTCAGTTTACTCCCCACATATGGGACATCCATAATAACTATGAACATTATAATCAGACAAGGTCCTATAAGAAGAAAGGTCAGGGATGGCCCACATCACCATTGCTTTAAGTGTGAACTCTTCACCCTTATGAGAGTCAAACACCTTCACTCCTTTATTCCACTACTCTTTAAGTTATTCGATTAATGATGCTAATAGTATATCAATGTCATCACTGGGATCCTTCGGACCGGATATCAACAAAGCTAACAATGTGAACTTCTTTCTCATGTATAGTGTCAGAGGGAGACTTGAAGGTGCCATAAGAACTAGCTAATAACTCTGACTAGTACTTAAATTACTAAAAGGGTTAAACCCATCGATTGAGATTGAAAGATGAACGTGGCGCAGTTCCTTTGCAAATTCATGGTGTTGTGTGTTTGAAATTTTCCAGATGGGTGAATTAATCAGATGACGCATCAAGTTTCCATCAACCTCGCATCGAGCATGCCATGTCATGGACTCCGCTATCCATGGTATAGTAAAAAACCATTTTAACCGTGGCCCAAGTGGAAAATACTTCAAAACCTTTCGTGGGATTGCGAGCACTTGCAATTTTTTACAACTTTGTCCTTTCCATTCTCATAAACCATATATCTAAGCTCATTTCATACCAAACATTCTTTTTTCTCTTCGTGATCGTTTCGGTACAATATACAATCATACTTGCAAGCATTAATAGATTTTTATTTCAAACCTAAACCCTTCAAACTCTTCTTCATTATAGGATTTCTGGTAATGTGTTCTCTTTTGAGAGAATTTCTTTAACCCACATAAGAATTCTGGTTACGCTGTTCCCAGACAAACCAAATTAACTCTTCAAATTATGCAAACCAATTGATTTTCATTGCAATCGTTATAAATAGTGTAGCCGCATCGGCTTTCAACCGTATGTATTCCCGACTCCTAATAGTTCAACATCAAAATTTTTATTTACGTGGTCATAATTCGCATGATTTGTATCCATAGGTTGGCGGTTTTAATGTTTGTGGAGTTCGTAAGCATCATCAATTAAGTCGATCAATGGACAATGTGTTGGTGAATCAGGTACCACTTCCACTCGTTGGGGTTCCGTTACGCGGTCGGGTATCAGTAATTCTTCCGAAATATAAGATATATTTTTTTCACCACAGTATGTCCATATTTTATTGTTTTGATAGATTCCCCGCTTTATTAAATGAAACTCAACATCTTTCAATGACTTATATTTTCCGTTCATATAATGGGTTCACGAACATGGAATCTTGTCACTTTTAAGATTTTTGGAAGCGTATTTAACAAATTCATGAACGCCCTTTACATGATTATTTGTTATCCGATTAATCTCTCCCATCCACTCTTTACACTGTGGTAAATCCATGTAATAATCTTCAAATTTCAGTCCTATGGTAGTAAGTTAGAAAATATTATTACAACTGAAACGAAACGAATATTCCACTACATCAAAAAACACAAAACTCGCACGCTTGGATAAGAGAAATATGGCACAATTATAAATCGTCGGAATTTGGCATGGTTTTGTTACAATCTGGCACGATTTAAAACAGTTCCAATATCTGGCATCGTTTTAAACCATGCCAAAACTAGGTCAAATTTGGATAGCTTAAGTAAGAGGTGAAATATTCATAGTCATTAGACTTTTCATTTGGATACAGCTAACGTCTTAACCCCCCCCCCCCCATTCTCCCGCTCACTCTTCACGAAGCCCAACTCTCTATATCTCACAAGACCTGATATCCATCTCTCTCCCAATACTGGATGGTGGAGAATCCATCAATGAACGAAGACGAGAGCAGAGTAACAAATTGGATGATTCACAAAATTTATTTCTCTCTTTCGATTGAAAAATAATTTCACATATGGACAGTGAAAACCCTACAAGTTTACTATGTTCTTCATCCTTCAAAGGTAGTTCTCATCTCACTTCGGTATTTCGATCTATTCAACTGATACCTATCATAATGTTTGAACCCAATAAAATTAGTTTTTTATTTTGAGACTAAAATATTTATATGATTTATTTTACCGTGAAATTAATTGAGGAAAATAAGAAAGGAAATAAATTATGGAAGAGGGGGTGTGGATGGATTAAAAAAAGTTATGTATGGAAGATGGAGTTTGGATCAATTCAAAAAAGCTGAGTCTTTAGAACCATTTTGAGTATCTGTGAACTCTGCTCCTAAACAAATCACAAAGCTGGTTTCCATTCCTGTGGCTGCTTCATATCTAAATGAGTGTGCTTGTTGTTTTCTTTGACTAGATCATAAAAATTGACAGAATTTTTTATTGTCTCGTGTTGTAAGTAAATATGTTACACAAACACCTTGTATTGGTAGTTATATGTTATAATGTTTCATTTATCAAGAAGAGGATATAGGTTTGCCTTGAATATTTAAACTAGTTACTAGATGATGATGCCGGAAATTAGCACCACCAGATAAGGTGTTTTCAAGCTCAATATAAGAATAACAATGGCAGCACAGTTATATAAAGAGATAAGAGAATGAGATGAGGATAAGAGGAATCAACACCGAAATATAAGTGGTTCAGCCAATTTGGCCTACGTCCACTGTGAGTGTGTGTGAGTAATATCACTGAATGAAGGCACTAATGGCCATGGATACAACCTCTCAAGCTTTCTCTCTCTACTGTATATCTAGACAAAGCTTCAGCTAGGGTTTTATATTTTGGATCCTTTTGCAAGGTAGGGGATGATCCCTATATATAGTGTCTAGGGGGTGTAATGTACCCTCCATGCATGTAATGAGCATGTGTGTGGTTGCCTCACCAATGTGGGAGTGCCATCTGTCACTGTCACATGTAAGGAATGATGATGAAAATATTCTCCCCACATGTGGAGAATAATCTTATTACAACTGACTTGTGTCCATGTGTCCTTATCCAAATGTCAACAGATGCTCGGCCGCCATATTGGTGGATGACCTCGGCATGGGAGAGGCCTAGGTGTAAGGACTTAATGTTTGTTCAATCCGAGATTTGTCATAGGGAGTCTCGGCCTGATCTCGACCGAGACATTATGCTGGGGTCAGCCCCAGCCGAGGTTGGACTGAATCCATGCTAATGATTACTAAGGCTTCTTATCTCCTTGGCCTGAACTCGGCCGAGGTTGCCATACCCAGGTGTACGAGAGTGCTGTTGATGCCTGTGATGCGCGTAGCGTCCATTGGAGATGTAGGTGATAGTGTCGGCCTGGGCCGACACTGGTCTGGACGAGGGATGATATCGTGGGCCCATGGCTTATCTAGGGTCGATCAATATCTCGGCCATCATCTCGGCCGAGGTTGGTGTCTCTTGGCCAAGGTTACACTTGGGGCATATCAATCACCCCCAGCCCTTAGTCATATGCGAGAGCAAGTGGCTAGGGGATTGCTACACCTCCGAGGCCTGTCCGTCCCAAGCTAATACCTGCATGACACCTGTCCACGCTATAACGTGCTTACTTGGTATGCGTGTGCCTTCAGCTGTCCTTTAGTGCTCCCAAGGCAATGATGTGCCTTGGGAAATGTGCCCACGCATTTAAGGGTTTGAACCCTTCTTTTTCTCTTTCTTCTTCACTTCATTCTTGCGTAAAAACTGTTCTTGCGATTTCTCTCTCTCCAAAGCTTCTCTACTCAACGTTCTTCTGCAGAGGCACCTGTTGGTTTTCTTGCGAGTTTTCTTCGTTTTCCCTCATCGTTCCATTTCCAAGTACTCTTTCCTTTCCATTTCCTTTGTTTTTGGTATTTAGTTTGTATTTTCCGGCGAGTTTCATCATTTTTCAGTGAGCTTCATATTTTTAGGCGAACGATATTCTCTTTAAACTTCTAAGTTTGATCTTTAGACCCCTTTATTTTACAAGTCAATCCTGTTTGTAGTTTTAGGAGTTATTCCTTAAGTTTAGGGTTGTCCTCTGATGCTCACACCTTTATACCTGCTTCTTGAGGATTTCCCCTCTCTCAGAGAGAAGACCCTAGAAAAGATAAGGCAAATAGAGAGATCTCAGGAGGAAGCTCGTAGGTCTCAAGAGTTTCCCATTAGACCCTTGTTTCCACCACCTCTGAGGGTGATATATCCTGACCTCCCGGAGAACCTCTATCATACAGGGGTGCCTGCTGATCCAACACCTATGTCCGAGTCTGAAGCTTCTACCTCAGACCCCATGTCAGTGGACTCCTTCCAGGAAGCTATGGATTTCACACCTCGGCCTGATGAGGCCCCTAATCAGGCCGAGGTATCCAGCCGAGCTTCATCCCATAATGGCTCCAGCACCTCAACCTCTTCTTCATAGGTTGAAGTTCTTGAGTCGAGTGTGGCTGTGCCACCCATTCTTGATGCCATCCCCCTGTCGGCCGTCACAGGGGCAGAGTTCGCTCAGAGATTCCCTAGTAAACCATCTACATCTGCTCCGACCGACGTTGAGCTTGATGATGATGAAGATGATGAAAGCTATGTTGACATCTCTGAGGCGGCCGAGTTCGAGAGCAAAGTCACTGAGGTGGATCTTCTGTGCTTCAGATATTTGTACTCCATCAGTCCTTCCATCAAATTAAGGAGACCTCTGAGGGAAGAGAGGGCCTATCACGGCCGAGATGGGGAAATCTGCTTGTACGAGCAGATGTTTAAGTTAGGGTTTCGCCTACCCATTCATCCCATCATTAAATCCATTCTCTCTTACATCAACTTGGACCCCTCACAGCTATCTCCCAATTCTTGGAGAGTTATCATAGGAGCCATTATTCTATGGAGGGAAGTCCACCACTCTGACCTCCAAGTTCAGGTCTTCGTTGGTTGTTATGTCCCAACCTCGGCCAAAAACCATCCGAGCTACTATCATTCTGTGGCTCGGAGGCCTAAGAAGAAAATGCTCCAGGTGACTCAGACCTCAAATCATAACTGGAAGCCCCGTTATTTTTTCGCCTCAGGACCATGGGAATTTGGCCCATGCGTCCCCTCTTCCGCACTTAGGCCGAGGATACCCCTCAAATGGGGCAAGGTCACCATGTCTGCCAGGGCCGATCCTGGTTGAAGTCTTCAAAATATGCAGAAGGTGAAGGCCTTGCAAGACCAAGGGGCACATGGTCTGTTTGTTAAGTTCGAACACTTGCTGACCCCCCAGTATCTCTCGGGGACGAGCCTGGGTGGAAGTCCCCTTGTTGACTTTGGTAAGAATTTTTATTTCAATCCTAACCTCTGAACTCATTCATGTCTGATTTCTAACCCATATCTTTTAACTTTTGCAGAGCAACCATAAGACATCCCAGACGAACTGTGGGACATGGCTGCTCCGAGCTTGGCGAGGCTTGCCAAAAAGGCTGGTCTGAGTGCTCCTCCCCCAGCTCCCTCAACATCCAAATCTCAGGCCTCAAAGAAGAGGGCCCCAGAAACCCATGCCTCTGAAGATCAGAGGCCGACCTCGAGGCAGAAGAAGGCCTCTGATGCTGCGATTCCAATCTCTTCGGCCGACATCCTGGTGGCACATCTGGACCAGCTAAAGTTAACCGATAGTGTGGTCGGTCACAGCAGGCAGGCCATGGATGCAATCGGCTCTGTAATGACTGAGGTTGACAAGCGCTTCTACAGAGCTATGGCCACCTCCCTGCTGGTTGAGTTCGGCCTTCACAGAGCCGTCCATGTATGATTTGTTCCTTTGTCAAAAAAATTTTAAGTGCAACATCTGAGTTTTCTCCCGCTTAACCTCTTCATTAAATGTGCAGGGAGTGACTGCTATGTATCAACTATCGAACTGGGCTATGAGGAAATTGCCCCTTATCTAGAAGGGGTAGGAGGCCGAGAAGGTTGAGAGTGCCCTAAATGCTGAGGTCGACCGTCTGAAGTCAGAGCTTCATAACTCTGAGGGCAAGGTTAAGGGGCTGGAAAAAGACATCTCTCTGCTCGTGAAAGATCATGCCAAAGCCCTGAAAGCCAAAGATGACGTCCTGCAGCAGAAGGTCAGCTCGGCTGTGAAGGCTTCCCTTGAAGATGCCTCGGACAAGATAATTTCTGACTACAAAGGCTTAGACGAATTCATGGGTTTTGGCTTTGAATATCTTGAAAGAGGTATCAAGGCCACTACCAAATGAGCTGAAGTCAGAGATAGGGAGGTCGGTACTCTAAAGGCCTCTGACTTTGTGGGTCTCGGCTTTGCAGACCCTCAATTTGCTCAGGTGCTTCTAGAGGTAGAGGACGAGGCTGCTGCACCTGCTTAAACTCCAACTCTTGGAGGGACCGAGGTCGGAGGGGCAAACCACACTGACGACGTGGCCGAGGTGACCAATGCCGATCAAGCCAACCCAGCCGAGACTGTTAATGTTCCCCCCTCAGACCTTTAGTCTTTTTTAACTTGTAACAAATTTTTAATTTGTAACTTGTAATACCTCAGTATTTTGTAAGGAATATTTGTAATCAATGCCTCTGAATGCTATATGATCTCTTCCTTTTACTGAATGTCAATCTCTTCTATTACTTTTTTGTAGTGTTCTTATTTATACTCAGTTAATAATTCTGGCCTCAGATCTCTTCACCACTGAATTGTAATTAGGCTCTGAGGTCATTCCCTGAGATGCTATTCTCATAATCTTCACCAAATTAATGATGTTAAGGGTCTGAGGTCATCTGCTAAGGTGTCTGAGCTCAGACTTCGTCACCACCGAGTGATGTTATGAAGGTCTGAGGTCCTCACCAAAGATGTTATCCTCATAATCAATCTCACCAAATTAATGATGTTAAGTGTTTGAGGTCATCCTATATGGTGTCTGAGCTCAGACCTCGTCACCACCGAGTGATGTTATGAAGGTCTGAGGTCATCACCTAAGATGTTAGCCTCATAATTCACCAAATTAATAATGTTAAGGGTCTGAGGTCATCTGCTAAGGTGTCTGAGCTCAGACCTCGTCACCACCGAGTGATGTTGTAAGGGTCTGAGGTCATCACCTAAGATGTTATCCCCGTAATAAATTTCACCAAATTAATGATGTTAAGGGTCTGAGGTCATCTGCTAAGGTGTCTGAGCTCAGACCTCGTCACCACCGAGTGATGTTGTAAGTGTCTGAGGTCATCACCTAAGATGTTATCCCCATAATAAATTTCACCAAATTAATGATGTTAAGGGTTTGAGGTCATCTGCTAAGGTGTCTGAGCTCAAACCTCGTCACCACCGAGTGATGTTATGAGGGTCTGAGGTCATCACCTAAGATGTTATCCCCATAATAAATTTCACCAAATTAATGATGTTAAGGGTCTGAGGTCATCTGCAAAGGTGTCTGAGCTCAGACCTCGTCACCACCGAGTGATGTTATGAGGGTCTGAGGTCATCACCTAAGATGTTATACCCATAATAAATTTCACCAAATTAATGATGTTAAGGGTCTGAGGTCATCTGCTAAGGTGTCTGAGCTCAGACCTCGTCACCACCGAGTGATGTTATGAGGGTCTGAGGTCATCACCTAAGATGTTATCCCCATAATAAATTTCACCAAATTAATGATGTTAAGGGTCTTAGGTCATCTGCTAAGGTGTCTGAGCTCAGACCTCGTCACCACCGAGTGATGTTATGAGGGTCTGAGGTCATCACCTAAGATGTTATCCCCATAATAAATTTCACCAAATTAATGATGTTAAGGGTCTGAGGTCATCTGCTAAGGTGTCTGAGCTCAGACCTCGTCACCACCGAGTGATGTTATGAGGGTCTGAGGTCATCACCTAAGATGTTATCCCCATAATAAATTTCACCAAATTAATGATGTTAAGGGTCTTAGGTCATCTGCTAAGGTGACTGAGCTCAGACCTCGTCACCACCGAGTGATGTTATGAGGGTCTGAGGTCATCACCTAAGATGTTATCCCCATAATAAATTTCACCAAATTAATGATGTTAAGGGTCTGAGGTCATCACCTAAGGTGTCTAAGCTCAGACCTCGTCACCACCGAGTGATGTTATGAGGGTCTGAGGTCATCACCTAAGATGTTATCCTCATAAGTCACCAAATTAATGATGTTAAGGGTCTGAGGTCATCACCTAAGATGTTATCCCCATAATAAATTTCACCAAATTAATGATGTTAAGGGTCTGAGATCATCTGCTAAGGTGTCTGAGCTCAGACCTCGTCACCACCGAGTGATGTTATGAGGGTCTGAGGTCATCACCTAAGATGTTATCCCCATAATAAATTTCACCAAATTAATGATGTTAAGGGTCTGAGGTCATCTGCTAAGGTGTCTGAGCTCAGACCTCGTCACCACCAAGTGATGTTATGAGGGTCTGAGGTCATCACCTAAGATGTTATCCCCCATAATAAATTTCTGATCTAAGAATGAAGCAAGGACTGTCATGGAAACTGATCTTTATTCATAACCTCTTCTCAATAAGATGGTACATTTACATAAAATTCTATGCAACATCATATGTAATATCTCTTGAGATGGTCAGCATTCCATGGGTTAGTGAAAGGTTCTCCTTCTAGGTTTTCTAGCCTGTAAGTGCCAGGCACAACCTCTTCCGTTACTTTGTAGGGGCCATGACAGTTTGGGTGTAGCTTGTTTTCCTTCTGTAGGGTCTTCTTTAGTACTAGGTCTCCCACTGCGATGGGTCTTGGCTTCACCCTTTGGTTGTAGAATTTTGCTGCCCTCTGCTGGTAGGCTGCTTTTCTAACCTCTGCGTCTTCCCTTCTTTCTTCGATAAGATCCAGGTCTAGACTTCTCTTCTCCCCATTGCTGTCAGGGTCGTAGTTCTGAATCCGATCAGTTGGCAGTCCTACTTCCGTTGGTATGATGGCCTCTGAGCCATATGCCACCATGAATGGGGTTTCTCCTGTTGGTGTCCTTATCGTGGTTCTGTAGGCCCATAACACAGCATAGACCTCTTCTGTCCATCTCCCCTTCGCATCTTCTAACCTCTTCTTGATTCCGTCCAAGATAGTTCTATTAGTGACCTCGGTCTGGACATTTGCCTGAGGTCGTCCAGGAGATGAGAAGAACTTCTTAATCCCCACTCTTAGGCAATCTTTTTCTAAGGAGGAGTTCTTGAACTGGGTCCCATTATCCGAGATGAGAGTGTTTGGGAGGCCATATCTGCATATGATGTTCTTCCAAATGAACTGGAAGGTCTTCTGCTCTGTAATTGTTATCATCGGTTCTGCCTCCACCCACTTTGAAAAGTAGTCAATGGCAACTATCAAGAATCTATAGTTGTTGACAGCTCTTGGCAAAGGTCCTACTAAGTCAATTCCCCACACCGCAAATGGCCATGGAGAAGAGATTGACGTCATAGGCTGATGGGGTTGATGATGGATAGTGGCGAACCTTTGACATTTGTCGCACCTCTTCACATAGTCTGCAGCATCCTTAGACAAGGTAGGCCACCAGTATCCCTGAGTGATGATCCTCTTGGCTAAGGGCCTTCCCCCTATGTGGCTAGAGCAAGAACCCTCATGAACCTCCTGTAAGACCTGGGGTACCTCCATGGGATTCACACATCTAAGGAGAGGCAATAGAAACCCCTTTTTGTACAAGACGTCTCCTACTATTGAGAACTTGGCAGCCTTGTATCTCAACTTTCTCCTTTCCATCTTGGACTCAGGCAGGTCTCCGTCTCTTAGGTATCTGACGAGCGGGTCGATCCATGAGTCTCCCAGGTTCACATTGTGACAAGGGCTACATACCTCGTCCTCCTCGATGCTTGCTTTTCCTAAGACCTCGATTGGAATGGTCCTTCCCAAATCTGTCTTCATTGTCGAGGCCAGCCTTGCCAATGCATCAGCGTGATTGTTGCTCAGCCGAGGCACTCTCTTCATCTTTTCTTCTTCAAAATACTCTAACAACCTTCTTACCTTCTTTAAGTACTTGGCCATCCTTTCGTCTTTGGCCTCGTATACCCCCAACACTTGATTGACAACCAACCTTGAGTTGCTATGGAGTAGGAGTTGCTTTACTCAAAGAGTTGTTACCAATAAGAGATCTACTATCATGGCCTCATACTCGGACTCGTTGTTTGAGGCCTGGAAGTTGAATCTCAAGGAGTATTCAATGTTGGCGCCATCTGGAGCCAAGAGTCTTAGCCCCGCGCCGCTTCCACTATCACAGGAAGAGCCATCAACGAAGAGGCTCCATACGTCTGCATCTGATGAGAAGACCCCTTCTCTCATAACCCCCTTCTTGAAGAGGTATCGATCCTCTTCGTTCTCTTCTACTCTGCTCCGTGTTTTGCCTGGGATGACCTCTTCTCGGCCTCGAAAGACGTTTGGTGCAGTCTCTTCCAAATCTCGAAAGACACTACGGTTCGTCTCTTCGCAGTCATCTAAGCCTTTCTCTGTCTCGGCCTCTTCTAAACTTCTATCGGCCTCTTCCCAGGTGAATTCTGCAATAAAGTTTGCGAGGTCCTGTCCCTTGATGGATGTCCTAGGCTGGTAGGTAAGATAATATTCTCCTAGTTCGATGGCCCAGGTCATCAATCTTCCGGACTTCTCAGGCTTGTGCAGAACCTGCCTTAGTGGGGAGTCAGTGAGGACTACCATGGAGTGAGCTTGGAAGTAAGGCTTCATTTTCCTTAAGGCGTGTATTAGTGCATAAGACAACTTCTCCATTCGGGGATAATTCTGTTCAGACCCTTGAAGAGCCTTATTGTTGAAGTACACAGGCCTCTGGATCCCATCCTCTTCCCGTATGATAGCCGCGCTGATGGCTGATTCAGAGACTGCCAGATACACAAACAACCTTTCCCCCTGTGATGGGCCGAGACAGCAACAAGGGAGACCCTAAGTAGGACTTGAGTTGGTCAAAGGCTTTTTCACACTCTTCATCCCATTGGAAGGCCTTTCTTAGAACTCTAAAGAATGGAAGACACTTGTCTGTCGCCCTAGAAATAAACCTGTTAAGGGCAACAACTCTTCCCGTGAGTCTCTGGACATCCTTGATACTCCTAGGAGTCTTTATGTCGAGTAAGGCCTTAATTTTCTCAGGGTTTGCTTCAATCCCCCTCTGATTAAAAATGAACCCCAGGAACTTCCCGGCTCCTACCCCGAAGACACACTTCGCTGGGTTGAGCTTCATTCTGTACGAGTCCATGACATCGAAGGTCTTCTCAAGGTCCGCCACGTGAGTGCAGGCTTTCAAGCTCTTCGTTAGCATATCGTCCACATACACCTCCATGATCTTACCTATTTGTTCCTCGAACATCTTATTGACAAGACGTTGATACGTTGCCCTCGCATTTTTCAAACCGAAGGGCATCACCTTGTAGCAGTACATCCCTTTGTCAGTAATGAAGGCTGTCTTCTCAGAGTCTTCAGCATCCATGAAGATTTGGTTATAACCTGAATAAGCGTCCATGAATCTCATGAGCTCGTGCCCTGCCATTGCGTCCACCATCTGGTCTATCCTAGGTAAGGGATAGCTATCTTTTGGGCAAGACCTGTTCAGATCAGTGAAATCTACACACATTCGCCACTTTCCATTGGCCTTAGGCACGGTGACTGCATTAGAGAGCCACTCCGGGTAGGTAACCTCTCTTATGAACTCAGCCTCTTCCAACTTTTTCACCTCTTCTCGGATGACGTCATACTTCTCCTTGGAGTACACTCTTCGTCTCTGCTTGATCGTCCTGGCATCTCTGTCTACATTGAGCTTGTGGCTCATGACCTCAGGGTCGATACTAGGCATGTTTGCGTGACTCCATGCGAAGACACTCTGCCTCCTTCTGAGGAAGTTTACCAGCTCTTCCTTGATGCTTGGCTCTAGGGCCTTACCGACCTGGACGGTTTTTTTCTGCTCATCCTCATTAAGGATGATGGATTCTACCTCTTCCGCGGCTTCACCCTTCTTTAATTTTGTTTCGTCTCTTGGGTCAAGAGTGTCAATGTTGTAAATGGTGGTTGCTCTCTTATGGGCCTCTCTCTCTTCGGTCGAGCTGAAGTAACACTCCCGTGTCGTGGTCTGGTCCCCTTGCACTTCCCCTACTCCATAAGGATTCGGGAATTTTAGCATCTGATGGACCGTCGACGGCACGACTTCAAACTCTTTGAGGCCCACCCTTCCTACGATGAGGTTGTAGGCCGAGAAAACGTTTTCGTCCATGACGAAAAAGTTTATCTTCTTGGTCAGACTCTTAGGCCACTCATCCCCCATCTGTACATCATCTCATACATGCCCAATGGGTGGACCTTTTCGCCACTGAAGCCTATCAATGGGTGATGATAGGGCACCAGCCTTGCCCTGCTAAGACCCAGGCTCTTGAAGCAAGGCCAGAACATCACGTCTGCTGAGCTTCCCCCGTCTATGAGGATCCTCCCTACCTCGTACCCATGCACCCTTGTTGTTATGACCAAAGGGTCATCATGGGGGGCTAAGATACCCTTGAAGTCGAGTCTAGAGAACCCCACTACGAGGGTGTCCATGTCTACTTTCTTCCTCTTTTGCACGGTATCGGAAGACGTTAGATTCACAACCTCAGGCTTGGCCACTGACCTGGCCTCTGCTACATGAGCCTTCCTATCGGCTACCTCAGAGCCACCTCCTGCAAATCCCCCACATATGGTGCTAACACCAAAGGAGATCATACCGACCCTCTTCACCGGGGTGTTGTCATCCTTTGGCGGAAGATCCGGGTCATCTTCATCATCTCCCTCTGAATCATCGTCCCTTCTGGCTGGGACATCGCCACGGCATCTGTCATTTCTTCTCTTCTTAGGGTCTTCTCTTCCACCCTTCGGAGCCTTGCCATCCACGTACTTCCTCAGCTTTCCAAATTTCAGCATCTTCTCAATCTTATCCTTTAAAGCGAAGCATCTATCTGTGACATGGCCGTGATCCTGATGGAACTCACACCATAGGTTTTTGTTCCTCTTATATGGCGGGGCCTTCAGTTTCTCCGGCCACCTCAGAGTCGGGTCAGTCTTAATCTCATTAAGGATGTGTTCATAACTCACAGTCAGAGGAGTGTAATGAGCAAACTTGTCATCACCTGACTTCTTCTTCCCCTCTTTCTTGCTTTGGGACCTCCCGGTGCCACCGCGGTTCTCCTCCTCATATTTGGCAGCCATTGCCTCTTCCGCATTCATCACTTTCCCTGCGGTTTCCAGCAGCTCCGCCATAGACTTAGGGGGTCTTCCGCCAGTTTCCATAGTAGTTTCCTCTTCTGGAGGCCTCCTATAAGGGCGTTCATGGCTATGCTCTCTTCATAATCTTCCACCTCCAACTTCTCTTTGTTGAATCGTGCTATGTAGTCTCTTAGGCTTTCACCCTTGGCCTGTTTGACATACAGCAGGTGGGTAGTCTTCTTTTGAGGTATTACCCCAAAGCAGAAGTTGTGGATGAACTGCTCAGCCAAGCCTTTGAAGTTCTCAATTGAGTTCTTCGGAAGGGAGGTGAACCAACTATGAGCTTCCCCTGTCAATCTCCCTGAGAAGGCCCTACACTTCATCTCATCAGGTATCGAGTAAATGTCTGCTGCCGACTGATACATCTCGATATGGTGTACAGGGTTAGTGCTGCCATCATACTTGGGAGTCACTGTAGGAGGCTTGAACTTGGCTGGGGTTGGGAACCCCGCTATCCTAGCCACAAATGGGGAGCCCTATGAGTAACCCCTCTGTAATGGGTCCCTGCTTTTAATGAGGTCTCCTATCTTCTCCTCGAGGCGTTGGATGGAATCGTTCCAGGGTCTTCTGTCATCAACTTGGTCAAGGTTATCCCCTGCCACCTCCCTGCGATGGACAGAGGGTTCCCCAGCCGCAACACGTTGGCTGTTGACCTCTTCCTGCTCCCTGGCTCTTCCTCCACAGGGTCGGCCTTGGTCTGGCCGACCTTTCCTACCCCCTCTCTAAGAGCCTGCTGCGCTCCTCGACCTTGATAGCCTGTGTCTTAGGTCATTCATCGGGCCCAGCCTCTCGAAGGCCGACCCTCTGCTCAACCTATTAAAGGCCGGCCCTCTTTGTTGGGCCTCTTCTCTTCTCCGGCCGAGACATCCTTGACTCTTCCTAAGAGGCCGTATAGTGTCATTTGACACCTCATACGCCTCCCAGCAGTCTTCTGGGGCTTCTTCAGCTTCTAGTTCATCATACATTTCCTCTGGGCAAGGGTTTCTCTACTTCCCCAGGCGCAAGCGCCTAGGGTCAGCAACGTCCCTTCTCCGCTGGGGTGCAGGCTGGTCCTTCATTGGCACCTGGGGTGGTCCCCTAGCGTCAGGATAAGGCTGAACTGCCGCCGGAGTGATCATGTCCGGTGAGACTCCAGGTGGCCTCATCATCATGGTTTGACTGAGCTGGGAAAATTGCTCCTTCATGTCTTGTTGTGTTGCAGCTAAAGATTTCAAGGCTGCTGCTACCTCCACCATTTCGGACTGGGGAGGAACCTGACTGGAACTAGCCCCTCCACCCCCGGGCGGCGGAAGAGGCGGTGGTAACTCTGGTGCCATGTGTTAACAATAAAGAGCTTAAGCAGCAAGTGAGCTTAATACCTTAAAGGACCTCTTTCAATGGTGAAACTGTTCGACACAAGGGGTGGTTCCTGGTTCCCCACCAGAGTCTCCGGTGAGGTTAAGCTGAAGAAGAGGAAGAGATAGCTTCTCGTTTCCCACAAACGGCGCCAAAATGATGATGCTGGAAATTAGCATCACCGGATAAGGTGTTTTCAAGATCAATATAAGAATAACAATGGAAGCACAGTTATATAAAGTGATAAGAGAATGAGATGAGGATAAGAGGAATCAACACCGGAATATAAGTGGTTCAGCCAATTTGGCCTACGTCCACAGTGAGTGTGTGTGAGTAATATCACTGAATGAAGGCACTAATGGCCACGGATATAACCTCTCAAGCTTTCTCTCTCTACTGTATATCTAGATAAAGCTTCAGCTAGGGTTTTATATTTTGGATCCTTTTGCAAGGTAGGGGATGATCCCTATATATAGTGCCTAGGGGGTGTAATGTACCCCCCATGCATGTAATGAGCATGTGTGTGGTTGCCTCACCAATGTGGGAGTGCCATCTGTCACTGCCACATGTAAGGAATGATGATGAAAATATTCTCCCCACGTGTGGAGAATAATCTTGTTACAACTGATTTGTGCCCATGTGTCCTTATCCAAATGTCAACAGATGCTCGGCCGCCATATTAGTGGATGACCTTGGCCTGGGAGAGGCCGAGGTGTAAGGACTTGATGTTTGTTCAATCTGAGATGTGTCATAGGGAGTCTCGGCCTGATCTCGGCCGAGACATTATGCTGGGGTCGGCCCCAGCCGAGGTTGGACTGATTCCATGCTGGTGATTACTAAGTCTTCTTGTCACCTCGGCCTGAACTCGTCCGAGGTTGCCATACCCAGGTGTACGAGAGTGCTGTTGATGCCTGTGATGCGCGTAGCGTCCATTGGAGATGTAGGTGATAGTGTCGGCCTGGGCCGACACTGGTCTGGCCGAGGGATGATATCGTGGGCCCATGGCTTATCTAGGGTCGATCAATATCTCGGCCATCATCTCGGCCGAGGTTGGTGTCTCTAGGCCGAGGTTACAATTGGGGCATATCACTAGATGTTAGAGAATAATGTATTATTTATACATGTCTCAGAAAAATTCTCTCTATTTACAGTTTTTGGATTAGAATGGTCTGGTGATAGACAAGCTTCTCCAAATAAAGGTACCTCAAGTGTAAGACCTGAAATTTACAAAGCCAATGAAGATGAAGATTATGACGATCCATTTGGGTAGTTGAAATGAGTAGAGAAAGCTTGAGAATGGTCAGCGCTTTGCTTCTTTACGAAATTCGATGACATTAATAGTTGAAGAACATCATTTTATAGACAATGACATATATTTTCTTCCTTTTGTAAATGGAAATTTTTTTTGTATCTCATCATCCATTTTATTTACTTTCCATTCACCATTATTGGTTTGAACCTCCATTTTAATTAGAACCTAGAATTATGGGTCTATGTTTGTGTTTCCTAGAGTGGATAGGAATCACCGTTTAATAATCATAAAATTGTCTTTGTTTAGGAGGTTGAACAATTCATTAGTTATGCTTTGATATGTTGCATCTAGTAGGCTTCTAATGTTGACTGGATGCAATTAGTTGGTCTTTGTGTGCATAAACTAGATTTTAGTTATGGGTTCCTTTTAGTATCCTCATTCTTTTTTCCTTGTAAGCCATATGATATTTCAACACTAGCAGTTAGTTGGTTACATTCCAAAATCTAAGAATTCATTGTTCATGTAAATTGCTATCTTTTTTCATTTAAACATATTTAGATTAGGGTGTGGCTATTATCATGATATAGTTGTTATAATAGTCCTTGTTGCAAAAATCGTTAACAAAGTATTGCAAAAAGTTATTTTGAATTGTTGAGTATGAAAATGGACTTCTAATAGTCGAATTGTTATTATTATTGTCGCAAGTGGCTGCTTACATGATAGATTTGTACTTTTGTTATGTTTTCATTTAACGATGTCACATAAGCCTATAATGACTTTCATTTATCGCTGTTGTAGTTTTGTAATTTCCATGCTCTAGTAATTGTGATGTAATTAAGTGGAAGCAAACAACCATTGACCCGTTAAGATTCAAATATTAGAAAAAATATATCAATTAAATGAATAAATGAATTATAAGGGAGGGGTCTTACATTTTTTTAGAAAATAGTGGCATGAAAATAAAAAGCAATGTGTATCAAAAAGTGTAGACGGACCTCAAAATGCAAATAATGACTACTTGGACTCAAATGTGCATTACGAAGAACTAGTCTCTTTTTATAATCTAGTGAATTGACCCAGTTTTATCTTTTCTCATGCAGCATATAGCCTTTGTGCTGCTCATAAAATCAAAGAAACAAAGTTGCAGATTAAGATGCTCGGCAATTAGAGAGATGAATTTAATGTCGCTCAGATTGCGAATCTCTATCCGTGCTTTTTGCTCCTCCTCAATCACATCTAGAAAATTACCTAGAAGTGAAGAGTTAGTTTCTGTTTCTTGTGCCAAACTTCTCGGGCCAACATACTTCCTAGTGGTTTCATCATTTAAAATGAATGAAAATGCAGTGCAAGCATGCATATCTGTAAATTCTTGACAATATTAATATCATTCAACTCATTCGATATGTAAATGATTAAGGCTAGACCAACATTAATTTTTATCCTCTGACTGATGAAGCTAAGGTAGTCGAGGACAATATATGCGTACTCATATTGTGCACTACTATTGTTCACTTCCCTATTTTGGGGATAGTTTCACTATGTGTAAGATGGTCAGATTAGGCCACTTTTAATAATATATGCATACTCATATTGTGAACTACTATTTTTTCAAGGCTTAGAATTGTTAACTATTGATCATTACTAAGAATTTCATTAGTTGGTGATGCTAAAAATAGCTCTGACTCGGTAGACATATTATAAAACATTGACAGAGGGTCACATTTGGTTCATGTGCCATTGATTTTCAAGTTTAACCATTTTTACTTTATTAGTTATTTATTTATCTTATGTTTATAAACAATTATATTATTTATTGTTTTATATTATTTGCAGGTTTATCTAGAGTCTAAAGAAAATCCTGAGTGGTTACCTCATTAATGGATCATGGTAATCACGTTTGACACTTCCATGAATTTTTTGATAATCTCCTTTAGCTTTTGCGGGTCAAATTTGTCTATAGTAAAGTCCATCAATAGTTTTGAGATTTAATTGTTTTGGTTATGTTTACACCTAGCGATTGCCCATGCGCAATGGCATTTTTGGTGCCCATATGATTTGTAGTTAAGGGCAACTATAAGATTATATGGGTTGTAGTTTTGTTAATTTGTCTGTGCTGATAAAACTTAAATATAAGTTAGCTGCCACACTTTGTTAACGCTGCCACACCTCAAGAAGACAGTAATAAAATGCACTTAAGGAAAATATATATGCCAACTAGTGTGAAATCAAAAGAAGTGTCTGAATGTTTACCTGATGGATGGATCACAGAATCGAAAATTCAAAAAAATGGTTTAGTGCAGAAGTGTTACATTGATCCAACGGCTGGATGAAAATTATATTCAAAGCCACAAGTATCTCGATATCTTGAAACTTTAAACAACGGCATGGATGACCATGATAAAATCGGGACCAGCTTCGACAAAAATCCTAACACTGAACATTCAAATTAAGGAAAATCCTCTTCAAAGCCAGATGCATCTCAAAAGCGCAAAATAATTAAAAGCAATAGTGGAAAATCCAAATAGAAGAAAGTTGGCATTGGCAAGGACTTCAATGTTGTAATTGAGAGGGGCCCAGCTGATGGGCTACCGCCACGGTGGATAAAAGAAATTAGAGTCAGAACTAAGAAAACTGCTAATGTGAACAAAAAGACCCGTACTACATTGATACAAGAAGTGAATACATATTATTCTTCCAATTGGATGCTTTGCGCTATCTGGAAACTGGAGATATTTATAAGTGCACAATCAAACCAAGAAAAGGTGGCGTGAATGATCTAGAGTTCATAAATGGTGACTCAGCTTTTCCATCTGCAGTTGAAAAGAAGAAATCAACTGACAATACAACTAGGAAAAAATATTTACAGGTATAGCAAGTTCAATAGAGGGAACAAAAGCTGAGAATCTTAAAGAAAATCATTCATTTGATAACATAAATGAGAGAAAATAATCTGAAAGAAACAAAATTTTTGACCCCAAAACCAAAGTCCCTAAGAGAAAACGAGCAATTGAAGCTTCTGCTGAAAAGGGGTCCATTTCCACTCGTGCAAATGATACCTTGCAAGAGGAGAAATCGCCAAAGAATGAGACGGCTAAGCGTATCAACAAGAAAATCGAGAAGAAAAACACCATTATCTCTCCAAATCGATCTTCAAAAAGGCTTGCGGGGTCCAAACCTGAGATGATGACCAACTTGGGGTTAAATAAACGTGGTCTTCAAGCTGCAGCTAGAAAGGGTGGTGAAACTTAAGTGGATTCACATTTGGATTTGAGCTCATTGTCTTTAATTGGCCAAGTTGTTCACAAGGAGAAACTGGAAAGGAAGAAGTAGTCAAATAAACACACAAACGAGATGGAGAAATTGCAAAACATGGAACTCGAGAACCCATTGACAAACTCCTTGTGGGACCCATCCCTTGAATTATCTTTCAACAATTTCATCGGGGAACAAGAGGTAACTTGCAATGACTTTGTCGACTATTTTACATTTCCAGATGGAGGAAATTTCACCTTACCATGTTGCATTAGTGTGGACCCTAAATAATCTGGTTTGGATGGTGTGAACAAAGAATATCAAAATAAGGTGAACTAAGAGTAAGGATGCATATTTCTTAATCATTTCTTAAGTTTCACACTTTCTTAAGTTCGAGAATGGGTAAAGGTCCTAGGCACTGCCAATTTGTCCCCATACAGGATGGAGCTTCCACTGTTGACACCTTCGAGAATTAGGCTTCTTTCGTACAGAAAAAGTTTTAATTGTTCAAAAGAAAATGATCGACTTGTCTACACACCTATTGTACCACTTTCGGTCTAACATAAATTAGGTTTGATTTTTAAAATAAATTTATAATATTGTTGTTACATTTTCTCTATAATATTTTTGTGGGTCATTAGGTATTTAACGCCATTTTTATGTTGTATATCACTTTGGAATTGATTTTCTGCATGATGGTCTTAGGAGGAATTGAAGGCTAAAATACAACATAAAAAGGATGGTCCATCAAAAGCTTCTATATATATAAGAGGTGGAAGAGGTATAGATATTCATTTCCTTTTCTAATTACCACATTCTTTTATATATAACTGTTGCAGTCTCCGCAATGATATATATATTCCTTGATTTAAATGATTCCTTTCAGAATGTAACCATTTTTATTGTCATCTGCTTCTTGTACCGATTTAATCTATTAGTATAAGGGCCAATCACTATCATTACCTTATAGATTAGGTTCTTGGTTGGAATGTAGTCTTGTTGATTACAATAGAGCTACTAAAGCATAATTCTATTGGAAGTAGTCTTGCTAATCACAATAAAGTTGTCTTGCGACTTCAGCGTGCTTTGCAAAATACTTCTTTGTGAACTTTTCCACATTTAAGCCTGATATTCCAACCCTGGTCAAAGTGGCAATCACGTATAACTATAAATGTGTGATAATATGATTGTATTTCAAGTGTTAGGTCACACCTAAAGGCCTTTTTCTTTTTATGCATGTAATGTTTGTATAACATTATATAGTAGCAGATACAGAATGTAATAGTTACTGCATAAGCTATGAAGGGGCATAAACTCCAGTAAAAAAATCAAGAAACCTCAACATGAGAAACATGACGTTGGGTGGTGAAAATCCCAAACAACCCCCTAAATGGCCTCGTGAGAGGTACGAACACCTCGCACGAGACCAATTTAACTTGTAGGAACTGACTGCATAGTCATGGGACTCTTGATTTGAGAATACGATAATAATTTGAAAATATCTAGACTTTGGCTTAAAATATGTTCTTAGGTAGTGAAAACCCAAATAAGCCCCCAAAAGGTTCTGTAAGAGGCACGAACACCTCGTACGGGACTAATGTAACTCACAAGAACCGATAGAGTAGTCATGGGACTCGAGGTTTGAGAGTATGATGATAATTTAAAAATATCTATATTATGCTTAATAACATGTCTTTAGGTTTGATAATTTTTTAAAATTACTTGATTACTAATATCATCTCTTTTTTGTATCTTTTTTTTTTTTGCAGGATAATATTTTATCATTAGCTTTCATCCATGTGGAACATAAGAAGAAGTCAATGGTTTATAGCAAGGACATTCTTTAATTAATGTCATCGATATTCAGGATTCCGTTCTTTATGTGTTTGTCCGTGCCGACTTTTCTAATTTTATTGTTAACTTTAATAGTCATGCATGCATGCCTTTGTAATATTATTGTTAAATTTTATGGACACGTAGGCTTTACATTCCGCAGGTTTTAGAATGTCCAGAAAACAGAGGAAACTCTACCCAATTTTTTTTGGTCTATGAACTATTAAGACTTGTAATATTTTGAAGTTTATATGTACACTAGTTTATCAACAACCTGCGAGATTTGCAATTTTTTAATTTTCTTGCTTTTTTGGAAATAATAAATATTTTTCCTACCAAATTTGGAATCTGCTGATTTTCCAGATTTGTTTTCAAATAATATTTTTTTTATTATTTGAAAAATGTGGTATGGTTTATAACCGTGCCAAAAGTGTGCCAGAAACTGAAAATCTAGCATGGTTAGAAAGTGTGCCAAAAGCATGTCAGATTCAATACCTGACACGGCTTAAAAGTATGCCAAAAGTGTGCCAGATTAAAATTTGGAACGGTTTAAAAGCATGACAGAAGCGTACTAGATTGGGAAATCTGGCATGATTTTAAACCGTGCCAGAAAATTCGACACCCCTGATTCTGGCACGGTTTAAAACCATGTGAAATTGGGTCTAGCACGGTTTAAAACTGTGATAGATTCCTGTTTTTGGTGTAGTGTTCTTACAACCGAAAAAAATAACATTGCAACTGAAACAAATCCAATATTCTTACAATTGAAACAAAACCAATATTCTTACAACAGAAAAAAAATATATCATTGCAACTGAAGCAAAACCAATATTCTTAAAACTAAAAAGAAATTATTACAACTGAAACGAAAGAAAATATTATTAGAACTTCACCAACAGATAAACTGGCCAAGAAATAAAAGATTTTACATAATTCCTCAATTCCATCCCTTCCCCGCTTTCAAAGTGCACAGGTACATCTCCGCAGCCATTGTATATCTCTTTGAACAATATTTAAGCCTCACGCTTCTCCAAAGGTCGGTTATGTATTAGAGTTCCGACAGATATGGAGATGAGTGTACACACGCCAACAATCCTCGTATTGCTCAGGTCCCTAATATAGTACATTTGGCCATAGTCACCGTGAGTTGTTGATGATGATCCAAGTCACGTGGCTGGCGGGGGGGAGGGGGGGGGGGAGGGAAAGGGAATGTTTGATTATTCTGCATTTGGGAGGGAATGTTTGAGGAGGAGGAATTTGGAATGGGAATGTTGGAGGGTAAGGATAGATGAAACCTTGAGCAGGAGTAGGGTAAGGGTAACCTTGAGGAGGAATTAGGGGCCTATAACTTTGAAAAATGTTCACAATTTTTCCAATTTGATTCATCAATAATCCCAAGGTATTTTTAATCTCATGGACATCCCCATCGGTCTTGAACTAGTGTTCCCTTTGGGATGAGATACAATTATTGACCAAAGAAAGCTCGTCCATAAGAGATGTGGTGTGTTAAAGTTTTTTTTGGCATATGTGAGCTAACACCTCTCGTCCTCCCCCATTTTTCCTTTCCAAAGGTCTAGGCCAGGGCATCATTTTTAAGGTTAAATTCATCATTAAGGCTCGAATCGGATTGACTGGTGATGGCCTTTATTGAATCCATCGTCTTAGTTAAGTGCGACGAAAATTTATCATCTTTGTCCCGTCGATCATGAATGAATAAGTTGGACTGATTTGGTTTTTTATCTGTATCTGAACCATCCTTTGTCCTACTCCCGTATTCATTCTTAAAATCCTCATATCATTTGGATCCCAACCTGTGGATATCAGTTTTTTGTGCCCTACTTTTTTTGTTTTGCTCCCTTTGGACCAACTTTTTCTCCTTCACCTCATTCTCTAAAAAATTATTCCACTAATCCACTGGTATTTCAACATTGGGAGGAACTCTCTCTTTCAAAGCCAAAATATCTGAGCTCGTTGCCTCCTCCAGGAAATGTTTCTAAGAAATCTTTCTCCTATATGTCCTCAATCCTTCAGCAACCCGAGATAGAACCATATTCTTGGAACGATCAGGAAATGAGAAATCTTACAGAGTTGATCATGTATGTCATCTTTGACATCTTGATCGACAAGGTTCCAGTTGTCTTGTCCACTAGCTCCCACGTTCATTTTTCCCAACAACAAACACAGGGCTTTAAAGTTCAGCATGTCATTACTATCACCGATTGAGTTATTCTTGAGAAGGGAGAACCCAATGGGCTTATTTTCATTTGAGCGGGAGGCATCGAGAGTGATGGATGGGGGCATTGGATAAACGGGAGTACTGGACGGGGGCGATGAAGCACTTGGAGTTAAACTTGGTGAGGAGTGAACCATTGGTGGAGTTGTTAATTGCTCATCCATTGGTGTTGAGAATTCGGGTTGCACACGAGATGGTGAACCTCATTGCGGTGTCACCTCGGTACTTAATACCATTGGGTTGTCTCCTCTCGACATTATCTACAAAAATGAAAAACCATAAGTGACCAAATAATTATAATAATATGAAATTATAACTAATTAATCAATCTTATGATATATATATATATATATATATATATATATATATATATATATATATATATATATATACCTTTATTTAGAATATGTTCAATGTGTGTGATCTCCATCCATTCGGTATTAGTTTTTAAGAACCTATGAATTTTTTCACGTGGCCAACTAGGACGAAGGGTATCAATGATTGATGTGTAGATATCCGTGACATGAACTCGAAATCCCATATTTATCAACTTGTTGACAAGATTCAATTTTGCGTGCATGTGGCGCGAGACATCACAGTTTATGCCAATGCTCTCTGTACGCAGTTGTATCCATAACGGGTGGATTTTTTTTTTTCGCCTTCTCCAATAATTTATCTAAGGTCATGATTATGTCGGGATTATGTGTGTGAAATAAATTTTGTATAACGTCATCCCATTTATCTGGTAGAGAAAATAGAATATGATCAAATAGGTAATCTTGCTGGAGATCAACTCCACAATTTACAAGGTAGTTAAATTGTTCAATCTTTTTATTTCCATACTTACAAATAGGAGTACCCTCTATATGGCGTGCACTAATAAAAGAGTAATGTGTGCAGTCTATTTGCAACCTCTCCCACTCTTTTTGACAGTGATTATCACCGTGCCTCATTTTTCTTGAGAAATATATACGAGGGCGTGAATGCGAGTCCTACACTTAAGGGCTCTAATTAATTGATAACCATTAATTCAAGCATATGGCCTATAAGGTTATATTAATTTGATTAAGTTTTTTATTCATCACTACCCTTCTCTTAACCTCTCTAATTTTGGATCTCATTGATGTAAAATCCCAATAGCAATCAGCTATAATTGTTTGTAACATGTTTTGTTAGGGTTTATTATGAAAGAGTTTAAAAGTGTGTATGTATTATCAATTCAATAAATCCAACATAGTATCCAACAACCAAACCAACAATATCTCACTATAGTAATGTGCACACGTGCTTGCGACTCGTATGTAAAAAAAATCCATTTAATTATATCGTGTCAAAAAAAATACGACAAGCATATAACCCCCAATATAATATGATGACAAGCATATAACCTACAACGAGGTAGATGTAATTTTTTTTACTTATTAAAAATTCGTTTAATTATATTTTGTCAAAAAAATATAATGTCTGCGGTATTGAATAATATTTTGTCAAAAAAATACACACACATACAATCTAGGGTTTATTAACATGATATATACATACACACACATACAATCTAGGGTTTACTAAGCCCCAATTTTTTTTACATAAATCTATACATACACACACATACAGTCTATACATACACACACATACAATCTAAGGTTTATTGACATAAAAATAATTTTTTTGTTCATTGTTACATATAAAAACACACATATACACACAAATCTATGCATACACGCACATATAAACATAAATCTATACATACACACACATATGCACACATATATATACACACACACACACATATAAACATAAATATATACATACACGCACATTAATTAGGGCTTTAGATAGAAATGAGGAGTCAAAATGTAAATTGTGA
The DNA here is from genome assembly GCA_949130495.1 of Sambucus nigra. Taxonomy (NCBI): domain Eukaryota; kingdom Viridiplantae; phylum Streptophyta; class Magnoliopsida; order Dipsacales; family Adoxaceae; genus Sambucus; species Sambucus nigra. The sequence goes on along the minus strand of OX422211.1, from coordinate 541,185,593 downwards.
AATCGAAATGAAATCGCACCTTGTTTTGAAATCGTACGAATCGCACAAGCCTTTAGAAATTGAAATCGTTCGATAGAAATGAGGATCAATGGGTCTTTTTTTAAGTTCTGAACCTGGTCACAGTCTAGAGCCGTGATCCACCGTGTGCGACCAATAACTGAAGGAAATGGTGTTACTGGATTGAACCTGGTCATAGCCTATAGCCATAACCCACCATGCGTGGCCATTTTACCATCACAAGCACTCCTGGAATGAAGGGTGGTCATGGTCCATAGTCGTGACCCAAACTAAGAAATGGTCACGGCCCCAAGTCGTGACCCAATATGTGTATGTTTTCTCATAATCATGCCGATGGTCACGGTCAAAGTCCATGACCCATCCACAACAAAGCTTCGAGGGAATTTTAGGGCAAATTTGGCGCCAAGTTCATCACGCCCTGGTCACGTGCCAAGTCCGTAACCCAAAGTGGTCAGCGATTTGGTCCGTGACCACTTTCTGAGCATCATTGGCTCAATGTGGTAATAAATATGGTCACGCCAAAAATTGATATGGTCACGGTCCAAGTTCGCGACTAGCTAGTCGTGGACCTGGGTCATGACCAACTGGGCGTGACCATTCGCAGGATTTGGTGTAGTGATAACCCATTTTTTTAGGATATCCTACAACAAAATGAACTTTTGATCTTGATTCTAACTTACTGGTATCTCTTTTTAACACCTGTGTTGGACTAACACAGATCTGAATATGTTTCATAGTGGGCTTGCGCCCAATCCATAATTCCTAGGGTATAGTAGAGACCGTCTTTAAAGGTACCAAGTTTAGTAAATAAGTGGCCATTTCTAAAGCATGTCCCCAAAAGGAATCTGAGAGATCTGTATAACTCAACATGGACCTAATCATATCCAAACGAGTCTGGTTCCTCCTTTCTTCTGCACCATTTTGCTGAGGCACACCAGGAACATACAATTGGCGTGTGATTCCTTGATCTTCTAGATACTTCCTAAACTTCCCTAAGAGGTACTTGCCACCACAATAAGATCATAGTGTCTTGATAATTTTACATTGATGCTTCTCCACTTCTTCCTTATAAACTTTGAATTTCTCAAAGGCTTCGAACTTATGGTGCATTAAGTAAACGTACCCATCCCTTGAGTAATCATCTACGAAAGTCATAAATGATCAAACCCTGCCTTACTCAGGTTGTCATCGGTCCACATAGATCAAAATGAACCAACTTCAATAGTTCTTTGGCTCTATAGCCCTTAGTCGAGAAAGGCTTCTTGGTTATTTTAACTTCTAAACATGATTCACAAACTAGAAGTGCCTCCACTTCTAGTGAGCTCATTTTCCCACTAGCTACCAGTCTACAAATCCTTTTTAGATTAATATGACCTAAGCGTAAGTGCCAAAGATACGTTTGTTTCGCTATGGAAGGTTCCTTTCTTTTTAAATTTGGTCTAATTGAATTATGCAAAATATTAATTTATTGTGTTAGAGAGATAGGAATAACAATATAAAGATTATCAACTAATGTACCAGAACAAAGAAAAGATTTATTTTTCTTAATAACCACGAGGTTATTAAAAAAAATTGAATATCCATAAAAGACTAAACAAGAAACTGAAATGAAACTCCTCCTAATGGAAGGTGCATAAAGACAATCCTTTAAAAGTAAACTCCTATCATTATAAAAGCTTAAATGAATGCCTGCCACAACAATTACCGCTACTTTCGTAGCACCTCCCATAGTCAGACAAATCTCTCCATCACTTAGTCACCTGCCTTCCTAGAACCCTTGCAAAGAATTGCATACATGATTAGTGTCTTCCATATCTATACACCAGGTACAGTTAGTACGAAGAACAAAACATGTTTCAACGACAAATAGATGGAATTTACTTGCATTGTTCTATTTATTGCGGAAAATCGAACAATTGTTCTTCCAGTGTCCTGATTGCTTATAGTGAAATCACTTGCCCTTTGGCTTTTCCACACCTCCCTAAGGCCCACAAGATTCTTGAGGAACCATAACCTGTTTCCGAACCTTCTTCTTCTTCTTTTTATTCTTACCAGTAGGCTTAGAAGTAAAACTTTTCTCTGTAACAATAGCACTTAGTGACTTCTTGATGAGACCCTCAGCTTCGTGTAGTTCTTTAAGTAGTTTCGCTAAAGAGTAAGAAAGTTTGTTCATGTTGTAATTTACGCAGAACTGCGTAAAGGACTCAGGCAGCGACTGGAGAACAATATTGACCTGGGTTTCCCTATTGATTTCTGCTCCAAGGATTTCAAGCTCATTCAGAAGAGACATCATCCTTAAAACATATTCCCTCACTGGGGTCCCTTCAATCATGTTTGTATCCATTAGTTCTTTCATGGCAATTTTCCGTACATCATGATTCTGATCCCCAAACATATGTTTGAGGTTCAGCGTCATGCCATAGGCAGTGTCCATCGATTGATGTTGATGTTGCAAAACATTTGACATAGATCCCAAAATACAACACCATACCATCTCATCATCCTTTATCCATTTTTGGTAGTCCTAGGTTTCCTTTTTGATTTCTCCTTCACCAGGTTTCTCAAGACAGATCTCATAGAGCACAAACCTGTGCCCTTCATCAATCAACAGAATATCCAAAAAAAAATTCAGACAATGTAATTAGGTCCAGTTAATTTGTTTTCCTTATGAATGACAACACATGGATTGAAAGAGCTTCCCATCTTAATACTAAAAATCAAATAATAAAATGAATTATTATAAGTCATAAAACTTTTTGAATTTTAAATCAAAATTAATGTTCCCTCTATCAATTTTAAAAGAATTTTTCGGCATCCCGATTACCATTTGAATAGTATTCCTCTTTGCACAAACTACTGTCCAAAATAATTAAGCAGGCTTATTCCTTTTAATTTTATTATCTAGACGAAACCTATGTCAAATAAAATTAAAAACTCGACACTTTGGTCCAAAAAAATCCTAGCATTCCACTTTAGAGAATATACTATTATTTTATATCTAAGTGTATACCACTAACTAATTTTAGATTATCTCATATCACGTAGACTCCTCTTTTGGGCACCGTCTGTGTGAATAATGAATCCAAAATTACCCTTAAGGAAATTTAGACCAACTACCACAATAATTTTCATTCCTCGTTAGATGACCTACTTATTATTGAAAGTCTACAAATAGTTCATGGAGAAAATGGGATTTTCTCTTGAAAAAGTCCCTCTCCCACTTACTAATTTAAAAAACTTTTGTAAAGGTTAAAAAAATATTTCCAATTCTGAATTAATTTGAAAAATCTAGAACATTTGATATATTTTCAAAAATACCGAGATATCCCTATTAATTTTTTTTCCATAAATAAAAAAAATTCAAATACCCTTGATCGTTAAAAAGATGAATACTAAATTTTTTTTATTCTCTAACCACCCATATTAATGTCCACAATTCAAAATAATTATGAATTATTTACTTTTTGCATCTTGATGATTTAAGTCGGGTCGGTATTCCATGTTGTCCATAATTCTAAGGGAACCGTTAGCACATATTGACAACCCAACAATTAAAACATGAATAATAGAGACATAAACCAACATAAATAAGAAAATTAAGATAAATAAGGATTCCCGACTATTATGGTCAAGATAAAACCCTATCATTGATTGGATTTTTCAACAGTTATCCTTGAACTCAACAGTCATCCTTAGACCTAAACACTTCATGTTGCCACTACGCTGGGATGACACAGGGTTGCACCCATCACCGATCCGGTTTTACACTTCTCCACTGACAATCACGATCAAAACCGTAAAAAAATACTGATGTCCTATGCCTCCATGAAGGAGTTCACATTCTACATCAATATTACATTAATCCTACATAAAAAAGTAACCACGAATAAGCCATCGAGGATCCAATCACATAAAATAAAAACTTCAATACGTGACCATAATAGTGGAATTAGATTGATGTAAATAGAAGTTAGCAAAAATGCATATTTTACCCAACATTCATGCTCATATACATTTATTTTAATTGGACAACATGACTGAATTCAACCTATTTCTAGTATCAACAGGGCTCTGATACCAATTATTAGAGTGGAAGTTCAAGAGTCTATTAAAAATGTGTATAGATTAAACTATAAAAAATTACACATACATGAAATCCTACAAGACGGAATTAGGATTCACCTTTCGAGACTTGTTTGATTTGATCTCTTCTTTGCACGAAAAGAATATGTGATGTCTCGATTCAACTCATAGTTTTCTATTGTATTCCTGATATGACAAGTCACAAGTAGAAGGTGGGATCCTATTTCGTGACCACCTTCTTATCTCCTCTTTGTTTTCTGTTGCCTCCTTTTCTCACAAATCTGAGCTTAGGTCTTTTGGGTATCCAAGAGTGATGACCACGTTAAGAAAGAATGAGACTTAGGTGCATATATATAGGCTACAATAGAGACTCTGAAGAGAGATAAGGATGTAGCTCCTAATGAGCTTGAGAAAACCTAATCCTTCTCAGATCCTAATATATGTCCCTTTATTATAATTAATACCACTAACCAATTACAATTGCAACTCTACTCCTTAACTCAAAATTATATTTTGAGATCCTCATTATTAATTACTTAATTCTCCCCACCTTAAGGTTAGAGATACCCGTTACTAAATTAAATTATTGATTATTTATTTGATTAACAACTTTAAGTCCTTGAGTGATCCACCTTAACTTATTTGTAGTGTTGTATTAACATAATTCAGCTGTCAAAATCTCTATACCGAGACGTGGATTCCATCCATAAAAGACTTTTATCGTACATTAATCACCATTACCCAATTTATCAAGATTATTGATACAATAACGAATCTCACTCGATAAGTCAAACTAATGAATAACTAGTGCATGTTTCCATTAATTATATTCGGATGAAGAGCCATAAGTAAACCTTATAATCACGAGGTGTGCATTGTCTTATGAAATTCGTATAAAAGCAATGACCTCAAATTGGTCCCGTTCAGCACACACAAAGTGTACTAGCATAATAAGTTGAAACTATACAGTTTTCCATAATCAAGATAGATCTTCTAAAATATTGTGCTACAACCCGACTGATGGCTAATCCAAGTCCATCTAAGACTGTGAACGATAAAACTTATATTCTATAAGAACTGATGATCTGATCCCCTGTATATAAATCGTGCTCTACACACCAGAAAACCTTCCTTATTAATAAGTAAGTTGTTCTTATATCTGTAATTGCCATTGTTTATAATTATATAATTTTGTACTAATTATTTTATAAATTACAAGTAGAAACACAGTTTATTTTTGAATTTCTAGCATCAAGTTCACAGTGCAAAAAGTCGTACTATCCCTTACTTTTCTTAGTTTAAACCATTGCCCACGTGGCACGGAATTGGTCTTAAGGTTTATTTGTCATTGGTAGATTTAAATCTTTAAAGGAATAATTTTTTTTGTTGTAAGAGTGTATGCAACTGTCTTGATCTCGGCTATGGAACGTACAATAAAGCAAAATTATGAAACTATATAGGGGTAAACTATATTAAACTCTCTTTAAATGTAAATGTTTTATAGACTATCCAAAATCTGAGAGAAAAAACACTTTTTTTATCGACAAGAACACGTTTTTATCGAACTATTTCTTTTTTACATTTTGGATAGTTTGCAAGACATCTATAGCTTGGGAGGGCTTTAGTTAATCATGTGGTCGTGGGGATGTTTAATGGTATTTTTTTTCTAATTTTTTCTTTAACTAACGATGAAATTTATATTGTATGATTCAGCGGAATAGTATTGTTGGGCACTACAAGTTAAAAACAATTTTGACAAATACATACGGTAGTATTATAATTTATCATCCGTCTTACGACATATAATATACAACAAACATTATATAGCGCATGTGCATCACGCTAAGATGAAAACTAGTGAATTATTTTATTTACGTCCTTCATATTGACTGTATCCTCAATTTGTGACTGTTTCATTTCATCATAATTTTGCCAAATATAGGATGGATCATCCTTATATACCGCGACATGCTGGAAAGTATTTCTTAGTATAATTTGTGAAATGCTATTTTGACTTTTCCACATAGGCTAGTGGGTAGGTAAAAGATGAGATCATATCATTAATTGTGAGGTTTTGTTCAATTAATATTATGTCTCACAAGTTATCTTTATAGAATAATGATATAAGTACAAAAATCTTTCCCAAAATCTCTCCCAAATATGACGTGGATTCTATATATTTTGTTATTTACCTATTAAATATTGCCTTGTGGTATGGAGTCCCGCGAAAACACCAAAATTTATTACTTTTGGAAGAGATTTTGTGGAGTTGTTTTGTATACATAACACTACTCGTCTTTATATATCCTTGAAAGTGAAAGGTTGAGGCACAGAAGTGAGGAAAACCGTATAGAAATAGTTTGCATCGACTTTTCGATTTGGGGGAGGATTCGAAGGTTGTATATCTTTGAAGTAAGATGTTGAATTACTAATGTGTGAGTGAGTGTATGTGTGTGTGTGTTTAAACACCAAGTTATTCTAATAGTGAATTTAAACTTTTCCCTCCTAACCACATTAAATCTGGACTTTCTCTCTTGTGTGCGTGTCACTTATATCTTGTACAAGTTCCCATCTTTATTTCATTTTCATTTGGTTGAATTGATGATGGATTTGTGCACAACATTAAGTAGTTGTACAATATTCGTAAGAACAATCTTTTCCAACTATTTTTTTGTTATTACTGAATCTGCATGTATGATTGGGTTGGTCAAATCTATTATTTTTGTTTGTCATTTATGCCATAATTACGAGGAGTTTCACCGCAAAAGTTAACGTTGTCAATAAGCTCTAACGGGGATGCTATTTGGATTCCCCACGCTTTATATTAGACAAATACGAACAATCCTCGTAAGCATTTAGTCTAACTCAATTGACCCAGTCATGCATAACATTAACCCAAGAAAATATTTGTTTGAGCATTGCCGGATATTAAATTTTCTCATCACATTTGGCTAAAGTAGTGAAAAACCTTGCATATATCGCCATTAGCCGGCCCATCATTGTTGCCGATGATCTATAAAATGCTACCCATGTTATTGTCAACACACACATCGTAGTAGAAGGTGGACAATTATCAAGCAAACAAGGATTCAACCTTCACCCATTATTTATTTATTTATTCATTTTATTTTATCAATGGCCTGCATTCGCATCTTCATTGGCATAGCCATTGTGGCAGCAGTGTGCGGTCAAACATTGGCAACAGAGTTTGTGGTTGGAGATGAAATTGGTTGGACAACTAATTTTGATTACCAAGCATGGGCTCAGGGCAAAGAGTTTCATGTTGGAGACAAGCTCAGTATGCTTTTAACTCTCATTATCTAATCTTATCATGGTTCGCACAACAGCACTTTTATATATATATATATATATATATATATATATATATATATATATATATATATATATATATATATATATATATTATAGCTCAATTATCTCTTGTACACTATTAATATTTTCAAAAATATTTGTTTCTCATGTCCTAATGATTTAACGTGCTACACCCTAATTTAAAAAGTATTGTGTTATTATCAACTAAGATGTCAATGTGTTGTACTCATTTCATCATCCCCTTTTCAAGCTCAAATTCTATATAATACACGTAGCATCTGCAATGTTAAGTCAATCATGAACCCTTGTACTACATTACACATCTATAATTGGGCTAAGCTCAATCTACTTGACTGTCTATACAAATATATAATATTTGTGAACATATTAAGTCCCTTTAATTATTTAGAAAATCAATGCTGGATATCAAAGACAAGATATTGGGTTTGCCTTGTTTTGTAGTTATAAATGTGCATGTGTGTATCTTGTTCATGTTGCAGTTTTTAACTACCCACAAGGAGCTCACAATGTTCACAAAGTGGATGGGACTGCCTTCAAATTATGTGCACCACCACAAACGAGTGTGCCCTTGACAACCGGAAGTGACGTGGTTACTCTTCAAACAGCAGGAAGGAAATGGTATATATGTGGTGTTGGTAGCCATTGTGATACTGGAATGCAGAAGCTTTTAATAACTGTTTTGCCTCAAATGGAAATGGGGTCTCCTACGACTTCACCTCCTCCAACCTCCGCCGCCGGTGGATTGGCTCCCTCTGCATATTTTGCATGGATAGTTGCCGGATTTGGAGTGTTCAAGTTGATCATGGTTTGATGAAAACATTTTTCTTTTTCTTAGGCGGAAGAAATTTATATTATTTTTGCATGCATTAATAGAAAAACCACATTATTTTCAATACAATTATGTCATTTTAATTTGATAATATAAACACTCACATAAAAGTTTATTCGTGTATGATTGTAAAAGTTTGTTCCTGTATGTGATTGTAGAAGAATCCTAAGTCATTTAAATAAACATTTTATTTACCCAATGGAATGGAAAATGGGAAACATATTTCAACTATTTTTTTCCCTCCTTTTATAGAAAAAAAAATGTTATAATTTTGGATTTTCTGGACATTGGTTCTGAGAGGTTACAGAGAAACTAAAAATGGTGACATAGTGTTTCATGTTATCTGACGACTCACCATTAATATAGACTTCCATCCATCATTTAAACAATTCAACCATTTTATCATTTTATAATTTTATTAAAAATCTGGAGCTTTCTCTTCCCAAAACACACACAGGCAAGTGCGCCCACATACATACTAATTTAAAAACGTTCCATCACCTGAACAATTCTACAATTCAGACAATTTACATGAAAAAATAATTTTATCACGATTTCAAACGGCCATAGAAAGGCATTTTATTATGGTTTTTATGTTCTGAGAAACCCTCATAAGTTTGACTGTTATAAAAAAATTTGAAACTATTAAAATGTAACTATCATAAAAATGCATGCTAGATTCATCTTATTATTAGATTAAACTTTAAAAATCATCACTAATGGGACATTTTTAAAATGGGGTTGTTATAACCATCGTAAAATCAACTACATGTTCTTGCTTCATATTACACTAAATCCAAAAATCGTCATAAACATCACTCAAAGCCGTCATAATATGTCACAATGCATTTGTAAAACCATCATTTATATTGTTGAATTTCACCATTGATGTCATCAAAACCATCATTATTCAAACATTCATTTTTTTTGTATTAACTCAAAGTCAACTATATGATCACAAACTGAAAACATAAGCATAGACTTTATGACTGCACAATTCAAACATTCTAATAGCAAACTAAAATAAAATAGTTGTTTTTACGATCTAGTCCTTCGACTAATAATTTCGAATAAAAAAATCAGGCTCAACAAATTTTAAATGATTAGGTCCAACATATAAATAGTCCGAAATTAAAACAAACACGCACTATTCAGAAATCGAAGCGCCAAAAATTCTCTTTGTCAAAAATCTCTCTTCGATCACAACCCTAACTATTTTCGATCAAAAATTTAACTCTCTTCGATCAAAACCCTAACTCTCTTCAATCAAACCCCAATCGTTGAAGTTCTACCGAGCATTTTACATTATAAATCAAATTCTTCCAAACTTCCTTGTGTATTTTGTGTTCTCATATGTATAAATTTGTAGACACGTGGACTGATGAAATCACATTCTTCTTCTTCATGATATGAAAAAATATATTTGTTTCCCTCATTTTATTTGCAAAACATACTTTTTGCATGTTAGATATATGTATTTCATCATTGTACTTTTCCTTTCTGTATACATCATTTATCAAGGATTTATCAAGGACTAGGAATATATACATGATTGAAATATGTACATGTACAAGTCCTGTTTTGCGTGTACTATGTGTATTTTGCGTGTACTATTAAAAAGTACACGAAAAATACACAGAGTACACGCACATTGAAATTGAATTTCTCAATTCAATATGAGTGTACTTTTATGTTTTATACGTGTAATCTATAAAATATATATTTCAAATTCATATTTAATCAATCCTATGTTATTTTGGTCCGCGCCAGCGGCATTTGAATGATATTTCATGAGTTTGTAAGAAGTATTATTATTGTGTTAATATTTAGGAGTATTTCTTATCCCCGCCAGCGGCATTTGTGAAATAACCCGCGTAATTTTGGGCTATTTTAATTAATTTAGGAAAATGAAGGAAAATAATGTTTTTGATAAAAATATTTGTATTGCTCAAATATGTTGGTTATTATTTTTAAAGGCGAGAATTTCAAACGGTTTCGAAATCGGAGTTAAAACAGATTTTAAAATGATTTTTAAATGCTTTTAACTCTTGGAATTCTAAGTCGGCGAACATTAAGTAATTTTCAAGAGTTGTTTTGACTTCCAACTCTTCATTTATTTGCCTTATTTAAAGGAGTCTTTTGGCTTCCAACTTTTCATTTGTTTGCATTATAAAAGGAGTCATGGGCAAACCTTTTTAACCTACTTTTGGCACAAATTTTGGCAGCAAATATATTTTATATTCCTCTTCTTTTTATATACACATTGGCCCTTGAGATTTGTGAGTTACAACATTAGATTAGAGGTGTTCTTGGGGCTATTTTGTTGGAGGTTCTTGGAAGAGCATTTGTATATCTTTTGTGTTGATCTTGAGGATGTGATCATTGGTTTCTCATCATGGTTTGAGGTATAGGGTTTTACACAATATGCACCTTAAATCTCGTGAGTGTCATTCTCTTTGATTTCTTATTAATTGAACTCATATTTGAATTTTTAAATTCATTGAAATCTGGAAAATAATTGTTGATATTATTTTGATTCATGTGGTATCATTATATTGTTGGTAAGCACGTTGTCATGAGATTTTAATATGGTAAAGATATTGGGCACCCGTCAAAATTCCTATTCTCGAGCTATGACTTGATAAAGCATATGCGTATGGGGTGAGGCCTGGTGACCTGGTTAATGTGTTGTTGAGAAATTTATTGATAAAATGTTATTGAGATTTGCATTTGATTTGAATATTCGTATTCGTGTTGTTACGCTTTGTTCATCGTTAATATAATTGTTGAGCATCTTTCTTGTCATATTGTGTACTTCCCCATATTTTCTTTTAGTGGCAGGTTAGCACGAATTTTGGGGCGTTATGGAGATTGATTTTAGCGAGGATTGTTTGAGAAATATTTTTATTATTTTGATGTATAGAGCTTTGGAGATTTGTATTTTAATTTCGACTTAGTTGTTGTATGTAATTCGAGAGATTTGGTATTTAATTTGAAGAATTGAGATTAGTCGATTTATATGATTGTGGGTTTATTTAGGTGATCTATACCTTGTTATATTGTGGATTCAGTTTAGTTATTCGCATTTGCGTTCCGTTCGCTCTCCCCGGACGGGCGGGGGTGTTACAAATGGTATCAGAGCTTAGGTATACGGAAACCCTCGGGACTTGGGTTTTGGGTTCATTGCGTGGATAATAATTTTTGGAGATTGAAAATTTTAGGTGATATTCGTGATAAGTTTCGAGATTAGAGGTGAGAAATTTATTTTTGGAGACGAAATTATTTTTGGAGATTGTTAGAACGATTTTTTAGAGTTAGGCATTCGGCGAATTTCGAGGGAGAAATTCAATTGTTAGTGGGGAAGTGTAACAACCAGCGTAATTTTGGGCTATTTTAATTAATTTAGGAAAATGAAGGAAAATAAAGTTTTTGATAAAAATATTTGTATTGCTAAAATACGTTGGTTATTATTTTTAAAGGCGAGAATTTCAAACGGTTTCGAAATTGGAGTTAAAACAGATTTTAAAATGATTTTTAAATGCTTTTAACTCTTGGAATTCTAAGTCAACGAACATTAAGTAATTTTCAAGGGTTGTTTTTACTTTAAACTCTTCATTTATTTGTCTTATTTAAAGGAGTCTTTTGGCTTCCAACTTTTCATTTCTTTGCATTATAAAAAGAGTCATGGGCAAACCTTTTTAACCTACTTTTGGCACAAATTTTGGCAGCAAATATATTTTATATTCCTCTTCTTTTTATATACACATTGGCCCTTGAGATTTGTGAGTTCCAACATTAGATTAGAGGTGTTCTTGGGGCTATTTTGTTGGAGGTTCTTGGAGGAGCTTTTGTAGATATTTTGTGTTGATCTTGAGGATGTGATCATTGGTTTCTCATCATGGTTTGAGGTATGGGATTTTACACAATATGCTCCTTAAATCTCGCGAGTGTCATTCTCTTTGATTTCTTATTAATTGAACTCATATTTGAATTGTTAAATTCATTGAAATATGGAAAATAATTGTTGAAATTATTTTTATTCATGTGGTATCATTATATTGTTGGTGAGCACGTTGTCATGAGATTTTAATATGGCACGGATGTTGGGCACCCGCCAAAATTCCTATTCCCGGGCTATGACTTGATAAAGCATATGCGTATGGGGTGAGGCCTGGTGACCAGGTTAATGTGTTGTTGAGAAATTTATTGTAAAATGCTATTGAGATTTTCATTTGATTTGAATATTCGTACTCGTGTTGTTACGCTTTGTTCATCGTTAATATAATTGTTGAGCATCTTTCTTGTCATATTGTGTACTTCCCCATATTTTCTTTTAGTGGCAGGTTAGTGCGAATTTTGGGATGCTATGGAGATTGATTTTAGCGAGGATTGTTTGAGAAATATTTTTATTATTTTGATGTATAGAGCTTTCGAGATTTGTATTTTATTTTCGAGTTAGTTGTTGTATGTAATTCGAGAGATTTGGTATTTAATTTGAAGAATTGCGATTAGTGGATTTATATGATTATGGGTTTATTTAGGTGATCTATACCATGTTATATTGTGGATTCAGTTTAGGTATTCACATTTGCGCTCCGTTCGCTCTCCCCGGGCGGGCGGGGTGTTACAAATGGTATCAGAGCTTAGGTATACGGAAACCCTCGGGGCTTGGGTTTTGGGTTCATTGCGTGGATAATAATTTTTGGAGATAGAAAATTTTAGGTGATATTCGTGATAAGTTTCGAGATTAGAGGTGAGGAATTTATTTTTGGGGACGAAATTATTTTTGGAGATTGTTAGACTGATTTTTTAGAGTTAGGCATTCGGCGAATTTCGAGGGCGAAATTCAATTGTTAGTGGGAAGTGTAACAACCCGCGTAATTTTGGGCTATTTTAATTAATTTAGGAAAATGAAGGAAAATAAAGTTTTTGATAAAAATATTTGTATTGCTCAAATATGTTTGTTATTATTTTTAAAGGCGAGAATTTCAAACGGTTTCGAAATCGGAGTTAAAACAGATTTTAAAATGATTTTTAAATGCTTTTAACTCTTGGAATTCTAAGTCGGCGAACATTAAGTAATTTTCAAGAGTTGTTTTTACTTCCAACTCTTCATTTATTTGTCGTATTTAAAGGAGTCTTTTGGCTTCCAACTTTTCATTTCTTTGCATTATAAAAGGAGTCATGGGCAAACCTTTTTAACCTACTTTTGGCACAAATTTTGGCAGCAAATATATTTTATATTCCTCTTCTTTTTATATACACATTGACCCATGAGATTTGTGAGTTCCAACATTAGATTAGAGGTGTTCTTGGGGCTATTTTGTTGGAGGTTCTTGGAAGAGCTTTTGTAGATCTTTTGTGTTGATCTTGAGGATGCGATCATTGGTTTCTCATCATGGTTTGAGGTATGGGGTTTTACACAATATGCTCCTTAAATCTCGCGAGTGTCACTCTCTTTGATTTCTTATTAATTGAACTCATATTTGAATTGTTAAATTCATTGAAATCTGGAAAATAATTGTTTAAATTATTTTGATTCATGTGGTATCATTATATTATTGGTGAGCACGTTGTCATGAGATTTTAATATGGCACGGATGTTGGGCACCCGCCAAAATTCCTATTCCCGGGCTATGACTTGATAAAGCATATGCATATGGGGTGAGGCCTGGTGACCTGGTTAGTGTGTTGTTGAGAAATGTATTGATGAAATGCTATTGAGATTTCCATTTGATTTGAATATTCGTACTCGTGTTGTTACGCTTTGTTCATCTTTAATATAATTGTTGAGCATCTTTCTTGTCATATTGTGTACTTCCCCATATTTTCTTTTAGTAGCAGGTTAGCGCGAATTTTGGGGCGCTATGGAGATTGATTTTAGCGAGGATCGTTTGAGAAATATTTGTATTATTTTGATGTATAGAGCTTTGGAGATTTGTATTTTATTTTGGAGTTAGTTGTTGTATGTAATTCGAGAGATTTGGTATTTAATTTGAAGAATTGAAATTAGTGGATTTATATAATTGTGGGTTTATTTAGGTGATTTATACCTTGTTATATTGTGGATTCAGTTTAGTTATTCGCATTTGCGCTCCGTTCGCTCTCCCCGGGCGGGCGGGGTGTTACAAATGGTATCAGAGCTTAGGTATACGGTAACCCTCGGGGCTTGGGTTTTGGGTTCATTGCGTGGATAATAATTTTTGGAGATAGAAAATTTTAGGTGATATTCGTGATAAGTTTCGAGATTAGAGGTGAGGAATTTATTTTTGGGGACGAAATTATTTTTGGAGATTATTAGACTGATTTTTTAGAGTTAGGCATTCGGCGAATTTCGAGGGCGAAATTCAATTGTTAGTGGGAAGTGTAACAACCCGCGTAATTTTGGGCTATTTTAATTAATTTAGGAAAATGAAGGAAAATAAAGTTTTTGATAAAAATATTTTTATTGCTCAAATATGTTGGTTATTATTTTTAAAGGCGAGAATTTCAAACGGTTTCGAAATCGGAGTTAAAACAGATTTTAAAATGATTTTTAAATCCTTTTAACTCTTGGAATTCTAAGTCGGCGAACATTAAGTAATTTTCAAGAGTTGTTTTGACTTCCAACTCTTCATTTATTTGTCGTATTTAAAGGTGTCTTTTGGCTTCCAACTTTTCATTTCTTTGCATTATAAAAGGACTCATGGGCAAACCTTTTTAACCTACTTTTGGCACAAATTTTGGCAGCAAATATATTTTATATTCCTCTTCTTTTTATATACACGTTGACCCTTGAGATTTGTGAGTTCCAATATTAGATTAGAGGTGTTCTTGGGGCTATTTTGTTGGAGGTTTTTGGAGGAGCTTTTGTAGATCTTTTGTATTGATCTTGAGGATGTGATCATTGGTTTCTCATCATGGTTTGAGGTATGGGGTTTTACACAATATGCTCCTTAAATCTCGCGAGTGTCATTCTCTTTGATTTCTTATTAATTGAACTCATATTTGAATTGTTAAATTCATTGAAATCTGGAAAATAATTGTTGAAATTATTTTGATTCATGCGGTATCATTATATTGTTGTTGAACACGTTGTCATAAGATTTTAATATGGCACGGATGCTGGGAACCTGCCAAAATTCCTATTCCCGGGCTATGGCTTGATAAAGCATATGCGGATGGAGTGAGGCCTGGTGACCTGGTTAATGTGTTATTGAGAAATTTATTGATAAAATGCTATTGAGATTTGCATTTGATTTGAATATTCGTACTCGTGTTGTTACGCTTTGTTCATCGTTTATATAATTTTTGAGCATCTTTCTTGTCGTATTGTGTACTTCCCCATATTTTCTTTTAGTGGCAGGTTAGCGCGAATTTTGGGGCGCTATGGAGATTGATTTTAGCAAGGATTGTTTGAGAAATATTTGTATTATTTTGTTGTATAGAGCTTTGGAGATTTGTATTTTATTTTCGAGTTAGTTGTTGTATGTAATTCGAGAGATTTGGTATTTAATTTGAAGAATTGAGATTAGTGGATTTATATGATTGTGGGTTTATTTAGGTGATCTATACCTTGTTATATTGTGGATTCAGTTTAGTTTTATCGCATTAGCGCTCCGTTCGCTCTCCCCGGGCGGGCGGGGTGTTACAATTTGAATGATATGTTATTAGCTTGTAATCAGTATTATTGCGTGTACTTTTTCATTTTTTGCGTGTACTATTTTGTATTGTTGTGTTATTGTTTAGGAATCATACGATCGAACATGTTCAACTACAAAACTGTTGCTTGCGTTCGAAGATCTTAACAATACAAAACCTTTCATATTGACAATCAGTAGTACTAATGATGACGAAATTCATTTTCTTCTTTGCATCAATGATAGAGCTAAAAGGTTACTTGACTTCTACTACTACTATGAAGACATTTACTGCACTTTTGATGTGCAACAACTTTAAGTAACTGAATCTAAAGCGAAGGATTTAGCTAAACGAATTGAGCAGTATTGCTTAAGGGGTTTTGATAATATTAGAGCTTTTAGCATGCATCTATTGTATCACTTCTTTACTGAATATGTTAGGAATAGAGAATCTTGGTTTTTTACTTGTCGAACAACCTCTATTAGTTATTACCATGAAACTGACGATATATAATATCGCCTTTGGCATGTATTTTGTTGAGACTTGTATAAATTGTATGTGAGAATATTGGATGTACTTTTGTTAAATATGCTTGTATTTTATTATTTTAGTCTATGTTTTATTCTAATTCAAATGTATTTTATTTTTTGTACATATCATTATATGTTAGTAATTTAAATTTTGTTTATAGATCAATATAATGGGGATGAAGATGAAGGCAAGAAGAGGAAAGAAACAAAAAAAAGAACAGTTCTGATGATAGTTCTTCAACTAGTTTTAGTTCCAGTTCCTGTTCCAGTTCTAGTGTAGCATTGAAATCTAAACGTCCTGCAAAGAAGAATGACCAATATCAATTAAATATTGTTAGCTTTCTCCATGACTTGCATCAGATTAAAGATAAAATAAACAATAGCCATATTGAACTTCTTAAGAAGACTCCATTTTGGGAACTTTTTAATGCCTACTACAGTGAGAAAGTAGTAGAAGTGGACCACAAGAAGACGGATAAAAATATTTTATCAATTATCTAGTTGTACAATACGAAAACCAAAAGTTTCTATATATAGAGTAGGATTGAAATAATGCCAATAGATATGAGTGAAATATTTGGCATACCACTCGTTGAGGGTTTAAAATCAATAGAACTGAAAGAGCGACCGAATACTGCTAAAAAATCTGGATTACAAGCACGATACTTCGCAAAAAGAATAGGAAAGTCAGAAATATTAAATGGTGTGAAGAAATTAGTTGAATTGGATACAGATGAAGGCATTGCCGATTTTGTAAAAATTGTGTGTCTCCACTTCATGAACACGTGGTTTTTCTCCAACTCAAACTTCACCCTTGGAGAACTTTGGTTGAAATAAATAAAAAATATTGAGGAAATGAATAAGTATGATTGGGCATCTGTTGTGCATGAGTTTCTCATACATTCACTTGACAAATCAACAAGTTCAAAACCTAGCACAGTTACTGGATCTGTCATTTTCTTACAGTGAGCAAAAAAATATCATGATATTTCAAAATTTACATACCAATACTCATGTGTACTTAATAAAGATCACGTGTATTTTGAAAATACACGTGATATTTTCACGTGTATTTTGAAAATACACGTGATATAACAAGTGTATTTTAAAAGTACACTGGTTATATTTACAAAATATAGTACACGTGTACTTTGTAAAATATAAGTGTACTTTATAAAGTAGAAGTGTATTTTCAAAATACACGTGATATTTCCACCTGTTCTTTCAAAATACACGTGATATTTTCACTTGTATTTTCAAAATACACGTGATAATTTAACGTGTATTTTGAAAATACACATCTTATATCACGTGTATTTTGAAAATACATGTTTTACATCACGTGAAAGTACACTTGTATTTTACAAAGTACATGTGTACTATATTTTGTAAATATAACCGGTGTACTTTCAAAATACACTTGTTATATTTTTTGTCAATATTATAAATGTACTTTAAAAAGTACATGTGAACTTATATTGACAAAGTACACGTGAACTTTGTAAAAATCAAGTGTACTTTCAAAATACAATTGTAAAGTTTGCAAAGTACACATTTAATTTTGCGTGTATTTTGAACAAATCACTTGTACTTTCCATTATGAATACCTAGGTAATATAATTATTAATATCATTTTGTTTTTTGAATGATCACAGCATCGGGCATGTGAGAAATTTAAAATTATTTCTCTTATTGAAGAATTTAAAGATAAGACGCCAAAATTCGTGAGGTGGAAATTGTCTTCTTTGAGACAATGGTTTCTGAAGAATGACATCGCAACAACAACTTTGAAGCAGGCTACAAATAAACCAGCTTGTAATGACAGTTCTGTACAAAAGGAATCTCAGTTTGAAGGGCCAAGTTACTCTTTGAATACTTCTACAGAAAGTCCTATACATGATGATTCATCATCAGAAAAAGTTGCTGAAGATATTAATGACAATGAGTTTTCACATGGTTGGAATATTCCCCTTAAAAACATTGTGACTCCAAAGAAAAAGAAAGGAAAAGATCAACCAAAGGTTAATTTGGAGGAACAAATTGCTGTTTTGAAAAGAGAATTGTTGGAAATAAATAACCAACTATCTAAAGCAGTTGAAGACTTTAATGGTGCACTTGAGAAGGTGACCTCTTTGGAGGTGGAGAGTGCCATTTTGAATGTACAGTTGCAGGTAGATCGTGATTCACTTTTTAAAGTCCATGAGGAAATGAAGAAGTTAATAGTGGAGAATTCCAACCTTTTGAAGGAAAATGCCCAACTAGTTGAGTTAAACAATTCTTTAAAAGAAAAGCTTGATCAAGTCACACTTAGTGACTCAGATAGAATTAAAGAATTTGATGAATCATTGAAAAAACAAGCAGAATCAACACGAATTTTGGAAAAAAAAAATGGATATCTGTCTCTGAGTAATGTAAATCTAAAAAAAAGTATGATGATACATTGCAAAAATGGAAAGATGATGACATAGAAAAGATGACATTGAGGTAGAATCTTGAGGAGTCAAAATTGAAAAGAACTCAACATGTACTTTTGATTATAAATAATGCAGAGTACATGAAGTTTTCCTAAAGTA
The DNA here is from genome assembly GCA_949130495.1 of Sambucus nigra. Lineage (NCBI taxonomy): Eukaryota > Viridiplantae > Streptophyta > Magnoliopsida > Dipsacales > Adoxaceae > Sambucus > Sambucus nigra. Next base: position 541,166,586 of record OX422211.1, on the reverse strand, counting down.
CACACAGTTTTTCTAAAGTATACGCAATTTTATTTCATTGTATTTTTAATGTAGTTTTGTTTGATATTAGAAATAATGAAGATTACATGCATTATTTGATTAAAAATAATGCAGTTTTATTCAAGTATTGCTTATAATATAACATTATTTTTGTATAATAGGAAAACAATAATAAAATTCTTAATGACGAAATTTCGGAGTTGAAGCAAATGCTTGATGAATAAGCATTGAAAAAAATAGATCAGATATCTATAAAGTACAATAGATATATAGTACACGCGTTTACTTTCTAAAGTAAACGCAAATTATGATGAAAGTACACGTGTATATTATAAATTTTATAAAGTACACGTATTGTATAAATTTTACAAAGTATACGCGTCTATTAATAAAATACACACATGTATATTATAAAATACATGCGTGTACTTTATAAAATACACGCCTGTACTTTATAATCCAACATTGTTTCAAAAAATACACGCAATAGAAAATGAATCATTGTTTCAAAAAATGCTTACAATCCAACATTACTTGTTAAATATATCAGGCAAACACTAATAAACAACTCATAGATGAAATTTTGAATTTGAATATTGAACTAGCCTCAAAGACAGTTCAGGGCACACTGAAAATACCCAAAACAAAAGGGCCTCTTACTAGAGGACAAAAGAAAAAAAAAGTTTACAGTGAAACCGAGAAGCATGAACCAATTAAGAAACAAAAAGAGTCAAAGTTGAGAAAAGGCCCTCTAACAATAGCTCAGCGAATGAAGGAAATTCACTTCAAGCTTCCAGAAATCAAAGCATACAAATATCTCGATGAAGCTGCGAAGAAAAAAATTGAAGAGTTTATTCAAAATGCTGAGCCAAGGTAAAGTGTATTGTTTTATGATTTATCACTTCACTAATTTATATTTTTTTTGGTGCAAACGAATAAGGTTATTATTATTATACAATTCTTATTACTTATATAAAATGCAGGGAATTTATTTTCCAAGGGATGGTTTCGTATGTACCATGGGAAGATTTTATTGAAGTCCTCAATAATCAAGAAATTTCAAGCCAAGTATGTAGTCCAAATATTAGACATTCATTAAATTTCAACATAATTATTTCCTCGCCATTTTATATTGTGTGAAACAAATAATACTTGCCTTTAGTGAAGTATTGAGGTTTAAATTATCAGAGGAAGGGCCCTCCCACTCACACACTTTTTCTGATTATTATTAGGTAAGTACAATTAAATCGAAAGCTTTGTGAAACAAAATTTCAGTTTTTTTTTATTAACACAATGTCAATAATTTTTATTCAGATAGAAGCTCGTAACAAAAATGAAGTCAATAAGAAGGGGGAGTTATACAGAGATATTTTTGAATACTTAGGCACTTGTAATAATTTTGTTCATTGTAATAAGACATAGAATATGACATTTCACATTACTTGTCATATACAAAAAAGAAAATAAAGTGGTCCACATGGATTCCCTTCGACCGAACGGCAAGGAAAAAAATACAATATACTTCGATGTTGCTCAAAAAATGGTTAGTGTCTAAACTTATATTATAATGTACTTATATTATACAGGTGTACTTATATTATACGCGTGTAATTTACCATATAATGCATGTACTTTCTATTAGTTGCACATAATCACCCAGCCTATCAAAGTACACGCATCATATTTTAAAATACATGTTAAATGAACCAATCCAAATTACGTGTACTTTAATATTATGCATGTACTTTTAACGCTTTAGGCAAAGTACACACATTATATTTTAAAATACACGTGATATGAAAAAATAAAATATGCGTGTACTTTTCACTCTTTAATCTTCATATACTGTTTTATTTGTATACACTAAATATTTGTCTTCTTAATAGTTTTCTGTCTTCCAAAAAATACTGTACCTATTGAAGACTGAAGCAGAAACAATGAAAAACAATGGCTTCAAAACTCAGAGAAAGTTTGATGAAGGTACATCAAATGAGTTTACATCGGATGACGATCCATTGACAGAGCAAGAAGAAATGACAGTAGATTTCTTATTGGAAAGTGATCTCAAATTTAACCTAATAAAAGATCATGAATGCCCTAAGCAATATAATGGGTAAGCAAAAACTTCATTTCTAAAAATTACTAATTTGTATATTTTCAAAAAATTTCATTCACATCATACTAATTTGTATATTTATTTTATTTTAATTTCAGGGTTGACTGTGGGGTGTTCTGCATGTACTACATTGAGCAAATTAGCAGAAACAAGCAAATGCAAAAAATTATTTGATGACCCTGACATGGTAAAACACAAAGCATATGTACTAAGGGAAATTCTTCTATCAAAATATTTCTTCCCTCGAAAGGAGAAAAAACTTCTATAAATTGATTCAAATATAAACCATATTTGTAATTTATTTTGTGTTATATTGGTTATTGTTTACAATATTTATTACACCAAAATATTTTATTTTCGCTGGCGCGGACCACAATCCACTTAAGGTATAGACAAACAACGCACCCGAGTGTTATAGAAGGCTCTCCATGAAGGCCTTGTAGCTGTCATAGAAGAAGAAATCCGACACTGGTCGAATTTAATTGACTTTCTTCTTGACACCCTAGATGCCTTTGACAAACTTCCCTAATAGAAGCCTTTGTGACACCCCGCCTAATAAAATACCGGGCGATCACTCCAATATCAAATTAAAACAGGAGTCTCATGTGGTTCATTCTTAACATCACTGTCGAAAACCAATTAATTACTAATATCTTATTAGGCCGACGTCAAAATTTTAAATTAACTAATCTTTTTAACCAAACCATCCAAATAAAATAAGGACAACAGTTTATATGCAACAACTGAAATAAAATAAAGTAAAATAACCGAACACTCGGTCCAAATAATACAACCAAATCGAATTCCACACAAAAGGCGGTAAATGAATAAATGAGTACAGTTGGGCCATTAGCCCGAATATGACTACAATACCTCCTATCTAGATCTCAATGATGGAAGCGTCTACAATAAACCTGCTTGCATCCACAGCTGCTGCAGCAAACGTCTAACTCGAATGAATTATTATCCAGGCGTCCCTGTGTCTGGACACCTATATATATATATATATATATATATATATATATATATATATATATAGCAAGAGAGGGGAGAAGTAGAGAAAATGGGTCAGAGCCCGATTGTTGAAAATATTTTAGCAAGTGCATAAAATCCATATTTTAAAATATGTTATTTATCATATTTTAAACTGGTATCACTCTCACATGAGATACACCTCACCCCTCTTCTAACAGTGCACAACTAGCGCATACCATTTTAGACAACCTAGTTAAGCTACCCTACCTAACTAATGTAATTACCCATCTTCTAATAAACCTCATCGATTCGGGTACTAAGGACTAAACTTCTCCCCATTCCCAACATTACGTTACGTTCGTGCGTGGGGTGTCTCGCGAAGCGAAATCCAAACAAGGAACCCCCCGATACACTACTACGTGATAATGTTGATCACCGGGATCCATTAGGCCTTCAGTACATAACATATTTATACCATCTCGTATTTATTAAAAGTTCTCATTAGAACCTATTATTCGCATTCATATAAATCCGGATATAAATCTACCGAAAGTAATATCACACTTTATTCATTCTTTTCATTTTATACAAGGTTAGGTTATATGATATCTCATCTCATATATATCAACAGTATACTATACGCAACAAGTATATTAATCATCCACCGAACTATAATATAAGTGGCTTAGTCATTCTCATATACTAAGCATCCGTGAATTATCTCAAGTACACATATATGTTAATCGCAATACATATATAGATATATAGCACCCCTAGCCTCATCTGCGGTGCACTCATACTCTGGTATCCAATCCAAGTACATCTCGTACAAAAAGGATTACCCGTTCCACATCACTCAGGAACTGTAACAATACAAATCACACGTATTGGAGGCGAACATAGTTCACGTACCTACGGGTCACGCACATACCTACGCTCCCATAAGCAGCGGACTTATCAACTCATAAATAAGCCTTTCACAGCCCTATGTTCTTGAGGTACCAAATCTAAAATCCCCCCGAAGGCAACACAGGATAAGATTGTCCTCTTTCGAACGTCAACCTCCCGTGATAGCAAGTATGGTAGGTATGTCATACACATAATGAAAAAATCATATAGGTACACATTCCACCTATATACATATATCATCTATTTGGTATTCACACAACCATATTATAATTATAGGTATTTCTCTCACCTATACATAATTCCCCATAGGTAATTATTTAACCCATGTATATAATAACATTCGAGTATACGCACAACCCGTATAATAAATTTCCCACGTTGTATATTTATCTCTCGAATATCCTACGCATTAATCAATTTTAACTAATCCTCAATACATCATTTCCGATATTTTCTCACTGCACGATGACAATACCAACGACACCGATATATATTATTTATCTATTCTCAATCTTTTATGGCTATAATCTCCAAACTCTCGTAACGATAGCCAATAACCTTGAATATTCTCATTCACAATAATACAAGCCGTCACACAATTAAAACACTACCCCAATACATGTTCCCTTATTTAACATTCAAATCACACTTAAATACCCCTTTAAGTATTTTTCCTCACGAACACCCCTATTTGGGTAAATCTTGGATTTTACTTTCAACTAACCCAAGGTACACGCCTTACTAAAAAAAAATATTTAGAAGTCCCCACACTATTTTTAGGAACCCCAAATATTTATCTCCAAATAATTCTAGCCTTTATTTTTCCAATTTCCGAGTGCATTTCCGAGTTGGTGATTTCACCCCGGAACTGCCATCTTGTAAAAATCATAACAATTCGAAAAAAATCAGAAAAATACGCGGTTGGCGCTCACGCGACCGTATCGAAATTATCTACAACTTTCATGTTTTGACCGAGAGCTGAATCAGTTGTCTTCCTGTCCGAAACTGCCCGGAAGTGGGCTAGTCACTATTCACCTTCTTCTCCAAAAATCCAAACCTCCATTAAAACACATCCAAGCTTTTTATCTCCTCTCTCATCATCATTAAACCTCAAATAACCATATATACACACATTCAAAGGGTTCCAATCATCCTAGAACCCAGATCCAACAATTAATTTCAATTAATTTCAAGTTTCTCAAATTGGGTATTAATCGAGTTATATCCGTTTTAATCTTTCGAAAACCCCTTTGATCCACGAAATTTCAACCCAAAAATATTTAGTTTTATACCAACTATAATATGTGAAATTAACACACTAAATCAATATGCAAGTTAAACACTTGCCTTGTGGAATAAATCCGACGTTCTCGAGTCGAATCCCGCGAATTTGGTCGGATTTTCCTTCTCTTCTTCTTCTTTTCTTTCTTCTTCTTCTTCTCTTCCTTCTCTCTACTCTCTTCTCTCTCTTAGGGCAGAAATGAAAGGGAAAGGGGGCTGCTTAAGTCTTTAAACCCGAAATTGGGTAAATGCCCAATTGTTAAATGACTCGTGTACCCGTTTACGAGCCCCTACTAGTCCAAAAATGTCCGGAACCCAAATACTACCCCCGGGTAGTCTATTTTGACTATCTCGGCCATTCCGAACCTAATGGCGCAGTCGAAATCTCCATCCGAGGTACTTAACTAAAATTCATTAATTTTGCCCCAACATGTTCAATATGCGTATTTTCCAATTTAAAATATTTTCTTTGTCGCTTTACCCAACTTGCGACATGTAATTAAAAATAATCCATGTAAATATTAATCTGGCACTTACAAACTAATATTTACTATTTACTTTATATTCTGAATTTATTCAATTTCACTCATAAATTCCATAATTACTATTCACAGTAATTCCTCAATTTACCAAATTACGCCCACCTTTGTAATTTAAATATCTTTAAAAGTACGGGGTATTACATACTTCCCCCCTTACAACAGAATTTCGTCCTCGAAATTCAGATATAGCCTGTACCACTACTCTAGGATCGGTATATACATTACGTCCTAGCTTAACCAAATTTAGATATAGCCTAACACAATGGTCTCTCACTGTATTCCACCCATCTCAAGGCGTATGCTCATATATATAGTCTCATCATCTCTATATATTTTCCCTAATCTTGCACCCTTTTTGTTAAGACCACTTAGCATAAAGTATTTATTATTAATACCATATCTACTAGTCTCACACAGTAGAAATATTCGTAAATCCATATATATACACATATAGTCACATCATCCCTATACATATATATATTAATCCTGCACCCCGGGTTAACACCCATTAGCGCACTTAATCAATAATGTTCTTGCACCCCCGGGGTTATCACCCATTAGTGCTCTTAATAATAATATCACATAATAGGCATACACACATCCTATTAAGATTCATAGGCATATTCCCATCCTAATTGTACACTTCTCATATGTGTTTTATTCTCATCGCTACGTATTATATAAATATTCAGATTACTATCTCTCTTGTAATCTACAAGGTATATTCCCTATGCCGAATAATTAAAGTATTAACTATCATATACTTTTCCGGAATTTGGTACTACATACACTCCTTCTTTACTTGGAGTATGCTAACCATACAGTCACGCGCAAGCCACTCTTCAATACTCGCTTGAGTAAGACCCCGCTCCACTTTCTCACAATAAATTGGGTAACCTTTTCATTAAGAGGTATTTTTTTTTAAATGACTTTCCACAACCTTTCAATCCCATCTCGGGTGTGTTAGCTCTCGTTGCACATAAATGTTTGCATTATCATCATTCTCGCACGACATTCAATACGCTATACCGTTTAACCTTGTTTATAGCCGCCCTTCAGGCATATATTATACATATATATTTTCACATCTTTCAATCTCGGAGATTTTTGGGATTTACTAATCAGGGTACCCATACCCCCTATCATCCGTGCATATATGCACCACCATTGCAAACGTTTTGATACATCACACTCACTCTAAATAATGGGCCTCATTTCATTGGCCTGGTACTAACACATGGGTATCCCTTAACCCGAATAATTCGAAATTTAATTCACCCGATACTTGAAAATTCAATCCTTCTTAAGATTATCCCATCGATCTTCTTGTGGTTATCTTACAATAGTCTTCGTATATCAGTGCCTTATTGCCCTTACTTCGTGGTAGTCTTAAGATTAAGGTGTCTCTAACACACGTAATATGAGTACTATTCTAAATATTTCCCTAGTGCCCAAGACCTCTCTCAACTTCCGACATTTGCTCGGTTTCATGCGTGGGACGTCTCGCAAAGCGAAATCCAAACAAGGAACCCTCCCGTTACACTACTCCCTTGCATCGTCGGTCATCGAGATATAAAGGTCCAAGGGACACCAACGGGATGTTCTAAATTTTACCTCGTTAACCTACCAGCGTACTTCTACCACTATATCCTTCCATCTTAGTGAAATGCAAAATCTAACTAATTGGGCACCTACTCTCTGCAAAAGCGCTATGAACATTATACCCAAAATGTATTTCCTCTGAATTTTCCTTCTATTCAAGGCCTGAATAAACGTCTCAAATCGATTTCCTTCACCTTAACTCACCCACATACTTGCGATGAGAGAATAATTTTTAGTGCTTCTCCGTAGAACTTATAACTCTATATGATTATACCGTCATCAAACGGATCTCACTCGATAGTGTTTGCTCTACACTAGGTGACTTATCATCAAAACTAGCATCCTTGCATTATATAACATCTCTCCACTCCCGACGTCATTAAGGTTCATGCGTGGAGCGTCTCGCAAGCGAAATCCAAACAAGGAACCCCTCCTATACACTATTACTTAACTTTGTCGGTCGTGGAGGTTCGCTAGTTCAAATATGCCACTCGGATAATCCCATCTCTCCTATCGACAAAATGTGGTCAAAACTCTTAATTCTTTCCAGGAGCCACACCACCAAGCGCTTGTACTAACACTAAGTCCTTAGCCCAAACAACAATGAGCTTAAACTCACAGCTCAATAATAAAGCATGCATACCTTAAATTGTATCTATAAGGTCCCCATGCATTCAAATCATGGTAATGAAACATCTCCTCATCAAATTTTCATCTAAACAAGTAATCAAGGCGAGCTCATCCAGCATTCATCTCGCATTCCATGCGTTATTATGTCCGTATATATATGTTTCACATCTTAAATAAATATATATATATTATACTATACACATCAAGTATATCCATACTTATATATCACACACTATATAAGTATAAATAACCATCCCTCAGAGCTATAACTCAATGGATGCAGTCTCTCCATGCTATCATCTTCCAGGGAATTACTCACACATCATCCTGGGTACCAGCGATCGGACTATCGCACCGACTTGGTAAAAACCAAATCACAATGAATGGGAAGCAATCATAGTTCCTCCGAGGAAATGAGAACGAAGCATACCCACCACGTCTCATTCCTGATAAAAATCACACAATATAAAATGGACATTATGACCTGGAGACTATACGCTCCCTGCTCCTCAAGCCAGGGGCCTCACCCAAAATGCATAACTTCCCATGATAGCTCTAGAGGGGTATGTTTCATATAAATATACCAATCACATACATATATATTTAAACATATCACATATACGTCTCAATATGCTCGTGTATATATACAATATAATCGGCTAATCGTGTATATCTCTCGTAACATTAACCCGTCTTTCCCGAATAAACATATTCGATTTTTATCCTATAAGTATTCACTTACTTATAACATAAATAAATATTAAGCTTATCACAACTAGCTCGTATCCCAATTATATCCAAAATTTCAATTCGAATCCCAAGAGTCTTTATCCCATTTGACTCTTAAAATCACAAAGTCTCACAACTTTAATTTTTTTTTTTTTTTTGCATATTTCACACCTTGCACTAAAATAACTATAACTCACTCTACATAAGTCCAATTACTAGTGAGTCTATCATTCCGCTGGAGAAGCCTCTTCCTCCCTTGTACCTACCTTACTCCGGTACTAACTTCACTTATCCATGTCACTCTTTATTCACCGTTGGTCTCTGACCGATTCTTATGTGAATAACCTAGAAACTTCATTCACTTCATTCTAAATCACGGGAATTTTCATTTTAAAACCGTCTGTAAGATTAATTTATGAGCAAAATATTATGCTCCTCTATATATGGTGACCATCATTCCCACTATTTCACATTGCTCCAACGAGTGAAAAAATGTTCCTCAAATTTTCACATATGGGTATTTCCATACCCAACTCTTGGCCCAAGCTTTCGATCCTTCAACTTCCTAGAAGTGAAGTTACACTATTTTCGCCTAGCTCAACTTCAATGCACGATCCTCATCAAAGACCTCTTAAGCTTTTTCCCCATCTAACTTCACTGGGAAATTCAAGTTTAGCACCATTCTCTACTATAGTGGTGCATAGATAATTATAACTACTATCCTATAGTAGTCATTGCAGCAATCAATGACAATGCCGCAAGGAAAATGACCTTTACCGCGATCCTCATTTCCAACATCAACTTATAGCTCTAACTAAGCCCCGTCTCCTCCTGCCCTCACAATGGACTTCCATGGTCGCCCTTCGTCAATCAGCGCACGAATCCCGAATGAACGCGGAAAAGATTTACTATAATCTTACATAATGCCAGGAGAACGAAATCTCACAAGAGGATATAAACAATCCTAATCATAATGCTCTATATCAAATCAAAAGCAACGCTGAAAGCGTAGTACGTCCGCACAGATTCCTAAGGACACTAGAACCTGATGCTCTGATACCACCTGTGACACCCCGCCTAATAAAATACCGGGCGATCACTCCTATATCAAATTAAAACAGGAGTCTCATGTGGTTCATTCTTAACATCACTGTCGAAAACCAATTAATTACTAATATCTTATTAGGCCGACGTCAAAATTTTAAATTAACTAATCTTTTTAACCAAACCATCCAAATAAAATAAGGACAACAGTTCATATGCAACAACTGAAATAAAATAAAGTAAAATAACCGAACACTCGGTCCAAATAATACAACCAAATCGAATTCCACACAAAAGGCGGTAAATGAATAAATGAGTACAGTTGGGCCATTGGCCCGAATATTACTACAATACCTCCTATCTAGATCTCAATGATGGAAGCGTCTACAATAAACCTTCTTGCATCCACAGCTGCTGCAACAAACGTCTGACTCGAATGAATTATTATCCAGGCGTCCCTGTGTCTGGACACCTATATATATATATATATATAGCAAGAGAGGGGAGAAGTAGAGAAAATGGGTCAGAGCCCGATTGTTGAAAATATTTTAGCAAGTGCATAAAATCCATATTTTAAAATATGTTATTTATCATATTTTAAACTGGTATCGCTCTCACATGAGATACACCTCACCCCTCTTCTAACAGTGCACAACTAGCGCATACCATTTTAGACAACCTAGTTAAGCTACCCTACCTAACTAATGTAATTACCCATCTTCTAATAAACCTCATCGATTCGGGTACTAAGGACTAAACTTCTCCCCATTCCCAACATTACGTTACGTTCGTGCGTGGGGTGTCTCGCGAAGCGAAATCCAAACAAGGAACCCCCCCGATACACTACTACGTGACAATGTTGATCACCGGGATCCATTAGGCCTTCAGTACATAACATATTTATACCATCTCGTATTTATTAAAAGTTCTCATTAGAACCTATTATTCGCATTCATATAAATCCGGATATAAATCTACCGGAAGTAATATCACACTTTATTCATTCTTTTCATTTTATACAAGGTTAGGTTATATGATATCTCATCTCATATATATCAACAGTATACTATACGCAACAAGTATATTAATCATCCACCGAACTATAATATAAGTGGCTTAGTCATTCTCATATACTAAGCATCCATGAATTATCTCAAGTACACATATATGTTAATCGCAATACATATATAGATATATAGCACCCCTAGCCTCAGCTCCGGTGCACTCATACTCTGCTATCCAATCCAAGTACATCTCGTACAAAAAGGATTACCCGTTCCACATCACTCAGGAACTGTAACAATACAAATCACACGTATTGGAGGCGAACATAGTTCACGTACCTACGGGTCACGCACATACCTACGCTCCCATAAGCAGCGGACTTATCAACTCACAAATAAGCCTTTCACAGCCCTATGTTCTTGAGGTACCAAATCTAAAATCCCCCCGAAGGCAACACAGGATAAGATTGTCCTCTTTCTAACGTTAACCTCCCTTGATAGCAAGTATGGTAGGTATGTCATACACATAATAAAAAAATCATATAGGTACACATTCCACCTATATACATATATCATCTATTTGGTATTCACACAACCATATTATAATTATAGGTATTTCTCTCACCTATACATAATTCCCCATAGGTAATTATTTAACCCATGTATATAATAACATTCGAGCATACGCACAACCCGTATAATAAATTTCCCACGTAGTATATTTATCTCTCGAATATCCTACGCATTAATCAATTTTAACTAATCCTCAATACATCATTTCCGATATTTTCTCACCGCACGATGACAATACCAACGACACCGATATATATTATTTATCTATTCTCAATCTTTTATGGCTATAATCTCCAAACTCTCGTAACGATAGCCAATAACCTTGAATATTCTCATTCACAATAATACAAGCCGTCACACAATTAAAACACTACCCCAATACATGTTCCCTTATTTAACATTCAAATCACACTTAAATACCCCTTTAAGTACTTTTCCTCACGAACACCCCTATTTGGGTAAATCTTGGATTTTACTTTCAACTAACCCAAGGTACACGCCTTACTAAAAAAAAATATTTAGAAGTCCCCACACTATTTTTAGGAACCCCAAATATTTATCTCCAAATAATTCTAGCCTTTATTTTTCCAATTTCCGAGTGCATTTCCGAGTTGGTGATTTCACCCCGGAACTTCCATCTTGTAAAAATCATAACAATTCGAAGAAAAATCAGAAAATTACGCGGTCAGCGGTCACGCGACCGTATCGAAATTATCTACAACTTTCATGTTTTGACTGAGAGCTGAATCAGTGGTATTCCTATCCGAAACTGCCCGGAAGTGGGCTAGTGACTATTCACCTTCTTCTCCAAAAATCCAAACCTCCATTAAAACACATCCAAGCTTTTTATCTCCTCTCTCATCATCATTCAACCTCAAATAACCATATATACACACATTCAAAGGGTTCCAATCATCCTAGAACCCATATCCAACAATTAATTTCAATTAATTTCAAGTTTCTCAAATTGGGTATTAATCGAGTTATATCCGTTTTAGTCTTTCGAAAACCCCTTTGATCCACGAAATTTCAACCCAAAAATATTTAGTTTTATACCAACTACAATATGAGAAATTAACACACTAAATCAATATGCAAGTTAAACACTTGCCTTGTGGAATAAATCCGACGTTCTCCAGTCGAATCCCGCGAATTTGGCCGGATTTTCCTTCTCTTCTTCTTCTTTTCTTTCTTCTTCTTCTTCTCTTCCTTCTCTCTACTCTCTTCTCTCTCTTAGGGCAGAAATGAAAGGGAAAGGGGGCTGCTTAAGTCTTTAAACCCGAAATTGGGTAAATGCCCAATTGTTAAATGACTCGTGTACCCGTTTACGAGCCCCTACTAGTCCAAAAATGTCCGGAACCCAAATACTACCCCCGGGTAGTCTATTTTGACTATCTCGGCCATTCCGAACCTAATGGCGCAGTCAAAATCTCCATCCGAGGTACTTAACTAAAATTCATTAATTTTGCCCCAACATGTTCAATATGCGTATTTTCCAATTTAAAATATTTTCTTTGTCGCTTTACCCAACTTGCGACATGTAATTAAAAATAATCCATGTAAATATTAATATGGCACTTACAAACTAATATTTACTATTTACTTTATATTCTGAATTTATTCAATTTCACTCATAAATTCCATAATTACTATTCACAGTAATTCCTCAATTTACCAAATTACGCCCACCTTTGTAATTTAAATATCTTTAAAAGTACGGGGTATTACAGCCTTCTTTACTTTTTTCAGCTTTTGTTATGTGAAAAAATTGTACTTTATTTTTTTGTATTTAATAAAAATTTTATTTCTTTCATGCACGTATTCTCACTTATGTCATACACCAAATATAGTAAAGTACACGTGAACCTTTATAAAAATGATCACGTGTATTGTAAAAAATGTAAACATTAATATCATTTATTGTAAAAAAATTGGTATGTCAAAATATGATTCTATCTATTATAAATTATATTACACGCAAGTTTTTATAAAGGACATGCACAAGATATTGTCCCAAATAATTATATAAATACGTGTACTTTATATATTACACGTGTACTTTATAAAGTACACACATAGTCTATAAAGTACACGCTTATTGAAATACTTGTATACTTGAAATGGGTTGAACGTCATAGGAGATTGACGATAATCCAAGATTATATGTGCTGAGAGATCCAGCACACCCTATGGGATGAAAGTCGGTGGGAAACCGTTCAAAGGTTATCTCTTGATATGGGAGACCTAACTGTGGTGAAGAAGTAGCGCAAGGTGCTACTTGACTGAGTGTTGTGAGTGACTTACGAGTTACTAAAATGTTGATTCTTATAAAGTAACCAACCCAAAAAGGTGCGCCAATTGCGAAGAGTGCACAAATTGTAAAGTATAATAAACCCGGAGAGAAAGGGGAATATATTACCACTTGAGGAAAGATGACGTAAGTGGGAAGAGATGTTGAGGAGAGACATAGTGAGATTGCCTCGAGACACACCTCTAGTTAATAGAGCGAGATGAACTCGAAATGAGCAACTGGAATATGGTAGTGAACCTGCAATTCCAATGATGGAATGAGGAGACAGACTTATAAATTATTGTTGGATTGTGAACATCGTAATTAAGCCAACATTTCGTTGGGGGTAGCAAAATGGGGTGACCGGGATGGATTAGTATGTAGTTGAAAAGGGAGAGTGTACGGTGCCACTCTACATGATTGTGAATTAGGATGAAATCCTAAAATTCCACCCTGTGAGAGAAGGTCAGGAAGGAATAGAGATAAAGTTTTATGTTGAGTACCTAGTGCTACCTACAACTCAATATTAGTGAGAAAGAATGATGGTACGCCCTTATGATAGTGTAATTTTGGAGAAGCCCACTGATCAATTCATAGGTTGAATGTATGCCTATAAGAGCATATTTATAGGTAGAGTGAGTGCCTATATGAACTGTACATGAGGATTAGGTTCGTGGGTTCCGATTACGAACAATACATGTACTTTGGTTGTGGTTCGAGGAGACATTTTGAACTTTTAGTCCTTAACGCGTGATATGAGGACATTCTATTGGAGTGTGACATTTTAAGGTATATGAAATGTGAAATATATGGCTCACAAATTGTCTACTCATGTGCAATGCGATATATATACATATATTGGTGCTCGAGATGTGATCCCGAGACAAGTAATTAATAACTATTGGTGATCGAGGTGGAGTTCCGAGCCAATAAACCCAAAAGTGTTATAGAAGGGGGTGATTATAAAATAAGTGTTGGTAGTATATGTTATGTGTAAGATATATATACCTATTGATTTTTCCTACTTATGTGCGATAGTAAGTGTGCTTAATCTCTATATTGGGGTCGATGATATTCCGGACCAATACAGGGGGGGATCGATTTGGGGTCGATAATTTTTCGAACCAAATCGATGATAAATATTGGGATCGACGGAAGGTATGAACCGACATGTGCATTACATTTACCTTGGGGTCGAGGAATTCCCGGACCAATGTAAATGATAGGATTATTGGGGCCGATGATTTTTGCCGGACCAATTTTCCTTAAAAATATATATTGTATGTGAAATATATACCTTATAATATTCTACCTATGAGTGATAGTAGACACTTAGATGTTATATAGAGATATACATCAAATGGGTAAATTAAGTAGGGAGAAACTTAATTTCAAGAATCAACGTTGGATTGGGAAAATCGATGAGAAATTAAGTAGTGGGACTTAATTATGATATATGCGGCATGGGTAACAGGCGATAAGAAATTATAATGAAATGGTCATGTGCTTGGGACGACCGTTAGGATGTTATGATTTGGTATTGGGTATTAGAGGGTGCAATTATATTTAAGGTCTTTAGCCTTAATACCAGCCTTATCCTAATTTCGAGGACGAAATTCCTTTGCAAGGGGGGAAGTATGTAATACCCCGTATTTCTGAATATTCCAAATATTCCATTTAATTAGATTGGAGAATTAAATGAGAAAATATTGGCTTGATTTAGATTACGTAAGAGTATTAATTTAAAGAGTTTTATTTAAAATTGTAATTATGGTATATTAATCGAAAGATAGATACCGGTATATATTGCGTCCTTTTATTTACTTAGTGCGAGTGGTAAATAGTTACTTAACGCGTATAGACCGCGTTGGAGTGAGAACAAGTAATATTTTTTAAGTGACTCAAATGATAATTTAGAGGTCACCAAAGAGTCCAGAAGGGTCAAATTAGTCAAAATAGTATACTCGGGGGTACTAGTTGAGTCCCGGGGTAATTTTGGGCTAAACCGAGACCGTTCGGGGGCATTTTAGTCTTTTAACATAAGAGGGTATGGAGACCTACGAAATTGAGAGTTTTATATCAGCCGTATGATAGATGAATTAGGGTTAGAACACCCATGACAACACCAATACCATTAGAGAGAAGAGAGGCACAACTTTCTAAAGCAAAAAGAAGATTTGGAAAGGATTCAAAGGGATTCCTACCATCAACTTGTTGGGGAAGAAGGATTGAAGGATGAAGATCATCAATCATCAACAAGAACCACGAAATCAGACCCTACTGATCATAAGGCAAGCTATTTATTGCAAATTATAAAGTTATAATACCCATGTGTAGGGTTTTTGAATAGTTTTGTTTAAATCAATATTTTGATTGGAGAAAGATGATATTCATGCATGTTGGGATAGGAATCGCATGTAGAATGATTTAAACTATGTAGAGAATTAATATTCAGATTAGACTTGATGATTTTCGGAATAAAAATATGGATTTTGAATGATAATATGGGAAGAACACCATAACTAGGGTTTCAAGAAATTCTGGGTTTTAATTCATTAATTCTTTAAAGTAATTGAAGTTTTGATGTATTTGACACGTTAGAAACTGTCCTAGTATATGTGGAAATATGTTAGGATCACTGGGTTAAAGTTTGGTGGACTAAAATGGAGTTTGAAGATTTGTTAATGGATGAAACATATTAACGAAGAAGAAGACTGCGTCTGCCCCTGTTCGATCGATCGATCGATCGATCTCGGACTGTCGATCGATCGACGAAAGCTGTTTTCCACAAATTTTGTGTTTAATCCTTCGTTGAGTTCGGGAATGAATGAGTATTCTAGGATTTACATTATACTTATTTGGGAGTAAGAATAAGACCAGTAGGTATATTGTTGAGGGCCAATAAGGACATTGGGTGTAGGGCTTGGATTACGGACCGAGGAGAATAATCCGATTTAGTAGAGTATCGGGGACTTCGGAAATTGAGTTACGGGGGGAAGTAAATTCAATTTAAGTAATAGACCAGTAGGGTAAGAAATAACTACTGAAATTATATGTAAGGGGTAACTAGGACCCTTAGAGTTGTGTGAATACTCAAATAAATACGATTAATGAGATAAATCGTAAAGAGAATATTGTACGGTAGATATATGAGATTAAAATATTACCTACGTATATGATTAATAGGTCGGGCATGTACATACTGAATTATGTGATCTTTTAGGTAGGGAGATTATACCTAAATTAATTATGTTAGGGTCGATGAGACATTCCGAACTAACATAAAGTTATTATATGTTTGGGGTCGATGAAATGCCGAACCAAACTTTGAACTGGGGTCGCGATGAGAGAGTCCCGAACCATAATATGTGTATATATATATATATATATATATATATATTTAAAAATAATTGGGGTCGATGGATCATTCCGAACCAATTCTTACTTGGGGTCGATGAATCATTCCGAACCAAGAGTCCTTTACGTGTATAAAAAGGGCAAAATAGTAATGACTGATATTTAGTATATATTATGTGTGAAATATATATACTTGACGACATTTTACTTCCATGTATTAGTATATTGATATATAGTATGTATTTAAAGATACATACTGAAATGGTAAGTTAAGTAGTGAAACTTAATTACGAAATGCACCTTTAGATAGAGAAAATCTATTTAGTAATTCAAGTAGTGAAACTTAATTACATAAGTGGGAAAGTTAACAATTGTGAGAACTGTAGTAATTTTAGTAGTGAAACTAAATGAGAAGTCTTGAGAAATAACATAGATTAAATGTTACTTGGGAATTATTTAACATACGCGAGATGTTAGTAAAACAGTTGTACTGTATGGGCGGTACTGGAACTTGGGTACATATAAGTTCAGTTCACTACTTTGGTTTTAGTTAGCTTGAGAAGTATGGCTAGATAAACTAAGTGTAGAACGTTAGTGTGCACAAAAGATGAGGGTTGAGTTAACTCAAGAGAGTGTACGAGAACCTAACATGTGTAATCAATAACCGCATTTTATATTGTGATAAACGCTTGCTAAATATTTTCAAAATGTTTTGAGTACTAACTCTTGCTATAAAATATTTTTAAAACCTTTTAGGTGTCCAGCCACAGGGACGCCACGTGTGATGATTCCATTCCAGACTCGGAGCTGTAGTACTGTGGATGCTTACAGGATTTGACTAGACGATATCTCTCATTCAGATCTAGCACAGGATCTCGCACTCTTCTATGTATGGACTTGTTGTCCGGTATTAGTCTCAGATGTTAGATTCAGACTAGTGGTTGTTCTATTGATTGTTTGGGATTTTTTTTAGCCGATGGTTTATTCGGTAATACTTTTGTTCTGTTGTACTTTTACTTTGTTGTTTGAATTACAGTACATGATTATTTGTACTTTGTTCCGTTTGGTTGATTTATCTGTTTTAAAGAAAGATAAAATTTAGCACCGGTCTAATTTTACTTAGGGGATTAGTAATTAAAAAGTTTTCGACAGTGATGCTAAGAATGAACCATTTGAGAAACCTGTTTTAATTTAATGAAGGCCTGATCACCCGATGTTTAATTAGGCGGGGTGTCACAAACTGTTGCTCGCACTTCTGAATGAACTTCAAATACGTTTTGACATGAGCGACTAATAGTCCAATGTCGGCTTTTATTCAAATTTTCATTCAGTAACTTTTGAAAAAAAGGACATAGCATATTTGTCCAAGTGCCAGACTCAATAAGTTTATTTGCATTGAAATTCATAATCTTCCCTCTCAATTTACCAAGCATATTCATTACTGGTAAATGCCTTTCCTCCAATATCCATGAATTGATTGACTCTGCATCACTAGATGCCATGTCAGCATACCATTTACTAGGGAATTATGCACACGACCAATTCTCGGGAGGCAAACTATCAATGAAATCAGCAATAGCAGCTCCTCCTTCCTTCTTCAATGCTTCAATATTCTTGTGAAATACATCTACTCAGACAACATATGCACAAGATAAAAAATCTTCAACAATTTTCTTTCGAAATCCAGCACAATTCCCACGAAATTTCTTTTTTATATTCCCTTGTGAATGATGTATACAGTAGGAATGTGCAGACAACGGGAAGACCCTCGAAACAACATCAAGTAATCCATTGTTTCGATCTGATATAAATGTTATGTTTCAATATTTCTCAAGTACTGCACTATGCAAATTGACAAGAAACCACACCCAGTTATCTTCGGTTTCAGAATCTACAACAGCATATGCAATAGGAAAAAGGCCTGAAATATAAAAATATATCAAAATTAAAATAAATAACACATCCGTGTAGAACACATCGTAATTTGTTGCTGCTGGCACAGACGTTAAAACACAAGAAATATATTACGTGTTTAATTTAAATTGTATGTAAATAAGAAGACAAAACATAAAAATGCACAGTACATGTGATAAAGATAAAAAGACATGCACGTTTACTTTCCAATCTTTAGCTTGTACTTTGAATTATTTTCAAATAACAACACTAACATCAACGTACACGCATAGTACAGGTGAAGTAAACAAAGACATTCAAAGCTACTTTACATTTTTAAGTTGTACTTGGATTTATTACTTCTAAATAACAACATATATCAACAAAGTACATGCATAAAAATTAAAAGTACACGTGAAATTAACATAAACATTCACGTGTACTTGACATGTACATACGTGTACTTTAGTTTATATTCAACATAACAACGTCATCATCAAAGTACACGCATAAAAATGAAAAGTACACGTGAAATTACCAAAAACATTCACGTGTACTTGACATGTACTATGCGTGTACTTTAGTTTATATTCAACATAACAACATCATCATCAAAGTACACGCATAAAAATAAAAAGTACACGTGAAATTAACAAAAACATTCACGTGTACTTGACATGTACTTATGCATTTACTTTTTGTAACACCCCGTCTAATTAAATACCGGGTGGCCAGTCCCATACCAAATTAAAACAAAATATACAGTTGGCTCATTCTTAGCATCATTGTTGAAAACATTTACAACTCACCCAAAACTCAATTAAGCTGGTGTTAAAAACTTTCCAAATTTTAATTTAACAAAATCCATTTCCAGTTTAAGAATAACACAACACATTTTATTCTACAACACAGATAACACAATAAATAAATCAAAAGAATTTAAATGCAACTGGAATAAACATTCCCAAAAAATATAAATCCTTTACAATAATCCCAACAATGTTAAATGTATTAAAAAGACACAAATACAATAGTATTTAACTCCGACAGAAAATGATAACTGAAATCCTTTGGGCGACATGCCCTATGTAAGAATACTGTGAATCAAAAAGATGACAAGCGTCTACGAAAAACTTCCATAGCTCCATAGCTCGTCACAATCAACTATGGTTGGCGTCCCTGTTGCTGGACACCTGATAGAGAAACAATAGAAGAGAAAATATGCAAGGAAACGGGTCAGAGCCCGAATGTGTAGATTATTTTTAAAACATCAAGTATTTAACAAGTGAAATAAAGCATTTATTATGTACATGTTAGATCCAACTCTCACTTGCAATTCTCACCTCTCAACTAGAGTGCACACTTAACGTTTCCTATTAACCTCCTAGTTAATGGTTCCTCATTCTATTCTCCATATTATAAATTCCATTCCCATATCATAATCCCCGTATGTCCCATACCATACGTCACATTATTATTCATTTACATTTCTTCTTTATATGATTAGTTTCTCATTATCATGAATCATTTCTCATTAATATGAATTAAGCTTTTCATTCATTAACTTAATTCCATTATCTTTCTCTATTCACCGTTATCTACAATTATCACTGTAGATAGATTTAACCTAATATATATATCCATTGAATCATTTAATCCATTATATATATATATTCATATATAATACGGCACCCCGAGTCACAGCTGTGGTGCAATGCATTACTCTGCTATCATGTCCCATCATCGCAGGTCACCGAATAGGGAACTACAGGTTCAATAAGATTCCACGAACCACAATCAACAAAAAAAAAATAGGAGGCGAACATAGTTCTCGTATCCATGGGTCATGCACATACCTACGTACCCACAGTCAGCGGACTTATCAACTCCCCGATAAGTTTTTCATAGACCTATGTTCTCGAGCGACAAATCAAAGATCCCATGGATTCATCAGGATATGACTGCCCTCACGCGCAAACCTCCCACCGATAGCAAGTAAGCTAGGTATGTCATACACATAAATCATCAATCAATCAAATAGGTATTATCATACCTATAATATAATATCAATAAGGTAATTATCACTACCCTAAGATATTTCCCATACGTAGCATTATATCTCTTTTAAATTCCACATATTAAAATACCATATCTTTACTTCATAATTTAATTATCCTCGCATCCTATAACATCTCTCCACTCCCGACGTCATTAAGGTTCATGCGCGGAGCGTCTCGCAAAGCGAAATACAAACAAGGAACCCCTCCAATACACTACTACTTAACTTTGTCGATCGAGGAGGTCCGAAAACTTTAACTATGCGATCGGGATAACCTCATACCCTCTTTCATTCAAATGTGTTCTAAAATCCCATCTCACAAGATTCAAATAGGATTTTCCTCATCTTATATTCAGTAAGAAATCACTAATATCCTACTGGTCCATAACATTATTTCTCCCGAACTACTACGAGTTTAGTTTTCCTTTTTATTAAGGTTAAAACCGATAGTTTCAAATCTCTTATAAACACATATTATTTCAGTTAGGATCAAACCCCCTTGTAAACTTAAGGATACCCAGGTGTTATATTAAATCACCCCTACTGTTCCTATCTTAAATCCTCATACATCCCCATTTGGAATTTAACAAATGAATCTCGCAACCGAAATTCCATTCAATATAATTTTCATCATTTTAATCACGTGAACCCAAATCAAATTAATTCAAATCTTATCAAGGGTTTACTGATATTTTCTAAGTTCCATAATATCCAAATAATAATCTCCAAAGTTCCACAAAAGGTTTGGGATAAGAATCAACATTTAAAAAGAAACAACTTTACATAATCTGGGGAGGTCGATCGATCGATCCCTCAGGTCCAAGCCTGGTTTTTCTGCATTTCAGGAACTACGGGTTTCACCATTTTTACTCATTTAAACCTTCATATTAACTTCCAAAATGAGTTATAATTATTACTACATGATATGCCAACATATATGAACGATTTCCAGTACACTAAACATCCTAGAATCATCAAGGGATTGGATTAAAAAGCATGTTTATCTCCTTATTTCTAGAAATTATCAATATATCATCTTCAAGAACACATCAATGGTTTTCATAATTTCTTCAACAGATTCATGACTATTTCGTGGATTAATATCATCCTAAAACATGAGTTAAATTCCTATATCATTTCAGTTCTCCAGAAATCCATTTAATACTCCATTATTTCTTCCAAACATGAATAATATTCTCTTTTATATGCTATTCAAACATGGACAATATACAAACTTAAATTGCCATTATCAAACAATTGCCTTTACTGTAGGTCTGATCCTTTGGTGTAGTATATTTCAGTTGGTTGTCCCTTCTCCGGTCAAACTCCGGTGGTGGTTGGTGGTGGTGAACCTTGGTTCTTGTTCTTCTCCTTCCCAAGTAGCTTTTCCCTTCCCAAGCACTCTTACACTCTCTCTAGGAAGATGGCTTCTCTTATTTTTGAAGAGGAGATGAATAACTCCCATACACTTAATCTACCAATACTTATAATAGTTTCAAATCCGAAATCACTATTCATCCCCCCTAGAAAAATGACCAAAATGCCCTTTCGGGTTGCCTATTCATTTCCAAATGACCCGAGACTCAAAATTAACATCCAAATAGACTTTTCTGACTATTTCGAACCTTCCGGCGCAATGACGTAGTCGAAATGACTATTAGATCAATAGAAAATAAATTTCCTTCTTAATTTAATAAACTAGTCCTGACACGTCCCATACCGTGTCTGACTAAAAATATAAATTACCGAATTTATATCATACAGTCATATCAATGACATCACATTCATATATTACCTAAATATCTTTAAGTAATATTCAGAATCATCCATTTTAATATCCACCATCCGGATAAAACCCGAATGAATTAATTAATAATAAAATCTAATTAATCCATTAATTTAAAATATAACCCATTTTAAAAGTCATTTAAAATTACGGGGTATTACATACTTCCCCCCTTATAACAGAATTTCGTCCCGAAATTCAGGAATATAAGTCATACCGGTAAGGTCAACTTCGAGTATAAATCTCACATCGCAAGAAATCTAAGATGTACCGCCCATACAGTACATTAACAAAGTCCCTATCGATGTTATACGCCAAGCCTCACCATATAGTTTCAACTGCATCAAATTTAGACTTCACCTAAGCTTCCCTATACCGTCCTCATGACAAACTTTAGGAAAAAATGATCCTCTCATAGTGAACAAATAAATCCTGAAGTCTCAATTTACTTACCTTTTTCACAAGTATGAAAAATACTACAATCCAATCATCCAGGGCGCCCATACACCCTCTCGTACCGCTTTCAATATTAAAAGTTTCGCAAAGGTTATAAACTCGTTTCCTAAAGACCTAACTTATTTCGACTCCCAACGGTTATTAGTTTCATGCATGGGGTGTCTCGCAAGCGAAATCCAAACAAGGAACCACCCCGTTACACTACTTCCTAAAGTAGTTGGTCATCGAAACTCCTAAGGTCCTTAGTTAATAATAGTATATAAAAATTTTGGTTGAAAACTAATTTTAGGTTTATCGATTTTAAAACAAAAATTTGGTTTTTATCGATTTCAAATAGGGTCTATGCATCTACTCTTTTATAGAAGACAAGATGCAGACATATGCTCTCATATATCACAAGTCAATGCACGCCGATAGTCAAATCACACTCGGACATTCTTAAGGTAAGTAATCCCATGATAAAAATCAAACCCACGTGATAACATGTAATATAAAGGTGTCCCACACCCCTCAGTGAGTCTACATAATTAACAGTGTTATAGGCTAAGTTTAGCAATCCTTTTGCCCACACAACATTAATCATAACAAAATCAATATACGATTCATAATCCTTAGATAGAAAACATACCCTCATTCGCGGGTGGTGGTTGTTGATTCACTGCCTGATGGACGTTATATACGTGCCCGTACTGAACCTGCTACGCGGGTGCTGCTGGAATGGGAGGTAGTGCTAGCACCGGAGCTGGAGATGGAAGAGAAGATGGTGGAAACACTGGTACCTGTGGCTCCTGTCGAGCATGTTGTTGTTGAGGGAATTTGTCTTTCTCGGGACAATCTTGACGTTTATGGCCATACTTGCCATACACGAAACATTTTCCCACAAACTTTCCACCACCTTGCCCCTGTTGACCCCGAACCTGTTGGCCATTACCTCCCTTCCCTTGGCCCTGATGAGCCTCTCTCTGGCCCTGATGGCCCTGTTGTCCTTTCCCAACACCTCTATCCTCAAATCGAGAATCTCCAGATCGCAAACGCTTAGCATAGTCCCCTATCTGGGAACCTTGCTCACTCTGACGCTGATGACTCTGCCCTGGTTGAGTCCCACTAGAACTGCCCCCAATAGTCTTGCCTTGCAGGCCTGACCCAAACCCCCGCTTGACACCCTGATTATGGAAGCGGTTATCTTGGCAGTGGAGCATTGCAGCATTAAGAACATCTGCATACGTACGTTGTGAAAGATTCCCCAATAAATGTTGGCGAATTTTATAGTTCAACCCATCAGTGAACATTAGGACTCTCCTCTCCTCAGTAGGTACTTCAGCTGGTACCAAATTAGTTAATCTCGTAAACTCTTCCTCATATTCCATCACAGTTTTCTCTCCCTGTTTCAAATTAAGTAGCTTCCGCCTCATCTCTTTCTGGATGGCGTAAGGAAAATACTTCCCATCAAACCGTATCCAAAAGTCTTGGATAGTCATTGTGTCCCTCTCCTCCATAGTCGTCGTAGCTTCCCACCATTGCAAAGCTGCCCCTACTAGCTTGAATGTGGCTAGTATTTGACGTTGAACCTCAGTACATTCAATCATTCTCAAGTGCCGTTGGATATCTTTCTTCCACTGGATAGAAGTCACAACATTTGATTCTCCATGAAACTCAGGTGGGTGCGCTTTCTTAAAGGCATCCCTCACTCGTTCCCATGCAGTAGGAAACACTTGCCCTTGCGCGGGTGGCACAACCGGTGCCGGTGCGGGAGCCTGCTGAATAGCAGCTACAGCAGCATTGACTGCCTGAGCGACAATTGCAGCAACTTCGGCTGCAGTCATTGTACCCTGAGCTGGGGCAGGCTGAGGTGCACGTCGAGGAGGCATCTGAAACGAGAGAACACTATCAGTATTTGATATCTCAAAATAGCTGAAGATCGTAAGCGTAAATAGAAAAGCAATAATCCTACTCATAGGGCTCTACATCAAAGAACGCTAAGCTGAAGACGCAATAAGCCGTATAGATCCTAAAGGACACTAGAACCTGATGCTCTGATACCAACTCTAACACCCCGCCTAATTAAATACCAGGTGGCCAGTCCCATACCAAATTAAAACAGAATATACAGTTGGCTCATTCTTAGCATCACTGTCGAAAACATTTACAACTCACCCAAAACTCTATTAAGCTGGTGTTAAAAACTTTCCAAATTTTAATTTAACAAAATCCATTTTCAGTTTAAGAATAACACAACACATTTTATTCTACAACACATATAACACAATAAATAACTCAAAAGAATTTAAATGCAACTGGAATAAACATTCCCAAATAATATAAATCCTTCACAATAATCCCAACAATGTTAAATGTATTAAAAAGACACAAATACAATAGTATTTAACTCCGACAGAAAATGATAACTGAAATCCTTTGGGCGACATGCCCTATGTAAGAATACTGTGAATCAAAAAGATGACAAGCGTCTAAGCAAAACTTCCATAGCTCCATAGCTCGTCACAATCAACTATGGTTGGCGTCCCTGTTGATGGACACCTGATAGAGAAACAATAGAAGAGAAAATATGCAAGGAAACGGGTCACAGCCCGAATGTGTAGATTATTTTTAAAACATCAAGTATTTAACAAGTGAAATAAATCATTTATTATGTACATGTTAGATCCAACTCTCACTTGCAATTCTCACCTCTCAACTAGAGTGCACACTTAACGTTTCCTATTAACCTCCTAGTTAATGGTTCCTCATTCTATTCTCCATATTATAAATTCCATTCCCATATCATAATCCCCGTATGTCCCATACCATACGTCACATTATTATTCACTTACATTTCTTCTTTATATGATTAGTTTCTCATTATCATGAATCATTTCTCATTAATATGAATTAAGCTTTTCATTCATTAACTTAATTCCATTATCTTTCTCTATTCACCGTTATCTACAATTATCACTGTAGATAGATTTAACATAATATATATATCCATTCAATCATTTAATCCATTATATATTATATATATATTCATATATAATACGGCACCCCGAGTCACAGCTGTGGTGCAATGCATTACTCTGCTATCATGTCCCATCATCACAGGTCGCCGAATAGGGAACTACAAGTTCAATAAGATTCCACAAACCACAATCAACAACAAACAAATTGGAGGCGAACATAGTTCTTGTATCCATGGGTCACGCACATACCTACGTACCCACAGTCAGCGGACTTATCAACTCCCCGATAAGTCTTTCATAGACCTATGTTCTCGAGCGACAAATCAAAGATCCCATGGATTCATCAGGATATGACTGCCCTCACGCGCAAACCTCCCACCGATAGCAAGTAAGCTAGGTATGTCATACACATAAATCATCAATCAATCAAATAGGTATTATCATACCTATAATATAATATCAATAAGGTAATTATCACTACCCTAAGATATTTCCCATACGTAGCATTATATCTCTTTTAAATTCCACGTATTAAAATACCATATTTTTACTTCATAATTTAATTATCCTCGCATCCTATAACATCTCTCCACTCCCGGCGTCATTAAGGTTCATGCGCGGAGCGTCTCGCAAAGAGAAATCCAAACAAGGAACCCCTCCAATACACTACTACTTAACTTTGTCGATCGAGGAGGTCCGAAAACTTTAACTATACGATCGGGATAACCTCATACCCTCTTTCATTCAAATGTGTTCTAAACTCCCATCTCACAAGATTCAAATAGGATTTTCCTCATCTTATATTCAGTAAGAAATCACTAATATCCTACTGGTCCATAACATTATTTCTCCCGAACTAGAACGAGTTTAGTTTTCCTTTTTATTAAGGTTAAAATCGATAGTTTCCAATCTCTTATAAACACATATTCTTTCACTTAGGATCAAACCCCCTTGTAAACTTAAGGATACCCAGGTGTTATATTAAATGACCCATACTGGTCCTATCTTAAATCCTCATACATCCCCATTTGGAATTTAACAAATGAATCTAGCAACCGAAATTCCATTCAATATAATTTTCATCATTTTAATCACGTGAACCCAAATCAAATTAATTCAAATCTTATCAAGGGTTTACTGATATTTTCTAAGTCCCATAATATCCAAATAATAATCTCCAAAGTTCCACAAAAGGTTTGGGATAAGAATCAACATTTAAAAAGAAACAACTTTACATAATCTGGGGAGGTCGATCGATCGATCCCTCAGGTCCAAGCCTGGTTTTTCTGCATTTCAGGAACTACGGGTTTCACCATTTTTACTCATTTAAACCTTCATATTAACTTCCAAAATGAGTTATAATTATTACTACATGATATGCCAACATATATGAACGATTTCCAGTACACTAAACATCCTAGAATCATCAAGGGATTGGATTAAAAAGCATGTTTATCTCCTTATTTCCAGAAATTATCAATATATCATCTTCAAGAACACATCAATGGTTTTCATAATTTCTTCAACAGATTCATGACTATTTCGTGGATTAATATCATCCTAAAACATGAGTTAAATTCCTATATCATTTCAGTTCTCCAGAAATCCATTTAATACTCCATTATTTCTTCCAAACATGAATAATATTATCTTTTCATGTTATTCTAACATGGACAATATACAAACTTAAATTGCCATCATCAAACACTTGCCTTTACTGTAGGTCTTATCCTTTGGTGTAGTATATTTCAGTTGGTTGTCCCTTCTCCGGTCAAACTCCGGTGGTGGTTGGTGGTGGTGAACCTTGGTTCTTGTTCTTGTCCTTGCCAAGTAGCTTTTCCCTTCCCAAGCACGCTTACACTCTCTCTAGGAAGATGGCTGCTCTTATTTGTGAAGAGGAGATGAATAACTACCATACACTTAATCTACCAATACTTATAATAGTTTCAAATCCGAAATCACTTTTCATCCCCCCTAGAAAAATGACCAAAATGCCCTTTCGGGTTTTCTATTCATTTCCAAATGACCCGAGACTCAAAATTAACATCCAAATAGACTTTTCTGACTATTTCGAACCTTCCGGACGCAACGACGCAGTCGAAATGACTATTAGATCGATTGAAAATAAATTTCCTTTTTAATTTAATAAACTAGTCCCGACACGTCCCATACCGCGTCTGACTAAAAATATAAATTACCGAATTTATATCATACAGTCATATCAATGACATCACATTCATATATTACCTAAATACCTTTAAGTAATATTCAGAATCATCCATTTTAATATCCACCGTCCGGATAAAACCCGAATGAATTAATTAATAATAAAATCTAATTAATCCATTAATTTAAAATATAACCCATTTTAAAAGTCATTTAAAATTACGGGGTATTACACTTTTGTTAGTATTACACATAATAAGATATATCATCAAAATACACGCAGAAAAATGAAAAGTACACGTGAACTAAAATAAAGACATTTAAAGGTAATTTATATTTTTATGCTTGTATTTTGATGATCTGGAATGGAACAAACAAAATGTCAATGCAATACACAAAATAAAACAATTAGAATTAATTTACCATTGTTCCCATTCCTTATAGTTGCTGAAAATATTGTTCCACGGTGAAAGCTCTTTAAAAAGTCACCATCAAGAAATAAAACAGGTCTGCAGTATTGAAATCCTTAAATACATCCTCTAAACATTACAAATATTCTCTTGATTTTTTTACTCTCATGTTCCACGTCAAGGATGCAATGCGACCCAGGATTATACTGCAATAGAAGGTTATGATAATTATTCATTAATGCGTAAGAAACCTTTTCATCACCATGTATATTAACAACAGCCATCTCTTTCGCATGCCATGCATGTTGATAAGCTATATCAAGACCATAATTCTTCTTCATATCTCTAACTATATCAATTGGTCTCAATACCGGGTTATCTCTAAGATCATCAATAACCAATGTTAAAACCAACTTGGAGGCTATCATTTTGGATGACGGACTACGAAAGACACCTCTACATGTATGCTCATTATTCATTGCACGTATGTAAAAGTATCCATTTATTGTAGATAATGAAGCATGAATTCTCCACATGCAATTCTCAGTAGTATTTTTAGAGCATTCAGTCGTCACTCGAGTTTTATCATTCTTTAAATACACATACTTGACCCAACCTCAACGGCATACTTTCACAATTTATCACGAAATTCCACTACACCTCCTTCAAAACACTGCTGCTCATGACTTATATAAGTCTTCCAATCATTCGAAAGATAGACTTTCGACTTACTTGGCTCCACACCTATAAGATAAAAGTTATTTTCAATGCAACTATTAAAATCATTTGCAGTGCCTGATGATAAAGACTCTAACCTCTGTGTATTTATATCACCACTATAAACCCTCTCACAACTTGTATTACTGTAGTCAACCCCTTAAAACATTCGATTAGAGCATTCAACCCGTTCACGAAATGTATTACTTGGCAAAGCTAATGAATCAATGACATATATCCAAATGAAATTATCTTTTACGATCAATTGGTACCGCAACATACAACAAACATCGTTGTCACAAACCAACATGAACCGACATTCATCACCAAATGAATACCTCAATGAAAGACTCCCACTTCTCAAATTAGTAAACCTAATACACAAGTCATTGCATATGAAATCTAATGATATATCTTCAAATATTTCAATACAAGCCATATTATCCAAATAACAACACCTTGCTATTATACTACACACCATAATGTCCTGCAGTAAAAGAGACACGAAAATATTTACTAATTCTAAAAATGTGTGCAATAATTTAATGCATGAAATATCAAAATATTTATATATAATTAATATAAAATTACAGGCACTATTTAAAAACCTAAACATGAAGCAATAAAGTAGACGCATATTTTCAAAATAACAATAATGTCTACTTTATAAACACTGCGTGTACTTGGAAAACTGATGTCGAACTGGTTAGTTCCGCTGGCGCGGACCTACATTAATAAGTGATTAAATACCAACTCAAAATCAGGTACTCTTAAAATTAGAATGAAACATCAATAATATTTATTCAGCACATTCAACTAACAATTATAAATATTGATAAATATAACTTATATATGAATAATCCAAACATAAATGCATAAAAAACACAAAATCAAATATATACATATAAAACATATAAAAATCTATTCAATCACATGAATTACGAAATTACGATGAGTCTCTTGAATCAAAACAAAGTACATTTACCTATTGTAATCGATCAAAAATAGAACAACCAAATGCTGATAAATATAAACTTACAAATGATAGAGCCAAGTGATACATGTAGAATCGATTAAGAACAGTGTAATCGATTATTCGACAGGCGAAAAAAGAATCAAGATAGATGTTATTTTCGATTGCATTTTCCTTTTCGATTTTGGAGAATAATGGTTAGTTGCAGAGAAACCTCCAATAGCTGATTTGGTTTATGATTTTTTTAGATTGCCAATATTTATATGTTGGACCTAATCGTTTAAAATTTGTTTCACCAATTTTTTTGTCCAAAATGTTTAGTCAAAGGACTAGACCGTAAAAACCTGAATATAATAATATTATCACAAGTCTTTTCTACATTATAAAAAATGTACAAAATTAACGAATGTTCCCACGTTCCCAAAAAATGGTCTTATCTACTATGTACACCAATAACAAAAATTATGGTATTTCAAAATAAGCCTAGATTCTACGTATTTGTCCATAATCAAGCATGTATGTAACAAGCTCCCTACAGCAGCATCAAGCATATCTGATTTTCTCTCTTTCAAAAATCATGATTCTTGTCAAGTGATAAAAAGTTAAAATTCGAGCCTATATATAATAAACATGCAAAAATAAAGATATCAATGTCCCAAACCTGACACGAAGTTGTGTAGTGTTGTGTCTGCATAAAAAAGACTTTTTGTACGAACACGACACTCAAATTCAAGTGCATATTACTAGTAAACATGCACATATTATTAATTTATGTCGTGGAGTTTCATGTTCGTGTGGTTCAATGGGTATTCTCATTTAATTAGGCATAAGATATTGCATGTGGTTGAAAATCCACTTAATTTCCAAAATCGCATCATATGAACAAGTTTGAGCTCAATAAAAGATTTAATTCCAAACATAGAATTGAACCAGGACTATTCTTACCTACTATACATTTAAATATTTTAATAACGCAATGCGAGATCAACATAATCCAATTCAGATGATATATATAAACCTAAATTTTTCACACTCCATAACAAAAAACTGATATAAAGCCCAAAGAACAAGAAGATACCAAATTTCTTTTTCCCTCGCTAGGCAATCGTGAGCTTTTTTACTTCCCGATAAGTACGTCTTTCTCTCACTATCCATAAGAAAAAACTAGTCTCTCTCTCT
Organism: Sambucus nigra; assembly: GCA_949130495.1. NCBI lineage: Eukaryota > Viridiplantae > Streptophyta > Magnoliopsida > Dipsacales > Adoxaceae > Sambucus > Sambucus nigra. The sequence continues at coordinate 541,134,938 of OX422211.1, read as the reverse complement.
CTCTCTCTCTCTCTCTCTCTCTCTCTCAAGTTGTCAAATAATCAATCGTCGCCACTCTTCAAACCCCATTTTCTTTTATCTTCAAATGCCACTATCGTTTCCTTTGTTCAAACTTATCATCACCCTTCTTCAAACCCTATTTCCACTAAAATCAACCTGCCATCTTGACGAGGGCTTTTGGGGGAGGGGGGGGGGGGGGTTCGACGGGTTAGCCCATTAGCAGAAATATAGTGATTTGGTTAATTTTGAACAACATAGAATTTGTAACTCGTAAGATCCCTCATTTTCTTCATTGGCTTTATTAGTCTAGTTCAATCGTAATAATTTTCTTTAATTTTGATAGTGTTTATTAATCAAGTTCATTATCAATTTTCGTAGGGTAAGATCTCTCATTTTTTTTGTAAAAAAATAGTCATTCGTAGTGCTTTCTAACGTTTGTATGGTTTGGTATTTGATATCGATCTTGATTGCAATGTTTTTCCAATATGGATTGGAATTTTAAATTCATATCCAGACTACGTGGAGACGCTGATGTAGTGTTTAAACTTGGTGTTGAACAATAATTTGTGGCAAATCTACGTCAGTTTAAATCCTCTATGATTGAATACCTTAATATGTTCGTGATAATTTAATTATTTAATTGTTCTTATAACTAATAGATAATATATTTTCTTTATATTGGAGTTGATGAGAAGGGGAAGATAATATTGCACGAGGTATATAAATTTTGATTAAAAAATTATTTCTTAAATGGTGTAGTAAAAATTAGACCTATAATAACTTTGGTCAAGTATTGGGTGGTTTGTTTTTAGTTTGAATGTAATATTTTGAGGGTGAGTTTTGTTGGGTTTATATATGGAGTTCTGACATTTCTCTAAATGTGAAATCGTGTAAGTTTAGTTCCGGTGAAAGAACTTTCCTATAATAAAGATAATGTTCATTGTAATAGGTTTTGGGTGCATTTCTTTAGGAACAAAGATAGTTCCATTTGGACTTATAAATTCATTAACAGTTATATGGAGTTTGGGTGCGTTTCGTTGATATATGACTATTTTTGCATAAGAAATGACTTGGTAACACGAGACACTCCTTCGTATTGTCTTTATCACCGAAGAATGTGACTACAGTTGGTGCAACATGTGATACAATAATGACATGCTAGTTATCAAAAAATATTTTATGCAAGGACTGTACAATTTTATTATTTATAATCTTTTAGTGCATTGGCATTTGTTAATTTGATTAATTGTATTGGTCTCATATTGTTCTGTAATGTAAATTTGTTAGATGACAATTTTTAACTAGTTTGTATATGGAATCTAAAGGAGTGTGTGAGTTGATAACTAGACTTTTGCGTATATGTCGTTGTTGCAAAGACTCATCAATCAAAAATCTCGTTGGACCTACAAAATACACTAAAACGTGTATAGGGATAGTAAGGGGTATCAATCAAACTCTTTAATATGCAAAGGAACAAATGACCAATGTATATTTTTTTAAACAATTCTTCAAGGATATTTATGTTGACTACTACCAAAGGTAATAAAAAGAGTAAAATGCTTAAATTGAGTGAAATGTGAGATAAATCAAGGTTCAAGAATCCACCTAAATGGCTTAAATATTTATTTTAATTAAGTAGTTTTTTATTTTAGAATACTCATAGATTCATTTAAATTGCAAATTGACTCTAGTCATAAATATGATTAAAATCTTTTTTTTAAGAAAATTAATTTTAGACTTTCACAAAACTCTTTAAAAAAATAAGGCTAAAACTTTTCTACTTAACTACCCACCAAGGATCATTTATTAAAATTATTTTAAATCTTTAAAAATTAGTATTAGAGTTAGAAATTTCAAAAATAATATTTAACTTAAGAAAAGCCTATCTCTGATTTGATTCTTAAGAAAATAGTGAAATACAAATTTCGAGTTATTTCTTAATGACATGATCACCCCATATCTCATTAGAGGGGAATTTTTTGATTCAGTAAAAAGAAATTACCTTCGCTCGTAACATGAATTGAACCCAATGCTTTCTTTCGAAATGCATTTTAATATGTAAAAGTTCGATATTTATTTTCATGGGAGCATAATAAAGTTAGAAAATACAAAACTAAAATAAATAAAATAAGACCATATAGACTTTATATCTCCCCTTTAATGGGAGATTATCCTTCCATGTAGGTAAAATCACACAAAAAGTGTGTAAATAATTTCATACAAAGTCTTGTAGAAATACAAAAATGAAGAAAATATACCGAGCCTCCGTGCATATACTTTCAAATCTTCACAAAAATAAACCTCATGAATATGAGTTACACTAATATTATTATGAAATTTAATTACTTAATATGTTTCCCCACTACAATGTTCTCGCTCATACTCAAATCACTAAAAAATACAAAAGAGGAAAAAAAATTTAATCTTACACAACTCCTAAAACTCACTACAAAACCAAAACTTGGAACTAAAACTGTAAACTGTCCGAATATCTCCACCCCTCTAATTTGTTTGCTCTCTCTCTCTATTATATCCTCGTACTCCTATCTCAATATACATATATGCATAATATGTGTCCAAGACACCCCAAAAAACATGGAGTCATTGCACCCCTCTCCCAACACACAATAGTAGCATGTATGCATGTTGAGCTATGTGTGGAGAAAAAAAAAAGAGTGGGGAAATGTTTGGTTTGGTATCCCGAGAGAGAGATAACATTAAAATGGGTTTTAGTTTTAGGGGATGGTTTTCTTTATTTGGAGTTAACTTGTAGGAGGTATAAAAAAAGTGTTAAAGTATTAAAGTTAATCATGGTATGATTAAAACATTTTTCCATTTCTTAGACGGAAGAAATTTGTTATATTTTTGTATGCATCAATAAAAAGCCCTATTTCTTTTAAATAAAATATCATCTTTGTATGAAGATAACCTTATGTCACTTAATCAATTAGTTATTTACTTCATGGAACCATTTTTTCTCCTTTGAAATATTAATTTTTTTTTATTTTCTTTACACCATCTTCAAGAGATAATAGTGAAACTATCAAGGTGACATAGTCTTTGATATTTTTGAGGATTTGTCACTAATCTTGACAAATTCCTTCATTAGATCATTTATAATTTTATAAAAATCCATAAATACATCTTCCCATCATGCACATGCACGCACAAACAGACACACTAATTTAGAAAAATTCCATTTAATGAATAATCGAACAGTTTAAGGAAATTATAATTTTATTGGAAACCATTAAATTTTGTCTCCCTCTTATTTGATAAATTTCATCATTTCATATATTTAGATATTATTGAAAACACATAATTCCTCACCTCTCTCCCCCTTTCTCTCTCAAAACACCCACCAACCCACACATAAATATGTACGTACAATATATAGAGAATTCCCACACACAATTCAGAGGTCCAAAATGATTTTATGGGAGGTAGGTAGGTTCTAAATGCGGTATTGATGGTAAACGAATGCATATAATCTAGGTTGAGAAGTAGGGACCTCAGTATTATGTGTAAGCTAGATATTGAGAAAGCCCGTGATCATGATAATTGTCGATTCTTGTCGTACTTATTAGAGAGGATGGGTATTAGGGAGCATTGGTACAGGTGGATAAAGAATTATATATCTACTATAAGATTTTCAATTTTGATTATGGGGCTCCGAAAATATTTTTTAGAGTTCGAGAAAATTCCATCAGGGGAACGTTTGTCCCCTTTCTTATTCATCTTGGTAATTGAGGTGTTTAGTTGAATGGTAGGACGAGTGGTGGAGGCAAGGTTAGTTAAAATATTTTTAATTGGTGGCCAGGGCGCTAATGTTGTTCGGATATTGCTTCTATTGTTTGGGGATGAAACTATCATATTTTTTGACACAAATAAAGAACATGTGAGGGTGTTTAGATTATTGTCTTTTTCTTCAAAGTTGTGTTATGGTTGCACGTTAATGTAGGAAAAAACGATATGATCCCAGTAGGGTGAGGCAAGAATGTGGAATATTTAGCTGAGGTGGTAGGGTGTAGGGTGGGCAAGCTCCCCTCATATTATCTTGGCCTCCCTCTGGGGGCTCAATTCAAATCAAAATACATGTTGGATCTAGTCCTGGAGAGAGTAAGGAGAAGACTAGTGGTGTGGAAGAATGGTTTTTTATCTAGAGGTGGAGGCTAAAGTTGATTAAAAACGATCTTTTGAGCATGTCAACCTATGTCATGTCTATTCTGCCTTTGTCGGCCTTTATACGAAAAAAGGTTGGAAAAGATGATAAGGGAGTTCTTGTGGAAAGGTAGCGCATACGGGTTCGATCACTTTATAGTCAGTTGGGAAGAGTTCTAGAAGCCACTAGAGGCAGGGCGGGTGCGAAAAATCTACAATACTTTAATAAAGCTTTGTTAGGTAAATCTTTGGTAAGATTACATAGAGAGGAGAAAAAACTATAGAGGAAAGTGGTGATGGGTACAACAATTCAGATATTTTCTTTAGCGAAGCCTCTCTTTCTTGCAACAAACTACGCAAAAAATCATCAATGATCATATTTAGTGATTTTATTTCTTTGAAAAATGTTTGATTTTGCATCTAAATACATTTACAACCACATCTTGTTGATAAATAGGCTATAGACTTGAGAGAATGTCTAAGGACTTTCTAGTATTATATGAGAGCTTGTGTTGCAATATAATTATTTAAGCCACATTATTGAATACATATTTTAAGAATGGCTAAGGACTTTCTTATTTAAAATGCCTCAATATAATTATTTAAGCCACTAGTCAACTCTCGTTACTATTAGCATTTTTTATAATTATAACTTTAAAATACTATTATACTATTTTAATAAACTCTTTCAAAAGATGATTTATAAATTCCTCTAATAACTATTCTGCTAAGAATAAATATTTAAAGTCATTTTTATCATTGAGAAAAATTTAATTTTGAGTTGGATAATATCAATATATAAAATAAGTTTGAGAAAAATCTATTTCTAGCTTAGTTTCAAACACGTTTTATATTTTGAAATTATTATTTTCTCTCGAAAATAAATTCATAGTTTCTCAAGTAATGAAATGGAAATATCAAAGTATCAATGATGGTATTTAAAGGGTCATAAGAAATAAATAATTATTTAATTAAGGCATATAAATTAAATGCATCATTCCACTACTTGAATAAGATTTATGGGAACAATGATAAAAAAAACTATTGTTTTGAAACAAAACAGAAACACATCGGTCTACAATATCTAGGAAATAAAATAAAAAACAACGTGAGACATTTTAGGAGAAATCTCGGCATTAAGAAGACAAAGAGAGGAGATGTCCTGCGCGTGGGGAAGGAAGGCAAGGGCCACATGCATTGGGACAATGTGTGCACCATGCGTCTATGGGGGTTAAAAAATTGGTTTTTAAGAGGTTCAAACACGCGACCTCGGCTAACCAAAACCCACTCCTTTATCAATTGAACCAAGTATAACATCAACATATATTATGCACACATAATTCTTTAAACCATAGTTGTTTCCATAATTCAATATTTGCACAACAATCCTTCAATTTCATATTTTCTTCATACGACTTCTAATTGATGAATTGTAAGGACCTACATGACCCTCGTTTCGAGGCTGACAATATTTTAATAGTACTCGGGGTACGAGGTTTGACTTTAGGTATGACTCGAGGCTTTGATTTTGACTTTCTTTCGATTTTGAACTTTGCACATTCATAATTTCTTCATTTGAGCTCAGATTGACATGCCGTTTGAACCCAAGCATATCTAGATTAGCCTATAATTTTGTGATTTGTCTGATTAGTCATCTTAAACTACCTTTTTGCCTCTGAAATGCATATGCGCCTATTTCTTGCCCAAATTGTATTGAATTAGTGCGTTTGAATCCCCATGTATGTTTTTACCTATAAGATAAACAAAATACCTGCATAAGGTCAATTTTATCGGTAAATAACAATTAAAATGCGTCTATTTGAGGTATAAATATAAAAATTTGGGATGCTTATGAAACCACCCCCAAACAAAACATTGATAAGCATCTAACAAAAATAGAGAGAGAAAAAAGATGAGAAACCAAAAGTGTGCCACTTTCGCGGGTACATGCGATTGCACTTAGCATGTGCAATAAGAGTTAAACCTCAAGGTTACCTTAGAGGATGAGTGCTGTCTCATGAGGGTTTAGAGTGAATATACCCAAAATATTCAAAACTTTTTATTGGAAATCCATTTATTAAAAGGGCGGTTAGTCTTTTCTTAGACATAGAAAAATCACACAATCTATCATTTAAGGAATAGGAACAATGAACTATGAAGTGTATTAACAGATAAGATTACTTAATACTCAAGGCAATTCATTCTTAAAACTCAATGTGTGTTAATGTAAATTTAGTCAAATGGTCTCAAATATCATAAGAGTAATTATAATATTTCCTTTAGAATCAATATTTCATCTTCAAATCTCACCGGATATATCTCTCTAAAATGAAATATTCAAGATTTGGGTATGTGTATCACTCTCATGTGTGAGGAGAGGAATAAATATAAACACCATCAAACGTCTCACACGCATATATGAAAAATGGATGGTAAAATGAATTTGATCTCATGAAAGGAATGCAAACCACTATATTGAAAACATAAAGTTATTCACCGCATAGACTTTTCATTTGCTCAAACACTTCACCAAAGGAAAAAAATGGGATTAATGTAAAGGATGAGTGGAAATGAGATGGATAACATGGATGATACGATGATTTTGGGATTTTGAGAAGAGTGGACTACAACTCGAACTACTAATGTCCTTATTTCACAAAATGTGATCGCATTCTTTTCTTTTTCTATTTTTTCTTTTTCTTTTGTCATTTTTCTATATCTTTATTTTCATTTTTCTTGCGATGCATTTTTGCTATTGAAACACCAATGAAGACATTTTTTAATTTGAATCACTCTTTTCTCAAAACCAAGGGTGATAATGGGAAAATAAAATCTGGATAGTATGGGGGAATATATATTGGTATGTGGTAATATGGAAAATGAATGTTGAAAAATGCTAAATGGGTGAAGGATTAGTACTTGGGATACGCTATAAGACACATTTCTTATGACTCGAAAGTGTTGTCACTCTCAGTGATTATGCCAAAAAAATAAAGAATAATGAGATCATGCAACAAGTTTTATTGCGGTATCCAAAAGAAGTAGAGTCAACTTAAGACTCAGAGATTGCATAAAAATTCTTAAAACGGTGGAAATGATCAAAATCTCATGGGTTTAAGCCACCACAAGTGATTCTTAAGGTTCTCTTGAAAATTTTCACACTTTAACTTTAGATAAACGTGGAAAGTGCACAAATAGTGTCAAGTCTAGGAATTAATAGTGCATTATGCCTCATTAAGTATTACTTTAAGCTTTTAAGTTTAAAAATCGACTTCAAGTCAATATTATGTATTTTAAACTTAGGTGATGGATGATAGATAAATCATATCAAGAATAAGATAAAATCGCAAAAAAGCGAAAAAAATGTAGCATGTTTTTTACAATTTTTTTAAAAATAGGTACGATTTTGATAAATACCCAACCCCTAAATAAAAGAGAATATTGTCCTCGATATTTGAATTTATATTTTGATCTTTCTAAAGAACAAGGAATGAAAGAGTATATAGAAATCAACCGATATTGAAGTTACACCGCATGATGGATCAAAATGCGCAGAACAACAACAACAACATAAAAATAGGTATAAGTCTCTAAATCACATATAAAGTGCCGGGGAGTGGATATAACACTACCCCCAAACATGGTAAGACGCATGAATAAGGATATAATGGGTTATCCCCCTATAGCGCTAAATTTAGCGTCTTTAACCAGACGGACAGGTACTCACCCATAAAGATAAGAAATATAACAACATATGGTGACAGAAGGTGTGGGTGATGGATGTCACCCCAAAACAAGACTAAAGCATCAATATTCATACATTGGGTCAATAATGGCAATCTCTTCCACTTGAGGAGGTACTAATTCGAACAGAATTTTGAGACAGTGACCATTGACCTGAAAAAGGCTACCATCCTTGGGATTGTGAATGGTGATGGCACTATAAAGAGTAACTGACTCAACAATGAAAGGTCATGACCACCTGATTTTCAATTTCTTGGGGAAAAATATGACGAAATGGATTGTATAAATGTACTTTTTGACCAGGTATAATTCTTTTCTCATAATGATTTAGTCATGGATTCATTTCATCTTATGTAAGGACATATTTTATAAGTCATGTTTACATTAAAGTATGTTGTATACTGCTACAACCGTCGAAGAATTATTCAACATCTTTCAAGCATCAAGACTGATCCGAATATCAAATTTTTTCATCAAATAAGTCTCCACGAGATTAATTTTGGTAAGGTTATGTTTAAGTTCCTTAACATTTCACTTATAGTATTGGGATATTTTTAACAAAATATTTTCTAAGTGCTGGAGCGGAGTTTTTAATATTTTTCTTCAAAAATAAATTTTTGGAGTTTTTGAGGCAGGGCATATACTGAGAAAAAGAAAAAGAAAATATTTAATATTCTAGTCGTTCAAACGACAACCTATGTCATTCAAATGACATGTCTTGTCGCACGAAGTATCAAATGACATTGGATCTCATTTAAACGACATCCAATCTCGTTTAAACGAGTCGCCGCCTTAAGTCTTTTATAAATATGACTCTTCAATTCCGTTTTTCATAAGAAAACTTGTGAAAAAACTGTCTATGTTTTCTTGAAACAGCAGTACGAATTTGTCTTCTCACTTAAGAGGTTTAATCCTTTATTTTTTCAATTCACAAAACATCCCAATCCTTTAGTGAATTATTTTGGAACCCAATATAAGATCTTGTTGATATTGCTCTTGTAGAGAGGGTAAATCTACATCATATGACTGCCTGTCATTGAGGATCTTGCCGCATGAAGATTCTTTACTGATTTGGACTGAGGTTCATAGGGAGCGTTGCGGTGTTCCTGGGCTGAAGATAGGACTGCGGTTCATGTGGTATAACTGCGTGTGAACCATTGCTGACGACACTGACCGACACTTCCGGGTATTCATGTGTCAAAATCTATTTCATTGTAATTCGTTTAACTTACTTACAAATTATAGTGAAATAAAAGGTTTTTCCTTGAGGGGATTTTTCCTGAACTTTATGTCGCATATTTTATTTACGTTGGTTCGACACATGTATGCACGTAGCTAGTTGATTTTGAGGGTTGAATTAATTTGGTTCATAAATTGTCACTAATTAAATAAGTTTGTGATTGGAAGTTGTGTGTTGGTTTAAATATTTATCACACATAGTTATTTTAAAATTGGTATCAGAGCGAGTTATGCTAATTTATCACGCGATCCTGATTTTTGTTTGTTTGATACATTTTGACTACTCGCGTTGTCAAATTGGTATCAGTGCGGGTTACGCTAATTTATCGTGTGATCTTGATTTTCACGTATTTTTTGCTTATACAATTTGACTACCCACGTTGTCAAATTGGTATTAGAACGGGTTGCACTAAGTTATCATATTCTGATCCTAATTTTTCAAAACTGGTTTGAAAATTGACTTTCTTAAAATATGGCTTTTAGTGGTATTGATGATTTTAGATGCCAACTTTTTGAAAGGGCTAATTGAAAAATCCACTCGAATTCTTGTTTATATCATCTATTGAAAGTAACTCTAAGAGTTTTCGTTCTTGTGAGGGAATTGGTCACACCATAGATGAGTTTCCCAAAAATTTAAGGAAGCAATTGAAAAAACCGACATCTCATGTTTCTACCCTTAGTGATAGTGATTCAAAAGAAGAAGTTTTTTACGGGTCCAGGCGAGAGCTTCCCACCCGTGTGACTAGTGATGAGAATGAGGGTGGAAAGAGCGAGGAGGAAGAGGAAGAATTGAGTGAGTTGGCAGTTTCCTACAATGATTTTTATGTTGGATCTTTAAATATAAAGAAGGAAAACTTAAAATTAGACGCTCAGTTGAAAGAACGTGTCTCAGATAGGAACAACGCCGATTCAATAATTGTGGATTTTAGGACACGTGAGAAAATGATTATAGAGAAGCTAGAGTATGTCGAGGGTGAAAGAGATAGTCTTAGAGGGTTGATGGAGACAATGAAAAAGGAGCATTTAGAGTTTCAGGATTCTATACGTGTACTTGAGTCTAGTATAGGTGAGCTTGAGAAGAGTTTAAGTGAATCAAGTAAGGTGAAGTTTGATTTGGAGTCGAGGTCATAAAATTTAGATAAGATTTTAGGCAGTGTCCAAATTAAGGAGGATGGGGTGGTATAAGCTTAAATGATAGAGTTGCACCCATTCCCAAATCCAATCCCAGGCGTGTGAGAGAGCCTCCTAGGGTTGTTAGGAGATAGGCACTGAAGGTTGTTAAAAGAGAGCCACCTAGTAACATCGGTGAGAGAGGCACCTAGGAATTTTAGGAGAGCGCCACCTAGAAACTTTAGGAGAGGGCCGCCTTTAGGTAACATTCACAGCCTGATTTACACTTGCACTCATGAAGTAGGTAAGGACATCTTAGGCATTTCTCTTACAAACTCTCAAATGGACCTAGGAAGTTTGATAGAAAATAAAATTTGATTCCTCAAACCCCCACTTGTCATTATAAATCCTTTTGTGTTGGAAAATCGGATTTAGAGGCTTATGGTCTAATTGTTTACGACTCTCGTTTTCTTGCACATGATTTACCCATGTGAGATCGTTTGGTTGATTGTGTTTGATATTTGTCATGCGCTAGTTGTTCTCCCTGATATACTCTTACAAGTGTTATGACTCACTTTGTTGTAGTTCACATTGTTTTATTAGTTTAGCTACTATTTTAGCACTATTTTGGATCAGTCAGTACCTTCCAGGTATCCTTTTTTTTGCAATATTTTTTTATTGGGAAGCATTATTTAACATTCTGAACTGGGGTAGGGATTTCTATTTTCTCGTTCGAGCGAGATCTCATGTCTCGCGAAGCTGTCGTTCTAACGACAATCATTTTCGTTCGCGTGACATTAAGTTTTGTTTGAACAACTATTTGGTTTTATGCATTTATTTGTTTGCAATACACTGGTTCAGCTTGATATTATTTGGTACTGTTGGGTTACCTCTGACAGTTTATATGTAGTTGCTCTTAGTATTCATGCTTAATTGTTTATACTGCATTGTTTGTTTAATCACACCTACCTTGATTATTGATTCATTTGTGTGATTACTATTAGCTAGCGTAGGAAGACTTTCATACTGATGTTATAAGCCTATTGCTGGTTGTACTATTATTGTGATATACTTTCGAAAAAATTCAAAAAGATTTTGTTTTTGATAAAACTTTTGAAAAGCATAAATATATTTTATTTTATTAAAATTTTTGAAAAAAAAAGACAAAAAGAGTTTTGTATTTTATTTTACACCGTATATGAATGGACACTTAGGATAACCGAGTCACAGTTAAATTCCATTTATCCATGTGACTATTTGATAGTGTTTTGAGATTATGTCATGTCATCCATGTGCTTTACAATGTTTGGAGTCATTAAAATGTTATTAGTTGATACTTCCTACATGTTTGAATCTTTATTTCCTTTATTGCCCATGTGCACGGATTTATTTGATTATTTTACTTCTCTATCACATGTTATTGACCATGACAAATAACTTACCTTTTGATTAAAAACTGTCATGGTCAATGACCGTGACAAGTCTGGGCAGAATTGAAAAAAAATATGCTGGACAGTATGGCCACTGCCACTGCCCAGCAGTATATTTGTACCTATTATAGCAACGTTGTACCTATTCAAACATCATATATCCAAATAAAATAAAGATAATGCAAATATACATTCAACACAATGTACATCATAGAGATAATGCAGATATACATTCAAAATAATATGCATCACGATATAATCCAAATATAATTCAAATATAACAACTTAAAATAATTCAATTCAAATAATGTCACTACATGTCTGGGGTAGGTCTTAGGAGGTGAGTAGGACACATGATATACGAATTGATACACCCTTGAATATGAAACGTTCCGCATTGTTCGCGCAACCACAATAGGGAGTTCTCCTTCCCGGGTATCACATGCATGACGAGCACCTTGGCCTCGATGTCTTAAAGCAAACGTCCATGAACTGGCATACCCTGGACGGTATTTGGGTCCCTCAACCCCCACCCTATCCGCTGGACATTAAATATGTCATGTATAAACACCCTCGGCCAACTAAGTGTCATCATCAGTCGATCGAAGGAAGCCAAATATGGGACTGGATCATCAGAGTCCGCACATGTCGGCGATGAAGTTGCGAGGTCTACATCCTTGTCCTCCTCCACCTCATCCTCCCCCACCCTCTACTTACATTTACCCTTATGCTTTCCACCCAACGAACGCCTAAAGAATAAGACATATCTTGGACAGTCGCCTCCAAATGGAACAGCTTCACGTCATGCGAGTCCACCGTTCGAGCTAACCCGGTGTTGCTTGTCTCCAATCCAACGATACTAGAATTAGCCACCCGCGAGTTCACATCCTTGTCCTCCCCTTATGATCAGGGACAAGCACTTGGCTGAGTGCATCTATGAACAAATATGCCTTGTCGGCATTAGATTACGACTCATGCACTTCCTTAAGCTTTGCCTGAAATGATAAAAAACACATGATTAGTTAAATAAGTAAATAAATAAATTATAACGTAATTAAAAAAATGTAAACTGTCGAATTGCTTACAATCATAGACGCGACAATCGGGACACCCCCTTATCCTTCTCCTTCTTCATTGGAATAGCCACATAAGCATCGAGCCTATGTGGCCTACCCCAAGGTCCACTCCCCGTCCCCTAAAATAAAATAATGCGAAACTAGTATCGTCCCGGCAAAGTAAAATAATGCAGAATAACATATTTTTATAATTATAGAAAAATAAAATCTTGCCATCATCCTATGCTCCACCTCGGCATAAGACGTCCTGCCGGAGTAGTGCACGTTCGTCTTTTTTGCCCGATTTTCCCTCCCCGATTGGCGAGATGGCAATTTTCACTCCGCGATCTCATTGTCAATGAACTTTTGCCATTATGCCATTGAAATCGGCTCCTTCCGCGGGACGGAGTCACACATTCGAATAATGGAGTCTCGGGTCTTCCCAAAGTACCGAATTCGCAAATTTTTCTTCCACGTCTTATTTTGCTCCCTAAACTACTCCAAGACGGAATCGCATAGTTCTGGGGCCAGGCTGAATTGTTCGTATCCAACAAATACAATGTTAGTTGCGAATACATATAAATATAATTATTAATATAAATTGAAATTGAAATTGAAACACTCATATAAATATAAATATAAATACAAATACAATACCTGTAGTGCCGCCCAAATAGCCAACTTGAGCTCATTTGGCACCCCCCTCTAACTAGTGTACCCTGGGTAGATAATCGTCTTTACCAGCTCGATGGATTTCGCTAATATCCCCATCTTGTTCTCGATGGCCATCCCCAATTTTCCATATTTGGGGAGTCTAGGGGCCGAGGATCCCCCCTCGCCTCCGCTACCTCCGAGCCCAGACGACATCATCATAATCAGAATCATCATCCTCGCCTTAATACCTGAAGGAGATATTTTCTGTAAAAAGAATGTTGTTATTAGTACAAATTCAAATGAATTAGAAGAAAACATGCAAATATGTACAATTACTACAAATCCAAATGAATTATTACTGTTTAACACCTCAATTCTGAATTCCAAAACAACGACATCTAACTACAAATATGTACAATTACTAAAAATTGGAAACATCCCCACCCTCACCCCTACTTCCCACACACACACACTACACAAGAGTGAAAATTATAAAGTACAAATTAATTAAAAGCATTAAAAATGGATTGTTAAAGTACAAATTGGAATATTTATTACAAATTAAAAAATTATTTCAAACTCGGGTTATCATAAAAAATGGATTAATATTCGCTAGGAGCAGCCAAGTTATCCACACTACTATTTAGACACTTTGGCGCATGTAGGACAATTGACCATGGCTCGTTGTTAATATACTCATAGTAAAACACTTGGTTGACCATTTGAAATGCATAAACAAATGGATCATCGCTCACGTGGTCATTGCTCTTCAACTTGGATAAGTCAATTATGATCAAATTGGTTCCAGGATCAACTTTACAGGCATTTTTATCCTCAACTCTTACCCATTCACAGTAAAATACAACCTCTTTGAAACTTATCTAATCCAATTCAAATATATTTCAAATTACTCCATAGTACGTCATTTTAGCTTCAACAAAGTTTTTATCTTTTGCGCTCGCTCGAAAGGAAGTAAGAGCCTTGTATTAAATGAATGAGTTCTATTCATTTTTACTTTCCTCATACACCCTTGTGTCGCATACGTAACCGTTCAATCGATTCTTTTTGTACTCTTGTGCCATGAATAAGTGTCCAGTGGCTAGACGAGCAATCCTTGATGTCGCATCACCCGTCTTTAAGAGATGAAAATATAGATAAATTAATTAGGTTAGTTAGAAAGTTTGAGTGTAATGTAACTTTATATAACTACCATTTTCGTTATAATTACCTCTTATGACAACCACATCCTAAATTCGTTGTCTGATTGTACCATTGTTTTTCGTCTTTTATTGTTCTCACGGGCTTCATATTTTCTGCGTATTACAAAATTAATCATGTATAAAATAATCTAAAATATTCTAAAATAATGTAAAACTTACTTTTTCCATTCTTCGACATCTTCATGTGTGTCAAATAGATAATGAGTTACTTGTTCATGTTGCAAACTCATTAACTTCACTCGTTTTCCCATCACATGGCCACCATCATCGACGAACTCATCAGTGTCATCAACGCTGGTCGAGTCAGGCATATATTCCCGAGTATTGATTGATGATGCGACGACGATGTATTCCCCTGCAATTGATCCTGCAATATATCACATATTATTAACATAATCTTTAAAAACTTTCATCAATCTTTCAAACGGATACATCCACCAATATCTAACTCGACCGCAAAGAAGTGCCTCGTCGCATAGGTGTACCAACAAGTGAACACTTAAGTCAAAGAATGTTGTGGGAAAGTACTTCTCCAATACATAAATCGCTTCGATCACCGCCAATGTGTTATCGATTGACTAGCTTCTCACAAAAAAGTGAGAAGGTAATACTAATTTGCATAATAGCCCTCTGCAAATCCTTGTGCTTGGAAAAATAGTGCTTAAACAATGGAGGAACCAATTGCATGATCACATGCCAATCGTTGGACTTACACTTATGTAAATCATGAGTAACATAATGCACAATCCTTTGTACGTTGGACGAAAAATTAGATGGACCCTTCAAATTATATATTTTGTCTAAAATCACATTCCTTTCCCCACTCGTCAAAGTAAACACACCAGGGGGATTATTGTCTTTCCCCTACTATCTTCTTTCAAACATATTTGTGGCTTAAGTTTCAACGATTTAAGGTCTTTTCATGAATTTTCTCCATCCTTTGAATGACTCCCCCCAAGAAAAGTGCCCACAATATGTTCAGTGAGATTCTTCTCTGCATGCATCATATCCAATACATGGCACACCGGGTTATTCTTCCAGCAAGGCAAGTTAAATAAAATTAGCCTCCTAGACCATGCCTTTCTTGTCTCAGTTTCATTCCCAATTGGGGTCTTCTTATGCTTGCCATTATTAAATTTGGGATTCTTACCGGGCATATTAGGGCCACAATCATAAGATTTACTTTCAATTTTTGAACCTGAAAGTTTTCTCGACGGTAGCCTATGTTCGAGCCCGCCCGATAAAAAAATTGGAACCTTTCTCAAATCTGAAACTATCAGTCGGGGGTAAAAACCTCCTATGGCAATGGTATACATTTTTTGAGCTAGTGGACATACTAAGAGATTCAGTCTCCTCAATATAAATAGGACACCCCAAATAACCATGTACTTCACAACTGGATAATGTCCCATAAGATGGAAAATTATGAATTGTCCACATCGACATAGCTTTCATCGTAAACTCTTCTTTTCTAAAAGAGTCAAATGCTTGCACACCCTCTTCCCATAATTTATTTAATTCTTGTACCAAAATAGCCAGGTAAACGTCGATGTCATCACTTGGTGCCTTCGGCCCAGGTATCAACAAAGACAGCATCGAAAATTCAGGTCAGGTGGGGCTAGGATCACTAGCCATACACTCTTATTGGTGCTTATATTTCCAAATGGATTGAAACCGTCTGTTGATATAGCCGAATGAATGTTGTGTTGTTCTCAAGAAAAATTAGGATACTCATAATTCATCCTCTTTTAAGTTGTAGAATCAAGAGGATGACGCGTGATATTACCCCCTACTTCTGCCCTAGCATGCGAAGTCATTGCCTCCGTTATCCATGGTACTGTGAAAAATTTCTTTAATCTAGTCCCAACGGGAAAATATTTTAACACTTTTTGAGGAACTTTTAAGCTTATGCCTTCCTTGCCAGTAGATTGGACATATCTAGGTTCATCGCATACCGGACAACGATCGAGATTTTCGTACTCCTTTCGATAAGTATGCAGTCATACACACAAGCATGAATTGATTTATACTTCATTCCCAAACCTTTCAAACTGTTCTTCATAACATGATAGCTATTTGAAAGCGTATTCTCCTTGGGTGGTAAGCCCTTCACCCAATTTTGAATTCATGTCACACTATTGCCAGACAAACCGTACTATGTCTTCAAACTGTGCAAACCAAGCATGGCATGTAAAGTTATTTGATCTTTCTCAGAGCTAGAGTATAACAGTTGGGTCGCCTTAAATTTTAAACTTTGGTAGTCATCATCAAGGTTTATAATGATACCTTCACGAGCACCTGAACCTTATACATCATTAGTAACCTTATTCTCCTCCACTTCATAAACTTCATACGCATCATTAACTAAATCCTCTAACATATTATGATCTACGTAATCCCCTTCCACATCTATCATACTTATTGAAGGTTGTTGTGAAGGTTGTTTGGGGACAAAAGGAACTTTCAATTCACTGTGAACACTCCAAAATCGATAAATATCTTGCATACCCCATCTTAACAAATGTAGTTCATCTATTTTCCCCTTAAACACATTACCATTCCTACACCTATCACACGGACACAGAAACTCTTCATCATTATGACATCTCTTTGCGTATTTCACAAATTCATTACCACCTCTTCGAAACACATCCCACATTCTATTTGTCTCACTCATCCACTCTTTGTATTTAGGATATCCTATCACAGCTACCACAACTAATCACCTACTAAAGGTAAGAAACGCATATTCCTGGATTAGTATAAACAAAACGTAGATTTATAGTGTGTTTCATTTAATTATGTCTTATTTATATTCGATTTTTAAATTTCAAATTAAAATTCAATTTATAATAGAAATACCTATTTCCTCCATCTCCTCTAAAGGGTGAGAGGTCCTATCCCATTCAAGACCTCATATTTCTATAATATGCTTAACATCTCATGCACATTGTTAAGATTTGAGAAAAATTTGGCACCATATCCCTATAGTTCTCTAAGTACACGACATAGATTGGCAATTGTGAGTGTTATTTCAATTGATCAATTGAAATAACACTCACACTTGTTAATCTAGTATGTACCCACAAAACATTAGGAAACGACTGCAGAACTTCCTCCAAAAGTAACAAATTTAAGCCACTAAGAGATGTCCTCCTAAAATGTCCTCCTAATACATGTATCGACAATATATTTTGACAAGGTGGCAACCCAGTTGTGTTTTTTTTAAATAAATAGATTTAATTTCCTTACATTTTAGGAGGAAATCTCTTACAAGATAAGGGTTTTGAATTAGAATTTTTCATTAACATTCAAAAAGTTTTTAAATCAAATCTATTTAAGTTACATGACATTATCTCGATTATGTGATTACTCACTAAGTTCTGCATATACGTATGTGCATATGACTGATTCATGAATAAGAATATATGGGCATTCACATATTTTTCATATTTTAGTTCTCTAACTTTTTCCCTAAATCATTATCACTTTTGTGTGCTTTCCCCTATTGTTAAACATGTAGAATAATCGACGTAACCCTAAATTATTTTTAGTGATAACTCCTAGTCAACCTAAACCTTTTTATGGACATATTTTCCCCTGCTCTTTATTTTGTCCTTTAACGTGCAAACTTTTAAATTATGTATTTCCCAAAATATAAGTTTGTTTGAGACAACATTTTTATATTTGGAAAATTCTTGACGAGATTTATCAAAAGATATCTATGAAGGATATTTAATATTGAAATTTTTAATTTCATAATGAAATTTATGTCGTGTGTTCCGGTGATGAAATTTCACAGCGTGAAATCGCAGTGAGAAATTTACAATATGAAATTTCATAGTACGAAATTTAGTAAAAATGCTTATTTTAACTAATTTCATAGTGTGAATTGGAAATGCGATATGTGCATTGTGAAATTTTGCAGTGTCATTTGACATTGAAAAATTTCAATGGTTAATGGAGCGTCGTTGATGGTTCATTGGAGCAATATTGAAGTTACATGTATGTTGTCAGGTACTCGCATTGGAGAGCCAATAGACTGTAACAAGAGCTTCGAATATGTTGTGATGGAGATGCAAAGCTAGAGGTTTGTCATAGACTCACCTGAGAAAAATACTAGGTTAAAGGTAGAGAGTGAGAAACAATAATAAATGGTTCTATTATGGTGAATGGTATTCTTGTCTAAGAGAGTAGATGATCTCATTAAACATGCTTTAGTCTTGAGTTTTATGTTCCAAACATTTGGCACCAGGGAGTGATGATTTAACACCTCTAATCATTATATGTGAATCATTTTAAGAATGTGGAATTTTGAAATAACACTATTACACTTTAAGTAAGATGTTTTAATTGCAACGAGGAAATTTTTTCCTTATTTCATCACAACTAAAATCCATGTTTAATGATGTAGTTGTTGCATCGGTAATGGGAAAAAGAGAGCATTAAGGGTTGCGTTGTTGATTCATCTGTGTTTGTGTCGCCTTATAACGTGCATTGTACATCTGAGAAAAATTAGCAACCCACTTCATTCTTTTCAATTTTTCACTTTGATAGATTAAATTCATAGTTTATTTAATTTTGCTGTTTTTGTAATTAGTTACATGTCAATATGATCATTACATGGTACATTAATTATATGCACAATTTGATATAGTTTATTTGCATAATTTATAGCTTTGAATCTTTTCTTCTCTCTTGGAGGGAGAAGGTTGGTTTATCTTCCTTATCTTTTATGAATAAAATTTGACTACAAGTATTGTTAATTAAATGTTGGTAATTGTGTCTTAGTAAGAAAATGTTTCCATTATATTAATTATAATTTCATGTTCAATTAATACTATGTTTCACAAGTTATGTTTACATATCCAAGGAAGTGAAATGTTGAGATATATGCAAGTGATGGAAACCATATACAAAGTACATGCATAGAGGTTTTTATTTGGGGGGGGGGGGATTAAAAGTGTAGGATGGATTAACGATAAGCCTTTTATTTAATTGTTAAATGATATTAGAGATGATTAATATTGATAAAAGTTCATAACACTACATGTGTGTAACACCCCGTAATTCTGCTTAATTCTAAATTACGTAAGTAGAGTAATTTAATGGGATTAAATACACTTTAATTAAATTACGTGAGTAGAGTAATTTAATGTGATTAAATATGTTTGATTTAAATTACGTGAGTAGAGTAATTTAAATAGATATTATATTAATAAAGAAGAATATGTGTTATAGAAAATTTACTAAGGTGAGTAGAAATTTTCAATGCTGATATGTACGGTCTAGTGACTATATGGACGTACCGGATATAACTCGACAAAATTAAGAATGAGAGTAGAAAAATATTTACGAGACTCAAATGATAATTTAGAGTCTACGGTTGATTCCGAACGGGTCGAATTAGTCAAAATAGTGTACCCGGGGGTACTAGTTGAGTGCCGGGTCATTTTCGGGCTAAACTGGAACCATTCGGGGGCATTTTGGTCTCTTTACAATTATGGGAAAGAAGACCTACGAATTTTTGTAACCCTATATCTGATTATAAGAGTGGTGGCTAGGGTTAGACAGTTAGAGTTACACCATAGCCATTAGAAAGAGAGAGAGAGGCAAATTCTTTAGGCAATAAGGAAGGAGGGATCATCTTAGGAAGATTTCACCACAAAGATTGTTGGGAAGAAGGATTGAGACACCAATATCATCAATCATCATCAACAACCACGAAATCAGACCCTACAAATCTTAAGGCAAGTTGTTATTTGCAAAATAATTGAGTTATAATACCCATGTTTAAGCTTGAGGAAGAACATGATTTTTATGATATTCTTGGGAATAAACAGTTGATAATAATCCATGATTGATTAGGATTTGCATGTAGGACGTTTTTGAATTACCAAGTAGGTTTATATCATAGAAAATCTGATGAGAAATTCGTATGAAAATCTGGTATTTTGATGAAAAATATAAAGAATGCAGTTTTAGGGTTCTTGAATATTATGGATATTTTCAGTGAATTTAGCCAAGATTTATAATGATTTTGTTGTTTTAAATCGTTAGTAATCATCCCAGAACATGTAGGAATGATTAGAAATTGTTGGTTGTGAATTTGATGGCTTATCATGAAAGTTAGAGATGTATAAATGGTGAAACCCGTAGGAAGAAGATGAACTGGGTCTGTCACTGCTTGATCGATCGATCGACCCTGGAGTATCGATCGATCGAAGCAGTCGATCGATCGACCATCTTCCTTCGATCGATCGACCCTGTCTGAACTATAGAAAGTTGTGTAGAAATTTCTTTAATTGCCGTTACTTAATGGGAACCTTAGAATTGATATTTTTCCTATGAGGGGACTTGGAAATTACCAGTAGGTGTACCATTAGGTTCCTCCACTAATGATTGAGTAGGAATGTTGGAGAAATGGAATGACGGTAGAACGATTGACTTAGCCGTGAGTTGAAATGGTTAATTTAATTACGGAAAGAGTGAGACTTAATTCCGGAAAGAAAATACCAGTAGGTTAAAGTTAACTTAACTACTGAATTAAGGGAGGGGTAACTAGTACCCTTAGAGTTACGCGAATACTCGAATAAATACAATGGTGAGATATGTTGTAATTAATAAGTACGGAGAATATAAGAAGAGTATATTACGTACGGGTATGATTTACTAGGTCGGGTGCGTACCTACTAAATTTATATAAATAGTTTTGGGTTAAGAGAATATTACCTAAATTAATTATGTTAGGGTCGATGTGACATTCCGAACTAACATAAGACTATTATAAATTTGGGGTCGATGTTTAATGCCGAACCAAACTTTGAACTGGTGCCGCGATGAAAGAGTCCCGAACCAGAATATGTGTCTATATTTATATTTATAGAAAGTTGGGTTCGATGAACCATTCCGAACCAACTTTCACTTGGAGTCGATGAATTATTCCGAGCCAAGGGTCCTTTCTGTGTAATAAAAGGATATATTAGTGGTAACTAATATTATATACATTGTTGTGGGATAAAATGTTTTATGTGCTAAATCTATAAATTGAGAATAGTAGACAATGAAATGATAAGTAAATGTCTCAGTAATAATTTATAGCATGATGTAATTATTACAAGAATAAGGTAACGAGCAGTTATTGAGTTAACTACAGTTATGGACAGTATAACTAGGTAGACCAAGTTTCCTCGATAGTTATATACTATGTAAGAGAGGTAAGGAGGTCCAAGGGAGAGTGCGAAACCTTAATGTGTGTAATCAATAACTTAATTGTGATAGCCGCTTGCAAAATATTTTCAAATGTTTTGAGTACTAACTCTTGCTATGTAAATTTTTAAAAACCTTTTAGGTGCCCAGCCACAAGGACACCCAGCTTGATTTCATGTCAGAGATTTGGGAGCTGCATCCAGTGTGGAGGTTGCAGGGATTGTTTAGACGCTTCCTCTTTTTCATTTCTAGTGCAGGATCTCAGTTTTATTATTTCTAGTTGGAACATGTCGTTCCACCTTTACTATTACAGTTTATTCTAGTTATGGATTTGTAGTTGTCTTTGGGCCGTGGTTTACGGCAATACTTTATTTTCTTTCAGATTTTTAAATACTGAGCATTCATATCTAGTTTTGGTTATGTGTGGTTTGGATTATTTATTGTTTTAAGAAAGATAAAAATTTGGCACCCGTTTTAATTACATTTAGGTGGTTAGAAGTTTTAAAAAGGCGTTCGACAGTGATGCTAAGAATGAACCATTTAAGAAACCTATTTATATTAAAATAAGGCTTGATCACCCAAGGTTTAATTAGGCGGGGTGTCACAGATGGTATCAGAGCATCAGGTTCTAGTGTCCATAGGATCTGTACGGCTTACTACGATTCAGCGTTACATTTGTTTGTATTAGAGCCCTACTATTAAGATTGTTGATAAATTTCCAACTATTGCGTTATCGTACTTCTGCTCTTAAATTTTGTGTAAACTGTGTACTTATACAATTTGAATCTTATTTCAGATGCCGCCAAGGAGACTGAGAGCAGAGAGGGCTGAAGCCAGAGAGGAGGTGAGGGAGGCTCATCAGGAGCCACAGGTACCGATACCACCACCCCAACCTGAGCTAATCTCCACTACTCAGGTTGCAGTGATAGTGGCTCAGGCAGTTGAGACAGTAATGAGGGCAATGGCAGCCCACTTTCCACAGCCCCAAGTACCTCCCCCTGTGGCACCGGCAGTGCAAGTTCCGGCGGGACCATCTACTTGGCAACGAGTCAGGGAGACATTTCAGAAGGGGCACCCACCCGAGTTTCAGGGTAGTACTGATATAGTGGAAGCGTGCAACTGGAAGAAGAATATCCAGTGCCACTTGCGCATGCTAGAGTGCACCGGAGTGCAGGAACAGATGCTGGCCACTTTCCGTCTATCAGGAGCGGCCCTACAGTGGTGGGAGTCAGTTACCACCACCGAGGAGAGAGATACTTTGTCTATTTCTGAGTTTTGGGTGCGGTTTGACCGCAAGTATTTCCCTCCAGCAGTAGAGTCAGAGATGAGAAAGAAGTTCAACGAAGTGGTTCAGGGTGATCGCTCAGTTGCTGACTACGAGGAGGAGTTTACCCGCTTGGCCAACTTTGTGCCAAACGAGGTGAGCGATGAGGAGAGGAAGAAGTCCAAATTTATGGAGGGCCTAACTTGGAGAATCAGACAGCACTTAATTGGTAATCCGGCATTGGTAACCTACACAGATGTCGTCAATGCCGCTCTACTACACTGTCAGGATCACCGTTTTCATACTAAGGGAAGTAAGAGGGGTGAGCCTAGCCAACCGGGCAAGGTGGATGGAGGTAGTGGCAGCAGTGCAACACAGCAGCAGGCAGAGGGTCAGTTGGGACAGGATTCCAGACAGGGGAACCCTGCCAAGAAGTTTAAGCACGGGAAGTATCGCTTCGACCGACAGGGACAGCAGGGTCCTCAGCAACCAGTCCCTCAGGGTCGACAGGGCCAGGGTAATCAAAATGGGGGACAACAAGGCCAAGGGCGACAGGGCCAACGTCAGGGCCAACAGGGCCAAGGACAAAGACAGTTCCATGGGCAGTGCTTCACTTGTGGTCAGCAGGGTCACAAGAGCAGAAATTGTCCACAGCAAGACCGGGCACGACAGCAGGGTGCCCAATAGGGGCAGTAGGCACCGTTAGCTCCAGCAGCAGTACAGGCCCCACAGCCAGGGCAGATGCAGTACGGACGTGTGTTCAACATCCGTGACATTCCATTTCAGCCCGCACCGCCAGCACCGCCGGCAGTTGCGGGTATGTTTCCTATTCATGGGCTTGAGGGGAATGTTTTGTTTGACACTGGGGCAACGCATTCATTTATTTCCACTAGATTTGCACGGGCAGCCGACCTATTAGCGATAGCAGACACTCATCTTATGTGCGTGGAGTCACCGATGGGTAGTGGGTCCCTCATACACTCGATTTGTAAGGGTGTGGACATTATGGTCGGGAGATTGAGTCTAGCGGCGGACCTTTTAGTGCTGGATATGGAGGGATATGACGTCATCCTAGGCATGGATTGGTTGGCACATAATAGGGCAATGGTAGATTGTTATGAGAGGACCATCGTGTTCTCTATCCCGGGGCAGGAGATGTTCCATGTGGCTATGCCACTTCCCGAGGGAGGATCGCGAACTCACTTATATTATATTGAGGAGGAGACCTCACATGGGGTGGTTGTTTCTCTGGACTCAATCCCAGTTGTGAGGGACTTTGAGGATGTCTTTCAGGAGATACCAGGGTTACCACCTAGCAGAGAGATAGAGTTCGTAATTAATCTCACACCGGGGACGAGACCGATTGCCAGAGCACCATATCGCATGGCTTCTTCAGAGATGCGAGAACTGAGAGAGCAAATCCAGCAACTGTTAGGACAGGGTTTTATTCGACGGAGTACATCGCCATGGGGTGCGCCAGTACTGTTTGTGAAGAAAAAGGATGGCTCACTTCGTCTGTGCGTAGATTACAGAGAGTTGAACAAAGTAACGATACATAATAAGTATCCATTACCGAGGATTAACGACTTGTTTGATCAATTGAGAGGGGCTGCATACTTCTCAAAGATCGATTTGAGATCGGGTTACCACCAATTGCGCATTCGTGAAGAGGATGTACCTAAGACCGCTTTCCTATCGCGGTACGGGTCATATGAGTTCAGAGTGATGCCTTTTGGGCTAACTAATGCACCAGCGGTATTCATGGATCACATGAACAGGGTATTCAGGGAGTTTTTGGATCAGTTTGTGATTGTATTCATAGACGACATTCTGATTTACTCCCGTACAGAGGAGGAGCACGCAGAACACTTACGATTGGTCCTACAGACATTACGGAACCATCAGTTATACGCCAAATTTGAGAAGTGTGGATTTTGGCTTCGGGAGGTGCAGTTCCTAGGCCACGTCGTATCTAGCAGGGGAATTGCTGTTGACCCGAGTAAGGTATCGGCGGTGAGGGAGTGGGGACAGCCCACGACACCGACAGAAATCCGCAGTTTCTTGGGTTTGGCTGGTTATTATCGTCGCTTCATCAAGGGATTCTCAAAAATTGCCGGACCGTTGACGAATCTAACTCGGAAGGGAGTTCCCTTTGTATGGAGTGATAGTTTCCAGTTAGCATTTGACGAATTGAAAGACAAGTTGACATCAGCCCCCGTTCTTACCTTGCCTAAGAGCGGAGTGGAATACCGAGTCTATACTGATGCGTCCTTACAAGGACTTGGGGGTGTGTTACAACAGGAGGAGAAGGCTATAGCTTATGCGTCACGAAAACTTAAGCCACATGAGAACAACTACCCCACCCACGACCTCGAGTTGACAACGGTTGTTTTTTCTTTGAGGATTTGGAGACACTATCTTCTGGGCGAGCAGTTTACGCTATTCACGGATCATAAGTCATTGCAATATCTGTTCACTCAGAAGGACCTGAACATGAGGCAGAGAAGGTGGCTTGAATTCGTGAAGGACTACCAATTTGATATACAGTACCATCCTGGTAAGGCTAACGTGGTGGAAGATGCGTTAAGCAGAAGACCTATCGGAGAGTTAGCAGAAGTCTGGAAGGCAAAGTGGAGTGAGCTCCGACACGAGGATGATATGGCAAGAGCATGTATGGCAGTTCTAGCTATCACTTCCGAGAACGTTATGCGGATAGTGAGGGCACAAGCAGAAGACCCATTTTGTCAAGATAAAGTACGGCAGATACTGGCCAAGGAGGCAGAGTTCTACTCCATCAGTTCAGAGGGTGGACTACGCTTCAACGGTAGACTGATAGTACCCGAAGATGATGATTTGAGGCATGCCATTATGACAGAGTCGCACGGGTCAAAATTCTCAGTACATCCAGGTGGGGACAAGATGTACCAGGATATGCGACGAGTATATTGGTGGTCAGGTATGAAACGAGATATTACAGAATTTGTCTCAAAGTGTGTTACATGCCAACTCATAAAAGTTGACCATCAGAGGCCTTCAGGAATGCTACAACCACTAGAGATTCCCGTGTGGAAGTGGGAGAGTATCTCAATGGATTTTATTACCGGGTTACCAACCTCGCAGAAGGGCCACGATTCCATATGGGTGATAGTGGATCGTTTGACTAAGGTCGCACATTTCTTACCGGTTCGTACGGATTACGATACGATGCGATACGCGTAGCTTTTTATTTCAGAGATTGTTAAGCTGCACGGAGTTCCTATTAATATCGTGTCGGACCGAGATATGATATTTGTGTCACACTTTTGGCAGAGTTTTCAGGAGGCCATGGGCATCGACTTACGGTTGAGTACGGCATATCACCCACAGACGGACGGCCAGACGGAAAGAGTAAACCAGATGCTAGAGGACATGCTGAGAATGTGTATTCTAGATTTTGGGGGAAATTGGGAGCCATATCTTCCTTTGGTGGAGTTTGCGTATAATAACTCTTACCAATTCACTATTGGCATGGCTCCATTCGAGGCGCTTTACGGGAGGCCTTGTCGTTCACCCGCTTGTTGGTTAGAGGTGGGGGATAACAGACTTTTAGGGCCAGAGATGATACAGAAGACTTCCTCCAAAATAGAGTTGATTCGAGGACGTATTCTAATAGCCCAGGATAGGCAGAAGAGTTATGCTGACGCCGGCAGAAGGCATGTGGAATTAGATGTGGGAGACCAGGTGTTAATTCGAGTATCTCCTATGAAAGGGGTTACGAGGTTTGGCAAAAAGGGGAAGTTAGCACTGAGATATGTGGGGCCGTTTCCTATCATTGAGAGAGTGGGACCGGTAGCTTACAGATTAGGACTCCCTGAGCATCTTCAGCGAATACACGATGTGTTCCATGTAGCATCGCTGAAGAAATACAAGAGGAGCGAGAGAGCCTTCTGGCACATTCCACTGGAGGAGATCGATTTTCAGCCAGATATCTCGTATGAAGAAAGACCCGTGGCGATCCTGGATTATAGTGAGCGCAAACTAAGATCCAAGGTGGTGCCCTTAGTACGAGTACAGTGGGGACACCACAATATGGATGAGTCCACCTGGGAACGGGAAGAGGATATGCGAGAACAATATCCAGAATTATTCATAGCAGGTATTTTTCCAAATTTCGAGGACGAAATTCCTTTTTTAAGGGGGGAAGTATGTAACACCCCGTAATTCTGCTTAATTATAAATTACGTAAGTAGAGTAATTTAATGGGATTAAATACGCTTTAATTAAATTATGTGAGTAGAGTAATTTAATGTGATTAAATATGTTTGATTTAAATTACGTAAGTAGAGTAATTTAAATAGATATTATATTAATAAAGAAGAATATGTGTTATAGAAAATTTACTAAGGTGAGTAGAAATTTTCAATGCTGATATGTACGGTCTAGTGACTATATGGACGTACCGGATATAACTCGACAAAATTAAGAATGAGAGTAGAAAAATATTTACGAGACTCAAATGATAATTTAGAGTCTACGGTTGATTCCGAAAGGGTCGAATTAGTCAAAATAGTGTACTCGGGGGTACTAGTTGAGTGCCGGGTCATTTTCGGGCTAAACCGGGACCATTCGGGGGCATTTTGGTCTCTTTACAATTATGGGAAAGAAGACCTACGAATTTTTGTAACCCTATATCTGATTATAAGAGTGGTGTCTAGGGTTAGACAGTTAGAGTTACACCATAGCCATTAGAGAGAGAGAGAGAGGCAAATTCCTTAGGCAATAAGGAAGGAGGGATCATCTTAGGAAGATTTCACCACAAAGATTGTTGGGAAGAAGGATTGAGACACCAATATCATCAATCATCATCAACAACCACGAAATCAGACCCTACAAATCTTAAGGCAAGTGGTTATTTGCAAAATAATTGAGTTATAATACCCATGTTTAAGCTTGAGGAAGAACATGATTTTTATGATATTCTTGGGAATAAACAGTTGATAATAATCCATGATTGATTAGGATTTGCATGTAGGACGTTTTTGAATTACCAAGTAGGTTTATATCATAGAAAATCTGATGAGAAATTCGTATGAAAATCTGGTATTTTGATGAAAAATATAAAGAATGCAGTTTTAGGGTTCTTGAATATTATGGATATTTTTAGTGAATTTAGCCAAGATTTATAATGATTTTGTTGTTTTAAATCGTTAGTAATCATCCGAGAACATGTAGGAATGATTAGAAATTGTTGGTTGTGAATTTGATGGCTTATCATGAAAGTTAGAGATGTATAAATGGTGAAACCCGTAGGAAGAAGATGAACTGGGCCTGTCACTGCTTGATCGATCGATCGACCCTGGAGTATCGATCGATTGAAGCAGTCGATCGATCGACCATCTTCCTTCGATCGATCGACCCTGTCTGAACTATAGAAAGTTGTGTAGAAATTTATTTAATTGCCGTTACTTAATGGGAACCTTAGAATTGATATTTTTCCTATGAGGGGACTTGGAAATTACCAGTAGGTGTACCATTAGGTTCCTCCACTAATGATTGAATAGGAATGTTGGAGAAATGGAATGACGGTAGAACAATTGACTTAGCCGTGAGTTGAAATGGTTAATTTAATTACGGAAAGAGTGAGACTTAATTACGGAAGGAAAATACCAGTAGGTTAAAGTTAACTTAACTACTGAATTAAGGGAGGGGTAACTAGTACCCTTAGAGTTACGCGAATACTCGAATAAATACAATGGTGAGATATGTTGTAATTAATAAGTACGGAGAATATAAGAAGAATATATTACGTACGGGTATGATTTACTAGGTCGGGTGCGTACCTACTAAATTTATATAAATAGTTTTGGGTTAAGAGAATATTACCTAAATTAATTATGTTAGGGTCGATGTGACATTCCGAACTAACATAAGACTATTATAAATTTGGGGTCGATGTTTAATGCCGAACCAAACTTTGAACTGGTGCCGCGATGAAAGAGTCCTGAACCAGAATATGTGTCTATATTTATATTTATAGAAAGTTGGGGTCGATGAACCATTCCGAACCAACTTTCACTTGGAGTCGATGAATTATTCCGAGCCAAGGGTCCTTTGTGTGTAATAAAAGGATATATTAGTGGTAACTAATATTATATACATTGTTGTGGGATAAAATGTTTTATGTGGTAAATCTATAAATTGAGAATAGTAGACAATGAAATGATAAGTAAATGTCTCAGTAATAATTTATAGCATGATGTAATTATTACAAGAATAAGGTAACGAGCAGTTATTGAGTTAGCTACAGTTATGGACAGTATAACTAGGTAGACCAAGTTTCCTCGATAGTTATATACTATGTAAGAGAGGTAAGGAGGTCCAAGGGAGAGTGCAAAACCTTAATGTGTGTAATCAATAACTTAATTGTGATAGCCGCTTGCAAAATATTTTCAAATGTTTTGAGTACTAACTCTTGCTATGTAAATTTTTAAAAACCTTTTAGGTGCCCAGCCACAAGGACACCCAGCTTGATTTCATGTCAGAGATTTGGGAGCTGCATCCAGTGTGGAGGTTGAAGGGATTGTTTAGACGCTTCCTCTTTTTCATTTCTAGTGCAGGATCTCAGTTTTATTATTTCTAGTTGGAACATGTCGTTCCACCTTTACTATTACAGTTTATTCTAGTTATGGATTTGTAGTTGTCTTTGGGACGTGGTTTACGGCAAGACTTTATTTGATTTCAGATTTTTATATACTGAGCATTCATATCTAGTTTTGGTTATGTGTGGTTTGGATTATTTATTGTTTTAAGAAAGATAAAAAATTGGCACCCGTTTTAATTACATTTAGGTGGTTAGAAATTTTAAAAAGGCGTTCGACAGTGATGCTAAGAATGAACCATTTAAGAAACCTGTTTATATTAAAATAAGGCTTGATCACCCAAGGTTTAATTAGGCGGGTGTCACAATGTGTTTATGCAACTCAAATATTACTGTGCGCGTCTACAATATCACATGTATTTGTGTATTATTTATACATCAACTAGACAAAATTCTAGTATTAAAGGTGCAAAAATGTTATGGGGAACATGTCTCGACAATATATTTTGACAAGGTGGCAACCCAGTTGTGTTTTTTTAATAAATAGATTTCATTTATTTACATTTTAGCACGAACCCACAAACTACGCTGGCTTTGATTCCAACTGTGATTAATACGTATACGTGACTAAAATTGCTCAAGTTAATAACATACCAAAATCTGGCATTTCAAATAAAAACATGAATCTCTCTCTTTGAAATATGGTCTTTTTAGTAATCCTTGATAAAAATTAATGATTTTCATCAAGATTTAAAAAAGGCTTCATGGTTTATCTATATATATATTGCATAGTTATGATTCATTACCACGGTTAACGAGAATGCACATACATGTTAGAGAATATTTTGTTCTTGATATTAAGTAATATTCCGAGTTAAGAAAATGATTATATAAAAAAAGTATTATTTCAAATTGATATGTTGTTAACAACATAGATTGATTGGTATATGTGTTTTTGTTTTTGGTAAAGATCACCTCATTTCCAGTCACGCACGAAAGTTATTTTAATAAAAATAGGTACTCAGAGTTTTTATTTTTATTTTTATAATACCTTTTCCCAATAACCACATTAGATCTCCCTGATTTATAAAACCCCAACTATGCACATTATATATACATGTAAAAATATTTGTCCAAGGAAATAGAACTTTAGCCTTTTATGATGGAAAATGACACCGACCCTCTGCAACTCTCTCTCATTTTTCAATTATCCCAAATGCAAATGCTTAACCCTAACCCTAATACTCTGATATCTGAACCGGAGTGGGGCGAGATGCTGATGAACACACCGCGTATGACAGTTGAATCTCATGTCGCGAAAATGGTATCATACCAAAACAACATTCATTTCTCACCTAGTGTATCTTTGAATCGATTAACCGGTGCAACTTCTTATCACCATGTAGATTTGTATAGGAACTCATTCCATACGTTATTCCCTACTTGGGAATTAGAGATGAACCATGAGGAGTATAAGTCGGATAATGAATCTCTAGATTGTGAAGAACTACCACAAAATACGTCGGTGGTGCGCATTATGAGCTAATAATTACAACGACGACAGAAAAAATGGAAAAACACATTGATAAGAAAATTACAGGAAAGTTTTGTCAATTCTGAGGTTGACTCTGAGATTATCTAGACTCTGAATGTGACAACCCGAATATAATTATGATAAATTATGTTTAAATCATGATTAGCTTATGTGATATTGATAATATGTTATTAGTATATATAATGTTAAGTCATCATGTTTCGTCTAATCCTACCTTCATAAACCATGAAATATTGAATTAGTTACAAATATAAAATTTTGAACTTGTCGGTAGGAATGTTCATATTTAAGACTAGTTTTGACCTTTAAAAAATATAAATTGACATGATGTGAAAATCAAATAGTTGTATACAGGAGATTTAGGGTTGAAACCCAACAAACAGTGTGTAAAATGGAGGTCCGAGTAAGAAGTTATACCGAAATTACTAACCAAGGACAAATATGTCCATCCGTTTAAGTAATAATTTGTCCTTTATACCCAACAAGTGTCTTAAAGTGATTGGATGGAAGTGTAGGCTGGTTTGGATGATCTTATACCTTTTAAATAACCTTATCCTTCAACTAAAATCATACATGAAAGAGTTTTACCTTGACGAAGGAGAATTAGTGAGTTTAGGAAGAAAAAGTGAGGAGAAAAAGTGTAGAAAAATCCGTAGAAATTACGTAAAAGTTCCGAAGGTAATCCTAATCGCAAATCTTGTTATTTATATTATATTAGTGATATAGATGATATAAATAATCATTTTTTATTACAATTTCATCCATTTATATATACGTATGGTTAGATGCAAGTTTAAGTTAAGTTGAATGTACAAACCCTTAAAATTTCTTTGTATTGAAACCCCTTGCATTCAAACTTGAATATATTTTTGTGTGCTTAATGGAATTGAGAAATTCCAATTGGATATAAAACTATACTCATATATTAATATCATATCCGAGAATAAGAATTTAACTCCTTCTGGTTAGGCCTTAGTTATGGTTTAAACTTGGTATATAGTTGTTGTTTGTATATTTCATTTCGGTATGCCCTGAGTTTGGTCATGATTTTGAGATAGCAAATGAAGTCAAAAAATTATGAAACTTTAATTATGTACTATTCATTATGGGTAATGAAAATGTGTTGAAAATCATGGAAATTTATGTGGGAGAAAAATTATGAAAATTCTTGGAAGTTGAAGGAACAATAGAGGAGCTTGTAGGGCATATTTCTTGTATTGTAAAGAAGTGGTCATAACTTGCTCTAGGAGCTTGAAACATTAGACCATCACTTGTAATAGAAATTATATTCATATATGTTTTCATATTGATAAGGTTGGATACCTGTATTTATACAATTTAGGAATATAGGATGGTTGAGTGTAGAGGACAATAAATTGATTCCATACTAGTTAACCCATAAAAGAATATTGTTATCTCCTCTTTCCAAAGAGTATTTTAAGTACATGTTTCATGTGTGTATACATTGATAAGTGTTCTTTCATATTTACTTGGGTTTATTTATAAATTCCTTATGAGTTATTTCCTACGGTTGAATGTCCATAGCTTTATCAACATGTATACCATTGTTCTGTCTTTACTCATGTTTCATGGAATGTGACTTAAGTGGAAGTATATCGTTGTTATAGAGTCATTGAAAGTTACATAATTATGTTAGGATAATACTTATGATTGATATTCAGTACTAATTTAGTTGTATTGATAGGTGTAAGGTCTAATCAACCCAGTTCAGCTCCACCCGAAGGAAACGTGAATACATAGTTGTCAACCAAGGTGAGTGTACTCACTGGAAAGAGATATTTGTATCGTGTTATCGATATGATAAGAATATAATGAATATTAAATTGTTCATTTTGGTTCACCAAAATGGGAGGTTACTCCCCGACCCGAAATGGAGGAGATTTGTCTATTAATGACAAAGGGTTACTCCTCGACCAGGAATGGGGGAGAATTGTCTATTACAGACAAGATACGTGAATCATGATTCGAAAAGTTAGGTCATTCATTATGAATGAGCCGAATAAGTTAATACATAATTATATGGACATGATTTATAGCATTTAAATTCATACAGTAGTATAGTAGTGATGCATTCACTGGGCTATTTTACTCACGGTTCCTATGTTCACATTTTTTTCAGGTAACATGATGTCAGTGCTAAATCTAGGAGGTCAGGTTGGGTTATATAGGAACGGGAGAAACGAAGATTTAGTTTAATGTAAATGATGTGATTAAGTTAACTTATCCTTTAATCAAGTTTGTATAAGTATGACTACTTTAATGTTGAAAAAAAAAGTTTTTAGTTATATGGAATTACACTGTTGGCTTTATCGTTAAAACTCGTGTTTATGTTTTGGTAAAATTAATTATGGTTTGACTCACTTTGACTTTAAAACTTAATTATAAGTAACTGGGTTGGGGTGTGTCATATTTTGGTATTAGATCCTAGGTTTTAGAGGTTCTGGAGGGAGAAGAGTCTATATTTTGTAGTGGATGTTAAAAATGTGCTTGGTTTGATACTAACGATTATGTTAGGAAAGATATGTATATATGCATGTTGTTATATCTTTGATCCATTTCAAATATAAAAGAATGGAAGGAGGGAATGTGAATGTGGGATCAGAATATGAGGCTTCAAATGTGGCATCAGTGGCGGAGGTTAAGCAACATGTTCATGGAAATGTAGAACCCGACTCGAAACAATTGACAGACATGCAAAAAATGGCACGCGCTATGACTTTAATGATAGAGAAACAAGCTAGATTTATGGCTCAGATGGAAGAACAACAGGACAGGCAACTAGAGGCACAAGCATTGGCCAGGACTGAGGAGGTGATACACCGGGAAGAAAGGAGTACTTCACACGAGAAATTTATTTAAATGCATCCACCCTCATTTGAAGGAGCAGTTGATCCAGAAGAGGCAGAAGTATGGGTTAAAGAGATTGAACTTATTTTTGGGGTAATTAGAATGCCTGAAAATCAACAAGTGACCTTGGCTACGTATATGCTGAAAGGAGAAGATAAGTATTGATAGAATGCCACAAAACATTTGTTGGTTACTCCAGGAGGTGGGAATGTGATCTCATGGAATTCTTTTATCAAAGTTTTTTATGGTAAGTATTTTCCCCCAATGTATCGAAAATAAAAGGAGAAAGAATATTTCATGTTGAATCCAGGAAGCATAACTGTTAGAGAATACAAAGCTAAACTTACATCCTTATCTCGGTTTGCTTTGAGGTTTATACAAAACGAGGAAGACATGTGTAGCCGATTTGTCGACGGACTTGAGTTAGTTATTAAATCACGATTGTCGGCTTTAAAGACTGTTAATTATTCAGCCTTGGTGAACAAAGCCATGTTGGTAGAAAATCATGTGAATGAAGCGAGAGGGAATCCAAAACGAAGTGTAAACACTACACCAAAACATGTCAATTATAACGGGAAAAACCCGTTGCAAAAAATATTTGTAACGGATTAAATCCGTTAGAAAATTGGCGTTATTTATTTTACTAACAAAATTTGTAACGAATAGAATCCGTTACAAATTTTAATAATCGTGACAGACTAAAACCGTTACAATTTATTTTGTAACGGATTTGGCATTAGTACAACATCCAATATATTAGTAACGGATTTACTAAATTGTAATGGTTTATAACCGTTAAAAATGTAGAATTTGTAACGGATAAAAACCGTTATAAAATATATTGTAACGAGTTTAAAGTATCATATATTTGTAACAAATATTTTTATTTGTAATGGTTAAATTCCATTAGCAATATTATTATATTTTTAAAAAACATTAATTTCTCATCAAACAAATATAAATACACTAGTAATAACTCGTGCCCAATCAATGGCAATGCAGAACTAATGCCCACAAATTTCACTCAAACATAATTTCAAAACACATGTGACAAAATCAACGACACTACATTTCAGTGATATTAAACCAATCTAAAACTATATTTCATTCATAACCACTAAAATTCCCAAACAAAAAATAGTATAAGATAAACCATCTAACTATAAACAATAAACTTCAAACGAAGTCTAACATCATTAATGTTCTAAACATATTATTCTCCCAAAAGTACTCTTCATGAAAATCCTTGAAAATGAGACTTCATTCTCCCAAAAGTAATCTTCATATTTCCCAATAAGAGCCTGTTGAACAAACACAATCTTAGTAAATGTGTAAGCATAAATGAGTAAATAACATAAAAGACTAGTACATTTACATTCCATTAGCACGTATGTAATTTTATTCGACAGTTATTGATATACAACAAATGGCCATAACCATTAAGGACACGGTTAGTTTAAACAAGTTACATTAGTATCGCTTGATGTATTTGCACCGTGCTTTCAGCGTTCCCCGCCCAATGCCCATTTTTAACCCCCAAAAGAAGCATATCCCATTCAATTAGGCCAACCGAGAGTCCAATAGGTACAGGATTCCAAGTTTCTTTGGTTTCACTTGATGTGTTTGTACCTTTTTTAGGCCGATCGAATGTTGTTTTAAGTTTTCCCCTCCCAGCAGGCATTTTACCCTAAAAGAAGTATATACTAGTCAATTAGGTCAATCAAGAGTCTGATGAGGGCGCGATTCGTTTAGACAAGTTAATTTGGTATCGATTGCTATTTTTGTACATAAATCCAGCCGTTAAGTTGTTTGC
The DNA here is from genome assembly GCA_949130495.1 of Sambucus nigra. Lineage (NCBI taxonomy): Eukaryota > Viridiplantae > Streptophyta > Magnoliopsida > Dipsacales > Adoxaceae > Sambucus > Sambucus nigra. The sequence continues at coordinate 541,099,039 of OX422211.1, read as the reverse complement.
AGTTTTCGCTCTCACCCACGTGTGTAATTAGAAATATCACTTTATATAAATAAAGTAAAATACATGCGTAATTAGAAATATCTCTCTTTATACACACGAGTGTGTGTGTGTGTGTGTGAATAAATAAAAAGATCTCACTTACAAAAGATAAAAGATACGCACAATGAGCAAAAAATGAAGTTTTTCTCAATGAACCCCACTTGAAATGAGATGAACCTGCAGTAATCACATAATCAAGAACATAAATAGGGAATAACTAACAAAGAAGAAAACTAATTAAAGTTAACCCATAGTTATTGGTACTTACTTGAAATGAGATGAACCCGATAGTCCCATATGTGTTGACATTACGTCGCCCGTAGAGAGGAAAGACCACAGGATTTAACTCATAATTATTGGTCCTCACTTGATTGCCACCTTTATTAAATACAAATCACTAGTTAAGTCATCCTCAAAGTGTCATTTACGCTAGTAGGTGTTATCTTTTTCAAAAACATACACATTTGTAGCTTTCCATAAATTCCATTTCAAAATAAATAAAACATACCATTTGGTGTGGTTCAAATTTTCATCTTTACAACACGAAATGTTTTCAAGAAGCAACTCTCGAGAGTTATATTTCATATATTATTTCCATTGTTACTGATGTGACAACCCGTGATCTGAAATAAGGGGTGGCCAGCCCGATACCTCAACATAATCGAATCATGGATGGAAATCATTCTCAGCATCATAGCAATAAAATGAGTATACGGGAAAACCACCCAATAAATCAGAAAACGGGTTGCCAAAATTTTTAGTTTGATTACAAGTCAAAGAAATAAATTAAACAACCCAATCTGATAAGAAAGTGGAATTCGAAGAAAACTTATATTAGTACTATAACAACCATATAATTAGAGGACCGAATAATCCGTCAGTCAACAGTTACAAACAACGTATTACAACAGTTCAATACTTTACATAATACATCCATTAACAATTACAAAAGTTTGGGATACACGCCCGAATGAAAGACCCGATCATATCTAGAATTCAAAGATGAAAGCATCTAACAAAGAATCCTGTAATATCCGCAAAATCTTACAGCTCCTCAAAAGGATTGGAATAGGAATATCACATCGGTCGCCCTTGCGGAGGAGCACCTTAGCGGATACAATAACATGCACAACATGGAAGATGAACGGGTGAGGTCCCAATTTATATATGATTACTAGATGAACAAGAAGCATGATAGATATGGACAACTAATCATGAATGAAGTAGATGAGAATCTAATAACCTAATCACCAAGTATAATAAGGAAATTTAAATGATTCTAACAGTTATTAACTTATAAAAGAGAGTAAATTTTAACATCATTATTCCTCATGTCTTTTCATTTTCCATTCCTTAACAGGAATATACTTACCATCATATTTTCTTATGGCGATTCACATATATCAAGTCCCACTTGATTTAGAAAGTTTATATTCTTATACATATAACGATTCTAAGATCGCCTCTCCGAGTTTTCCCACTGGGTGCGCCCTTAAATGGCTATCATCTTCCAGGGCCTATCAAACAAAACAACCTGGGCACCTAACGCACGTAGGGAAGTGGCCATTAGACTGCGAGTGAGTCATAACCACACCCGAAATTACCTCACTAGCGCAGAAAAACATATAAAAATCCCGCATATGGCTGAGGACTATAGTCTCCCTGCATTCACTAGTCAAGGGACATCACCTCAAGCGTGATATTCCCTTATGATAACATTTAGAGAGGTGTGTTTAAGTAAACTAACATTTACCAATTAAATCTCATTACCATTTTCATTAATCACATGTATGTTTCATTTTATTTGAAACCATAATCCTTAAATATTCTCATTAATATTCATCATATTTTAAATCCCGAATTAGTCTCCAAATGATCACCAAAATCTTACGAGTCCCAAGTTGTTATATACCTCAATAGGGCCCCTAACATCTCCAAGTATGGGCTTATAACTCTTAATTCCTAATAATTTTGTGAAATGAAAAGTAATGCCTAAACATCACTTTTTGTACCCATGGATGTAACAACCCGCGTAATTTTTCAGGGTATTTTCGAAATAAAGGGAAAAAATAAAATTTGAGATAGAATTATCTTTATTGCTCAAATATGTTGGTTATTATTTTTAAAGGCGAGAATTTTAAACGGTTTCGAAATCGGAATTAAAATGGAGTTTTAATTGAATTTTTATTATTTAGAAGAGTCCTCAAAATATAAAACTCTCTAAGAGTCCTCAAAACATAATACTCTCTAGTAAAAATAATATTTTTAGAAATCGGACCGTTCGATCAAGCTGAATTTTTGTCAACAGTCCTGTCTCGCAGTTCGCTACAACATTCTAAAATTTCAAGCGACTCCAATGGTCCGATCATCCGAAATAAAATTTTTAGTGTTTGTATATAATTAGAACTCTTTTCTTAATCAAACTCTTAACCCTTTATATATCAAATAAATTGTGGCTTGGCTTTTCAAATCACTTTTTCTCAAACTTTTCAACCAGAATACCTCTCCAAAATTACTTCCTTTCATATACAAACCATAGCCCCAAACTTATTCAAGATTTCAACCTTAGATTAGAAGGCTTATTTGGTGTTTTCTCGAGTTTGGGTTAGAACGAGATTTGATTATTTTCGCGAGAAGAACGTGATGGTGTGATTAGATTTTGAGGCTAAATTATGTCATGATTCATGTTGGTTCTTTTTGGTGGTTTAAGGTATGGGGTTTTACACAATATGCTCCTGAAATCTCGCGAGTGTTTATTCCGTTGAATTCTTGTTAATTGAACTCATATTTTGAATTGTTAAATTCTTAGAAATCTGGAAAAACAATTGTTGGAATTATTTTCATTCATGAGGTATTATTCATGTTGTTTTGAGCATGCTGTCATGAGATTTTAATATGGCACTGATGTTGGGCACCCGCCAAGACTCCTTTTTCGGCTACTTGATAAAGTATGGCGCGGCATGGTGAGGCCTGGTAACTCCGGTTAATGTGTTGTTGAGAAATTTATTGATAAAATGCTATTGAGATTTGCATTATTTGATTTGAGTATTCGTAGTCGTATTGTTGCGCTTTGTTCATCGCTAACATCTTTGTTGAGCATATTCCTGTCGTATTGTGTACTTCCCCATCTTTTTCTTAGTTGGCAGGTGAGCACGGATTTCAGTGCTATGGACCAATTGGGATTATTTTAGCGAGGATTATTTGGGAAGAATTTTTAATACAAGAGATGAGAAGACTTGTATTTATTTTGATGTATAGAGCATTTGGAGATTTATCTTATTTCAAGATAATTAGATTGTTGTAATTATTTCGAGAGATTTGTTGTATTAATTTGAAGATGAGATTAGTGGTTTCTTTTCTATTGTGGTATTTAGATGCTCTATACCTTGTTATATTTTGGATTTGATTTAGTTTATCGACAGTAGCGCTCCGTTCGCTCTCCCCGGGCGGGCGGGGTGTTACAATGGAATGAACCCCAAGTGAACCCATTCAACTCTAGGGTAACGACCAAACTCAACTAAAACTATAGGACTCTAAGTTTACTTCATACAAGAAGGTTCCTAGGTCCTAATCCTAAAGAAAAAGGTTAAAATTAGAAAAGAAAAACAAAAGAAAAATGCAGGATTTCCGAATCTATTCGGCCAGAAAAGCGAATCGATTCGGACCAGCCGAATCGATTCGGTCAGGAAAAATGACTTTTTGCATAAATATCGAATCGATTCGGACTAGCCGAATTGATTCGGTCGACTTAGACCTAGAAACTGTCTCCCTGCGAATCGATTCGGCCTGACCGAATCGATTTGCCCTTGCGAATTTTGCCAAATTTGGCTATGGAGTATTGGACTCCAAATTTCTCCCAACATCAACCAACCCAAACCCTTATCATTTATTACCACCAACTGATTATAAATGCATCAAACAACCATAATTTACACCAATATCCAATCAAATCAACCTCCAAAGATTGAAAGCCCATAAATCCAATAAAAACCCTAACTTTCTTAATCTATAATTAACCCACAACTATCAGCACTAATTATTCAACTTACATCATATAATAGCAAGTAGAAAACTTGCCTCAAGCTTCTAAATTCATATTTGATGAAGATGAATACAAGGTTAATCTCCAAATCTTCAATCTCTCACTTTCTCCCTAAGTTTTCTTCTTCTCTCTTTCTCTCTCTAGGTCACTAATTGCACTTAAGAGAAATGAATGGATTTCAAGACATAAATCGTGCCTTTTGTCTAGAATTACCAACTTAAGTGATCAATACCGCGATAAAATAACACGCAACTACACATTTAAACTAAAATCAGTCAAAAGTTCTCGGAACCTCAAAATACAATATGGAACATATTTTGACTATCTCGCACCATCCGGAACTAACTACGCCCTCCAAATTATCATTTGGAAATTTTATAATACATTTTGAGTTTCGGTTTCATTTTAAGACAACATGTCATTTTAAATATTATTACACAATAAAACACAACATGGTGATATTCACCTACACTTAAGGTAAATATGCAACATCTTAGTAAATATTAACTTTTCTTCAGTAAATTAATACTTACTCCACATTCCAACATTTTATATCCAATTACTACACCTAGGAAATAAATATAAAATAGGTTCTCAAAAGTGAGGGTTATTACATACTCACCCCCTTATGAGGTAATTTTGTCCCCAAAATTCAAGCGTACCTTGTATAAAGAGATGCGGATACTTTTCCTGCATATCCTCTTCGTGTTCCCACGTTAATTCTTTGGCATTATGGTGACTCCATTGAACTCGCACTAAGGGCAACACTCGCAACCTTAACCTACGCTCTCCGTGCTCTATGATAGCAACCGGTTGTTCTTCATAGGAAATGTTGGGCTGCAAGTCAATATCCTCGAAAGGGATATGCCAAAGTGCACCTTCGCACCTCCTATACTTCTTTAGAGAGGAAACGTGGAATACATCATGAATTTTTTGCAAAGGTTCCGATAAGGCAAGTTGATATGCCACTGGACCCACCTTTGCAATAACTGGAAAAGGTCCAACAAAATGTGGCACAAGCTTCCCCTTATTCCTGAAATGCTTGATGCCTTTCATTGGTGACACTCGAACCAAGACCTGGTCCCCAATCTCCAATTCCATGAGTCATCTACCCGCATTGGCATAGCTCTTTTGGTGGTCTTGGGCTATCCGAATGTGATTCCGAATGAGTTCAATTTTAAAGGAAGTATCTTGGATCATTTCAGGTCCAAGGAATTTATTATCGCCCACTTCCAACCAACAAGCGGGTGATCTACAAGGCCTTCCATACAAAGCTTCATAGGGCACCATTCCAATTTTAAATTGGTACGAGTTGTTATAAGAAAACTCAACCAATGGGAGATATTGTTCCCAACCACCTTTCAAGTCCAGCATACACATACGAAGCATATCCTCCAACATTTGGTTTACTATTTCAGCTTGGCCATCTGTTTGAGGATGATAAGAAGTGCTTAACTTCAATTTGGTCCCCATCGCCTCCTGGAAACTTCGCCAAAAGTGGGAAAAAAAGATTTATCTCGGTCGGAAACAATATTTAAAGGCACCCCATGGAGTTTAACAACCTTCGCGATGAATAATCGGGCATATCGAGCATCGTCATAATCAGTCCGCACGGGTAGGAAGTGTGCCGACTTAGTCAAACGATCGATAATCACCCAAATAGAATCACACCCGCTCTGTGACCTTGGCAAGCCCGTAATAAAATCCATCGATATGCTTTCCCATTTCCACACCGGAATCTCTAACGATTGCAACAAACATGTCGGTCGCTGATGATCGATCCTGACCAATTGACAAGTAGTGCAATGGGACACGAACTCAGAAATATCCCTCTTCATGCCGGGCCACCAATACTGACAGCGCATGTCTTGACACATCTTGTCCCCACTAGGATGTACCATAAATTTAGACGTGTGAGATTCGTCAATCACCGCCCATCTCAAATCCCCTTCCTTCGGAACAATGAGTCTTCCATGGAAGCGTAATCCACCTTCAGAACTAATTAAGTACGACTCCCCTCCCTCGGACAGTAATCGGTGTATATGGTCTTGGCAACCCTTATCCTTTCCTTGGGCTTCTACAACCCTTGCTACAATTGTAGGGATAACGGTCATTATCGACATGAACGCTCTCACCACCGCATCCTCCTGACTGAGTTCTTTCCATTTAGCTTTCAAAACATTAGCTAACTCTCCCTTGGGCTTCCTACTCAAGGCATCCAACACAACGTTCGCCTTGACCGGATGATAATGGATATCAAATTGATAATCTTTCACGAACTCCAACCATCGGCGCTGTAGCATATTCAAATCTTTCTGTGAAAATAAATATTGCAGCGATTTATGGTCCGTGAAAAGACTGAACTTCTCCCCCAAGAGATAATTCCTCCATATCTTCAAGGCAAAAACAACCGCGGTAAGTTCTAAATCATGCACCGGATAGTTCCTTTCATGGGACTTTAGCTTGCGAGAAGCATACGCAATAGCCCGTCTCTCTTGTTGAAGCACACCTCCTAATCCTTGAAAAGATGCATCGGTGAAGACTAGATATTCCAATCCCGGTTTTGGCAATGCAAGGACTGGAGCCGAAGTCAACCCATCATTGAGCTTATCAAAGGCATCCTGACAAGAATTATCCCAAATAAATCTCACCCCCTTCCGGGTCAAATTTTTCAAAGGGCTAGCGATTTTAAAGAAACCCTTGATAAACCGACGGTAATAACTCGCCAAACCCAGAAAACTACGAACCTCGGTAGGTGTCGTGGGCTGACCCCACTCCCTCAACGCAACCACCTTGATCGGATCCATCGATATACCCTAGGACGTTACCACATGATCCAAAAATTGTACCTCTTGTAACCAAAAGCCACACTTCTCGAACTTAGCATACAATTGGTGATCCCTCAATCTTTGTAGGACCAACCACAAATGAATAGAATGATCAGATTCCATTCGAGAATAGACTAAGATGTCATCGATGAATACAATAACAAATTGGTCCAGGAAATCCAGAAATACCCTATTCACGAGATCCATAAATACAGCGGGGGCATTGGTTAGTCCAAAGGGCATAACCAATAATTCATAGGACCCGTATCTCGTCAGAAAAGCGGTCTTAGATACATCCTCCTCCCGTATCCTCAACTGGTGATACCCCGTCCTCAAATCGATTTTTGAGAAGTACGATGCTCCTCGAAGTTGATCAAACAAGTCATCGATACGAGGAAAAGGGTATTTATTCCGGATGGTGACCTTATTCAACTCTCTGTAGTCAACACATAATCGAAGAGAATCGTCCCTTTTCTTTACAAACAATACCGGAGCACCCCATGGCGACGTACTACGCCTAAGGAATCCCTGCTCCAACAACTGCTAGATTTGATCTCTCAACTCCCTCATTTCCATAGGAGCCATTCGATATGGATCCCTCGCAATCGGTCTCATTCCCGGCGCTAAATCGATCACAAACTCAATCTCTCGGCTAGGAGGCAAACTCGGTATTTCCCGGAAGACATCCTCAAAATCCCTCCCCACCGAATTATAATCCAAGGGAACAACAACATCCCTAGAAGTATCCTCTGCAATACAATACAGATAAGTACTATTACTTCCCTCTAAACGAGGCAGAACTACCAAGAACATTTCTTATCCCGAAACGGCAAAGACTATACTCTTCCCGTAACAATTAACTATTGCATGATATTTCATAAGATAATCCATGCCCAAAATCACATCATACCCGACCATGTCCAGGACGAGTAAATCGGCCTCAAAGGATAAATTACCAAGAGAAATTCCTATATGTTTACAAATAAGGAAAATGAGTGAACCATCACCCATAGAGGACTCGACGCTAGTAAAAGTACTCTCAGCAGATTTAATCAATTCCGTGGTCTGAGAAAAACTCCTAGAAATGAATTAATGTGTCGCACCCATATCAAATAAAACGCGACCCATATGTCCCTGAATAAGGAACTTACCCTCAATGGCTGGCAGTGCCAGCGGAGCCAGAGGAAGCATAACGTCCTGAATACGATAAACTCTCCCATACTATAACTGACCCTGTTGTGGAGGAACAACCGTGTTAGGTACCTTTGGAGGAAACTGGACATATGGCTGCTAGGGGTGTTCAAAAAACCGACTGGACCGACGGACGGAACCGAACAGAACCAAACCGACTACTTTTTTTTCGGTCTTTTTTCTTAATCGGTTCGGTATCGGTTTATTATTTTAGGACCGACCTAGTCGGTCCGGTCCACGATTTACAGATTAAAAAACCCTGTTAGGACCGACCCGGATCGACTATATATAAAATAATATGTTTTTACATATATATGTATATATATAAGATAAACAAATTGTGAAAATATTTATTTCAATATTTGATTAGTTTAAATTATAGTTTAATCCAATACTAGTTTCGTTTAAATTGAAAATTTTGATATTTTCTAGTTTTTAATGTTTGAAGAAAATAAACTCGGGTATATTTTTATTATTATAAATGATGTAATTCATTAATGTGAGGACCGAGAGGTTAGACCGGACCGACCCTATAAAAAGCCGAACCGACTAGGGTCGGTTAACCGACATTATCGGTTCGGTCTCGATCCCTTTTTTAGAAGACCGATCAAGTCGGTCATGTTTGAAAAAAACTTAAAACCGGACCGGACCGCGAACACCCCTAATGGCTGCTGTGGAGCTCTAGGCAATAGTCCCCCAATCAACTGAGGACACTCCTTCTTATAATGACCTACCTCACCGCATTGGAAACACCGACCTAACATATTCTCTGCATTTCTTCCCCGGTTATTTCTAAACTGGTTAACACCTTGGCCCTGCTGGCCTCTACCTCCTTGACCACCCCGACCTGCTTGTTATTACGGGGCACCCTGATCGTGCCTACTATTATGGCTAACTAAACTAAACCCGCTAAAATTTTGCCTCTTTAACAAGTCCCCCTACTGGGGATCCCTTTCTTTCGGCTTACTACCCGAAGATTGGGACGAGGGAAAGACTCCTCCTCCACTCCCACTGCCTCCAGGCCTTCCTACTTGACCCATTACGGTAGATTTCTTGCTATTTTGCACAAACAACCTATGCTCTTGACAATAAAGTAGAGACGCATTCATCACATCCCCAAAAGTTTGCAAAGCCGAATTACCCAACAAGTGTTATCGGATCCTCCAGTTCAAACCTCCCATAAACTTTGAAACCTTCCTTTCTTAGGGAGTCACCTCATCCGGTACAAAACTTGCTAACCGGGGGAACTCCTCCTCATACTCAGCCACGGATCTCTCACCTTGCACAACATCTTGAAGCCTCCTTCTCATCTCCCTTTGAACCGCGGGAGGAAAGTACTTTTGGTCAAATAAGACCCAGAAATCGATGATCGTCATGGTGTCTCTCTGTTCTGGTGTAGTCATAGACTCCCACCAATGCAATGCGGCCCCAACAAGTTTAAAAGTAGCAAGGACTTGTTTCTTCTCCTCACTGCATTCCACCATACGTAGATGGCGTTGCATATCTTTCTTCCACTGATTTTCCCTTATAACATCCGAGCCTCCATCAAATTCCGGGGGCTGACCCTTTAGAAAAGACTCCCTAACTCTCTCCCACGGAGAAGGTCCCGTAGGAGCTTGGTAATCTTGAGCTCGCTGTTGAGCTTGTGGCATTTGTTGAGCCACTGCTATCATAGCCGCATTAACCGCTTGGGCCACTATGTTTGCTACATCCGCAGCATTAATTGTTCATGGTGGCAGCAGCGGAGGACCAATTCCTCTTTTACAACCCTATTACGTCTCGTGGGGAGACCTCTCTTAGGCGGCATCTGATATGGAGAAACAATAGAGTTAGAATACTATATAAAATAATCTATCTTGCAGAAGATCGTAAACATAGGCAACAAAACAGTCCTAACATTAGGCTCTATATCAAAGAAAGCTACGGTAGAACATGATAAGTTCACATAGATCCTAAAGACTCTAAAACCTGACGCTTTGATACCATCTATGACAACCCGTGATCCAAAATAAGGAGTGGCCAGCCCGATACCTCAACATAATGGAATCATGGATTGAAATCATTCTCATCATCATAGCAATAAATGAGTATACGGGAAACCCACCCAATAAATCAGAAAATGGGTTGCCAAATTTTTTAGTTTGATTACAAGTTAAGGAAATAAATTAAACAACCCAATCTGATAAGAAAGCGGAATTCCAAGAAAACTTATATTAGTACTATAACAACCATACAATAAGAGGACCGAATAATCTGTCCCTCAACAGTTACATACAATGTATTACAACAGTTCAGTACTTTAAATAATACATCCATTAACAATTAAAAAAGTTTGGGATACACGCCCGAATGAAAGACCCGATCATATCTACAATTCAAAGATGAAAGCGTCTAACAAAGCATCCTGTAATATCCGCAAAATCTTATAGCTCCTCAAAAGGATTGGAATAGGAATATCACATCGGGCACCCTTGCGGAGGAGCACCTGAGCGGATACAATAACATGCACAACATGGAAGATGAACGGGTTAGGGCCCGATTTATATATGATCACCAGGTGAACAAGAAGCATGATAGATATGGAAAGTTAATCATAAATGAAGTAGATGAGAATCTAAAAACCTAATCACCAAGTATAATAAGGAAATTTAAATGATTCTAAGAGTTATTAACTTATACAAGAGAGTAAATTTTAACATCATTATTCCTCATGTCTTTTCATTTTCCATTCCTCAACAGGAATATAATTACCATCATATTTTCTTATGGCGATTCACATATATCAAGTCCCACTTGATTTAAAAAGGTTATATTCTTATACATATAATGATTCTAAGACCGCCCCTCCGAGTTTCTCCACTGGGCGTGCCCCTAAATGGCTATCATCTTCCAGGTCCTATCAAACAAGATAACCTGGGCACCTAACTCACGTCGGGAAGTGGCCATAAGCCTGCGAGTGAGTCATAACCACACCCGAAATTACCTCACTAGCGCAGAAAAATATATAAAAATCCCGTATATGGCCGAGGACTATAGTCTCCCTCCATTCACTAATCAAGGAACATAACCTCATGCACGAGATTCACTTATGATAGCATTTAGAGAGGTGTGTTTAAGTAAATTAACATTTACCAATTAAATCTCATTACCATTTTCATTAATCACATGTATGTTTCATTTTATTTGAAACCATAATCCTAAAATATTCTCATTAATATTCATCATATTTTAAGTCTCGAATTAGTCTCCAAATGATCACCAAAATCTTACGAGTCCTAAGGTGTTATATACCTCAATAGGGCCCCTAACATCTCCAAGTATGGGCTTATAACTCTTAATTCCTAATAATTTTGTTAAATGAAAAGTAATGCCTAAACATCACTTTTTGTACCCATGGAATGAACCCCAAGTGAACCCATTCACCTCTAGGGTAACGACCAAACTCAGCTAAAACTCTAGGACTCTAAGTTTACTTCATACAAGAAGGTTACTAGGTCCTAATCCTAAAGAAAAAGGTTAAAATTAGAAAAGAAAAAAAAATGCGGGATTTCCGAATCGATTCGTCCCGAAAAGTGAATCGATTCGGACTAGACAAATAGATTCGGTTGACTCAGACCTGGAAACTGTCCCATGCGAATCGATTCGGCCTGGCCGAATCGATTCGCCCCTACGAATTTTGCCAATTTTGGCTATATTCTTGGACTCCAAATTTCTCCCAACATCAAACAACCCAAACCCTTATCATTTATTACCACCAACTGATTATAAATGCATCAAACAACCATAATTTACACCAATATTCAATCAAATCAACCTCAAAAGATTCAAAGCCCATAAATCCAATAAAAACCCTAACTTTCTTAACCCATAATTAACCCACAACTATCATCACTAATTATTCAACTTAAATCATATAATAGCAAGTAAAAAACTTGCCTTAAGCTTGATAATTCAGATTTGATCAAGATGAATGCAAGGTTAATCTCCAAATCTTCAATCTCTCACTTTCTCCCTAAGTTTTCTTCTTCTCTCTTTCTCTCTCTAGGTCACTAATTGCACTTAAGAGAAATGAATGGATTTCAAGACATAAATCGTGCCTTTTGTCTAGAATTACCAACTTAAGTGATTAATACCGTGATAAAATAACACTCAACTACACATTTAAACTAAACCCAGTCAAAAGTGCCCGGAACCTCAAAATACAATATGGCTCATATTTTGACTATCTCACACCTTCCGGAACTAACTACGCCCTCCAAATTATCATTTGGAAATTTTATAATTCATTTGAAGTTTCGGTTTCATTTTAAGCCAAAATGTCATTTTAAATCTTATAACACAATAAAACACAACATGGTGATATTCACCTACACTTAAGGTAAATATGCAACACCTTAGTAAATATTAACTTTTCTTCATTAAATTAATACTTACTCAACATTCCAACATTTTATACCTAATTACTATACCTAGCAAATAAATATAAAATAGGTTCTCAAAAGTGAGGGTTATTACAACTTAATTCGAGTATACTAAATATACCACTGGTCAGGATATGGTGAACCGCAGTTGCACTGTTTTAATATTCTGAGCAAGTCTTTGTACAAACACCCAAATCTTTGACATAAAATGTATATAAAACCTTCTAACCCCACTCTTAATCAGCAGCTCTACAATTACAAAGAGCCAAAGATATCTATATTAGAATTTAAAATTTTGAAATCAAATGCATATTTGTGAAATCCTAAGTAAAAGAACATACCAAAAAACGTAATGTAATAATATATCAGGCGTTAAGGCATCAACTATAGATATCAATGTTCACGCAAATGTTAAAATTAAAAATAGTGAGAGACACATTCAGAAGTGCATTAAGGAGATGAAATTGTCTCTCATAATTTTCCTACTCTGCATTAGCATTTATTTGAATCATGTGCGAGAGAAACTATTCATCCTCAATCTTGTCTTTGTTCCTATAGACAGAGTAAGTAATATATGTTAATGTAATCTTTAGAATGAGAACCAGATATTGAAAACGTATGTTAAGAACAATTTTTCTAATGATACAATTGGAACAAATTATTTTGAAAAGTGTATAAATCATTGGATGATAGAATATGTTAGAAATAAATGTTTCATTTTCGCTTTTTCACTGTTTAGTTGTATGGGTGGTGCACTGGTAATATGTTGTAATAATCATAAATTGGATATAGGTCTCTCTTGATGTAAAAAATTAGATTATATCTAATTATTTAATCACAGATAAATAAAATGAGACAAAGAACTTTTAAAGTGGTTCAGCCTTATAAGAATGGCCTACGTCCACTGTTTCTGTTATTGCTGACTGTTTGGGAATTCTCGATTACAAGTTTTCTCAAGAAATTCCGGTCCCCTCACAATGAGGATAATACAATGTATTTATAGCCCAAAGGCTGTAATGTGAAAGGGTAATACATTCAATGCCCCTTAAGTGTATACATCTCTATGATAATAAGAATTTAATGCGCAGTCAAACTGTTGGTTATCCTGCTATTAATGCTTTGTTCGAGGTGCAGCTCGGACCGCCTAAGTTCCTCGGTACTCAAAAGTTCCTCGGAGAGTTCTTGTAGGTCGGAGGGTCTGAGTTGATCGGGGAAGAAGAGTTCCTCGTTGTAGTATGGTTCCTCAGAGTCAAGGTGTTGTTCGTAAGTGTTTGTCGTTGCCACATAGATTGCCATGTGTCTTCACCCAATTGAGCAATGTCAGCAGACTAAATTTGGTATCAAAAGAAGCCCCCAATGTTTTATAGTTCAAAATTTGAGGAGTGTGAAACATTCTTTCTCGAAATATGGTGGTTTTAAATGGTCATCCTGAAATTTAGGAGTATTTTCTTTTGTATTTATTTCTTCTTCCAAATTCATAGAATTGGTCTTTTTTGAATTTTTCTAACCGCTTCGATTCCCGCGCCCCTTTTGTGTGTTTAGCCGCCGGTAACGTAACCGGCTCTTTTTGTAATCATTACTTTTACCCTTTCCCAAGGCAAAGTATTTAAACGTTGCAGAAAATCCCATCGTCTTCTACTTTTTCAAATTTGTCTCTTTGAGTTTTCCATCGTCTCTCTCTCTCTCCTGTGCATTCATCTCTTCCATCGTTTGTTGTCAACAGACTCATCCCTTTCCTGTAAGATTTTCTTATTTCTCTTTGATTTCCTTCTTTCATCATGGTTTATCCTGTAGAATCGATTGATAAGTTTCGCTCTGATTTCTCTATTCCCTCATGGGTTATTTTAGAAGAGATTTTTGAGCCTTCAGACTATTTTCGTTTGGCTGAGGGACATTGGTTCCCCAGTCTCTTTGTTGCTGAGTGTGGCTTTTCTTTTCCGCCAAACCCTCTATGTTTGGAATTCTGTCAATACTTTGACGTGGTTCCTGCACGAATAGCCCCCAATACATGGAGAATAGTTAACGGTGTTTATTGATTAAATCAAATTCATGGAACCCGTATAGGAATTCCTGAAATCATGTTTTGTTATAGATGGGATATGGGTGATAATACTTTTTATTTAAAAACTAGGTTTTTAAATAGAGCTTTAGTAGTCAATCTCCCAGATGCCAATAGGGACTACTTTGAGCATGGGGTGGTTATGAAAAATTGTCAACACCCTCCATTAACTGGAGATGATGTTTACCAGGGTCTCAGATGTCCTCCCTATGACAATGGGATAGGTTGTTTTTATTTTATTTTATTTTCAAAATTATGCTTCATTTGTGTTTGATAAAATGTGCCACTGATATTTTAATTTTGATTTATTTGCAGTTGACAGCAAAAGAAAATCTCCAAAAGAGGCAGACGTAAATATAAGGCATTTAAAACTTATCTGAAGTTTGCATCAGACTATTGCCGACAAGCATATTAGGTCAGCTTCATATTTTCTTCAGTACAAGAGTTACACCTCCTCTTTTACTTCTCGTCCGGTGATAAGCGACGCAGAACCGATACCAGCCTCTACAAGTTCTTCACCTGAGTTACATACTCCTTTGAGTGAAAGGATGAAGAAAAGAAGACCTCCTACCCTTTTTGAGAAACCTGCCTCTAGTGCTGGAGAGGCAAAAAGAAGTAAGCTTGATGTCCCAAGATAAGGGACAAATAAAATCGATGCACCTCTCTCGGCTGCTCCTATGAAGGTGGCCGAGAAGCCCCCAGTGGCCCCGAGCAAGGCTACTGCTCCAGGCGAGGTGATTGTCATTTTTCTGACTAAGACTACAACGTTAGTTGAGAAAGTTGATGCTCCTCTAAGGAGGCTGAAGAAAAGCTCCTTTGTCAATTTGGCTGAATCCATCTCTCAGCCCCCGACTAGTGGTGTTCCCACTGTTGTTCCCCCAAGCTCTGCTACGAGCTTGGTGAAGACTTAGATCATTCCTGAGATCCAAGGTATTGAAGAAAACCTTTCTCGGGACACAGTTACCACATTAGTAACTCGTCACATTGCTTTTGTAAGTCCTATAGTCTTAAATTTTCATTCTATCCTTTTTGTATTTGTGCACTAACTTGCTTTTGTTTTATTTTCACAGTTGGTGAGCTGTTTTAATAAAATTTTGAAGAAAAATGAAGCTATTAAAGCTTCAAGCTCCTCGTCTGGTGTGGAGGAAGCTTTGGTGGGCCTGGCGCAGTCTCTGAAAGATTCTCGTCAGAAATATGATGATGATAAGGCAATTTGGGAGAAAAATATTGCTTCGACTGAGCAGGAGAAGGCTCAAGTTATTGAGGTCTCCAAGGGGTTGGAGAAAAAAATGAATGACTTGGAGAAGAAGAATAAAGAGCTCGAAGGGAAGCTCAAAAGTGCTGGGGAGCTTGAAAATAAGCTCAAGGCTGCTGAGGAGGAGTTGGGTCAACTTTGGAAAGTAAGCCGTCAGAAGGAAGAAGTTGAGAATAAACTGAAGGCTGCTGACAATCTTCTTTCCGAGAAGCTTTCCTTGGGGAAGGCAAAGAGGAAATTGGCTGTGAAGAAATCTTTTAGCGTTGGCTGGGATAAAGGGTGGAACAAAGGTTTGGCTGCCATGATGCCGCAAGTGGAATATGGCAGCCTCAAATACTTTAGAGATGGGTGGGTCGCTGCTCTGTAGGAGATGAAGGTTAATGAAAATTCTGAACTCTTTCAGCGACACATCCCTGGTCCCCCTCTAACTCCTGAAGAAGAAGAAGAGGACGAAGCTGCCTCTGAGGAATCTTCTATGGTGATGGGAGATCAAATTTCTCATCCCCTAGCTATCCAGCCGACATTAATCTTCAACTTCCTGCTACTTCTTCCGAGCAACCTTCAGGTCTTCCCGAGCAACCCTCTGCTCCATACGAGCAACCTACCTCCTCATCCCAGCCTCCTGAGAAAGTTTTAGGAGACAAGGAAAAGGTGTAGAGTTGTTCGGATTTCTCTCTATTTTGTTTTTCTTTGTCAAATGTAACTTCTGAACATGTAACTTTGAACTTTGTACTTCTAAACTTTGTGATGTAATAAAATTTGAACTTTTGCTTATGCATACTGTTGATTCTCTTCTTCATGCTCTGTTTGTACTCTTATTGATTATTGCTTTTTCTTCCTCTACTAGTTTCTGGCCAGGATGGAATTATTATCTGCTCATGATACAAAGCTGTTACGACAATGCAATGAATATTTTAAAACCGGTCATACAGACATGAGTGCATCTCAAATCACTGACATCCTCGGTCAAGGTGCTTCAGAGCAAGCAATTGAAGCCTATCAGTATTTAAAGTGCCTACTCGATCGTGCAGTGGCTAACAATGTAGCATACTATGATATGATTGAGGATCTCCAAGGTACTCTTGAAGAACTTCAGCAACAATATAAGGAATCCACTGCCCTTTTGCACGAGGGGTACGAGAAGAAGTATCAGCAAATCTGTGCCGGTAAGGGATATGATAAACGGTTTGCTACTTACGACGTGCGGGAGAGAACGTTGAAGGCTGAGGTCGAAGAGCATAGACAGATAGCTGAGTTATTAGAGCAAGAAAATAATAACCTGCAACGAGAGGTGTCTCAGTTGAAGTCTGCAGCTTCCACCTCAAATTATTTGATTCCAGTGACTGACGAGGGATTCTCTTTCTTGGAGGTCGAAAATGCCAACCTGAGGGATGAATTAGAAACCTTGAAGAGGTCTGGCCCTTCTACGTCTACTCGAGGACGAGCAAGAGCTCCTCGGGGATGAGCAAGAGCTGCTCGGATTCCTGTCGAGGAACAGAGGACTCAATCTGCTCTAGAAAACCATGCCTTCCAACTGATGGCAAAGAACCAGGCATTGGCTGAGATGTCTAAGAAGATAAGGGATCTGGAAGAGCATCTTTCTGCGAAGAAGTCTGTCTTGGAGAATAAAGAACTCTTTATCAAAAATCTCCACGAGCAGCTGGAAAGATTGACATATCAATTCCATAAGCAGCCTAGAGAATTCTGGATGGCTGACTACAATGAGGCTCTCTACCATTTGGATGATCGTATTCAAAATGCAAACAATGAGGGTTACAAACAGGGATGGTTGAATGCCTTAGGTGTGCTACAACTGGAACAGGGTCATTACCTGTGGGATTACCATAATCCTGGGCTGCTCGACCTACCAGTGCCACCATTCAAGCTTGATATGAGTTGGATCCCTGCTTGGGCCATCCCTCGGTGTCTGATTTCCAAATACCTCGGTGATTACAATCTCCATTCCAATGTCGAGATATCTCATCCCGAGCACCTACTAGATCGACCATCTGTGATGAATATTAGGATGCTTGAAGATCTTAACTTCATAAATTCCCTTCATGCTTTAAATGATCCACCTGCTAGCGAGGAACCTGTTTCAAAAGCAGAGGGGAAGAAACCAATAGAATAGGAATCTTAATGTAATAAATTTGTATTTCATTCTTGATGTATTTTGTTCTACATTTAATGAAATAATTTTATTTACAAATCTTGACTGCCATTGTCTTGTTATTATAAAACAGTTTACATCTGTGCATGTATATATGTTAAAAAGATAACAACATTGTGTTATTTGTCGATCAACTGGAGTTTGTTAAAACTTATTGTCGATTATCTTGAATTTGTGGTAATCATTTAATGACTAACCAAAATTGATGATATTTTGTTTCTCGACCAACTTGGTAGTAATTTAAAAACTCTCGAGTATCAAAATTTAGCTCGATCACTTTCTCGTACTCATAAAATGTTTTCGACCAACCAAGGTCGATAAATTTTTTTTCTCAACCAACTACAGTTAGTGAGTTTTTATACCCGATCAACCATAGTTAGTGAATTTTTCTTACCGACCAATCTTTGGCACTTTTTTGGAATAGTTTTACTTCTCGACCAACCTTAGTTGGCATTTTCGGGAATAGATTTACTTCCTAACCAACTAAATTGGCATTTTTAGGAATAGATTTACTTCCCGACCAACCTTAGTTGGCGTTTTCGGGAATAGATTTACTTCCTAACCAATCAAGTTTGCATTTTTAGGAATAGATTTACTTCCCGACCAACTTTAGTTGGCATTTTTGGGAATAGATTTACTTCCTAACCAACCAAGTTGGCATTTTTAGGAATAGATTTACTTCCTAACCAACCGAGTTGGCAATTTTAGGAATAGATTTACTTCCTAACCAACCGAGTTGGCATTTTTAGGAATAGATTTACTTCCTAACCAACCAAGTTGGCTTTTTTAAGAATAGATTTACTTCCCGACCAACCTTAGTTGGCATTTTCGGGAATAGATTTACTTCCTAACCAACCAAGTTGGCATTTTTAGGAATAGATTTACTTCTTAACCAACCAAGTTGGCATTTTTAGGAATAGCTTTACTTCCCGACCAACCTTAGTTGGCATTTTCGGGAATAGATTTGAGTAGTCCGAGTTTTGCTGAGTAGTGTGTAGCACTAGTATTCCGCAAAAAATTTCCATTAAAAAGAAAGAACTGGGCAGAACATTGTCACTTTATTCATACTGATGAAACTACATTACATGAGATTTTACATTACTGATAATATTTACGCAGATGTTCTGCATTCCATGCATTCTTAAACTCCTCCCCCTCTAAAGTTTCTATTTTGTATGTCCCTAGTCGAACAACTTCCTTAACTCGGTAGGGTCCATGCTAGTTTGCTTACAGTTTGTTGTGCTTTAGGATCACCTTCTTTAGCACATAGTCTCCTTATTTCAAGTCACACTTCTTCACTCTCTTGTTGTAGAACAAAGCTGTTCGTTGCTGGTAAGTAGCATTTCTAATGGCTGCTTCTTCCCTAACCTCCTCGAGCATTTCCAAGTCTAACCTTCTCATTAAATCGCTGACAGGGGAATTAAAATTCAATATTCTGTGTGTTGGAAGACCCAATTCGGCAGGTATAACAACTTCACTTCCAAATGCTAGCATATATGGAGATTCCCCTATTGCTGGTCGAGGAGTCGTTCGGTAAGCCCATAGCACTGATTGTAGCTCGTTGATCCAGTTTACTTTCACATCGTTCAGTATTTTTTTCAAACCATTCAGCAGCGTTCTGTTTGTCACTTCAGTTTGTCCATTGCTTTGAGGATGGCCTGGTGCGGAGTGGATCTTCAAGATATTTGACTGATGACAATAGTCAGCGAACTCCTCGTTGTCAAATTGTGTTCCATGGTCTGTGATGAAGGCATGAGGAAGACCATATCGACAAATGATGTTCTTCCAAATAAATTGGTACACCTTGTTGTACGTCATATCAATGAGAGGCTCAGCCTCAACCCATTTAGTAAAATAATCCACATCGACCACGAGATACTTAAATCTTCCCCTGGTCGTCGGCATTGGCCCGAACAAATCTATTCCCCATATGGCAAATGGCCAAGGGGAAGTAATGGGTGTCAATAACGCTTGGGGAGTTCTTCGGATGGAGGAGAAGCGCTGACACTTGTCACATTTTTTAGCATAGGCTATGCAATCAGCCCTCATCGTCGGCCAGTAGTATCCTTGAGTCATCATTCTTTGCAAAAGAGTCTGACCTGCTACATGGGCTCCACAAGACCCTTCATGGACCTCTTCAATCAAATCATTCACCTCGGTGGGATGCACACATCTTTGCAAACCTGCTATAATTCCTCGTCTGTATAGAATACCATTAGTCAGTACATAACGAGCAGCTTTAAACTTCAGTTTCTTGGCTGCAAGTTTGTCAGTTGGTAACTCCCCTTTCTCAATATATGCCCTGATGGGATCCATCCATGATGACCCTAAATCGAGGGTATTAAAGTTTATCATCAGATCTTCATCTATACTCCGACCAGCTAAAACTTCAATTGGGATTATTCTTCGTAGCTCGGTACGAGTAGCTAATGTTAATCGAGTTAAGGCGTCTGCTCTTGCATTCTCCATTCTTGGTATTCTGACCAGCTGAATAGCAGCAAATTTTGACACCAATTCCTTTGCCTTTGCATGATATCTGATCATTAATTCTCCTTTAGCTGCATATACTCCCATCATTTGGTTTATGACCAATTGCGAGTCACTGAAAATAATAACTTGTTCTGCCCCCATGGTTTTTGCCAAATTAAGACCTGCAATCATGGCTTCATATTCAGCCTCATTATTGGAAGCTTTGAATTGGAAGCGTAGGGCGTATTCCATGTCGACCTCGTCCGGACTATTCAAAACTATCCCTGCACCACATCCTGTAGTGCAGGATGAACCATCCACATACAAACTCCATATAGGTGACTCGTCTTCAAATTTCTGATCTGACAGAGTTCCTCGGTGAAAAATTTGTTACTTCCTATCACCATCTCCTGATATTTCTTGTTGTTCGTCGATCATCTTTTCTTGCCCTTTTACCAACCTAAGCTGGTCTGGGCTTGAATTTGATGATCCTGTAACATCTACTTGCCCTTTTACCAAGATAAGTTGGTCTGGGCTTGCATTTGATGATCCTGTAACATCCACAGGTTTATCAGTGAGCAACTTTTGCTCCTCGAGGGTATCAGGATAGGTGAACTCTGCTATAAAATCTGCTATCGCTTGCCCTTTTAGCGATGATTTGGGTTCATAAACTATATCATATTCATCAAGTTCTATTGCCCAGCACATTAATCTTCATGATTTTTCTGGTTTATGAAGGGTTTGCCTCAATGACATATCAGTACATACTACTACGGTATGAACCTGGAAGTATGGCTTCATTATTCTACTTGCCTCGATCAATGCTAGTGCCAATTTTTCTAGCCTTGGATATCTCATCTCTGCTCCTCGAACGGCCTTACTTGTGTAGTAGATTGGTTTTTGTACTCTATTCTACATTCTTACCAATGCCGAACTAACTGCATTCTTGGACACTGCCAGATACAAGTATAATATTTCTCCCATCACTAGCCTGGATAACAGTGGAGGTGCTCCCAAATATTTCTTCAAGTCTTGGAAAGCCTTCTCACATTCATCATTCCACTCAAAAGTTTTTCGGAGCATTTTGAAAAATGGGAGACATCGATCAGTTGCTCGCGATACAAATCTGATGAGTGCTGCTACTCGTCCTGTAAGACTTTGCACCTCTTTCTTCGTTGTTGGGGAACACAACCCTAACAGAGCTTTGATCTTTTCAGGGATAGCTTCAATGCCTCGCTGATTGACAATGTATCTGAGAAACATGCGTTGTCGTACTCCAAATGTGCACTTCGTCGGGTTCAACTTCATTTGATATTTATCTAGTTGATCAAAGGTTTGGCCTAAGTCAACTAGATGATCAGCAGCTTTCTTTCTTTTTGTCAGCGTATCGTCAACATAGACTTCCATATTGCAACTAATTTGTTCTGCAAACACTTTGTTCATTAGCCGCTGATATGTTGCACCTGCATTTTTCAAACCAAAAGGCATAACATTATAATAATAAGTTCCCCTAGGGGAAATGAAAGAAGTACTCTCCCTGTCTTCAGGTTTCATTTTAATCTGATTGTAACCAGAATAATCATCCATGAAGTTAAAAAGCTCGTGTCCCGAGGTAGCATCCACTAGTTGATCAATTCAGGGCAGCGGAAAGTGATCCTTTGAGCATTCTTTGTTGAGGTTGGTGAAATCTACACACATCCTCCATTTGTTGTTATTCTTTTTCACCATCACCACATTTGCGAACCAGTCTGGATATTTAACATCTTTAATAAAACAAGCTTTCTGGAGCTTCTCGACTTCCTCCTGTATAGCTTGATTCTTCTTGGGACTGAATACTCCTCTTCTCTGATTCACAGGCTTGATCTCGTTATTCACATTGAGTTCGTGACATAAGAAATTTGGGTCTACCCCAGGCATATCCTCATAACTCGATGCAAAAGTTTGTTTTCTGCTTCTTAGGAAAGTTATCAATTCATGTTTTAGTGAGGCTTCCAACGACGAACCTATTTGAGTAGTTCGTTCAGGGTGTTCGTCGTCCAGGATGATGTTTTTAGTAGCTTCCACCACTTGACCCTTCACGAGTTGCGACTCGTCTCTAGGATCCAATGTTTCAATTTCTGCACATTCATCCACTTGATAGGTGGTGGTCTTTTTCCTTGATTCCTCCCTTTCCTCTTGCTCGGCGGATGAATAATAGCATTCCCGAGCTACTTTCTGATCACCTTTCACAACGCCTACTCCAAAATTTGTTGGAAATTTTAGGCATTGATGTACCGTGGATGGTACAACTTCGAACTTCTTTAATCCTACTCATCCCATGATGATATTGTATGATGATTGAACATTCTTATCCATTACGAAGAAGCGTATTCTTTCTGTTCGACAAGCAGGCCACGCACCAATGAATATATCCAATTTGATCGTCCCAAGTGGAAATACTTTCTCGCCAGCAAAATCGAGGAGGGGTCTATGATAAGGCTCCAGTTGAGATATCTTTAGATTTAAACTATCGAAGCACGAGTAGAACACAATGTCTGCCGAGCTACCATTGTCTACCAGTACTCTTGAAATCATTACCTCCTTCATCCTCATTTTGATCACCAATGGGTCATCAGGAGGATATAGAACACCTGCGAGGTCGTTCTTTGAGAAACCAATGACCAATTTCTCTTTGTTCACCTTTCTCGGGCGATCCTCCTCAGCTAGATTTATTCGTTGAATGTATGAGCAAGATTGAACCTCACAGATGTAAGATTTTCTCTTGGCAGTAAGGTCTCCTCCTCCTACATCTCCACCTGTAATAACATTACAGCCAAATGACCCAAAGCGTATTGAAAATACGTTACGTTCTGGCTGCCTTGGTCTCTTGGGAAGATCGGGGTCGTCTTCTGGATCAACTTCATGGTCTCTTTTCTTGTTCTCCTCTACTCGATGAGGAGATCTAGACCTCTCTCTTATTCGGTCGTTGTTTCTTCTATCATTCCTCCGATCAACATACTTTGACAGTTTTCCTCGTCTGATGAGTGTTTCAATCTTATTCTGAAGAGCTATGCAATTTTTGGTCATAGGGCCATGATCTTTGTAAAACTCGCAATATTTTTCTTTGTTTCTACTGTCTGGGTCTGCCTTCATTTTCTCTGGCCAGTTTAATTCCTCATTGTTCTTGATTTCTTCTAAAACATTGCTGATATCTTTCTTCAAAGCAGTATAATTATCAAATTTCTTCAATACTTCCCATGAACACCTTGTTTTTGAGTGTTTGTCACTACCATTGTTCTTATGCTCCTTCTTCTAAGCTTTATCACCTTCCACCTTGGTTTCTTTGGCATCCATATTCTTCTTCGCAGCCATAGCCTCCTCGGCATTCATAATCTTGGCTGCCTTTCCCATCAGATCTGACATGGCTCTAGGTGGATATTTGGCCAAAGTGTAGTACAACTTGTTGGGCAGTAGTCCACTCATCAAGGCGGTAATCGCTGTCTTTTCCTCATAATCAATGACTTCGAGTTTCTCGTTATTAAAACG
This sequence comes from Sambucus nigra, assembly GCA_949130495.1. Lineage (NCBI taxonomy): Eukaryota > Viridiplantae > Streptophyta > Magnoliopsida > Dipsacales > Adoxaceae > Sambucus > Sambucus nigra. Next base: position 541,075,040 of record OX422211.1, on the reverse strand, counting down.
AGTGATATAATCTCTGGTACTTTAACCAGCTTTTTTTCTAACACTTAACAAATACGCTACTCGTTTAACTGGCTTTGCCCCAAAATACAAATTCCCAATGAATAACTCGGCCAGTTGAAAGAAAGTTGAGATGTTACCCCGAGGAAGATTATTGTACCATATTTGAGCAGATCCGGTAAGAGTTCTCGAGAATTCTCTGCATCTCATCTCATCTGGAATAGCATAGATGTCGGTTGCAGCTTGGTATTGTTCTATATGAAGGACAGGGCTGGTCTTTCCATCATATTTGGGGGTCACAACAGGTGCTTTGAACTTTAATGGTGTTGGAAAATCTATAATGGACGGTACAAAAGGTGTTCCTTGAACAAAAGTTCATTATAGAGGGTTCTTGGCCTTAGACATTTCCCCTAATCTATCCTCCAGCCTCTGAATAGAGCCTTTCCACGCATCGTTTCCTTCCTCGAGCCTGTTGGTTCGAGCAACTGATCGCGTTGATGTGGCTTCCTGGGATCTATCTTGATGAGCAACTGGTCGCGACTGGTCAGATCCTTCCCTTAAGTCTGATGGTCGTCGAAAACTCCTCGATGCGGCTCTAGGAGGACTTTTGCTCCTCCTAGGACCTAATCGATCAAAAGGAGATACTCTGCTTAATCTTTCTAGTGCACTAGTCCTTTCTGGAGAGAGAGTGATACGTTGTTCAGTATCTGTGGCTCGTACCGACGAAGGTCGTCCAGGTTGATAAGAAAAATCTTCAAACTCCTCAGTACGATATGAATCGGTATGCCTAGTACGCGAGGAAGGTAAACGGGTATTTCTTTGAATATTTCGCGATTCTGAATGGGTTGGTGCACCGCCATGGAGGGTTCGTATGAGTTATCGCATAGTTTCTTGCATGACTGTCTGGCCCTGGGCTAGATTTGTCATTATTCCAGCCAGATCTGGATTATTGGGCGGAGCAGATGGATTTGGAGGGCTTCCAGCATTTCGATTACTGGGTTCTGGAATATCATCCATTTGTGATGAATTTTTTTTGATGAAAAATGATATTACCATTCGTTTCCCACAGATGGCGCCAATCTGTTGATGTAAAAAATTAGATTATATCTAATTATTTAATCACAGATAAATAAAATGAGACAAAGAACTTTTAAAGTGGTTCAGGTTTATAAGAATGGCCTACGTCCACTGTTTCTGTTATTGCTGACTGTTTGGAAATTATCGATTACAAGTTTTCTCAAGAAATTCCGGTCCCCTCACAATGAGGATAATACAATGTATTTATAGCCCTAAGGATCTAATGTGAAAGGGTAATACATTCAATTCCCCTTAAGCGTATACATCTGTATGATAATAAGCATTTAATGCGCAGTCAAACTATTGGTTATCTTGCTATTAATGCTTTATTCGAGGTGCAGCTCGGACCGCCTAAGTTCCTCGGTAGTCAAAAGTTCCTCGGAGAGTTCTTATAGGTCGGAGTGTCTGAGTTGATTGGGGAAGCAGAGTTCCTCATTGCAGTATGGTTCCTCGTAGTCAAGGTGTTGTTCGTAAGTGTTTGTCGTTGCCACATAGATTGCCACGTGTCTTCACCCAATTGAGGAATGTCATCAGACTAAATTTGGTATCAACAGTCTCTCTATATCGTTCTGTAACAATATATATTTTGGTCTTATTGATTTAGAATTTTAAACATGGAACAACTTGTAATAGTCAATAAAAAGTTTCTTAAACAATGTTGTAAACGGTTACTGCTATGATTTTAGTCCCATGAAAGGTTATAAAAAGCAAAGTCTAGTTCTTTTCATCTTAATAGTAAACAAAACTTATTCCTAAATAACGATTCGTCCATTCTCTTCATCTTCATGAAACTAATGAATATAAACTACGTAAAAAAATTCCAATAGCCAAGAATAAATGAGAAATAAATTTAGTAACCAAATTCAACTGATGTTGTTTCTGAACTTCAGATTGTATTACCTGATAGCATGGTTGTCCATATAGCGAGAAAAATATTATTATATATGACAAATTGACAGTTAAATGTCCTAGAAATCAAACAATTAAGTTAGATACTCCAAAATTTGAAACAAACAAACCTTAAATGAACAGCAGAAAAAGTGCAGGCTTCAAGGATTCCATATTCTCAATATAAAGATGTTGAAAACTGTGGCAAAGTATGGTTGTGCATTAAGAGGATGTAATTCCATATTGTCGGTCCCATGACAGTAGCCTATACAGCAAGATAGAGAAATATGTTCTGCGTTGCAACAAATTTGATCAATTCTTTGATCCCGATAAAGGGTCTAAACAACCGGAACCCTTGAGTAACTACTTTAAAGAATAAGGTAATTTAAGATTGAATGTTATATTTGGCTGCCTCAATGAGTAGATGAAGAAAAACAAATAAAGAGAATTTCTAACCTAATTTGAAAAAAGCATGTCATTCGTCGTGGAGCGTAAGACATTGCAACACACCAGTTGTAATTGATCATACCCTGAGGCAACTAAAAAAGCATAAAAATCATATAAGTTAAAGGATGTGTCTACACGTTTATTACCAAAGATTAAATTAACCTTTAAAAAAAAATAGAATGAAATTTTAATTTTTACATCTTCGGTGGCTTGAGAACTTAGAACAACAAAATATAAGTAACTTATAAATATAGACTTATTTGCATTTTTTGATGTACTTAAATTATGTGTCAATAGAGTTAGAATTAAGCATATAATTTTTGCCCTTTTCCTGTCATCGGTCGATTTATAGCAGGTTACATATAACTTCAAGTAAGAAATGCAAGCATTCAAAACATCAGGTGTGAAGGCAACGAGTGAAGGCAACAACTCTGAAGCCATCCTCTGACATCTTATCAATGTTTGGTCCTATCTTTTGCGTATTATATATCCCATAGAACCAAAGAGATTACCTCCTTACCCAAGTAGAGGATTACATAGTTATCGTTGGTCATCATATCTCGAACAACAAGATTGGTAATTCTTACCACTTTGGCTGTTCATTCTGACAAACTGTATCATTTTTAAACAACTACTACAAATTAATCACGGAACGTAAACTGAATGCACTATCATAATTCTATCTAATATAATATTACTCATGAACTATTGAAAAATTTATTAGAAAACCTATGTTTGCAATATTCCTTCGTCAAATTGGAAACTAATTTTATTGAGTGGAAGCATGAAACACACAAACAATTAATTAAATCATTTCTACACTACTGAACTTTTATAACTATAGCTTAGTGGAAACTTATCTTTTTTTTTTTACTAAAAAATATGGAGTGGTATTAAGACTGATTGAAGAAGATTACAATAATGAGTCGTGACTTATCAACTCAATAATTCGCAAACTTGTTAAGAATGTAATAAAAGAAATAAAATAATTGGTGTAAGGACGCAAATTTCCAATTGAGTACTTTGTAGTTTTGGCTCAATTGTGGAAAAAAAATGTTTGAGTCATAGGATAGAGTATATTGATCATCTTTCAAGCCTATGATGTGTTTGTTGAAGACATAGCGGCAAAGAGTATAAAGCTTCATCAAAAGCCGTTGTTTATGTGCCTTGTTTCAAACGTCAGCAACAGTGGTTCCATGCTCCCAAGGTATGAATGCATTACACACACACACACACACACATATATATATATATATATATATATATATATATAGGAGATTGGAACATGTTTATATTGGGTGTTAGGTTTAAAACTATGTTTTGGTTTCAGAATGTTTTCTATTAAAACTTTTATATAAAGTATATAAAAGTAACATTCTGTCTGTCCGTTCGAAGTGTCGTTCGAACGAGATTGCCAACGACTTCCAATTATGGGATACTGGAACTTCGTTCGAAATGTCGTTTGAACGAACTGGTCATTCTAACTAGATTTCTAACGAGCTTCTAACGAGTTCATAATGGAACTTCGTTAGAAGACTCGTTCGAACGAGAATGTCATTTGAATGAGAATGTCATTCGAACGAGAATGTCGTTCAAACGAGATTTGGCGGGAACAGGTTTTTTGACAGTTTTTAGCAATTTTGCCCACTTTCCCACTTGTTTTACCCCACTTTCTTTTTGCTGAATATCTATGTGCGGAAATAACTTTTTCCAACTTAACTTTTCATATCCTACCAACCTCTAGAGATTGTTATGAGAGAGAAATTGTTTTAGGGAAAAGTTCATTGTTTTAAAGTGTCAATTTTCAAGGGAAAATCATTATACACTTTAGTTTACACCCATAGTTTAGTTTATCCAAGTCCATATATATATATACATCTTGCTTGGAGTTTTGGCACCGATTTTCTCTACACCATTGAAGAAGAGAAGTTTGGGTTTGCTTCTAAATCCCACAAAGAAGAAGAGGTTTTTCGTGATTTACCCACTTGGAGAAAGGCTCCTAGTTCGGGTGACAGTGACCACATAAAGTCCGATCGGTGGATTTCGAGACCACGGTGGAGCTTCGGGGTTATTCGCTAAGTGGAGGTGTTTACAAGAAGGAGCATCAATGCGTGAGAGGGATCGAGTCGTGTGATGTAACTCTTTTGTCTTGAAATTGTAAATTCCATACTTAGTGGATTTGAGGCTAGGGTCGTCCGAGGTTGTTTCCCGTCTTGGGTTTTTCCTCGTACATCGCGGCGTAGTGTGATTGATTTATTATTATCTTGCATAATAACTTAGAACTCATGCTTAGGATAATTCAAGATAAAAATGGTTTTAATTATCACACTTAATTTAATTGGGTGCTAATTAAATTTGGGTAATTGTTTATTTAATTCAAGTCTATTGTTAAAAACTGGTTTGGCATGATTTGGAAATATTAATAAATATGACTTAGGCAAATTCTAGGACTTGGTTTAAGTGAAATTTGAATTGTGTGTGTTTTATGAGTTAATTTCACTTTGGTTTGATTTTAATTTTGGAGTAAATTAAAATTTGGTGTTTGTTTGTTTTGTGAACCATCATCTAACGCTTTCGCATCTAAAAAGGAAATTATTATTTAAGTATTTTAAACTCGGGGCCCCGTCTTGGGAGAATTCAAATTGGTATCAGAGCCAAAGCGATAAATTATTTCATTACGATCGTTTAAATAATTTTTTGGCTAAAATGGAATTTTCTCCATTTTCAAAATTTCCTATTTTCGATGGTTCTAATTACCTGTATTGGAAAGCGCGAATGAAATCGGCACTCAAATCTATCGACGATAGAGTTTGGATGTCTGTTGTTAACGGGTGGTCCCCACCTACACATTTAGTAGATAATGAGCGTGTTCCCAAACCCGTCGATAGATGGAGTGAGGGTGAATTTAAACTTTCTAATTTTAATTCCCGTGGTTTAAATTCCTTGTTTAGCATTGTCACACCGGATGAATTTCGACGCATTATGACGTGTGAGACCGCTAAAGAAGCTTGGGATATTTTACAACTCCCTCAAGAAGGTACAAGAGTCGTTAAAGCTTCGAAACTCCAAAACCTCACCACTCAATTTGAAACTATCAAAATGAATGAATTTTTTTTTTTGATGAATTTTATGCTATACTTTCTAATATTGTTAATTCATCTTTTAACTTGGGAGAAAAAATACCCGACAACCGAGTTGTAAAGAAAATTTTAAGGTCCCTACCCGATAGATTTATTTCAAAAGTGACTGTTTTAAATTCTTTACCAACTTTAGCCTCTATGAAATTAGAAGAGCTCGTAGGTGACTTACAAACCTATGAACTGGACATGTTTCCCTCTAAAACTGAAAAGAAAATTGAAAAGGGCGTTGCTTTAAAAGATCGAAAAGAGGTCAAACAAGTAGTAGATAGCGAGAGTGATAGTGACTCGGAAGACATGGCTTTGTTTGCTCGTAAATTTAGAAAATTTCTTAAATTTAACACAGATAAATTTAAAAATGATTTTAAGAAATTTGAAACTTATAAGTATGACAAAGATGAGAAGATCCCTAAACTTATTATTGAAAATTTAAATAGGGACGAGTCAAATAGGTGTTTTGGTTGTGAGGGTTAGGGCCATAGGGCTTCTGAGTGCCCCACTAAACTAAGGAAAGAGGGTAAACGACCCATTTCATATAATACGACCCTTAGTGATAGTGATAAGGAAGAGGGACCCGATTCCCCCACTAAGCCAAATTTTGTGGCTTTTATGACTAGTCATGTCAGCACCGAAAGTGAATCTTCTAATGAAGATACTCAAACTCATGACACTTCCGAGGTCAAAGTTTTTTATTCCCTTATTTTTTATAATAGTGAGAGTGGGGAAGAAAGAGAGAGTGAAAATGAAGAAGAGGTTAATGTGAGTGAACTTCAAAATTCTTTTTAAGAACTTTATAAAGAATCTATTAAATTGAAAAGAGTTAATTTGAAGTTAGAAGCTAGTTTAAGAGAGAGTGTCAAGGTCGTTGATGATATTATGTTGGTTGAAGACCTTAAGACACGACAGAAAGCTCTTCTAGAGAATCTTGAATATATATAAGGCGAGAGAGATAGCCTTAGGGGTTTAATGGAATCCTTGAAAAAGGAGCTTCTTGCTTTTGAAGAGCGAAATGTTTTATTAGAGTCTAACATTTTAGAATTGAAAAATAAATTGAAAGACTCTAGTAATGTCAAATTTGATTTGGAGTGTCGTTCGGAAAAATTAGATAAAATCTTATGAACGGTCCAAATTAAAAATGACATGTGTGGTTTAGGCTTCAATACTTGTAATGAATCTACTCATAAAGCCAAAACCAACGTTTTAGGAGGATCTACTAGGACAGCTTTTAGAGATCACTCCGTAGGTAAATCTTTTCGTCATATTTCTACTTGTACACATTGTGGTCGAAAAGGTCATCTTACGAATTTTTTTTTATCTTAAACGAATTCCTAAAAAATCCCAACGTAAAGCAACCAATGTGTTTAAAATTTCTACACCCCAAAATAGTCATTCTTCATTAATTTGGGTTCGAAAATCCGACTTGGTTGCCTTGAAAAATAGGGTTTTTGATTCTCATTTACTTTCACATACTTCCTCCCTTGCTACATCTAAAGGATGAAAGTGTTTTTGTTTGCATACTTTAGCGTTTGTACTTCATGCTATATTCACATGCTAAATGTATGCTTGTTTAAACATTTTCTAGTTTATGCCCCATACTTAATCACATGCTAGAATAATGATTTTTGTTTATCTTTTGTATTTTATTTCTTCATTTTGTTTGCATTAAATGAAAAATACAAAAATATTTTTTTTATCATTTGGTTTTTTATTTATTGGAGTTTAAGCTTAATGAAAAATTCAAATGATTTTTGTTTGCCTTTTGAGTAAATATTTTTATTTTTGGTTAAAAAATTCTAAAACTCAAATAGTTTTTTTTATGTATTTAAGTTTGACACACTTTATGTGGCATACACTTGTGTTAGAATCCCATATTTTACGCTCCCATGTGGCTAGAACTTTTGGTTTAGCTTATCAATCCTTATTATGTTCTTTACCATGCTTACATGGAGTAGTTGGATTTTGTGTTGATTAAATGGATTCTATTTTTATATGCCTCTATTCACACATGCACAAACTCTTTTCATATCTTAACTTCATATGTATATTAGAGCTATGTGAGGTGTTCTCCTTCCAATCTTTTCATCTACATATTTGTGACTTAGGAGGACTAGTGCATGTCAAAATCCGTTGCACGTGAGATTTGTGTGAAAAATGAAAACATGATAAATATAAATGTGCACCAGGAAGGGCTCCGAAAGGACTTAGTGATCCTTTGCGATTGTAAGCCACTGTTTTTGAATGGACCTAAAATAAATACGTGGTCCAAATGCCTAAAAACAGAAAATATGGCATTAAATAGAAAAACAATTTGTTAAGGCCTATGTTTGATTGATATATTCATTCAAAATTAATATATGCTTATTGAGGGAGATTCGATGGAATATCAACGGTTTGCACAATGTCCATTTATCCTAGTTGCATTTTTCATGTCATGACTCTATTGGTTTGTAGAATCATCAATATGCTAGGCTTGTATGCATTGTGTATGTTTGTTCATTGAGTTCAATATATATTGTCACTTGAGGTTATATTCAAATGTGATGAAGTTTGCAATCAATTGAGAACTCCGTGAACATATTTTAAGTGATTGGGTCTAAATTTAATCATTACTAGTTCACACCCCAACACTTCCGTTTCCATATGACATTTTTTTTGCCATACGAGTGTGAAAGAATCTTATTATATTTTGTGTGTGTCATTTGTGTGTTTATATCTATATATGTGTACTTGAGTCTCATTGGTATATATTATGTATACATATATTTGATATATTTGTTTAGTCTTTGCATTGATTTCTAATCAATATATGCTTTAATTCATACTTGGTATCCATCTAATTGCATTCTTTGTTGATATCACATGCTTAAAATTTTATATATCATATTGGTATCATTTTGTTGCATCCTAGTTGGTATCTGATGTTATTTGTTGGATTAGTTGAATGTTTTTGCCCATATGATTTAATGTTCTCATCTCTAAATGCACAATTAAATTTTTTTTTGGGAGATAAGTTAATGTTTTGATTCTTTAGCCTTTCTCTATAACTGAACAAAAAGGGGGAGAATGATAGGGGGATTATCTTAGGGGGAGACGTCTTTCTAAGTTGATCATAGTTGATAAAGGGAGAGAATTAGTTTAGGGGGAGTACTTACTTTACTTGCATTAAATATTTTGATATTCCCTATGCGTGTAATGTGTTTGTTTAAGTGTAAACTAAAGTTCATTGTTTTAAAGTGTTAATTTTCAAGGGAAAATCATTATACACTTTAGTTTACACCCATAGTTTAGCTTATCCAAGTTCATATATATATACATCTTGCTTGGAGTTTTGGCACCGGTTTTCTCTACGCCATTGAAGAAGAAAAGTTAGGGTTTGCTTCTAAATCCCACAAAGAAGAAGAGTTTTTTCATGATTTACCCACTTGGAGAAAGGCTCCTAGTTCGGGTGACGGTGATCACATAAAGTCCGATCGATGGATTCCGAGACCGCGGTGGAGCTCCGGGGTTATTCTCTAAGTGGAGGTGTTTACAAGAAGGAGCGTCAAGGCTTGAGAGGGATCAAGTCGTGTGATGTAAGTATTTTGTTTTGTAATTGTAAATTCCATACTTAGTGGATTTGAGGCTAGGGCCGTCCGAGGTTGTTTCCCAACTTGGGTTTTTCCTCGTACATCGCGGCGTAGTGTGATTGATTTATTATTATCTTGCATAATAACTTAGAACTTATGCTTAGGATAATTCAAGATAAAAATAGTTTTAATTGTCACACTTAATTTAATTGGGTGCTAATTAAATTTGGGTAATTGTTTATTTAATTCAAGTCTATTGTTAAAAACTAGTTTGGCCTGATTTGGAAATATTAATAAATTTGATTTAGGCAAATTCTAGGACTTGGATTAATTAACTTGGTCTAAGTGAAATTTGAATTGTGTGTGTGTTATGAGTTAATTTCACTTTGGTTTGATTTTAATTTTGGAGTAAATTAAAATTTGGTGTTTGTTTGTTTTGTGAACCATGATCTAACGCTTCCGCATGTAAAAAGGAAATTATTATTTAAGTATTTTAAACTCGGGGCCCCATCTTGGGCGAATTCAATTGGATATAGAATTTGCAGTATAAGGAGGGAATAAGGGTGTCTTGGAAAACATAAAGCCAAGCACGGTTTGTAAACTAATTGTTGATACCAAAATTAGTATGCTGATGTGGACGAATAATAAGAAGACACGTGTCAATCTACGTGGCACAATAGCAACGAGGAAGATTATCCCCCCGACCAACATACTCACTCCGAGGAACACCAGTCTTCCGAGGAACACCAACCCTCCGAGGAACTCTTGTCCTCCGAGGAACTCTTATCCTCCGAGGAACTCCAATTCTCCGAGGAACTCTTGGACGACGAGCAACTAAGGCGGTTCGAGCTGCATCTCGACCGCAGCATTAATTTCCAGATAATCAGCAGTTCAACTATTCATTGAATGCTTATCATCTTGACGCACACGTTTGAAGAGCATTAAATGAATTACCCTTTCATATGTGTATCATTTAATGTAACACCCTTTCATGTACAGCCTAAGGGCTATAAATACCTTGTATCACCCTCATTCAAGGGGACCGGAATTTCTTGATAGCACTTGTAATCGAGAATTCCCAAACACTCAACAATAACATAACAGTGGACGTAGGCCATTCATATAAGGCTGAACCACTTTAAAATCTTTTGTCTCATTTATTTATCTGTGATTAAATAATTAGAGTAATCTACTTTTTTACATCAACAGATTGGCGCCGTCTGTGGGAAACGATTGTTATTCTCGTTTTTCACCAAAAATCATTCATCATCAATGGCAGATAATCCGGAATCCAGCAATCGAAACGCTGGAAATGCTGGGAATCCTTCAAATCCATCTGCACCTCCAGATCTGGCTGGAATTATGACGAATCTGGCTCAAGGACAAACCGCCATGCAGGAAACAATGCGACAACTCATACAGACCCTTCATGGCGGTGCACCTGCGCTTTCAGGACAGCGAAGTGGTCAGAGGCAAACTTATTTACTTTCTTCACGATCCAGGCGTACTGAGTCATATCGTAATGAGGAGTCTGATGATTTCTCTTATCAACCTGGGCAAACTTCGTCAATAAGGGCTACAGATACTGATCAAGGTATCACTCTCTCTCCAGAAAGACCCAGTTCCTTAGAAAGACTGAGTAGGGTGTCTCCTTTCAGTCTATTAGGTCCTAGGAGGAATAGGAGTACACCTAAGACCATGTCGAGGAGTTTTCGATAACCATCATATCTAAGAGAAGGATCAGCACAATCACGACCAGTTGCTCGTCAAGATAGATCTCAGGAGGCTACTTCAGAACGATCTATTGCTCGAACCAATAGAACCGAGGAAGGAAATGAAGCGTGGAAAGGATCCCTTCAGCGGTTGGAGGATAGATTGGGAGAAATGGCTAAGGCAAAGAATCCCCTACAATGAACTTTTGTTTAAGGGACACCTTTTATCCAGGCCATTATGAATTTTCCTACACCGTCAAAGTTTAAAGCCCTTGTGGTGACCCCCAAATACGATGGAAAGACAGATCCTGTTCTTCATATAGAGCAATATCAAGTTGCCGTCGATATCTATGTTATCCCCGACGAGATGAGATGCAGAGCATTCTCAGGAACTCTTACTGGAGCTGCCCAGATATGGTACAACAATCTTCCTCGGGGTAAGATTTCAACTTTCTTTCAGTTGGCCGAGTTGTTCATCGGCAATTTCTGTTTTGGAGCAAAGCCAGTAAAACGAGTAGCACACTTGTTAAGTGTTAGACAAAAATCTGGTGAGAGTACTAGAGATTACATAACTCGTTTCAATAACGAGAAGCTGGAAGTCATAGATTATGAGGAGAAGACATCAATCACCGCCTTGATGAGTGGGTTTTCGCCTAATAAGTTGTATTACACTTTGGCGAAAGATCCACCTAAAACTATGTCAGAATTGATGGCAAAAGCGGCCAAAATCATGAATGCCGAGGAAGCTATGGCTGCAAAGAAGAATATGGACAAAGACACCAAGGTGGAAGTCGACAAGTCTAAAAATAAAGAGCATAAGGGCAATGGCGGTGAAAAGCATTCCAGAAATAATAAGTCATCATGGGAAGTCCTGAAGAAATTCGATAATTCTACTCCCTTGAAAATGGGTATTAATCATGTCTTGGAAGAAATCAAGAATAGCGAGGAGGTAAAGTGGCCGAAGAAACTGAGGTCAGATCCTGATGCGAGGAACAGGGATAAATATTGCGAGTTCCACAAAGATCATGGCCATATGACTAAAAATTGCATAGCTCTTCAGAACGAGATTGAAACACTCATCCGAAGAGGAAAGCTAGCAAAGTATGTTGATCAGGGAGGTGAAAGAAGAAATAATGATCGAACTAGAGAGAGATCTAGATCTCCTCGTCGAGCAGAGGAGAAAAAGAAGAGAGGCCATGAAGATGATGCCGAGGATGACCCCGATCTTCCCAAAAAACCAAGGAAGCCAGAACAAGAGGCATTTTCCATACGTTTTGGGTCATTTGATTGTAATGTTATTACAGGAGGAGATGCAGGAGGAGGAGATCTTACTGCAGAAAGAAAATCTTACCTCGGAGAGGCACAATCTTGCTCGTACATTCAACGAATAAATTTGGCCGAGGAGGATCGTCCGAGGAAGGTAAACAAAGAGAAGCTGGTTATTGGCTTTTCAAAAAATGACCTGGCAGGTGTTCTTTACGCTCACGACGACCCTTTGGTGATCAAAATGAGGATGAAAGAAGTAGTGATTTCAAGGGTGCTGGTAGACAATGGCAGTTCGGCAGACATCATGTACTATTCATGCTTTGACAGTTTAAATTTGAAATTATCTCAATTGGAACCTTATCACAGACCTCTTCTGGGTTTCGCTGGCGAGAAAGTTTTTCCACTTGGGACGATCAAGTTGGATATATTCATTGGAACTTGGCCTGCTTGTCGAACAGAGAGAATATGCTTCTTTGTGATGGATAAGAATGTGCAGTCAGCCTACAACATCATCATGGGAAGAGTTGGTTTGAAGAAGTTCGAAGAAGTCCCATCTACAGTACATCAATGTTTAAAATTCCCAACAAATTTCGGAGTGGGAGTGGTGAAAGGTGATCAAAAAGTAGCTCGAGAATGCTTTTATTCATCTGCCGAGCAAGAGGAGCTTGAAAAGTCAAGGAAAAAGACTACTACTTACCAGGTGGATGAAAGTACAGAAATTGAAACACTTGATCCAAGAGATGAATCCCAAATTGTAAAAGGACAGGTGGTGGAATCTACAGAAAATGTTATTCTGGACGAAGAACACCCTGAACGAGTAACCCAGATAGGTTCGTCGTTGGATGCTTCAATAAAACAATAGTTGATAACTTTCTTGAGAAACAGAAAGAAAACTTTTGCGTGGAGTCATGAAGACATGCCAGGAATAGATCCAAACTTCTTATGTCATGAGCTCAATGTGAATAAGGAGATCAAGCCTATAAAGCAGAGAAGAAGGGTATTTAGCCCCGAGAAGAATCAAACTATTCAAGAGGAGGTCGACAAGCTCCAGAAAGCCCAATTCATTGAAGATGTGAAGTATCCAGACTGGTTGGCAAATGTGGTGATGGTAAAGAAGAAAAATAATAAATGGAGAATGTGTGTTGATTTCACTGATCTCAACAAGGCCTGCCCAAAGGATCACTTCCCATTGCCTAGAATTGACCAACTAGTGGATGCTACCTCGGGGCACGAGCTGCTCAGCTTCATGGATGCTTACTCTGGTTACAACCAGATCAAAATGAAACCTGAAGATAGGGAAAGCACTTATTTTATTACCCTTAGGGGAACTTATTGTTATAATGTTATGCCTTTTGGTTTGAAAAATGCAGGAGCGACATATCAACGGCTGATGAACAAGGTTTTTGCCGAACAAATCAGTTGCAACATGGAAGTCTATGTCAACGATATGCTGACAAAGAGTAAGAAAGTTGCTGAGCATCTAGTTGACTTAGGTCAAACCTTTGATCAACTGGATAAATACCAGATGAAGCTCAACCCGACAAAGTGCACCTTTGGAGTACGAGAAGGAATGTTCCTCGGGTACATCGTCAACCAGCGAGGCATTGAGGCAAATCCAGCAAAGATCAAAGCTCTTTTAGGGTTGCGATCTCCAACGACGATGAAAGAAGTGCAGAGTCTTACAGGACGAGTTGCAGCGCTCAATAGATTTGTATCTCGAGCAACTGATAGGTGCCTTCCATTCTTCAAAACACTCCGAAAAACTTTCGAGTGGAATGATGAATATGAAAAAGCCTTTCAAGACCTGAAGAAATATCTGGGAACACCTCCACTTCTGTCCAGAGCAGTGATGGGAGAAAAGTTATATTTATACCTGGCAGTATCAGAGAATGCAGTCAGCTCGGCATTGATCAGATTGGAGAATGGAGTCCAGAAGCCAATTTATTACACAAGTAAGGCTTTCCGAGGTGCAGAGATCAGGTACCCAAAGTTGGAAAAATTGGCATTAGCATTAATTGAAGCAAGTAGAAGAATGAGGCCTTATTTCCAGGCCCATACCATCGTCGTATACACCGACATGCCATTGAGGCAAGCCCTTTATAAGCCAGAAAAATCAGGAAGACTGATGTATTGGGCAATAGAGCTTGGTGAATATGATATTGTATATGAACCCAGATCGTCATTAAAAGGACAGGCTGTAGCAGACTTTATAGCAGAATTTACATATCTTGATACCCCCGAGGAGCAAAAGTTGCTCGCTAACCAACCTGTGGATGTTACAGGATCAACAGACATGAGTCTAGATCAACTCCGGTTGGTAAAAGGGCTTGTGGATGTAGGAAGATCATCAAATTCAAACCCAGACCAACTCCGGTTGGTAAAAGGGCGAGAAGAGATGGTCGACGAAGAACAAAAAATACCAGGGGAGGATGAAAGGAAACAGCAAATATTTCACCAAGGAACTCTGTCAGAAAAGAAATTTGAAGACGAGTTACCTAGATGGAAATTATATGTAGATGGGTCATCTTGCACAACAGGTTGTGGGGCAGGGATTGTTTTGAACACCCCAGATGAGATTGACGTGGAATATGCCTTACAATTCCAATTCAAAGCTTCCAATAATGAGGCTGAGTATGAGGCCATAATAGCAGGTCTTAATTTAGCAAAGATTATGGAAGCGCAACAAGTGATGGTATTCAGTAATTCTCAGTTAATTGTGAATCAGATGATGGGAACGTATGCAGTTAAAGGAGAATTAATGGTCAAGTATCATACAAAGGCGATGGAGTTGTTGGCAGAATTTGATGCCATTCAGTTGATCAGAATACCAAGAATGGAGAATGCACAAGCAGATGCACTGGCCCGACTAGCATCAGCTACTCGTACCGAGTTGCGAAGAACGATACCAATTGAGGTGTTAGAAAGTCGAAGCATAGATGAAGGCCTGACGATGAATGTTATTTCCCTTAATTTAGGACCATCTTGGATGGATCCCATCAGGGCATATGTCGAGGAAGGAGAATTACTGGAGGATAAGATCGCTGCTAAGAAATTGAAGTTTAAAGCTGCTCGGTATGTACTAACTAATGGTGTTTTGTATAGACGAATAATTATGGCAGGTTTGCAAAGATGTGTACATCCCTCCGAGGTGAAAGAATTGATTGAAGAGATCGATGAAGGGTCTTGTGGAGCCCATGTAGTAGGGCGGACACTGTTGCAAAGGGTGATGACGCGGGGATACTACTGGCCAACGATGAGTGCTGATTGTATAGCCTATGCTAAGAGATGTGTAATACCCCGTACTTTTGGCTATATTTATTTTTGGGATTAATTAATTAAATGTAATCCGGGTTAAAAATACTAACGAGATGCGAGTTGGTATTTGATTATGTGCATACATGTTTTTATATGAATATTGAATTATGAAAAATTTGTCGTAAGATTGATATACGGCATTTTGGGAATTTTGTTGAGACGCGTGTGACCGCCGCGTCATGGTGTATTATTTTATTTATAAAGTGGATTTAAATTCTATAAACCGTATGGTCGTTTTGAGTGCGCCAACGCGTCCGGAAGGGTCGAGATAGTCAGAAAACACTAGCCGGGGGTTTAGTTTGGGTCCCGGGGTATTTTTGGGCCATACCGGCAACATAAAAGGTATTTTGGTAATTTCGTATTTTTAGGAATTAAAAATGACGAAAATTAGGAGTCTTTATCTGATTGGGAATAGACCCACTAAACCCACTAACCAACCCTTAATGACCCAATAAGCTACGGAGGTTATCAATTAGGTTTCCAACTCTCCCAAAGAAAACCCTAGCCACCATAGCCACCTTTGGAGAAGAAAGCTTAGAGAGGGAGAGAAGGAGAAGGAATTCTGCAGAAACCTTTACAAAAATCAACACCAAATTCAGAGTCAATCAAGGCAAGTGATTTAATTACATTTAAATTCAGAGAATGTCCTTTCCATGTTAGAAAATTGAAGAATTCCAATTGTTCTTGAAAGATGAATGAAAACCCATGTTAATTAGATTTAGAACTTGAATATTGAGGACAAATTGCATGTAGAACCATATAGAGATGATTATTCTGGTATTAGTATACGTGGGATGTAACAAAAACGGATCTAGAATGGACTAATTGATGATTACAAATTCTAGGGTTTATGTTCTTGAATAATTGGGGAAAAAGTGTAGAGATTTGTATATTGATTGATGTTAGGGTGATTTAATCCTTTAAAACGTGTTAGGAGGTGACTATAATATGTTTAGAATTGATTATAGACCTTAAAACAATCATTGGGACTAATTTTAGAGGAGATTTGAGGAGTAAAATTGATGAAAAACGAAGAAGGAAAAATCTGGGCTCGAACTGGTCGTTCGTTAGAAGAGCCTCCCCAGGTCGTTCGAACGAGCCTCGTTCGAACGAGCTTCTAACGAGTTGACCAGTCGCTTCTAACGAAAAGGAATTTCGTTCGATACTTCGTTCGAACGAGATCTTGTTAGAAGGTACAGTTCGTTCGAACGAACTGGATCTCGTTCGAACAGTCTCGTTCGAACGAGACTTCTAACGAGCTGACAGTTTGATCTCCTTCGAACAGCCTCGTTCGAACGAGACTTCTAACGAGCTGACAGTGTGGGCCTTTTTGGCCTGTTTTGATTTTGGGAGTCCCGTAATTTTGTTCGAGGATATAGATAACCTTCCTTTGATGATGTATTGATAGATTTGGGACTTTTGGGTTATTATAAGGAGTAAATTATATACGAGTGATTTAAATCAATGAACCGTTTGGGTTGAGATGTGAGTGTCTACTACGACGTGAGAATAGATTATGGCGCGTATGATTATAAACCGGAATCGTATCAAGTGTGTAAATTATATTGGTACTAGAATGAGAATAGTTCTACAATTAAACTACGGGATTACTAAGACGTGTGTTTACTTAGTATTGGTATATGAATTGTGTGTATGACATACCTACCATACTTGCTATCACGGGAGGTTTGCGTTCACTTAGGGCCCTCAAATCCTTGTGTTGCCCGGATTTAGACTGGTTACCTTGATGAACATAGGTCATAGAAAGACTTATTGGGATATTAATAAGTCCGCTGATCGTGGGAGCGTAGGTATGTGCGTGACCCATGTGATGTGACTGTGTTCGCCTCCATTATTTGTGATGTTGTTATTTTTGAACTATTCCAGAGAGATTCGGAATATGTAATCCTTATGTACGTGATGTACCGGGATGGATAGCAGAGTATGTGTGCACCGCAGCTTAGTTCTCGGGGTGCTTGTATTGTATATTTATGATGTGAATAATATACACTTAATTAATGGAAACCTTCATGTTAATGTTGTGAATATAATTACGGTACTGTTTCGAGAAAAACATAACGTGTTAGCTGGTAGTGTTACATATTGCATATTGAGCATCTGAGTTTACATTAAACCCCTATTTAATTACGAGCGTTATAATGTTAATAAAACCAAGTAATAAAGGTAGGACCTATGACAGTCTAGCTAGATATGATGTCACTTGGCTAGTGGTTTGTGTCGTTGTAGATGGGTATTTACGTTAGGAGTGCACAGTTAGACGAGATGTGAGAATATCATGTGAGTGCACGTCCTAACATGTACTTTGCATTTAATGTTTTAAATGTTTTTAAAGCACTTGCAGGTTTTTAAAATATCTCCACATTCGGGCTCTGACCCGTTTTCTTTCAAATCTTTTTTTTCTTGTAAAACCATTTTAGGTGCCCAGCCACAAGGACACCATGCATAGGATACTCATTCGGGTGACGAGCTGTAGCTGTTTGTGGAAGCTACAGGGATTTGCTTGTAGACACTTCTATCACTTGGATTCCAGATTCATTATCTATCAGTTGTAGGGCATGTTGCCCATTTCTATTAGAGACATCTTTCCATTACAGTTTTCAGACTTTAGCATGTATCGTTTTAGTATTCGGTTTACTTATTTCAGTTGTGGGATTGTAGTGAGGAGTTTTTCCCTCCAGACTTTATTTACATTATGTGACGGTTACTCTATTTACTTCTTTATGGTGAATGGTGTTATTATTCTTCATTATACTTGTTGCATGTTAATCAGACTTAAATTAAAATTTGGCAACTTACTTTTTAAATACTAGGCGGTTAGTAATCATTAAAATGTTTCGACAGTGATGCTATTAACTGAACCAACTTGGCATTTTGAATTAATTTAATAAAGGAGTAGCTACCCGGTATTTAATTAGTCGGGGTGTCACAGGTGGTATCAGAGCATCAGGTTCTAGTGTCCTTTAGGATCTGACGGCTTATTATGTTTCCGCTAAGTTTCTTTGATATCGAGCCCTATATTTTAGGTCTGTTGTACTCTTTTTGTGTATGCTACGTTCTTCAGCTATATTAAGTTTATAACTGCGAACTTATAAACTTCATTCTTATTTCAGATGCCTCCATGAAGTGCATGACGAGTTCCCAGGGATGCAACGCCCGAACCCCAGCCCGCTCCAGTTCAGGGCATGATGAACGCCGCTGAGGTTGCAGCTATAGTAGCCCAAGCGGTAAATGCCGCAATTGACGTTGTTCAGCAGGCACCACCTCAGGCGCCGGTTGTCGCGCCAGTACAGCCAAATGCATTCCCGTCTGCTTGGGAGCGTGTACGTGACGCTTTTCAGAAAGCGCATCCGCCAGAGTTTGCAGGTAGCTCAGATGTGGTAGTCTCGAGCCATTGGAGGAAGGATATGCAGAGGCACTTGAGGATGTATGAGTGCACGGACGTTCAGAAGTAGGTGCTAGCTACTTTCAAGCTAGTTGGATATGCATTGCAGTGGTGGGAGTCTATTACCACCATGGAGGAGAGGGATACTCTCACTATTCAGGACTTCTGGGTGCGGTTTGACCGCAAGTACTTTCCGTCGGCTGTTCACACGGAAATGAGGAGGAAATTGATGAGTCTGAAGCAGGAGGGTAAGACTGTGGCCGAGTACGAGGCCGAGTTCACAAATCAGTTGAATATCGTTCCGGATGAGATACCAACAGAGAAGAAGAAGATTGAGAAATTCACCGACGGGTTGACATGGAGGATCCGTCAGCATCTATTAGGGAACCTTTCGTTGGCCACGTATTCTGATGTGGTTAACGCTGCTCTGTTACACTGCCAGGACCACCACTTTCATATGGACGAGGGCAAGAGGTCGGGAGAGACTAGCCATCAGGGCAGGACAGGAGGACATGGTGCCGGTGGGGCACAATCTGTTCAGGGGCAGAGACAGGGTGAGCAGGGTACCCAGCAGGGGGATCAGAAGAGGTTCTGATTTGGGAACTACAGACAGGGACAAGGAGGTTTCTGTCAGGGCCATCAGGGTCCAAACGACCATCAGGGCCAACAGGGGCAGAATGGGCAGCAGTTTCAGCAGGGCCAGCAGGGCCAAGGGAGGAACGGTAACGGCCACCAGGGCCGGGGACCGCAGGGGCAGAGAGGAGGGAACTTCCCAGGGAAGTGTTTTGTTTGTGGCAAGACTGGCCATAAATGACAGGATTGTCCTGATAGGGGCAGGGCCCCACAGCAGCAGCAGCAGGGTGCTCGCCAGGAGCCACAGAGGCCTATGTTTCCCGCCGCTCTTCCCGCACCGCCACAGATGGTAGCATTGCCACCCATTCCAGCAGTCCCAGCTCAGCAGGGGCAGCTACAGTATGGACGTGTCTATAACGTCCACCAGGCTGCAGTTCCACAGGCACCGCCCGCGATTGAGGGTACGTTTCCTATCCATGGCACTATGGGTCGGGTATTGTTTGCTACGGGGGCTACACATTGTTTTATAGCTACACACTTCGTGAAAGCTTTAGGATTTTTAGCTACGGCAGAGAGCACAATGACGTGTGTTGACTCACCATTGGGGAGTGGGTCACTTATATTCTTCATATGCCGGGAGTGGGAGTAGGGATTGGTAGTCTGGTATTACCTGCAGACATGTTGGTATTAGATATGCATGTTCACGATGTGATTATCGGCATGGATTGGCTCGTAGCTTATAGGGCCATGATCGATTGCTTCAGTGGAAGCATTGTTTTTGCCATTCCGGGGCAAGAGATGTTTGTAGTGGAGATGCCTCGCCCAGAGGGAGGATCGACCGCTCATCTGTATTACATAGAGGAGGATACCTCTAAGGAGGTTGTGATTCCTTTAGATTCGATCCCAGTCGTCAGGGAGTATTCGGATGTGTTTCAGGAGATACCAGGCTTACCCCCCAGTCGAGAGATAGACTTTGTTATAGACCTATTGCCAAATACGAGGCCTATAGCACGTGCACCGTACCGTATGGCTCCGGCAGAGATGCGAGAGCTACGAGATCAGATAGAGCAGCTGTTAGGTCAGGGCTTTATTCGCAGGAGTACCTCACCTTGGGGCGCTCCAGTTTTGTTTGTGAAGAAAAGGGATGGTTCACTGAGATTGTGTGTGGACTACCGGGAGTTGAATAAGGTCACGATACGGAATAAGTATCCGTTGCCTCGAATCGATGACTTATTCGACCGGTTAAGAGGAGATTCTTTCTTCTCAAAGATTGATTTGAGATCGGGATACCATCAGTTGCGTATCAGGGAGGAGGATGTCTCAAAGACTGCGTTCTTGTCGAGATATGGTTCTTACGAGTTTCGGGTTATGCCTTTCGGTTTGACCAACGCTCCAGCTGTGTTCATGGACTTGATGAACAGAGTGTTCAGGGATTTCCTAGATCAGTTTGTCATTGTCTTCATCGATGATATTCTGGTTTATTCCCAGACAGAGGAGGAGCACGCCGAGCATTTGAGGCAAGTTTTGCAGACACTCCGTCAGAACGAGTTGTATGCAAAATATGAGAAGTGCGGGTTTTGGCTGAAGGAGGTCCAGTTTTTGGGACACATTATTTCCGACCGGGGAATATCTGTTGATCCGGGGAAAGTATCCGCGGTGAGGGAGTGGGGACAGCCCATGACACCGACTGAAATTCGTAGTTTCTTGGGTCTAGCAGGATACTACAGGAGGTTTATTCGGGGTTTCTCCAAGATAGCAGGTCCTTTGACACATCTGACTCATAAGGGTGTGCCATTCATATGGAGTGATGCCTGTCAGTTGGCATTCGATGAATTGAAGGATAAATTGACCTCAGCACCTGTGTTAGCATTGCCGAGACCGGGAGTTGAGTATTTAGTTTACACCGATGCGTCTTTACAAGGGCTTGGAGGTGTATTACAACAGGAGAGACAGGCCATAGCTTATGCTTCCCGTAAGCTTAAGCCTTACGAGAAGAATTACCCCACGCATGATTTGGAGTTGGCGGCAGTGGTATTTGCCCTACGGATTTGGAGGCACTACCTTTTGGAGGAGAAGTTCCAACTATTCACGGACCACAAGTCCCTACAGTACCTGTTCACGCAGAAGGAGTTAAATATTCGATAGCGTAGGTGGCTTGACTTTGTGAAAGACTACCAGTTCGATATCCAGTATCACCCAGGTAAGGCTAACGTGGTAGCAGACGCGTTGAGCCGTAGGCCAGCAGATGAGGTGGCAGAGGTGTGGAAGGAAAAGTGGAAGGAATTGGGACACCAGGATGCAGTGGCCCGATCTTTCATGTTTGTGATGACTGTTACACCGCAGATTGTCACAAAGGTAGTACGAGCACAGGCTAATGACTCGTTCTGTCAGGAGCAGATAGTTCGATTACTAGCAGAGGGAGCCGAGTCCTATACCGTTAGCTCAGACGGGGGATTACGCTTCAATGGGAGATTGGTGGTTCCGGAAGGGGAGGAATTGCGACACGAGGTGATGGCAGAGTCGCACGGCTCATGGTTCGCGGTATATCCCGGAGGGGACAAAATGTACCAAGACATGAGACGCCAGTATTGGTGGAGCGGTATGAAGAGAGATATCGCTGAGTTTATTTCGAAATGCGCCACTTGTCAACTTGTAAAAGTGGATCATCAGAGACCGGAAGGATTGCTATAGCCGTTGGAGGTCCCGGTGTGGATGTGGGAGAGCATATCCATGGACTTTATCACGGGGTTGCCTACGTCGCAGAGGGGTCACGACTCCGTTTGGGTAATTGTGGACAGGTTGTCCAAAGTCGCTCACTTTTTACCCGTAAGGACTGACTACACTACGGGACAGTATGCCCAGCTCTTCATTTCAGAGGTTGTGAGACTTCACGGTGTGCCCCTAAATATCGTGTCTGACAGAGACAAGATATTTGTTTTGCAGTTTTGGGAGAGTTTCCAGGAGGCCATGGGCACGGAATTGCGGTTGAGTACGGCTTATCATCCGCAGACCGATGGACAGACCGAGCGCACAAATCAGATGTTGGAGGACATGCTACACATGTGCATTATTGACTTTGGAGGTGGATGGGAGCAATACCTTCCACTGGTAGAGTTTGCTTATAATAAATCCTACCAGTTCACTATTGGCATGGCTCCGTTTGAGGCATTGTACGGTAGGCCTTGTCGTTCCCCATCATGTTGGTTAGAGGTGGGGTACAACAAAATACTTGGGCCGGAAGTGATTCAGGATACTTCGGCAAGGATTGAGTTAATTCGGAGTCGCATTCGGGTAGCTCAAGACAGGCAGAAGAGTTATGCTGATGCGAAGAGATTTTTCAGGGAATTCCAAGTGGGGGACCAGGTTTTGCTCAGGGTATCTCCTATAAAGGGGATTATGCGTTTCGAGAAGAAGGGGAAGTTGGCACCAGGGTATGTGGGGCCATTTCCTATTATTGAGCGGATCGGACCGGTTGCGTATAGACTTGGGTTACCGGAGCATTTGCATCGGATTCACGATGTGTTCCATATTTCCTCGCTAAGGAAATACCTTAGAGATAATTTGGCTCATTCTCACATTGCTGTGGAGGACATCGATCTCCAGCCGGATAGCTCCTACGAGGAGGGGCCGATTGCTATTTTGGACCGAAGTGAGAGGAAGCTGCGGTCAAAGATAGTCCCGTTAGTGCGTGTTCAATGGCGACATCACAATGTCGAGGAGTCCACATGGGAGCGCGAGGATGAGATGCGCGAACATTATCCAGAGTTGTTTTTAGCAGGTACTTTTAAGTTTCGAATTTCGGGAGGAAATTTAGTTATTAGAGGGGAAGTATGTAATACCCCGTACTTTTGGCTATATTTATTTTTGGGATTAATTAATTAAATGTAATCCGGGTTAAAAATACTAACGAGATGCGAGTTGGTATTTGATTATGTGCATACATGTTTTTATATGAATATTGAATTATGAAAAATTTGTCGTAAGATTGATATACGACATTTTGGGAATTTTATTGAGACGCGTGTGACCGCCGCATCATGGTGTATTATTTTATTTATAAAGTGAATTTAAATTCTATAAACCGTATGGTCGTTTTGAGTGCGCCAACGCGTCCGGAAGGGTCGAGATAGTCAGAAAACACTAGCCGGGGGTTTAGTTTGGGTCCCGGGGTATTTTTGGGCCATACCGGCAACATAAAGGGTATTTTGGTAATTTCGTATTTTTAGGAATTAAAAATGACGAAAATTAGGAGTCTTTATCTGATTGGGAATAGACCCACTAAACCAACTAACCAACCCTTAATGACCCAATAAGCTACGGAGGTTATCAATTAGGTTTCCAACTTTCCCAAAGAAAACCCTAGCCACCATAGCCACCTGTGGAGAAGAAAGCTTAGAGAGGGAGAGAAGGAGAAGGAATTCTGCAGAAACCTTTACAAAAATCAACACCAAATTCAGAGTCAATCAAGGCAAGTGATTTAATTACATTTACATTCAGAGAATGTCCTTTCCATGTTAGAAAATTGAAGAATTCCAATTGTTCTTGAAAGATGAATGAAAACCCATGTTAATTAGATTTAGAACTTGAATATTGAGGACAAATTGCATGTAGAACCATATAGAGATGATTATTCTGGTATTAGTATACGTGGGATGTAACAAAAACGGATCTAGAATGCACTAATTGATGATTACAAATTCTAGGGTTTATGTTCTTGAATAATTGGGGAAAAAGTGTAGAGATTTGTATATTGATTGATGTTAGGGTGATTTAATCCTTTAAAACGTGTTAGGAGGTGACTATAATATGTTTAGGATTGATTATAGACCTTAAAACAATCATTGGGACTAATTTTACAGGAGATTTGAGGAGTAAAATTGATGAAAAACGAAGAAGGAAAAATCTGGGCTCGAACTGGTCGTTCGTTAGAAGAGCATCCCCAGGTCGTTCGAACGAGCCTCGTTCGAACGAGCTTCTAACGAGTTGACCAGTCGCTTCTAACGAAAAGGAATTTCGTTCGATACTTCGTTCGAACGAGATCTCGTTAGAAGGTACCGTTCGTTCGAACGAACTGGATCTCGTTCGAACAGTCTCGTTCGAACTAGACTTCTAACGAGCTGACAGTTTGATCTCGTTCGAACAGCCTCGTTCGAACGAGACTTCTAACGAGCTGACAGTGTGGGCCTTTTTGGCCTGTTTTGATTTTGGGAGTCCCGTAATTTTGTTCGAGGATATAGATAACCTTCCTTTGATGATGTATTGATAGATTTGGGACTTTTGGGTTATTATGAGGAGTAAATTATATACGAGTGATTTAAATCAATGAACCGTTTGGGTTGAGACGTGAGTGTCTACTACGACGTGAGAATAGATTATGGCGCGTATGATTATAAACTGGAATCGTATCAAGTGTGTAAATTATATTGGTACTAGAATGAGAATAGTACTACAATTAAACTACGGGATTACTAAGACGTGTGTTTACTTAGTATTGGTATATGAATTGTGTGTATGACATACCTACCATACTTGCTATCACGGGAGGTTTGCGTTCGCTTAGGGCCCTCTAATCCTTGTGTTGCCGGGATTTAGACTGGTTACCTTGATGAACATAGGTCATAGAAAGACTTATTGGGATATTAATAAGTCCGTTGATCGTGGGAGCGTAGGTATGTGCGTGACCCATGTGATGTGATTGTGTTCGCCTCCATTATTTGTTATGTTGTTATTTGTGAACTATTCCTGAGAGATTCGGAATATGTAATCCTTATGTACGTGATGTACCGGGATGGATAGCAGAGTATGTGTGCACCGCAACTTAGTTCTCGGGGTGCTTGTATTGTATATTTATGATGTGAATAATATACACTTAATTAATGGAAACCTTCATGTTAATGTTGTGAATATAATTACGGTACTATTTCGATAAAAACATAACGGGTTAGCTAGTAGTGTTACATATTGCATATTGAGCATCTGAGTTTACGTTAAACCCCTATTTAATTACGAGCGTTATAATGTTAATAGAACCGAGTAATAAAGGTAGGACCTATGACAGTCTAGCTAGATATGATGTCACTTGGCTAGTGGTTTGTGTCGTTGTAGATGGGTATTTACGTTAGGAGTGCACAGTTAGACGAGAGGTGAGAATATCATGTGAGTGCACGTCCTAACATGTACTTTGCATTTAATGTTTTAAATGTTTTTAAAGCACTTGCAGGTTTTTAAAATATCTCCACATTCGGGCTCTGACCCGTTTGCTTTCAAATCTTTTTTTTCTTGTAAAACCATTTTAGGTGCCCAGCCACAAGGGCATCATGCATCGGATACTCATTCGGGTGACGAGCTGTAGCTGTTTGTGGAAGCTACAGGGATTTGCTTGTAGACGCTTCTATCACTTGGATTCCAGATTCATTATCTATTAGTTGTAGGGCATGTGGCCCATTTCTATTAGAGACATCTTTCCATTACTGTTTCAGACTTTAGCATGTATCGTTTTAGTATTCGGTTTACTTATTTCAGTTGTGGGATTGTAGTGAGGAGTTTTTCCCTCCAGACTTTATTTACATTATGTGATGGTTACTCTATTTACTTCTTTATGGTGAATGGTGTTATTATTCTTCATTATCCTTGTTGCATGTTAATCAGACTTAAATTAAAATTTGGCAACTTACTTTTTAAATACTAGGTGGTTAGTAATCATTAAAATGTTTCGACAGTGATGCTATTAACTGGACCAACTTGGCATTTTGAATTAATTTAATAAAGGAGTAGCTACCCGGTATTTAATTAGTCGGGGTGTCACAAGATGTGATAAATGCCAATGTTTTTCTTCCGTCTGACGAACTCCACAAGCATTGTTGACACCCATAACTTCCCCTTGGCCTTTTGCCATGTGGGGAATTGATTTGGTTGGACCACTGCCAACGACCCGAGGAAGATTCAAGTACCTCGTCGTTGCAGTGGATTATTTTACTAAGTGCGTAGAAGCTGAGCCTCTGATTGATATGACATACGAGAAGGTGTACCAATTCGTTTGGAAGAATATCATCTGCCGATATGGTCTCCCTCATGACTTCATCACAGACCATGGAACACAGTTTGATAACGAGGAGTTTGCCGCCTATTGTCATCAGTCAAACATTTTGAAGGTTCATTCAGCACCAGGCCATCCTCAAAGCAATGGACAGACTGAAGTGACGAACAGAACATTATTAAATGGTTTGAAGAAGAGGTTAAGTGAGGCTAAAGCTAATTGGATTAATGAGCTACAATCAGTATTGTGGGCTTACCGAACAACTTCCCGAGCAGTAACTGGAGAATCACCATATATGCTGGCATTTGGAAGTGAGGCTGTAATACCTGCTGAGTTGGGTATCCCAACACACAGAGCGCTGAATTTCAATTCCCCAGTCAGTGACTTGATGAGAAGATTAGATTTGGACATGCTCGAGGAGGTTAGAGAAGAAGCAACCATTAGGAATGATGCATATCAACAACGAACAACTCTGTTCTACAACAAGAGGGTGAAGAAATGCGATTTAAAAGAAGGAGATTACGTGCTAAAGAAGGTCATTCAGAAGCACAATAAATTGGAAGCAAATTGGCATGGACCTTACCGAGTTACAGAAGTTGTTCGACCAGGAACTTACTGAATAGCAACTCTAGAAGAAGAGGAATTCAAGAATGCATAGAATGCTGAACACCTACGCAAGTATTATCAGTAATGTAAAATGTAAAGCATTTCTATCAATATGAATAAAACGATGATGTTTCACCATCTTCTCTCCTTTTATTGAAAGTTTTTCGAGGAATACTAGTGTACAACACTACGCTGCTCGACAGCAAAAAGAAGACGATAGTTCAGACCCATGACCAACTCCGGCTTGTAAAAGGGCGAGAACAAACTATACTCCTTTTGTTAGGAGGCATACACTAGCGTGACCAACTCCGGTTGGTAAAATAACTAGTGGACACTGATAGTTCAGACCCACGACCAACTCCGGTTGGTAAAAGGGTGAGAACAAACTATACTCCTTTGGTTAGGAGGCATACACTAGCGTGACCAACTCCGGTTGGTAAAATAACTAGTGGACACTGATAGTTCAGACCCACGACCAACTCCGGTTGGTAAAAGGGCGAGAACAAACTATACTCCTTTGGTTAGGAGGCATACACTAGCGTGACCAACTCCGGTTGGTGAAATAACTAGTGGACACTGATAGTTCGAACTCAGACCAACTCCGGTGGGTAAAAGAGCGAGAACATGTGATTCCTAAAAATGCCAGTCTCGGTTGGTTAAGAAACAAAATATGCCGACTTATGTTGGTCGGAAGGTAAAACTATTCCAGAAAATACAAAATATTCCAAACTGAACCAAATATGGTTGGTCGGGATCAAAATCCACTAACTGTAGTTGGTCGACGAGGATAAAATTATCGACCTTGGTTGGTCGGACACATTTTATGAAAAAAATTTACCAAGTATGGTTAGTCGGGGATAAAAACTCTCACTAAATATAATTGGTCGACGAGCACAATTTAACAACCTTGGTTGGTTGGAAAAATTTTAAACATTTTTATACTCATTACTTCATTATTAAGTGATCGAGCAACATTACTGATACTTGTAACTTTTTATTACTAGATTGGTCGATGAACCACAAAGTATTGTTATGCAATCAAAATATAAAAGTGTTAGACAAGTACAAAACAATAGCAATACAGATTTGCAAACAGAAAATGAAAGTCTTTCATTAAAATTCAAAACGAATTACAAATTACATGTATACTAACTATTACATTGAGATCCCTACTCTATTGGTTTCTTTCCTTCAGCTTTTGAAATAGGTTCCTCGCCAGCGGGTGGATCATTTAAAGTCTGAGGAGAATTAATAAAATTCAAGTCCTTCAGTATTCTGATATTCATTATTGAAGGTGTGTCCAATAGATGCTCGGGACGAGATACCTCGATCTGAGAATGAAGATTGTAGTCGTCGAGGTATTGCGCAATTAAGCTCCGAGGAATGGCACGAGCTGGAATCCATTCCTTGTCCAAATTGAACGGTGTCACAGGCAAGTCAAGTACCCCAGGGTCATAATAGTCCCACAAGTAATGTACCTGTTCAAGTTTCAACACGCATAAGGCATTCAACCAGCCTTATTTATAGCCCTCATTAGTGGCATTCTGGATATGAGCATCTAAATGGAATAGTGCCTCGTTGTACCCAGTCATCCAAAATTCCCTGGGCTGCTTATGGAATTGGAAAGTTAGTCTCTCCAACTGCTCGTGAAGGTTTTTTGCAAAAATGTCCTTATTCTCTAAAGCAGACTTCGTCGCAGTAACTTGATCCTCCAAAGTTAGGATTTTTTTGGACATTTCAGACAAAGCCCGATCTTTTGCATTCAACTGGTACGCTTGAGTTTCCAATATTGATAGAGTACGATCTTCTTCAATACTACGAGGAGTTCTTGATCGACTCCGAGCAGGTGGATTACTTCATTCCTCGACAACATCCGGGGCAACTCTTCCTCGCCCACGAGAACCTATTCCTCGTCCCCGAGTAGAAGTAGAAGTACCAGATTTTCTCAGGATATCCAATTCTTGCCTTAATTTGGCATTCTCAATCTCTAAGAAGGAAAATCCCTCATCGGTCACTGGGATTACCGCTGTTGAAGAAGAGGCTGCAGACTTATATTGTGTTAGCTCTTTCTGCAAATTATTATTCTCTTGCTCCAGCAGTTCAGCAATTTGTCTACAAGCTTCAACTTCTCCCTTTAGGGTCCTCTCCCTGACATCATACCCAGTAAGGAGTTTGTCGTAGCCCTTCTCGGTAGAAAGCTGTTGATATTTCTTTTCATACCCCTCATGTAACAAGGCATTTGACTCCTTGTACTGAGTCTGAAGATCTTCTAGAGTATATTGAAGCTCCTCGATCATATTATAGTAAGCCACGTTATTGTCCACAGCTCGATCAAGTAAGCCCTTCAGGTATTGATAAGCTTCTAATGTCTGCTCTGAAGCACCATGGCCAAGGATGTCGGCAACTTCTGATGAACTTAGGTCTGTGTGACCAGCTTTATAATATTCATGGCATTACTGCATCAACTTTGTGTCATTAGCAGACAGAAGATCCATCCTGGCCAGAAACTAACAGAGAAAGAAAAAGAAGATCAAGACAGAGTGAAGATAAAGAAGAGACAACCATATGGAAGAAAAGAACTCAAATTTTATTAGATCATAAGGCTAAGTTACAAAGATCAGGATACAAAGTACAAGTAAAAGAAAAACAGAAAGAGAATACCGAACAACTTCACACCTTTTCCTTGTCTCCCAAGACTTTCTCGGGAGGCTGGGACGAGGAGCTTGGTTGCTTGGTGGAAATAATGAGTTGGTCGGCGGGAGCTGGAACTTGTTCTGGAGGAGCTGGCAGAGATGAAAGCTCCTCGTCAGCAGGTTGGGTAAGGATGAGATCACCCACTACCAGTGAAGATTCTTCTGAGGCAGATTCGTCCTCTTCTTCATCCTCGATGGCTGGGGGAGGACCAGGGAGATGATGTTGAAATAACTCGGAGTCCTCATTCACCTTCAATTCTTGCAAAGAAGTAACCCAGCCATCTCGAAAGTATTTCAAACTTCCATATTGCACCTGAGTCATCATGGAAGCTACTCCCTTGTTCCACCCTTTGTCCCAACCTATGTTGAAAGACTTCTTTATTTCCATCTTTCTTTTCATTTTCTCCGAGGAGAGCTTCTCGGATAGAAGGTCCTCGGAGGCTTTAAACTTAGCCTCCAACTCCTCCTTCTGACGATTTACTTCGCACAGAAGGGTCAGCTCTTCCTCAGCTGATTTCAGCTTATTTTCAAGCTCCCCGAAGGTAGTTAGCTTCTCGACGTATTTCTTATTCTCCCTCTCCAAGTCCTTCACTTTATTTCCCAACTGCACCTTCTCTGCTTCAGATGCAGCCAATTTCTTCTCCCATTCACCTTTATCCTCGTCG
This sequence comes from Sambucus nigra, assembly GCA_949130495.1. Taxonomy (NCBI): domain Eukaryota; kingdom Viridiplantae; phylum Streptophyta; class Magnoliopsida; order Dipsacales; family Adoxaceae; genus Sambucus; species Sambucus nigra. Next base: position 541,044,659 of record OX422211.1, on the reverse strand, counting down.
TACTTTTGACGGGATTCCTTCAGAGATTGGGCCAAACCCTGGAAAGCATCCTCTACTCCAGACGAGGAGCTTGAAGCCTTAAGCGCTTCATCTTTCTTCACTATGGTGTTAAAGCAACTCACCAGCTGAAAAAAGAAGGTAGTGATGAGTTAGTGTCGAGATACATATATTGATAGAAGGAAAGAAGAATTCAAGATAAGAAGAAACTTACTGAAGCAATGTGACGAGTAGTTAGGGATGTCAGCATATCCCTAGACATGTTTTCCTCGATGCCTTGGACTTCAGGAATAGTCCAAGTCTTTACCAAGCTCATTGCAGAGCTCGGGGGAATAATGGTTGGAACACCAGCTCCACTAGTTTGGAGCTGGGGAATGACTTCAGAAAAACTAACCGAGGAGGACTTCTTCAATCTCCTCGGTGTCTTCTCAACAACCTCAACTAAAGAATAATTTTTAGTTGGAGAGATAGTGATTACTTCCACAGGCGCATCCTTCTGTACAGGAGCCACTGGGGGCTTCTCGGTGGCCTTCTGAGGAGCAACAGAAGGGGCAGCATTCATTTTCTTTGTCCCCTTTAGGACATCAGCTTTATTTCTCTTCCCATCTCCAGCAGAGGAGGTCTCTTCAAAGAGAGCAGGAACTCTTCTCTTGCTCATCTTCTGACTCAAAGGAATGTGAGAGTCTGGTGAAGAGTCTTCAGAAGCTGGCAATGGTTCGCTAATGCTAGCCACAGGATGAGCAGTAAAAGAGGATGTATAGCTCCTGTACTACAGCAAGTATGAAGCAGACCGAATGTGCTCGTCTGCAACCTTCTGATGCAAACTCCAGATATGTTTTAAATACTTGATATTAACTTCTGTTTCTTTTGTATTTTTTCTCTTGCTGTCAACTGCAAACAAAAACATAGTGAAATATCAGTCATACATTTTGCCAAACACAATGAAATCATAATTTCAAAAAACAAAAAAAGATGAAAATAACCTATCCCATTGCCATATGGGGGGCATCTGGGACCCTCATATACTGCATCTCCAACCAAAGGGGCATGTTGCCAATTTTTTTATAACTACTCCATGTTCAAAATAATCCCTGTTAGCATCAGGGAGGTTGAATACTAGAGCCCTATTCAAAAATCTAGTTTTTAAATAATAAACATTGTCTAAAATAGCCCATCTATAACAGTACATAATCTCAGGAATTCCTATACGAGTTCTATGAGTTTGATTTAACCTATACACCCCATTAACTATTCTCCATGTGTTGGGGGCTATTTTTGCAGGGACAACATCGAAATACTGACAGAACTCTAAACACAAAGGGTTTGGTGGAAAAGAAAATCCACATTCAGCAATAAAGAGGCTAGGGAACCAATGCCCCTCAGCCAAATCAAAATAACTTGAAGGCTCAGAAAGAACCTCCAAAATTACCCAAGATGGAATAGAGAAATCAGAACGGAATTTCTCAAGAGACTCAATAATGTAAACCATGATGAATAAAAGAAGAAGGAAGAAGAGCTTACAGGGAAAAATGAGATCTGTTGACAAACAAACGAAGAAAGGGATGAACGCACAGGAGAGAGAAAAGCTATAGAAAACTCGAAAGCAGAAATTGAAAAGGTAGAAGACGATGGGATTGCCTCTGAAGCTTAAATACTTTGCCTTGGGAAACGGCAAAAGAAATGATTACAAAAAGGAAACTATTACGCTACCGGCGGCTAAAAGGACAAAAAGGGCACGAAGATCGAAGCGCCTATAAAAATGCAAAAAGGCGGATTCTGCGAATTTGGAAGGAAATTCAAATATGAAGAAAAGGCTCCTAAAACCCAGGAAGGTCATTTAATACCGCCATATACCGAGAAAGAATGTTCCATACTCCTCAAAGTTCGAAATATGAAACATTGGGGGCTTCTGTTGATACCAAAATTAGTATGCTGATGTGGACGAATAATAAGAAGACACGTGTCAATCTACATGGCACAATAGCAACGAGGAAGATTATTCCCCCGACCAACATACTCACTCCGAGGAACACCAGTCTTCCGAGGAACACCAACCCTCCGAGGAACTCTTGTCCTCCGAGGAACTCTTGTCCTTCGAGGAACTCTTGTCCTCCGAGGAACTCTAATGCTCCGAGGAACTCTTAGACGACGAGCAACTAAGGCGGTTCGAGCTGCATCTCGACCGCAGCATTAATTGCTAGATAATCAACAGTTCAACTATTCATTAAATGCTTATCATCTTGACGCACACGTTTGAAGAGCATTAAATGAATTACCCTTTCATATGTGTATCATTTAATGTAACACCCTTTCATGTACAGCCTAAGGTCTATAAATACCTTGTATCACCCTCATTCAAGGGGACCGGAATTTCTTGATAGCACTTGTAATCGAGAATTCCCAAACACTCAACAATAACATAACAGTGGACGTAGGCCATTCATATAAGGCTAAACCACTTTAAAATCTTTTGTCTCATTTATTTATCTGTGATTAAATAATTAGAGTAATCTAGTTTTTTACATCAACAATAATACTTCACAATTTTGTAGCATCATTACAAACTTGCATGCTGCGACTCTTTTGCAGCATAAGAGATGGAACGACCTTTTCTAAATCGAAATTCTCAGAGGTAACTTTGAAGCATCCTCTTTGTTGAATAATTTGAATTTTTGCTCTATCATCTTATTCATCATTATTTACTAATGTTTTGGAAAATTCAGAATTAGTTTCTCAAGACAAATCATCTACTGTATGGGAATCAGGAGCTCCATTAAAACTTGGAATGATTTGGAAATGGTTTTTCATCTTATCACTCCATTACAAGGGGAAGAAACAACGTATGCTAAAGTAGTGCTGCCAGATGAACCTCCCTTCCTCTGAGAAGAATGTGTAGCCACACCTTCCAAGAATTTTCCATTGATCTCCAAGTTTGGTTTTCAGATAATTTATTTTTAATTTGATTTTCATTGCGCAGAGAAGTTTTCTGTGAGATTTGGTGTTCATAAGATGAACTAGGAAAGTTAATATCTTCCTCGGATTTCTCAGATTTACCTATGGTATTTGTCACAGTATAACGATCTGATGATAGAAGAGCAGGATGATTTCGTATCAAGTTATCTTCTAAATGTGAAGCTTCTAAAAATGTCCCATGGAGGATAGTTGATGTTGAAGTTGTCTTTCATGTATATCAAGCCTAAAAAAAGTAGTAGACCCATCTCCTTGGTCTGTCATATATAGAGTCATCATTGGGAATCAAGGAGGCCTGAGCCTTCACATCTTCGAGGTTGAAGTTCCCACCACTAATCCCTCGTTTATATTCATTCTGCGATATTTCCTCCTTTTTCCCATCTCGTATTTTCTTTTGCGCAACCATGTTTTTTTCCTTTGTCTTTAATTCTTGAATACGATAACCAAGCGCTGGTAGCCCCTCCAAAAGTTTTCGTGCTATATAATAATTTGTTCTAGCTTGTTTGAAGAAAGAATGCTTCAACAACTTTTTTGCAGAAGTACGTTTTGAAGGATATTTAACCAAAAAACTAGCAATAATCTGCTTAAAAGACTTTGAAAACTTCTTGTCCCTCTCAAAATCAAGACCAGGGGGTGCATTTTGCAAGGTCATAAGAAAAACCTTCATTGGAGGATACTTAGAGAAAGGGGTATGGCCATGAGCAAGCTCCACAGCAGTTATTCCAAAAGAATAGATATCGACCTTTAAGTCATATCCATGTAGTCATTCCATAACCTCGGGCGCCATCTTACAAGGTGTCCCCACAAATGTGTTCCTCACCCGATTCCTGTCACCCGCATCAAACTAACAAGCAGAAGCACTGAAATCTCCCAGCTTGATTGCACCACGTCCATCAATGAGAATATTTCCATCTTTGGCATCCAGATTAATGTTCCTATGATGATAAAGATAATCCAAGGCCTTCAATACCTCACGCAATATCATTGCAATGACAACCTCTTCAAAACCCTCTGGATATGCCAACTTTAATATATGGAGACAAGATCCTCCATACATATAGGGAATGACAACCCATGGATTATGATCACTAACAAAGGAGCAGTGTGATTTAAGAGCATTAGGGTGATCAAATCGGACCATTATTTAAGCTTCACGAGATACACTATTCAGATCACATTTGTCACGTTCGAAATCTAGAATTTTGATTGCAATGAGTTCGTTGTTATGGATAAATAGTAATAGTACATAAATAAGACCCTGCCGCGGATGGTATTCTTGCATTGCATAGGCTTACATGCCGCGACCCATCTCAATATAGGGAGGGCCCCCTGCTGAGCTCGGGGTGCGTCCCTACCGAATAAGGGGCGTGACCCTCCTCATCACAGGGTTCTACACCTTTGTCTCTAGCCTGTTACAGGATGCGGAACTTAATATGGATGCCTTACAGGCCGCATCCCCCTCAATAACAGCTACTCCAGACTTGATATATGTCACGTGATCAGGGCACGTGACACAACTCACATACCTCCGATAAATAAAGGTCCACACCTCGAGATAAAGGGATTCCCCTCAACCGGGAAGATTCCACAATACGTGGAGAAGCCTTTCCAAATTCTCTCTACACAACCTCAACATACAAATTGGGGTCTACTCACCTACATTGTAGTCATATCTCCGACACTCCTGGAACTGCTACAGTCATGTATTCTTCTCTCTCATCTATCTTGTACGGCTCTAATGGCATTGTAAACTTGTACTACAATATGAATATAATGAGAGTAGAGCATCAAAGTGGATGTAGGCTCATTTTTATAGTTGAACCACTCTATATCTTGTGTTCATGTCTCCTTACTTTCTTTACTTATTTATTACGCACTCTACTCATGATTTGCTGATATGAGAACGACAAGTAGACGATTTCTCGTATCAACAATTTGGCACCATCTGTGGTAACGAGATATTTCAATCTTGATTCTCTATATTTTGAGTTCTTAAACACCTTATTCTATTAATAGGGATCCTTTGGATCATCGTCCCATGAGTAAAATTTAGGTTATTGAGCTCTATTTTGAACTTACATCCTTAAATGGATATTTCGTACCTTGAGATCTTCTTTTGGGTCTTCTTATCATTACCCTAGATCTGTTCTACATACCCCTGTGATATCATGCCACCAAGATAATGCTGAAAAGCATGATGGGCTTCAGCCCCGAAATTGTGAATGATTAGGGAAGGATTGTGTTTACTCCCTTTTTGTTGTTCTTTGCCTATGGTCTGGGGTTTATCATTAAAATTGTGTTATTTTATGTACCGATAAGTTATTCTCTCAATGGATAGACCCTAGGTAGGCATTCTCTCCATGAGTTTCGGGAGAAAAACTCAGTTTCTGGGTTTCAATTTTGGGATTTTCCCTCACTGCCTAGGTAGGGATGCGGCGTGGTAGTTCAAGTACCTTACATGTCGCGGCCTCTACTGAGGCAGTTGTATTACAAAAGTTTCAAAACATCAAGGAATGGACTCAGGTGGTCTCCATCCCAACCTTGGTAAATATAATACAAAGGCCACGGCAGGGCACCTATGTGCCATACTGGTCGTGACCTCAATAGCAATACCGTGTAGAAGTGCAAACGTTGAATCCCCATTTCGTACTTGGTTACTCCAATACTTCTGAGATTAATCACTCCTGTTAGTTTTGTCTTAGATTAAATATACTTTGTAAAAACTAACAAAAGAAGAAAATGGAAGGAGAATCCAGCCAGAGCAAAGAAATCAAAGATAAGATTGTCCAGATGTACAATCACCTCAACCACCTCTACGACAGTCATGCCTCACTCCAGACCCAGGTCAACTATTTGACTCAGAGAGTCCTAATTCTAGAGGTCGCAGCCTCACCCAATGGGGGCGCGGCACCAAGGAACATCGCTTCAATTGCCTTTGATGTTGCGAAAGTTCAAGAAGATTCGATCGCGAAAGCAGTCAACAGGTGCCAAAAAAGGAGTAAAGAGAAGGCAAAGAGCAAATCTGAGGCCTACACTCCGTTGGCCTTCCCAATTGAAGAGATTTTTGAATTCATCAGAGAGGACAAGCTTTTGCGATGGCCAGAAAAGCTCGGAGATCCACCCCACAAGAGGAACAAAGCTACTTGGTGCAGATTCCATCAGGACCATGGCCATGTCACTGAGCAATGATATGCTCTGAAGGATGAAATTAAAAGGCTAATTGGGTAAGGAATGCTGCGGAGGTTCCTCAAAGATGTTTATGGGATGAAGTCTGGTCTCACAGACCGCATGCTCATTTTTCATGGTTATCTCTTATATTCCATCTGTCTCGACTTTACAGTGACAACTCTTCTTTTGTTTCTTTAAATTAAACTTTTTACTGGCCTCACAAAGTCATATATATATATATATATAGTTATATGAAATCAAGTTCACTTTTATATTGCCATATTTTAATTCTCATTTCCATGAATTTTTATCTTATAAATACCATTTTTGTCTTAAACAGATCTCGATTTGAGACAACATGTTATATCGGGAATGAAAATATCTAAATGGGTCACAACGCCCGACAAGATGCCTGATTGTCTGAGAACTGAAGATAGTTGAAAACGATGAAAGAAAATACTGAAAGCAGTTATCCAAATTGGACTACAACATCACTCATAAGGGCTTCCAATGCCCATTTTTATCTTTCGAGATGTGTCATTAACTGCAAGGGCTTCCAATGCTCGTTATGCGTCAATAAGTCGAGAGACTTGTAATATCTAGCCAGGGATGGATTTATATATATCCATAGTCGTGGGTAGCTTAATAACATAACCCAACTTGAGGAGGCTTGAAAGTATCCTGTAAGTTAGATGTGGGTGGCTTAATAACATAACTCAGCTTGGGGAGGCGTGAAATTATCCTGTATGTTAACTGTGGGTGAATTAATAACATAACCCAGCCTGGGGAGGCTTGAAAGTATCCTGTATATTAGCTATGAGTGGCTTAATGATATAACCCAGCCTGGGGAGGCTTGAAAGTATCCTATATGTTAGTTGTGGGTGGCTTAATAACATAACCCAATCTGGGGAGGCTTAAAAAGTATCCTGTATACCTAAAAAGGCCCATGTTCAGATGAAAGGGCTAAAAGAGTGCAGTAGCCCTGTCAATACAGCTGCAGCCGTCAAAGCGACTAAGAGTTGATGCGGTAATGACTTGGATTTAGATCCAAGTAAAGATACAACAAAAGTAATTCAAATATTCAAAAGGGACACATCCATACAAATCATGCAAGGGGGAAAGGGTTGCGGCCCGTGTACAGAAGTCCTAGCTTATGACATGTACGTTTGAGGGTGTTGTAGCATTGTTTATGCGGACGCGGCCATTAACAGAGTAGACGGTTCACACTCAAAGGTGTCACAGATGTTCAAGAAGAGACTGCATCCTATGTGAAGAAACCATGTATACTATTGTGATGCGGACTTAATCTATTCTATAAGTTCATTCAATCAAGAAATCATTTTCAAATATAAAAGCAGTTGGGTTCAAGCAACCAAAGATGTATAAAATGGTCCAAATCAGTCTGCTTCCCATCTTGAAAAGATGAATTTTGTGTAACCTCCAAATCAACGGTGTACACCCTCTCCACGGCCTCTTTTAGTTTATAAATGGCCTCATACTTCCTCTTCTGGGCCACTATGACATCCGCTGCCTGAAATAAAAAACTTAGGAACAAAGTATAGAATGAAAAATTAAAACTGAGAGCATTTCCACTTACCCTCAAAAGGCTATGGAGGTCGCAGTCCTCCAGATCATCATGGTCTTCTTCTACCAACCTGTCAAGGTCCGCGGTGTCAAGGCCCCTCTTCATCCTTCGTGCAGCCTTTGTGGTAGTATCCCATGAGGACCCATGTGTGACACCCTGACTAATTAAATACCGGGTAGCTACTCCTTTATTAAATTAATTCAAAATGCCAAGTTGGCTCAGTTAATAGCATCACTGTCGAAAACATTTTATTATTACTAACCACCTAGTATTTGAAATGTAAGTTGCCAAATTTTAATTAAAGTCTGATTAACATGCAACAAGTGTAAAGAAGAAATAAATATCACCATTCACCATACTGAAGTAAAACGAATAACCATCACATAGTGTAAATAAAGTCTGGAGGAAAACTCCTCACTACAAATCCCACAACTGAAATGTAAACTGAATACTGAAACAATACATGCTAAAGTCTGAAAACTGAAATGTAAAAGATGCTCTGATAGAAATGGGCAACATGCCCTATAACTGATAGATAGTGACTCTGGAATCCAAAAGATAGAAGCGTCTACAAGCAAATCCCTGTAGCTTCCACAAACAGCTACAGCTCGTCACCTGAATGAGTATCCTATGCATGGTGTCCTTGTGGCTGGGCACCTAAAATGGTTTTACAAAGAAAATAGATTTGAAAAGCAAACGGGTCAGAGCCCGAATGTGGAGTTATATTTTAAAAACCTGCAAGTGCTTTAAAAACATTTAAAACATTAAATGCAAAGTACATGTTAGGACGTGCACTCACATAATATTCTCACCTCTCGTCTAACTGTGCACTCCTAACGTAAGTACCCATCTATAACGATACAAACCACTAGCTAAGTGCTATTCTATCTAGCTAGACTGCCATAGGTCCTACCCTTATTACTCGGTTCTATTAACATTATAACGCTCGTAATTAAGTAGGGGTTTATCGTAAACTCAGATGCTCAGTATGCAATATATATATCACTATCAGTAAACTCGTTATATTTCTCGAAACAATACCGTAATTATATTCACAACAATAACATGAAGGTTCCCATTAATTAAGTGTATATTAATCACATCATAAATATACAGTACAAGCACCCCGAGAACTAAGCTGTGGTGCACACATACTCTGCTATCCATCCCGGTACATCACGTACATAAGGATCACATATTCCGAATCTCTCAGGAATAGCTCACAGATAACAACATCACAAATAATGGAGGCGAACACAGTCACATCACATAGGTCACGCACATACCTACGCTCCTACGATCAGCGGACTTATTAATATCCCAATAAGTCTTTCTATGACCTATGTTCATCAAGGTAACTAGTCTAAATCTGGGCAACACAAGGATTAGAGGGCCCTAAGCGAACGCAAACCTACCGTGATAGCAAGTATGGTAGGTATGTTATACACACAAATCATATATCAATACTAAGTAAACACACGTCTTAGTAATCCCGTAGTTTAATCGTAGTACATATCGCATTCTCGTACTAACTATAATTATCACAATTTATACTATTCCGGTTTATAATCATACGCGCCATAATTTTCTCACGTCGTAGTAGACACTCACATCACAACCCAAACCGTCCATTTAATATAACTCGCGTATATAGTTTACTCCTCGTAATAACCCAAAAGTCCCAAATCTATCCTTACATCATCAAGGGAAGGCTATCTATATCCTCGAACAAGTTTACGGGACTTCAAAAATCAAAACAGTCCAAAAGGACCAAACTGTCAACTCGTTAGAAGTCTCGTTCGAACGAGACTGTTCGAACGAGATTCCTCTGTCAACTCGTTAGAAGTCTCGTTCGAATGAGGATGTTCGAACGAGATTCCAGTTCGTTCGAACGAACTGTACCTTCTAACGATATCTCATTCGAACGAGATATCGAACGAAATCCCTTCTCGTTAGCAGCGACTGGTCAACTCGTTAGAAGCTCGTTCGAACGAGTTCGTTCGAACGACCTGGGGATTGCTTCTAACGACTGACCAGTTTCGGCCCAGATTTTTCCCCAATTCGTTTTCATCCATTTTTATCACTTATAATCTCTTCCAAAGTTCATCCCAACAACGTTTTAGGGTCTCTAATTCATCCTAAACATATTCAAGTCATCTCTTCAAGGATTAAATCTCTGTAACATCAATCAAAATATAAATCTCTACACTTTTTCCCCAATTATTTCAAGAACATGAACCCTAACTTTTGAATCATGAATTAACCCAATAAAATCCCTTTTAAATTTCACCCAATCATAAATATCATCAGTAGGAACATCTACCTATCATTCTACATGCAAATCCTCCTCAAGATTTCAAGTTCTAAGTTCAATTAACATGGGTTTTCATTATCTTTCAAGAACAATTGATATTCCTCAATTTCTAACATGGAAAAGACATTCTTTGAAATTAAATGGAATAAAGTCACTTGCCTTGGTTCGATTTCTGATTTTGGTGTAAGTTTGATGGAGTTTTTCTGCAGAATTTCCTCTCTTCCAAGCTCCTTCTCCAATGGTGGCTTAAGGTGGCTAGGGTTTTCTTTGGGAAAGTTATAAACCTAATGATAACCTCCGTAGCTTAAAGGGTTAATATGGGTTGGTTAGTGGGCTTAGTGGGTTAAATCCACATCAGATTAAAACTCCCAATTTTCGTCACTTTTAATTCCTCAAAATGTAAAATTACCAAAATACCCTTTATGATGCCGGTATGGCCTAAAAATACCCTGGAATCCAAACTACACCCCCGGCTAGTGTTTTCTGACTATCTCGACCCTTCCGGACGCGTTGGCGCACTCAAAATGACCATACGGATAATAGAAATAAAAATCACTTTTATAATTAACATAATATACCATGACGCGGCGGTCTCACGCGTCTCAACAAAATTTCTAAAATGCCGTATATCAATCTCACGACAAATTTTATAATACCAAATACATATATCAAAACATGTATGCACATAATCAAATACCAACTCGCATCTCGTTAGTATTTATGACCCGGATTAATTTCCAATTAATACGCATTTAATTAATTAATCCCAAAAATAAATATAGCCAAAAGTAAGGGGTATTACATACTTCCCCCCTAATAACTGAATTTCGTCCCGAAATTCGAAACTAGAAAGTACCTGCTAAAAACAGCTCTGGATAACGTTCGCGCATCTCATCCTCGCGCTCCCATGTGGACTCCTCGACATTGTGATGTCACCACTGAACACGCACTAACAAAACTATCTTTGACCGCAGTTTCCTCTCGCTTCGGTCCAAAATAGCAATCGGCCCCTCCTCGTAGGAGCTATCTGGATGGAGATCGATGTCCTCCACATCAATGTGAGAGTGAGCCAAATTATCTCTAAGGTATTTCCTCAGTGAGGAAATATGGAACACATCGTGAATTCGATGCAAATGCTCCGGTAACCCAAGTCTATACGCAACCGGTCCGATCCGCTCAATAATAGGAAACGGTCCCACATACCTCGGTGCCAACTTCCCCTTCTTCCCGAAACGCATAATCCCCTTCATAGGAGATACCCTGAGCAAAACCTGGTCACCTACTTAGAACTCCCTGAAAAATCTCTTCGCATCAGCATAACTCTTCTGCCTGTCTTGAGCTACCCGAATGCGACTCCGAATCAACTCAATCCTTGCCGAAGTATCCTGAATCACTTCCGGCGCAAGTAGTTTGTTATCCCCCACCTCTAACCAACATGTTGGGGAACGACAAGGCCTACCGTACAACGCCTCAAACGGAGCCATGCCAATCGTGAAATAATAGGAGTTGTTGTAAGCAAACTCCATCAGTGGAAGTTACTGCTCCCATCCACCCCCGAAGTCAATAATGCACATGCGTAGCATGTCCTCCAACATCTGATTTGTGCGCTCAGTCTGCCCATCAGTCTGCGGATGATAAGCCGTACTCAACCGCAATTCCGTGCCCATGGCCTCCTGGAAACTCTACCAAAACCTCGAAACAAATATCTTGTCTCTGTCAGACACGATATTTAGGGGCACACCGTGAAGTCTCACAATCTCTGAAATGAAGAGCTGGGCATACTGTCCCGTAGTGTAATCAGTCCTTACGGGTAAAAATTGAGTGACCTTGGACAACCTGTCCACAATTACCCAAACGGAGTGTGACCCCTCAGCGACGTAGGCAACCCCGTGACAAAGTCCACGGATATGCTCTCCCACATCCACACCGGGACCTCCAATGGCTGTAGCAATCCTGCCGGTCTCTGATGATCCACTTTTACAAGCTGACAAGTGGCGCATTTCGAAACAAACTCAGCGATATATCTCTTCATACCGCTCCACCAATACTGGCGTCTCATGTCTTGGTACATTTTGTCCCCTCGGGGATGTACCGCGAACCGTGAGCCGTGCGACTCTGCCATCACCTCGTGTCGCAATTCCTCTCCTTCCGGAACTACCAATCTCCCATTGAAGCGTAATCCCCCGTCTGAGCTAACGGTATAGGACTCGGCTCCCTCTGCTAGTAATCGAACTACCTGCTCCTGACAGAACGAGTCATTGGCCTGTGCCCGTACTACCTTCATGACAATCTGCGGTGTAACGGTCATCACAGACATGAAGGATCGGGCCACTACATCCTGGTGTCCCAATTCCTTCCACTTAGCCTTCCACACCTTTGCTACCTCATCTGCTGGCCTATGGCTCAACGCGTTTGTTACCACGTTAGCCTTTCCCGGGTGGTACTGGATGTCGAACTGGTAGTCCTTCACAAACTCAAGCCACCTACGCTGCCGCATATTCAATTCCTTCGGCGTGAACAGGTACTGTAGGGACTTGTGGTCCGTGAATAGTTGGAACTTCTCCCCCAAAAGATAGTGCCTCCAAATCCGTAGGGTAAATACCACTGCCGCCAACTCCAAATCATGCGTGGGGTAATTCTTCTCATGAGGCTTAAGCTTACGGGAAGCATAAGCTATGGCCTGTCTCTCCTGCTGCAATACACCTCCCAGTCCTTGCAAAGACGCATCGGTGTAAACCAAATACTCAACTCCCGGTCTCGGCAATGCTAACACAGGTGCTGAGGTCAATTTTCCCTTCAATTCATCGAATGCCAACTGACAGGCATCACTCCAGATGTAGGGCACACCCTTACGAGTCAGATGTGTCAAAGGACCTGCTATCTCCGAGAAACCCCGAATAAACCTCCTGTAGTATCCTGCTAAACCCAAGAAACTACGAATCTCAGTCGGTGTCGTGGGCTGTCCCCACTCCCTCACCGCTGATACTTTCCCCGGATCAACAGATATTCCCCGGTCGGAAATGATATGTCCCAAAAATTGGACTTCTTTCAGCCAAAACTCGCACTTCTCATATTTTGCATACAACTCGTTCTGACGAAGTGTCTGCAAAACCTGCCTCAAATGCTCGGCGTGCTCCTCCTCTGTCTGGGAGTAAACCAGTATATCATCAATAAAGACAATGACAAACTGATCTAGGAAATCCCTGAACACTCTATTCATCAAGTCCATAAACACTGCTGGAGCATTGGTCAAGCCAAAAGGCATAACCCGAAACTCGTAAGAACCATATCTCGATAAGAACGCAGTCTTCGAGACATCCTCCTCCCTGATACGCAACTGATGGTATCCCGATCTCAAGTCAATCTTCGAGAAGAAAGAAGCTCCTCTCAACTGGTCGAATAAGTCATCGATTCGAGGCAACGGATACTTATTCCGTATCGTGACCTTATTCAATTCTCGGTAGTCCACACACAATCTCAGTGAACCATCCCTCTTCTTCACAAACAGAACTGGAGCGCCCCAAGGTGAGGTACTCCTGCGAATAAAGCCCTGACCTAACAGCTGCTCTATCTGATCCCGTAACTCCCTCATCTCAGCTGGAGCCATACGGTACGGTGCGCGTGCTATAGGTCTCGTACCCGGTAGCAAATCTATAACAAAGTCTATCTCTCGACTGGGTGGTAGGCCTGGTATCTCCTGAAACACATCTGAATACTCCCTGACTACTGGAATAGAATCTAAAGGAATCACTACCTCCTTAGAGGTATCCTCCTCAATGTAATACAGATGAGCGGTCGATCCTCCCTCTGGGCGAGGCATCGCCACTACAAATATCTCTTGCCCCGGAATGGCAAAAACAATGCTCCCGCTGAAGCAATCAATCATGGACCTATATGCTACGAGCCAATCCATACCGATGATCACATCGTGAACATGCATATCTAATACTAACATGTTTGCAGGTAATACCAAACCACCAATCTCTACCCCCACTCCCCGGCATATAAAGAAAATAAGTGACCCACTCCCCAATGGTGAGTCGACACACGTCATTGTGCTCTCTCTCGTAGCTAACAATCCTAAAGATTTCGCAAAGTGTGTAGCTATAAAACAGTGTGTAGCACCCGTATCAAATAACACCCGACCCATAGTGCCATGGATAGGAAACGTACCCTCAATCGCGGGTGGTGCCTATGGAACTGCAGCCTGGTGGACGTTGTAGACACGTCCATACTGTAGCTGCCCCTGCTGAACTGGGACTACTGGAATGGGTGGCAATGCTGCCATCTGTGGCGGTGCGAGAAGAGCGGCGGGAAACATAGGCCTCTGTGGCTCCTGGCGAGCACCCTGCTGCTGCTGCTGTGGGGCCCTGCCCCTATCAGGACAATCCTGTCGCTTATGGCCAGTCTTGCCACAAACAAAGCACTTCCCTGGGAAGTTCCCTCCTCTCTGTCCCTGTTGTCCCCGGCCCTGGTGGCCGTTACCGTTCCTCCCTTGGCCCTGCTGGCCCTGGTGAAACTGCTGCCCATTCTGCCCCTGTTGGCCCTGATGGCCGTTTGGACCCTGATGGCCCTGACGGAAACCTCCCTGCCCCTGCCTGTAGTTCCCTGACCGGAACCTCTTATTATCCCCCTGCTGGGAGCCCTGCTCATTCTGTCTCTGCCCCTGACTAGATTGGGCCCCGCTGGCACCATGTCCTCCAGTCCTGCCCTGATGGCTAGACTCCCCCGACCTCTTGCCCTCGGCCATATGAAAACGGTGGTCCTGGCAGTGTAACAATGCAGCGTTAACCATATCAGAATAAGTGGCCAACGATAGGTTCCCTAGCAGATGCTGACGGATCCTCCAAGTCAACCCGTCCGTGAACTTCTCAATCTTCTTCTTCTCTGTTGGTATCTCGTCTGGAACGATGTTCAACAGATTCGTGAACTCAGCCTCATACTCGGCCACGGTCTTACCTTCCTGTTTCAGACTCATCAATCTCCTCCTCATTTCCGTATGAACAGCTGACGGAAGGTACTTGCGGTCGAACCTCACCCAGAACTCCTGAATAGTGAGAGTATCCCTCTCCTCCATGGTGGTAATGGACTCCCACCACTGCAGCGCAGATCCAACTAGCTTGAAAGTGGCTAGCACCGGCTTCTGAATATCCGTGCACTCATACATTCTTAAGTGCCTCTGCATATCCTTCCTCCATTGGCTCGAGACTACCACATCTGAGCTACCGACAAACTCTGGCGGATGCGCTTTCTGAAAAGCGTCACGTACACGCTCCCAAGCAGACGGGAATGCATTAACCTGCACTGGCGCGGCAATCGGCGCCTGAGGTGGTGCCTGCTAAACAACGGCAATGGCGGCATTTACCGCTTGGGCTACTATAGCTGCAACCTCAGCGGCGTTCATCATGCCCTGAACTGGAGCGGGCTGGGGTTCGGGCGT
This sequence comes from Sambucus nigra, assembly GCA_949130495.1. Taxonomy (NCBI): domain Eukaryota; kingdom Viridiplantae; phylum Streptophyta; class Magnoliopsida; order Dipsacales; family Adoxaceae; genus Sambucus; species Sambucus nigra. The sequence goes on along the minus strand of OX422211.1, from coordinate 541,029,185 downwards.
TGCATCCCTGGGAACTCGTCGTGCACGTCGTGGAGGCATCTGAAATAACAATGAAGTTTATAAGTTCGCGGTTATAAACTTAAAATAGCTGAAGAACGTAGCATACACAAAAAGAGTACAACAGTCCTAAAATATAGGGCTCTACATCAAAGAAACTTAGCGGAAACATAATAGCCGTACAAATCCTAAAGGACACTAGAACCTGATGCTCTGATAGAAATGGGCAACATGCCCTACAACTGATAGATAGTGACTCTGGAATCCAAAAGATAGAAGCGTCTACAAGCAAATCCCTGTAGCTTCCACAAACAGCTACAGCTCGTCACCTGAATGAGTATCCTATGCATGGTGTCCTTGTGGCTGGGCACCTAAAATGGTTTTACAAAGAAAATAGATTTGAAAAGCAAACGGGTCAGAGCCCGAATGTGGAGTTATATTATAAAAACCTGCAAGTGCTTTAAAAACATTTAAAACATTAAATGCAAAGTACATGTTAGGACGTGCACTCACATAATATTCTCACCTCTCGTCTAACTGTGCACTCCTAACGTAAGTACCCATCTATAACGATACAAACCACTAGCTAAGTGCTATTCTATCTAGCTAGACTGCCATAGGTCCTACCCTTATTACTCGGTTCTATTAACATTATAACGCTCGTAATTAAGTAGGGGTTTATCGTAAACTCAGATGCTCAGTATGCAATATATATATCACTATCAGTAAACTCGTTATATTTCTCGAAACAATACCGTAATTATATTCACAACAATAACATGAAGGTTCCCATTAATTAAGTGTATATTAATCACATCATAAATATACAGTACAAGCACCCCGAGAACTAAGTTGTGGTGCACACATACTCTGCTATCCATCCCGGTACATCACGTACATAAGGATCACATATTCTGAATCTCTCAGGAATAGTTCACAGATAACAACATCACAAATAATGGAGGCGAACACAGTCACATCACATAGTTCACGCACATACCTACGCTCCTACGATCAGCGGACTTATTAATATCCCAATAAGTCTTTCTATGACCTATGTTCATCAAGGTAACCAGTCTAAATCCGGGCAACACAAGGATTAGAGGGCCCTAAGCGAACGCAAACCTCCCGTGATAGCAAGTATGGTAGGTATGTTATACACACAAATCATATACCAATACTAAGTAAACACACGTCTTAGTAATCCCGTAGTTTAATCGTATTACATATCGCATTCTCGTACTAACTATAATTATCACAATTTATACTATTCCGGTTTATAATCATACGCGCCATCATTTTCTCACGTCGTAGTAGACACTCACGTCACAACCCAAACCGTCCATTTAATATAACTCGCGTATATAGTTTACTCCTCGTAATAACCCAAAAGTCCCAAATCTATCCTTACATCATCAAGGGAAGGCTATCTATATCCTAGAACAAGTTTACGGGACTCCAAAAATCAAAACAGTCCAAAAAGGACCAAACTGTCAACTCGTTAGAAGTCTCGTTCGAACGAGACTGTTCGAACGAGATTCCTCTGTCAACTCGTTAGAAGTCTCGTTCGAACGAGGCTGTTCGAACGAGATTCCAGTTCGTTCGAACGAACTGTAGCTTCTAACGATATCTCGTTCGAACGAGATATCGAACGAAATCCCTTCTCATTAGCAGCGACTGGTCAACTCGTTAGAAGCTCGTTCGAACGACCTGGGGATTGCTTCTAACGACAGACCAGTTTCGGCCCAGATTTTTCCCCCATTCGTTTTCATCCATTTTATCACTTCTATTCTCTTCCAAAGTTCATCCCAACAACGTTTTAGGGTCTCTAATTCATCCTAAACATATTCAAGTCATCTCCTAACATGTTTTCAAGGATTAAATCTCTCTAACATCAATCAAAATATAAATCTCTACACTTTTTCCCCAATTATTTCAAGAACATGAACCCTAACTTTTGAATCATGAATTAACCCAATAAAATCCCTTTTAAATTTCACCCAATCATAAATATCATCAGTAGGAACATCTACCTATCATTCTACATGCAAATCCTCCTCAAGATTTCAAGTTCTAAGTTCAATTAACATGGGTTTTCATTATCTTTCAAGAACATTTGATATTCCTCAATTTCTAACATGGAAAAGACATTCTCTGAAATTAAATGGAATAAAGTCACTTGCCTTGGTTCGATTTCTGATTTTGGTGTAAGTTTGATGGAGTTTTTCTGCAGAATTTCCTCTCTTCTAAGCTCCTTCTCCAATGGTGGCTAGGGTTTTCTTTGGGAAAGTTATAAACCTAATGATAACCTCTATAGCTTAAAGTGTTAATATGGGTTGGTTAGTGGGATTAGTGGGTTAAATCCACATCAGATTAAAACTCCCAATTTTCGTCACTTTTAATTCCTCAAAATGTAAAATTACCAAAATACCCTTTATGATGCCGGTATGGCCTAAAAATACCCCGGAATCCAAACTACACCCCCGGCTAGTGTTTTCTGACTATCTCGACCCTTCCGGACGCGTTGGCGCACTCAAAACGACCATACGGATAATAGAAATAAAAATCACTTTTATAATTAACATAATATACCATGACGCGGCGGTCTCACGCGTCTCAACAAAATTTCTAAAATGTCGTATATCAATCTCACGACAAATTTTATAATACCAAATACATATATCAAAACATGTATGCACATAATTAAATACCAACTCGCATCTCGTTAGTATTTATGACCCGGATTAATTTCCAATTAATACGCATTTAATTAATTAATCCCAAAAATAAATATAGCCAAAAGTACGGGGTATTACACCATGGTCAGTCTGTCTTAGTTGATGCCATGATCATCCATCGGGACCATCTCCGACGTGGCATTGAATAGGTGCAAGGTTTTCGTTAACCGCGATAGTGGGGGGCGGCGGTGGAGAAGCTGAATGTATGGGAGCGTCAGACGTGGACATCAAACCTACTGTGGATAGATTGGCTCCTATGTCATCATCAAACTTAATTTCGGGTTCAGGAGTAGCAAGGTTAGTTTTTCCAAGACCAGAGTTGGGGTCGCGGTAGGAGGATTTTTATCGTTAGAAGGACCTGCAGATGGTGCCTTGGTCTTGGACCTCTTCCTTTTTATGCTCCTCGCAATGTTATTAAGAACGGTCGCGTCCTCATCCATTTCCTCTAGCTGGGCATCCAACAGCTCCCTATCAACTTCCTCACTTGAAAGAGAAAAAGTAACAATAAAAATTTGAAATGGATTTACAGGGAAATATAGGTTGCCGAGGATTAAAACTATGGATCATATTATTACCTTCTATGGCCATATCTTTTGGAATGGACTTGATGGGAAAGAAACCTGCTTCGAATAAAGTTGTAGATGTTACAAGCACACTGAATTTGTTTTCTTCAGCAAGAATGTCCGTGGCCTTAGCAACTCTTTTCTCTTGCCTTTTGCTCAGTTATAAGTTGTCAAGAACTACAAAAAAACATTTCAAAGGTTAGTAGAGATTAATAACCAACTATAAAGAGGGGACACATCTATAATCAAATTACCTAGATTAAAGGGATACCCCCTTGTCGCAGTATCCTAAACGATCTCTCCCTCTCGTTCTCCTCTTAATGAATCTCCCATCCTTCTCCAGAGATGCAGAAATACTTCCCCTTACAGTTCTTTACGTTGGTCAGCCTCCCCGAGTAAAGGGTCTCGTCCCTGCCATGGTCGGAGAAGTTGTAGTACCCAGCGAACTTCACGAAGTTTTCCTTCAGATGGTATAAGTGAAAAAACTCCGCGGGAGTAATGTGCTTTTTGAATTGATTCTCCCAAAGCACGACTGCGACAAGGATGGCCCTCCATCCATTGGGATCTAACTGGGCTGGTTTGAAAAATACGTTTAATGGGAATAGGAACTGGCAGCCACAGCCCGTAAAGAAAGTCGTGTAATGGAAAGTAGACCCCATTGTTGGAAAGTGCCATTCACGATCGTTGGTTCGCGGCAGGTGCTGAGCACATTAAGTTTTTTGGAAACTCGAAGGGCTCAGCTACTTGGTCGACCCAGTCTTAAGTCATGATGCTCCGGATATCAAACGTAGCTAGGGGTCTTTTAGCCCTACTAGATGGACCAGTTGGGTTATCACTAACTTCTGTTGCATTATCCACTACACCCAATGGACGATTACTTGAATTGGCTTCCTCTTCCATTGGCGTGGACTCAAAACCCTTCTTGCAGGCAGATTTCACGAAGTCCGAGTCTAGCACAACACAGTTGGGATAATTCTATAATTGGCAAGACCTTATTGACTTCAAAGGGGGCGCAGAACAGAGTTGAGGAGGAGAGGCTCAAAAATGCTTTTCCCAAAAGCCTCTTAAAAACTCATCTGGGTCAAAGCTCATATGGATGCAGTAGTACCTGAAAAGCACAAGCCGCAGTTAGGTGCCACAGCTAGTATGGTATAGAGGCCTCTTAAAAGCCATGGCAGGTTCAGTGGAATATTAAGACGAGTAGGACATATTGAGACCAAATGAGAAGTGTGGGGTTTTAGAGCTCTAAAAGGCAATTATCGTCGCGGCATATTGGTTTGATGGGGGTTATTTACCCATCGTAGTTACTAATGGGCTAAAACACTACTGGCCCTGTTCATTAAACCTAAGGGATTACCCTCAGATCTATCGGTCGCAGCCATCCCCTAAATCAGTAAGGGAGCCTAAAGTGCTGCGGCTACTCACTCAAATAGGTTAAAACTCCATCTTCGTAAATTCAAATGTCAAACCCTAGAATATTAAGGCTTTCTCTCAAGAACACAAGGAGAAAATGCAGCGACCTTTACTTTCTTTAAAAATTGAGGCAGTCATGAATCTATGGGCTTAACTACCGCGGAGTATGAATTGAAACCCAAGGGATTATCCAGAGTCTACTAGCCGCAGCCATCACCAAAATTACTAAAGGTGTATTCTACCATGACGCGGACTCTCACTCAAATAGTTTAGTGTCTAGATATTAATTCATTTAAGGATCGAAGACCTAGAATGTGAAGTGTGTCCTTAAAGAACATCAAAGAACAATTTGATTTCAATATGATTCAACACAAATTCAGTTTATACGATCTTGGCAGTGGAAGAACTGTTATTTAATTTCGTATTGTGAAGGTCGATTCAAGGAATACTAGTAAAAACTACAATTATTTATCATGGATGTATGTTCGATTCTTGGAAGTTGACAGATTATCCAAACAAAGCACTAGATTCCTATGAGGTGTAATACCTCATATTTTTATGGCTTTTAATTATGAGATTTATAAAAATTAATTTGGGATAATTAATTAGAAAATAATCCGAATTTAAATCCTAGTGAGACGAGAGTTAGTATTTGATTATTATAATGTTGTTGAATATTACTGAGTGCTTATGGCAATATGTGATTATTGAATTTATTAAAATTGTCGTGAGCTGAAAATACGATAATTTGGGTAATTAAGATGGGACGCGTGTGTCAGGACCCAATTTAATGGATTTAAAAGTATTTTATTTTTATGTCATCCTTATGAGCATTTTGAGTGCACCAAAGTGTCCAGAAGGTTTGAGATAGTCATAAAACACTAGCCGGGAGTTTAGTTTGGGTCCCGGGGCATTTTTAGGCATAACCGACAACCCGGGAGGGTATTTTAGTCATTCCTATTTTTGGGTGAATAGTGATTCACGAATTTTAGACAGTTAATATCAGCCAACACTTGAATGACTTTGGATTTCTCAACCATAAATCATGAACGGCCATTAGAGTGGAAGAAAATGGAGTTTCCAAAGGAGAACCAACAATTAGAGGCTTTTGCACCACCGTCACCACCACCAGATAGATCGGAAAGCAAGGATCATCCACATATCGTCTACTTCATCGGATCAGAATCGTCATTACCAGGAAAATGATTTAACTTGTAATAATTTAGCGCATATATCATTTATGTTAGGTTAGAATTGAAGAATAACCTTAAATAATGAAAATTGAATGGATTTGAAGAATTTAAATCATAATCTGGGTAGGTCTTGCATGTAGTTTAATGTGGGAGATAATAGCAGCCACGAAATTATGATTTATGGGTAGAGAATTATGAAATTGTATTGAATTATATAGTGTTCTTGAATAAGTAGGAAACTATGATTTTTATATGAAAAATGAGGTAAATTGATCCAAGAATTTGATGTTCTACTTTGATTTGATGATTCTAAAATGTGGGAAATGATGCAAACATGTTGGTATGATAATTAGTAAACTTGGCTGGGAGTTTAAGATATTGTAATGAAGAATTAGAGGTGTAAAAGAGGAAAACCCGTCACTGTTTAAGAAAATATGGGCTGATACCTGCTTGATCGATCGACCACTTTTATTCGATCGATCGACCCCTTATGATTTTTCCGAAATTGTTTTCCCTTAAGGCTTAGTAAAAATCTCAAGGTGATGATGATTATTAGGATGTTTAAATTGATATTTTGGGACTTAGTTAAGGTCAGTAGGGTCTTAGTTGAAGCCCGAAAAAATGGATTACCTCAGGTAATTGAATACTATTGCTTACGAGGGACTACTGAGTGAGTTACGGTTAGAAATCGTTCAAATTGAAACTATAATGGGAATAAACGCTAAGGTAAGGATAAGAACAGTAATGGAGGGGATTTAAGTTACTGAGATAACATTAGAAACTAATAGGAGGCCTAGTAATCTTTTGGGGTAGGTTTAGGTACTCAAATTGACACGATGAGAGAAAGTTATCAAGTTAAATAAATAATTATGTATGATGTTCGGGATAATCTTACTATGTACGAGACTTACTAGATAGAATTTGAATAACTATATTGAAATATGATTAGTAAGGTTGTGTGAATGCCTAGTGAATGGATTTCTTATGTGTATGACATACCTACCATACTTACTATCACGGGAGGTTAGTTATTTTTTTGTAAAGGACCCTCTTATCCTTGTGTGCCTTTTGGGGGATGTAGACTGGTACCTGAAGGACATAGGACTATGAATGATGTATTTGTGAGTTGATAAGTCAGCTGACCATGGGAGCGTAGGTTTGTGCGTGACCCATGGGTATGTGAACTATGTTCACCTCCAATATGTGTGATTTTTCTTATTAAAACGTTTCTTGAGAGATTCGAAACTCGTAGTCCCTATGTACGTGATGTACCGGGATTCGATAGTAGAGTATGCATGCATTTCATCTTAGCCTAGGGGTGCCATATATGTATTTATGTACAGAGAGTGATATACTTATGTACTTGTTACTGGTTCATTGTTGCTTAGTAGATGTGAATAACTAAGATATTTGAATGGGCTAAGAATGAGAATTTAATTAACACTTGAGATATGTAATTTTAATGAATGCAAATATGGGTTATGAATATAACTGTTTTGGGTACTAAAAGTAGACATCCTATTGTAGAATACGGAAGCGGAAGAGGTACAGACTAGTTAGTTAGTGACATAACTAGGATGGGTTAAGGTCATACGTTAGGCGTGCACATTAGTTGAGAGGTGAGAAACTCATGTGAGAGTACGAAACTAACATGTTTATAATATGTGTTGTTTAATTGTACTTTAAACACTTGATAAAGTTTTAAACTATTTTCACCTCGGGCTCTTACCCGTTTTCCTCCAAATTTATTTTGTTTTGTAAGAACATTTTTAGGTGTCCGGCCACAGGGACGCCAAGCATAGGAGTTCCGTTCTGATGACGTGTTGTAGCTGCTGTGAAAGCTACATGATCTTGGTATTAGATGCCTTCATATTTATCTTTGTTCCTTTAGAGTCATTTGTATCAGTTAGGGCATGTCACCCATTCTTATTTAGAGGTTGTAGTTACAGTCTATCATTATTTCGGTTATGGGTTTATTTATTCAAACTCTTGTATTTGTACTTTATTTACTCTGGCACTATTATTATTGGAGTGTTTACTCCAGACTCAGTTGATTTCATTTTGTTGGTTATTCAGATGAGATTGTTTATGCGATTGATGGTTAATGATTTAATTCTTGGTTATTTGATAACTTAATTAATAAAATTTGACATCTCTCTTTTTTAAATATTAGGTGGCTAGTAATGAATGAAATATTTTTCGACAGTGATGCTAAGACTGAACCAACTTGATATTATGTATTAAATTAATGAAGGAATAGCTACTCGGTATTTAATTAGACAAGGTGTCACATCAGGCAATTGTTTTTTTTCATGAAGTTCAAAGATGCAAAATTTCATGTGTTCGACTATTAAAGAAGAAGTACGAACTACAAAATCTAGTTAAAAAGGATGATTTGTTGACAAATTACGTGGAAATGAAGAAGATGGCGATGATCAGCCTCAAACTGCCTTGTAACCACCACACTCAGCCTTCGAAGGACACAGAGAAAAGAAAGAGGACAAATGCGTAGAGTTCAACTTTCGATATGTTCTCAAGGATTTTGGGAAACGTAATGAAGTCGATGACCTGAACAATTTATATAAGAGAACACGGAAGATGAATCATCACCTTGGAAGTACCACGGAACCTAAGAAGACTGAACTAAGCTGCAGCCCCATTCGAATTTTCTTGGCCCTATGACTTGGGGGATTATTGATAGTACAGATATAGCACCCTGCCGCGGATGGTATTCTGCATTGCATAGGCTTACATACCGCGGCCCATCTCAACATTGGGCGTGGCCCCCTTCTGAGCTCGGGGTGTGGCCCTACCGAATAAGGGGAGCGACCCTCCTTATCACAGGGTGAAGCCCCCCCCCCCCCCCAACACGCCGTGGAACCACCCAATACACGGTGCAACACCTTTGTCTTTATCCTGTTACAGGATGCGGCACTTAATATGCCTGCCTTACATGATGCATCCCCCTCATTGACAGCTACTCTAGACTTGATATATGTCATGTGTCACGTGAGGCAACTCACATAACTCCTATAAATAAAGTTCCACACCTCGAGATAAAGAGATTCCCCTAACCCGGGAAGATTCCACAATACCTGATGAAGCCTTGCCAAATTCTCTCTACACAACCTCAACTTACATCTTGGGGTCTACTCACCTACATTGTAGTCATATCTCCGGCACTCCTGAAACTGCTACAGTCATGCATTCTTCTTTCTCATCTATCTTGTACGCCCCTAATGGCATTGTAAACTTGTACTAAAATATGAATATAATAAGAGTAGAGCACCAAAGTGGACGTAGGCTCCTTTTTATAGCCGAACCACTCTATATCTTGTGTTCATGTCTCCTTACTTGCTTTACTTGTTTATTACGCACTTTACTCATGACTTGCTGATATGAGAACGACAAGTGGACGATTTCTCATATCAACACATAGGGCACGATGAACCAAAGCGCTAACACATTGACCAATCTCCTCATATAGAGTATAATGCTCTGCACCGATTGGAAACTTCTTTTTCTCTATGAATCAAGCCTTGTGTGTATCACCACAATCTTCTCTATTCAACGTCGAACAACACATAAATTCGGATCCGAATTCTCAACAAATTTATCTGCGAAAACGAAGGGCGGAAACTTATATAATAAGGAGTTAAACCAGAAACTCATTTTATTATATACATACCCAATATTTCAATATAATCATGCGCATAACTTACAAAACAACTATAATGTACTCTAGCATAAAAATTAGGAGAAACTATTAATCAATGTCTTGAGCTTAAACAAATATTAACCGATTTGACAAAATCACAATAAAAGTTAGATAAAGATCATAACAATTGATGAGCAGATATCATATTGATGAAAAAAATAGAACATTTGAACATTATAGTTCATATCTCAAGAGACTAAAGGCATATAATAATCATTTAATTATCAAATTAAACATATTTCTAAAAAAACAAATTAAAGAAAAAATAGTAAAGAAATTAGAATGATCATTTTCTAATTTTATTAAACAGCTGGGGTGATATGAGGTGTCAAATTCCTTAAACTTGACCTCAAGTATGAAAAGAAAGTGTTAGTACATTAATACACATATAATCAAGAATGGAGTTTGATTGGGAAGTATTTAAAACTTCAACTCAATCTTTCAAATTAAAATGCTTGAAGTAAGACCATTAAATTTTTTTAACACTTCTAGATTGAGAAAATGACACAAAGAAAATAAATAAAATATCTCTTATCGTGATACATAATCCTTATCTTACAAAACTGATGGGTAATCAGAAAGGATGATTCAAATATTAGAAGACATGTTATGAGCTTGTGTATTTGACTTCAAAGGTAGTTGGGATGATCATTTCCATTGATGGAATTATCTTATAATAATAGTTATCAATCCACCATTGGTATGGATCCGTATGAAGCTTTATATGGGAGGAGATTTAGAATGACTTTGTGTTGGGATGAAGTAGGTGAAAGGAAACTTTTGGGTCCTAAATTGATAGATATGACAAAAGAAAATATTAAAATGATTCGAGAATGGATAAAGATATAGCAAAGTAGGAAGAAATTTTATGCAGATAAAAGGAAGTATCCATTGGAATTTCAGAAGGGAGATTTTGTATTCTTTCCCATTTCACCATGGAAAGGTGTCATGAGATTTGGGTAAAGGGGAAACTAAGTCCAAGATACATTGGACTGTATAAAGTGCTGTAAAGAATTAGGACCCTGGAATATAGATTAGCATTACCTCCAAATTTATCCCATTTACATAATGTGTTTCACGTATATATGCTTCGTAAGAATTTGGCGGATCCATCTCATCAGTTGAAAACTCAACCAATTGAGCTGAAGGAAGACTTGTCTTACATCGAGGAACCATTGGAAATTATTGATCGTAAGGAGCAAGTATTGAGGAATAAAGTTATTCACTTTGTTAAAGTTATTTGGATAAGCCATAGTGTTAAAGAAGAAACTTGGGAAACGGAGGATAGCATGAAGAAACGGTATCCCCATTTTTTTGGTAAGTGGCCTTTATATTAAATTACGGGGATAAAATCTTCTAAGGGGGGTGAGTTATGACAATCCGAATATAATTATGATAAATTATGTTTAAATCATGATTAGATTATGTGATATGGATAATATATTATTATTATATATAATTTTAAGTCATCATGTTTAGTCTTAATCCTACCTTCATAAAGCATGAAATATTGAATTAGTTACAAATATAAAATTTTGAAGTTTTCGGTAGGAATGTTCATATTTAAGACTAGTTTTTACCTTTATAAAATATCAACTGACATGAGGTGAAAACTATATAGTTGTAGATAGGTGAGTTAGGGTTGTAACCCAACAAACGGTGTGTGAAACTAAGGTCCGAGTAAGAAGTTATATCGAAACTACTAACCAAGGGTAAATCTGTCCATCCGTTTAAGAAGTAATTTGTCCTTTATACCCAACAAGTGTCTTAAAGTGATTGGTTGGAGGTGTAGGATGATTTGGCCGACCTTATACCATATAAATAACCTTATCCTTCAGCCAAAATCAACCATGAAAGATTTTTACCATAAGTAAAGAGAATTAGGGAGTTTAGGAAGAAAAAATGGGGAGAAAAAGTGTAGAAATTACGCAAAAGTCCCGAAGGCAATCCTAACCGCAAATCTTGTTATTTTTATTATTTTACTTATTTAGATTATATAAATCATCATTTTTTTACTAAAATTTCATCCATTTATATATACGTATGGTTAGATGCAAGTTTAAGTTAAGTTGGATGTACAAATCCTTAAAATTGTTTTCTATTGAAACCCCTTGCATTCAAACTTGTATATATTTTGTGATCCTATTGTAATTGAGAAATTCCAATTGGATATGAAGATAGACTCATATATTCATATCATATCCGAGAATTAGAATTTAAATCCTTGTGGTTAGGCCTTAGTGATGGTTGCGAGTTGGTATATAGTTGTTGTTTGTATATTATATTTCGGTATGCCCCGAGTTTGGTCAACCTTTTGAGATAGAAAATTAAGTCAAAAAGTTATAAAACTTTAATTATGTACTATTCAGTATGTGTACTGAAAATGGGTTGAAAATAATGGAAAGTTATGCTGGAGAAAAATTATGAAAATTTTTGTAAGTTGAAGGAACAATAGAGGAGCTTGTAGGGTGGATTTCTTGTGTTGTAAAGAAGTGGTCATAACTTGCTCTAGGAATCTTGAAAAATTACACCGTCACTTGTACTGAAAATTATATTTATATATATTTTAATATTGATAAGTTTGGACACCTGTAATTATACAATTTAGGAATATAGGATGGTTGAGTATAGAGGACAATAAATTGAGTCCATACTAGATAACCCGTAAAATAATATTGTTATCTCCTCTTTCCAAACAGTATTCTGAGTACATGTTTCATGTGTGTATACATTGAGAAGTATGATTTCATATTTACTTGGGTTCAGTTATAAATTCCTTATCAGGTATTTCCTACATTTGAATGTCCATAACTTTATCAACATGTATACCATTGTTTTGTCTTTATTCATGTTTCATAGAATGTGACTTAAGTGGAAGTATATTGGTGTTATATAGTCATTCAAAGTTACATAATTATGTTAGGATAATACTTACAATTGAGATTAAGTACTTATTTAGTTGGATTGATAGGTGTAAGGTGTAATCAACCCAGTTCAGCTCCACTCGAAGGAAACGTGAATACATAGTTGTCAACCAAGGTGAGTGTACTCACTGGAAAGAGATATTTGTATCGTGTTATTGATATGATCAGAATATAAAGAATATTAAATTGTTCATTTTGGTTTAACGAAATGGGAGGTTACTCCCCGACCAGTAATGGGGGAGATTTGTCTATTAATGACAAGGGGTTACTCCTCGACCAAGAATGGGGGAGAATTGTCTATTACAGACAAGATACGTGAATCATGATTCGAAAAGTTAGGTCATTCATTATGAATGAACCGAATAAGTTAATACATAATTATATGGACATGATTTATTGCATTTAAATTCATACAGTAGTATAGTAGTGATGCATTCACTGGGCTATTTTACTCACGGTTCCTATGTTCACATTTTTTTCAGGTAACGTGATGTCAGTGCCAAATCTAGGAGGTCAGGTTAGGTTAGATAGGAACGGGAGAAAGAAAGATTTATTTTAATGTAAATGATGTGATTAAGTTAACTTATCCTTTATCAAGTTTTTATAAGTATGACTAGTTTAATGTTGAAAAAAAAGTTTTTAGTCATATGGAATTACACTGATGGCTTTATCGTTAAAACTGGTGTTTATGTTTTGGTAAAATTAATTATGGTTTGACTCACTTTGACTTTAAAACTTAATTATAAGTAACTGGGTTGAGGTGTGTCACTGGACGTGAAAAGAGATACTATTATAATGGATTTGGGAAATAATTTTTATCTCATTAAACTGTCCTCGATGGAAGATTATGTGCCCATTATTTCTGGAGGTTCCTCGTTCTTATAGGATCACTACCTCTCTGGACAGAGGTGGCGAAATGTTTATGCCAATCTACACCTACTATCAGACATATGAGTTTATAGTTCCAGATTCACGAGCTCCTCATTCAATATTTGTGACACCCCACCTATTAAAACAACGGATGGCCATTTCTCTACTAAAATAAAATATGAATCTCAAATGGCTAATTCTTAGCATCACTGTCAAAAATCCAATTAATTACTAACCATCTACTATTTAGTCAAGTCGTGTGTCAATTTTAAACTTTAATCAACATGAATAAAATCAGTCACCATCAACTATGCCAGATGAATAATTAAATCCACAATCATATAATCATATCTGAATACTCGAATACAATAAAATATATTAATCGAATAAACCTTCGGTATACAATTTAATACAATAATCCAATACAACTTAATTAAATAAAACTAAATAAAAACTGACATTGTGCAACATAACTTGATAATAACTTAATAAATTCTAGCTAGAATCTCAAAAATAATAAACGACTAAACAAGCCCTGCAACAAGCCACGACTCCTATAGCTCCGATGAACTGAAAGTGATAATCATGCTAATCTTTATGGTTGGATACCTAAAGAATTTTTGAAAATATTTTGACATGGGTTAGAGCCCAAAACATTTTGAAAATATTTTGCCAGTAATTAAAATGCATAAATAAATATATATGCATTCTATCATATTTAAATGGGTGTCACACTCACATGAGAAAATACTCACCCCTTAACTATAGTGCGCACCTAATGTGTGCATTTTAACCCCTGGTTATACTATCCCGCCTAACTAGTCACCAATATCCTTAAGTCGATATATTATCATGTGTCACGTGTATCTTAAAATTAATTTTTCCATCCGTTTTATAATTATAATTAATCAATCCATATGAGATAACTTTCAACAATTACACTTCTTAGTTATAATTTATCAATTCATTCCAAATGACTTTCACTAGTTATTAAATTAATATTCATACTTTAGTATCTCATGCCCATATATATTTTTCTGCACACATATATACATAGTTCAACATCACATCAAGCACACACACACACACACACACACACACACACACATATATATATATATATATATATATATAGAGAGAGAGAGAGGGGGGGGGTTCACATGCATACCCCAGTTTGCATACCGCTGGTGCGGACCATTTTTGATAAAATATTAAAAAAATATTTTTGAGCTAAGTTTTGTTTGTGGATTTTAAACAATTCAGTAGGACCATAAAAAATCAGCTCAAAATGATTTTTTTTTATATTTTAAAAAAATCGGTCAAACTTTGTCAGTTTTTAACAACTTAAAAACTGATAAAGTTTGACTGGTCTTTTTAAAATAGCAAAACAATTCATTTGGAGCTGATTTTTTTCATGGTCCTAATGAAATGCTTAAAAATCATAAAAAAAATCAACCCAGAATTATTTCTTTTACTATTTTGAAAAAATGATCCGCACGGAGGGTATGCAAAATGCGTATCCATGAGATCCTGTATGTGTGTGTGTGTGTGTGTGTGTATGTATGTATAACCACCATCCCTTGGAGTAATAACTCACTAGATACGAATCACTAAAATGATATCATGCACCAGGGCATGTACACATCAACCTCTGCCACTGGGTCAGACTCTCAAACCGAACCCTGATAAAATCGCAAATTTATTGGCGGTAGTCATAGGTTCTTCGATAGTGAGTAATAACCATACCCAAATTACCTCACTTCGAATTTAAACCTCAAAGGGCACATGCATGGAATTATGACTTGGAGTCCATACTTATCCTGTTATTTTTCGCCAAGCAAGATCACCCACGTCGCGTAACCTTCTATAATAGCACCAGAGGGGTATGTTCACATAATTATATCACACACACATACACACACACACACACACACACACACATATATATATATATATATATATATATATATATATATATATATATATTCTAAATAATTTCGGTTAACCGTGCCTATCACTCATGGAACTAGCCCAATATTTTTCGAATATCATTTTCATTCTCAATTACTTACTTATCCACTTAATTAATTAATCGATTCTCATAATATTAATTTTGCACCCGTACAACTCTCAATCATCCCACATCCCTATTTTCCTGAATTTTCCATCACAAATTCATTAATAAATCCCCGAGTTAATTCACCTTAAATACTATAAATTTAACCGCAAATAAAAATATCAATTTATCTAAGACATATATCAATAATATAATTTTTATAAAAATTTTAAATTACTCCCACACATCATAATTTTAATCCTTGAATTTAAATTATGAATATTTTTCATCAAATAAGCTAAACTGTAGATATCAGGGCACCCGAATACACTCAAAATCCATAATTGTAAGCATATTTTAAAAATACATAAAATCAGACCCAAAAATTATCTTAATTACAAATCTGACTTCAGATATACACGAAACATTGAGTCGGATATGTGTTTTGAGTTTTTCTCAAATATCTTTCTAAAGACTTTAAAAGAAGATCTAAAATTGTCCAAAGTGACTCTTCTCATTCTTCTCTTTTATTTCTCTTTGAGTTTCATTTTTGGAAAGTTTCAGCCCTAAATTAATAAGTCATATAATTCTTCAATAAAATTCAATTTTCAACAATTCTAAACATGAATTAGATTTATTTTGAACATACATCTCCCTACATATGATCATTTTATAGATTTTAGAAGAAATCTCTACATATGTTGAAAGTCTCCCTATCTCATAATAATTAATCAATTTCAATCTTCCAAATTCGTAATCCATTCACCAATATGGGATTCAGATTCAACATTTCAATCTTAAATAATCACACATGTATTTTTCTGAAATCACTTGTCAAAAACCCCAATTAAATATGAATCCCACCTATAAAAAAAATCCCAATCATGATATGAATTAAAATTGAACACATAATTAAATAGCTAGATAATTATTTTCCTTAAGATTCATAGTGCCTTAATCCATTGTAAATTATAACCAAAAGTCCCCAAACTTTTTCACAAATCCTCCAAGTTGAATTATCCTTGAATTTCTTTAGCTTTTCCTAAAACTTTTGAGCTTTTATCTTCACTTTCTCCCTAACCCTTTGGTTTCTCTCAAAGAAATTTTTTTATTTTACAAAATCCTGGTTTATTTATCTAAACTCTTTATTTTATAGCCCAAACCCCCTTTTTTCTCTTCACATCCCATTAAAAAGACTAAAACGTCCGTATACTAGTCTCGACTAGTTTAAAAAGCCACCTACACCCAAATACTACCCCCGAGTACATAATTTCGACAATTTTGACCATTTTCGGATTAACCATGCGCTCGAAATCATCATTTGAGTCACCCATCATCAATTTACCATCTTATTCCCAACACGACCCCACACACGCATCCCGAATAAGATACTAGTAACTCGTTGCTTTTACTTACTTACAACGTAGTATAAAATAATGCAATTTCATTTACTTATCACACGAGTGAATATAGTATCACGTGAATAATAATCCATTTATCGCTAATTATTATTTATATAATTTCACTTTATTTCTCAAATTAATTAAATTACTGTGACACATGTTTTTAAATATTCTCAATTTAAGTATCCTCAAAATTATGTGGTGTTATACACACTACACCAAAACCGTCAACTTGTCAAGGTCAAAGACCGTGACAAGTTTGGGGTGATAATTTATTTTGTCACAGTATTTGACCGTGACAAGTTCATTAGACTTGTCACGGTCCTGTCACGGTCTTTGACCTTGACAAGTGTTGTCACCATTAAAGACCGTAACAAGCCCGTGACAAATCAAAAAAATTGTCATGGTCTTTGACTGTGATAATTTTAGGAAAAATCTAAAAAAAACTATAGGGAAGTATGGCCATTGACACTGCCACTGCCTAACAGTATATTTATACCTGTTATAGCAAAATTGTACTTGTCCAAACAACATATGTCCAGATAAAATAGAAATAATACACCAAATCATGGCATATATAATCCGTATCAAAATAAAATAGAAATGCAAGTATCCATCATATCCAAACCAACATGTACCAAAATAAAAATAAAATACAAATACAATCCAATATCAAAATATCCAAATAAAAAGAAAGAAATAATGTCATGAAGAAGGAGCAGGTCGTGGGAGGAAGGAAGGCCACACGACATATGAATTGAGACACCCATCAATATGTTGAACGCCGCATTGTGAACACAACCGCAGAGGTGAGTTATCGTTTCCCTCCACCACATGCATGACGAACACTATTGCCTCAATGTCTTGTAGGAGATGACCATAAACCGGCATACCCGGAAGGAAGCTCGGATCCCTCAACTCCTCACTATCATCTACCAACAATATATGTTGAGTAGAAACACCCTCGGTCAACCGATGGTTGACATAAGCTGCTCGACGGGGGTCACGATGGGAAATGGATCATTATATGGCATCGGGTACGTGCATATCGACGATGATGTAGTGACGTCCTCGTCCTCATTCTCGTACTCATCTAACTCTACCTCCTCTCATTGCCCTTTCCCTTTCCCTTGCCTAACTGACGCTTTATGAAGGCGTACATATCTATGAACAATCACCTCTAACCTTGATAGATTCTCGTTATGGTTTTCCACCTTATGTGCTAACCCACTACGCTCGTCTTCACTCCGATGATCCTAGACTTCCCCCTGCGAGTTCATCCCCCCTATTCCTCACCTTACGATCCGACCTGAGCACTTGGCTGAGTGCATTTCGAACCCAAAGATGCTTTATCGACATCAGACTGCGATGCATACAGTTCCTTAAGCTTTGCCTGAAAAGACAAAAAGTACACGATTCGTTAATTAAGTAAATAAAAAAATTATAACATAATTAAAAAAATTAAACATTTATAACTTACAATGGTGGTTGCGACGCTCGGAGCCACCTCCTTGTCTCTACCCTTTTTCATCTGAATTGCCACATAGGCATCGAGCCTGTGTGGCCTACCCCCAGGGCTACTCCCCGTGTCTTGAAATAAAATAATATTGAATTAGCAAGTAATGCAAAGTAATGCTAAATTAGAATAACATAAAACTAAAATTAAAGAAAAATATAAACTTACCATCCTGTGTTCCACCTCGGCATAAGACGTCCGCCCAGAGTAGTGAACTTCTGACTTTTTTGCCCGATTTTACCTCCTTGATTGGCGAGATGCCAATTTCCTCTCATAGGTCTCATTGTCGATAAACTTTTTCCACTTTGCCAATGAGATCAGCTCCTTCGAGGGGACGGTGTCACGTAATCTCAGAATGGACTCCCGGGTCTTCCCAAAGTACTGGACCTGCAAATTCTTCTTCCACGTCTTATATTGATCCCTTGATTGTTCCAACGTGGAGTCGCGGAGTTATGAAGGCACGCCTAATTTTTCCTATCAAATAAATATAAACCATAAAAAAGTAAGTGTTAGTTGCTTATAAATATAAATATAAATATAAATACACTACCTGTAGTACTCCCCAAATGTTCATCTTGAGGTCAATAGGCACGTCTCTCCAAGTGCCAACGATCATCTCCAAAAACTATAACGCTCTAGCCAATAATGCCATCTTATTCTCGACGATGTACCCCAACTTACCCCATTTTGGGGGCCTACTGGCCGAGGAGCACTCATCACCTCCACTACCGCGCCCGGATGAAGTCATTTTCTGAAAAAATTGTTATTATTAGTACAAATATGTATACAGACTTTGAATTAATGCTAAAATCCGATAATAAAAATACATACCAATTTATACCAATACAAAATTCAATTTAAAATAATTTATACCAATACCAAATTCAATTTACACACACGCACACTCCCCCTCCCCCCCACACACACACGTACACACACTCCCGGGTCATGGACTTTGAATTAATGATTAAATTGATTAAAATACAATTAAAATGATCAAGTACAAATGAATAAAAAGCATTAAATTTTTGTCCGACAATATAAAGCACTAGAATAATACAGCCACGGGTCATTACAAATAATTTGAATAATTATTACAAATCTATCAAATTCTAGTTATAAAAAATGGATTGATATTCGGTAGGTGCAACCAAGTCATCCACATTACTATTTAGATTCTTTAGACCATATAGGACGATTGATTACAACTCATTGTTGATATACTCCGAGTAAAATGCTTGCTTGACCTTTTGAAAAGCACAAACAAATGGCTCATCGCTCACGTGTTCGTTGCTCTTCAATTTGGACAAGTCAACCATGATCAAATTGGTGATAGGATCAACTTTACAAGCATTTTTATCCTCAACTCTAACCCAATCACAGTAAAATACAACCTCTTTGAAGTTTACATAGTCCAATTCAAATATATTTCGAATTACACCATAATAAGTCATTTCAGCTTCAATGAGGTTTTTATCCTTCGCGCTCTCTTGAAAGAAATTAAGAGCCTTATATGAAATGCCCGAGTTCTGTACATTTGTATTTTTCTTGTACACCCTTGCACCGAATACGTAACCGTTCAATCGATACTTTTTGTACTCTTGTGCCATTAACAAGGGTCCAATAGCTGGACAAGCAAGCCTTGATGTCGCATCACCTGTCTTTAAGAGCTGAGAATATATATAAATTAATTAGGTTAGTTGCAGAACTTTCTTGTAATGTGGAATTTAATAACAATCATTTTTATTATAATTACCTCGTGTGACAACCACAGCCTAAATTCGTTGTCTGATTGTGCCATTATTTTTCGTCCTTTATTTCTCTCACAGGCTTTATATTTTTGCATAGATTATGACGAACGTATTACGAAATTAATCATGTAAAAATTAAAATAATGTAATAGTTAAAATAGTTTAAACTTACTTTTTCCATTCTTTGACATCATCATGTGTCAAATATATAATGAGCTATTTGTTCATGTTGCAAACTCATTAATTTCACTCGTTTTCCCATCACATGACCACCCTCATTGACGAACTCATCAGTGTCATCCACATTGGTCGAGTCAGGAATATATTTCCGAGTGTATATTGATGACTCCAAGGTGATGTATTCCTCTACAATTGATCCTTCAATGTATCGTGTATTCTTGACGTAATCATTGAAAACTTTCATCAAACTTTTGAACGGATACATCCACCAATATCTAACTGGGTCTCAAAGAAGTTCCTCGTCACATAGGTGTACCAAAAAGTGAACACTTATGTCAAAGAAAGACGGGGGGAAGTAGTTCTCCAGGACATAAATCACTTTGTTCACCGCTATTTTTGCGACCACTATGTGATCTCAATTGACTACCTTCTCACATAGAAGTGAGAAACAGATACTAATTTTCATAATAGCCCTCCGCAAATCCTTGTGCTTAGAAAAATAGTGCCTACACAATAGAGGAACCAATTTCATAACCACATGCCAATTATAGGACTTACACTTATGTAAATTATGGGTAGCAAAATTCACAATCCTTTACAAGTTGGACGAAAAATTAGATGGAACCTTCAAATTATAGACTGTGTCTAAAAGTAGTGTCCTTTCCTCATTCCTTAAAGTAAACGTAGTAGGGGGTATTATTATCCTTCCCATACTATCTTTTTTCAACCATAGTTGTGTCTTAAATTTCAACGCTTGAAGGTCTTTTCGTGCATTTTCTCAATCCTTCGAATGACTCCCCCCAAGGCATGTTCCCACAATATGTTCAGTGATATTCTTCTCTTCGTGCATCACATCCAGTATATAGTGCACCGGGTTATTCTTCCAATAAGTCAAGTCAAATAAAATTAACCTCCTATATCATGCCTTTCTTGTCTCAGTTTCATTCTCAGTTGGGGTCTTCTTATGCTTGACATTCTTAAATTTAGGATTATTACCTGGCATATTAGGGCCACAATCAGAAGATTTACTTTCAATTTCTGAGCCTGAAAGTTTTTTAGGTCGTAGCCTATGTTCAACTTCGCCGAGTAAAAACTTGGAACCTTTCTCAAATCTAAAACTATAAGCGGGGGGTAAAAACCTCCTATAGCAATCGTATACATTTTTAGCTAGTGGGGAAATGAAAATATTTAATCTCCTCTCCACAAATTGGACACCCCAAACAACCATGTACTACACAACTGATTAATGTCCCATAATCTAGAAAATCATGAATTGCCCACATTAATATAGCTTTCGGTGTAAACTCTTCTTCTTTAAAAGAGCCAAATGCTTCCACACCCTCTTCCCTTAACTTATTTAACTCTTCTACCAAATTAGCCAGGTAGACATCGATGTTTTCACTTGGTGCGATTAGCCCGGTCATTAACAAAGACAACATCGAAAATTTAGGTCTCATACATTGTGAAGGAGGGAGGTTGAGTGGGGCTAGGATCACTAGCCATACACTATGATTAGCGCTTAGATTTTCAAATGGATTGAAACCGTTTGTTGATATTGCCAAACGAATGTTACGTTGTTCTCGAGAAAAATCGGGATACTCAAACATCATCATCTTTCAAGCAGTAGAATCAATAGGATCGCGCATGAGATTTTCCCCTCCTTCTGCCCTAGCATGCCAAGCCATTGCCTCCGCTATCTATGGTGTTATGAAAAAATGTTTTAATGTAGGCCTAATGGGAAAATATTTCAATACTTTTTGAGGCACTTTTGATCTTGTGCCTTCCTTGGTAGTTGAATGGACATATCTAGGTTCATCGCATACCGGTATAGTATGTCGTAATACACACAAGTATGAATTGATTTATATTTCATTCCCAAACCTTTCAAACTATTTTTCATAGTAGGATAGCTATTTGGGAGCGTATTCAGCTTAGGTAGCAAGCCCTTCACCCAATTCAAAATTCTTGTCACGCTATTGATAGACAAACCATATTGGGTCTTCAAACTATGCAAACCAACCATGGCATTTAAAGTTGTTTAATCTTTCTCACAACTAGAGTATAACGGTTGTCTTGCCTTAAATTTTAAACTTTGGTAGTCATCATCAAGGTTTATCCTGATATTTTCATGAGCAACTGAATCTTGTACATCGTTAGTGACCTCATTCTCCACTTCATGAGCTCTATACGTGTCATCAACTAAATACTCTAGCATATTATGATCAATATTATCATCCTCCCCTTGTATATCTATCCTACTTGTTGAAGGTTGTTGTGAAGGTTGCTCGGGGATAAAAGGAACTTTCGGTTCCCCGTGAAAAACCCAAATTTGATACCTATCTTGCATACCCCATCTTAAAAAATGTAGTTCAAATTTTTTCCACTCAAACATCTTACCATTATTACACCTAGCACACAGACACGGAAACTCATCATCATCATGACATCTATTTGCAATTTCAAAAATTCATTACCACCTCTGTGAAGCACATCCCCTAATCTATTTGTCTCACCCATCCACTCTTTGTTTTTAGGATATCTCATCACAACTACTACAAACAATCACATATTATGGGTAAAAAGCGTATATTCGTGGATTAGCATAAAAAAAATTGTGAATATTTAGTTCCCATTAGTATAAATAATCACTTATTGAATGCGTAAGAATAATAATTAGAAGCCTAGTTTTTATGCGTAAATTTATTCGTGCATTGAAATTAAAATTAAAATTCAATTTTAATTTGAAATTGAAATTCAATTTATAATATTAATTCATATTTCCTCCATCTCCTCTAAAGGATGAGTAGTCTTATCCTATTCAATACCGCATATTTCTATAATATACTTAATATCTCATGCACATTGTTCCAATTTGAGAAAAATTTGTCAACATATCCCCATAGTTGTCCAAGTACACGACATAGATTCACAAGTTTGAGTGTTATTTCAATTTATTAATTGAAATAACAGTTAACATCGCATCATCTATAATGTACCCAGAGAACATTAAGATATGACTGCAGAACTTCTCCCAAAAGTAACAAGTTTAAGCCACTAAGAATATTGTTATACATAAACTATGCAGTCCCAAATGGTCCAAATGGGAAAATTCGAGAGGTGTCATTACAAAGGAAATGACTCTCGAATGGGTCTAAGGGATATTGAATGCGTATGCGTAAGAACTAGAAGGCTAGTATCTATGCGCAGTATAAGTAATTTAAAGTACGTTTCATTTAATTATATCTTATCACAGTTCGAGAGATTTCATTTAATTATGTAATTTAATGTATGTTTCATTTAATTTAAAGTACACATAAGAACTAAAACTTATACCAATTTCAATACATATGATATCAATTTCAATTTGAATTTATAACAATACCATTTTATATCAATTTCAATATATTTTTTATTTCTAAGAATTACACACATATTAATTTCACAAACACATAAAGACCCAGTTACTATTTTAATTTCACAACAATTTGTCCAACCAATTTCAATTTAATATTTGCACAACCAAGGTATCCAATATTTACACAACAAAGCGGTCCAATATTTACACAATAAAGGGATCTAATTTGATATTTACATAACAAAGGGATCCAATTCAGATTTATGACCAATTAATCACACACACACGCATACCATGCCCCCCACCCCCACACACCTACACACACACACACACTTACCCCCACCCCCACTGCCACTGCCCCCTCCTCACCCCCACCCCCACCCCTACACACACACACACACCCCACACACGCAGCACACCACACACACACATATTCATATACACAAAGGGGAGAGAGATAGAGAGAGCAGTGCCGCTTAGAGAGAAGAGATGGAAATTGGGCGGAAACAAAACGGTGGGAAAAATTAGGCGCTAGGGGATTTTGATAAATGAATTGTCCCAGACCTGCCAAGGTCTTTGACCGTGACAAGTTCGGGACAAGTACAGTTGTCATGGACTTATCACGGTCAATGACTGTGGCAACTCCTTATCACGGTCATTGAACTTGATAGAAAACGTGTGTGTTTTTGTCACAGTCAATAACCGTGATAAGGCTGGTAGGATCAAAGGTGACAATTTAGACTTTTTGGTGTAGTGATACTTCCCCCCTTGCAAAGGAATTTTATCCCCAAAATTTGGATAAGATTGGTACTAAAACTTCGGATCTTGACCCACATGGCATCTGAATGTACCCAACATCATCTCTTGATAATATTTGTATACTTCCACTATACACCTTCTAATGGTACCATCCTGACTGAATGCCTACTCACTATGGCCCAAGATTATCGACATGTCTATTCAATCCTTTCATACTATTATACTCCATTATTCTTAAGATCTCGCCTATACAATGATACACAAAACTATTGTGAATCCTCTAATAATGCTCCAATAATACAAGCATATACTCCACTGGTTTTATCATCTCAATATTGGGGAAATACCCCACTTCCTTAGGTTCCAACTTCCCTTCCTATCAAATTACATAATTCTTTTCATGGAAGACACCCATAACAATTTTTTACCACTCACGTCAATCATTAATTCTTCAGTTCATGTCAATGTAACTCTTACGAAAATTTTGAACTATATGAACATGACTTCAATTAACTCAATCCCTATCGATAGACTCTAAATTACGTTCAACCCTTAACATGTTGTCTCTTCACCCTTAGCAAACTCCAAGGTGGATAATAAGTCCTTGCACTGTAATTCTAATGTCTTTCTAATAATAACCAGTATAAGTTATTACACGCAACTCTACCAATGGTAATTTCTCCTCTAAATTACCTTAAAGTCTAGAATATTCATTTTTCTCATTCTTCAATGTCTTAGTCACCTCTACCATCTATTTCTTACACTTCATCCCCATCGCCTCCGGATAAGCCTAATCATAGATGGGAATTAAGGATCTCATCCTTATCATAACATTGTTGGGCAGTATCTTATGCTCGTTTATTCCCTCTCTTCAATGACATGTTGGGCATGCTACCTGATAGTGCAACTCTCCCAAATTAATAGTAACTGCTCCATCTCGGTCAACCAATTCCACGAATCCAAAATAACTATTGATATTTTCAAGATGTTAGTAAGACAACGATGAACTCCATTAGTTTGCCTATCCATTTTTTCACTCGAATCACCAACAATTCTCGTGGATCACCTTGTACCAAGATCTTCCCATCTACAAGTGGTGAACTTAGATGAAACTTCACTATGTCTCACTCCAAATCGATTCACATGCTTAATAACCTATGTCACGAGGTACATCTTACTCCCCCTT
The DNA here is from genome assembly GCA_949130495.1 of Sambucus nigra. NCBI lineage: Eukaryota > Viridiplantae > Streptophyta > Magnoliopsida > Dipsacales > Adoxaceae > Sambucus > Sambucus nigra. The sequence goes on along the minus strand of OX422211.1, from coordinate 541,003,563 downwards.
TATGGGGTACTCTAAAAATTATGACCCATGTGTTCGCTCCAAACTGTGCACTTGTTGGTTGCTCTTTGCCTGGTGAAATCAACATCCTATTTAAGGCCAATACATACTTAAAACTTCTTGAGTACTACTCCGATATACTCACCAAAACTATATAACCCTCCCCTGGCTAGATAAAAATCCCTTACATGTGTCTCCCTAGTCTTTCAACCCATATCGAGGGTAATAGCGCTCCTTGTTGTGTGTGTGTGCATGTGTGTGTGTATGTGTGTGTATGTGTGTGTGTGTGTGTATAAAAAGAGAGAGAGGGGGGGAGACTATTTCCTTCCTCAACTGATGTTCAATTCGTCTTTCTCTTCCAAATATGTTGCTACTGTCCCATATACATATGGTTCAACACATTTATTACCATGTCCTCTTATCTTGAATAATACTAAAAATAAAACTAATCAGAGTGCCTATACACCCGATATCTCAAGTTTATTTTCACAAACATCATAGTCGTATCATATTTATCTTAAACTCGACCCCGTGTGCTCGACGTGGTTATATCGTAAGGTTATACTCAGTTTCCCTACTTATCGTGCCTTAATTATTCGCAAAATTGTACCACCTATCCCCTACTAATGTAAAAAATTTCCAAGTGCTTCCTACACATTACTGTCTGGCTCCACTGGCCTTATATCATATACTACCTCTTAGCTCAAAGTATTTTCTCCACATGTAAAATGAACATCATTTATAATTGATACTCTATCATCCAATAACGTCTCCCAACTCCCGAAATTTATTAGGGTCCATGTATGGAACGTCATGCAACTAAAATCTTACTAAGGAATTACCCCAATTCTATATCACCTGACATTGTCTGTTATTGAGGCCTTTTTATCGAAAGAACATAATAAAAACACTCAAACTCTTATCCCCAGATGTATAAGTCTAATCCTTAACTCCCACCTCTCTAAAAGAGTTGTACAATATAACGATCTCACTATCACTAAGTCCTCAGAGCTAAATCAATAACGAGCTAAATCTCTCCGCTCAGTGGTATATCTGATATACCCTAACTCACATTAATAAATTTCCTACGTACTGGATCGAATATAATGAAACAACTTCACTCTTTGAAGTCTCCACTACAAAATAGTATATACGCGGGCTCAACCCTCTTTCAGGAGAGACATCGTAAAAATAACACATGTTGATAGCCTTACTATAACAATCCACCGTCATTCAAACCATTGCTAACCATTCCATACCCAAGATAACATCATACTCGCATAACACATCTCTCGTATATAAGTAAATTCACTAAAACATATCCTCTCAGTGTCCGCACCCACTCCCCTGTAGATGGAACCAAAGAGATTCCTACTACTCAACGGTAAAAATAAACACATAATAGTGATACTAACGATACTCCCACTAAACCCATCTCACGCACAAGTCTAGTTCTAACAAAATATGTGATACGCTCGTGTCACGCAAAACTTACCCCATTTGCCCAAAGATAAAAATTATTCCATTGCCAATGGCATTGGATGTTCAAATGATTCCAGGATGTATTACTCACATCGAATCTAAACCAAAAACTTCTATAATTGTTGCCCATGTTGGGCACCCTACTCATGTCCTGTGTTTCTTTATGAACGTGATCGACAGATGTGGTCCTGTTATCCACATCGTGCCTTGTATAATTCCCCAATATCTGGCCCCACAAGCCACATCGGGGTTTTCTTATTCTCAAACTCTGGTAGCCTCGATCCTAATGGATACCCCAGTTATTTCCTTCGCTCTGCTGGCCCTATGGAACACGTTACTAGACCTAATAGCCCTGTCTGAATTCACCTTTACTCGATCGAAATTCCCTTGATCGAAATATTTTAAACGTGTCCCTTTCTTAGGTATTCCCCCTATGGTGCCCCACCAAGACCGACACACCCTGTCTTGATTTGTTAGCTAGACTCTTTAATTCTTGGCTCCCTTCATATGGAAAATTGATATCGATATAGTAATGGTACAACATTGACGACACCGATATAATTCATCCAAGCTAGATTTTCCCATAAGTGCTGGAGAATTATATTCGTGAATTCATCATGAAATATAAGGACACTATTCTCTTTCGTATCCATCTTATCGAGTATGAAGTTCACTAAATAAGAAAATTATTCCTCACACTCGACCCCTGGCTGCCCCTCCTGTGAAAAGTCTCGAAACTTTCTTCGCATCTCTGTTTTAACAACAGGTGAAAGGACTTGTGGTCAAACTACACCCAAAATTTCTCGATATTTATAGTATATATGTCCTCAGGTGTGGTGGAAAACTCCCACTACTGGAATGTTGCACCTACGAGCTTAAAAATTGCCAAAATTTATTTATGAGTGTCATTACACTCCACCAAACTCAAATTCCTTTATATGTTACCCTTATTTTGGCTAGTCAATACAACATTCTCATTTCTCAGAGACTCCGATGAATAACCCCTCTGAATGGACCTATTGACTTTCTCCCATACTGACTGAATCGGGTGAGCCTGAATTAGTGCCATCATCCTTAGTGGCGATGCTTAGGGAAACTGTTGTGCCATGGCGGTCTTCCCTTTATTAACTTCTTGAGCAACAGTAGTGGAATCCTCTACTACAGTCATCGTTTCCCGAATAGTATGTGGCTCCAGCTAAGCCTCTCCTCCTGTAGTCCTCCTAACGGCCTTCGTTGGTCGTCCCATATTATTTGTCATATACAATCCAATCGGACTCATATAAGATTTAGTTTAATTATAAACAATAGCAGGAGAATATAAATCGCAATAGGAATCAACAGTCCTTAGTATAGGGCTCTATATCAAAGATAACTAATGCTGGCAATGAAGTAAATCCGCACAGATCCTAAGGACACTAGAACCTGATGCTCCGATACCATTTGTGATACCCCTCCTATTAAAATAACGGGTGGCCATCCCTCTACTAAAAAAAAAGGAATCTCAAATGGCTCATTCTTAACATCACTATCGAAAATCCAATTAATTACTAACCACATATTATTTAGTTAAGTTATGGGTCAATTTTAAAATTCAATTGACACAAATAAAATCATTCACCATCAACTATGCCAGGTAAATAATTAAATTCACAATCACATAATCATATCTGAATACTCGAATATAATAAAGTACATTAACCGAATAAACTATCTATTTATAATCTAATACAATAATCTAATACGACTGAATTAAATAAAACTGAATCAAAATTGACAGTAGGCGACATGCCCGAATAATAACTGATTGAATCCTTACGAGAATCTCACTGATAGAAAATTACAAAACAAACCCTGCGACACTCCACAACTGCTGCAGCTCCGATGACGTGGAATTGATAATCATGGTCGGCATCCCTATATGGATAGACACCTAAAAGTTTTTTTGAAAATATTTTGACACGGGCCAGATCCCAAAACGTTTTGAAAATATTTTTTTAGTAATTAAAATGTATAAATAAATGTATGTGCATTCTTCCATATTTAAATTGGTGTCGAACTCACATGAGATAATAATCACCCCTTAACTATAGTGCGCACCTAACGTATGAATTTTTACCTCAAGTTATGCTATCCTGCCAAACTAGTCTCCAATATCCTCAAGTCCATATGTTACCTTGGGTCACGTATATTTTAAAATTAATTTTCCCATTTGTTTAATAATTATAATTAATCAATTCATATCACATAACTTTCAACAATTACAACTCTCGATTATAATTTATCAATTCATTCTAAATAACTTTCAGTAGTTATTAAATTAATATTCACAATTTAATATCTCATGCCTGTATATATTTTTGTTCCCATATATATACGTAGTTCAATATCATATCAATCATACATATATATCACTCGCTATATACATATAATCACAATCCCTCGGAGTAATAACTCACTAGATGTGAATCTATAAAATTTTATCATGCACTAGGGCACACACACATCATCCCGAGCCACAGGGTTGGACTCTCACACCGAACCCTAATAAAATCGTAAACGTATTACAGAGGTCATAGGTTCTTCGATAGTGATTCATAACCATACACAAATTACCTCACTTCGAACTAAAACCTCAAAGGGAACATGTGTGGCGCTATAACCTGGGGTCCATACTGAGCCTGTTGTTTTTCACCAGGGAAGATCACCCACATCGTGCAACCTCTGATGATAGCATTAGAGAGGTAATACTCACATAATTATATCATGCTCACAGATAATATATATATATATATATATATATATATATATATATATATATATATATATATATATATATATATATATATATATATATATATAGAGAGAGAGAGAGAGAGAGAGAGGGGGGAGAGAGAGAAAGACACACACACACACAATCTCTATACCAATATATAATTTCTTAATAATTTGATCTATTCGTGCCTATTACTCGTGGCATTAGCCTAACATTTTTCTAATATCAATTCCGTTTTCAATTACTTAATTATCCACGTAATTGATTAATTGATTTTCATAATATTCATTCTACACATGTGAAACTCTCAATCAGACCACATCCCTGTTTTTCCGAACTTTCGTCACAAATTCATTAATAAATCCTCGAGTATAATTCACCACAAATTCTCTAAATTTCACCCCGAATAAAAATACAAATTTATCTACGCTATAATATTAATTAATATAATTTTTCAAAAAGTCCTAAATTATCCCCTAACATAATAATTTAATCCTTGAATTTAAATTACGAACATTTTTCATCAAATAAGCCAAAATGTACATAGTAGGGCACCCGAATAAAGTCGAAATCCACAATTATAGGCCTGTTTTAAAAATACAAAAAATTATATCAAAAAATTATCTGAATCGCCAATTTGACTTCAGATTTAGATTCTACGCAAACATTGAGTCCGATATATGTTTTGCGTTTTTCTCAAATATCTTATGAAAGACCTCAAAAGAAGATCTAAAACTCATTCCTCTCATTTTTGCCTCTTTGAGTTTCATTTTTGGCAAGTTTCAACCCCAAATTCATAAGTCCTAGCACATAATTCTTCAATAAAATTCAATTTTCAGCAATTATAAATATGGATTAGATTTATTTTGAATATATATCTCCCCACAAATGATCATTTCATGGATTTTAGAAGAAATATCTACACATATTTAACGTCTCCCTATCTCATAACATTTTATCAATTTCAATCTTCTAAATTCATTGTCCATTCACCAATATGGGATTCAAATTCCAGATGCCAATCCTAAATAATTACACATGAATTTTTCTAAAATTATTTGTCAAAAACCCCAATTGAATGTGTATCCCACCCAAAATAAATTCTCAATCACGATATGAATTGAAATTGAACACGTAAATAAATAGCAAGATAATTATTTTCTTTAAGATTCGTGTTGTCTGAATTCGATTTAGATGATAGCCAAAAATTCCCAAACTTCTTCACTAATCCTCCCACTGGAATTATCCTTGAATTTCTTTAGCTTTCTTGAAACTTTTGAGCTTTCTCACTTTTCTCTTTACTTTCTCTCTAACCTTTTGGTTTCTCTCAAAGAACTTTTTTATTTTGTAAAATGATGATTTGTTTCTCTAAACTCTTTATTTTATAACAGAAATCTCATTTTGTCTCTTCACATCCCATTAAGAAGACCAAAATGTCCATATACTAGTCTCGGCTAGTTTAAAGGGCCCCCGATACTCAAACACTACCCATGAGTACTTAATTTTGACTATTTTGATCATATCCAGGTAAGCCGTGCACTCGAAATTATCATTCGAGTCACCCATCATCAATTTATCACTTTATTTCAAGCACGACCCCACATGCGCATCCTGAATAAGATACTATTAACCCGTCACTTGTACCCACTTACAACATAATATAAAATAATGCAATTTCATTTACTTATTACACAAGTAAATATAATATCACATAAATATTAATTCATTTCTCGCTAAATAATATTTATATAAATTAATTTTATTTTTTAAAATTAATTATATTACTGTGACACGTGTAATTTAAATATTCTCAAAATTACGGGGTGTTACCATATTATGATATGGGCATTCTTCATCGTATTACGGCATCTCTAGATAAGACCCTGAAAATTTGATTTACATACATAGTGTGTGGGACGAGCTAGGTATGCTCGCCTATGTGTGGAATTTAATTTGGACCAACCCTTAACACAAAAATTGAAATAGGTTGAGTACTAAGAACTAGAGTTTATGAGTTAAAAACGAAAATATGTTTTTCATATGGTATTATGGGAAATACGCGTGTGGTGTGTACACAAAATACTGCAGATGAGTGAGAGTCCGATACAGGCAGTGGAGGGAGTGAGCACAAATGGAATGTGGTGTCTCACCATCCACCGCAGCGGAGACCAAAGGTAGTAAACATGGGTGCCAGAAATAATAACAGTACACCCAAAATAATGGAGGAACTTATTGGGACAAAATTGAGAAGATGCCTCTTGACCCGTTTCCTAGTGAGCACCAGTTCTAGAAGCCAAAGGATTGCGTGGGCAAGTCAATTAGTCTAATAACAAGCATACCGCAGTTGCGACGGGGACCCTCACGGTCAGGACATTAGCAAGCTTTCGGCTCTGCATGGGGACGATAGTACGAGATAAAATGAAATTTTAATCCTTCCCTCTCAAACCGACTTAGTTGAAGAGGTGGAGTCTTACATCCGTTCGATGGTCCCACTATGTGGCATCAATATAGATAATCGAGCTGAGGTAATTCAGGAAATTATCCCATTCATGACAACAAAAAATCGACTATACTGACCTCTCCCTCTCTAAAGTCTGTAGTTTTAGAAAATAATACGGGCGCTTCCTTTCCGATGATTCTTCATGGAGCATCTGAGCCCAAGCCCAAATTTTCTGACCCAAGTCATGCGGAATAATCCACCGAATTCACCCACCTATGACCTATTTCAACATCCGCTGCCACTGGGAAAAAAATACCACTTAAGTCGTTTAATTCAAAATTAAACTATTTAAATGGTTCTGAACACTTTGTTGAAGAAAAACTTTTCTTAAATTTTTTTTTTAAAGTAAAACAGTATGAACGAGTAATTTCAGTTATAGGTTTACCAGTTTTGAAAAACAAAACTTAAAGAAAATAAACCAACACAACCTTATGAAAGGGATGAGAGGAAGAGGAAGTATACACAAGCAATTTTAACGTGGTAAAACCCAACTAAATTGGGAAAACATCCACGGTGACCTATAGGTCACAAAAACAAAAATCCACTAAATAAGAATAACAAGTTACAAGCTATATAACAATTAAGACACACAATCAAACCTAAACTAAGTTCAGAATTTGTACCAACTCCTCTGGCATTTTCTAACTTCTCCCAAGGTTTTGATGTTGTTGATGTTCTCCCAGCTTCGTAACTCTATTCCTTTTAGCTTTATGTCGACTCTAAAAAGTCAAATATCTCAATACCAACACATTTCAGTGTAGTAGTGTGAAGGTGTATGTGGTGATGTGCTCTAAATCACATGCACGCAACTCACACACACTTTATTACAGACAGTATGAGTAACAAATTACAAACAGATCACTTAATATGCAAGATTTCCAAAATCAATCTAGTCAAAGTAATCAGACTTTGGATTTTTAAGATATTCGCAGATCAAGAGAGAATCTTGATATAAAAACTAGCCAATATCTTATGCACTTTCCTTATTTGAAAATATGTACTTATTTAACAAAATGTGAAATATTTGAAAGTGAAATCCGCAATCAAGATTTCAACTAGATCTAAATCTGAATATTTGAGTAAACTGAAATTAGAAAAGATTTTGTTTGTTTAGGGTTTCAAATTAACATAATAGTTTGAAAATAACCAACAAAAATTAAATTTCTCGAAGTAAGAAATCTAGACGAAGATCTATCTAAGTGAACTGTATCAAAGAGTCTTAATCTCAAGATTTTATGAAAAGAAACAGAGATTTAACCAATGTGATTAAGTTGTGAAAGAGATAAAGAACTATAGCGGATAAACTTGTCAAATCTCAAACTAATTACTCTTAGAAAAGGGTTTTTTGGTGAGATTTGGACTGAGTTAGGTTTAGGGTTTCATTTCTCTCTCTAACTATTTCTCTATCTCTCTCTATCTACCTCTTCTTTTCTCTCTGGTTTGGACGAAGGGAAAAATTCTCAAATGGCTGAGGATTAGGTCACTTATATAGTGAGCGAGGAAGGATCCAGAATCTCAGAGGCAATCTAATGGCTGGGATTAATTTTGATCGTTTGACTATCAATCTAATGGTAAAAATAAAGTTGTGCAAATAGCCAACATTGATTGTACTTTTCCCATGTAGATATCTTACATGTAGATCGTTGATAACATTGTTCCAAAGGTTCTCAAAGAAACACAAGTCTGTGAGAGGGTAGAAACACAAAATCCACCAATAATATCCCAGCACGTGTTGGAACAATACACACAGCAAAACGCGTACCAAATTAATTAAATTTCCACCCCTGAAGTCTCTAGCGCTTTCAGTTTCTACCCAATCCAACTTTAATCAATAAAAAGAAATTTCACAACAGCCCCTAAGGTTTATATACAACCAAATTTAATTTCTAAAAATCATTTAAAAATCTTAGAAATTATTTAACACGTCCCAAAAATAGTAGAAAATTAATTTTAAGGGATTTAACTCACACACAACAAAATATAGCATTAGATAATGTATGTATGCAGTCCTAGTGTGTGGTGTTGGTATACTACCTTTAGGAACTTATAGAAGAATGAAGTGTAGAGTTTGAGGTTCTTTGGTAAACAAGGGTTGGACTCAAATTTCGTCACTATTTCCAAACTGGATGAGCACCTATATAATATAGACTCAAGTAAGTCAAAGATACATGGATTAACTTAAAACTCAAGGGTTTGATTCTGAGCACAACAATTAGCCACACTTCCTCAGGTCTCCTCCCCCATGCATGGAAATAATAGGAAGTCATCAACCTCTCAGTCCCGGGGCACACCCAGACAGCGACAAGGCTATACAATGTGGTCCCAATGATCTTCTAATACAACCATTTACATGATGCCCCAAATTCTTCAATACCAACTTCAAAGGCATCGTGTATATTTAGAAGTCGCCCAACATCAGGATAGGGACACGACCAAATCCCAAATGAAAGGAAGCTTATAATGAATTATCTTCAACTAAAAGAGTATTTATACATCCTACCATTGAGGATTTTAATGCGGTCCCACCCACCAATCCATCTCATTAGGATTCTCCTTTGGAATGCTAAAGGGGCAGGTAGACCTAATTTTTACCCGAAACTCGTGAACTTTGTCCACCTGCATCATGCTCATCTTCTAGCCATTCTGGATACCTCATAGACACTAGAAGGTCTATGAGTGAGATTGTTCGTCTTCCTTTTTAGAATAATATTTTTCCACCAGTGTTGGATCAATCAGGTGGAATTTGGGTTCTTAAGATGGATGGGCCTATTGCGGCGCATGAACTGGAAGTGTGCTTAAGTTTTATTCATATGGTAGTGGACCATGAACCTATGGTGGGGCTTATGGAATTTACGATTGTGTATGTGACACCTCAGCCAATGAATCAAACTCGAGTATGGCAATCTCTTAATCAAATGTATACTACTGTACAGCATCGCTGGCTCTTATTGGGAGATTTTAATACTATTTTAGTCCCACATGAAAAGTTGGGTGGTCGTTCCTTTCAAGTGGCACGGGCACCTCCTTCGAAACTTTATGCACTTTTTCAATATACATGACTTAGGATTTCGTTTCCCTTCTTTTACTTGGAAAGCTAATACTTCATTTGGACATCATGTCTGAGAACGGCTGGACTGTGGTCTTGGCAATGATAGATCACTGGCCTTATACCCACATACCCTTATCACTCACTTACTGAATAAAGGCTCGAATCATTGCCCATTGTTATTATACAACTTTCCTAATAGGTTAAAGTCTTGTCAACGTTTTATCTACTATAAAGAGTGGGCCCGGTACCCCTAATTCATTTGAATCCTCAACACTTAGTGGAATCGTTTGGTGTATGGTTCGCCTGTAGTTTTCTTCTCCTAGAAAGCATATTTTCCCCCGGGCGGCTATTACGTAGAAACGTACCACATCGGAAATATGTCCTCTATTTTTCACCTACAGTGAAAACTTCAAACTCTTCGACACCATATAGACCATTCTACAGATCAACCCTCTCTTGATCGTGAAACCCAGTTACATTTATGCACTGTCTTCTCTTGGAATGTCAGTACTAAAAAAAATAAACACAAAATTAAGTGGACTCTTGAGGGTGATTTTAATACTAAATATTTTCATGCGTGTGTCATCCATCGTCAATGGGTTAACATAATACATGTTATGTTTGGCCCAGACATGGGCTGTCATAGGTCATAACAAGGCATTCATAATCAAATTCAATAATTTTATGCTAATATCTATACTTCCACACATCCACCTCCGCCCACTACTGAGTATCTTTTTATTCCTCTAACACCGTTGGATCAATCCCGATTACTAGAACCGATTACGGATGCAGAGATATGGCACACCTTACAAATTATGGGGAAAAATAAAATCCCAAGGAGGGACGCTCTTAAGATTGGCAATCTATCAGAATATAACGGGAATGTCCGGATGCAATCTCATCCATGATTTCTTTCGATCTGGCACGTTGCTCCGAGAACTCAATTGTACTTTTCCCATTTTTATCCCTAAAATTTAGCACCCCACTCAAGTGAAACATTTTTGACGAATTAGTTTATGCAACATTATCTATAAACTTATTATGTCTATTATGGTCACTGATAATACGCAAACATTACGTATTTCATCCGTCAAACCTACGCATTTTATCCCCCTTGGGTGCCTTAATCTCTATATTTATGCTCGTTAACCAGACAACCTCGATTTATATTGTTAACATGTTATATGATGTATAATTGGGCTTTTGTAGGAATTTACGTACTAAGAATGGAGTTCAGACGCATTTCGCTCAAGTTCCGTACGCAATTGCACGTTCAACGAAATCTAGTCAATTCATAGTTTGGGCACCTGGCTCGACATCTCATGGAAGTTGTATCTCTCCTCGCATACTTTGCGTGGCCACGAATGGTGCGCGATTTCGATTCCGAATGAAGAAGTTACGGCATTTCTAGCGGAGGAGAAAACCATTTACACCAAAACAGGAGGAAAGGAGAAGCTGCCCTTCTTAATCGATCGATCGATCAAAAGGATCAATCGATCAATCCTTCATATTTTGGCCACGATTTCAACCATCGATCGATCGACCAAAGGGGTCAATCGATCGATTCCCTGCTTTTTTTAGATATTTTTTTTCTTTTCTTTCTTCTTTTCTTTTCTCCTAACTTACTATATATGGGAATTTTATTGTAATATCAGATATATTCAGTTTTAGAAGGAATTTTAGCTTAGGGTTTGATTTTGAGAGCTCATCTTCTTTTCTTCTTCGGGTGACATCCATTTGATTTTGTAAGATTGAACTATTCATTATCATCTCCTTTAATATAGTTTTGTTCTTTAGTTTCCTTGCTTTGTAAATTAGTTTCATGCTCTGTTAATTAGTTTAATTTCTTTATTTCTTGCTTTCCTAGTTTAATTAGTTGTAATTTAGTTTAATTCATGTATTTCCCTTAGATAAATAGGGTCGGGACTTCGTTCCACCATTTTTGGGCCCCGAGCTCCGAAAATTAGATTTTATACAGAATTGCATTTAATTTAACCCGTGCGTATTAAAGTTGGATTATTACGCGTTTAAATTTTTTTGTCACACAACGTTAGTGTTTAAAGCGATAATCCGAGTTTAATCCGCGTATGACCAATTTTCGGTTAAATGTTTATTCGCGCAACTTTGGCTTAAATTCCTTATGTGTGAAGTTTATGATCAATTGATAATGCTCGATTAAATTGCTCTCCAGCCAGAATTCTGATTAATAAGTGTTTCGATCCGTATGGTTGTATGTTATTCCGATTCTCACTTTACTTTTATTTAGACTTAACTTCTTTCTTTTCTTTTATTTACAACGACCCATCACCTTTAACACTTTAATTCCTGAATTAATAATCCAATTAAAATCTGTCGAACACTCCCTGTGGATTTGATACTCGACTTACCACTAGACTTGTATCGCAAGTGTAGTCGTAATTTAGGTTTGTTTGTATTAATGCGGTGAAATGAATTCAACGATTAGCGTTCTGACGCGACGCTACTTTTCACGCGTGATCAAAATGGCGTCGTTGCTGGGGAATCTTTTGATTTAGATTGTAATTGTCTTATTAGTTCGTAGTATTCTTTCCTTTATATTTTTATTCTTTGTTTTAACCTTTTTTACAGGCTTTCTACATTTGAGCACCTAGAAATGCTTGAATTTTCCTGTCGCACATTGCTTTGTGGAATTTGTCCTCTCGAGCTTTATTTTAGGGTAAGCATGACTTATTCTAATTTTTCTGGTAATTCTAATGATAATTCTCAAAATTCCCATAAACCTATGATTTTTGGTCAATACTTACAAGCTGAAAAAATTGCAACATCTAAAATGACATTGGGTGAGTATTACGAAAGTCAAAGTTTGGATTACATCAATTTTGGGCGTGATCATTTTGATTCTAGGTCGCAAGATCCTTATGATAAAAAATTTGAAACAAATTGAAATCATTTTCAAAATTCTTATGTTAATGATTTTGAGTGTAGTCCCGAGAACAATTTCCAAAACTCTCAATTCCAAGAATCCGCTCCTTGCCCTATGACTTTCAGTGAGGGATTGAACTTGCTTGAAAATGAGTGGATTAAAAACCGTTATCGAGAAGAAAATCGTTGTTGGGAACACGAGTTGGATTTACTATTTGAATCCGACGATGACTTTTCTTCATATACTTTTGAAGTCGAGGACTATTTTGAACCAAATGAGGACTTTGTGCCTACTTTGGAACAAATCATCCTTGACTTGAGCCATGGTATAGTAGAGAATGAAAATGAGTATGAAAGGGGCCTAGTATCCATTTGCAATGAACTCATTTCTTCTTTGATTCTCAAAGAAGAAAGTTTCATTGTAAATGATCTTATTTCTTTCGAAATTCAATCTTCTGGCGATGATCACTAATCGCCTGAGATTGAATTTTTTTCATCCCCATCTTTATTCTATACTATCAAACCAATTCTAATACCCAATGAATCGGTTCAAAAATTTTTAGTTCCAAACCTTTTCACCGATGAGGAGTACTCACTCGAGCCTCCTTCCATGACGGCTTCTTTGCCCTCATGTGCATCGCCTCCCATTCTAACTTTAAAATACTTGGGAGGTGATTCAATTTTTCTTGGCCCACATGTCTATTTTTCACCCGTACTCCCTCCTAAATTTTTAATTGGGGATGGTTCATCTTTTCCACCACCCACATGCAATCGGTCGTTTGAACGGAATTCCTATTTTCTGCGAGGCATTCATGAGAGGGAAGGTCCACCATTGATCTTCCAAAGTCAAAATGTTGTTTGGGTGGACCCTCAAAAATTCCTACTTTTAGTATATAGCTAATTAGAATTCCTATGTGTAGGTTGTATATACTAACTTTTTCATTTTTTATTTTTTCTTAATTTAGTCTAGTGTAATTAGTTAATCTCTTTTTATATTGGTTGTATGCTTGGTTCTAACTCTTTATGTAGGTTCAACATACTTGAAATTGCAAAAATTGGGCGTCTCGGCATTCTTTTGTTAAGAAAAAAAAAATCACAAAAACATTTTTCTTTAATTTTACACACTCATTCTCACACATTTGCATTTGTTTTTCTTTTTAATTTTATTTTATTTTTCATTTCTTTGTGAACATGCGTGTGTGTCGCTCGCCATATATATTTTTCATTTTTTAGTTAACATATGTGTGTGTATGTGCATACTTAGTCTAGTTCTTTGTTATTTTATTTTATTTTTATTTTTACTTTTTACTTTTTTATTTGTGTTGTTATGTTGATATACTTATATATATATATATATATATATATATATATATATATATATATATACTTATAACCCCCTTGTATTCCCTTAATTGCCATCCCCCCCCCCCCCCCCCCCCCATTTAAAAACAGCATGTTGTGGGCTTTTTCTTGTATGATCGATCGATCGATACCCAAGGCTCGATCGATCGATCGTCCAGTTAAAGGTCGAAATCTTCTTCTTTCTTCCCACTCTCCTACATTTTCTTTTATCTATCTTCTCTCCACTTTCGAGCACTAATTTCCCCAAACCCATTTCCTTCAATTTTCAGCCCTTTTCTACAGTTTAAAGGTATAATCCTTCCTATTTACTTGTGTATTTGTAGATTGTGGTTGAATTTTGTCATGTTTTCCCTGTTTTATCCATTTTCTTGACATGTTTGAATGAGTGTTGGTTGTGTCCCTGTTTATGTTGTTCCAACAGTTTTTTTGCTTAATATTGCTATATATCCATTGATGAACACCTTTTTGATGTTTCATTGTGATTGTGTTCATGAATGGGGATACTTTGTTGGTTCAAATGGTATTTTTCACCCTCGCTGCACATTGCGCACGCCAAGTGTTCGCTAAAATTCCCCAAACAGTTTTCAATCCATTTTTGGCGCACACTTGGGTGATTTTCACTCGTTGTCGCTTGTCGATAAATTTTATCGCAATGTTGATTCTTTTTTGCCCGATTTTGCCCACGTGCACCCACCATTTCAACTCGTACACTAACTAACCATTAATTGTGCTTACAATTTTCTTTGTATTGATTAATTATTATTTTGTAGGTTGAAATGGCCGCTGTCAAGAAATACAAGTTCACTAGGTCCGTGCCCAACCGGGTCTTCGAGGGGTTTCGTTGTGAGCAGGAACGAGATTAGTTTTAGGCCTATTTTCAGACTTTCGAGAGACCTTTGGGTTATCATTTTGCCTAGAAACTTGAAGATATACCACTTGAGGCGCGTCTTCTGTTGCGCCGACAGGGATGGGAGCCCTTTCTCGCTACCAATGGGCGCGTCAATGAAGAGCTCGTCCATATGTTTTACGCGACATTAGTAGAGGTGAGAGGGCAAGGGCCTACTACATTTGAGGCCATGGTCCGTGGGGTGAGGATACCTCTACGTCGTTCTGATTTGGCAGCTTTTATGGGTGTGCCTGACCCGTCGAATCCTATTAATTTATTGGATGGGGATATCTTTGGTCATGCGACGTTGATTGAGGACCTTGCGCCGGGCGAGGTATGGAAGAAGGGTGCTTGCCGTTCGATCGTAATGGCGGACTTGCCGAGACTATTCCACTACATCAACGTCCATTCTTTCACGGTAACGAGCAACCGATCGGAGGTGTGTCACAAACAAGCGACATTCATCTACACTATGCTTAATAATTTGGGAGATATCAGTTTGCCCAAAATCTTTTTGGAGACGATGCTCTCGACATCCGAGGAGGTGGATTTGAGATTTTCCCTTCCTTTTCCTTCCCTCATCACGAGGATACGCACTTCACACGTTTGCCCAGAGTACGATGTTGATTACAAGCGTGAGCCACTAGGGCTTCTCACAAAAGACAACATTTCGAAGATATTAACTCACGCGTGGGGGGAACCGGGAAACAAAAGGGAGAGGGCAGAGGCAGCTTACATGGTAGAGGAGGAGGCCGAGATGAGATATATGGAGTAGGGTAAGGGTTCTCACTTGCCACACACAAATTTGGATGCCCGCTTTGGGACATTTTAGTCTGTGCAGGACCAACGCTGGGAGGAGACCCAGCTTAAGTGTGCTACATGGGAGTCCCACCTGGACCAGCAGCAGTTAGAGCTAAGATAGCAGCAGGCCAATCTGCGATAGGATCGAGATGAGCGCCGACAAGTTGGAACCGAGTAGAGGTTGGCGAGAGCGCAGCAGAGGCATGAGTACCGGATGATGCAGGCTATGATGCGAGACATTTTTTTGCAGAGGCATGATTCAAACGCCCCTCTACCACCTCATTTTTAGGATCCTTCTGATCCTAGTGGTTCTGGCCACTAGGCTACTACTGTATTGGGGCATTTTTGCATTTTTGGGATGGATATTATGTTGTATTTTTTTATTTTATTTGTATTTCTTTCTTTTTAATAGTTGTAATGTATTAAGTTGTTTTGTATCGCACTTATGAAATGAGAAATGAGAATGTAGTTTGAGGTTGTTTATTGGATTTTGATGTGTGTGACCTTCCATTTTATAAAATAAAAATGTTCACCATCAATTTATCTAGTATTTTCACTTCAGCCCCTCTATATTGTTGTGACTTGTGACATATATTCTTTTAACTTAATACATCAGTACATATTCTTCCTATGCTTTGTACTAACTTGTTTTGCAGATTTCATTTGGACTTGTACTTATGGATATTGCTCCAAATTTGGGTAATACCATTCTTTTCCTATCTTTATGTTGTGTTCTTTAATGGGCGCATTGTGGACAATGCAATATTTAAGTTAGGGGGTGTGGGATATTCTATCCATTTCATTGTTTAGTCCTTGAATTTAACTACAATTTAGTTTTTCAAAAATATTTTCTTTCTTTTTTCTCCTTTATTGGGCATTTTGCCCTTGTTTTTGATGATAAATTTTAATAATTGCCCAATCCATTAGACAATTCAACGATGCATGTTCTAGATTTTAGAAGTTATTAGACTTGTGTCCTCAAATCATTGATATTATGAATAACTTCATGAATTAAACTTTATCCCATGAGCATATGCATTTTTCTTATTATATTGATTTGGTTTAAGATTTTTATAACTCGATAATCTTTTGTTTCTTTGTATATACTTACACCGAGTGATATTAGAGACTTATCTTCATTTGTAAGTGTATACACTTTTCTTTCCTCTTTGAAAACATTACAGTCATTGGTAATCTCTTTATTCTTTAATTGACCATTCATTAATTGAGTTCATATATGAAATGTATTACTTGAGCATGATTTTCATATATTGTTTTGACTCGAGAATTTCGTAAACTTATTAAAATGATCATAGGCCATCTTTGTATATCATCCATATTTGTATATCACCCATATGACCTTGATCTCACCTTTTATATGTTCCCTAGTGAACCCATTTGAGCCTAAATACTAGCCTTTCGTTTCATTCCCCAAAATCCCATAACCAACTCCAAATTGGAGTTTCATACCATACATATTACCTTACATACCCTTGTTTGGATTGTTAGTTGGGATTGAATGTTATTGTTGTTTTGTGGTTGCAATTTGACATTGAAAACAGTTAGAAAAGAAGAAACTGTAGTGAAAAAGGGAAGAAAAAGAGAAAGTTGAAAACAAAAGAAAAAGTGAGAAAAAGAAGAAAAGAAAAAGAAAGTAATTTTTATATATTGTTTATAGTGATTCAATAATCCTTGTTACTCTCTCGATTTTTATATCTAATGCTCGTTTGGAAATCATTTGTCCAATTTTGAAATTGCCCACTTTTTCCCATTATCCTGAGTTTCATCCCCAAACACTTTGAATCCATATATACACTCCTTTCATTTCGTACCCTAGCCTAGCCTACATTACAACCCTATTAAAGTTCTATGTGATCTTAAGTTGATGTAATTCAAAGGTTTAAATAGTTTTGACAATCTGTGAAAATACATTTCGCCTCTTTTTTATGTTCGGTATCTTTCACTGAGATTACAGTTTTTATTTTCTATATAGGGTTCTTCATTTGTGACATGTGCGCGGCCTAGTTGCCCTTTACGTTTACTCATTATGCCCGCATGTCCCGTGTGTTACCTCCCTATTTCAAGTGATTTCATTTGATGAGCATAATGCCCGTGAGGATTGACTTATATGCATGCTTTAATATTTAGTATCCGATTAATTAATTTTTTGCCAAATCATATTTTGCGTATGCTCACTCCCCTCCCACATTTTAAAGTTTCAATTCATTGAGGTGCATTAGATAATGTTAATAACTATGGACTTTTCACGTGAATTTGTTTGCTATGTTAATAACATGTTGAAATCTTGTTTGTATTGTTGAGTTTGTCGCATGCTTGATTGGGCATATTTTGAGGAAACTATATGATGTTTGTGGGTTTCATCCATGAAACCCCTCACGAGATGACACTCATCCACTAGGGTAACCTAAGGGTTTAACGGCTTATTGCATATGCTAAATGCAATTGAATCGCTCGTGAAAGTGGACTTTTTCTTTTATACCATACTTTTGTACTATCTCTTGCTTTTGGTTTACTTGTTGTTCTTAGTGCATCATATTTCATTACTAGGGACTAGCAATGTGTAAGTTAGGGGGTGTGATAATACGCAAATATTACGTATCTCATCCATCGAACCTACGCATTTTAGCCCCCTCGGGTGCCTTAATCTCTATATTTAATCCCGTTAACCAGACAACCTCGGTTTATATTGTTGACCTGCTATATAAGGTATAATTGGACTTTTGTAGGTATTTAGGTACTAAGAATGGAGTTCAGACGCATTCCGCTCAAGTTCCATACGTAATTGCACATTCAAGGGCAATCCGGTCAATTCACAATTTGGGCACCTGGATCGACATCTCACTAAAGTTGTATCCCTCCTCACATGCTTCGCGTGGCCATGAACGGTGCGTGATTTCGAGTCCAAGCGAAGAAGTTACGGCATTTCTAGCAGAGGAGAAAATCATTAACACCAAAACAGGAGGAAAGGAGAAGCTGTCATGCTTAATCGATCGATCGATGAAAAGGATTGATCGATCGATCCTTCAAATTTTGGCCACGATTTCAACCATCGATCGATCGACCAAAGGGGTCGATCGATTGATCCCCTGCTTTTTTGAGATATTTTGCTTTTCTTTTCTTTCTTCTTTTCTTTTCTCCCAACTTAATATATATGGGAATTTTGTTGTAATATCAGATATATTCAGTTTTAGAAGACATTTTAGCTTAGGGTTTGGTTTTGAGAGCTCATCTTCTTTTCTTCTTGGGGTGACATCCATTTGGTTTTGTAAGATTGAACTATTCACTATCATCTCCTTTAATATAGTTTTGTTCTTTATTTTCCTTGCTTTGTAAATTAGTTTCATGCTTTGTTAATTAGTTTAATTTCTTTATATCTTGCTTTCCTAGTTTAATTAGTTGTAATTTAGTTTAATTTATGTATTGCCCTGAGATAAATAGGGTCGGCATTTCGTTTCGCCATTTTCGGACCTCGAGCTCCGAAAATTAGGTTTTGTGCAGAATTGCATTTAATTGAACCGGTGCGTATTAAAGTCAGATTATTACGCGTTTAACTTTCTTTGTCACGCAACGTTAGTGTTTAAAGCGATAATCTGAGTTTAATCCGCGTATGACCAATTTTCGATTAAATGTTTATTCACGAACCTTTGGCTTAAATTCCTTATTGTGTGAAGTTTATGATTAATTGATAATGCTCGATTAAATTGCTCTCGAGCCGAAATTCTGATTAATAAGTGTTTCGATCCGTATGGTTGGATGTTATCCCGATCCTCGCTTTAGTTTTATTTAGACTTAACTTCTGTCTTTTCTTTTATTTACAACCACCCATCACCTTTTACACTTTTATTCCTGAATTAATAATCCAATTAAAATCTGTCGAACACTCCCTGTGGATTCGATACCCAACTTACTGCTAGACTTGTATCCCAAGTGTAGTCATAATTTAGGTTTGTTTGTATTAACGCGGTGAAACGAATTCAACGATTAGCGTTCTGACGCGATGCTACTTTTCACGCGTGATCAGTCACTCTTATGCAACTAATTCTTCAATATCTAGTGTTATGTGTTCTAAAAGGCGCGCATAGGCTCCGCCTAGGCATGCCTAGGCTTGAGGCTTGAGTGAAACGCATCGCCTACACCTTATTACACCTTATTCTTGGTAAAAATCTTAAGCCGCACTTTTTTTCAAAACAAATATGCCTTAGTGAAATGATATAGTCATTTAAAGACTTTTTTTTACAAATCGGACCAATATCTCGTCCAAAACAATCAAAATACATTTTATATATTGATTATGGGGCGTGAATATGAGAAAGATTATTACCAAACATATGGATATATTTGTAAATTTCATGGTATGTATTATTTTATTATATTATCAGCCTTAAAATAATTAAAATAATAAAAAAAGGAAAAACGTCTTTTTACGCCTAGGCTCCTAAGGCTTGAGGCTTGACATCTACGCCTCGACCATGCCTCATGCTTTTTATAACCTTGGTGTTCCCTTACCAAACCGGGTTCATAGCTAATCGACCTATTCAACATAATGTCCTTATTACTCATGAAATTTTACATTCGTCCAAATCCAAGAAGAGAAGTTGTGCGGTTAAAATTAATTAAACTAAGGCCTATGACAAATTGGATGGCCATTTCTTCGGTGGGTTCTGCAACAACATGGATCCCGAACTTGTGGATCCACATATTATGGAATGTATCTCCTCAACATCGTTCAAAACACTCATAAATGGTCAGGTTTGGGATACTTTCTACCCTTTTAGAGGCATTCTCTAAGGGGATCCGCTTTCTCCTTATTTATTCATTTTGGCTCTTGACGTGATGCTCGAGACTTCTCCGAAAGGGCCAAAGATTCTTGGTCTTGCCTTCTCTAATAACTTCATCTTCTTCCTTTAACCTACACCTCATACCATAACTCAATTACATCCCCTTGTCACCAAGTTTGCGATAATATCTAATCAAATAATTAATCGCGATAAATCTACGATTACCTTTGGACCCTCCACCCTTCGGGTTATTCACCATACTACACTGCGCCAGCTTTGATTTCATGGAGATTAGGACTAAGACAAATATCTTACACTCCCGCTTATCATAAGAAGGGTCACCTTCTAGATGTTCCATGACCTGAATGAGATCCTTGGAAGTCGTCTTCAAGCTTGTTATAATAATTTCTTATCTTATGTTAGTCGAGCCATGATCAGTAATGTGGGGTGTATGGCCATGACCTTATATTTTATGTCAATATATCTGCTCCCCACCCACGTTCTTAGGACCTTAAACAAGAAGATCAAAGCATTTTTTTGGAACGCCTCCACTTTGTCCCATAAAATGCTAACTATTCCTTGGTCAACGATAACATTGCCCAAACAATACGGAGGGTTGGGGGTTAAAAACCTCCATATGCTTATTTGCTTAAATTGCTTTGGAAGGCCTTTTTGTCATCTAGAGAACCTCTAGTCTCAAACAGTTAAACAGAAATATTTTCCTCACACGACCCTATTACAATCTCAACGTCACACCCGAGTCTCCTGGTTTTGGACCAAGATCTACTACCCCTTTTTCTAACATGATATTAAATGGTGTATTGGGACTGGAAATATTTCATTCAGTCATCACATCTGAGTCTTACAGGAACCTTTGTACCTACGGTTCCCACATTTCCCCGTGTCCATGTTGGATGCTCCTCTAAACTCTTTTGTTCTCCACCATGAGTGGAATCTCCCTCTTTTAACAGAGCGGCTGCCACTTAACTTTCTACCGCATATTCAGTCCATTTACCACCCAACTCACCCTATATTGGATATCCTATATTAGTGGCCAAGAAGTACTGGTTCGTTTATGATTAAGGCTACATACCATTGGCTTAATTCTACCGGATATGCACATCACCGTCTGGCACTGTTGTGGCAGGGTAAGGTACCCCATAAGCTTAAAATCTTCCTTTGATTCCTTATTCACCAGGCATTGCCCACGGCGGACCGACTCCTCTACTACCACAAACTTCCTTCTCCATTGTGTTCTTTATATGAGTTGGACAACAGTCACTCTCATATTACACTGATTGCCCTACTTACTTTTTATCCAAAATTCATAAGGCGACATTTCATCTATCTCTCTTCTTAAACATTTTACGAAGTTGTGATACTCGGGTTTGCCTAATTACTAGTCGCTCCATCCGCTGTTTCTTCTTTGGGTACCCTAGCATGCTAGAAATTAGGTTATTTTTAGAAATAAGACAACTCCCAAGGCACTCATCTTAAATACTTTATCCCAACATATTTTATAGTCCTTACATGCCCCCCCCCCCCCCAAGAAAAAAAGTCAGTCCGATCGTACCTTCTACGACTTTGAGTATTAGTTGGACATGTCCAACCTCTCTCTTCTTTAAATGCAATACAAATATTGTGAAATCTCATGTTACGGGATAGGCTTCAATTGATGGAATCATTCGTAATTATCAAGGGGATTATATCTGCACTTTTTCGAAAAAGTATCGAGTATGCGTCTTCGGTACTTGCAAAAATTTTCCATTAAAACTGATTTAGACCTGGCATCTCATATGGGAATTAAATGTATTGAACTAGAGACTGATTTTCAAATTGTATTTAATATGATTTACAGGAACGAAGCTCATAATCCAGCTCTCAAGGATTTGATCCAAGCCATCCTTGACGGCTTTTAGAATTCCTATATGTCTCCCTCTGTTTGTGTTTCCGTGAAGCAATGCATGTGTTGACATCCTTGCAGCTACTTTAGTTTCGTAACTATTTTTTTTAAAGTGTATGTCCAGGTTCCATGTTTTTTAGTCCCTTTTTTTCAATGATGTTTGTAATAGTACTAGAATCAGACATGCAGCAAAGAACATCATTTATAAAATATCCCTCTTTTAAATAATAGAGAATTAAGGTCAAGGTCATATTCCTTCTTATATTTGGATTTTTAGGATAGTGATTTTCAGGTTTATAAATGTAGTCCCTGTGGTACAATAACATTTATTTGTGTGGTCCCTTTACACTTAGGAGTACACAAAACTGATACTTTCATTTGTTTTAGTTAAGGATGTATTTATTTTTATACCCGTAGTCATACTCATTTAAAACTCATTCTAAAAATAAACACATAACCCCTCCTCCTCTCCACCCCACCCCACCCACCGGAATCCTCGTTGCAACGTCCAAATCCTCACCAGAGACCATCGGAATTCTCGTCGGATTATTTCTCTCTCCTCGTTTCACTCTCCCTTCGTCTATTTTTTACATTTTTTTGGTACACGCCAGCGGCACCATTGCCAGCGCCGGAGAAGAGGCGCCGAAAAATGTATACTGTTCGCGGGAAAATTGGAGTTTTCGCAGGAAAAAAATGGAGGTTTTAGTTAAATAATAAATTTATCGGTTTCGTTTTTTTTGTCAAAAAATATCAAATATGGGTGTTGTTAGATAGATCTCAATGAGTATATTTCAAATATATAAATTTTGGATTTGTAGATTTGAAGTTATGAACTTTTAAAAATTTGACGGGTTTGCCTGTATGAGTTATCAAATGACATATTCGTTATTTTTCATGGTATTTTTAGTACACGGACTAAATTTATAAAATTATGTAAAGTGTTCTATTTTTATACACTTTGAGTTAGATTGAACATTTTCCCAAAACTCCCTTCAAATAAACTTACTTTTTTACTGGAAAAAAAGTATTTATCCAAAATAAAAAACAAAAAAATATAGGACACTCAAAACTACATCAAAAGGGCTTTTGAAATATTTATTAAAGAGTCCTTATGCACTAACACACAAAATTAGATACATTTTTTACACATTGATGTGTTGCATTTGCATTGGATCGTGTTTGGGCTCTACATGAGTCACATTGGCGTGGACCCTAGAGACGAGCCAATGCAAATGTCACACGTCAAGGTGTCTAAAAAATGCGTAAAATTATCCTTTATTAAATTATAATATTTCACATTATAATTTTTTCAAATCGGCCCTTTCATTCGATTTGACTACACAAAGCTATAAATTGCATCTTTTTCTAAGAAAAATATAAAAATGCATACTATATATTGTATGATTTTTTATCATTTTCCCCCATCATTAAAATTCACTGCAACACAACTTACTCCGGTAAACTGTAGTTGTTCCTCCGTTGCACCCTACTCCGGCAAGAAGCAGGCGCCAACCTCATTATGCCCCCAGTGGGAGGCTTATCTCATCGCGCAGATACTTGCCTCCAGCTAAAAGGCTACCACTACTGGTGCAAACGAGTACCCCCCAACATTTAAAAAAAAACAAAGAAGATACATTTTCACAAATATCTTTCGTTTGGGTTCAAAATCGAGTCACCATCAACCAATCAACCAGATACTGACTCACCCTGAGCAATCTACCATTTGGGTACAAATTGTTGGAACACAACTATCTAACAGCTGTTAGAATGCAAAATATTGAAGAATGCTTTTAAGCACTTGTCCCACATTGGTGGGTTGAAAAAAATGGGTTGTGTTAATATACCCTCTTTGTGAGTCTAAATGATAATCACTTTGGGCATTCAATGTTTGTGTGTATGGGTGGGAGACTTATTGGTCCAAGTCACACATGCGCGCGTGTTGCTGCCGTCCATCTGGCTCTGCCCGTGCCCTTGTCTGGGTCTTGGGTTTGTGGTCACTAAAAATTATTTTTTTGGATAAATAAATTAACGTTTATTGGGCCTTAAAATTTATTTTTTAACGTTTTTTTTTAATTTTGAAAAAATTAAAAAACGTGACTTCTCTAACTGTTGAAAAAGTCTTCCACTTGCCCACGTTTTTTCAGTTTTCTCTCCACGTTGAGGGCCCATTAACGTCATTATTTTTTCGCAATAAAAGGAGGTTTATACCTCCGTTTTTACACACACCTTCCAGACTACAAACAGTTCTCATAATTTTTTTTACAAAAATTATTATTCGTACCTGGATAATTATAATATCACATAAATAATTAATCTTCCCCCAGATTAATTATACTACACAGAATCGAGTAATACATATATTTCAGAATGGGTGTTCATTGAATGAATCTGGTTCATGCTACCATTTCATAATTTTTGGGGTTGTTTTATCATGGGGGTGACGAGGCTACTAAGGCTGTCAGCACACTTTGGGCAGATCCGCGAAACACCTTAAAGAGAGCGACATTGTCCGCGATTCAGCCATAATTCTAGACTGTCCAGTTCCGAATTTCTTATATTTTTTGGTCTCGGCTCCTAATTGGGTAATTTCATTCCTTATTTATTTCCGCATTTAAATTGTTGCTACAACAATTTTAAGGTGACTGCTATTCTGCCATTGACAAAATTAACTCTAGAAACCTTAACAAGCCTTTCAAATATAAAGGCATCCATTTTAAACATTGGAGCAAAAAATTACAATTTTATTTAACTACGAAAAAAGTCACATCGTGTGTTCAATTTGAGAAACCCATAGTAAATAATCCACGTATTGTTGAGGAAAACAAAACAATTAGAACTTAGGAGGAAAATGATTTTCTGTGAAAGAAATATATTTTGAATGCTCTAAGTGACGAACTTTATGACTATTATGCCAATTATAAAACTGCAAGAGATGTTTGGGATGCACTTTTTAAAAAATATGACACGGAGGATGCGGGTGTTAAAAAATATGCCGTTAGCCGTTATTTAAAATTTCAAATGACGGATGACAAATCTGTTATTGCTCAAACCCATGATTAACAAATGATTGCCCATGAAATTATTTCCGAGGGCATGGCTTTAGATGAGCAATTTCAGGTGGCTGTAATTATTGATAAATTGTCTCCACTGTTCAAAGAGCTTAAAAATATTTTGAGGCATAAGGCTAAAAAAATTTCACTGCAGTCACTCATTACTAAATTGAGAATTGAGGAGAAATCCCGAAAACAGGAGTACAAAGATGAAATTTTTGCTGCGTCAAACAACAAAAATCAGAAAAAGAATCACACTCCAGTTGTTTTAAAGGCAAACGGAAAAAATATGAAATTTCAAAAAAAGAGCCACAACCAGAATTTTAAAAATCAGACTCAGAATAAGAATAAGAACCCTATAAATGGACAGTCTAGTAACTCGGGACAATTTCTCTGTTTCAAGTGTGGCAAGCCTAGCCATATGGCTTGCAAATGTTGCAATGTGCCACCCGTACAAGCGAATTTGACCGAAGAGGACCTATGTGCAATGATTACTGAAATCAACATGGTTAGCGGTGCCGAATGATGGTGGGTGGATACTAGTGCTACTTGCCACATTTGTCATGACTCTACTTTATTTAAGACTTATTCTGAGACTGCAGATAAGAAGGTGTTTTTGGGTGATTCTCACTCCACTGAGGTTGTCGGTACTGGAAATGTGGAATAAAGTTCACTTCGAGAAAGACTGTTATCCTCAAAGATGTTCTTCACACTCCCGAGATAAGGAAAAATTTGGTTTTGGGTTATCTTCTCAACAAAGCTGTCTTTACTCAAACTATTGGTGTTAATTTATTTACTTTGACCAAAAATAGAATTTTTGTAGGCAAGGGTTATGCCACTGATGGGATGTTTAAATTGAATGTTGATGCAATGAATAAAATTTCTCCTTCTGCTTTTATTGCTTGTTACTTTAATGTTTGGCATGCTAGGCTTTATCATGTTAATAAACAACTTGTTAAAAATATGAGAACTTTAGGATTAATTTCAGAATTATCATTAAATGATTTTGAAAAATGTGAATGGTGTAGTCAAGCAAAAATCACTAGGACACCACATAAATATGTTTTTAGAGAATCTGAACCACTTGATTTAATTCATTCGAATATTTGTGAATTGGATGGAGTCACAACTAGAAATGGCAAACTTTATTGTATAACTTTTATTGATGATTGTTCTGATTATTCATTTCTGTATTTAATGAAAAATAAAAGTGAAACATTTGACATGTTTAAAATTTTCCTAAATGACATTGAAAATCAATTTAATCGGAAAATAAAAAGGTTACATAGTGATAGAGGCACCAAATATGATTCTGGACCTTTTATTGAATTTTATAAAACCCACGATATTATTCACGAAAAAACTATCCCTTATTCACCTGAAATGAACGGTAAAGCCAAAAGAAAAAATAGGACATTGACTATATTAGTTGTTGCTATTTTATTAAATGCAGGGGTTGCTTCACATTAGTGGGGTGAAATTATTTTAACGGTATGTCACGTACTTAATAGAATTCCTAAGACTAAAATGAAAATATCTCCTTATGAGATTTGGAAAAATATTAAGCCTAACGTGTCATACTTTAGAACGTGGGGGTTCTTAGCATATATATGTATACCCGGCCCTAAAAGGTCTAAATTGGCGAGTAGAGCATATGAGTGCGTTTTATAGGCTATGTTATTAATAGCAAAGCATACCGATTTTAGGACTTGAAAAATAAAGTAATTATTGAATCAAATGACGCTGATTTTTATGAAGATAAATTTCCTTTTAAATTGAGAAATAGAGGGGGCGAGTCATCTACTAATATTTCTTTAAATAAAAATAAAGAAAATAATGAATCCATTTTAGAAATTTGAAAAAGTAAAAGGGCTCGTGTAGAAAAAGATTTTGGTCCCGACTTTTGTGCTTACACTTTAGAGGAGGATCCTAACACTATTCAATAAGCTTTATCTTCTTTAGTTGTCGATTTATGGCAAGAGGCTATTAATGATGAAATGGATTCTTTGAAAACAAATAAAACTTAGCATTTAGTGGACCTTCCTCCTGGGTATAAAATAATTGGGTGTAAATAGATTCTTAAAAAGAAATTAAAACCTAATGGCACTGTTGAAAATATAAGGCACGTCTTGTTGCCAAAGGTTTTGGACAACGAGAAAAGGTGGACTTTTTTTATACCTTTTCACCCATGACTAGAATAACGTCTATACGTGTATTATTTGCCATAGCTGACTTAAATGATTTAATTGTACACCAAATGGATGTTAAAACTGTATTTTTAAATGGAGAATTAGAAGAAGAGATTTATATGGATCAACCTGAAGGTTTTATTACACACGGTCAAGAAAATAAAGTTTGTAAATTAGATAAATCTCTTTATGGACTCAAACAGGCACCTAAACAATGGCATGATAAATTTGATAGCCTAGTCATCTCCAATGGGTTTGAAATAAATCAAAGTGACAAATGTATTTATTATAAATATGTAGAGAACATTTGCACTATCATATGTCTTTATGTTGATGACTTGCTTATATTTGGTTCTAATATTCATGCCATAGAAAATGTTAAATCGTTATTGTGTGCCAATTTTGATATGAAATATTTGGGTGAAGCGAGTGTAATATTACTAATTAATATTATTAGGTCAGAAAAGGAACTTTCTTTGGATCAATCTCATTACATTGAGAAAGTTCCAAAGAAATACGATTGCTTTGACTGTAAACCTACTAGTACTCCATTTAATCCTAGTGTAAAGTTATTTAAGAACACTGGCGACAGTGTAAACCAAAATTCTTATGCAAGCATTATTGGTAGCTTACGTTATTCTACAGATTGCACTAGACCTGACATAGCTTATGCTGTGGGAGTACTATGTAGATTTAGCAGTAGACCTAGTATGGAGCATTGGAATGCTATTAAGAGGGTCGTGTGGTACCTTAAAAGGATGATGAACCTCGAATTACACTATAATAAGCATCCCGCTGTCCTTGAAGGATTTAGTGATGCTGATTGGAACACCCTATCTGATAATTCTAAGGCTACTAGTGGATATATATTTAGCATCGCTGGTGGTGCAGTTTCTTGGAAATTTAAGAAATAAACTATTTTGGCTCAATCCACTATGGAGTCTGAGATGATAGCACTAGCTACTGCTAGTGAAGAGGCAGGTTGGTTAAGAAACTTCCTGTCAGACATCCCATTATAGGAAAGATCAATACCAGCCGTTTTGATTCATTGTGATAGTACCACGGTTATTGAAAAAGTAGAGAACCGTTATTATAACGGTAAAAAATAACAAATACGTCGTAAAAATATCACTGTTAGAGAATTTATTTCTATGGGTGTTGTGAGAGTAGATCATATATGGTCTGAACTGAACTTCACCGATCCTTTGATGAAAGGACTAGCTAGGGAGAAGGTGTGGAACACCTCGAAAGGGATGGGACTAAAGCCCTTGGATAAATGAGTCATTTGTGATGGTAACCCAACATATAGACTGGAGATACTAAAAAATATGTTCAAAGGGTAATAACAAGTCACAAGTGATATGGGTTAAATCATACTATTAATAATTAATATAGAACGGGGTATTACTCAGAGTCCATCCCTATGGAGCATGATATCCTGGAGCGAGTTAAGGATGAGTTATTAAAACTCTTAATGAGATATATAGCTATATTTTGAGTGGGGTACCTATCTACATGAGTACTCTTGATAGACTCACCTATGTGAATGTGGAAGTGTGGTCGCTTCCCATGAATATTTTGGGCAAATTCTTAGAGCATTCACTATACTGGGATAAAAGCACATGGCTGTAACGTGTTGGCTATTAGAACTATACCCAAGTAGGGTTGTGTGTGGGATGTTATCAGAGATAGAATTCAAAACTACGGTTACTCTAATATATTCTGAATCATCTTTACTACGTAAAGTTTCAAGTCGTAAGACACCTTTGCTTATGCACAATTCTATAAATTATTGCTCGATAAAAATATTTTCAAATTTTGCAAGTGGGGGATTGTTGGAACACAGCTGTCCAATAGCTGTTAGAATGCAACATATTGAAGAGAGCACTTGTCCCCCATCGGTGGGTTGGATAAAATGGGTTGTGTTAATGTATCCTTTTTGTGAGTCTAAAGGGTAAGAACTTTGGCCATTCAATGTTTTGTATGTATGGGTGGGAGACTTATTGGGCCAAGTCACACACGTGCGCGCGCCGTCATCGCCATCCATCCTACCCTGCCTGGCCCGTGCCCGTGTCGGGATCTTGGGCTTAGCCTCATTAAGAATTAATTTTTTGGACAAATAAATTGACGTTTATTGGGCCTTAAAAAAAATTTAATGTTTTTTTTATTTCGAAAAACTTAAAAAACGTGACTTCTCTAACTGTGGAAAAAGTCTTCCACTTGCCCACGTTTTTCCAGTTTTCTCTCCACGTTGAGTGCCCATTAACGTCATTATTTTTTCGCAATAAAAGGAGGTTTATACCTCCGTTTTTACAAGAAGCTTCCAGACTACAAACAGTTCTCATAATTTTTTTTTTACAAAATTAATTATTCATCCCTGGATAATTATAATACCACAGAAATAATTAATCTTCCCCCTGATTAATTATACTACACAGAATTGAGCAATACATATATTTCAGAATGGGTGTTCATTGAATGAATCTGGTTCGTGTTACCATTTCATAATTTTTATGGTTGTTTTATCCTGGGGGTGACGAGGCTACTAAGACTGTCAGCACACTTTGGGCAGAGCCGCGAAACACCTTAAAGAGAGCGACATTGTCCGCGACTCAGCCATAATTCTAGACTGTCCAGTTTTGGATTTCTTTTATTTTTTGGTCTCGGATCCTAATCGGATAATTCCGTTCCTTATTTATATTTGCATTTAGATTGCTGCTACAACACAAATCGATTGGGCCGAGACATCAATCCTGCCAACCACTACCACTCTGACAGACCTTGGTCCAGCCAAACTTTGTCGCCGCTGCTCCGACGATTCACCTTTGGTCGGGATACATATGGACCAACTAAGAATGATGTATTTTTGGAATTTAAAAAAAATGAATCAATATAAGACATATTTTAAGCTATTTAAAAAACTATCAACTATTAGTTTATTTTATTAAATACTAAAAAATAATACTTAGAATTATTTTTTTTGTATGAGTACCTTGAAATGTTCATGATCCATACAAAAAGATAAAAATAAAACTTTTTTTATTTTTTAAAAATAATCCAGCACGGGAGCCCCGCATTGGGCTCCCGCACCTCAGTTTGGCTCTTGTGCATGCATCAAAATCGATTCACCATTAATCTACCTCATATACCAAACCGCACCTTTGTTTTCCCCAAATCGCATAATTTAACAAAGAGTTACAACTGAGAAACTGAACCGACCCACCTCGATTTTCCCTAAATCGATGAATATTCTAATCGTGTCCGACCTTGGGAATATGCAAGACCTCATTTGGGTTTTCAAAGTTCCAATCTATATAATTTATATAAAATTGTAAGCTTAAACCTTAACTTGATACGTGGCATTATTAACGAAGGTTTAATATTAAATAAGAGCACTTTTTGATTTTTCTGCTCTCTTTTTTGGACTTAAAAATGCCAACTCTTTATGGTTAGCAAACTTTTAATTTTCCACACATTTAAGCTAATGGATATCTATATCTATATCTAACACTCTCTTAATGCTCTTACTCTTTGAAGTTATCCACATGACAATGCTTTATATTCTTCTCTCTCTTCTATCCTATTAAATTCATATACTTTCTTTTACCTATCTATCCATTTAAAATAGTCTTTTCATTTTCACACAAGTATAAAAAAATTAGAAAGTGCAATAAAAAGTGTTTAAATTATTTAAAAACGTAAATAAAATAAAATAAAATAAAATTATTTACACTATTTTAAAAAGTAAATAATAGTTTTAACGATTTTACATAACATAAAATTTTACCCTTTTTTACAAAGATAAAAATTATTTCATAAAATAATTTTTTTTTTTTTAAATTTACTATCTTATACGTACATTTTTTAAGTGGATTTTTTAATTAATAACTTTAGAAACACAATTCAACCTTTCGACTTACGTTGTTGTTAACCAAAAGTTTTCCATATTGGTTCATCTATAAAACCTTTTTTCATCTATTTAGTTTTCAATCTTCTTCTTCATCTCTTATTAGGAGTTTTGTTGAAAAATTTGAGAGATATTTTCTCTTCTATTTTCTACACATTGCGCCTCCCCCGTACATCGCCCGGGCTTACAACTAGTCTTTTTTTAACATTGTAGCGCAGTTAATAGAGAGATATCCATGGAACAACCATAATGGTTTAATGTTCCATGAAAAGAAAGAAAGCGTGTAGACTTGATAAATATCTTTATCTATTAAAATGAGCACCCAAACAATGGCATGAGAAATTTGACAGCGTAATGATATCAAATGGATTTAAAATAAATGAATGTGATAAATGTATTTAAAAACACTAAAATTGGTTATGACATTGTTGTGACGCTCTGTCTATTTTAATCTTGAGTGATCACTCCATTATTAAATTAAACCGGAATCATCAATAGTTTCATTCTTAGCATCACTGTCGAAAACTTTATATTTACTAATCACCTATGTCAAATTAAGATGGTGCCATTTTTTATTATTATCACATGCAACAATAATTTAAATGAATTAAACCTATCAAACATGAATCTAATCTAAGCAATCCCACGATAAATATAAATAATTAAATAAAGGAGACCAAATAAATAATCGGTTCTCTAAGTAAAATAATCGAACCACAATCTAAAATAAGTACTTAAAATCTAAATACACTCTGATGCATAATCGAAATAAATAAATAATCTGAAGGCAACACGTCGAGATGAACTGATAATGAAATCTCCTATCTACAAAGAATGAGCTGAAACGTCTAAAAAAATATCCTGCAAGCCTCCACACTGCTGTAGCTACGTGTCACTGGATAAGATCTCTAACTTAGGCGTCCTTGTAGCTGGACACCTAAAATGTTTTGAAAATATTTTGACACGGGTGAGAGCCCAAGTAAAATATTCTGAAAATATTTAGCAAGTATTCAAATCACAATTTAAATCAGTTATTTATTACACATGTATTATTCACGTACACTCACTTGAGATTCTCATCTCTTAATTAATGTGCACGCCTAACGTATTCTACCTAACTAGTATCCCCTGCCCAACTAGCTAAGGTATCTGACTACTCTCGATAAGTCTGATTCTCACGTATATCCCCTTACTATACAGTACTACGGTTCCAATAATAAATTATTTATTCTCATTTTATTATTGAGCCACTTATTTAAATTTCACCATTTAATTTCCTTTATAGATATTTGTCATCTATCAATTCTACTGCTTCACATAAGTAGGTATATTACACGGGTTTATATATTCATCACAATATATACACACATATAGCATCCTCGGAATCATCCCTCGTTATGCTGGCATACTCTGCTATCAAGTTCATGTACCTCTCGTACTCAATAAAGGGCTATTAGTTCGACATGCTTCCTCGAAACCAAAATAACACTACACCAAAACTGCCAGATTGTCACAGTCATTGACCGTGACAAGTCTGTGAGTGATAAATTTTATTGTCACGGACTTGTCACAGTTATTAACGGTGACAAGTTCATTAGATTTGTCACAGTCTTTGACCTTGACAAGGTTTGTCACGGTTAAAGATCGTGACAAACCAGTGAAAAACTTTAAAAAATAGTTACGATCATTGATCGTGACAAGGTTCCTTTGTCACGGACTTGTCACAGTTAATGAGAGTGACAAATCTGGGAAGAATTTAAAAAAAACTGCTGGGCAATTTGGCCACTACCACTGCCCAGCAGTATATTTGTACCTATTATAGCAAAATTGTACCTGTTTAAACATCCTATATCCAATTAAAATAGAAATAATGCACCAAATCATTCCATATATAATTCAATATCCAAATAAAATAATAATACAATCCATATCCAAACGAAAATGTAACAATTCAAATATAATGCAGGTGTCCAAATAAAAATAAACACAAGTAATGTTACACCATAGTGTCTGGGGTAGGTTCGAGGAGGAAGTAAGGCCACACGATATATGCATTGAGACACCCCTTAATATGAGTCACACCGCATTGTTCGCGCAACCACAATGCGGAGTTCTCCTTAGTGATTATCACATGCGTGATGGGCACCTTGGCCTCGATGTTTTGATGGGTATAATTATGAACCGACATACCCAAGACTGTATTCGGGTACCTCAACCCCCTCACTATTAACTTGCCAACAAATATGTCGAGTAAAAACACACTTGGCCAACCGATTATTAATATAGGCCGCTCAACGGGAGCCTAGTAAGGGACGGGATCATCAAGCGGTGAGTCCGTGCGTATCGGCGATGAAGAAGTGATGTCCACGTCCTCGTCCTTATCCTCATCCATCTCATCGTCCTCCTCCACCCCCTTTTCCTTCCCCTTTCCCTTGCCCTTACCCTTTTCGCCCAACTCACGCTTCGTTAATGCGTACATTACTAGGACCATTGCCTCCAACCGTGATAGCTTCGTGTTATGTGTGTCCACCTGACGAGCCAACTCAGTGTTGCTCGTCTCCATTCCGATGATGCTATATTTTCCCACCTGCTAGCTCACCCCATATTTCTCCCCTTACGATCAGTGCCAAGCACTTCGCTGAATGAGTCCGTGGACAAAGATGCCTTATCGACATCAAACTACGACTCATCCACTTCCTTAAGCTTTTCCTGAAA
The DNA here is from genome assembly GCA_949130495.1 of Sambucus nigra. Lineage (NCBI taxonomy): Eukaryota > Viridiplantae > Streptophyta > Magnoliopsida > Dipsacales > Adoxaceae > Sambucus > Sambucus nigra. The sequence continues at coordinate 540,969,246 of OX422211.1, read as the reverse complement.
TGACAAAAATCACATGATTAGTTAAATGAGTAAATTCAAAAATCATAAAGTAATTCACAAAAATTAAAATCTTGAATTACTTACAATCGTGGTCGCAGCGCTCGGGGACACCTCTGTATCCTTGCCCTTCTTCGTCCAAATTTCCACATAGGCATCGAGCCTATATGACCTACCCCCAAGGCCACTCCCCATTCCCTGAAATAAAATCATGAAAGATTAGTAAGTAAGGCAAAGTGAAATAATTCAGAATAATACATTTCAATAATTATAGAAAAATAAAAACTTACCATCATGTGCTCCACCTCGGCGTAAGACGTCCGCTCGGAGTAGTTCACATCCATCTTTTTCGCCTGATTGGCGAGATGCCAATTATCGCTCCTCGATCTCATTGTCAATGAACTTTTGTCATTATGCCAATGTGATCGGCTCCTTTAGCAGGATGGACTCACCCATCCTGAGAATGGAGTCCCGGGTCTTCCTAAAGTATCGGGCCCGTAAATTCTTATTCTTTATCTTATGTTGCTCCCTCAATTGCTCCAACATAGAATCGCGGAGTTCTGGGGGCTGGCTGAATTATTCCTGTCAAACAAATACAAAGCAAAAACAAAGTAAGTGTTAGTTGCGAATAAATATAAATATAAATATTAATTAAAATTAAAATTGAAATATAAATATAAATATAAATATATATATATATATATATATATATATATATATATATATATATATATATATATAAATATAAATATAAATATAAATATAAATACATTACCTGTAGTGCCACCCAAATAGCTAACTTGAGCTCCTTTGGCACCTCCCTCCAATTGGTGTACCCCGGGCCGATAATCGTCTTCACCAGCTCGAGGGATCTAGCCAATATGTCTGTCTTCTCAATGACCATTCCTAATTTGCCTCATTTGGGGAGCCTACGGGCCGATGAGCCCTTGTCGCCTACACTACCGCCGAGTCCTGAAGAAGACATCATCATTATCATCATCATCATCCTTTCCTTCATCCCTGAAGGAGACATTTTCTGTAAAACTTATTGTTATTAGTACAAATCTAAATGAATTAGAAAAATACAAACACACACACACACACCTTCACACACACACCCGAAGAAGTCATACAAACATTTTATGTGGTCGTGCCACTCTCAAATGTGTCAAATAGATAATTAGCTACTTGTTCATGTTCCAAACTCTCTAATTTCACTCATTTGCCCATCACATGATAAACGCTGGTTGAGTCAGGCATATATTCCCGAGTATACGGTTATGTATTCCTCTGCAATTGATCCTGCAATGTAGCATGTACTCTTGACATAATCTTTGAAAACTTTCATCAATATTTCAAACGGATACATCCATCGATATCTAACTGGACCGCAAAGAAGTGCCTCATCGAATAGGTGTACCAACAAGTGAACACTTATGTCAAATAATGATGGGGCAAAGTACTTCTCCAACACACAAATCGCTTCAGTCACCGCTAATTATGAAACCACTATGTGTTCTCGATTGACTACCTCCTCACACAAAAGTGATAAGCAAATACTAATTTGCATAATAGCCCTTCGCAAGTCCTTGTTCTTGGAGAAACAATGCTTAAGTAATAGAGGATCCAATTGCATGATCACATGCCAATCGTGGGAGTTACACTTATGTAAATCATGGGTAGCATAATTCACAATCCTTGGCAAGTTGGACAAAAAATTAGATGGAATCTTCAAATTATATATTGTGTCTAAAAGCACCTTCCTTTCCCAACTCATCAAAGTAAACGCACCAAGGGTAATTATCGTCCTTACCTTACTATCTTTTTTCAACCATAGTTGTGGGTTAAGTTTCAACGATTTAAGGTCTTTTCAAGCATTTTCTCCATCCTTAAAATGACTCCCCCAAGGCATGTGCCCACAATATATTCAGTGATGTTCTTTTCTGCATGCATCAAATCAAATACATGGCACACCGAGTTATTCTTCCAATAAGGAAAGTCAAATAAAATTGACCTCCTAGACCATGCCTTTCTTGTCTCAGTTTCATTCCCAGTTGGGTCTTCTTATGCTTGACATTCTTAAATTTAGGATTCTTAGATAGCATATTAGGGCCACAATAAGAAGATTTACTTTCAATTTCAGAACCTGAAAGTTTTCTCGGCGGTAGCCTATGTTCAACCCCGCCGGATAAAAAATTGGAACCTTTCTCAAATCTGAAACTATGAGCGGGAGGGGGGGGGTAAAAGCCTGCTATGGAAATGTTATACATTTTTGAGATAGCGGGGAGACGAAGAGATTTAGTTTCCTCTACACAAATAAGATACCCTAAATAACCATGTACTACACAATTGGATAATGTCCCATAAGCTGGAAAATCATTAATTTTCCACATCAACATAACTTTCAATGTAAACTATTCTTTTCTAAAAGAGTCAAATGCTTCCACACCCTCTTCTCACAACTCATTTAATTCTTCTACCAAAGGTTCCAGATATACATCAATGTCACCACTTGGTGCCTTTGGCCTAGGTATCAACAAAGACAGCATTGAAAATTCAGGTCTCATACACTATGAAAGAGGGAGGTTGAGTGGGGCTAAGATCACTAGTCATACACTCTGATTAGTGCTTAGATTTACAAATAGATTGAAACCATTTGTTGATATAACCAAAAGAATGTTATGCTATTCTTGAGAAAAATCGGGATACTCATAACTCATCCTCCTCCAAGTTGTACATCAATAGGATGATGCATGAGATTATCCCCTAATTCTTCCCTAGCATGCCAAGTCATTGCCTCCACTATCCATGGTACTGTGAAAAAATGCTTTATTCTAGGCCCAACGAAACAATATTTTAACACTTTTTGAGGAACTTTTGTTCTTTTGCCTTCCTTGCCAGTTGACTGGACATATCTAGGTTCATCGGATACCGGATACCGATCGAGATTTTCATACTCCTTTAGGTATAATATGCAGTCATACACACAAGCATGAATCGATTTATACTGCATTCCCAAACCTTTCAAACTGTTCTTTATAACATGATAGCTATTTGTAAGCATATTCTCCTTGGGTTGCAAGCCCTTAACCCAATTCATAATTATTGTCACGCTAACCACCCATGGCATGTAAAGTTTTTTTATCTTTCTCACATCTAGAGTATAACGGTTAGTTCACGTAAAATTTTAAACTTTGGTATTAATAACCGTCATAGGTTCGTTATCTTGCACGGTGACGTTTATTGACTCCATAACCTTAGAGCTCTTCAGGTTAAAGACCCGGTATGCTATATTATTCGTTGAATATCCTAGCAATATTCCATCGTCTCTCCCAGAGTCAAACTTTCCTAATTGCTCTCTATCCCGTAGGGTGTAGCATTTACTCCCAAAAAAACAGAAATATGCAAGGTTGGGTTTCTTGCCAGTCCACAATTCATAAGGCATCTTAAGTGTGTGTGGACGCAGGTAAACCCTATTTACCGTGTGGCATGCAGTAGACACTGCCTCTGCCCAAAATTTTCTAGCAACTCTACGACCTAGAAGCATAGATCTAACCATTTCTTGGATCGTCCTATTCTTTCTCTCAACAATCCCATTTTGCTGAGGAGTCTTCATAGAAGAAAACTCATGTTTGATCCCAAGGCTATCACAGTAAATATATACTTTTGCTTCCTTGAATTCAGTGTCGTTGTCACTATGTATCCTATTAATAGTGACTCCATGTTGGTTTTGCAGGACACGACACTTGGTCGTTAAAAACTCTATAGCATCGGATTTCTCCCTCAGAAAACCTACAATAGAATATCTGGAGAAATCATCTACCATCACGAGGATATATCTCTTACCACCCAAACTCTCAGTACGAGTAGGACCTATAAGATCCATGTGAATCAGCTCAAGTACATGGGAGGTGGTAATGGAATGCAACTGACTATGTGGGCTAAGGATTTGCTTTCCCAACTGATGTGACACCCCGCCTAATTAAACCTTAGGTGATCAAGCCTTATTTTAATATAAACAGGTTTCTTTAATGGTTCATTCTTAGCATCACTGTCGAACGCCTTTTAAAAATTTCTAACCACCTAAATGAAATTAAAACGGGTGCCAAATTTTATCTTTCTTAAACAACAAATATTCCAAACCACACATTACCAATACTAGACATGAATATGCAGTATGCAAAAATAATCTGAAAGCAGTTAAAGTCTTGTCGTAAACCACGACCCAAAAAAAAGACAACTACAAATCCATAACTAGAATAAACTGTAATAGTAAAGGTGGAACGACATGTTCCAACTAGGAATAATAAAACTGAGATCCTGTACTAGAACTGAAAAAGAGGAAGCATCTAAACAATCCCTGCAACCTCCACACTGGCTGCAGCTCCCAAATCTCTGACATGAAATCAAGCTGGGTGTCCCTGTGGCTGGGCACCTAAAAGGTTTTTAAAATTTTACATAGCAAGAGTTAGTACTCAAAACATTTGAAAATATTTTTGCAAGCAGTTATCACAATTATGTTATTGATTACACATATTAAGGTTTCGCCCACTCCCTTGAACTTCCTCACCTCTCTTACGTAGTACGTAACTATCGAGGATACTTAGTCTACCTAGTTATACTTCCCATAACCGTAGTTAACTAATTTTCTGTTCGTTGTCCTTATTCTTGTAATAATTTCATCATGCTATAAATTATTACTAAGATATTCACATATCATTTCATTGACTACTATTCTCAATTTGTAGATTATGTGCATAGAAACATTTTATCCCACAAAAATGTAATTAATATTAGTTACCTCTAATATATCCTTTTTATTACACACAAAGGACCCTTGGCTCGGAATAATTCATCGACTCCAAGTGAAAGTTGGTTCGGAATGATCCATCGACCCCAACTATCTACAAATATAAATATATACACATATTCGGGTTCGGGACTCTTTCATCGCGGCACCAGTTCAAAGTTTGGTTCAGCATTAACATCGACCCCAAATATATAACAACTTTATGTTAGTTCGGAATGTCACATCGACCCTAACATAATTAGTTTAGGTAATATTCTCTTAACCCAAACCTATTTATATAGATATAGTAGGTACACACTCGACCTAATAAATCATACCCGTACGTAATATATTTTACTTATATTCTCCGTACTTATTTATTACAATTTCTCTTACTATTGTATTTATTCGAGTATTCGCGTAACTCTAAGGGCCCTAGTTACCCCTCCCTTAATTCAGTAGTTAAGTTAATTTTAACCTACTGGTATTTTCTTTTCGGAATTAAGTCTCACTCTTTCCGTAATTAAATTAACCATCTCAACCCACGGCTAAGTCAATCGTTCTTTCGTCATTCCATTTCTCCAACATTCCTACTCAATCATTAGTGGAGGAACCTAATGGTACACCTACTGGTAATTTCAAAGTCCCCTCATAGGAAAAATATCATTTCTAAGGTTCCCATTAAGCAACGGCAATTAAAGAAATTTATACACAAATTCTCTATAGTTCAGACAGGTTCGATCGATTGAAGGAAAAATGGTCGATCGATCGACTGCTCGATCGATCGAGATTCAAGGGTCGATCGATCGATCAAGCAATGACAGATCCAGTTCATCTTCTTCCTACGGGTTTCACCATTTTTATTTCTCTAACTTTCATGATAAGACATCATATTCACAACCAACAATTTCTAATCATTCCTACATGTTCTGGGATGATTACTAATGATTTAAAACAACAAAATCTTTACAAATCTTGGCCAAATTCACTGAAAATCTCTCTAATATTCAAGAACCCTAAAAATGCATTCTTTATATTCTTCATCCAAATTCCATATTTTCTTACGAATTTCTCATCAAGATTTCTATGATATAAACATACTTGGTAATACAAAAGCGTCCTACATGCAAATCCATATCAATCATGGATTATTATCAATTGTTTGTTCCCAAGAATATCATAAAATCATGTTCTTCCTAAGGCTTAATCATGGGTATTATAACTCAATTATATTTTGCAAATAACCACTTGCCTTATGATTTGTAGGGTCTGATTTCGTGGTTGTTGATGATGATTGATGATATTGATACTTCAATCCTCCCTCCCAACAATCTTTGTGATGAAATCTTCCTAAGATGATCCCTCCTTCTTTCTTTTGCCTTAGGAATTTGCCTCTCTCTCTCTTCTCTAATGGCTATGGTGTAACTCTAATTGCCTAACCCTATCCACCACTCTTATAATCAGATTTAGGGCTTCAAAATTCGTAGGTCTTCTTTCCCATAATTGTAAAGAGACCAAAATGCCCCCGAATGGTCCCGGTTTAGCTCGAAAATGACCCGGCACTCAACTAGTGCCCCCGGGTACACTATTTTGACTAATTCGACCCTTTCGGAATCAACCGTGGACTCTAAATTATCATTTGAGTCTCGTAAATATTTTTCTACTCTCATCCTTAATTTTGTCGAGATACTTCCGGTACGTCCATATAGTCACTAGACCGTACATATCAACATTGAAAATTTCTACTCACCTTTAGTAAATTTTCTATAACACATATGCATCTTTATTAACATAATATCTATTTAAATTACTCTACTCACGTAATTTAAATAAAACGTATTTAATCACATTAAATTACTCTACTTACGTAATTTAAATAAAACGTATTTAATCACATTAAATTACTCTACTCACGTAATTTAATTAAAGCATTAAATTACTCTATTCACATAATTTAAAATTTAGTAAAATTTCGGGGTATTACAACTGACAGGGTCCATAAACTGTGGAAGTTGGATTTCCAAGAGATGGTAAGCCACGTACTAGGTCCTTTTTAACTAAACGAGTCAAATCTCTAACATTCACTTAACCTAGATGTTGGTGACACAGATCCATAGGAGTGATCGTGGCGCTGTTACAGACAAGTGAGGACATGGTCTCAGTCCCATAGTAATTATCCTCTGTCCTCACCCCTCGCACTAAAAGTTTATCGTCTTGATAATAGACATTACACGCATACTGGTCAAACTTTACGATAAAGTCGGCGTCGCACAGCTGGCTAATGCTAAGAAGGTTTTCTTTTAAACCTTTGACATACAAAACATTATCTAGCTTAGGAAATCCTGGTAACTCTATTGTACCTCGTCCTACAATTCTGGACTTGCTCCCGTCTCCAAAGGTGACTCTACCTTCCTTATACTCATTTAGGTAGGTAAAAAATGAGACATCACCTGTCATATGTCTGAAGCACCCACTATTAAAATACCATTGTGAGGTATTATGTGATTTGAGAGAGACATGGACAACAAGAGACTTTTTATCTTTCTTAGGCACCCAAGAAGTGATAACCTTTTGTTTACCCTTGTTGTTGTTGGTTTTTTTCGGGATGCGAGATGCATTCACAGACGGCAAAGACATTCGTCGAAATCCCTCCATCAAACTCTGTGATATGGCGGCTAAAAACTCAACACGCTCTCTCAGACTAGAAAAATCATCAGTATGATGTGGTGGATCAGTAGTATGTCGTGTTCGAGAGCAAAACTCCCTGAAGTGGCCTTTTCTTTTACAGTATGTACAGAAGAACGCAGTCTTAGGCGGACCTAGGTTTTCTTTTCTCGGTCGAACTCTCCTATGTGGTTTTTGATGATGGCCATATGGAGTCTTAGTAAAATCAGGAATTGGTTCAGGTGCAATTTTCGACGTGGAGGCACCATCATAACCTATTCCCTGCCTATCACCAAAACCTAAAGCGGGGCCGAGGAGAATCTTTCCTGATCTGTCCTCGATTCGAACCTTGACTTCCCGTGCTCTCTCAAGATCATGAGTAAGCTGGGCAACAAGGGCTTCAAATTTCTTGCGAGTCTCCAGGGAGGAATGGAGATCACTCGTAAGACTAGCCGCTTGTTTAGTCAAGTCCCTCTCTCTCTCTCTCTCTCTCCAAACAGTTTCTCTCTCTCTCTAAACAAATTCTCTTTCTCAACACAGCCAGACTCTCTCTCTCTCAAAGTGGTGCAGGTGAAGGACTCTCTCTCTCTCTCGATTTTTCTAAATCTTCCTCTAGAGCGGTGATCCTAAGAACTAACGCTTTGTTACGTTTTTTAGTTTTAAATAACTCATTATATAACTCGGAGTAGGTACCTTGAAGATTACTCTCGCTCTCACTTGCATCATCCTCCTCCTCACTCACATCGCTCTCACTGTCGAGGTGTCCCTGTGAAGTAGAATCCTCATCATCATGAGGAGTACTAGAAGTAATCACATGACTATCCATGAATGCGGTGAAGTTACACTCATGAGGTGACTCGTCTCCAGAGTCCACCGACTCAACCTCACTGTCGTCACTAAGGGTAGCGTTAAGGACAACTTTGCCCTTTTCTCTGTTCAGCCTAGTAACACACTCAAAAGCTCTATGACCCCTACCGTTGTACTCAAAGAATCTCTCACTCTCTTTCTTATGAGGATCTTTAACATTTTTTGAATTTTCTTTTCAAACTTCTTTTTATCTTTGAAATGACCATTTTTCTTGAATTTGAGAATTTTCTTGAAATTTTTAGAAAATAGGGCCAAATCATCTAAATCAAAGTCACACTCAGAATCTGACGTATCTATCTCTCTTTTTCTAGATGACTTCCTCTTTCTTGCCGACCCCTCACTCTTTCTTTCCTGGGCATTAAGTGCAATTCCCTTATTTTTAGACTTGACAGATTTAGGAAACATATCAATTTCATACGTTTGCAAGTCTCCTACAAGTTCTTCCAATTTTAGCCTATTTAAATTACCCATAGAATTTACCACAGTGACTTTCGGGATAAAACGCTTAGGAAATGATCTAAGAATATTTTTAACAACTCTAGCGTTAGGAATGTGTTCATCAATATTAAAGCTAGTGTTTACAATATCAGATAGTCTAGCATAAAATTCATCAAAACACTCAGACTCGAGCATGGTGATTGTTTCAAATTGAGTTGTTAAATTTTGCAGTTTAGACTCTTTCACAGCATTAGTTCCTTCATGGATAAGTTGCAAAATACCCATGCCTCTTTTGACGTGGTGCACATCATTATGCGTTTGAACTCATCAGGTGTGACTGATCCAGAAATAGCACTTAAACCCTTTGAATTAAAAGATGACCATTTAAATTCTTCTTCAGTCCATGTACTGTCAGGTTTTAAACTAGTCACGGTATTAACAGTGAGAGAGGGAGGAGTCCACCCAATTTTAACAAAAATCCAGACACGTTCATCAATGGCTTTTAATGCAGATCTTATGCGGGCTTTCCAGTATGCATAGTTTGTCCCGTTAAAAACTGGCATTTTATTATATAACTTATCCATTACGAACACACTTGTTTTCAAAAATCAATTTTTCAGAAAATTGATATCTTAGAAAAATTTTGCTGAAAATTACATGGTAAAGTTATGTAATAGGCTCTGATACCAATTTGAAACGGAGTGCGCGTGCGTTCAAATAGAGAGATTATTTAATTAAACACAGTTTTTATTAATTAAGTCCTAAAAATGCATCTAGGTGTGATGAAAAGATTATGTAATCATGCAAGAATATTCAAACATACACATGTGAGGAAAAATCCCCCAAAGGGGCAAAACCTTTTATTTTCACTATAATATTATAAGGAAGGGTCACACGAATTACAGTAAAAATACAGTGTGATACAGAAATACCTGCAGGCATCGGTTCTGTAGTCGGCGGCTGGATTCTCCCTCGAGAACTCCAGATTTGCAGCTATGAAGAAGGAATACGGCTTCTCCACAAAGATTGAACAAACTCAAGGTTGTGTTCTTGGGTTACAAAAGGATTCACAAAGGTTTGGCAAATATGTGTGAATCAAAACATGAGTCTTGGGACTCAAAAATATGAAGACTTGATGTATTTGGACTCTCAAAAACGTCTCTCAAAGTCTTATAAAATAACTCCCCCGAAGTTGGCTTTTATAGGGAAACCAATAAAGAGTTTCATAATTTTAAAACTCTGCCAGCGTACAGGTACCCAGAACCGATTTGGGTGTACCGCGAACCGATTCATCCCCAAAACCGGTTTGGCTTCGGTTCGCGAAAATTCGCTGGAATGTGGGGCTTTAAACACTTAGCATATTTCCAAGAGTTTTCCTCCGAATTTTCTCCATTTTCAAAGGGCCATAACTTCTTCACTGTAGCTCGGATTGAGGTGCCATTTCTTCCAGTACATTCATTGCGGTGAGCTCTTCAAATTTCCAGTTGATAGACCTCCAGACAGTGGTTGTAAAATTACCAAAATTCCCTTAAACTTCCATATCTTGCCTTCTTTCACTGCTTTGGCTTGTCTTGCGTACCACTTGCATAAAGTCCGTAAAATCATGGGACGTGAAGTCGTTGAGGCAGATTTGGGACACATGATGGAGATGATGAATGCTTGATTCTTTGAATTCGGATTGAGGCCATCGTGTGAGATCGTGTAGAGACATGCCAAATGTAGCGGCTTACGACATACAAAAATGTAAGATAACGGACATGAGAAATATGTACTTACAGTGGAGGCCTGATCACCCTCCCAAATAATATGAATCCCAACCCGATGTTATCGATCCTCACACGTTCGAACAGTAGTCATGATAACCTTGTGCACCCCTTCCCGATCAGTTCCCTCATTACGTACCCAACGATTATCAACCTTTTGTCCCTCATAGAGATGCTTATCCCGTGTATGATACAATTGACCCTAATCCCCACAGTTCATATGAGTATTCTTAGTATCCTAGTGTCAATAGTGAGTTTTGTCCACATCCACCATCGCCACCACCTACTAACACTTGACCAACATCTTCCATCTCCTCTCTCGAGGTACTATTACAACATTTCCTACTCGAGCAAGAGCAAGACTAAAATTCAAAATCAAGCTCTTCAAAGGCTTGAAAAAAGGTTAAATGAATTTGAGTCTGCGAGAGAGTCGGAGTTCCCCTTAAGTCAACCCATTATTACCCCCACATGGAGTGATGATGCGTCGTCTTGTGCCATCGATTTTGAGTGTGACTAACCCTACAACATCGAGAATCTTGACGTTGAGACCATTCCATGGTTCAGGCCTTAAGTTGACACTTGTGGTTTTTTATCCAAAGATTGTGAGACTGATCCAATTCAGCATTGTCCACATGAACCCACCATTGAGGTTGACATTCTCCTTCTCCCCGAATCCATAAAAATGCATGCATCTACACCTATTCAACCCACCGCATGTGTTCCCGAGGAACCAATTCATCTTAGGTTAGCTCCGACTATGAATGCTCACCATTTCTCGAGATTGAATTCAAGATGGTTCCTACCTCTTCAGATATGGATCGTGTTCCACCAGGCATGGCTCCCTTTGAGCCCAATATTTTTAATGATTCATCTATCTCCGATCTTGGTGCCTCATTTGAACCACCCATCACACTACTTGGTGATATTCTTGTCCAGAAGTTGACCACTCCATCTTTAGATACCACACTCTCTAGCTAGTAATCCTTTACTCCTCCCGACGAGTGTGTGTCCCCTACACTTGAGTTGGATCATCTTCCTTCACCCTTTATCCCACCCGATGTACCATTTATTTCACAAGATCCACCCTTTATCCCACCCGACCCACCCATTGTCCCTTCCCTCCCATCACCTAGTTTGGATCTAGATCTTATACCTTGCATTTTCCTAAACATATATTTAGATCCTAACCTAAAATAATCCCCCACCCATGAGAGTATTTTTTGTGTTACTCTCTATTTTCGTGACACCGATCTTGTTACTCTATGCCCGCCACTCTCTGGTAGTGTTGATTTTTCCCCTCGACAGCTCCCTGGCGTGTCACGGCACGACCGTTATCATCATCCATTTATATAACGGTCGTGCAATTTCTATGAGTTCCACCTCATCACTATTTTTGCACCATATTGCCTTCCTCACTAACTTGAGAACCATTCTTATAGGGCCCTTGTTGCCCTCACCATTCGGCTCAATAAGTACCATGACCAGTGCCTATTCTCCCTCACCCTTACCCTAATGCCCATCCACCCATGGTCAACCGATGATTTGCATCGTGTCATGTAATTTTCCATACAATTGCATTGATCCATTTTAGCCTTTATCCAACAAGGCTGCTGCTTTAGACTTGTTTGGGGGTGATTCTCATCACCCATTTTTCTATCAACCTGCGCTTTACTAGTCCTTATCTTTAGGGTAATAATGGTTTAGTCTGGATGAAGACATTAAACTTAGCGCTATCAGGAGGCAGCCCAATGTTCCGTATGAGTCTCATCCTGTTTGGGGGTGGTGTTTCAAAGCACCCTATGCTTCATAGGCTTTACAAACTTGTACATATTTTTTTTTCTTTATCACTCATTCCGGTTCATTTTGGCTTCATCTATCCACTTCATTAGCAGTTGATTATGGTAATATATTTCCTCCCTTCTGCTCTCAATTTTAAAAATCATTTTACTTAACATCGAGGACAGTTCCTTTTTGTTTCGGGGTGGGAAATTTTATCAAAATCGTACCTCTTTTGAAAAAAATGATTTTTAAACCTAATTTTTGAAAAAATTTGTGTAGTTTCTTTCATCTCACTCATTGACATAAATTTTCTATCATCCATCCTTTAAGTCTAGGAATCAAGCTAGAGGATTTATCTTTTTATAAATTACTTATGTAATACGTAACAAGGCATGTTGCACCATGAATTTCTAGACTCAATAAAAATTTACGCACTTATCACGTCACTACGGTTTAGAGTTGAAGAGTATTACAATTCTCAAGAAAACCTTAAGGATCACTAGTATAGACTTTAGCTTGTGAGATTTGTGCCTTTTAACTTTTAGAGAGTTTTACGCAATCTCCGATTCTCAAGTTGATTCAACTTCTTTCGGGTCCGCACTAAATTGTTGTATGATCTCATTATTCTCTTTAAAATTGTGTCTTGATCACTGAGAACGATATCTTTTTTGAGTTGTAAGAAACACGTGTCTTGAAATTTGTCCCTATCACTAGAATTTCATCCATACATGTACCATTTACCATTCACTTCACCCATTACCATATTCTTCCATATTTCCACATATTCTCCACATCATCAATGTACATCTCCATTCATATATCATCTTTCGTTTTTTTAGAAAAAGAGTGTTTTCCAAAATGTAAGATGTCTTCCATGTTGAGAGTATGAAAAAAAAAGAGAAAAGAAAAAGGAAAGGAAGAAAGAAAAAAGAAAATTCGAGAAAAAAAAATAAAATAAAAAAGAGAAAAAGAAAAGCGAGTTTGTAGTTAGTAGTTAGTTTTTATGTAATAAAGACATTTGTGTCCAAAGTGTATAACACTCTTCTATCGCATCCATTTCTCATCCATCACTTATCTATCATCCGTCCATCATCCATACATCAAAATATCCATCCATCACTACCCTAACAAACCTCATACCATCATTCCCATCTCATTTCCCCCTCACCCATAATCATTCATGTTCCCCTAGGTGTTCGGGCAAAAGATAGTCAACGTGGTGAATAACTCGACGTTTTCACTATAGTGATTAGCATTCTTTCATGACATAATTTTTTTTCTAATTGTTCGTTCTTTATTATATGTGCGTGAGACGTTTGACCTTGCTTACATTTAATCAACTCCTCACACACAAGAGCGATACACTTGTCCTAATCTCGTGAGTTCGTTTGAGATAGATATATCCGTGAGATTTTGAAGTTGAAGCGTTGATTCCGAAAAGGCAATCTAGAAATTACTCTTATGATGCTCGACCCGTTTTGACTGATTCCCATCACACATGTTGAGTTTTAGGAAGGATGTGCCTTGAGTATTTACTTAGCTAAAATTTTTAAGCATTTTATCTTGCATTTATAACACCCCGCCCGCCCGGGGAGAGCGAACGGAGCGCTAATGCGATAAACTAAATCCAAATCCATAAGTGACAGGGTATAGAGCATCTAAAAACCCATAATAATATAAATCCACTAATCTCAGTCTCTTCAATTACAACAAGTCTCTCGAATTAAAATTACAACTATCTAACTCGAATAAAATAAATTCCCAATGCTCTATACATAAAAATAATACAATTCTTCCAACTTGTATTAAAAATTCTTCCCAAAATAATCCACGCCAAAAATCATCCCAAATGGTCCATAGCGTCCCAAATCCACGCTAACCTGCCAACTAAAAGAAAATATGGGGAAGTACACAATACGACAGGAAAGATGCTCAAAAAATATATATTAGCGATGAATAAAACGTAACAACACGAGTACGAATATTCAAATCAAATGCAAATCTCATAAGCATTTATCAATAAATTTTTCAACAACACATCAATGGGTCACCAGGCCTCACCCCATTCGCATATGCTTTATCAAGTCATAGCCCGGGAAGCAGGAATTTTGGCGGGTACCCAACCTCCGTGCCATATTAAAATCTCATGACAATGTGCTCAATAACAACATGAATAATACCACATGAATCAAAATAATTCCAACAGTTATTTTTCCAGATTTCCAAAAATTTATCAATTCAAACATGAGTCCAATCAAACATGAAATCAACAGAATAAACTCTCGAGAGATTTAAAGGAGCATATTGTGTAAAACCCCATACCTCAAAATCATTTCATGAATAGTCACATAAAAATCATCCCCAAAATATGATCGCACCATCACGTTCCTCTTGCGAAAATAATCAAATCATCTTCTAGTCCCAACACGAGATAATCCCAAATAGTCCTATTTTAAAAACATAGAAAAATCAGATCCAAAAATTATTCGGATTTCCAATCCGACTTCAGATTTGGATTCTAGACGAAAAATTGAGTCAGGTATATATTGTGAGTTTTTCTCAAATCTCATTCGAATGCACTCCAAAAGAAGATCTAAACATTCCAAATTGGCTCTTCTCATTCCACTCGTTTTTGCCTATTTGGATTTCATTTTTAACCTCTCTTTTCTATCTCCCTTTCCTTAAAATCACCCATTATATTCCTTATATAGTCTCTCTCTCAAACCCTAGCTTGGTGACTAAGCTAATCTATATTACTATATTCCCTTTAATTCAAAATTATCAACTTTACATATTTAAACCATTACAAAATGTTCAAAAGTCAATTAACTTTGAATTTAAATATTCGATTCATTTTAAATAAAAATAAATATAATATCAATATACAGATAAAAAATAATAGTATTATTAAAATTATATACCATATTCATAAATAAAGCCCTCAAAATTACGGGGTATTACAACATTTCTCAAAATATTTACCTCGTGATTAATTGTGAGATTATTCTACGTCTAATAAGAGATTGATTGTTGTTGTAAATAAAGAATTTTGTGAGTATATTACCTGTAAACCCACACCAGACACAACTCTCCCTGTAAGGAAACCTATAGGTTTAACGTCTTGTTGAACATGCTAAGTGCAATCGCAAGTACCTGCAAAAGTGGTATACTTTTGGTTTCTTATCTTTCTCTTTCTCCCTATCTTTTTGCTCGAGGATTAGCGATGTTCTATTTGGGGGTGGTGTGATAACCACCCAAAATGGTACATTTTATACCCCGAATAAAGGTATTTTAGTTGTTAATTCTCGGCAAATTGGGTCTCATGAGCTGAAATATTTATTTTGTTGGTCAATACATGCTGTAGAGTTTAAATGCTCAAATTAAGGAAATTGCAACAAAAATGGAGCTAGGACTGTATACCCTGTCCCGTAACCCTAACCTAAACCTAACCGAGCCTAAGCCTATACCGAGTCGTGAGTGTTTGGGTTTTCCCCTTTTATTTTATTTTATTTTATTTTATTTATATTTTTATTTGTGTCATTTATGATTTGTAGAATTTATTTTATATTATATAATTTTAAGCCATGTATATATTTTTAGGATTTATTTTCGTACTTTATTTTTGTGTGTCGCGTGTGTTTTTATTATTTTTATTATTTTTTTAAAGGTGTGCATTTTAGTTTTATTTAATTTTTATTTTTATTTGATTTTTAGTTTTTAGTATTAGTTTAGTTTTGTTATTTCTTATTTTATTAAGTTAGGTTTATTAGTATTATTTTATTTATAGTATTTTTATTTTTAGAGTAGAATTTTATTTTTAACAGATTTTAATTTTTAGTTTTGTTAGTTTTATTTTTTTAGTTGGGCACAAACTAATACACACACACAAATCCGACAACACACATAAACCCAATTATTATACACCTAACATACACACAAACACCTCAGTCATCCACACCCTTTTCTCCTACACCTTACCAAACGAAATACCCCCATCTACTATTCACCATATTCAACCTTATACCCACCCACTTCTCTCTCTTCACTCCATTAACACTCTCCTCATCTCACCTCCAAAACCCCCTAACATATCACAAACCGGAGTATCCTACCCCAACCATAAAAACCCGGATACCCACCTAACCCCTACTCCGACCAACCACTATGGCCGGAACTAACTCTAGCCATGGTAGCTACCTCCCATACCTAAATGGGAACCTTCTACCTTACCTCATACATTCATTGAAACCGATCCCGAACCCATGAACCACGTCCCCTTTAACCCGCGAGCACCATATCCTAAACCCGAAACTTTCGTTGCCCTGCCATAGCCCGGACCTCTGACCCTGCTTAGACCCAACGCCCACCTACTACCTTGCTCCGACCCGACCACCATACTAATCTCCGACGAACAATAACCATCCTCTAGAACCTGATGCTACCTCCAAAATCGGGGCACCACTCTATTAGGGTCCGTTTGATAGAAAACTGGGAAAATGCAAATGATTATAGGGCAAACAATTCCAAGACAAATGAATATTTTTCAACTTATGTCTGTTTGATACAAGTTGGAAAATCATCAATTTTCCACATTTTCTATCAAACGCAAAAGCTGGAAAATAGATATAAATGTGGAAAATTTGTTTACGAAATATATATCTATATAATAAGGAGTAATGGGGTTTTTACTATTCCATAAGTTTATAAGATAATTGACGGCTGAGATTGAATGTGGATTGAGTGTGGAGTGTTTGAATCTAATGGCTGAAAATTATGGACAGAAATATGGTGCGGATTATGGTTCACTTGGATAGAGTTCTCATTGGGACTCACAATCATATAGTGTGGATGAAGTACAACCTAAGACTCACAATCACTTACACAAGCTTTCTCCATATCTTCACCTTAAAGCATGTACTTTACGCCATCTATTCCATAACCCAAGAGAACAAAGATGCCGAGAAAAAAAAACTTCATTTCCTTAGAGTGAGTTTCTCCAAACTGCTCCATAAGCCAACATAACAAAGCTTCCAAGAAAAATAGGGTGAGTTTGTGCTATCTGCATTTTTGCTTCAGTTTTTGGGTTTTACAGTTGCGTGTGTTAAACCTGGCTCATGAAAAATAGGTGGGAACTCTCTAATATCACACCTGTTTCTACTATCTGCATTTCCTCAGGGTGATTTTCTACTATCTGCATTTCTGAACTGTCTAATATCACACATCTGTTCATATATTAGTTTAAGGTTGTACCTCCGCCATTTAAGAAATTTTTTGGCACTTCCATATATCTGTATACTTACAGCAACTGATATATATGCCTACAGATGTCTACATATCACAGCTTGTAAACCCACATATCACAGCGTGTAAACCCAAAGTGTAAACCCAGCGTGTCTCTTATATATAACTGATATATCAACTTTGTATATACCTACAGCAACTGTCTATATATCAACTGATATATACCTAAAGCAACTGATCAAGAATTAAAAGGACTACATGAAAAAACCTGAAAATCTACTTTTACACTTCCATATATCTGTATACTTATAGCAACTGATATATATACCTACAGATGTCTACATATCACAGCGTGTAAACCCACATATCACAGCGTGTAAACCCAAAGTGTAAACCCAGCGTGTCTCTTATACATAACTGATATATCAACTGTGTATATACCTATAGCAACTGTTTATATATCAACTGATATATACCTAAAGCAACTAATCAAGAATTAAAAGGACTACATGAAAAAACCTGAAAATCTACTTTTACGCATATATGAACAACAAAAACCACATATCAAATGAAGACTCTTGATCAAGAATTAACAGCGTCAGGTCCCAAAATAATAGCTTCAGTTCCTTCAGTTTTCGTTTCTTTTAAAATGGTTACACAAAGCAACACAAAGAAACACAAAGCAACGCTGTTATTTTGTTATTCAGGTATGCACATGTATGACCCACGGACTGTGTATATATCAACTGATATATACCTAAAGCAACTGATGTATACACAACTGATATACACAATTTGTACCTCCGCCATTTGAGATATTTTTTGGCACTTCTGTATATTTGTACCTCCGCCAACTCATATACATATGAATATGTATATATCAACAGATATATACCTACAACGCTTCAGTTCCTTCAGTTTTCGTTTCTTTTAAAATGGTTACACAAAGCAACACTGGGTATGCACAATTATGACCCACGGACTGTGTATATATCAACTGATATATACCTAAAGCAACTGATGTATACACAACTGATATACACAATTTGTACCTCCGCCATTAACTTATGTATACACAACTGATATACACAATTCGTTTCTTTTAAATTGATTTTTGGGTGATTTAAATCTATTATAATATATATTTTAGAAATAGGATAACATATTTCTAAATATTATAATATATATTTTAGAAATAGGAACTAAAACTATTATAATATATATTTTAGAAATATGATAACTTATATAGATTATGTACTTTTAGGATTTAAAATAATATTGATTATGGATATAGGATAATAAACATTTTGTTTTCACTTTTAGTCTCTATTTTCAAATTAAAGGGACACGTGAAATGCTGTGATTGGTTGATGTTTTATATATATGTCCGCGCCACCGACTTTATTTAAAAATAAGAACTAAAACTATAAACATTTTGTTGTCATTTTTAGTCCCTATTTTCAAATTAAAGGGACACGTGACATGCTGTGATTGGTTGACGTTTTATGAATATGGGTCCGTGCCAGCGGCTTTGAGTTAATGGAAACGAAATATTTGTTGTCCTATATCCATAATCAATATTAGTTTAAGTTCTAAAATAACATTATTTTTGTCCCTATTTTCAAATTAAAGGGATACGTGACATGCTGTGATTGCTTGACATTTTATGAATATGGGTCCGCGCCAGTGGCTTTATTTAAAAATAGGAACTAAAACTATTATAATATATATTTTAGAAATAGGATAACATATATAGATTATGTACTTTTAGGATTTAAAATAATATTGATTATGGATATAGGATAATAAACATTTTGTTTTCATTTTTAGTCTCTATTTTCAAATTAAAGGGACACGTGACATGCTGTGATTGGTTGACGTTTTATGAATATGTGTCCACGCCACCGACTTTATTTAGAAATAACAACTAAAACTATAAACATTTTGTTGTCATTTTTAGTCCCTATTTTCAAATTAAAGGGACACGTGACATGCTGTGATTGGTTGACGTTTTATGAATATGGGTCCGTGCCAGCGGCTTTGAGTTAATGGAAACGAAATATTTTTTGTCCTATATCCATAATAAATATTATTTTAAGTTGTAAAATAATATTATTTTTGTCCCTATTTTCAAATTAAAGGGATATGTGACATGCTGTGATTGCTTGACGTTTTATGAATATGGGTCCGCGCCAGTGGCTTTATTTAAAAATAGGAACTAAAACTATTATAATATATATTTTAGAAATAGGATAACATATATAGATTATGTACTTTTAGGATTTAAAATAATATTGATTATGGATATAGGATAATAAACATTTTGTTTTCATTTTTAGTCTCTATTTTCAAATTAAAGGGACACGTGACATGCTGTGATTGGTTGACATTTTATGAATATGTGTCCCCGCCACCGACTTTATTTAGAAATAAGAACTAAAACTATAAACATTTTGTTGTCATTTTTAGTCGCTATTTTCAAATTAAAGGGACACGTGACATTCCGTGATTGGTTGACGTTTTATGAATATGGGTCCGTGCCAGCGGCTTTGAGTTAATGGAAACGAAATATTTGTTGTCCTATATCCATAATCAATATTATTTTAAGTTCTAAAATTACATAATCTAATTTTTCTATACATTAGAGGATTTCAGATACTAGATAAGAGTAATCCAAACAATCTGACATCATATCACGAGAGGTTTTGAGATATTTTTTGTGAGTAATCCAAACCAGTTGAAGGTGTACTCTGACGTCATATCATTAGTAGTTTTTAATGTAAAGAATGTATGCCGCTTTGTATTCGTAGCGTTTTTATTGTGTTTCAGGATATGTACGACGTTGCATTTCAAATTATGTTATGTTTTAGACCCATTTAATAATTACACCTAATTTTTTTCATTTTGTAGTTGACTTCTTTGTTCACATGGAGAACGCTACCGTATTTGGCAACGTATGTTACTTTTAATTACACCCTCTTTCACTTAAATGATATCATTTCCTTATACATTTTCATTCTTTACTTATAGGTGGATGTTGATGCAACGATTGCTGTAACAATCGAACTCCTCTCATCAATTTTTATTATCCTCACCTATATGTTTATATGTTTAATTCCATCCGTTGCCTTTTTAATTATAGATTCAAAGACTGCGCCAAAATAATATCAGCGTTGATGTCCTCGATGAATCTCATCTAAATAGTGTTCGTTCCATGGTAAAAAAAATGCACTTTAGTTTACTAATAGTACTTATAAGAAATTTCTCCATTCTTAATCAATATCCTTATTTCTTATCTTTGGTATAGCCTGTTAACATTTGCACACCTTCAATACGACATAGGAAGGAAAAAGAAAACTTGACACCCACTAAGGTTGAAAATTTTCTATTCTCATCTATTATAATATATAACATATTTCTTTATCTAATTATATACATTTAACCTTATAATATAGGATATACGGAAAGGGAAAGGGAAAGGGAAAGAAACTGCCTCTCTAAGTGTGGTATGTTTAAGTAATTATAGGTTTACTCTGATATTATATTTACTATTTTCTCATTTTTTTTACTTATTTTGTTCTTCATTTCTCTATAATCTACTTAATTTGTTTTGAGTTTATTTTCAACATTTCTTTCTTTTTTCATAGATTCAAAGGCCGCGTGGAAATAACATTGGTATTGTTATACGTGATGATGTTACACCAAATGTTGTGCATATTGGGGTAAATATTACCTACTAAATTCTTTTAGCGTTTGAACTTCATGTTTACAACTTCTTCACTCCCCATTTATAGTATCAATCTTACAATTAACAGCCTCAAACTATACTCAATAATGCAAATGAGAAAGGCAAGGGAAAGGAGAAAGAAGTTCCCACACGTAAAAGGGTAAACACACCTCAAGAACTTTTATGTTTTTTATATACTCATATTTCTTTTTATATATAATATTCATCATGACATTATGTAATACTCTTTTTATATTCTTATATTTCTTTTATAGGCAGCATGGATGGGGAAGTATAATGTTTGTCCAGGAGAGGTTTGTTTTTATCATTACCTTATTACATTAGTGGTTGTGTTACTTTACCCTCAAGTAATTAAACAATTAAGTTATTAAAGTGTACCATTAAGTTTTTTACAATCTTAAAAGTTTACACCCATAGTTGAAAATTTAATTTCACTATATTATTAACCCTATGAGCCCATACTCCTTTCCATTATCCCGCAGTGATGATGTTTTTTGTCTTCTTTAGGCAATTGATAAAAAATTTATCTCCAAAAGTGCCCTCGCGCAACGATTGCGACGAGAACGAGAAAGATGCAATCTTCCTATAAATGCACAAGAAGTTTATTCACCGCCACAACCTGCCTTGAGCATTGATCACATAACTGGTGACTTAATCTCAACTCGTGTTATTTCTCAACGCAAACGACGTGAACGAGAAAGATGTAATCGCTTTTTAAATTTAGATGTTTTGCATCCAGAAGCTACATCTGTCATTTTAGCCCCCCTTGCGCCACAATCCCCCATAAGTGTTAAAATTAGAGAACCACAAGATAACTTCATCTCAAAATGTGCACTTGCCCAACGACAACGTCGTGATCGAGAAAGAGCATTTCATTTACAGCAAGCTAATTCTGTTCATACTCCCCATGTTAACAATTCAATGGGGCCACCTGATTTTGCTTGCACCGACAGTTTTGCCAAGCGATCAAGGTTATCACATTTACTATCAGATAATGATGAGGCTCAAGTCCCGTCATCAATAACTAACCAATTTATATATGTTAGTACCCCTAATCCTTCACATATTTCTATTCGAAGACTTAGTCCTTTGACAAATAGTTTACCAATCACAGTTGCGGAGATAAATATGCCCCCATGTATGTCACCTCGAAATCTTTGCGAAGATTTCGACCTAATTGATTCTGAAGAGCAGTACATCGGGTCCCTTCAAGAACATTCTCCAACATCAAATTCTCTTCAAAATGTATTGGTCCCCAATACGTTGCAAGTTATGCCCCGTCTTGAATTAGAGAATAATCAAGAAATTCAAAATTTCCATTCATCTAATGCACATAGTCGTAGGTATGATTTCTAATTTTCTATTATTCTTTTACTTTATTTACTACACTTCGTTTTATTTTTCACACCTTTTTATTTCATATATAAATCAATTGTACAAAGTCGTGGAAATATTGCGAGCACGAGTACACCTCAAGAACCATATGTCCATTTGGAAAGACATTTTCTTGGGCCCATGGATGTTCCTTGCCGTTATTTTTCAGCTTGACATTGGATGGATGAAAGATTATCGACCTCATCAAAGATTCACCCTGTATTTGGGAAGTGTTGTAGACAAGGACAAGTTCGATTACCACATCTACTTGAACCCCCACCAGAAATTAAAAAATTGTTCGATGGTAATGATGTTCAATGCAAGTCTTTCTAGAGTCATATAATGCTGCAAACGCCTTTACAAGTCTTGGTGTTCAAATGGATGATAGGGTCCTGAGAGGTAGGGGTCCATCATCTTTCACCATTCATGGCGAACTACGTCATCGTACTGGATCTTTATTACCAGAACCAGGACACGAGGAAGAAGCTTCATATGCCCAGTTATACATTTATGATCCCAGTGTGACTCTGAGTGTTAGGGAACATAGGAATCCACAATTACGAAGAGATGTACTACAAATAATTCAAGGTTGCTTGGAAGTGAACAATCCGTTTATCCACAAATATCGCCAGGCATTTGCTATTTTATAAGAATACTCTCGATCCGGCCAGAACATGCCAGCATACTTACATTACAATTCTGCAGCAGATCGTAGAAGGTATAATTTGCCTTCGACCAATGAGATTGCTGTTATTTTGCCCGGCGACGGCCATAATGCGTCTGCAATGAGAGACATTATTGTTCGCCTACGAGGGGGGGGGGGATCAATTGATGCGAGTTAATGAATGTCACCCAGCTTACCTACCTTTGCACTACGTTCTTTTATACCCTCACGGTCAACTTGGTTGGGAGCCCGACATGAAGCTATGGGATGTGGCAAATAATGTTGATCAGGATCATCGACTAACTCAACTTGATTATTACAGTTATCTATTGTTTCAACATGGCACTGAGTACTCTACAATTTTGAGAGGAGGCAAACTTATGAAGGAGTTCATTGTTGATGCATGGGTTTTAACGGAACAAAATCATCTGACTTATTTCAGACTTAATCAAAGCAAACTTCGGGTAGAATTATACAAAGATCTTAGTGATTGTATGTCCGAGGGTGTTGAACCATTACAAATTGGTAGACGAATGATTTTGCCATCTTCTTTTATAGGTAGTGCACGAAATATGTTTGAGATTTACCAAGATTCGATGGCCATCACTCGGTATAATCAACATCCTGATATTTTTCTCACAATGACCGCCAATCCTAAATGGCCTGAAATCAGTAAGGAACTTTTACCGGGTCAAAATGCTCTCGATCGTCTAGATTTGGTTGCACGCATTTTTGAACTAAAAAGAAAAGCACTAATGAAGGAGATTAAGGATAAAAATATTTTTGGCAAGAAAGTGGCCCATGTGTTTACAATTGAATTTCAAAAACGGGGATTGCCCCACATGCACTCTCTTCTTTTCCTCGATAGTCAAAGCAAGATAAAAACATGTGCCCAAGTAGATAATGTTGTCTCTGCTGAGTTTCCAGATCCCACCTATGATCCTACACTTTTTCAAACTATATTGAGTTGCATGGTACATGGCCCATGTGGCTCCCAGAATCCAAATTCCCCTTGCATGGAGAATGGTATATGCACGAAGAAATACCCTCGATCGTTTGCAGAAGCCACAACAATGGATAATAATGGATATCCAATCTATCGTCGTCATGATGATGGTAAGGAATATACTACTGCCAGTGGAAAAAAGGTATCAATTAAAGATGTTGTCCCATATAATCCATATTTGTCTAGACTTTTCAATTGCCACATAAATGTCGAGGTTTGTGCTGGGTTACGATGCATTAAATATATAAATAAATACATATACAAGGGTCATGATCGCACAACTATGGTTTTGGGAGGTGTTGATGAAATAGAACAATATTTAGATGCAAGGTATATTGGACCTCCCGAAGCAGCTTGGCGAATTTATGGTAATCACATGCATCAGGAGAAACCGCCTGTTACACGATTAGATTTACATTTACCTGGCATGCATCATGTTGTGTTTGATCCTTCAGATTCATCTGCTACGATCGCTCAAAGAGCCAGTGGTCAAATGAGTTCGTTAAACGGGTTTTTTGCTTTTTGCTCATTAAATCCTTCTGCACGAGTGTATACCTACCAGGAGTTTCCCCAACATTATGTTTGGAGCTCTAAAACGAAGCTCTGGACTACATTAAAATCATCTGAGTTTGCTATTGGGTGAATGTACTATGCTAGCCCAAATTCTAGAGAAAGGTTTTATTTACGATTGCTTTTGACCGTTGTTAAAGGGCCCACATCATTCGAGTGCTTACGCACGGTGAATTGTGTATTACACGAGACTTTCAAATCGGCGTGTATAGAGAGGGGATTGCTTGAAGACGATAATGAGTGGGTTCAATGTTTACAAGAGGCATCTATTATGCGCACTGGATATCAGCTTCGACGTCTGTTTGGTGTTATACTTACACAATGTTTTCCTTTGCATCCGGAGTTATTATGGAATCAATTTTCCATTCATATATGTGATGATCTAATTCATAAGTTACGCACATTATTTTCCATTCCAAATCCAATCGACATCCAAATTGAGGATTATGGTTTGTATCTTCTAAATGAGGTGCTTCAAGAGTCTGGTAAGAGTTTAAGTGACTTCCCTCCAATGCCTCTGCCAACTTTTAATTGGACAACTATGAGTGGGAATAGATTACTCTCAGAACATCACCAGTTACAATCGTTAGCAGAGCAAGGTGATGCACAGTTAGATGTTGATCGCCTTAATGATGGACAACGTATAGCTTACTCAGTGATAACATCGTCTATTTTCGAGAATAAGGGGACTACATATTTTTTGAATGGGGGTGCTGGCACCGGAAAGACATTTTTGTACAATACAATTGCAACATTATGTCGTAGTTTGGGTCATACGGTTATTACAGTCGCTTCATCTGGCATTGCTTCTTTATTATTGGTTGGTGGTCGGACCGCACATTCAACATTTTGCATACCTTTGGACATTCTTGAAAACTCAAACTGTGGATTTACAAAGCAGTCGATATATGCAGAGTTGTTTAAATCAGCTAAACTTATAATATGGGATGAAGTTCCTTTGCAACATAGGCATTGTGTTGAGGCTGTAGATAGGACACTACAAGATATTTATGATGTTAAAAAGCCATTCGGAGGAATTACAGTAGTTCTTGGCTGTGATTTTTGACAAATCTTACCTGTTATCCCCAGAGGAGTTAGAGAAGAAATTGTTTCTGCCTTATTAAGGCGATCTGTGCTTTGGAGGCACATCCATGTTTTGACCTTACATATAAACATGCGACTAAACCCATTGGAGCCTGAGACAATTCAATTCTCTTCATTCTTGGATCAGGTACCGTTATTTACTCTTTTATATTTTCAATAAACTTCGTTCAACCTACTACATGCATTTGACTTTTTTTTGTAGATTGGATCCAATCCTCTTGAAATTGTATCATTGCCTTCCTCAATACAAAAGTCTAATGACGTCCATGATTTAATTGTGAAAGTGTATCCATTGTTGAATGTGGGTGGTACCATTACACCAACCTTCCTCACTGAACGAACAATTCTTTCAGCGCGGAATGACGATGTGACTGCTATAAATAATTTGGCATTGAATATCTTCCCGGGTGATACAAAAACTTATTTTGGTGCCAAAAAAATGTGTGATGACGAGTCTGGAAGAGACATACATAGTCAATACCCAAATGAGTTTTTGACTTCTCTCAGTCCTTCTGGTTTGCCCCTTTTTAAGTTGGAGTTAAAGGTGGGTTCTCCAATAATGCTTTTGAGAAACATTGCTCCGAAGGATGGTCTTTGTAATGGCACCCGATTGGTCATTACAAAATGCGGAGAGCATGTTATTGAGGCCCAAATATTAACTGGTGATAAGTGTGGAAATTTAGTATTCATTCCTAGAGTCTCATTATCTCCTTCATCTGCGGAGATCCCAATAAAAATGACGAGACGCCAATTCCCAATTCGATTGGCATATGCAATGACCATCAACAAATCACAGGGGCAATCTGTAAAGTTTGTGGGAATTGACTTGCGCACACCAGTTTTTAGTCATGGCCAGTTATATGTAGCATTATCTCGATGCATAAGTGCAAATCGCATTACCCTACTTTCTAATGATTGTTCGCTTTCGACAATAAACATTGTGTATCCGGAAGTCCTCTTATAAAGTAAGTAGTGTCATTTTTCCTATAAACTACACATTTGACCCATTTGTATCATTTTTTGATTTTTTTTAACTATTCTTAGGATTGGGAGCCAATGGCAAGGCATCAAGAGCACATAAATACCCGCAGGTTGCTTACATGGGGTTCTCGCAACAAGGTACTTCGTCTTTAAAATGTTTCTTCTTTTCATTCATTTTAAAAAATTAGTCTTAACTATTAATATTTGTTATAGGTGGTTGTAAATTGTGCCAATCTTCATATCCAGTACGTCGAGCTAGATACGTGGACATTTCGTAGAGTTATTACGTGGATGTTTCCTGTGAATCCATGATTGACTTTCAGAAGGCTAATTTTTTTGTAAAGCTTAGGCTTTGAGTTACTACACGTTGTTGGATGATTGCTAAGGATCTTTTTGTATAGTCTGCTAAGGCTTTTCTTTGTATATT